>JANDEH010000016.1:14777500-16054881 GCA_024610705.1 Tetragnatha versicolor | reverse complement strand
AAAGAAAATTATTCTCGTGCGTCAGATAGGCTTCGCCAATCCATTTTTTTTAAATAATTCTGGTGTGTTACAGATGGGTTTTGCCAGACCAAATAGGGAAATAGTTAAATAAAGGAGCCACTTTTATGTGTATGCTACAACAATGGATTTTAAACTACAGCAATCGATTCCAATCTGCAACAATCGAGAATATACCTACAACAATTACTGTTACACATCTTCTCTTGTCATATTTACAACAATGTGGTTTTGCCCTCAAGTTGGGTAAGAAATATGGGTTTTTGAGTATAAAATTGGCCAAAAAGTCATTAGGATGCATCGATTTTAAATTATTTTTATTCAAAAACCTTCCCGGATCAACGTGGTATAGTTTAATAGTTAATGTAGGTTCGAAAAGTTTAAAACTATAAAGGACATACATACATACAGACATTGATTTTTATATATCTAAATATATATAAAAATGAATGTCTGTTTGTATGTATGTATGTATGTATGTATGTCCTTTATAGTTTTAAACTTTTCGAACCTACATTAACTATTAAACTATACCACGTTGATCTAATCGCTCCATGGAAGGTTTCTGAAGAATAATAATTTAAAATCGATGCATCCTAATAACTTTTTTGGTCAATTTTATGCTCAAAAACCCATATTTCGTGCCTAACTTCAGGGCAAAACCACATTGTTGTAAATATCATAAGAGAAGATGTAACTTTAATTGTTGTAGGCATATTCTCGATTGTTGCAGTTTAAAATCCATTGTTGTAACATAAACATAAAAGTGGCTCCTTTATTTAACTATTTCCACATTTGGACTGGCGAAGCCCATCTCTAACACACCACAAGAATTTTTTTTAAATGGACTGGCAAAGCCCATCTGTAACACATCAGAATAATCTTCTTTAAAAATGGACTGGCGAAACCCATCTGTAACACACCAGATGATATTTATAAAAAATAAATAAAACCCGGGCCTGTGCCCGGGCAAAGCCGGGTTATATATAAAAATCAATGTCTGTCTGTATGTATGCATGTCTGTCTGTATGTATGTCCTTTATAGTTTTAAAGTTTTCGAACCTACATTAACTATTAAACTATACCACGTTGATCTACTCGCTCCAAGGAAGGTTTCTGAATAAAAATAATTTAAAATTGAAGCGTTCCAACAACTTTTTTGGTCCATTTTATGCTTAAAAACCCATATTTCGTGCCCAACTTCAGAGAAAAACCACATTGTTGTAAATATAACAGGAGAAGATGTAACATTAATTGTTGTAGGCATATTCTCGATTGTTGCCGTTTAAAATCCATTGTTGTAGATTGAAATCCATTGTTGTAGCATAAAAATTGATCCTTTATTTAACTATTTCCACATTTGGACTGGCGAAGCCCATCTGTAACGCACCAAATAATTTTTTTAAATGGACTGGCGAAGCCCATCTGTAACCCGCCAGGTGATATTTATTAAAACCTTGAAACCCGGGCGAAGCCCGGTTCTAGCGCGTCAGCGCTAGTCTATATATATAAAAATCAATGTCTGTCTGTCTGTATGTCTGTCTGTATGTCTGTCTGTATGTATGTATGTATGTCCTTTATAGTTTTAAACTTTTCGAACCTACATTAACTATTAAACTATACCACGTTGATCTACTCCCTCCAAGGAAGGTTTCTGAAGAATAATAATTTAAAATCGATGCATCCTAACAACTTTTTTGGCCCATTTTATGCTTGAAAACCCATATTTCATGCCTAACTTCAGGGCAAAACCCCCATTGTTGTAAATATCATAAGAGAAGATGTAATTTTAATTGTTGTAGGCATATTCTCGATTGTTGCATTTTAAAATCCATTGTTGTAGCATGCACATGAAATTGGCTCCTTTATTTAACTATTTCCACATTTGGACTGGCGAAGCCCATCTGTAACACACCAAATAGTTTTCTTAAAAAATGGACTGGCGAAGCCCATCTGTAACACACCAAATAGTTTTCTTTAAAAATGGACTGGCGAAGCCCATCTGTAACGCACCAGATGATATTTATAAAAAATAAAATAAAACCCGGGCGAAGCCCGGGTCTAGCGCGTCAGCGCTACTGAGCCCGGGCAAAGCCGGGTCTAGCGCTTTAGCGCTAGTATAGAATAAGATTTTAATTGAGCTGTGTCAACTGTATGTCTGTCTGTATGTATGTCCTTTATAGTTTTAAACTTTTCGAACCTTCTTTAACATTTAAACTATACCACGTTGAACTACTCGCTCCCGGGAAGGTTTCTAAAGAAACAAAATTTAAATCGAAGCGTTCTTATAGATTTTTTGGTCAATTTTATGCTCAAAAACCCCTATTTCGTGCCTAACTTCGGGGCAAAACCATATTGTTGTAAATGCAACAAAAGAAGATGTAACATTAATTGTTGGAGGCATATTCTCGATTGTTGCAGATTGAAATCGATTGTTGTAGTTTAAAATCCATTGTTGTAGCATAAACATAAAAGTGGCTCCTTTATTTTACAATTTCCCCATTCAGACTGACGAAGCCCATCTGTAACGCACCAGATGATATTTATTTAAAAACTGAAACCTGGGCGAAGCCCGGGTCTAACGCATCAGCGATAATAGTAGAAGATAAAATCTAATATTTGCCCAATATTTACTCAGCATTGTGTAAAAAAGTAAATTGATATAGATTTTTCTACCTTTGTAAAATTTATAATCATCTTCTAAACTTTAAATTTCTTACAGAAAACAACAGTTTCCGTAGGTTAACAAGTTCCCTGGTTCTTATTAGAGAAAAAGGACATTTTGGGACATTTGGGAGTTCAAATCGTTTTCGGGAGAAAAATTACGTTATTCAGAGAGGCAAACATATTTTTCATAAAATTATTTTATAAGAATCAAAACCATTTCATTGATGTAATTCAATAAAAAGACAAAAACAAGGGTTTTTTTTAAAAAGATTCCAAATGTGTGTTCTTTTAGCATTTGTGATTTGTATGAGTTTTTTTATGTTTTGACTAATTAAAAAAATGTTTGGGGATGTACGATTAATTTATTCGATCTACTGTCGAAATGTTTAACAAATTATTTCTTAGATTTTTTGGAGATCCCTTTTATGGAATTTTGTCCACAATGTGGGAAAAAATTCTCAAAAAATTATCTCCTAAACTTTACAATTTCTGCTACGATAATATTTCAATCTACAACAATTTAGCCAGCAATTCAAGCCATAAATGATGCCTAAAATAATTAAATTAAAAATTCATGTTTTTAGTAAATTCTTAAAAACCTCTACCCTCATCTACCCTAAAAGAAAAATTGTTGGAGGTACTCTCTGATACTCTGTCAAAATTAAATTCATTTCAACAATTCTTAATCAATTAACAATAGAAACAGTTGCACGAATGAGTATAATACGTCTTGCGACAAGATATTGTTAAAAGAGCTTGACACACAGAATTGTGTCACGTAGAAATTAGAATTACCGTGTAAAATAATCTGATTCTCATAATCCAGTGTAAATGAGAACCAGAGGTTAACAATAGAAAATAATTTTTAATATGTTTTGTGAATATTAAGTGGAACTGAAAAAAAAACATAGCATTGAAACAATAAGCAAGTATTTCGTGTCCCCCATTCGAAATAGAATAACTAATTCAATACGTTTTACCATAATAACCTTTTGATAAAAGTTGGTAGTCTGAGAAGTTTTCGACCTCACCTAGTACTGAAATGCAGTCACAACTTTTTGTAATGTTTTGATTAAATTTTTTAGTTTTCTTATTTAACTGTTGACAGTCATTTAAATAAGTATAAATGAGCATTTATATGTTTTCAACAATGGAAAAAACAAGTATCAAGCTATGATAAAATTCCTTTTAAAAGAACGGATATCACCGACTACCGTATTGCTCACACAGCACGCCCCTCTATTTCACGTAGATTTAATTTGACGAAATTCTTGTCCAATTCATCGACTTTAAAATTGACCACTTTCATACGTGTTATCAACATATTATTCGCTGTGGCACAGTTTACCATGGGTTCAGGTCATCTCAAGACCATCCCCTTCATCTCTCCCCTTCAGAGACATGGCAAAATTGTGGAGGTAGATATAGAATATAGATAGTTGCGGCATCTATCGTCCGAGAAAAATTTAATTTAAAAATTGACATACTAAGCGCCTCAACCTAAAACAAGCAAATGTCTCCTAAACTCAGGCCCGTAGCTACGGGGGGGCCAGGGGGGCTGAGCCCCCCCTAGCATCTTTATTTGCCCCCCTAGAAAATTTTCACAAATTCTATCCACAAGCACAGCCATGGGGGTAGCCAGGGGGACAAGTAGGGGCAGCTGCCCCCTTCCAAAACACGAGTAATTTACTTCTAGCTAAGTTAAAACCCAGTTTTTTAGGGTAAAATTTTCAAAATTTTTCTGAGGGAGGGCCCCCATTAGGGTGTCTCATTTTTTCGAACTTTGGAAATCTTATCGGGCCGTGTCCCAAAAAGTTTCCTTTTGGCACCAATAAACTTCCCTGAAATTTTTAAAGTTGTGGTAGAACCCTAACTATTGCCTCAAAGCGGTTGAAGTTACGAGAAAAGCCTGGTCTAGGCTGCAGCGCTAGTTTTACTTCATAACGAGACCTATTACGCAACTACTTGCTTTTGCTTACCTTTTTATGCCATTTTTAGACTGTTTGGATTGAGATAATGTAATAATAATTCATATAATACATGCCTTTAATATGTCACAGTTTTTTATTGCACTAAAATATACACTTTCTATGTTTATGATTCATGATAATTTTAAAATTCTTGAACTAAAGTAGTCTTATCTGTCTTAGAAAACTTAGCGCGATATTTATTGACAGTTTGTTGGAGATTTTGCCTTTGTGCTTCAGTTTTCAATCTAGGGAGGTATACTCTTGGGTTAGGGCCACTCCTATAGCTCTGCGACATCATTGGTGACCGCCAAGTTGTTGAAAAAATCTTGGCACCACTTGAATTCGTCTAAGTTTTCCTATTCAGTAGGAGACTTTAAAATGAAACTTATAGGTAATCCAATCCAAATCTTTGAAATAAGTTCAAAGTAAAGTTGTTCCATGGGGGTTAAAAGCGCGCTTTGACCGAAAAAGGAGAATGTTCGCCGGCGCTTGCGGCGGGAGCTGGATGAAGGCCTCACATGGGAGTTTTATTGAATATTTTTCCTATTTTACTTCAGCTGGCATCATCTGATAGTCTTGTATCTCAGTTTTGGGATGAAAAACCCTATGTGAGGCCTTCATCCAGCTCCCGCAGCAAGCGCCGGCGAGCATTCTCTTTTTTCGGTCAGAGCGCGTTTTTAACCCCCATGGAATGTCCCCCAGTAGGTTCTATTGAATGTTTTCCAATAAGATCTTGAGACAATGATGTCCCAAAGATGATTTATGGGATTTAATTCGATATTGACTGCGTTCAGGCTCATAAAATTGAAAAGAACCAAAAATGACGATATTTTCCCTATACTTTAACATTGGAAACCTATTTTTGTAGAGCGCGGGGGTCAAAAATTGTCCTAGAGACCTGAAAATTTGCAGGTAATAATGTTTTAGTATTAGTAACAACTTGAGAGGGGGGCATCTGGGAAATTTGACAAAAAGAATTCCCCATAGACTTTTGAAACACCCTAATGTCTCACTCTCGCAGCGAAGCAACCCACTCCTACTTTCCCCTGGTGTTATGGAATGTTTACATTCAAGATACGAATAAATTATGATACCGTAGAAAAAAGAATTTTATCTATCATGCAGTAGATGTCTAATCAAGTGTTTTCTTTCAGAAGTTGTTTTTATTACTTTTTCAACGTTTCGTTTGGATCTTAATGCCATTATTGGAATGTTAACCTCTGGTTTTGGGGTATTCCCATGAAATCCAAATCTTTTTTATTTGCTAAAATTGATGTTTTAAGTTGAAAATTCGGTCAACAGTGACAGTTTTTCAAGGTCATTGCGATGCGTAAGTGTTTTAGTGGTAGAGGTTGCTTGCCTCTCATTATAGAGATTTCGCTCTCGTTGAGGCAATAGTTAGAGTGAACAGAATTAGTTTTAATTTTGCAACTGACCTTCTAACACCAAAAGGAAACTTTTTAGCTAACGGCCCGATCACTTTTCAAACTTTTCCAAAAAACCGCACTTTTTGAGACACCCTAGCCCCCATGCCCCCTTAAAAATGCATACTTAAAAATGTAAGTCCAAATTTTGGTCTACAAGTACCAAAAGCAGTTAAAAACCTTGTTTTTAGGTCAAATTTCCAGAAATGTTCTGGGGGAAGACCCACAGACCCCCTTTTTGCTTGAGAACATGTATTGTAAGCAAAAATTTAAATTTGCCTTACAATATTACTCATAAAAAGTAAAACTAGAAAAATGTAGGACCTACTCCTCCCGAAACAAAAGTCTTGTAACAGCTCCCTAGGCCTGAGGGTCTTATGGGTTTTGTAAATTTGACCCAGTCAAACACTTGAACCTAAGCCTATGATACCTCCTGAAAACTCCCTTGCCCCCCCTGAAAAAGTGGGCGCCCCACCAAAGGGAAATTCCTGGCTAAGGGCCTGCCTAAACTCTCCAACTCATACACTATTCAGAGTGATATACAGGGTGTCCCACGAGAAGTGGCCCAACCCCTTTAACTTATGAACCCCTACAGATATAGTCATGAAAGTGGGGTCTAGGTATAGTAAAGTGACCATGCTCTATCCGATGAGATAATTTTTAACGCCCTCTAGCGGAAAATTTAGGAGTTATAATTTTTATTTTAAAAACTATTTGTGCTATGTGAAAAAAGTCAATGACTAAGTTGTAGAGCAGCATCCATTCAGTAGGAAAAGACACCTTAAGCAGAAAAATATCTTGAATAAAACCCCTAAAACGCACGCTCAATTAGGTTGAATTTACGTAGTTTTTACGTCTTAAGACGCTCCTCACGAGGCGAAAATGAGACATTTTTATTTTTATGATTTAAGTAAATGATTAAAAGTATTCTTAGTTCATTGAATTGAAAATTTCTCATTTACGCCTCGTGAGGAGCGTTTTAAGACGTAAAATCTACGTAAATTTAGCCTATTTGAGCGTGCGTTTTAGGGATTTTATTCGATATTTTTCTGCTTAAGGTGTCTTTTCCTACTAAATCAATGATGCTCTACAACTTAGTCATTGACTTTTTTCACATACCTCAAATAGTTTTTAAAATAAAAATTATAACTCCTAAAGTTTCCGCTAGAGGGCGTTAAAAGTTGTCTCATCGGATAGAGCATGGTCACTTTACTATACCTAGACCCCACTTTCATGACTATATCTGTTGGGGTTCAAAAGTTAAAGGGGTTTGGCCACTTCTCGTGGGACACCCTGTATAATATTACATTAAAAAGGGTGAGGAATACTATATACAGGGTGTCCCACGAGAAGTGGCCCAACCCTTTAACTTTTGAACCCCTACAGATATAGTCATGAAAGTGGGGTCTAGGTATAGTAAAGTGACCATGCCCTATCCGATTAGATAACTTTCAACGCCCTCTAGCGGGAAATTTAGGAGTTATAATTTTTATTTTAAAAACTGTGTGAGGTATGTGAAAAAAGTCAATGACTAAGTTGTAGAGCATCATCGATTTAGTAGGAAAAGACACCTTAAGCAGAAAAATATCTTGAATAAAATCCCTAAAACGCACGCTCAAATAGGTTGAATTTACGTAGATTTTACATCTTAAAACGCTCCTCATGAGGCGAAAATGAGAAATTTTCAATTTAATGAACTAAGAATGCTTTTAGTCATTTACTTAAATCATAAAAATAAAAATTTCTCATTTTCACCTCGTGAGGGGCGTCTTAAGACGTAAAAACTACGTGAATTCAACCTAATTGAGCTTGCGTTTTAGGGGTTTTATTCAAGATATTTTTCTGCTTAAGGTGTCTTTTCCTACTAAATAGATGATGCTCTACAACTTAGTCATTGACTTTTTTCACATACCTCACACAGTTTTTAAAATAAAAATTATAACTCCTAAATTTTCCGCTAGAGGGCGTTGAAAGTTATCTCATCGGATAGAGCATGGTCAATTTACTATACCTAGACCCCACTTTCATGACTATATCTGTAGGGGTTCAAAAGTTAAAGGGTTGGGCCACTTCTCGTGGGACACCCTGTATCTATTACATGTGGTTATTTCTTCCAGACTCTGCATGTAATTTGGTGAACCGACGTTTCGGTCGCCTAATTTGATGACCCTTTGAATATAATTGCTGACCCAGTGTTAGGGTCGCCTAATTTGGTGACCTTTTGCCCTGTGTGCGTATATTATACCTGCTTTGGATTCTGATTTTCGATCACGAGATTGAAGCAGTCTAGATTATCTTTCTGTGAGGAAAGTTCTGGAAATTTTTTTTCATGCTGTTTGATTCTTCTAACAACAACAAGTAACCCAACCTTTTATTTTTATTAACCATTGCTATGGTGTTTCCCTTTCATCCCCTCGTTGTTCAATGTTTAATGATTTTATTATTTAAATTTACTATTTATTGTGCTTATTACTCCATTTTGTCTGAATCTCATTATGCTGTCTGAAAAGGATGTTAACGAATCGACTTTGTGGGGTGGGGTAAAATGGTCTTAACCCTCTCGGCACCAGAACATCAAAAAAGTGAAAACACTTTTTTTTCTTCTTCTCAAGACATCCAAAATGCCCCTATAATTTGTCTGGAATTTTTTTCTCTTGTGTGCACTCCTTCATAGTTATTTTTATGAGCCTCATATGAGGCCATATGAGCCATATTTTTTCCATTTTAAAAGAAAATATTTGATTTAGAACTTATAAAAAGACATGGTCACAATATTAGAAGGTTACGAAATAAGAAAATATCTACCAACCTATAAAAAATGTTCAACAGAAGCTAGTATCTAGCTAGTATTTTCTCTTCGCAAGCATCACAGCTTAAAATTTAAACATTGAGGTATAAATCATCTTGCTGCCATTTTGGAACGAATTCAGAAACCATGTAGAAGTCTTATATGTGATCTACATGAATCAGTGAAGTCACTGATGAAAAGAAAATAAATTTTCTTGTTTACATCATACAAAAATTGAGCTCATAAGTAGGAGCCTCATGAGGCCCAGGTGGCCCAGGGTGGCGAGAGGGTTAAAACAGGTTATTATTAACTTTGCTAGGCTGCAATTCTTAAACTATTTGAAATGTTTGCAATTCGAAGAAAAAGGAGTAGCTCATTTATTAGAAAGTGAAAGCAGAATTTTTCACAATATATTTATATTTTAGTAGTAAAAATTTTCAGTTTCTAACTCCACATTAGATAATAGTCCATTTTAAACACAATTATTGGATTTATCTTGATACTAAATGATAACCCAAAGGATTAAAGAATCTTCATCATATGAATGAAAAATTTACGCAATATTTTGTTTACTGTGCTAGGGGTTTTTCTAAAATTTTGCAAAAAAAGCGCAACTTTTCAAAAATTTTCATAGATAATTTTAAAAATTCCACGTGTTTCTTCATTCTGCATCTACTATTGGAAACCAAAATCTTAAAAAAAAATTAGCAACTTTTTTAAAAATTTGGTTCTCAACGTAGTTTGTCACCTTTAACTAAAACACTTAAACCCAAGGTGTACAACCTTCCCCTAACTTTAAAAATGATCGTTAACTTAAGATGCTTCAAAAATGTTTTTAAATAAATATTTTTGAAAACATTAAACATTAGATTTGCAAGAAATTAGTACAATTAGGATGTGTATTTTTTTTAAGTCTCAAAAATTGTTAAAGAATTAATGTTTTCTCTTTAATGATTTTTTCTGTCTACTAACTTTTAGGAATTCAAAATCAATTAACTCAAATAGTATGTAATTGTAAATGTATAACCCGAACGGAAGATCCAATTTGACAAATTTAGAAAAAAATTCTAGTAAAACTAACCTGGCTTTAAAATAACTTTATTTCTAATTAATATATATATTAATTTTTTTTAATTTAAAATTTTTTTAAGTTTAATTATTTGTGCAAAAGCAGGAGGATCTCTCAGCCAAATTATGTGAATTCCAGTTAAGAGTACCAGTTTAATAAAGTACTCCTTTCAGGTGAACTCAGATACAAATATAATTAAAACCAATTAAATGCTTAAACTTAAAATTTATTTATTTTTGAAAATTACAAGGTTTTTTTTACAGAAGTTTTACTAACGTTCTTTTGTATCACTCATATTCTCTCTACGCCCTAACTCAGCAAAAATAAGCAAATAGCAATTCACTCCTGATTACTTCGTAATAGAGCCTGCATGCTAAATGAGAAGGGAAAATAAATAAAGGCTCATTCACGCTGTTTCACATTCACTGTTCATTTCATTCTGAATGATTCACTCCGCGAATCGCTAGTTTGCATAGGAAAGTGAAGGAGTAAAGAGTGAAACGCACTAGATGAATCCTCCAAAATGAACACAAAGAGTGATAAGTATGAAGGAGCCTTAAGACTCATTTGAATCGTCAGTTTGAAAAAGGCAGCAAGAGTCCAAAAACCAAGTTTTCAGAAAATTGAAAAAAAAACTTATAAATAATGGAATTTTCGTTGTATTAGCCACCAAATTTTTACTGGAAATTGAGGACCATAATTAAAAATAAGGGCAATAATCGAAACAAATATAAGTGCAGTCAAAAGTATTTTATAGTTTAAAAAATTTGATGGACTTACTCCCTTTTCTTCAACTTTATGAAATTTCAAGTGAAGAAAAATCTTAAAAACCACTTAAAACTACATTTAAATTGTAAATTTTGCTTAGTTCCCAACACAAAAGTGAGAAATAGAAAGATTAAGACCAATAAAATTTTAAAATTATTATGTAACTGAGTCATGAAAAAGCAGTATCAATGGAGTAAGTGGATATGAATGGAGTTAAACATTCCCTTCACAAAAAAAGTTAAAAACACTTTTAATAAATACAATACTTAGAAATCGATTTCCCAATTTCAAGGGGCTATATCTCCCAATAGGGGGTAGTTATTTTCCCCCTCTTTCTACTTATGTGTAGAGCAAAGCTTGGAGATGTTTTGAGCACAAAAAATCAATTTGTCATTTTTTGGATTTACAGTGGGCCCTCGCATATTCGCGTTTCAGTATTCGCGGTTGAGCAATGTTACCCCCGCATATTCGCGGTTTTCGATCTCAAAGTTTTTTTAGCAATGAAACTTAAATATTAGTCAGAAAGGATATAATTGTTCGATTCCGGTATTTATTATGTAAAACCGTTGTGAAAAATGTAACTTCTTCTACTAAGCAAGTTTTCTAACTTAACCCTTCTGGTTTGGTATTTACTGCAAATTACTTACAGTTATTACAATTATTTACAGTAATTAACAGTTAAAACTTCTTTTTGCATGAACCAGTTTTATTAGTTTTATGTAATAAATGACAGAATCAAATCATTTATATGTGATATATTATCATATGCTAGTTTTAAAACTGGGTTCTCGTTATTCGCGGATTTCTCGTATTCGCGGTATATTTTGGAACGTAATTACCGCGAATAACGAGGGAACACTGTATTTCTTTTTTCAAACTGGCGATTAATTTACACTGTTTCCCTTTCGATGTTCATCTTGAGTAATCCTCTCCGATGAATTACGCAATTGTGAAGGAAATCGCATCAACATTTAAGAATTAAGTGAAGATTCACTTGCTTCTTTCCTCGCGGAACCATTCAACAGCATCGAACACCCTAAACAAGGGCCACATTCAAATCAGTCATTCGCTTAACAAGGGCTTAAGATGTTCCAGTAGCTTTCTAGGTATTATAAAAGCTCAATCATCTAAAATAGCTCCAAGGCTCGATGTGTTTTGTACTATCTTAAGTCTTTGTTTCTTTAATATCTATTTTTTAACTTCCGTTGTGCGACATCTAATGCGCTGCTCTTCCGCTTCGTCACGAGCTTAGGGTTATCATAATGAGCATCTACTCGGAAAGAATAGTCCGGTAAGTGGATGATTCCCCATCGGAAGACGTGTTGAAGATGTTTGATTTCGATAAAAAAAGAAGAACCAGACGTGCCATTAGGCCTTGTAACGGACAATCTCCTATCTCGCTCGAGCCGTTCAACTTTCCCAAGAGTTGGTCAACCATCGCGGAGAATCTGAATCAGAAGATTTCCTGGTTTCTAAGCTAATTTTAACGCCAGTAGCAGCAGCAGTGGATCCAGGGGGAGCATGTGCCCCCCCCGAAGGCTAAAAGTTTATTGGATAAAGTAATAGATCTGAAGATAATTTCTTTTTAAAAAAATCGTAGTTTGGAAACTTTTAAATGCTTTATATAATGTCTAGCTTTATGGCCCAAAAAGTATACATATTATTCATCAGTATTTTCAAAAACATCGAAAAAATTTCTGGAGCCTCCTAGAATTCATCAATCCTGGATCCGTCTCTGAGAAGCTGGGATCATTTATAATGGTCTTTCATGATTATATATTTTGAATGTTACGAAAATGAAATTAAGAGAGGTACAGCTCCCGCAAAAAAACACCAAACACGTTGTTCACTAGAGTGGTCTTTGAACTAGTGGGGTTGGAAAGATGTTTTGCTGTTATTTTTAGGGTAACCTGACGTTCCGATTTTATTAGGGCAGTCCCACTGGCCGAATATCCCAATTTGTGGTTCGTTTCGAATGGTATTGATGGGATGAATATTTCGTTTGTAACATTGTAACCAGGGTTTAGAGGTCAAAAAGGTAGAATACTAATAAGGTGGCATGGACGGCCATACTGTGTTCCCAACATCAATGTCAACAAAAAAGAATTCTTTAACATTGGATCTCCCAAGTCGGAAATTGCCTACAAATTCAACATCTGCCATTAGAAATAAAAAAAAACAAAAAAACATTGGATCTCCCAAAAGATGCATCAACTCCGATGAGGGAAAATCGCTCCAACTCTAAAGTATAGTTGAACTGGAATTTTTTTATATCTAATCGAATAAAGCTAGTTATAAAGTCGATCGCAGTAGGAGCTAGGTTTTTTAAAATTCCCATCCATCGAAATTTTTGAAGGTACATGAACTTTTATGCTCAAAACCATTAATCTTTACTTCCTATATAATAAACATGATTTTATTTTATTTTTCCGATCATTTGTCTGAAAGTTAAAGCGATTTTTTTCACTTCAAGATCAATGCGTCTATCTATGGAAGCTCCTTAAGTTCAAGAACTATTTTTTTCCGGGAATGATGGGCTGAAAACACAGGGTTGACGTCTGTAGTAAATTATCCAAGAGTGTCTATCCCAATTGTCGGAAAATGAGTTGAAACACTATTTAAGAGAGGAAAATTTACAAAATTTTCTGGGGGAGTACCCCTTAAAAACATCTATTTAACAGATGAAAGGTAAGACTAAAATTTTTAAACTGAATACAAAGTTTAAATAATGTACTTTACTGATCATAAAAAAGGCGTCCTTTACCTAATTAGATGACTGTGAAAGATCGGTATTTATAAAGGATATTGGTTCACCCCTATTCTGAAACCTCCCCACGTGAGATTTTACAATCCACCGTTTCATTGAAATGTAAAACATTTGAATTAGCCCAAGGCTAGGTTTTTGCATCTGGGGAGTGGACCCGAAATTATTCCTCCCATGCATATTTAATAGGTTCACTGTAGGATTTTATACATATTCACAAAGACCGCAAGGATTTTATACTTCGTCAACAATGCGCATGTGTTGGGGATAGAACTCGCGAACTGCCTCATGCTACGCTGGCAACTTACCACTGCTCCAGCGGGGATTCAGTAACTTTAAAACTTATTAGTATAAGATGCTATTTCTTTGTGACGCATGCGCATTATATCAAATGATAAAAACCTTGCGGGCTTTGTGAATAAGCGATTTTTGCATAAACTTTTAAATGGGATTTGTATCTTGATGAACTTAATATAAGAATGAATTGCTAATTATAAAGTTCCTCCCTCCAAAAATTCGACCCTAAAAAAAGGCTTTAGCTCGCTTTGGTACACTTTGTCCAAATTTTGGGGGCGCAAAGGACCCTCTCTGCCTCTCCTGGTCAGTTAAATGCATCATGGTCACATTACAGTTGGTTTACTCGCTTTCTTGCAACTTATAAAGCCAGTCCTTCATCCATTACTAAAACTAACATTATCCCCCTTGTAACGGCTTGGGAGGTTCCGGTCGGTAGAGCTCTGGTGCAAATTGAACGTCGTTTATCAGACGAAACATCAACCGTTTCATGCCTTTCCGTTTCAATGGACTCACATGCAGACTGGCGTCAGGGTGCTGTGGCAGTCTTCTCACGTCCCGGGCCAATTGGGATAGAAGAAAAAAACACAAAACATTTTAACCTCTTGTTTCGGAAATTCCGACGCGTTTTAATCTCTACTGTTGTTCATTTGTTTAATTCCTCTTATTAGTGTGAATTCGGGATTATATTAAGTTTAATGACAATTATTAGGGCTTTTTGAGCCTCCTTGTTGGCGCATTCCTGGCAATCCCGCCCAAGATGGGGTGAAGAGGAATGTTTCATAGCGTGCGGGCACTTTCTCGTGATGAGAATGCGTCAGATCCTGGTGATATTTTCACTCTTGATTTTTGACCACGCTTGTAAGACTATTTGCGGTAAGGTTTTAGGATGAAATACATTTTTTTTCAAAACTAGGGAGCTACCGCCCCCTGCTCGCTATCGCTCGCCAACCCCCATTAACTGCTGACGCAGAACCTTTCAAATTGCTTCGCAAAACCCAAATCACATGAACTTCAGAACGGACGTCGAAGTTGTGGCAGTGTCATAGCAAACACATGAATTTCTAGGCTGCAAACATTTTCGTTTTATATCTTTACTTCTATAACATCTACCCGTGATATTTGATCTTTTGCACTTAGGCATTATGAAATTTAAAATATTTTATTACCTTAGAATCATACTTTCAAAAGGATTTTTAAATAAGGTATTGTAATATTTAATAATTTCCGAAAGCGTGTTTTTATTGTATTGTAAGTATAGAAATGATTGGGTTGCCACAACAACAAAGATAAACATAAACATTTCAATACATTATTTAAAAATAAAAAGATAAATTAATAATACATTAGTTTGAATTGTTTTAAATCTAATCAAAATCGTTTGAATTTCAAAAACATAAAATATTGTTGTTAAAAAAGAATCTCAATAGCATTTATTAAATTCGTGTTATAAACAAAAAGATAATTTTTTAACGTATTTGAATATTAAAAAACCAATGAAATATGTTTTCAGTTGTTTTAAAATTTATAGTTTCTTGCTTTATAACTGCAACCTTATCCGTAATCTAAAAAAATGGAAATATTTTAAAATTGAGATTTTGTTTTAGAAATTCTAAAGGCTTATTGCACATCCTCAAAAGAATCCGGACAGTTTGATACCAAATACGTGTTATACAGATCAGTAATTAAAGCCTTTCTCTGGAAACCGTTCACCAAAAATTTTTTTTTAGAATAGAGAGATTAAATTACCTTTTTTTATTCTTTTTATTACTGTTGGATGCTAAAGATTGTTTTGGTACTTCTCCAATACTTTGCCAGTCACCATGATTTAGGTAAGGTTAACTAACTGCTACACAAATAAAATAGATCATTTTCAAACACATGGCTCCGACCTAGCAACGGTCTTAGCAACAGATTGTTTGACTTACAGAAGTTAACAGTTAAAAGAAAATAACTGGTCAAGGAATGCTTCTGTTGGAGCATTTGCAATCACATGACAGCAACAGATACCACCGCACCTAGCAACGGTCTTAGCAACAGACTGTTTGACTACAGCAAGGAAGAAAATAAATGGTCGTGACGTCACACTCTATTAGTATAGATATAGGTGAATAAAATAGATAGCATAAATATATGAGGAGTTTCCAGCAGCAATGAGTTCATTCAGAAGCACACGTCTTTCTTGAACATTCACATCCTAGAAGTCTGTTTTGGGGTAAAATATGGCAACATTTTAGTCACCAACCCTGTTATACAAAGGCCCTTAAACAGCACCACCATATAGCGACCACCGCCACAGAGAATAGAGCTTAACAGAGTGTTCATCTCCATAGACGCTAATGGCAACTTTTTTAACAGGGCTTTTCCCATTGAAAAATCTCTGGCCTCAAGTCCCGCCTCCACGCTATTCCTGATAATTCTGTCATTCGCCCACTGAAGCTGTCACTCAAATCCAAATCGCCTATAATCAGTGTTAAATTCAAATAAAATACATTTCGCGTTCACTGATTGGCTACTAGTGAACTGAATTATAATATGCGTGCTGAATTAAATTAAAGATCTTAGGAGTAAAACGTCGGTTTGGTATCTCTGTTAAGCTCTCTACTCTGTGACCACCGCTGACTGGCGCTAGGTGACGCTTTTTAATGTGAAATCTGATTTTGGAGATAACTCTTTGTTGCAGCAAACACCTCAGATATACGTAAAGGTAAATGCAAACAAAACACATAAAACTTGAAAGCATGAACTTTTAATAATTTGATTTTATTATTAACCTTGTGACGGATATGTTGTTGTTTCCAGTGAAAAAATGTATTTAATTACTTTTCAGTTCTCTTCTTCAAATGCACATATTTTTACATATCTGTAATGGACGATATTCGTGCCACACCCATTTAATCACGTGAAGGGGGAAAACAAACTCACTATCAAATCATATCTCACTATCATCATATCTCACTACAAGCCATCTCTGTGGTAGCCAATTGAAAGCTCAGTAGGTCACATGATGGGGAAAATGTGACGTCAGACGGATATGGTCCATTTGAATAGTGTAGTCTGTAAGGTATGCTTATCTTCTAAATTTTTACAATAAACTAAAATGTCGTGAATTTCCCTTAACACCTTTTCAAATCACCGAAACACTATTTTACAAAATTAATTAACTCATAAAATATAAAAAAAGAAGAATTGATAAAGCTATCGCTCAAACAAATGAGCGTCGTCAGATAGAGTAGATTGAGAGGAATGGCCCAGAAATTTGGGATTCCTTTTAAAAACCTTGATTAATTAATTACTGAAAAATAAACTTTTTACATTTCAGCACATGAATTAAATCATAAGATTCGAAACCATTGTATTGGAATTGCCTGAAAAACTTGTAATTTATTGATAGTTTTATATTGAAATGGGTAGGTTTGGGTGTTTTCCCCTCGGGAAATATTTGGAAATTTGACTTTTTAAAAGAAGGTTTAACTTAACTCTTTAGTGTCCAAGAATGTATATTAATGATTTTCAAAGTAAAAAAATCAATAAATTTAAAATTTAGATTTTAATACTGCATAGAATAATGCAAACTGTGAAAACGCTGCAAGTAAGCAAAAGTTTCGGTACTATTCCAAAATCCCGGCGGAAGCGATTAAGTCGCCAATAATGATGTTTCTGTTTCGGAAGAGGTCATGTGTGAGCTGTCGCCAAAAAATCTGCTTGGCGAGATTTGCGCCGGTATTCTGGAAGAGTACCAAAATTTCATCATATATTTTGATGATATTTTTTTGGTAAAATAAAAAAGATCCAGTTGATAATAGGAGTATAACAGTTTACAAGCGAATAGGTTGACTTGACTTATCGAAAATTCAAGGAAAAGTTTTCCTAAAAGAGGCCATACCCACATATACCTTATTTTCTACGTTTGAGCTTTAATAATATCAATGAGGATGACTGATTTCTACGTCTTAAAAACGCTTATGACCCAACTGAACTGTTGAAAATGGAAATTGTTTTTGAATTTAAATTTCCTGCGGCGTTTAGCTCGTTGAAATGTATAACTTATTGAGAATTATTTACCTTCCAGCTGTTATTTGAAAAATGTTTTGTGATGGATACGCACACAAGAAACAATTTTTTAAAAGGATATAAACTGCTATACCCATCAGATAGTTTATGGCGAAAGGAGTTCAGTTCGTAGAATTAGACCAATTTGGACGACTTGGGTTCCATTTTCAGAATTGAAAACAAGTAATTTTTCCAGCTATTTGCGAATACGTCGAAAGGCCGTGCTTACCACACTGTGAAGTTGTTTGGAAACAACTATTCATCACTATTACGAAAGTTCGATAGGTAGATAAAAACACGTTATATGACTAGCTGGAACAAACACACAGAGGAGTTTTCTCCCATTTGAATAAGCATTTAAGCTCTCCGTCTATTTTTTTTATGATTTTTGCATCTCGGCTTGCATGTATTTGTTTACGTATACCGTAGTTTATCTTCCACTTTTTCTAAGGAATCCTCTTCCAGTACAGGGTTATTATTATAAAATAACCTTTTCAAAAGTCCCTTGCTCCCATACCGTTAATTGGAACTGAATGAAATTTCGTTGTAAGATATATAGAGGGATGGGTGGGAACGAAAATGATATAGAGTTTATCAGTTAAACTCTACCATTAAAGGTCAAAGCGGCAAAAATTTTGAAAATTCCCAGTCTAACTCGTTTATTGGCTTTTCGTTTTGTTCACTCGAAAGTGGAAAAAAACACAAAAGGCAGTGGAATGTTACATCTAAACATTGTAAAAACAAAGTAAACACTGTAAAACCGCCCATATAGTGAGACCACATATGAGCATTAGGATGGTCCTAATTTTTCAAAGTAGGAATTTTTGGGTGCCGGTGCCACCCCCTAAATATTTTCTTTTTACATTAAAGTAGCTTTTTTTTAATTGATAGGGTTTAAGTTTAATTCCATAATTTAAATTATTTTATCATGGTTCGGTTTTTACTGAACAAGGATAACCTTCTTCATTCAATGACCCCTGTCGACCAAAAAAGACGATTCACCAAGCTCGTGAAAGCTAAAAAATTACGTGATGCATTCCAAAAACAATCCCAAGAAGGGGATCAAAGCCCTAAGTTAATTCTCTTGAAACGATCAGTCGATACACTGCAACCGTCACGATCTTGCTAGATTATCAACCTATGATGACTCCTCATGACGGTATTGAATGGTCAGCTTATTAATTACAGTCACTCTCCGATCGTGAATTCGTTGGGCTGTGGTTCACTGTATCATCGAAACCTTGGAGGGGTCATTTCTACACTAATATGGACAAATTGGGGGTTGTGGAATGTGAAGCAAGAAACATGATGGATAGCAGGATGGTTTTGAATAGCTTGATGATGAGTAAATTGAATTCAGTTCACTCATGGTTGAGAATTTAATGCGGGTAAAATAAGCTGCAAATTTGCATGTAAGCTATTTTCATCACATGGGTCATCATAGCTCCATAAAAATAACCCAGATGAAGAATTATTTTTTTTAAAGTTGAGACATCACCGGTTAAGAAGCAACATTTATGCTTTACTCTTTTTCAGGCGAAATCCGACTTGACGCTTGTTCAGCGACAAATGTGTCATTGAAAAAAAATGTTTTTTCTTGATTTATATTAAAAATCTTAAATCAGCTAGGGCTTTCGGCTAGCCAATTTAAAGGATTTCTTTACACCGGCGAATACCGTGTAACACTGATTAGTATTCCATTTCCAACATTCTCTTTTTATATCTGATTGTTTTACTCAAGGGTCTCAAAACTTACGGCCCGCAAAGCCCTCTCATCCGGCCCGCGGATACCTTTCTATAACGAAAACAATTACTAATATGTTGTGTACTCAAAAGATCCAAGATCCCTTCCCCCCTTTGATTTCCTAAAATGAGCTAAAACCCAGTTTTTTAGGGTCAAATTTTGAAACATTTCTCGGGGGAGGACCCCCAGACCACTCTTTTGGAACTTTTAACTCCATTTATCACGTTAATCCCCCCCTATTAAGTTCATAAAAATAAGATTTCTACCAAAAAATGTATTGAAAAGGTAGTACATTAAACCTATTATTGTATGAAAAAGAGGGGTTTAGGGTTAATTTTAGGTTTCATCTCCGGTGAAAAATCTATCTAGGGGTATGATGAGGACTAAGATATATTTGGGCCCTTCCAGAAATAAATATTTTGCTACACTGAAATCCAAGATGTTAAAAAAACTATTTACTGACTTACTACTATTTAAAACTGTTTTATTTTTAGATTCACTAGATACCCATTTGGGTGCCTATTTTAAATTTAAAAATTTCTTAAATATAAATGTTTTTTCTCTTTTGAAAATAAACCTCGAGTTAGCGCCCCTCGGACTGGAAAGTTTGTAGACCCCTGGTGTAACCCAATAGCACTGGCCAGTATCCTAAAATATCAACCTTTGTCAAAATAATCTACTTCTAGTAATAATAAAATAATCTAATACTAACTACTACAAAATAATAATAAATATCGGCTAGTTTCGGATTTGATATTATTAAATACCACACAGCATTGTTAAATGTCAGAGTTTAGGGATTCATGTTTTCTGATATCAGCCAATTCCGTCAGATGTTCCAACCCCTCCTCTGAAATATCAACCAGTATAAATGCTATGATATCGAGATTTGTTCTTTTGCTTTAGAAATACCGTACAGTATACTGGAATTACGACAGTTACCGTACAGTATACTGGAATTACGACAGTTACCGTACAGTATACTGGAATTACGACAGCTTAACGGCATTTGCCAATGCCGGCAAGTTGCTCTTTGAAATACAGGGTGTCCCAAAAAAAGACTTACACATTTTAAAAATCAATAACTATTAACTATAACTAAAACTTAAAACTATTAACTTAAAAAGTAAGAAAGATAAAAATATGCGGTTTGTTACACCTTAATCCTGAGAGTCTCAAGAGTAAGATGCAACAAACCACGCCATATTTTTATCTTTCTTAGTTTTCAAGTTATTAGTTATTGATTTTTAAAAAGTGTCAGTCTTTGTTGAGACATCCTGTAAGACATAAGTGACATAAGACATAAGTGGGTTATAAGACATAAGTGGGTTATAAGGATTATAACCCACAACCCTCTTAATGTCGGTGTTTCAGGATTGGTCTTTTTGAATATCAGTTGATTCTGCCATGCATTTGATACTATAAATTGGTCACTGGTCAGTAAGAAGCCGAAGCCGTGCAAGAAAGAGCGGAAATTGAAAAATCTTAATCAGTGATGAAAAGGGGAGTGGCTGAAAGAGAAGCAGAAGATGCTGAAGCTGTAGTAATAGAAGTTGGAAAAAAGGAAGTTGAAGTCAAGTATGTAGAAGACGAAGCTGAGGAACTTGAACCTAACGAAGACTTGCTAGAGAAAGCCAAATTAGACAACGAAACTATAATGAGCTATATCTTGTGTTTTTTCTTTTATAAATAAAATTTAACCTGATTTTGTATTGTATACCAATTATTATTCTACAGATACAGAATAATGCAGAATTCTCGTATTGTATATTGCATTTGTTAATTTACAGTAAATTACAGAAATAAAAATGTGATGATTAGTTTATCATTCTAGAACCCTTCTGCATTTATGAACCATGGCATAAGCAAAAAATAACACCATTGCAAGAATATTTTTCTAATTTTTATTGTATAAAATAAATGCTTACGTCCATAAAAGAACCATTATCATACACAACTCAAGCATATTTCTCCTCCAATAAATATTTCCGTCCCATTCAAAAGAACAGAACAAACAAGTTCGAACGTGATCATCGGTAAAAGCAATAAATGTCACAGCTCCGAGCACCTTTAGAAGACACTTGTCCACATAAATCTTCTGGAACATTGTTTACACAGAGCACACAACCTATAAGGATTATAACTCAAATACATGAAATCGGCTCACCAAAGGAAGCATTGCATTGTACAGTTTTATTTATGAAGTTCTTCACCAATAAATTAAGATTCAGTGGACACAAAAGGAGATGCTACACAGTAACCTTTTTGAAGAAGGGCTGTGTCACAGAGAAAAATCCTAACAGAGGGTCCAACACGATATATTCAAAAGTTGTATGGGTTTGAGGGCGCCACGAGGAACTATAAATGATTGACAGAGAGATCAAACCTGTGATTGGCTGTCACGCAATCTTCTATTTCGAAGGAGAAGGAAAAAGTTTTTCTCAACCAATCAGGCTTTTTCGTCCCGCCTCTCGTGACGTTATGCGATCGCAGCGCCACCCAACCCATCCAACGTTTCGATTTCCATTAGCGCCTATGGCGACGGACTCTCTGTTCTAGTACTCTGTGGGCTGTGTCATGTCGCATTTTGCGTCGTAAAGATATTGTTCCTAGCTTTGAATCACTTATGAAATTCACACAAGGGGGAAAACCGCAGTATTAAATGCGAATTTGATCGGTTAATTTTTTTTTTTGAAGAAACAGATTCACAAACTAAATGAAGAGTGAAAAAGAAAATCGCTGTAAAGGCAGTTTTATAAATGAAAGCAAAGTTTTTCATTGCTCCTTCTTCACTATGTCCTAAATTCTTCTCAAAAAGAAGGTTTTGTGAAATTTTCTTAGAATGTTTAATATTTTTCTAGACTTTTAACTTTATTTTTTATGATACAGAAAGTTTTATTAATTTTTAAAAAATAATAATTATTTAATCATATAAAAAACAAAATAACAAACAATTATAATAGCCTGTGGGATATTTTAGGTGACACTTATATATAGACTTTGGCAAATAAGGGTCACCCTAATATTGGTATATTGGAATTTTATAGGGACATGGAATAGTTTGATATTTTTCTCAGTTAAATAATAGGATTTTTTTTCAGTTTTAAAGGATATATATCCATGAGAGCTACTACATCCTAGACTGCTTTCGCAAATGGTTTGGTGACCGATCTTGGATGACAACACGCACTGGCTTGCCATTGGAGACAAACTTCAGCGGCAATTTTATGATGTTGGATGACGCCTCTGGCATAAAGTCAAAAGCTTGCTTGTGCTTGTTGTGGTATCCTTTGACGTGCGGTTTTCCATTGGCTAGCAGTTGAAGAGGAAGTTTGAAGATGGACGATTTGGGTTTGACCTGCATTGACATGGGGGGAGGGACAAAGAAGTCTTCGTATCGGTCGAGTTTGGGTGACATGAAGGGGTTGATGAAGTGGATGGGGGAGCTTCCTCCCACCAGGCGTCGCTCCATGCGCAAGGGAGAAGACACCCCTTTGGGCTTGAAGTAACTGTTACTGTAGTGCTTGATTTTGAAGATGGGGGCGCCGTGTACAGAGACGAAGGCAGCCAGGATGAAAGCGGTCAAGATGGATAGAGTGTGCTGCCAAAACCTGGAAGGAAATAGGGGATAAGAGTTGAAATTTAAAAATGTTAATATAGACTACTATGTCAATTAAGCTTATTCGTAAACTTAACAAAGTACAGGTCATTGCATTAGGTCTACGAGTTTAGGATAAGGAAAGGAAATGGAAGAGTCATTATTACAAAAATAGTAGGACCAGACTGTTGTACCAACGGACAATGGATTTTTTAAATTTCGGAAATAAACGAAATTTCAAATTGGTGGTCGATATTTAATATAAACAGAAGATGCATATCTAGTTTCTAAAGTGAAATCAGATCTTTGGATAAAAAAGTTTAATACATTTGATGCTTCTAGGTTATAAAAGTTACTTTTAGAGTATCACTACATTATTTTTTTTTCTTCTCCTTTAACGATGATACGATTAAATGAGATATTCGCGGTGAATCATCGAGATTTTGACTTAGTTTTGATATTATAGAAGTCGCCCGATCTCAATCTTTTTATTTTTTTATAGAACTTGAATTGAATGCCAAAACACCTGCTTGTGATGTAATTTTTGGGGAAACGAATGAAGAGAAGCATCAGGTTGTAGAAAGACACATTGCCCCTAATAATTACCAAACCATAATTTTGAAAGTTATTCTGGCCATTAATAATGGAGAACCGAGGTCCCATCCACATATTAGATCCCACAAATGATTCAATTACTGGACACCTAGCTTCTTTGTGAGTCATGAGACGACCCAAACAAACCCTACTTAAGGATGTTAATGGATACTTCTGACGACATCTCAGCGTTACCACCAATTATTTTGGTACTTCTGCTTCATTAATCCAATGTTAAGAATTCTGTGATTTTCAGATGTTAATTCGTTGGCGTTTAAGGAACATCGTTTATAGCCGTGTCATTTGACTTTAGAGTTCAAAACCACAAGGTATTTTGTCAAACCTTCTTTATGACAAAAATTGATCATTCATATAACGCTTATTTATATCTTCTTAATGATGTATGTAGTAGAATAATATTCTAATTGTAGTTGAATAATGTCTTTATTTATGCTGATGAAAGGGAATAATTGAACTCTGGTCTTATTTTCTGTGCATGTTAAGAGAAAAATTTCTTCATTAATTAAAAAAAACAATAATTGAGTATATTTAGAGAAGGGGAGACTGTTATACCTTCAGACAAAGTCTCGTTTTAATATTCAAAAATTTTATAATCCCATTTCAGCCACTTAAAGTTTTTAATAACTTGATGAAATTTGTACAACAACCTGTTCTCCGTACAGACAGGCCCATTTGTACCCGTGGACACTACTACTACTGTTACTGTTACTGTGTTAAGTACTACTTTTAGAGCATAAATGATCATTTCAAGGAACTTGATTGATTTATGTCCTAACTTCTTACCAAAAATAAATAAATCACATAGAATAATATAAAAACTAAATAATCTAAATTTTTATTGCTCACCAAGTATATCCTATTTAATTAAATAATCAGGAAAGAGAAGAAAAATATTAATGTAAGGATGCACTAAAAGTAACTGCGATTATCTGAAAACAGTAATTGTATTTATTATATTTGGTTGACTTATATTGGGTATTTCAAGATAAGTGTTTCATAACTTCTAGAAGGGGTAGGACACACCTAAACGACTCAGAATCACATAGGAATTGGGGGGTCAGAAATACATCCGTAATGAGGTAGTGGTTTTTATAAGCGGGGATGGGAAGTTGTAAGATACACTGTGAAAATTGACACCTACCCTCAATCGTTTGAATTTTGACTTAAAATATAAAAATGACCGTCCCGTTGTTCACCTTACTATAATAATGCATAATAAGCAAATCAGTAAAAAAATCCATCACCAAAAATTTAAGTTATTTGAAAAAATTTCTGCAAAATTCTAATACTGTCTGCGCTTAGCTTGCGCGTGTGCGCTCCTATATATAATCCAATCCTGTGGATCAGTTAGTCCCAGTCTGCCGTACCTCCGAAACTCAGAAATTTTCCTTTTTGCCCAAAAACGACTCAAATTATGCCATTACTCAGGATCCACCCTCGCTCCTGAATCTCTCCGATTACTTCGAAAACTCGTGATTCTTTTAACACTCCCCTCTAAAATCACTCGGCCAAAAAACATTCTCCAATGGAGCGTACCAAAGCAACTGGCGGAGTCGCGTAATTCCTATAATCTGGCGCATCGCTTCGTCTAGCTGACAGTGGAACTTACGAGTTTCGGAAACCTCAAAATGGTCCGTCATTTTTCTCTCGCCGATGCGTCGCCAAATTACTGCCGGGTGCTGCTAAACACAGGCATTATCGAAGGCGTCTTCAAACAAATTCCGGAATCCCCCCGCTTGCGAACACGTCCATGACACGCCAAGAGGACCTCGATGATACCCGAACACGCGAGGAATTCCAAACCTGTCAGGACCAGACTTTGGTTTCTGGTGGAGGATTTTAACATTATTTCTAAGGTATCCCCTAACGAGTAAACTCATGCCTCGATTTCAAAAAAAGAGGTACCGGTACCAGAACGGTAAAATTATTGGTCTCAAAACTGAAAAAGCGAATACTTTTTAATACAAAACTTAAGCTTTTATTTTCAAATTTAAAAAATAAATTTAAATGTGTTGTACAAGATAAGGGGAGAGTGTTCTAACTTAGTTATTGTATAAGTATAAGACGATGAACTCTTCATATAATTTTTTTGTAAAACACCTTTTTCTACATTGGGTTATACTTTTTTCCAACAGGGTTCCTCTTGTAGGAGGCGGGACGGCTTATCATCAATAAACCATTAGTGTCGTATATTTTGCTAATTTAAGGAATACTTAGAATGCGTAGTTAAAGTCCTTAAATATAGAATTTAAGATGTCGCACATTTTTTTTTGCAAATTTGACCAGCAATCTGGTTCAAATAAAAAAGAATCAACATCAGGAGCAGGAGCGGATCGTGGGTAGTTCAAATGGGGGTTCACAAATATGTTTTAAAAGAACAATTAAGTAACAACCTTACCATTAAATAACAATTAGAGTTATTTGCAAAAAAGATAAAAATGCATTTCAATATTTTTTTAGTTTGAAATATGCTTTTTTATATAATTTTTTGGTAGGATTTTCTTATTTATGAACTTAATCTGGAAATAAATGTGATTGAGTTCTAAGTACAAAAAGGGGGGTCTGGGGTTCTTCCCCAGAAAAATTTTGGAAATTTGACAGTAAAAACAGGGTTTTAATTCATTTCAGAACTTTTTTCGTATATAGAAAGGTATATCTGCGGGCCTGATGAAAGGGTCTCGCGGGCCGTAGTTAGGAGACCCCTGAAATAGAAAACTAATTTTTGTTCCGGAACGCCGTTCCAGCTCAAATCGAGCCCTGAGTAAACTTATATAAAAGTGTTCATCGGACTGTCTTATAAAAGTTTTTATTCCGGATGATGACCTCCGCAGCTGGGGTCGAAACGTTCAATTTTCATCACCACCTTGAACATGGCGATGGTCTTAAAAGCTAGATGAACACTTTTATGAAGATTGGCGCCGGTCGTGTAATCCTTCATCATTTCATGAGTAAACTTATACCTAAAGTTTAAGAACATTTAATGCTATTACTTTTAAGTAGTATTACTTAGATTATGTTGCACATTTCGTCAAATTTTTGCTATGTGAGTTTTAAAAGAATATGGGGTGTCTAGGTCCTGGGCCCTCCCTCAGAAAGATTTTGAAAACTTGCCTCTAAAAGTAGCGTTTCAGTTCCATTTTGAGACCCTTTAGGTACCATCCGAAGTTATAAGTTCTTTTTAAACTACCGATTTTTCAAGGGAAAAGAATTAGAAATAGATTTCCAAATTTAGTGGTCCCCAAAAATGTTGAGATTTGCCCCTTCAAACTAGTTGTTTTATCTCATTTTGAAACCTCCTCTTTGGGGAACATTCAAACAACAAGCAGAATAATCAAAACTTTCAAAGAAAAGTGGAGAATTTGGCAGGGGGTTTGAGGCTTCTCCTCAAGAAAATTTTTGAAATTTAACCCTCAAGAGTAATGTTTTAACTCATTTTAGAACCTTTGGGTTACACCCGTAGAGAATCGCTCCTTGTAAGCTGCAGAATTTCCAATGGAAAACACAGTATAAAAGTTGGTGTCAAAATTTCGGGAGGGGTTTGAACCCCTAAACTCCCCCCATGGATACGGTCCTGAAACCTGTGGTTATGCATCAGGTGTATAGTACAGCATCGAAATTTCAGGCGAGTTTTCAGACCCAATTCGAGGTCTAAATAGAGTGGTGGGAGCCTGGATAAGAAAATTATTATGTTTTTATTGTAATCTTATTCATAAAAAAGGCATCGATAACCATCAAAAATACAGCAGCATACGGAATATTAGGTCACTCTACCAATTTGTTTTAAATCGCCCACTTATAAAAACGCGAAAGACGCGAGAAAGCTCGATATCCGAGAAATATAATAAATTATTTTCATACAAAATTACCGACTGCTTTTATGAACGCACAATTGGTTTATTTTCATCGTAAAAAGATAGCCTTAAAATTTATATAGGCCTCCATTCATCATTGACATAAAAATAATATACTCATTTAGAGGGCTCTAAAATTTTTAGTCATTTAGTGTCTTAGTGAATGAGTTAAGTAAAACTTTTCTTTATGACTGAATTAACTTTTATCTGGTTAAGATATTAAAATTTAACATCAATTTCAGGAGCATAATCTTTCTGACTTGAAACTAGGTTTCAGAAAATACATGCTCAAAGCAGATTTAATTGAAGAATTGTTTTGCAATCGCTTCAAAAAGAATAAAAGATAGATAATAGATACGCCTAATGAGTTCGTGTTCAAGGGGGGAAATGAGAGATAAATCATACGTAAAAATTTCGTGACTGTAAATTTTACAGAGGAAAGAAACTAAAATATTGAAAAGAACAAAGAATTGTGTAACAGAACCAATTAGAAATTCATACCCACCCTACAAAAATAGAATGCATGTTTTTAAAATTGTATATTTTTACGAACAAAATATATCTTGTTTTTAATTTTCACTTTTTAAATGATAGCCTTATGATTTTGTCTAGAATAAGACAATCATATCGCTGTTTAAATTTTCTCTGTTTATATTTATCTTTATTATTTTAATTTGTTTCAAGAGTTATAATCTCAACTGTAATTTTCTGTGAATAATCATGAGCGATTATATCAAACTGAAGTATTAAAGAATTGGTTCTATAATCACTCAACTACCTACCTACTTTCCAAATTAACTGTATCCGAGAACGAACGATGGAATAAGTGCACAAGAGATAAAGGAAAGATAATCTTACCCTCATCAGAAACTAATGAATATATTTACAATTACACTGTACACAACGAAGGTAAACACATCTCTACTCGTCCGTATAAACAAAGTAATTACTGATCCATTCTACCTACAATATAACGCCTGCACTATGGCATGGAATATCATTAAGAGCGCACTGTAGAATTATCCGCCCTATATCATCCCTTCCTCTGTTTTTTTTCTGCTTGGTCAGGAACAAATAAACCTCCTCGACGTTTAAATTACAATGTTTTTCTGCTTCATTATCCCAGTCATCTTTGAGACTAACTAGCTTAATATTCTCTGCGACAGGGGATCTTGTCAATAATGATGTCGAGCGAGTTGTTATTTTGGTCATACTTTAACCTCCGAAATGCGTGTTCAACATGTTGTATTGCAAGATTTTTTATAGGATAGAAAATAACACCTTTTAAGAAACGGTTTGGAAATTTTTCAGATTGTTATCATGTAGTTTGGCGTAAGTTAAATAAAGACAAATTTTTAATTAAAATCAAACTAACTAGCACGCAATAATCAGGCTGAAATTCGTTCAATGACTCAAATCTTGGACTTTTCTACAGTCCTTGCACTCATTAATGCCAATTTAATTTTCAAAAAATTTCTTTTCATTTTTAGGAGGAGGGAGAATTGTTTAATAAATTCCTTTAATTTATTGGCTAGAATTTCAGAAAGCGGATGTAAGTTGTAAGAAAAAACTTTTTTCAAAAAGTAATAATTCAGGCTACAAATTAAGAACTTTTAAAAAATAACTCTTTACCTAAGTGTTGAAAATCTTAATTTTGTTTAATTTTTTTTTCGTTTGGTTAACTAAAGTTAGAAAAGCAGGACATTCGGCCAGCGGTACTGTACCGTTAAAATTAGTTTGTCTAGTTCAGTGTTTCCCAACCTTTTTCGGTCCATGCCTAACATGACCAGACGTCCCGTTTTGAACGGGACTGTCCCTTTTTAGAGTTACGAGTCCCGATGTCCCCGAAAAGAACTCTGGGACGCAAAATTGTCCCGTTTTCTGACATTCAGCATGAAAACTTTTCTATATTAATTGAATTTATTTTATGTTTGCCTGCTACAAATGCTCCAGTTGAAAGAGTATTTTCTCTGATGAACAAATTGTGGCCATTTGAGAAGACCGAGTAACAAATTTCAGTTCTAAAGGCGATGTGGATAATTAAGGTGAATATAAAAAAACGTGCCAAGAGTTTCATTCTTACATAACCAGCGATATTAAAGAAAATTTGTTCCTCTGATAAATATAAATATACCTAAACGTTTCGGTTATATATATTTTTTAATTCGTAACTTTTAAGCTAACTGACTTTTTCTGAATAAATAACTTTTAAAAAGTGTTTTTTATTGACTACCTGTTAATTAACCTAAATAAACCAATGTCCCGTTTTGAGTCAAAAAATAAATGGTCACATTATCCATGCCCCACCGAAGCCTTTCTAAATTTTCCATGCCCCCATGTCTATTTTTTTCTCGAAAATCCTTCTTGAAAATTAAATAAAACCTGGTGGTCCATGACCCACCTAGGGGGCAATTTGGTTGAAAATTTTCAAATTGACCCCCTAGAAAATCATATTGCCCCCCGTTGGGAAACACTGGTCTAGTCACTTTATCTAGTTCTAAAATTAGAAATCCCTGAAATTATTTTAAAAATTCAATTTTTAAAACTATTATCTCGTGGAGAAATGTGTGAGCAAATATATGCCCTTGAGTAAAGAAATGACAAGGCGAGATCCTGCTTCCTTTTCCCAGGGAAGCTCTCTTTCCAATGGGTATTCAATTCATTCAATCTCGACTTCTTCAAAGAAGCTACAGGAAACAATCTGACAACAAAATCAATCAAACCAAGAGATAATATCCACATTCCTCTTTCCACAAAAGGGCACCAGATCTAATAATCGGTTTTGATAGGCTATTTACTTCCCTGGGGCGAAATTCCCCCTAAGCTGCATCCTCGATGAAAAAATTTGTGAAATGTTTTTTCCCTATTTCTCTCGCCTAACACTTAATCATAGGAGTTGTTTGTTGGTTGCATCTTCGGGAAGAGCAGTGAACCCAAGGGTGAATTGTGACGGGATGTGTGACACTTGGGTGCTGGCGGCAGACTAATTGGTTCGGTCTTTTGTAAGTGTTAGAATCATTTAATTTGCGGTTGTGGTTTTGAACTTGTGTGGATGAACAACCTTTAATTATAGCATTTGACTTTGGACAGGAACACTTTAGTGGGGTTTTTTTAAAGATTTAATAAGTGCAACTACTAATTTTCCTGTTGCAGAGGATTTATAAAAAGACACTAAAGATGATATATTATGTTTTTTTCGTGAGTAGAACTTCATCACTCAAAAACCTCAGCTACTAACTTGGGAAACTTTAAAAATATGCGAGAGGATCCGAGTTAAAAATCAAATAAATAAAAAAACACAAATAAATTATTAGAAGAAGGCCATCGTCCCATACCCCAATGTTGGAATATTACAGGACTTATCAAGACGAAAGACACATTTCTATGATAGAAAATATGTGTATGAAAAAAAACATGATAAAAATTTTCATGATAGAAAAAAACATGGCAAGACGCTCAGTTCCAGCATTTATTACATAAAACCGACTTAAATACAAACAATTTTGATTTTGTATCATCTGCACGCAGTGGAGTCTTCGCCATCTGAAAATTGGGGGGATGATGAGCCAAGGATTTGAGATTCTGACCAAAATGACTAAATACCCCCCAAAATGCGTCCAAACCCTAGTTCAATGATTTTAAGGTGGTTTGGAATTAACTAATTAACTATTATCCCAAGTTTTTATAAATTGTAACTTTTCACAAAAAAGGAGGGTCTGAAGGTCCCCGCACATTTTCGGAAATTTGACCTTTTAAAACAGGTTCTAACTCATTTTTAGTGTTTTATGGTCAGACGATTACAAAATCAAATTTTCTATACTTTTTTATACTTTAACTTTTCTATAATTTTCTATACTTTAACCAGTGCTGTAGCTATAATTTTTTTAGAAGGACACCTCGCGCCTTTTTTTTGCTAGAATAAAATTTTTGTTGGGGTAGTGTCCCCATTAATATCTGCACTGGCTTCAACCTATTCTAAATGAAATTGTGCTCTAAATCATGGGGGATCCGTCTCATTGTTATAAAAGCCTCTTGTGTTAGGTGCCATTGGTAAATTGGCACCATCCAATTAGAGCAGTGATTCTCAACGAGAGGATGCTTAGGGGCGGTGAGCCTGTTTTGAGCAGTAGGGGGGCAGTGGGGCTTTTTTGGGCGGTAAGGGGGCGATGAGCATTGAGTATTTTGGCATTCGAACTTCGTAGCGGATCTAGAGGGGAACCATAAAAAGCGCTTAAATTAACTTTTTTCGCGCTAAAAATCAAAAATTTTCTGGAGGAGATCCCCCAGGCCCCCCTTACTGGAGTGGTTTCGAACTGATCGTCATATTCAGACCGCAGGTGATCCTGAGAGCTCCGAAAGTGGGCTGCAAAAGACTATTGAAAAGAATTTGTCTGAGGGACACGATTAACAACACATTTTTACCACTATTTTTGGTAACCACCAATTATCAATTTTAATCGAAGAGGATGAGACAGGAGACACACACTACAAAAAGAATAAAAACTTATTTTTTTAGTTGAAATATTAATGGGGTAGGAATAATTTTTTTATTATTTCGAAGGATATCACAGCGAGTCACCAAGTCCCTAGTTTAACAAATTCAATGCCAAAGTTTACTAATATACACTTAGAAATAAATTTAATATTAAGTAATCACCCTTCGCTATACCATAATAACAGAATTTTCTTAGTGGGGGGGCGTTGAAAAATTTTACGCACTTTAGGGGGGCGGTAGCTTTTTTAAAAGGTTGAGAACCACTGTATTAGAGATTGAAGACTATGAGGCGTTTGCTATCAAAACCAGCTGATTCCATATTTTTCTGAAATCCACTTTTTTTGCATATTTTGAAAGTTTAGAGGATCCTTCATAACCTGACGAAGGGATATAGCTCAAATCCAGCTCATTCCAACCCAAAATTGGATGAAAAGATGAAAACTGTGATCTCAACTGTGAAATTTCAGACCATTTGAAAAAGTTAAGTGGATGTCATTTATTTAAAACTCGTAAAGACACAAATATTAACCGGTAAACTGGAAAAAAACAATTTTACACAACTTAATTGAACAAAAAAAAGCTGAAAAAAAGCATGAAAAATCGTGTTTTTGCATCAAACTCAGCTCATTCCAACCCAATTAGTGTAATTACGCCCAAGGTAATGAACCTGGAATGAAAATGAAACACTAATCAAATTCTAGGCGGTTATACCTACAACTAAAAATTTTTAAAAGAAATTTAGCTTTAGAACTGTGGACGTGAGAAGTTTTTTGTCTCTCCTTTTAAAATTTCCAAAAATGGAATGAGCTGGTTTTAATAGCAAACGCCTCACTCAGACAAGCATATTTCGAACAGAAATGAAGGGAGGTGAGCGGATATACACTGTTAGGGGACATCCATAAATTACGTGAGGTCAAAAAGGGGGGGGGGAGGGGTTTGGAAAAATCTCACCAAATCTCACCAAGGGGGAGGGGGGTCGATTAAAATCTAACGTCAACTTTATAAGTAAAAAATTACACGATTTTCTTTTTTTTTAGTAAAATGCAAACGAATAGGATAGAAAATTATTTTTAAAGGTTGTAGGTAAATCTCACGTGGGGGGAGGGGGGGGTACAGCAAAATCTCACTAAATCTCACCAAGGGGGGAGGGGGGGTCCAGATTTTGGAAAAAACACCTCACGTAATTTATGGATGTACCTTTATAATATTCGTTTAAAAATGTTTCACAAAAGGCAGCTAAACCTTTGGTATTAAAACAATTACCCCATAAATGTTGAGTAAAAAACATAATGTCCCGACTGACACTTAATAATGAAACGAAAAGATTTCCCACTTAGTCCTACAATAGTTCCTCACAAAAAATGACAGCTTATATAAAGGACACTTTTTCAAAACCAATCAGCAAGATCTCATCTTTATTTTTAGAAACTTGACACTTGACTTGTAAAAATGAACCTCCCGGCGATCCCTCCCCAACCCCATACATCATCGATGTCACAATTGAAAGAAAATGTCCAACAGAGTCCAATCGATCAGTTTCGTCATCGACGATCGATCCAGCCTTGCCACGAGCATCGTCCTTAACACCGACCTTGCAGAGGTCGAACCGAACTAACACGATTCTCTCTGTTGGGAGACTCCACGTTTTTAAAGACGGCTTTGCAGGTCATGCAGTTGAGAAACTGTTACGGAGGGGAACTGTTAATGGTGTTATTTTGCCAGCCTTGCTTTCTCACGACTACTGTCTCAACATAGCTTTATGGTCGAACGAAGGGGATTTCTGCGCATGCTCGAGCACTTCGCCATCCAGAGAAGTTTTTCTCGCGGAACTGGGGACTGTGTAGCTATTGCAAAATGACATCTCTATAGTTTTTTTACACTTCGTTTTATTTTACGCAAAAGTTTTTTTACGATATATACGCTTCGGCTATTGTCTTGAGGCCATTTCTTTTTAAAAACCTGTTAATGACGGTGTGTGAGTTTTCTTAAAGATAATTTATTTTAATTTAATTTTCGCTGTTTTATGCTACTTAGAAGGAAGTGCTTGATGAGGATTAGTATGTTCTATTTATTTGCTTTTATTTCTTAAGTTAAAATAACTTTTTAATTTTCTATTAATTAAGATGTAACATATTTGAACATTGCACGCACGTGGTTCTTTATATACATTAAATGAAAAAAGTCAGAAGTGCTATAATTTTTTACTTTCATTTTTTAAGTTACATAAAACTCATCAATTTTATCTGTACTGTTCATGTAAATAAAACATTAATATTTACCTATTTTGTAGATTTTTAGATTAGTTAAAAAAGCTAATTAAAACTTTTAACAACCTAAACTTTGTAGAGTTTTTTTTTTACTTCAAATAACAGCATTCAGGCATGCGCCGACTTTCGACGAAGACTTTTCGCCGACGAAGTGCTTTCGAGCTGAAATCGTAGATAAATATGGAGACGGTCCCTCGAGAATTCAGAAAGTAAGTTCGACAAGGCGAAGTGCACGAGCATGCGCAGAAATCCCCTCCGCCCGACCATAAAGCTATGTTGAGACAGTAGTTTTCTCACGTGCTTTTGGGAATGCCGGTGGATATATTGTGTTAGAGGCATGGTTTGAAAACAAGCTTGTCACGCCTCTCAGAAGTTGGCTTGTTCTTTTAATACCTTTAATAACATTTTTCTTTGCTCCTCCATTGTTCTTTCTTTTTGTTTCTTCATCTTTTTTCATCCTAATTTGAATTTCTGCTTTTTGTCTTTTCTTAATTAAGGTGTTTGCTTTGCTGCAACGTGGCTCCACATAATGCTACAGTGGAGCCTTTTCGGTTAGCTTGCCAGTAACTTGTTTGCGTGTGTACCAAATTTTTAGCGCCAACATCATCTCAACTAAAGTATCTTTTAACATCTTTTTGGCAACATCATCATTTTGACAGCATCTTTTTAAGTTTAAACAACAACTTACTTTCAGTTGGGAAAACTTTTACTCTGGTGATGAATTGATGATGACCTCCGAAGCTGAGGTCGAAACGTTTAGTCTTTTAACATCAACTGGACCCCGCCCTCTAAATTCATCTTTAGTTTTAGCTGTTGTTTTTCTTCACTTTGTAGTAGTAGTTTGTAGTTTACTTCAATAATTATTGCACAGTCAGATGGTATTTTCTCTGGCAGTTAAATAAGCTAATGGCCAGGCTTTTGAAAAAATAGGTGTGTATATTGATAAAAATTATCTGATCTTTGAACATGGGTCACACTAACTATAAGTCGCTTTGGCAAGTGTCTGGTTTAATATTCAAAATTGTTAAATCCAAAGATAAGGATAACAGATTTTATGAATGTATCATAAAATCGATAAGTGCAGTAAGCTGGGTTTTGTGAGGATTGCGAAGCGATCACAATTGCCCTGTGACAGCAGTTTACGGAGTTGGTTGAGCGATAGCAAGAAGGGTGATTAAGCTCCCTAGTGTAATTAAATAAAAAATATTGACTGAAATGAGGGGTATGGACTTAAAAATACAGTGCCGACTACTTGTAAAAAGCCGAATACTGTCTACAACATGCAATTTGTCTGTTAGCGCTATACCGTGGAAAATTTAATTGCACCTTCAAATACTCATGGTAGCGTGATTTAACATAGAAGTGACAAGCACATTATTGGTTGGGGGAATGACAGGCCGCTATTTTATTTATTGTTAATTCAAATCCCTTGCTTATTAACCCATCTGTAGCACGGAACTATACCAAGCGCATATGCTTTAGAACTCCCTAACAAATGCTTTTTTAGCCTATCCCAAAACGTAAAGGTTGCAATTACTCAGTCAACTTCCATCTTACGTGCGTACAATGTGCTACTAGGTGAAGATGGACAAAAGGTGATTTTAGACATTTTAATGAGATGATAAAAAAACACACTGGATATCTGTCATTCCAGAGAGTACTTGAATAGATATAATTGTAGGCTTGCCAATATCTTCAACAAAGCCACATATGATGAAGCTTTGCTCTCACAAAAGAATGAGGGATAATAATTGAGTAGTAATTATCACTTCTTTTTCCTACTGTTCAATTAAAATTGATTTACTCTTTTCAACGACTCTCCATTCCCTCTTTGAAATACGTTTTTAATTCGCTCACACACGAAAAAATTCACAATAAAAGGGCCCTTTAAAAATGTCTTCTATAGTTGTTCACCAGCTCACTAATCTTCCACAACAGAAAATGAATGTCTTTATTAGATTAGCAATAACAATTGCAATCATATCACAAATTCCCTTACAAAGGTAACTTTATTTGTACTTAATGTTAAAATTAATGTAATAAAATTATAAATGTATTCTTTGTAAGATCAAAGTCAATCTTACAAACTTTTCGATCGCCTATAATTGAAGGAAATATTTCCGAGTTTTAAAGTTCAGTGTCCGAAGGTACAACCGTCCCGTCCTTAGGTACAACAGTCTTCCCAATAGTTCTTTGGGTAAATCTCATCAAATCCATGAAAGGAATCTTTCTGATCAGAGTTTGGTAAGACTTGTTGAAAAACCCCGCATTATTATTACTTCTTAGTTTTATTACAGTTTTCAAAACCAATCTTAAAACTATCCAGGAATGAATACAATGCACATAACTTCCACTGAACACCTTAGGATTAAGGAAGCAACGCTCTGTGGGAAATTTTGATCCCAGTGACCTTACATGAGCAGTTGACCTATCTCAGGGACTATTTGTATTCAATGCATTTCTATAACCTTAAGACTTCAATGGTTATGAAAATACTCTGTTTTTTTATGTTATATAGATGGGTGAATGAAGATAGGCGTATAAAGAGCTTGTAGCCTCAGGATAATGAAAATAGAAAACTGCTTCGAATGGTTATTACGAAGATGGATGGAATTTTCTTATGCAAATACGCATTAAAATCCCTACAATTATGTGCCTGTTATAGCGTGTAACATATTTCAAAAGTTATTGATAGTTATTAAATTGACCAGCTGTGCAGAGATTATACTATATGCATTGCATTTCACTTTCGATAGTTTATGCTGGGTTGACTTGGATTCGAAGTTATTATGTTATAAAACGTTAAAGAACGTCGAAAGTATAGTAATTTAAGATAATTCCACTAAAAAAAATCTGAAGCAGAAAACTCTATTACTTATTATTTCTATAGAAGTTCTTAAGAAGTCTGAAGATAAGTTGCAGAATTTTATTTGTTGTTAAATAATACTCTTCAGAATTTTTTTAGACAATGTACAGATAATGCAGATTGAATATGACCTTCAAATTTTCTTCATATATTTTTAAGACATTTTGCAGGGATTTTGGAGATGCACTGAATCTTATAATTGTCTAATTTTGTAAGATATTTTATAGGCATTTTTTCTTCAGATATTGTAGAATGGTCCCTATATTGAATTCATTTTTTTGTAGACTTTTAAAATAAGAAACATATAGCAGTTATTTCTAAAAATTATGAAGCCAATGGAAACAGTACATTTTTTAAATACCATTAAAAAATTAACAAAAATAATGAAACATATATTTAAATACCATTAAAAATTAACAAAAATAATGAAACATATATTTAAATACGCGTAGTGTTTTTGCTAACACATTGTGAAATTTAAAAATATATTTCTGGCTTCTAAAAAATTAATAATAAAATTTTTTAACTGTTTTTTTTCAGGATTATATGCCTTTCAAAGTATCGTATATTTCCACGTATAAACCGAAAATGTTTTGAAAAATTTCCTTTGCTGAGGGAAGGGGGGCGGCTTGCACGCGGATTTTAAGATTATTTTCTTCCCCCGGATCCCCGCTGTCACTAGAAATTTTTCAAGCATCCTATGATGAATAAAAATAAAGAATAGAAGAAATTATTAGTATATTTTTAAAAGTTATATTTCAAGTCCATTTTTGTTCCATTAAAATTATAGATATTAGATTATTCTTTGTCTTGTATTTCATACTCTTTTCAGACGATAATAGTTTTTGAATAGTTTTAGGATTATTTTATTTTCCGATTGCGTTAATTTTTGCGCGAGTATATCAATTATTTCGTTTTTCTTTCGGCATTAACATCGAATCTTCAATAAGAAAACCTCTAAAAATACGGCTTAATAATGTGAAATTAAAACGAAATATATTTCCATTATAATATAAAAAATATTTTACCCCCACGTATAACAAAAACACTATATAATGTTAATAGATGTGCTTTTTCGACCCCTTCCCCATTTCTATGTGATCCTGAGTCGTTAGGTGTTCCCTACTCCTCCAAGAAATGTTGTTAGCCCCATTTACCCTGCATAAACTAAAATATTTTAATATGCATTTTTAAGAAAGCAATCTTAAATCTGAAAACTCTCGTTAAACCCCATTCTAAAAGTCATCAAACACGAAATTATCCTAAATGGAAAAACATTCTCCAGTGAAGCAAAGAGGAAACGCGCAAACGTTCAGTTCACGAAAATTTACATTTGAGGTGTACTGACCTGCCGTATTTGAATCATTTGCATTTACATTCGGAGATGGTATCATTCATACTAAAAGGGCGTTAAAAGGCAATATATGGAAGGAAATGCTTATCTGTTTGCATATTAAGCAGCGAATGACGACCATCCCCCCATGAAACTCGTAAAATTGTATTCTAGCAGTAAAAGCTTTATTATAGTTTATGTGGCGATATAAATATGTTGAGAAATATTATGCTTGTGAAGATAATTTGCTTTATTTGGATGGAAAGGGTATTGCTCCCTGGAATATATTACTTTTTTCACACTAAATAAATGAATACTACTAACGAATAATAAAAAATACTTTTTTTTCCTTCTTTCTTTTTAACTGGACATATATGATACTCGTAGTTTCAATAATTTAACTTTTACTTTTATAAATAGGAATAAATATTCCTATTTCTTATTTTATTTTACTTTAAAGTAAAATAAAATAAGAAAACAGGTTGCACTAGTAGAGTATAGAGTGGGTTATTAGGGCCACCTTGATTTATATAATGTTTCGATGGTGGTGTCACCCCTTGCATCTAAAGTGGCCAACTTTTCTTTTCTACCTATATAAGGGGATTTGTTATACATAAAATTAACTAAATATATGCCCGTTTAGATCTAAAATATGATCTTTAAGAGGGAAATATATTTTTAAATTAAAATTGAATTATTTATATTATCATTTTAGTATAATTTTATATATTTTAATTTATCTTAAAATGAATTTAGGAGTCAATCCACCGGTAATATATACTAAAAATAAGTTCCAGCATACGTTTCTTTATGTGATTCTATAAGCAAAATCAAATTTCAGTCACTCAACCGATGGTGTTCAATTCAAAATGGTGTTAAATTAGCTGCCTATCAGATAGCATTATTTAACATGTCTATGATACTAGAACGTAATTTGATGCCTCAAATTCGTATTATCTAAAATTAATCAGCTGGCCACTACACCCACATTTACCTCAACATCGTGGGTTATGCTGCATATGAAGATGACCTCTTATGGAAAAATAATCAATTATAGTTTTTTAGAGTACATTAAATCATAAAAATTGACGTTTAAAATATCTTTTTAACCTCATCCCTTTGCACACTAAGTCAAAACTTAAACGTGTGGAGTTTTCGATCAAAGCATTCTGTTCTATACTGAACCTTAAGTCTCTAAAAATAGCAATAAAACAAACTTCCTGATAATGAAATAAAATTCCACAGTCTGATTGCAAATCTCATAAGTGCCAAAAAAAATTATACTTCCGTATAGGCTCGTGAGAAGCTTCGAAAGAACGAGGGAAAATCACATCAACAGGATCGGAATCTGATGACAACGTGAGTGGCACGTACTGAATGACAATGACCGTCATTTGGATTGTTTCTTTTTTTATTCACGAATGAGGTGAAAGTGTTTTATAAGTGTGGTTGTGAGAATGAAAAAAGTACTGTCTTTGGGATTTTTGTGTCCATACGAAACGATGGTCGTTTAATGATAATTCGTGTGTGGTGAGCTTTTGTGGTTTTTTCACTTCCGTGAAACAATAGAATCGTCAGTTTGGAAAGGGTTTGAAAAAAAAACTGTACAAATAATGTAATTTTCATTGTATAACCACAAAATTTCCACTGGAAATTCAAGACCCTATTTAGGGTACAGAATAATCATCGGAAAAAATGTATAACTTTTTTCAAAAATATTTTACAATTGAAAAATGTTGATGGACTTGTTCTTTTTTTCAACCTAATGAAATTTCAGATTAAAAAATTCCTTTGATGAACAACCAAAATAAATTTCTGCTTAGTTCACAGCACAAGAGTGAAAAATAGAAAGACTAAGGCAAATAAAATAAAAACTGATTATGAAACTGGATCATTAAGGCATTATCAATGGAATAAGTGAATGTCAGTGGAGTCAAATTTCACTACATTAAAAAATGTGACAACAACTTTTGCTTAATTAACAGTACAAATAATAAGGAAAGAAAGAAAAATTAAATGTCAATTTTAATCAAAAAATACAATGAATGGACATCTTTTTCGCAAGTTTAAGGGGCTATATCTGCCGGTATGGGGTAAATTATTTTTTTCCTCTTTATACTCACGTGTAGGGCCAAGCTTGCAGATTTTTTTGCTCATTAAAAGTCAATTTGCCATATTTTGGACTTATTCCCTTTTTCAAACCGGCGATTCAATGGGATACTTACACCCGGAGAAGAGGACTACAACTTTTGTAAGGAGATCTATTAAAATAGAGAGCGTTGATCGTGGTTTGTCAATAGGACGTATTTTCTAATTTGGGATACCCGGTTGCTCTGCAAACATTCTGATAGGTCCATGCTATGGTTTCTACCCAACAACATGTGACCCCTGAAGTCAGATGAAAATATCCCAGGGGTTTGGTTTGACTTCAAGAGAAATTAATTTAAATTATTAATTAATTAATTAATTTATTTAGTTCATTTAAATTACCTTTAAATCGTTTATTTCGTCTGTTCAGAATAATGTTTATCGTTAGTTTTTTTGGTGCAGAATATTCCGTTTTCTTAAGATTCTTAAATTAAAAGTAAGAGTTCATAATTCAGTTTGGGACATTTCGGACCCATTGGGTGATACCCGGGGTGGACCAACTTAAATGAAGTTGAGGTGGTTGGAACGTTTTGAATCATTTCTAGCTCTGAGTTGAGAAAAAGTGTGGGAATACCCCAAGAATTTGACCCTTAACCCGTTCAGTCCTGAGCTGCCCGAATTTTCCCATAGAGTTGGAAATCTCAATGGAAATCTCGGGCCATCTGAGACTAAAATTGTTTAAAAATGGGACTTTATTTAGTTTCAAATTTTGAGGGAATTTTTTTTCCTTTGTATTTGTTTATATTCCCTGAAAATCTCCCACCCCGGTTTAATTTAACCTTTAAACACCAAGGCTCCGAGTCTTTTTAGTCATATAGTCATTTTGACATGTATTTGTCAGTTACCAACATAAAATAAGCAACAGGTAATTGTTATCCTTCTATCAGAATGTTTTAGATTTAGAGTAACAAGAGTAAATTCTATTAAGAACAAAAAAAATTTAAAAATTAAAATTTAAATAAAACAAGAATTTTTTTCGTAAAGGCATGTTATACATGTTAATAAATTAATTTGTTTCAATTGTGATGCAGAAAAATTTAATATTTTTTCAGTAAAAATTGAAAAAATAGATAAAAAATTTAAAATTTTAAACATATTTTAAAATTTAAAAAAGTACTAGGGTCCGATTGTGTCCGATTTTAAGTATGTTGTTTTGGATATTTCTGGGAGAAAATCATTGAAAAAAAAATTTTAATGGAATTTGTTATAGATTATATATTGTTTAGTTATTATTACACACAATTAGGATTTTTTGAAAATTATAAAATTTTGAATATATTTCTATTTTTATTTAAAAACAATAATTCATCATACATTACAGTAAAGAATTGAACTAATAATTAAAAAATGAATTTTAATAAAAAATTTTAAATTTAAATTTCCCTTAATCAGATATTGTTCGATTTTTAGTATGCTGTTATTTAGCCCATTTCAAAATGATATAAGCGTTTAAAAAGCTTTTAATGCAAATTTTTCCAGGTGTAGGTTATAGTTTTACTTAATTTGAAATTAAAAAATAAAAAACTTTTATTGCAAACAATTTAAAAATTTCTGCATCAAAATTAACCTATATACATGAGATTATAAACACAGAAGTATATTTTTGTGTTATAATCGCTTCAGTTGGTACTAATACCCCATTTAAATTAACTGACTCTTATAATGGTGAGTAAGCTCGCCACAGATGTATTACAAATTTATGCATAAAAAGTTAAAACTTATTAAAATTTTGAATAAGTTTTTTAAGTTTTTTTGTGTTTTAAATATAATTTAATTGTTACTTTAAAAAATTCTGATAGAAGAATGTCAAAATATCAATACCAATTTCCAATTCAATTTACCAATTTCGATTTATTAAATTAATAATTTAACATTAACTTATTAATTAAGAGTAAATTCCACCGGTTTTCCATAAAAATCTGTGGACATTATCCATTGAAAAAGGACCTTTTTAAAAGCCTGAAAAGTTTAAGGCATCATTTTGAAGAAAATTGAATTTTTCGTAAGTTTTTTTTTCGAAAATAAAGAACATTTATCATAACTTACCTGAATTCCATTTTATAATGTTAAAAGTTCTATAACACACACGGCTTCTACAACAAAATGAAAAATTTGACTTGAACTAAAAGGAACTATTCAGGCTTTAGAGAAAAGGGTGTTTTTAAATCACCTGTTCGTCACCGGTTTCAAAAATGATCTGACAGCTTCAGGTGCGTCCGCGAAGAACCAACTTCCCTCGTTGGTTCGAGCGCGCGGACAGCCCATTGGAACAGGTCTGGCGCATGCGTGGTTTGTTTAGTTGACCTCTGCTTGCTTAGTTTTCATCATTAGAGGGAATTTTCGTAAATTGGTTGGAATTCAGTCCGAAAGTTGTATTTGCACGATAGATTAGAAAGTCGTTTATAATAGGAAAATCTCGGTTGAATCAAAAATAAAACTCTGAATTGTTTAAAATTACATTTTTCAAAGTAAGTTATTTTATAAAAATTTTCAACGCTTGAAGAAATGTTTGAATATTTAGTAGAGTGAAGTGTAACCGCGTTTTTTGGCAAAGTTCAACTTTGACCTTAAATTGCCAATTTGTTATTACAGGTATAATTTTCATATTTTTTGTGTTTTATAACTGTGAATAGTTAGTTTTGCTATTGAATCATATCCAATTTTATTTTGCAATAAACATATTTATAGTCAAATAAAATTTCCTATCCTAACCTTTCCTTTCCTCAAATCCTATGGACCAGCCGTGTCAAAACATATTTATAGTCAGAACAGAAGAAACATGAAAATCAAGAAATTTATCACATTTAGTTTACTTTTTTATTCAAAGAGCTGATTTCATGTTAACAACTAGATAGCAACTATCTACTACATTCAATATCATCCACCAATTCAAATTTCCGTTTATTTCCGAATTTTAAAATTATGTGTCATTAGGTACAACAACTCTAATGAATAATTTCAAAAAAAAAATTAATTAAATCCTAAAGATGTGATTAATTAAGTGCTTTTTTCCATTTTCTTAACATTTCCTATAATGTTTCTAAAACTAGTGTAATATTTTATTTTTTGATGGAGGTCATGTAAAACATAATATACATTTAAAATTTTCATGAATAAAGCTATTTACTCCAACAATGCAAGGCCTGGCATATTAGCTAGTTAGTCTTTAATAAAGGTTTCTTTGCATAAATTGGAAACTATGCATGTTCTAAAAAATTATTTTTAATATCAAGTTTTTTGTTTGGAAAATCAATTAAAATACGAAATCATGGGAATGTTTCATAACTTCCAAGCGTTGCAGTTTTTCCTAAATGTTCCGAAAAACATGACAACTTCACCTTAAAGGACACGTCCTACTTCTGACATCCGTCCCATCATATCGTAAAAAAACTCCTTCTCCCTGACCAAATAAATCCCCGCATTAACGTGTTAACACGCCATCCAGATCCTCCTCGTAATCGGCAATTAAAGCGATTCAGAACCCTTTGATCACCGTAAAACGACCCGAGAAGAAGTGGGCCACATCTTTAGTTGATAATAAAGGAGTCGGACGAAACAAAAGACCACTTCGAGTGATTATATGACCCAAAATATTATTCTCTTCAGTGTCTTCTCTCCGACACTTCCGCGTTATTGAAAAGAGAGGTTCAATATTTAGTTCCTTGCCTGATGCCTGATGGTAATACCACTAATAAGCCAGTAATAACTATATAATCTTTCTTTTGGTGTGGGCCCTGACCTTATCTTCCTTAAATTTTTTTTTCCTTCACCCATCAAAGCACCTCATTTGTGGCGGGTCCTATTATTTTTATTCTATAATGAATTTTTCGTTAAATGGATTGGTATTCAGGTACGTAAATTACAATTGAATTTTGTATTTCAGCAACATGTCAGGCACTAAATTTGTAATTTCAAGAAAAATGATAAAAACTTATTTAAAACTGTCTACATCTTAATGAAAGGGTTTACTATTTCTGTTCTTAAAGTAGACCTTTTGGATATATTTTACATACAAAAAAATTTTGGATGAATTTTATCTTCTTTTCAAAAATTAAAAGTTTTTCTGCTTGACAGGTTTTTGCAATAAACAGTGTTCAATCCTATTATCATATCTTAACTAACCTAAAACCTTAACAAGAAGGAAAAGAGAGTAATATATAGTAAACTGAGAAAATATATTAGGTGCTAGGAGCTAGGGGGAAACCGAAAAAATAAATACAGAGAGATCGGGAGAGTAGAGGGAGATCCAGCGGGAAGTGATATAAAGAGATAACAGAAAGTTTATATAGAAATTAAAAAATCAAATTAAAATTAATAATTTGTTAAAAAAATAATTTATTAATTTAAAAAGATATTTAATATTTTAAGAGTAAAATATTAATAAAAACAAATTCTGTTCCCTTAAAAGTTGAATAATAAGCATGAAAAATTCACAACGTGATTTGTCTCTCTATCTCTCTATCTATCTATCTATCTATCTATCTATCTATCTATATATTACTAAAAACGTTTGTGGCTGTGTATGTATGTGGGTGGAGGACACATCTCCTCCTAAACCACGCCGAAGGCGTGAACAAAACTCGGTACATGGACGTATCTCGAGGTGTCGATTGTCACTGTCAAGTTTTCCAAGCTCGAAAATCGAATAATTACGAGTAATTAACGAATTTATAGCCGAAAACGCTTATTTCTCCATTTCTCTACCAGAGTAGATCTGCTCGACTCACTATTGTTAACGAGATGAAAACCTCCAAAAATCAAATATTTTAACAGGAAAAACTCTATAATTGTCCATTTAAAAACTATATCAGTAGTAAAAACACCGAAATAAATTCAAATAATTGATTTTGAAACATTAGTTTCCCCTATTTTAAGATATTTTCCTTTGAAATAAAAATATTTATGGAAAAGTTTAAATTTTTTTCATGGAGAACGACTTGAAAATAAAACATTGTTTCAAATGAAGCGGTTCACTAGACTCTTATACTTACTACTAGAACTCGACCGTTTATTTCATTTCCAAATTGGTTACTTTTTTCACTAGATTTATTAATATTAACCAGATATTTTTTTATAGTTGTTCCGAATTTGTTATTTTATTAAGATGGAAAAAGACACCGGGATATTAAACATTACCGGGAACACAGGGATAGGAAAAATTACCGGGAATACTGGGTTAGGAAAAATTACCGGGAATATCGGGATATGACAAATTATCGGGAACACCGGGATAGGAAAAATTACCGGGAACACAGGGATAGGATAAAATTACAGGGAACACCGGGATAGGAAAGGCGTCTGGGATACCGGGATGATCGGTAATTGTTGATTTACAAAATTATATGAATATATTTTAAGAAAACTTAAAAAATTGAATTTATACACTCCACCCGTGCAAGGCCGGGCATAACAGCTAGTATATAACTAAAAACGTTTGTGGCTGTGTGGGTGGAGGACACATCTCCTCCTAAACCACGCCGAAGGCGTGGTCAAAACTCGCTACATAGACGTATCTCGAGGTGTCGATTGTCACTGTCAAGTTTTCCAAGCTCGAAAATCGAATAATTACGAGTAATTAGCGAATTTATAGCCGAAAACGCTTATTTCTCCATTTCTCTACTAGAGTAGATCTGCTCGACTCACTATTGTAAGCGAGATGAAAACCTCGAAAAATAAATATTTTAACAGGAAAAACTCTATAATTGTCCATTTAAAAAGGATGTTAGTTGTGAAAACACCAAAATAAATTCAAATAATTTATTTTCAAACGGTATTTTCCTTTATTTTAAGATTTTTTCCTTGAAAATAAAAATATTTATGGAAACGTGTACATTTTTTTAATGGAAAACGACTTAAAAATAAAACATTGTTTCAAATGAAGCGGTTCACCAGACTTTTCAATTTAGTAGAGATCTTTTATTATTGTTTCAAATTTGGTATTTTTGTTCACTAGACTCATTAATTTACTAGGAAACATTGTCGAGAACACCGGGAAAAGAAAAATTACCGGGAACATCGGGATAGGAAAAAATACCGGGATTACCGGGACATAAAAATTATCTTGAACATCGGGATAGGAAAATTATCGGGAATATCGGGATATGAAAATTACCGGGAACATCGGGATATGAAAAATTACCGGGAACATCGGGATATGAAAAATTACCGGGAACACCGGGATAGGAAAACGGCGTCTGGGATACTGGGATGATTGGTAATTGCTGATTTAAAAGTTATAAATGTATTTTGAGAAAACTTCAAACAATAAATTTATATACTCCACCCGTGCAAGGCCGGGTATATCAGCTAGTATATAACTAAAAACGTTTGTGGCTGTGTGGGTGGAGGACACATCTCCTCCTAAACCACGCCGAAGGCGTGGTCAAAACTCTGTACATGGACGTATCTCGAGGTGTCGATTGTCACTGTCGAGTTTTCCAAGCTCGAAAATCGAACAATTACGAGCAATTAGCGAATTTATAGCCAAAAACGCTTATTTCTCCATTTCTCTACCAGAGTAGATCTGCTCGACTCACTATTGTTAACGAGATGAAAACCTTCAAAAATTAAATATTTTAACTTGAAAATTTCTATAATTGTCCATTTAAAAAGGATATAAGCTATGAAAACACCAAAATAAATTCGATTACTTTATTTACAAACATTATTTTCTTTTATTTTAAGATATTTTCCATTAAAATATAAATATTTATGGAAAATTGTAAATTATTTTTTCATGGAACCAGAGTTTTAAAAATAAAACATTGTTTCAAATGAGACGGTTCACTAGACTTTTCAATTTACAGGATTTTTTATTGTAGTTTCAAATTTGATATTTTGTTCACTAGGCTTATCAATTAACTAGACTTTTTATAATCCTTTAAATTTGAAACAGAAAAATAAACAGGAACACCGGGATTGAAAAAAGTATCGGGAACACAAAGATTATAAAATTAGCGGGAACATCCGAATAGGAAAAATTACTGGGTTATAAAAATATATCGAGAACGCCGGGATAGGAAAATTACCATAAAGACACCGGGAATACCGGAATATAAAAAATTGCCGGAAACATCAGGATTTGAAAATACCAGGAACACCGGGAAAGGAAAAATTAACGGGAACATCGAGAGGTAAAAAATTACAGGGAACACCGGGATATTAAAATTACCGGGAACATTGGGATAGGAAAATTACCGGGAACATCGGGATAGGCAAAATTACCGAGAACACCGGGATTTGAAAATTACCGGGAACATTGGGATAGGAAAAAGGGACCTGGGGTACTAGGATGATTGGTAATTTTGCTTATTTACAAATTTATAATTATATTTTAAGAAAACTTAAAAAAATAAATTATACACTCCACCCGTGCAAGGCCGGGCATATCCGCTAGTATATAACTAAAAACGTTTGTGGCTGTGTATGTGGGTGACTGGGTGGAGGACACATCTCCTCCTAAACCACGCCGAAGGCGTGGTCAAAACTCGGTACATAGACGTATCTCGAGGTGTCGATTGTCACTGTCAAGTTTTCCAAGCTCGAAAATCGAATAATTACGAGCAATTAGCGAATTTATAGCCGAAAACGCCTATTTCTCCATTTCTCTACCAGAGTAGATCTGCTCGACTCACTATTGTTAACGAGATGAAAACCTCCAAAAATCAAATATTTTAACAGGAAATACTCTATAATTGTCCATTTAAAAAGGATGTAAGTTGTGAAAACACCAAAATAAATTCAAATAATTTATTTTCAAACGTTATTTTCCTTTATTTCAAGATTTTTCCCTTTAAAATTTAAATATTTATTGAAAAGTGTAATTTTTTTCATGGAAAACGACTTAAAAATAAAATATTGTTTAAAATGAAGCGGTTCACTAGACTTTTAAATTTACTAGATATATTATTATAGTTTCAAATTTGTTACTTTGTTCACTAGATTTATTAATTTACTAGAGCGGGAACACTGTGATTTGAAAATTACTGGGAACACTGGGATAGGAAAACGTACCGGGAACACCGGGAAAGGAAAAATTACCGGGAACATCGGGAGAGGAAAAATTACCGGGAACATCGGGAGAGGAAAAATTACCGGGAACATCAGGAGAGGAAAAACTACCGAGAACACCGGGATTTGAAAATTACCGGGAACATCGGGATAAGGAAAACTACCGGGATAAAAAAAAATTTACCGTGAACACAGGGATAGGAAAATTACCGGGAACACCGGGATTTGAAAATTACCGGGAACACTTGGATAGGAAAGAGGTAACTGGGGATACCGGGAAGATTGGTTATTGGTTGATTTACATGATTTTAATGTATTTTTAGAAAACTCAAAATAAAAATATTTATACACTCCACCCGTGCAAGGCCGGGCATATCCGCTAGTATATTACTAAAAACGTTTGTGGCTGTGTATGTGGGTGACTGGGTGGAGGACACATCTCCTCCTAAACCACGCCGAAGGCGTGGTCAAAACTCGGTACATAGACGTATCTCGAGGTGTCGATTGTCACTGTCAAGTTTTCCAAGCTCGAAAATCGAATAATTACGAGTAATTAACGAATTTATAGCCAAAAACGCTTATTTCTCCATTTCTCTACCAGAGTAGATCTGCTCGACTCACTATTGTTAGCGAGATGAAAACCTTCAAAAATTAAATATTTTAACAGGAAAAACTCGATAATTGTCCATTTAAAAACTAAATCAGCTATAAAAACATCAAAATTAATTCAAATAATTTATTTTCAAACGTTATTTTCTTTTATTTTAAGATTTTTTCCCTTTAAAATTTAAATATTTATGGAAAAGTGTAAATTTTCTTCATGGAAAACGAATTAAAAATAAAAAATTGTTTCAAATGAAGCCGTTCACTAGACTTTTCAATTTACTAGATCTTTTATTATTGTTTCAAATTTGTTATTTTTGTTCACTAGACTCATTAATTTACTAGGATAGGAAACATTGCCGAGAACACTGGGAAAAGAAAAATTACCGGGAACATCGTGATAGGAAAAAAGTACAGGGATTATCGGGATATAAAAATTACCCCGATCATCGGGATAGGAAAATTATCGGGAACATCGGGATAGAAAAATTATCGGGAACATCGGGATAGGAAAATTATCGGGAACATCGGGATAGGAAAGTTACAGGGAGCATCGGTATATGAAGAATTACCGGGAACACCGGGATGCGTAATTTGTTTCCGACCAAGATTCAGACCCTGCTTGGCGCCTTGGCGACTGAGGAGAGGAGTGATGGCCAGTGATGGCGAATGGACAGGCGTAGGGGTTACCATTGTAGATTGTACTCTAATCCGACGCATGCGCTGCTAATATATTTTCTCGTCATTACGCGCTGATAGGAAAAAAAATAAAACATTTGATATTTTTGCGGGCGCTATGGAGTCAACGTTTTACGAAGTTAAAAAGTTATATCCAACTGAAGAGGAAGCTGAACGATTTAAAAAAGATTTTTCTTCTATAACCAAAACAGCATGGATGTATTATCACCAAACTGGAAATCCTCAAAGGTAAGATTCTTTTTCTTCCTAAAATCATTCTAACCAGATTGCATGATGCTGTAAAAAAATCCCCAGTATTCTTTTTTGTTTTACATGAGTCGAATCATGGTTCCAAATCCGAATAAATGCTTAAAACATGTGTTCCAGAATGTATACAAACAGACGATTAAGAACTTTAGTTCTTTTCTTTTATTCCAAAAAAATATTTCTATCTCTGAGTGTTATTAAAGGCTCAGATGCTGATAAATCGTTCTTTTTATTTTTTCCTTTCCAAGAAGAAAGGGAAGAATTGAATCGTCAGTTTGAAGAAGGGAATAAGTCCAAAAACCAAGTTTTGAGAAAATCGAAAAAAACTGTATAAAGTAATAGAATTTTCATTGTATAACCACCAAATTTTTTCTGGAAATTCACAACCCTATTTAGAAAACAGAACAACCATTAAAACAAATATAAGTATATTAAAAAATATTTTACAGTCAAAATAAGTTGATGGACTTATTCCCTTCTTCAACCTTATGAAATTTTTCTGATGAAAAAATCTTAAAAATCCCTTAAATTCACATTTAAATTATATTTCTCCTCACAAAAGGGTGAAATAAAAGAAATAAGACAAAAAAATTCAAAATTATAGTGAAACTGAGTTATTAGTGCACTATAAATGGAGTGAGTGAATATGAATGGAGTTAAAATTCAATACTTAAAAAAAGTTTGAAAAATTTTTAAATTAAAAGAAAATTTCATTTTAACTTTGTTTACAGCTCAAATAATAGGAAAAGAAAGACAAACTAACTTTAACTTCAAATTAACTTGAAAAAATACAATGAATGGACATCGATTTCACAACTTCAAGGGGCGATATCTCCCTATAGGGATTAGTTATTTTCCCCCTCTTTTCACCCATGTGTAGAGCAAAGCTTGAAGATTGTTTTAAGCCCAAAAAGTCAATTTGTCATTTTTAGGACTTATTCCCTTCTTCAAACTGACGATTCAATTTAAGTTAGATATTTTTTTTGCAAGATTGTGGTTTTGGGAGAAGGAAATCTTTTTAATTGTCTTAGGAACAGTTTTTTTATTTCATTTCTAAATATGAGAACCTAATGTTCTTGATGAATAATAACTATATCATCATTAAATATTTGAGCTTTCCTATGTCAGGATAATTTAAGAATTGAGGTGCTTGCTATAAAAACCAGCTCATTCCCTATTTTTACTTTTTTTGCATATTTTGAAAGTTCAGAGGGTCCTTCATAACCTGATAAAGGGATATAGCTCAAATCCAGCTCATTCCAACCCAAAATTAGATGAAAAGGTGAAAATTGTGATCTCAACTGTGAAATTTCAGATTATTTTAAAAATTTAAGTGGATGTCTTTTATTTAAAACTCGTAAAGACACAAATATTAACAAGTAAACTGAAAAAAACTTAATTTCACACAACTTAATTTCACACAACTTAATTGAACAAAAAACTGAAAAAGCATGAAAAATCGTGTTTTTGCATCAAAATCAGCTCATTCCAACCTAATTAGTGTAATTACGCCCAGGGTAATGCACCTGGATTCGAAAACTAATCAAATTCTAGGCGGTTATACCTACAATTAAAAAATTTTAAAAAAATTTAGCTTTAGAACTGTGGACATGAGAAGTTTTTTGTCTCTCCTGTAAAATTTCCAAAAATGGAATGAGCTGGTTTTGATAGCAAGCACCACAATTATTCAAGACTGGAAAGATTAGTTCTAAAGGAACTAGCAAATTTACTTTGCATAGGAAGGAAGTAATATTACAAAAATAAAGGAAGATGTGATTTTACCTTCAAGCCTTAAACATGTTACTCAATTTCATTACATTAAGATATTATTCTGTTCAAGAGCTAACACACTAGAAATCAAAACTCAAAAACAAGTTTTTTTTGTGGAAAATTTAGTTCATATTTTAAAATTATATTTTTAATAGGTGCATGAGGAAAAAAAATAAAGGGGTATGGTGAAGTGTGACAATTTGTAACATAAATATAGGGCAGGGAGGGGTGAGATATTTATGTACAGCCCCTTTATTAAACTTTACACACACACAGTCAAGTCATAAGGGGACAGCCATAAATTACGTGAGGTTTTCCCCCCAAATTTTGGACCCCTCTCCCCTTAGTGAGATTTTGCTGGAATGCTAATGATCTGCACATAATTCTTAAAATTGTGCTAAAAAAGAAAAGAAAAAGTATGTTTTCTAAATTAAAGGCTGATGTGAGATTTCAATTGACTCCCCCTACCCCTGGTGTCATAGTGCTAGACCCCCTCTTTTTGACCTCACTTTATAGATGCCCCCTAATTGGAAACAGTGATTACAAAGATATTTTTTAAAAGAATAACATTTATTAAAACAAACATGATACATGACATTGCATCTGGTGGATAATTAGCAGTCAAATGCAGGACATTATGTAGTGTCAGCATGACAAAGCCAAGAATGTGCAAATTTAGTAAGTTAGAATACACAACTCTTTATACACATTAACTTTTTACTAACAAATATTTTGGAAGACTTGTTTAGGTATCTAGAATTCAAAATAGTTTTCCGAATCGAATGAATACAGATTTGTGGTTTTATCATTGGGCCCACAATATGTATACACACTAGAAATACAGTAAGTATTAAGTGATACAGACAGATAAGCAAATTTATAAATAAGTACCTAGTTTATCCATGAAGTAAAGAATTACTAAAATTATAGTATTATTCAATTGTAATTAACATTATCAACAAAAAAATCAACAAATGCATAATATAATTAGGCTTACTTTACTTTATAGGTGATGTATGCTGACTCAGAAGTCAATTTAGAATCTGCAAAGCAAAATTTGGTCAATGCCGGATATTTGGAGTTTTCAAATCGGTTCCTGAAATTCATGAACAGAAGAAAGGAATGGCTGCTCATAGAGAGAAGCACACTGATAACACGGAACAACAATACTAATAATTTCTCCGAGGCAAAAATAAGAGTGCTCAAGGGCGCCATACTAAGTTGTACCAGAGCATTCAACGTTGTTACTCTTTGCGAGTTTTTTTATAGGAGTTTGGGAAGAGTATTTCGTTAAAGCTTTTGGAATTCGCCTATTCAAGAAGGGATTCCATCAACCTCTTGTTTGCCTTGTCCTTGAAACTTAGTTTGTCTTCGTAGTCCTTGAAACACCTTGACAACGTACTATTTGTTTTTCCAAATCCTTCCTTTAACAGGAAAAAAATTGGAGTTCAGCCATAGCCAACCTCTATTGCCAGACGAAAATGTCTTGTGCGTTCTGGGCGAAGATTACCATCAGGCCGTCCTCTGAAAGTCACAATGAAAAAAATCAAAAGAGCAAGAAACATAGGTAAAATTATAGAATTCAATAAAAGAAATGCTACAGGACATTAATTATTACTATAGCTTTTACAATAAATTTTAATACAGTCAACTCTACTAAATGTTAATGCAAATTGTTGAATTTTATGTTAGTCAAGTGAAGTGGGGGCATATTTCTACCAATTAGCATAGGAATAACATGTATGGTTTTATGTTAGTATCTTAAGCTAAGGAAAGTTGATTGCGAAAAGACATGTCATTCCCAGTTACTGTTTTTTACTTTTGTCCGCCTCTTTATTTAGCTTTTATTTGGTATGTAAATATTTTATCAAATCACTATGCACAGAAACTGCTGAACGCTATGTCAACAGGGACTAATGCAGGATTTTAAACTTAACCCTGATTTCTGTGAAAAACTTACACATCCTTTTAACTTTTGTGAAAAATTGTAAAAGCTTTTTCATTATTGTGAAAGTTTTCTGAAGGGGAACTATAAAATTAATGAAAACAGCATTAAATTACTTATTGCTACAGTTTTATACCAATTTAAAGACTAATTCAACCATAAACAATTCGTCTATCATTAAAAAATAATTTTAGAATTTTTATGAAGGTGCGGTTTTTGCGAGTACATTTTTTGTGAAGGTGCCGATAAACGGTACCTAGATTGGCCTGCATTAGTCATTGGTCAAGCTTATATTTTTGCTTTAATTCTGAATTGTTTAAGGCAGCGGTTCTCAAACTTTCTATCGTCACGGACCCCTTTATGTAGCAGTCAGACGTCGCGGACCCCCAACATTTTAAACACCAAAAGCCGTAACCAGACTTTTGTTTTGGGTTTTAGATTAATTAAAATTAGTTTATATAAGTCATAGTAAAATTTTACAATTATTACTCAGGAGGCATACATAGATGTTTATTTCGGGAGGGGACAAAAAGTATTCCTCAGTCCCCTATGTATATTTCATTGGTCCAAGTAGCTTTTTAGTACATTTTTAAGTAGAATTTGCATCTTAGGGAACTTAATATAAAAAAGTTATGAGTAATTAAGTTTTAGCTACAAAAGGGGGTCTGAGGGTCCTCCCCCAGAAAATTTTCGGACATTTAATAAGAAAAACAGGGTGTAAACTTGTTTTGATACACCAAGTCCATATTTCAGGGAGGGGATCACCCACCCTTATATACGCCCCTGAATTATTCTGTGAGGGTTTGGGGTCTCTCCCAGAAAAAATTTTGGCCTCAAAAAGATGTGTTACTATGTTCATTTTGAGGCATGTTTTTCAGGGTTTATACTCTATCTAACATAGTAAATTTCAGGAGTCTTTAAGGAGTTTTTCAGGAGTAAATTACTAAAAAATCAGGAGGTAATGAGAGTAATTATTAACCTTAAACAACTTGCATGTTACGAGTAGAATGAGTTCAGAATGAAGTATGGAGCAAGGAAGTAAAAAAGTGGTTAGAATTTCACATTTCAATGGAATTTTATAGATTAAAAAACAATTTTTCAACTAAATCCATAATAAAACTTCGATATGCTATAGGAGAGATATTTTTCAGGAGTCAAAGGGCAAATTCAGGAGAAAAAATATAATTTTCAGGAGTTATAAGGGCCCTTAGAAAAATAAAGCAAATTTCAGGAGTTTTTCAGGAATTTCAGGAGGCGTACAAACCCTGGTTTTTGGTTACACTTGAAGAGAACAGTTCCTTGTAAACCATTTAAATTTCAAGGGAAAAAATTGTGCATTGAAGTCAAAATTTCGAGGGGGCTGGGTGTTCTCCCCTAGAAAATTTTTGAAATGTGCCTCGTAAAACTAGTGTTTCATTTCATTTTGAAACTCTTTGGAGGAATTCTAAAAGTAACTTGAGGAATTCCCCAAGGTAACTTGCGGACCCCCTAGGAAGGCACTGCGGACCCCCAGGGGTCCGCGGACCACAGTTTGAGAACCGCTGGTTTAAGGTCTTAAACAAGGACCAGAAAACCTAATTCTAAATGTATGTTTTGTGTTTCAAAATTTGTGTTATATTCTCATGGGTAGAGATGGAAAATTTCCGGAAATTTTGGTAGGGTGGAAAAAAAACGTTTTTTTTCCCAAAGTTTCCGGGGTTTTTCCGGCCATTCCCATCTCTACTCATGGGTAAGTCATATTCGGCACAATGGAATGATCAGTGCAATTCCTTGTATTTTATTTATAACCTAATTTAAGTACAAACTAAAGTGTGTATTAAGGTAAGATATTATAGGGTAGGTGGGGGCAAAGCCACGAAATTTTCAGTATTTTTAACATTGTTGTCGAAAGGGGGCTGATAATCCCGAAATTTCAATTGGAGATGTTAGATTGAGATTCTACCTACAAAACCAATCCAAGTTTAAACTCTTATCGATGGTATTTTAGGAGAAATTTACAATTTAGTAGAAAAAATCTCGGGGCTTTGCCTCGCAAAATGGGGCAAAGACCCGCACTTGCAAATCTCGGTTCCCAAGTGAAATAAACATGGATAAACAGAATTTTTCATAATAAAAACACTAAAAATAATGCTCCTAATGTTGTTTTGATATTTCTAAGCCAACCAACAATATTAAAATATATGAGCCAAATATATGATCAGTTTTAATGAAAATTGTCAACCTGTTGTAGCAATTCATTTCAGATTGCCCAGATATCTTTCAAAAGGGAGAAAGGATGGTTTCAGGTAGAGGGTTGGCATCTGGGGCACCTTTATTAACCTCTTTAGAGATCAAGTAGTCCCATTTTCCTTTTGGGACAAATTCCTGAGCTTTTTAAGAAGCTACGTGGATTTGCCCCGTTTTACTTCATTTTGAAAAACAAGCCTTATTATTTTAAAAGACATGTTGAGGCAATTATTTCAAAATGAAACTGAAGTTGAATTGCTAAATTGAAGTTGAATTCTCCTAAAGCCTATTATATGTAATGTTTAAGTAAAAGATCAGAAAAATTACATCAAAATGATGAAAAACAAACTTACAGCATTTTTTAAACTCATGAGTGACTTAGGGATACGAACTTTCGTAGAACAATAGGTCACAATAAGACAAACCAACCACCTGGTTTTCAACTTTTGAATCGATCATTAACAATTAAAAATCGCAGTGCGTGGTTTTGCCTCGTGGAGGTTTTTACCCCCACCTACCCTATAGCATGTTTTCTTTATAAAACATTAATACAGTGCTGTGTTAGTGCACATTTTGTCATTGTGATAAAATTCCAAGAAATGTCTGATAAGAACTGTAGCAAATTATTGGATATTTATACTGTACAGTAATTTTTACTTAAAAATGCTAAAATTAATATGCTGAGAAATAAAATGATAGAAAGCATGTTTTAGCTTTTATTAATTACCAAATAATCCACAAGTTTTAATTTTTATGGACTTAATACCTTCTTAAATTCTTTCTTTATGTTATGTATGTCACTAGCAGAAAAATGTCTTACCTTAAAATGAATAATAAATTGTTTTTCTCAAATTTGAAAACCTCAAAAATTGAGTTGTTGAGCCTCTATACCCAACCAACTTTCTGACGCCTCCTAAAGAGAAGGCAGGACCCCAAGCCCATTTCAAATATATTTTAGTATTGTACAAAAAGTTTTAGTCTACACCTCTAAAATAAGCTACTCAATTACAATTAAAATGCACACTTAGCTAGAATAGAAATTAAATCAATATGAAAGGCAAAAGATATTTAACAATTGTAAAACAATATTCAATGAAGGCAAGGGACCACTCTCATCAGGGGGTCTGTCCAGTCTCTGCCCAAGCCAAGTTTAAATGGCTTATTATTAAGAAGACGGCAATTACTATTGAGTAAAAAAATTGGACCACCTTCAAATGTTTTAACTTTAAAAACTCCAACTTTTGTTTGAAAATTTGAATGAACGTCCAACAACGGGGAATTGTCCATTTGTTGTTTACACATTGTCATTGTGATAAAAAGAATTTCATGTAAGAATTGTTTCTAATGATTGGATATGGTATATGTATTTCAGTAATTTTTATTAAAAAAATGCCATGTTAAATATGTTTAAAAAAATAGTGGTAAATTAAAAAAATCTATCTAAAACCATAGCTGCCAACCTGATGGAGGAAAAAATAGGAGTACTTTCATGGACTACACATGGAAGCATACCCACCTTTTTTTCAGTCACAATTTAAAATTTAAGCCGCCTTTTAGTTCATAGTAGAACTACGAAGCACAAATAATTTAGATAAAACCCTTGAAGAAACAAAAACACCCCCCTTAAAGTACATGAAAACAAAATAATCCATAAGCTACAACCAAAGGCGTCCAAAACGATAAATCATGGTTCCTGCTCTATAACCAAAATAGAAATTAATGCTTTTTTTTGGAAAAATACATCTTTAAAAAGAAAATGTACTAATTAATTAATAATATATTTCACTCATCTTACTCTTAAAAACTTCTTACTTACGATTGAAACATAGGTTTATTTTTTTAAATAGGAAAATCGGAGTTTTTAGGGAAAAATCGGATTACTGGAGAAGAAACCAAAAATAGGAGTAACTCCGATAAAATCGGAGTACTTGGCACCTATGTAAAACCAATATACTTACTTATTCGGCCTACCTTCTGTATCAATCTTTTCAAGCAAACTTAATGAAATGTTTAGATGCCAGGCCATCTGTAGTTGGCATCATAAGTCTGAAAAATAGAAATAAATAGATTAGAAGAGTTAAAAATAGAATAGTAATCTGGGCACAGCTTCATTAAGAGTCGACCAGTTGCCATGTTTACCCACAGCTCACATTAGATCTATGTGGTTGTGTATCATTATTTGAACTGTGGGTAAATATGGCGGCTGGTCGACTCTTATCGAAGCTGTTCCAAAATCTGAAACAGAATTTAGTTATAACGAGCTGATATGCCCCGCCTTGCAAGGGTGGAGTTATAGCTTTAGGATTTCTTTTTAAAAATTTTCAATATATTTTATACCTTGTTTTAAAAGGTGAAAGGTATTAAAATCCATCCAGTTGTCAAGCATTATCATAATATTTGAACAATTTCTACATTTAACCTCATGATCCCCATTAAAAAAATTGGAAACAAATCACCCAAAATTACTTAAAATATGCCTATTTAGAACCCTTGATTACTCATACAGGATTTTAATTTTTCTTGAAGCTACAATATAAGATCGTTTTTTTATTTACATTTTTGTTTCCATCGTAACTATTTAAACAACAATGTCGTTCCATGACACTTTATTTAAAAGCTTGATGAACTTTCAAATAAAAATGTTTTAAAATGTACTTAATTACCATGTTTAAAACTTAAAATTTCATTTATTTATATTTTTAGATTATTGTTATAGTTTTTAAATAGACTTGTATATCTAGTCTTTCTTTTAAAAACTTGTTACTTTGCATTATGTATTTCTTATAACAATGGGGTAAACAGATCTCTTTTGGAGGAGAAATAAAAAAGCTATTTCAGCAAAATGACAATAAAGCGGGACAAAAGAGGGCCAAGGGGTCCTTAAAGGTTTTTGAAACATAGCTTATGTTTTTCTTTGGGTTTCTTTACAGGGGTATACCAAGTTTAGTGCAGATCGGAAGAGAACAGTAGATTCGTATTAAAAACACATATACACACATTCACTTTAATTATATTAGATTTACAATATAAAATGTTTATCATTGTATCCCTGAAAAGCCTTAGGAAGGGACATTTTATTCCTTAATGCTTTTAAAATTTGATTCCCATATTTCAATTAAACCATACCTCAATTTCAAATATTTGTTTTTTAAAAATCTTAAATGTGTTGCTGTTTTTGGTTTTAAATTTCTGAAATCATCATGTAATTCATTAAAAAAATAATTATTGCAATATTGATAAAAAGAAAACCTTAATATTCAAATGGGAATTTTTCTAAAACAAAAAATATCAGAACTTTTAACTGGTAGGTCAACAGGTTTCAGTTGTACACTCTTCAGATAAGGAGACAGCCGAGAAAAGTTTCTTATTGGATTTTCCAAAGAATCATTCAAAAAATCCCTCAACTGGTTAATGTAGTATTCCTTATACTGAATTCAAACTAAGAGCAAACTATAAGCAAGGTTCTCACGGGTCAGGTAATACCAGGAAGTCAGTTGCCTTAAGCCTGAATAGGAGTAATAATAATATTTAAGGGGATGTTTATATTCACTGCTACTCTAGAAGCAACGAAACAGCTTTAAAAAGATGCTCCAGCTGCCATGATTACCCACAGAGCTGAAATGATGACCACTGAGCTATATAATCAACTGATTATAACTCTTTAATAACAATTATCATAATGTTAAAGTATAGGAAGTTTGCACCCCTGGTTTATTTAAAGCTCAGTGCTAATGACAACACTTACATGCAATGCTATATGAGCACTGGTTATACATTTTGGCTGGAGGACTTTCAAAAAGGTTCCCAAAATTTAAGAACAAATACTTTGAATGTGAATTTGTTTAACGTTAGCATAATACACTATAAAGGATATTGATGTTTTTCATTACCATAGATACAATTTAAGTTTTCATTGAAATCACAAAAAACTCAACTGCAAATGAAAATTCTCATCCATACATACCAATCAAAATGTTTAAATAAACTAATAGGTCAATAAAGTAAACAAAAACAATGGATTTGAAAATATAAAAGGAAGAAAACAAAACTTAAAGCTAATATCTACTCTAAAATACTTAAAGATTGCTAACCTGATCACTTTGCTATTTGCGGAAGTAATTAATAATGTAATTAAATTTTAAAAACTTAAAAAAAGGAGTAGGATATTTCATCCCAGACTTCCTTGAATAAAAACAAAACTTATCACATGCATCTGATCTATAAGGCAGGCAGAAGTAGCGAATTACGAAACACGAGGTGTCGGCGAGTTTCGTTTTAAACATTGTTAGAACTTACAACGTAAGGAAAACACTATTATAAATCACATAACATCGAAATATATAATGGGGAAGAACTCTTACCTTTAAGGTTCGTGCATCGGTAATAACTTCACCATCTTCAGCCGCCATCATCTTCAATTTCAATACAATAACAAAATAGTACTACAGCGCATGCGTCGAAGTTTCCTCAGTCGCCAAGTGCGGCGGCTTCGCCAAGGCGCCAAGCAGGGTCTGAATCTTGGTCGGAAACAAATTACGCCACCGGGATATGAAAAATTACAGGGAACACCGGGATAGGAAAAGGCGTCTGGGATACCGGGGTGATTGGTAGTTGCTGATTTAAAAATTATAAATATATTTTGAGAAAATTTAATTTAAAAAAAATTATACACTCCACCCGTGCAAGGCCGGGCATATCCGCTAGTATATAACTAAAAACGTTTGTGGCTGTGTATGTGGGTGACTGGGTGGAGGACACATCTCCTCCTAAACCACGCCGAAGGCGTGGTCAAAACTCGGTACATAGACGTATCTCGAGGTGTCGATTGTCACTGTCAAGTTTTCCAAGCTCGAAAATCGAATAATTACGAGCAATTAGCGAATTTATAGCCGAAAACGCCTATTTCTCCATTTCTCTACCAGAGTAGATCTGCTCGACTCACTATTGTTAACGAGATGAAAACCTCAAAAATTAAATATTTTAACAGGAAAAACTCGATAATTGTCCGTTTAAAAACTATATCAGTTGTAAAAACACCAAAATTAATTCAAATAATTTATTTTTAAACGTTATTTTCCTTTATTTCAAGATTTTTTCCTTTAAAATTTAAATATTGATGGAAAAGTGTAAATTTTTTTACATGGAAAAAGACTTTAAAATAAAACATTGTTTCAAATGAAGCGGTTCACTAGACTTTAAATTTACTAGAGCTTTTATTGCTGTTTCAAGATTTTTGTTCACTAGACTCATTAATTTACTAGGAAACATTGCCGAGAACAACGGGAAAAGAAAAATTACCGGTAACATAGGGATAGGAAAATAGTACCGGGATTACAAGGACATAAAAATTACCTCGATCATCGGGATACGAAAATTATCGGGAACATCGGGATAGGAAAATTATCTGGAACATCGGGATGGGAAAATTATCGGGAACATCGGGATAGGAAAATTACCGAGAACATCGGGATATGAAAAATTACCGGAAACACCGGGATAGGAAAAATGTGTCTGGGATACCGGGATGATTGGTAATTGCTGATTGAAAAATTATAAATAAAAATTTTGAGAAAATTTAATTTAAAAAAAATTATACACTCCACCCGTGCAAGGCCGGGCATATCCGCTAGTATTAAAAAAAAGTAACAGTCACCGCCGCCGCCGCCGCTGTTTCAGAAAATTATATTTTTGAACACTTTGAATTATCACTACGCAAAAACTATTTGAAGGAATATTATGAAATTTTGACCATTGATAGACAAATGTATGAGGGTCATTTCAGTTTCCTAACCTAATTAATTAGATAATTAGTTCTGGAGTTATTTAATGTCAAAGTCGAAAATTATTTTTTTCGGCTGCGAGTTCGCCCCCAGCAAAATCTATTTACAGCAGAAACATGATTTTTTGCAGACACAAACTCTTAGGTATGAAGTTGTGCACCTCGTCGCCCTTTTTTCGAATTTCGAAGTATTTTGGGAGTAATTAAATTCTAAAGTTTCGAAATTTTTTACCCTTTTTCGGTTTTTTCGTTATAATAGAAAAACTAATCACAGTAGAGCTATGATATTTTAAACACGCATACAAATATTTTTTATAGAAAGATTGGCGTTTCGTTTTTTAAAAAATTCGAATTAGTTTTAGAATTATTAAGATACCAAGTTTCAATTTTTTCTTCTCTTTCTGGTCGTTCACTAGAGAAACAGGCGATTATTTTTATGAGTCTGATTTCTTATTCCCGATGATTCACTAGATACAGACGTGCATTTTATAAATTTAAAAGCTTTTTAATGGCATGTTTTTTTTCTCTAAGATGGTTGATGATAATTAGTAGACTTGCTGGATATTTTTGAAAACATTTCGGTTAAATTATTGGTAAACTAAAAAGGAATATTTTAGTAAAAGTTTTATTTTGATATTTTTGTAGTTATGGTCCGCATTAAGTTATTGGTAAGTTAGAGAGATAAAAGGTTTCGATTTTAAAGGATCATTAACTAAGCAGACAAGTTCCAGGTTTTACTGGATAGTTGAGATGAAACAAGCGAGCTCTGCTCGCTAAGATCGCGAAGCGATCTTCATAGAACTGCGAAGCAGTTCCGGGGGTTGGTGAGCGATAGCGAGCAGGGGACAGAGCCCCCTAGTATTAAAAAAAGTAACAGTGACCACCGCCGCTGATTTTGAAAATTTTATTTTTGAACACTTTGAACTATCTCTACGCAAAAACTATTTAAAGGAATATTATGAAATTTTTACCATTAGTAAACAAATGTATGATGGCCATTTCCGTTCCAAAACCTAATTAATTAGATAAGTAGTTCTGGAGTTATTTAATGGTAAAGTGCAAAATTATTTTTTCTGCTGCGAGTTCACCCCCAGCAAAATCTATTTACAGCAGAAACATGATTTTTTGCAGACGCATTCTCTTAAGTATGAAGTTTTGCACCTCGTCACCCTTTTTTCGAATTTCGAATTATTTTTGGAGTAATTAAATTCTAAAGTTTCGAAATGTTTGACCCTTTTTCGGTTTTTTCGTTATAATAGAAAAACTAATCATACAGTAGAACTATGATATTTTAAACACACATACAATTATTTTTCATAGAAAGATTGGCGTTTCGTTTTTATTTAAATTCGAATTAGTTTTAGAATTATTAAGATATTGATTTTTTTCTTCTCTTTCTGGTCGTTCACTAGAGAAATAGGCGATGATTTTTATTTCTAAATCCCGACGATTAACTAGATACACGCGTGCGCGTGCATTTTATAAAATGGCATTTTTTAATGGCATGTTTTTTTCTCTAAGATGGTTGATGATAATTAGTAGACTTGCTGGATATTTTTTGAAAAAATTTCGATTAAATTATTGGTAAGCTAAAAAGGAATATTTTAGTAACAGTTTTATTTTGATATTTTTGTAGTAATGGTCCAAATTAAGTTATTGATAAGTTAGAGAGATAAAAAGTTTCGATATTAATGATCCATTAACTAAGCAGACAAGTTCCAGGTTTTACTAGATAGTTGAGATGAAACAAGCGAGCTCTGCTCGCTAAGATTGCGAAGCGATCTTCAAAGAACTGCGAAGCAGTTCCGGGGGTTGGTGAGCGATAGAGAGCAGGGGGCAGAGCCCCCTAGTGTTTTAAATAATTTTAAAATTATTAAAATGTGATTATAATTTTTAAAAAGATATATTAATTTAAGTCTAGTTTTGTTCCGTAAAAGTTGAATAATGAAAATAAAAAATTATTTATACTGTAATTTATTTTTTTAAATAATTTTAAACACTTAAAATATAAAAAATTACTATCACCAAGGGTAGGATCAAACTCGGGTCCGCTGATTATGATTGAAATAAAATTACCTATGTTTTTTTATAAATAAGTTGTAGGTGAAACTTCGAGGTTTTTCCGAACCTACTAGCTAGTGCGTCATACTACGGCCAGGAGAGGGGATACCCTTGGAGTGTACTACAAAATTACCAAGTTTGAACCCGAAACAGTTTCCGAGGTCATGTCGTCCTCTTGTGAGACATTAACTGCTACCGGTCACTTCCGGTTTAAAGGGTGTAGGAACAACAGAATGGGTATTTCAATGCCAGCTATATTCTTTTGCTTAATCACGTGGAACGAATATTTCCCTCTCATCAGATCTCCAATCTGAACATCTGAATTGCAATAAGCTAATCATGTAAAAAATTAGTTTAATGACAGTGAAACTCCTTTTACGTGTTCACCTAACGGACGATCAATCCTATTCCGTTTGAAAAGTGGAAGAGAAGTCTATAATTGTTCTCTTCCAGGTGGAGGAGACGTTTTTCTCTCGTGTAAACAAGGAGTTGCTCGAAGACTTTAGGAATACCGTGACTGAAGACGATTACGTTACTTAAATGTTATTTCCGCGACTCTCAGTCACAATGGAAATGAAAAATAGGTAGTGATCTATTAACTACTTAGGAAAGTTTGAGTTGAAGTGTGTTGGAATTTTTTTTTCTCACTCGTATAATACCCGGGTTTTTCTGGCTCTTACTGGGAAAGAATGATGGCGGAGTTAGTAAAACAGATATTGTGACCCTTTTTAAGTGCAGTTTTGATAACAAAAGCTTCATATGTTCTTTGAAATCTAGAGTTAGAGTTGGGGTGTTTTCCGAGCTACTAAATTAATGAAATACAGTAAAATAAAATTTTCTTTCACAAGGGGCATCAAGTAAACAAGAGCAGACTACTTTTTTAGCCCGAATCAATAAAATTTAATCAATGAAAAAATTAAATAATAAACAAAGCTAAATTATTATCCACAGTTTAAAACAAAGGTTATATGTCCAGGGCAAATTGACTTTTTGTGCGCAAAAAAAAATCTGTTCAGTCATTCTATTTTTAAATAAAATTTGTATGTATTTTGTTCTTTGTGCTGTAAACTAAGCTAAAATAAAATTTATTTTCAATTTACAAGCGTTTCCACTTTCTTTATCCAGTAAATATTTAACTCCTTTGATATTATCTTTTACTTCATTAGTGCCTTATGACTCAAATTCATATTAATTTTATATTTTGTTTGTCTTTGTCTATGTATTTTTCATTTCTGTACGGTGAACTAAGCCGCTATGTAGTTTGATTGTCGAATAAAGTGATTTTAAAGATTATTTGGTAGTTGAAATTCCCCATTAGGTTGAAAAAGGGAACAAGTCCATCAACTTTTTTTCAACTGTAAAATATTTTTGAATAAACTTACATTTTTTTATGCTACTATTTTTTTCTGTACTCTAAATAGGGTCTTAAGTTTCCAGTACAAATTTGGTTGTTATAGAACAAAATTTGTGTTACTTATATAGTTTTTTTTATTTTCTCAAAACTTGGTTTCTCCCTTTTTCAAACTGACGATTTGCTTCACCCTGGGGAAACAGAGAGAAACGAGCTGAATTCAGGCACCGCACTTGCGCACTTTAGGCACACCACGCAAGAACGGGCTGTATTCCATCATATTGCATGTTATAATCTTAAAAGCAACTGCATACACGTCATAGTTGGTAGCTTCATTAACCTGCTCACTTTTTCAAAGATCTCACCAAAGATGATTCATGACTATTAAGACCTTGTAAGTATTTGCAACTGATTTTTCTAAACAATTTAAATTTATACGTCGACATAATAAGATATTATCTTTAACTTCACGCAAAACCATGCATATCAGCTCTCTCTAAAATACCAATTGAAATTACAATTGGATTACCATTGGATTGACAACTGCATTTGTATATAAATCCATAGATAAAATTATATCCACTGCAATATACCTCGGACTTCACATCGATACGAATAATAAAATGGAAATTTCGTACTAAATATGCATCAGACACAAACTAAGACACTAGACCATCAAGGGTCGGCAACCTATTTAAACGGAAGAGCCAAAAGTTAAAATTTACAAAATTTCCCAGTTTTTAAAGAGCCGCTAAATTTGTTTTCTTCAATGTTATAGTATAAGCTTATACTATAAACTTGTTTTTAGATCGGGGGGATTTTAGTTGGGGAGCATTTTTTTAGCCAACTTTTGTTTCTGAGGTACTCCTTTCGGGTACTTTTTTACATGAAGTTTTAGATGACTTACATGCACATTGAAAATTAATTTTATTGAATTTAATTTCAAAATTTTGTAATTAATGTGAATCCCTTGAAAAGTTGGAGTATCTGCGTGTTTTTCCCCAAAATTTTGGGAAAATTTCCCCTTTGAAATAGCGTTGTAGCTCATTTTTAAGACTTTTTGGAGTGCACTCTACTCTCATTTTTTAAGTAGCAGGATTTTCAAGGAAAAATTGTATAGTTATAATAAACAGCAAAATTTTGAGGGGGTGGGGGTTCCCACTTCAGAAAAATTTTGGAAATTCGTCCCTAAAAAGTGTTTTTATTCCTTTTTTAGAACTTCAATTATGACCAAATGAAGATCACAAATTTTGATTTCGATGAAATTTCGATTTGAATACTCTTTATAAGTCACATAATTTTCAAGGAAAAAAATTTTCAGGAGTGTTTGGGAGTTCTCTCCCAAAAATTGTTTTAATTTTTTACCCTTAAAAGTAGAGCTTGGACTCGTCTTGTGGACTTTGGGTTACATCGCTTCTTGCGAGTCACATTGATTTGATTAGGCACTTAAAAATAAATTTTCGGATTTTTTTAAGGATTTTGATAATTAATTAATTTTTTCCCGTATAAAACGTAAGAGACGCAACTTTACATTGAAAGAGCCGCAGGTTGCCGACCCTTGCACTAGACACATAATGCTTAACCTTTATTATTTACAACAAAAATTAAGCAATAAACTATTATATTAACCAACTCGTAATATTCTTGGGTTCACTGTTCACTGCCAATATTAGTTGGGTGGCTTATTACAAAAAAACTGCAAAATGTGATACTTTCATGAAACTTTCAGGAATGTTAGATAATCATATAAGAACTAAAAAATCAATGGGATTCCAAAATTTTAGGGCGTGGTTTGACCGTTATGACGTCATAACAAGATGGTGACCAAGGGCCTATATTCGGTTCTTTTAATGACAGAAAGACATTTTTGGGGTCAAATATTATGTTTTAAGGGTCAAAAAACATGATTCTGATGACAAAACGTGCAATTTGTTTTAAAAAGTAACTTAAATTCAATAAAAGTTAAAAATAGTAATACAGTCAATCAGCAGTTGCTTCAAAAAATTTATTTAGAAAAGGTATCTTTTTCGAAGGTTTTACATGTTTTTTGGGGTGCTGATTCCGAATACCTAGTTCATTTCCACGTGGAAGGTCGGCTTCATATCAATAAAAGTAAAAAAAATGTGAAAAATCGCCAAATTTTTACTGCATCTTCGAGTTTTCGCTTATATTTCAAAAAATATTAGTTTCTAGAAAATTATTTGAATTACAAAGTTGGAGTAAATAAAATTTCCTACAAAATGCATCACTCAATTTTTATTTTCAAACAATAGTTTTCATGTTATAAAGCATTGAAAAGCAGATAATTTTACACAGCATTATTTAAACAGTGGATGTTTGTTTCTCTGTTTTTCAGTGTGTTATAACGGCAAAAATATTCTTTGGAAAACAAAAATTGAATAGTGCATTTTGTAGGAAATTTTATTTACTCCAACTTTGTATTTAAATAATTTTCTAGAAACTAATATTTTTTGAAATATAAGCAAAAATCCGAAGAAAGAGTAAAAATTTTGCGATTTTTTCGCATATTTTTGCGTTTTTTGATAGGAAGCCGACCTTCCACGTAAAAGTGAACTAGATATATTCGGAATCAGCACCCCGAAAAACATATAAAACCGTTGAAAAAAATAACTTTTCTACAAATTTTTGTTGACGCAACTGGCAATAGACTGTATTATTATTTCGAGCTCTTATTGAATTTAAGTTACTTTTTAAAACAAATTGCACGTTTAGTCATCAAAATCATAATTTATGACCCTTAAAACATAGTATTTGATCCCAAAAATGTCTTTCTGTCATTAAAAGAACCGAATATAGGCCCTTGGTCGCCATCTTGTTATGACGTCATAACGGTCAAACCACGCCCTAAAATTTTGGGCTCCTATCGATTTTTTAGTTCTTATATGATTATCTAACATCCCTGAAAGTTTCATGAAAGTATCACATTTTGCAGCTTTCGGGCATTTTTATGTAATAAGCCACCCAACTATTATGGTCTAGTACAGCAGTAGGGGAGAGTGTTGTACCTCTGGACAAAAATCACGTTTGGATTTTTCTAAGACAGGTAAAATCACATTTTGACCATTTAAAGCGCCCAACCTATAGCCCTAACCTTTGTGAGTACAGAGATATTTTTTACTAGCCAAAATCTTGAAAATTGGAATTTTAATCATTTATAATAACATGGAAAAATTTGTGTCCAAAGGTACAACAACCGGTTGTACCTATGGACAGACCCAGTTGTACCTGTGGACACCCTTAAAAAGGGAAATTTTAGTTGAAAAAAGCTAAGAATTAACATTTTTATTGATGCATTACCTTTTAATAACCTATTTCAAGCCTTTTTAAAATTGAAAATGGATTTTTTAAAGTAATGTAGTTTTAGATCGTAAATTATTATTAAAACGAAGTTGAATGATAAAAGTCTTGATTTTTTACCAAAAACACAAAAATCACATGGTATTTTCAGATCAGAATTTAAGATAATAGTTTCATCAATCATGCTGATTGATCTGACAACTTCACTGATCCAAAAAAAACCAATTCGATCAACACTTAGTTGTGCAAGCATTTGGTGGTAATAACAATAATAATTTGGTGGTAAATCTTCTTCAGTGGAAATTTCAAGTTTTTTTAATCACCATACTTAAATGCGATAGGGTTCTTAGGATTTTACACCATATTTTACATTAAATTCCAAGTAGAATCATAAATTTAAAAAAGTAGTTAAGATCACAAAATATTTGATTTTTCATCTAAAATTCACTTGAAAATAATCGCTGACAAATAGATTACCATTTAGAATTAATTGAACATTTATTAAAATGTATTCAGTTAAATGAAACCTGATTCTAAAACGCCGATTAGCTACAGACACCCACAAGAACGTGTCCGTAGGTACAACACTTATGGTGTCCGAAGGTACAACATGAGGTGTTTTTGCATTCAAAGTTCTATAAAAGATAAAAGAATTGAGATCTGACAATTTCTAATATAAAAAATAAAAGTTAAAATCTCGGGGATTCACCCCATGTATCCCATTTTATCATGTCATAATTAAAGGGGAAGAAAAGAGTTAATGTAGTGATGCACTAAAAAAAACTTTGGCCACCTAAAAACAGTAAATTTATTATATAAAATTTAAATAATATTTTAAAGAGCTGATTTCACGTTAGCAACTAGATAGCATCTGAAAGGAGAATTTCACCAATTATTGCTGGTTAAGCGGACAATAAGTGTAAACTCACAACTCTCAAGCGTCACCACCAACCGTGGACCGGTTTCGTCCTTGTTAGGACTCATCAGCACGGTATAGGATGGTAACGCAAGAGAGTGGAGGGGAAGTACTAGTCTAGCCGACTATAACTGAACCGCTTGAGAGTTGTGAGTTTACACTTATTGTCCGCTTAACCAGCAATAATTGGTGAAATTCTCCTTTCATGTACCTTGCCTTTCTGGAATTAAATCTGTCCTAGGAAAGCCATTGTCTTTCCAGCAGATGAGTGGAGGACTAATCAATAGTCACCACTTTTTCAGTTATAGTCGGCTAGACTAGTACTTCCCCTCCACTCTCTTGCGTTACCATCCTATACCGTGCTGATGAGTCCTAACAAGGACGAAACCGGTCCACGGTTGGTGGTGACGCTTGAGAGTTGTGAGTTTACACTTAGATAGCATCTGTTTACATTCAAAATCGACCACAAATTCAAATTTACATTTTCCCCCGAATTTTAAAATGAGGTGGCTGAAGGTACAACCGTCCGTAGGTACAACACTCTCCCCTATACTCCGACAAAGTCGGAGGGACGGGTAAAAATTTGGAAATGAAGAGTTTTCGGCATAACAAAGTTAATTATTTATTACAACGTTTTTATTAGGTCGCTTTCAATCTTGTCTGTCTGTCCGTCCGTCTATCTGTGTGTTCGGGGGGAATTTAGTAATCAATTTTAAGCATACTTCCCCATGAGCTAGAGACTTGAAATTTTGAACATAGGGCCGAATGCAGCATCGTTCTGCGACGTGCTAAAGAACCGTATATCACCTAATAATGATCGCCCAAGAACGCCTGCTCCAGAGGTGGCGTTCTACGACGATCGGGGCGGATCGGGGATCGTTTTCCTCCTGATTGGTTGAACGCGCAGAGCGCGGGAAAGGCAGGGTACAATCAAATGCACGTGGTTCAATGACGTAGTTCGTGACGTTTTTGAAAACCAATCAGCGGCATGCTGGAAAAATGACTCAGGACAACGATAGTTGAGTTTGGAAGTAGGATTCGACCGGTCCCAAAATCGCCGCAGAACGTAGCTGCATCCGGCCCATAGTTCAGATCTGGATGACAATACGATATTATCTCGTTAGTTCGGTTCAATTTGCTGTCCCTGAACCCCCAGGGGGACTTAAAGTTTAGAAGTTCAACTATAGGACCTTATTGTTAAAAAATCATTGTTGTGCAGTTTGCCTCTCGTTATCAAGATGGCTTTAGAAGTGTTGTATAAAATATTAGCAAAATGAAAATTTGTAAGAATAAAAGTAATGCAAGTAATGCAGTACTTCATGCAAGTTTTGTATTTGTAATACATCTAAGGGACTGACTTTATTAATTAGTTAATGACAAGTTTGTCACCAATGTATTTTTAAACACTTTTTTTATATTACTAGTGTTTCAAAAATAGTGTTTCAAAAATTTCCAACGTCATCTGAATAATAGCTAGAGGCAAAAACATTGCAATGATTTTAACAAAACAGAGTAAAGCCATGTGTTATAGTTAAAGTTCAGAAAAAAAACAATTTTTAGTTTTATTAAAAAGAGAAAGGAATCAAATTCTTGGAAGGCGTTCAGGGGTTCAGGTCGCGAATTCTAAACTTTACAAAACAAAACTAAAAACCAGAAAATAATTAATGAAAAAAAACCTTTTTAAAGAACAAAGTTTTTAAAATGCACTAAAAAGTATAAAATAATTTTTTGTAACTCCTTGTAAAACGAAAAACGTGGGGATCATGCAATAATATTTACCGCTACTACTCTTGTCACTCTATTTACCATTATATCCACAGTTAAAAATTACTTAAATGAATGATGAAATTAAGTTGGAATTAATACCTAATGCGTGATCCCCACGTTTTTCGTTTTACAAGGAGTTACAAAAAATTATTTCATACTTTTTAGTGCATTTTAAAAACGTTGTTCTTTAAAAAGGTTTTTTTTCATTAATTATTATTATTATTATTATTATTATTATTATTATTATTATTATTATTATTATTATTATTATTATTATTATTATTATTATTATTATTATTATTATTATTATTATTATTATTATTATTATTATTATTATTATTATTATTATTATTATTATTATTATTATTATTATTATTATTATTATTATTATTATTATTATTATTATTATTATTATTATTATTATTATTATTATTATTATTATTATTATTATTATTATTATTATTATTATTATTATTATTATTATTATTATTATTATTATTATTATTATTATTATTATTATTATTATTATTATTATTATTATTATTATTATTATTATCTCCTTAGTGCATAAGCATAAATACATGGACACAAAGAAAAATTTAGAAGTAGTACAACAAATTAAATTATACAAAACAAGTCAAAAACAAAAGTTAAATTCAAGGAATACCTATCATCTAGGGCAGCGGTTCTCAAACTTTCTATCGTCACGGACCCCTTTATGTAGCAGTCAGACGTCGTGGACCCCCAACATTTTAAACACCAAAAGCCGTAACCAGACTTTTGTTTTGTGTTTTAGATTAATTAAAATTAGTTTATATAAATCATAATAAAATTTTACAATTATTACTCAAGAGGCGTGTATAGATGTTTATTTCGGGAGGGGACAAAAATTATTCCTCAGCCCCCTATGTATATTTCATTGGTCCAAGTAGCTTTTTAGTACATTTTTAAGTAGAATTTGCGTCTTAGGGAACTTAATATAAAAAAAGTTATGAGTAATTAAGTTTTAGCTACAAAAGGGGGGTCTGTGGGTCCTCCCCCAGAAAATTTTTGAAATTCTACTCGAAAAAACAGGTTTTTAATTAGTTTTGATACCCCTAGTTAGAATTTTTTGTATTTATCAAATTGTATTTATTATGTATTTAAAAGTTTTTTTTGTAAGACTTGCATTTTGATAAACTTAATGTAAAAAAAGTTTATAACAATAGAGTTTTAAGAACAAAAAGGTATCTGGGGGATCATCCCCAGAAAAGTTTTAGAAATTTGACCCTAAAAACACACATGATTTTAACTTGGTGTGGATACACTTCAAAATTTCAGACTATATTCTTAGGTAGGATTTCGATTTGGATGAACTTATTTTAAAAAGGTTTTTAATAATAAAGTACCAAGTGTTAGATGGGGTTTGGGGGTCCTATCCCAAAAAATTTTCGGACATTTGATCCAAAAAAACAGGATTTAAACTTGTTTTGATACACCAAGTCCATATTTCAGGGAGGGCCCCTTCACCCACCCTTAAACACGGCCCTGAATTACTCTGTGAGGGTTTGGGGTCTCTCCCAGAAAAAATTTTGAAAATTGGTCCCAAAAAGATGTGTTATACTATGTTCATTTTGAGGCATGTTTTTGGTTACACTTGAACAGAACAGTTTCTTGTAAACCATTTAAATTTCAAGGAAAAAATTATGCATTGAAGTAAAAATTTCGAGGGAGCTGGGGGTTCTAACCTAGAAAATTTTTGAAATTTGCCTCTTAAAACTAGTGTTTCATTTCATTTTGAAACTCTTTGGGGAATTCTAAAAGTAACTTGAGGAATTCCCCAAGGTAACACGCGGACCCCCTAGGAAAGCGCCGCGGACCCCCAGGGGTCCGCGGACCACAGTTTGAGAACCGCTGATCTAGGGAAATTACAGGTTTTCGTCATAAAGAAGTTCGTCTTATCAAGAGTATACTGTAGTTCTGTAAAATGGGGTAACTTTGGCATAAATGGAGTGGGGATATTTTTTGCACATTAAAACCAAATAAGTTTTTTTTATTTTAAACACACAATACCACCAAGTAGTATTACACGGGGCTTACAGAGGTAAGTAAAAAACATAATAAAACTTCAAGGTAACAAAATATTTAAAAGTTCACAAATGTTTAAAATGTTGTATTTGTGAACTTTTAAATCTTTTGTTACCTTGAAGTTTTATTATGTATTTTTTACTTACCTCTGTAAGCCCCGTGTAATACTTGGTGGTACACGGGGAACTTTTTGCGTGTTTAATAAAAAAAACCAAATAAGTTATTAACAAAAACAAATTTGAGTAACATTATCTAAAAAAACCTTCATTCTTAAAAAAATTCGTTTTTCAATTATGATATTACCATGAAAAATCTTGGATAAAAATTTGGGTCCAGCACCTCTTGAAACAAAAGTATGCTTATGGCCCTACAAAAAGGTTTCGCCCCCCATTCTCACTTTTGAAAACGTTGGCACGCGATCCGCCTCCGGACCGCGTGAAGTATTTCCTGGACCGCTATAAACATTTTGAAAATAGTTAATATGTATTTTTACGCACAAAAATTAGTTTGACCCGCTTTTTAAGGGTCAAGTATCAGTTATTATGAATCACCCCTCAGTGTTATTATTAAGGCAATTTCAGAATCAAATTTTCGATAATCGAAATTTTCTATTTTGTTTTCTAGGAGGGGGGCTCGTCTTTTGTTATTTTTTTTGCTAGAAGATATTTTTTTGTTGAGATTATGTCCCCCAATCTCAGCTTTGGCTTCAACCTATTCTAAATGAAATCGTGTTCAAAATCTTTTGAGATCCATAACCCTTTTTATTAAACGCTTTTATTCTACTTGCTTTTGGCGGCGTTTTACAGGTGGAATTTTAAAACTCGATTTTCGGGCACTTCCCGATATGTCAGGGCCCCGAAACTTTACACATCGGTGTAACCCTCATGACACTCCAATATCCAACCATTATCTAGTCAAACAATCAAAGGATTAAGTTAATTAACGAGTATTTTTAATTAACAGAAAAACCAGAATTTGAGACCTTTCCCAAGGGGCTATTCTCCCTAAACCGTGCACAATTGTTTATAAGGCATACCTTCATCATATTCAAAAGTCAAAACGAGAATTGCCCAGTAATTACGATAATTACAGACGATTAACCACTTTTTTATTTTACAAAGTCTTCTACATAAAATTTCAGGCACTTCCAAACGATATAAAGTTCTGAAACTTTGCACCATGGTGTTAACCCGATGAAGATGCAATATTCAATAATCAACTAGTCAAAACCTCCGTAATTAAGGTAATTAACGAGTGTTTTTAGTTATCCTTTTAATTCAAATTTGAGACAGTTCCGTGAAGCCAATGGCTCCCAAAACCTGTAAGATAATATATTAGGTATATCACCACAATATTCAATCTTCAAAACGTGATTTCCTACCTTTCAATTAAGGCGACTGCCTACGTTGGGAGAAGGTTTTTTAAAAACATTATATGTAACTTGTTTACATATTTTTTCTTAACCAATGTAGTTTAAATAACTAATATATGTAAAAACTACCCAAATTTTATAAAAAATATTTTTTAAAATAACAATTTATACTAAAATTTGGCGGAAATTTAAAGTTACGCCAACACCTCTATAGGTAAATATATTAAAGTTTTTTTGAAAATTCTTGAAATCACATGTTCCTTAGATAAATACCTGTGCATTGACCTAAAAGCTAAGCAAAATTTTGAAAATTAAAGGAGCTATGCTATTTATCACCATTTTTTTACCTTTTTTTTTAGATATTTTTAAAAAAATTTTACGATAAATAGCATATCTCCTTTAATTTTCAAAATTTTGCTTAGCTTTTAGGTCAATGCACAGGTATTTATGTAAGGAACATGTGATTTCAAGAATTTTCAAAAAAACTTTAATATATTTACCTCTAGAGGTGTTGGCGTAATTTTAAATTTCCGCCAAATTTTAGTATAAATTGTTATTTTTAAAAATATTTTTTATAAAATTTGGGTAGTTTTTACATATATTAGTTATTTAAACTACATTGGTTAAGAAAAAATATGTAAACAAGTTACATATAATGTTTTTTTAAAAACCCTCTCCCAACGTAGGCAGTCGCCTTAAGATAATTAGCGATTTAAGATAATGACTGCGAGAAATAAATCCATCGCCAGAGAAGCGAGAAATTGCCGAAAATTGGTGCCCCATCCCAAGGCATCGAGAGAGTAGAAAAATTACTTCTTTTATAATTTATGGACTACTGAAAAGAGTGGATAATACTGTTTGCTCCTTGATACACTAATTCTGAGTTTTATTTTTGTCTGGGCTTACGATTGGTTATTTTTATTTTATTGAATGCATTTTCTTTTTCTTGTGAATCTTTTTGATATGGATGGATTTCATCGGTGAGCGAGTGGATGCGCGATTAATCGCTCCGCTCTGTAAATATAACGGTACCCCTTGCAATATTAAATAGATTTTAATTAACTTTGTTGTTTCTCGTGTGTCACCCCTCCCACAAAATTGGGGGATCGGTTCGGATTGAGTCGCGGGACCATCGCCAGCGCTGAACTGTTGTTCGCGAAGCCATCATATAGTAGAAAACTAAAATTATAAGATTGAACATAAGATTAAATATGGTTGAAATAAATATTTTTTTTAGATTTTGTTTAAAAAAATACCATGACTAAAAAGTAAAAAATAAAATAAGTAAAAAAAATATTTTTTAAAAAACGCTTTTATTGAAGTGCTCTAAAAGGACAAAAATAATTTATTCGGTTTGACAAATAATTTATTGGGAAATAGAAAATAACTTTTTAGTAAGTAAAAAATAACTGATTTTCTAATCACTAAAAATAAAAGCGTGGGCGCTAGTATAATTCTTCATTCACTATTTATTCCAACTTCCTTATTCCATGTTTCATGGGGTAAAATTTACAAATTTCTCATTTGTGAGGTTTGGGTGGGATGGATTCACTTTAAATTCTCTATTAGGTATTTTTTATGTAAAATTACTCATAAATACCGATGTAATGGCCTAGTGGTTAGAGCATCTGACTGCAAAGCCGTACGTCTGGGGTTCGAATCCTCGTTCGGCATAGATGTTAGTGTTACTGTACTTGAATTTACCTATACGGGTCCATACCGTCAGGTGAATTTGTACAAATTTTAAAAAATAAATAAAAAGTTTAATTTTAAAAAATATATATATAAATTACTAGCGCCCACGCTTTTACTTTTAGTGATTAGAAAATCAGTTATCTTTTACTTACCAAAAAGTTATATTCTATTTCCCAATAAATTATTTGTCAAACCGAATAAATTATTTTTGTCCTTTTAGAGCACTTCAATAAAAGCGTTTTTTTAAAAATCTTTTTTTTACTTATTTTATTATATCCACCTCTTATGATAGGTGCCATTGGTAAATTGGCACTATCTTTATGATTAAAGGTTGGAGAAACCCATTCAGCAAATTTTCGATCTCCCTCATAAGACCTTCCTACGCCATGGCTCTAAGTACTATCACTAGGATTGGAAACTAATAAATTTTATTTACAAAGCATTCTTTGCGATGCTAAAATTTCTGAGGGTATACTATTTACATGTGTTGCTAAAAAAATCTTTTATTAATAACAATATTTTATTGCAAGTTCATTTCAAGCTTAAATTATAAGAAAATCAATCGATGAAATTGTTTTCTTATGAAAAATGGATTTCATTTTAGAGTTACCCGAGGAAATTTTTAAAGAAAAGACATAGATGAGTGGTTTATATTTTAATGAATTGATTGGCTGTTGAAATTGTGGAGAAAAATACCCTTTTGAAATAAAAAAAAGCATTTTTCTTTGAACACTATGGATTTACAATAATGATAACGCCAGTGGGTTTGGCGCCTTCTTTAAAAATAATTTTGAGCTGAAATTTTGTTTATTGTCTAATAAAAAATCCTCCGTCCAACAGGGAGAGTAAACAGGAGACGAAATATACCAAGCGAATGAAGTTAGGCGATCCCCTTCTGGACATTAGCTCGTTCCTTTACAATCGCAGAATGCACTGCGCGAGGAGATGCTAAGAAGGAATGTTATTCGCTCAGTGGTTCTGACGTGGAAGGAACGTCATTTCGTTCCCTCCTTCCTCACACTTGCTCACACTCAAGGCGGCTTTAGACCACGCGGTTCGCGACAGCGATTCTGCGACATCCGGTTCGCGACAAAAAATTGACCCTCTTCCCACAATTGAACAGCGCCATCTTTCGAGAGGTCGCTGAGTTACTGCGGTTGTCGAAATTCCCGAAAACCGCGGAATCGCTGTCGCAAACCGGGTGGTCTAAAGCCGCCTTCAGTCGCGGAATTTGAAGCATTCATTGGACCGGTCGCGCAAGGCGTTCTGGGAGGAACACAGTTGGCTTCAAATGTGCCCAACTGCTCACACTGAGCTATAAAACAAACCAGGGCCGGACTGGCTAGCAGTTGGCCCCGGCGGGAAAACTTCATTGTTGGCCCCCTTTTTTCTCTAAACATTTCTTCTTATACAGAATTTTGTGTCGTAAGGCAGTGGTGGATGAAGGATTTGTGTTTTTTTTTGGGGGGGGCAAAGAATGTTCCAAATGAAACAGAATCTTACCAATGATCATAATATAAAAAAGGTTATTAAAGTCGTATTGGAATTATTTAAAGGGGGGTCTGTGGGTCCTCCCCCAGAGAATTTTTGGAAATTTAGATCTAAAACGCAGGTTTTACACTCATTTTGGTACAACTAATCCGAATTTCGAGCTAAATTAATTACATTTCTTTGGCAGGAGAAATTTTTGCATTTTGACGAACGTATTATAAAAAACTTGCAAATATTACAGACCCAAGTGCCAAAGGGGGGTCTGGGGGTCCTACCCCAGAAAATTTCTGGAAATTGGATGACAGTAGTTTATTTTATCATATAGGAGGTCGCTAAAGCCGTCTTCTTCGGACCCTTGGACAGAGGACACCTGCATAAGATGGACATTTCACGCTGGAGAATGAATGAATTGGCCCCATGCATATCGGGGTACGCAATGTTAGCTCTGTTTGGAGGATTTGGAAAAAGCGAGTTTCTTGGGATTGCTCATTTTGGATTTGTTGAAGATCTAGTTTTTCTGAACTACTCTTAAAAATAAGATGAAGTTAATGATTTGGCCCCCAATTCATTTGCCCCTGTCTGCCTGGCTTTCCCCAGATAGCCACCCGGGCCAGTCCGGGCCTGTGGAGTGACGAGTGAGTATGCCGAAACCGTATCACACCTTATCGAAGTTTGTATCTGCACGGAAAAGTTTGTGTCTTGCTCCCCACCCTTTAACTTTTGAACCCCTACTACAGATATAGTTATGAAAGGGGGGCGGGGGTTTGAGTATAGTAAAGGGACTATGCCCTATCCGATGCAACATTTTCAACGATCTTTAGCGGAAATTTTAGGAATTATAAATTTTATTTTAAAAACTTTTAGAGATTTACTTAATTAGTCAGTTGCTAGCAACTAGCTAAGTTGTAGAGAAACATCGATTAGGAAGAAAAGACACTTTAAGTAAAGTTAAGCACTCCAGTTTGTTTTATAGCTCAAGGACTGCGCATTCATATTTCGCCGCCTCCTTTTTACTCTCTCCTCCCTGTCGTCCAATCTGGTCCAATCGATGGTGAAAATGAAGGCCGTTAGGCGGTTTTTTCTTGAGCCGTTGCTCATCTTTACCCAGGGAGGAGACTACTGAGCGAATGAAGTACTGGCGACACCGTTTGGCCAGTTCTGCGCATCATAGCTAGGGCATATCCTACCCATGATGCCATAGATGCAAAACGCGCACAAGGCGCTCGAGGACCTCCCACTGGTTGGGGAACTCGAATTATTCCACGGAACGTTCGCGATACGGAAATTGGTGTGCCCTCAAAGGAAAGTTGCTCGAGACCACGCGGCTTCAAATGTGCGTTACTGCGCATGCATATTTCGCCATCCTCTTTACTATTTCCTCCATGTCTTTACCACTAGTCCACTGAAAATAGGGTTGAACCTCGGACAAATTGCAATAAAAGGTTTCTCAACGGTTTTCACTTAGGAATGACCTCAATAATAACATACTAAAAATCGGCCAAAATCGGTCGGGGGGACGTTTAATTTTTTTTAATTTTTTAAAAATGGCCAAAAAAAAAATTTTAAAAAAACCCAAAACAATAATATAGACATGTGATACATGCTTATAGGTTACTTTTGAGTTTTGAAACCGAATATTGCCTTTAGTTTTGAAAAAAATTGAAATTTCAATTTTTAAAATTATTTGAAAAATGAGCTATATGAAAAAATTAAAACACCCCTAAAAACCTAAAAAAAACATCAAAAGAAATAAATCCAACGGTTTTCATTTAGAAATGACCTAAATATTAACATACTAAAATTTAAAAATTTTACGAGTTAAAGAAATTAAATTTTTTTTCAAATTTCTATTTTTTTTTGCGAAAAATGCATTTTATTTTCAAATTCGTGCCAAAAACTTTAAAGACTTTTGAAAAGGTCATTTTTCGGTGGATATTGTCCACAGATAGTTATATAATGGAAAACCGGTGGAATTGACCCTCAATGAATTTGTTAATTATTTTAAATTCTGGTGTAAATATGGCAAAGTATTACCTTTTTTTCACTTTTTACTACATTTTACCAACTTCAAAATTTTAAATAAAATAATTAACTAATTCATTGAGGGTCAATTCCACCGGTTTTCCATTATATAACTATCTGTGGACAATATCCACCGAAAAATGACCTTTTCAAAAGTCTTAAAAGTGTTTGGCACGAATTTGAAAAAAAAAATGCATTTTTAGCAAAAAAATAGAAATTTGAAAAAAAATTTAACTTCTTTAACTCGTAAAATTTTTAAATTTTAGTATGTTAATATTTAGGTCATTTCTAAATGAAAACCGTTGGATTTATTTCTTTTGATGTTTTTGTTTGGTTTTTAGGGGTGTTTTAATTTTTTCATATAGCTCATTTTTCAAATTAATTTTAAAAATTGAAATTTCAATTTTTTTTTCAAAACTAAAGGCAATATTCGGTTTCAAAACTCAAAAGTAACCTATAAGCATGTATCACATGTCTATATTATTGTTTTGGGTTTTTTTTTTAAAATTTCGGCCATTTTTAAAAAAATTAAACTTCCCCCCGACCGATTTTTGCCGATTTTTAGTATGTTATTATTGAGGGTGCATCATCAATCATGAAAATAATTCGTTTGACTTTTTCGCACTAGCTCAGTGATTTTTCGTCGTTTTCGGCTGATTTTTACCGATTTACCTCCCTGGATTTACATAACTTACAACTAAACTTTATAAATCCACTTGATTACGAAACTAGAAAATTTATACTCAGGGGATGGCAGCAAAATAGAACAGCCGGTCATTTCTGTCAGTTCAAGATGTCTGCTGCCGTAACTGGAAATACACACGTGTTTTTGGATGTAAAAATAGGTGATGAAAGAGGTAATCTAATAATAATTATCATATTTATTACAAGAGGGTTTTTTCTAATTACTTAAATTTATTTTCACATGCATCTGTTGCGTTTAAACTCCCTCAAACGATCGTTGGCGATCATGTTTACGCAGAGCTTCAGTTTTATTTTTATAAGTTTTAGTATGGATCTTGTCATTTATTCTTCAAAATTCATTCTTTCCTCTGCAATAACACATATTATTTAAACTTTTTTTAATTTTTGTAGTAATTTTCATGATTAATGACGCGTAATTGTGAATTGTATTGATTGTGTAATATATTGAAAGTTTCATTTTCAAAAAGCGTCCTAATTCCAAATGGTGCTTGTTTTAATCCATAATATACTCATACTGTGATGATAAGATCAATAATATTCTTATTGTTTTCTTCTCGTTTTTACTTAAATAGTGAAAACAATTTATTTTGCGACAGTCATTTTTTGTTAGGAAAATGATGAAACTTTCTCATCCGGAATTTTCAATTATTTAACTCATTTGCTGTGATTTTTTAATTTGGCCTTTCCATGATTTGTATATGGAGATTGTTTTTTTAACACAGAAGATGACCTCCAAAATTGAGGGGTGATGGGTAAGTGTTTAATGATGTCTATGTCCACTGACAATGGCTTGTAATCCCAGAAGTTTCTTAAATAAGCATTAAACTTTTATGAACTTTATTCAACTTAAATATGTTCCAAGATCTATTCAATTGTTTTCTACAATGTACTACTTCTAGCTTAGTATTTACTAAATTCGGTTCTTACGCCTGTCGACCATGCCGCTTATTTAAACACGTTACCAAATCCCATTGACTTTTCTATTGATGTACCGCTGAATTAGGCGGGTACTGAACAGTTGACAGGATAATACGCAAGTACCTTAAATTCTAGTTAAGAATAGTATATTAATTTTATATCAGTTCCTACTATTCTACACCTTTTCAGTTGATTGTATACAGCTTAAACTTTTAATTTCTCTATATAAGTAAGCTTTCTTGCTGATATTTCTTTTCTTTAGTTGGCAGAATTGTCATTGAACTATTTAACGATGTTGTTCCCAAGACTGTTGAAAATTTCCGAGCTTTGTGTACCGGTGAGAAAGGAATTGGAAAATGCGGTAAACCTTTGCATTACAAAGGATCCCCCTTTCATAGGAGTAAGTAAACATTTATAAATAAAATTATTAATTATTTTTTTAGATCTATCTACTCATTCTTCTTTGTAATAAACAAAATTACAGGCAGTGACAATTTTGAGGCCATTATTTGAATAATCACTGTGACACAAATGTTCCAATGTTTTGTGAATATTTTAGGGTATAAATAAATTTTTTAAAAGTAGTAGTAATGTTATAAGAAAAAGGTACTTATTAGCCCATCAACTGTGCCGCTAAATGGTCAAAAGGCTGATATGTATGTACTGAAAAAATATTGCCTTGGAAAATTTATCATTTACCTTTATTATTTTTTCTTAATTTATCATTCTTCAACATTAAAAATTTATTAAGAATCTTGAAGTGTGATGATGTGTGAGTGGACCTGGAAAAAGTTGTAACCTTCCCCCGAACCTAATACAATTTCCCCAAACCTTGTGTATTGCTCCTATGGAGTTGGCAGGGGCTTCCCCCGAACCAGGTTCATAGGTTCGGGCACTTTTTCCAGGTCCATGTGTGAGTGAATGAATACAGGTGTTCATAATGAGGTACCAAGGAATTAATAAATGGGTTAACAGTAGCTGTAAACCTCAAAATGCATGGTGTTTACCTTTAACAGAAAGAAACATTCTTGTTGATTTGATTTCTTACTAGCTATATCAGACTAATTTTTCCACCTTTAAATATTTAGAATGATGAGGAAAAAATCCAATTATCCCACTGTAACCTGTTTTATTTTTAGTAACTAATATAAGTTCTTTTAAATTTTGTGGCGTCCACTGATAAATATTTGATAATACTTGATCATGATATCATGTGTTAATTTTGTTATTTTTAAAAGCTCTTTCTAGTGATACCCCTCGGGACTTATAGTTAAATAGTGTTGCCAAGAACTAGCACCAGATTCTGTTGCATGTATCTTAAAGAAAATTATTAATTAGGTTACATCAGGGTTCCCATGGTCCTTGAAAGTCCTTATAAGTCCTTGAATTTTTTAAGGCTAAATTTAGGTACTTAAAAGTCCTTGAAAAAAGTTCTAGGTCCTGGAAAAATGACTTAGGTCCTTGAATTTTCACTCAGTCTCTAATGGAACTTAATTTTTTCAGATCTTTCTTAGTTTTTTTCTTGAAATTTTCTTTAAAACTACTCTAATGAACATAACTTGCGGCCAGTTTTACAAACTGACAGTGAAGAGCGACTTCTCTCGTTCCGATTGTATGCGGGAAAAATAACTTGTCTTGAAATACGACTAATTTTTAAATGTCTGTGAAAAAGGTCCTTGAAAAATTTTGTCAGGGTCCTTGAAAAGTCCTTGATTTTCAATGTTTTCAAAGAGTGGGAACCATGTAAATTTGGGTCCAAAGTTATCACTAAAATGTTTTAAAATTTCAGTTATTCGACGGTTTATGATTCAAGGAGGGGACTTCATTAAAGGAAATGGCCAAGGTTCAGAAAGCATTTATGGTGAAAGTTTTGAAGATGAAAATTTCCAATTGAAGGTAATAAGGTATTGCTTGTGTGATTTCTATTATGTATTTAATTCATTTGTTTTGTTTTGTTTTTCTTTCTTAATCATAACCTCCTTATATCTGTATCTATTAATATACATGATAAATTGTTAGGATTTTTATTTTTTTTTCTAAACTGAGAAGAGGAATAAGCTTTAAATTTCATAAATTAAAGATGAAGAATTTCCATTTTTAATAGTTAGAAATGAAGTAGTGAATCTTGAATATGTTAAAATGTATTAAGATTAATGCCGGCTTTACACCACCGCTGTAGGAGCTGCGGGAGCTGCAGTAGCTACACGTTTTTAGTTCCAGCGACACTAAAGAGATGGCGCTAGAATCGCAGCGGCAGAAGCGGCAGCCGCTCCTCCCGTTGCGACTGTTTCGGTTTCCCGCGTTCCCGGAGAGAGGAATGTTCCGAAGTTGCGGTCAAGCCTCTTTGACTCATGCATCCAGAGATGCTTTTGATTATTTTAGATTCATTTTGAGTTATTCATTACATTTTAGGATTTACATTCATTCTCTTTATGGGGGATAGCTTATTGGGAGGGATTTATCTGGGATTGCTTATTTTTTATTTTCCTTTTTGTTTGATTTTAGATTTTGATCACTAGTTTTTTTTATTTTCTTTCTTTTCCTCTTTATCATTCATTTGGGGTTACTATTGGCATTTATTTTATTTGTATTTCATTAGGTCACCATTTGGGGTTACTTTGTATTTTGTACTTTTTCTTTTATTTTTGAGTTAGGTCTGGTTTTGTATTTTATTTTCTTACTTTTTCCTTTGTCATTCATTTAGGGATGCTTCTGGCATATTATTTTATTCGTTTATCATTAGTGGTTTTTACTATTAGCATTTATTTATTTATTTTGTCTATGAGGATTACTTTCCATTAGTTTCTTTACAATACCTTTTCATTATTTTATTTTATTTTCAGATTACATTTTCACTTTAGTGTCTTTCTTTTATTCTCATTTTGTCTTAATTTCTACTCAGAGGGGAGATTAGTATTTCATTATATTCTACGGGTCGTTCCATTTTTTTATATTATTAGCTGTATTTTATTTCTTACCTCATCCTGTTTTATTTGGCAGGCACTTTATTTTATTTTGTTTTATTTTATCTTATTTTATTTGGTTTAGTTTATATCTACCGGTCATGCATGAGTTGTGCGCTTATCCTCTCTTTTACGTGTTAGGACAGTACCGCAATTGCGGTCAAATGTCATCATTTTTATCCTATCTCCTATCTATTTGATTTTTAGGATTTCATGGTCCATTTTGATGACTGTCTGGGTTGCACCAGGGTACCATTTAGATTTTGATTGGTTTTGGGTCAAGCTAGGTTATTTTATACCGAGGGATACATTTCTAGTCCCTTGATTATTGCAATGAGGGAAAATCCTGTGCATATGCAGGTCTCAGTATTATATTTGAATGGGCTTTTGCTGCCAAGCTTTTTACCCCCTCTTTTAGGGACCTATTGACCAATTTATGGCAGTGGTATTTAGACCACTAATTGTGATTGGGCCAGATAGGAGCATGGCTTATGTCAGGACCAGTTGCTGGGTCAAAAACGGCTCCTCAGCCTTTTTACGAGTATTCTCGTCACCTCGATTGCGGTCAAGCCATGCTCCGAGAGCAAGGGGGTCACGTGACCGGGCCAGCGTCCCTGGATCAGACCCCTTAAAATACATTTTTATGGCTCATTTATTGATTTCTGAACCGATTTGAGTGCCGTAAACGGCCAATCTGGGTTATTTCTGAGTTCCGGTTACGATATTTTGAGGTTTTAGGTTCCCTAGAGTTGATATTTGCCCAGGATGGCAAATGTAAACACAACCCAATGACCAAAACAAAGACTTTGGGGGTCAATTTTAGGCATATTAAATTATTTTTTCAAATTAAAAAATTATTTTCCCATCAACCGGAAGGTGGTAGGAATGCTCCGGTCGAGGTTTTAGATCCATTTGACAAAATTTTTTGTCCAAAAATTCCCCATTGAAATAACATGGGAGAAAAAACAGAGTTCAGGAACATACTCCAGATTGGCACTTTTCATGATTTTTATCATCTATATTTATTTTTCCTTATATCTTAGATAGATTATCCACATTTTGAACGTGGTTTTAGGATCTTGAGCACCTCCGGGATTTTTCAATGAATTTTAAAGTTGGGAGTTAGTCCAAATCGGGGGTCTCTTTCGTCGTTGCGTGTCGCTGCGGTACCGCTATTATCGCAGCGATTTTTGGCTCACGATCGTTTTCGAGGCCTCCTATTGGTTCTCTTGAAAAAAAATCGCCCGGTCTTCCCGCTATCGCTAATGCAGCTCCCGCAGTTCCTACAGCGGTGGTGTAAAGCCGGCATAAGACTTCACTTAAGGAGGAATCCAAGAGGGTTTAAAACAGGGTTGGGTTTTAGCCGTCAAAAACTAGTTTTTGACATGACAGGTTTAAACCAGGATTTAACCGGTTAAAACCGTCAAAAACCCCAAAACAATTTAAATACGCTAAGAATAAAAAAGAAGGATGTTAATAATAGCAAGATACAGCATTGTTTTTGTTTAATTATAATGTTCCTCCTTAGTTTTAGTCCTCAACTTTATAGAAATGCTGCCAAATGGGATCAATTGGCCTTCCACCACGATTCATTTTTAAATTTGGAAATCAGGGCTTCTAAAACACACATAGCAGACTTTCAACAGCTAGAACAACTGTTCTAGCAGCAGTTATTTTCTACTGTCCAAAAATCACTCATATCTGTGGGGAAACAAATCTTACAAGGAATTCTGAATGGACCAATCTATTTAAAACATGTGTTGTAAAACAACCAATCACTAAGTAGGTGGGAGAAATGGAAGATTGGAGTGGAAAGGAAATATTGTGACAAAAACTTTAAAATGCAATAACTTTTGATCTAATATCCAGATTGTAAAAATAAAAACAGTTTTGAAATCCTTGCAGCAAAATGCATAAATAGACACCAAATACTTAAGCATTTTGCTAAGAAATAAAAAAGATATTAAAAATACATCCTATTAAGCAAGATAATTAGTTAAAATTTGAACTAAAACTTAATAAATTTGATGAATTTTTATGAAATTTTATTTAAAATTTATTGATTAAAGTCTATCCAATTTTGCTAAATCATTTCTTTCATAATTTTTTTTACAAATTAGGTTTTTGACGTTTTTGACATGACGGTCCTTTTACCTGCCGATGTTCCCAAATGGGAACATCATGTTCAGGAATTTTTTCACCACTTAATTTTTCATGCAGGAGTTTGATACTTGGTAGAAAGCTACTCAAAGATATGAAGTTATTTTACATGCAAAAGTTTTTCACGTGCAATTTAATCCTTTTTGTAGAATTTACATCAAAATTAGAGATTTTTGGCTCTTCCAAAACCTGCACAAGTTTCAACTTGTGAAAATTTTAAATAAATTTAGTTTTAAATAATTTTGCTGTGTTTTGGTAGCTTAAGTACACATCTTCCCATTTGGCTTGACAGAATAGCTTTACATTCTAATTTTGGAGAGTAATTACCAATACAACGTATATGTTCCCAAATGGGAACATCGGCGTTTGGGGTATAGTATTTGAGGGGATTTTTATAACATGCAAAGATTCAAGTTATTTCCTATTTTCTTTAATGTTTTGAACTTTTTTTGTCTCAAAGGATCTCAACAGGTTAAGAATGATGTTTTAAATTCAAAAATATGTGATTTTTATTTTTTCTCCTGATTTATGGAGAAATAAAATCCAAATCTTTATAGCAGATTCTTACACTTATAAATTTTTCTAACTCCCCCATCGATTAATTTTCAGTAGTTATCAATAGGGGTTATGCAAAGAGCATATTTTGAGTGCTTCTGAGGATTTGTGTATGTATTTTTGTTCGAGTACTTTTTTTACATAAAAATTTTAGGAATAAAATCGAAGAATTTTGAAAATAAGGAAAAGTGCGTACATCTAAAAACACTCTTCTAACGTAAGTTGGATGTATGACATATGTGGTTCAGTTCGGAATATTCCATGAGAAACACAGCTATAATGAATCAATGGAGATCATTATGATTATCACTTTTGAAAGCTAATTAGATTTGAATGCAATTAGTGATTTTTATGCTAGATATCCCTATAGAACCGTAATTAAAACTAATTTTTCTCACAGATACGTAACCGTTTAGCTTTGAAGAGCATGGGAACACTCTTATGTATTTTTTCACCAAAATATTACCCATAGTGCAAGAAAAATTTACGGAAAATCTTCGCGTACGTAAAAAACATGTCAATTTTTTCTTATGAAAATCTATAAAAATGTTACTTAATCGTCCAAATATGGATAATAAAAATGAAAAAAACCGTCCACAATCATAAAAATGTTCATAATTTCTGAGTAGAAACCTATTTCAAGCATTTTATTTGAATTAATTGTAAAATATGTGCCTTTTGGAAATCCCCCTAAAAACTTCACCCCAAACGCCGATGTTCCCAAATGGGAACATCCTCAAAATCAAACTTAGGATATTTTTTTCAACAAAAAATGACTAGAATGGTTTTAGTAATGATAAAACAAGCCATTTAAGCCAAAAATCAGAACCTATAATTCGAAATTTGAATTGCGGCGTTAAAAGGTTAACCATGGTTAAAACCGTCACATGTCAAAAACCTGCCAACCCTGGTTTAAAAGTTTAACTTATATCCATAATTTTTTAAAACTATCCGAAATTTACATGTTTGTTAATTTTTTTAATAGAAAATAATAATACTAGAAAGAAATTAACAATTGTTATAATAAATGTTAAGAAAAAACCTTCTCTACCTCACTAAATCTTGTTAGTCTTCAAATTTTGGTTCCTGCTGTACAATACATTAGATATGGAAGTTATTATACTCAGAAGTATAAGTCATGATTAATAAAAGTGCACCATCCATGATTACAGGGCCGCCGAGAGCCAAGTTGGGCCCCGGGGACCAGGGTTGCTTGATTTAAATCAACTTGATTTAAATCACGATTTAAATCATGATTTAAATCACTTGATTTTTTTAAAAAAATCATTGATTTAAATCAAAAATGTTAAACTGCCACAATTTAAATAAAAAATTAGTTGTATGCTTTAAAATGGTTTGCAAGATTATTTGCATTACAATTTTTTTTTAAATTCTGCTAGAATTAGATATTGTAACTGGGTTTAAGTTACTCTACATAAAATTGCTTGCTATTTCAAGAACAAATTTTACTACCAATAACAAAAATATTTATGATGAAAAGGGGTAAATACGCAGGGTTTGGAATCAATAATTGTGATAAACTAAACAAGAATTAAAATATTTTAATTTTTTTAAACTGGTACATCAACTTTTTAAAATACAAGCATCTGAACGAGTTTTATCGTAAGCTTGCTTTTATAGTTAGCCATGTTTTCCAAACTATTGTTTTCTTTTTCATAACTACAGCTATTCTTTATGTACATGACAGTTGTTAAGTTGCTTATTTGATTTGATTTTTATTACTAATTATTATTTTAAAGAAATAAGTATACATGATACTTTTAGTAAAATTAATTTAACTGAATTATTATAATTCAAAGATTGATTAAAATTTTAACACAAAAATGGGGCATAGATTTTTTTAGAAATCATTGTCACAATTTCTTTTAAAGCTAATATTGATTTCACAATTGGGCAAAAATAGTCATAGAAAGGATAGATAAAAATTTTAGTTACTGATAGTTCATTCACCATTTTAGGATAGGCTTGGGCATCTCACAAAGAAATGGCAGCGAACCACTTACTACCCTTAATTAATTCAATTAATTAATGCATAAAATAGATCAAAATTGGGATATTAAGTAATCCTAAACTATTATATCACATAGAAATTACAATATCAGTAGATTAATAACCAGTTTCAGGAAGTTCAGAGCTAGTTATTCATTTAATTAAAAAAAATCTGATTTAAATCAAAAAAATCCGATTTTTTTTAAAAAATCAAAAAAATCAGCAACCCTGCCGGGGACAAGGTTGGGAAGCGGGCCCCCAGTGACATACCTATACTTCTCATTTTGAGGTAGGGGGCAAACATTTTCTGAAGTGCCCCCACCCATGCATTCATAGGCTTAATGTATTTTTTAGAATATTTATAGACAAGATCTGAATTTCACAAAAATATCGTTTTCTTTTGATAATACGATGAGTAACAAGCAATAAAGGGGTCTGGGGTCCCCCAGAAAATTTTTTAAAATCAGTCCCTAGAAAACTGGGAATTTACTCATTTTTGGACCTTTATGTGAACAAATTAATTTCCAAAATATTCAAAAATATATTCTCTTAGAACTCAATATGAAAATCTTTGGGTCCCGGGCCCCCTACAGGGCCGGGCCTGGGGGAATCGTACCCCCTCGCCCCCCCCCCGCTCTCGTCAGGCCTGCATGATTACAACAAGCATTATTTGTACTATAAAACTGTTCGGTAACTTGAATTTGTATCCTCTGTTTTCAGCATGACCAAGGAGGTCTCCTTAGTATGGCTAATAGTGGACCAAATACAAATGGTTGTCAGTTTTTCATCACAACTGTTCCAACACATCACTTAGATGACAAGCACGTAGTGTTTGGCCGTGTTGTAAAAGGAATGGGAGTTGTAACTGAACTCGAGAACCTTATTACAGAAAATGATGAGCCTCTTGAGGTAAATATGTTTTAATGAATTAAGTATTATCAGTAAAATTTAATATGTAGCCTAAATGTCTTCATTCTGTTGCTCTTGAAACTGAGCGGACTGCCAATCCTTGGCAGGTGAAGGGGAATTTGGTGAACAGTTGTGTGGGTAATTCCCTAAGAGCTTGGTTTGAATCCATTATTGTCTTGTAATAATAGTGCTTTTCTTAATTAAAATTGTATTAAAAAATTCTTGACTTAAATCCTATAAAATCAAAAAAAAATTCAGGGGAATTTCTCAATGGAAATTTGTTAGCTTCCATTGATAGGCAGAAAAAAGGTAAAAGTAGGCTAGAGCACCATTTACAAAAATGAAATGAAGACCTGTAAGTAAAAAATATAGGAGTTTTATTGAAATTTTTCACAGATTTTCAGTATGTTTTAATATTACAGAAATTTTGTGATCCTCTTCATTATGCATCTATTTTTAATTTATCTCTGTATTATAAACAACAAGGATGGGGTTCTTCCTCCTTTTGGCTGATTTCCTTTTAAAATTCCTTTCCGTATTTTTCATTCTGGAGGATTTTTTATTCTGCAGATAGAAAGAGAAAGAAGTTTTCCTTTTGAGAATTCTTTCTTGTTGATTGAGCAGGACCCCTGTGGTGTTATGTCATTGTATCATATCCTTTTAATATTTAAATTGAATTTTTGGAGTCTTAGAACATAAATGTATATTTTAACATTAGTAAGAATTTTTTTCTGCTGAGCATAATAGATAAGAAGTCTTGGAGCCCTGGTCATTTTGGGGTACACACAACCTTTCTTAAAAGGATATGTGTTATTTCCTTTTTTTTCAGTGGTTAACAACCTCCAGTTTCTAATACTCATGATAATGAAAAATTTAATGCCTCTTAAAATGCTGCGGTTTTTCTATATAAATTGGTCAAACTTTTCCTTATTGTTGAGGTTTGATTTACAAACTCTGCTAAAGTTGGGCAGTGCTGGCTTAAACCTGCTACAATTATTAGAATTAATTGAGCATGAATCTGATTCAGATAATTGGATAATTAAACAGCCTTTTTAGAACAAAATAAAATGTATAAGTTTTTGAAAGAACACTAAAAGTGTATTAGTTAAGTGACTAAAAAAAATTCTCACAATTTCTAAAACGCATACTGTGCGGACAGTATATTATGTAGCTAAAAAGACACTATTTAACAAACTAACAAAATAAGTTGTCAATATTTTTTCAAACTGGCTCGGATAGTTTTTGTTAGGATTTCTATTTGATGTCATTTTTTATGCCCATCTACCTCTCAATTATTTTACTCTATTTCAACCAAAAGAAAAATATTCAAATATATAACAGCCATATCAGCCTGATGCAAAACAAAGTTGTTAATAATTTTTGCTGAATAAATTTAGAAAATTTCTTTTATATTTTAGCCATGCATCATAGAAAACTGTGGAGAATTCAGACCCGGTGAAGATTTTGGACTGACAGAAAAAGATGGAACAGAAGATATTTTTGTTCCTTTTCCCGAAGACAGTGAATTAGATTTTAAAGATGTATGTGTAAAAACAGGCTTTTTAGAATTTTTCCTATATTTGTGTATTAAATTCTCCCTTTTTAATTATTAATTTAACTCAATAGATTGTCAATATGTAGAGTATTCACCCTAAGTGAGTATAGTACTAACTCAATACTATACTATTCACCCTATATAACGACTACACTGGTAAAAGGATTGTTTTTTTGTAAAAATATCAACCAAAAGAATATAGATGAGTAAATATGAATGGGTAGTTTTTAAATTTTCTTTTATAAAGCACAAAATACAATTTCTCTCTGGTTTGCAGATTGAGTGGATATTTTTAATTTTGTTCAATTTTAAATTGAGACTTAGTAAGAGTTTTGCCCTCAGCATCACACGAATTTCTTCCCAGGATTTTTGTTGAGTTTCTGAAATGGGTATCTCATTCAACTGCATCTTGTGAACTACAAAATTCATGAGGTGCCTATGCTCATTTTTTAAAATATGCACCAAATTTCTTGTCATTTTCAACACATTTTTTTTCCATTCTTTGTAACAAAATAAAATAGTCTACATTTCTTAAACTCCATATGAAGAAGTTGCATTAAATTCAGTGTTAATCAATCATGTTTTTCCATTCTTCTTTTATAGGTAGACAGTATTTTACGGGTAGCAGAAAAGATAAAACTTTCAGGAAATGTTTATTTTCAAAGAGAAGATTATGTCACAGCCAATATGAAATATAAAAAGGCTCTAAGGTGAATTTTGAACTTCTTAATTTTTGATTTAACTCTTAGTGTTAAGCATGTACTAAATCTTCTTGTTTTTTAGGTACCTTAACAAATTACACGAAGTCAACGAAGTTGATTCCGAGTTAGAAAAAGTTATGAATACTCTTGTATTACCTTGTATTTTAAATAGGTATGCTATTGCATCAATTTACTCTTTATAAGTTAACGCAGGCATGTGATTTTTCCGATAATTTTAGGGGCATTGATTATCGGAATTCCGATTTTTTGAAATTTTATATTATGTTCAATTGTTTGCGGAATTAATTTTTCAATGCGAGAAAAATCGGAATATTTCGGTTCCGTTTAAAATTTTCATTTCAAGCAATAAACGTCATTTGAAGGTACTTTTGATTCAGTTCTTGTTTCGGGAAATGATGGGAGGCAAATTTTGCGGGTAAAACGGTCGTTATTTGCAATATTTTTTAAAATTTTGTGCACACTGAAAATTCGAGGGGGGTCCGAGCAGACATAATGTGTACCAAAACATTTTAAAACCCTGTCAAATTTCTATAATAATTCTGGTTGAGGGCCCCTTGACCCCCTTTGGTATTTGCAACTCGAGTATTCACAATTCTTTTTAGATTGAGTTTAGTAAGATGAGAATCCAATCTAAATGTATATTAAAAAGCTAAATTTAACATATTGTATGGGAGGGAGCTTAGGAATAATTTTGGCCCCTTTCCAAAATATGTTTCTATACATACACCACTGTAACTAATCTACCCGTCTAAAAATTTTCAGATAATTTTTATCTTGCCCAATCACATGCCTGTTAACGACTTTCGTGTGGTTGGCTCAGAAGGAAAAATCAATCCAAAAAATCTGTTTTGAGATTAAAGGATATTTGTTTGGCTGATTGATTTAAATATTTTTAAGCCTAAAAACCATTTGTTCTCTATAAATATTATGGTTTTATGGGCTGGCTCAAAGATTAGTGTGAACATGAAGATTGCCCTAAGATACTAAGGAAGCTTTAAAATAATTATGGGATAATTTTACTTGTATGTCCATGATATCTTAACTGGTGTAAAAGGGTCCAATCATTGCATTTTGTTATGTTTAACTCTGCAACAACTTGAAAGTTCCATTATAATTGACGACTTTATTAATAAACTTGTCATACTTGTTTTTTTTAAATTATTGCTCTCTTGCTGTTATAGACCTTATTTGTTTGCTTTGCCTTACTTAAAAAAGTGAGTTATCAATAGTTGTTCATTACTATATTAAAGCATGTGGAGGAGCTTTGACACGTTTTGCCTTTTTAATTTTTAAAATTATTTAGTCGTACATTATAACACATTATAACATTTAGTCGTACATTATATTTCAAGGCTTCTTATACAGTAAAAGCACCTTTTATACGTTTCTCTTTTATATGACTTTTCCACTTATACGTCGTTTTTGCAAAGTCCCAATTCTAATTATTCAAAAATTCTTTGTTTATTTAACGCGCAATATCGGTTAAACGTTGTTTCCTTCTGTCTTACTGAAGGATTTTTCCAAAAAAGTGTGATAAATTGAAGATTTGGTATTCATATACAATGTAATGAATTCGGATGTAGTGTTTAGGATGTGCAATATAGTTCTCCAGATGTGAAAAATAAAATAAATTAATATTTTAAATGAACTATAAAGGTATGATTTGTTTCATATTTATGTTAAATGTTTTTATAATTTTATATTTTCAGTAAAAACTGTTTTAAAGTAATTTTTGCTTTAGAAAAATCTTAAATTTATTGTATTTACATAATTATGCATTAGAAACGTAATAATCATAGATGTTTTTGGTAAAATCCTATTTCATGGGTACGTCTTGGCGCGTTTTTTGGCGCTAAGTTTTTTTTGTCGCCAAAATCGAAAGGCGCCAAATTCCAAGCTGCAGACAGCTAAAAACGTAGTCTAAACTACATAAACGTAATAAGGAAACAATTTATACATATTATAACATAATTTAAAGTATTTATCACTTGATTGACGAATTTTCAAGACTTAAATATACTATGATGCAATATTAATCTAACTATGACGTCTTGTTTCTCGTCCGATAAATTAAGAAATGACATATAATTTCAAAGATTAATTACCCTTATAAGATACGCATAATTACGCATGTATTCAATACGCTTTGCTGAATATTAAGGTTCCGGCAAATATTCTTAATATAGTAAAATACTTATACAAATATCCTAATTCAACTTAATAACTCTTCATAAATGCATTTTAAGTAATAAAAAACACAAATAACATACCATATATTCCCGTACTGAAAGCTTACACATATCTGCCTTCCAAAACAAAAGAACTGTTTTGAAATGCGCAGAGACATCGTAATATTTGAAATCCGCGCATATTCAACGCGATTGCCACAACTAAGTTCTTAATATTTACTGAAGGAATCGATTCCGGAATCGAACCCTTGAAGGAATCGATTCCAGCAGAAATGGAATCTTAGGAATCGTACTTAACAAATTTGCTAATAATTATCTGTATTAATTTAGATATTATAATAATATATTATAATTATATATTTTTCTATTATTATATATTTTTATTATTATATTACTATTTTATATTTATATTATTATTATTACTATTTTATATATTTTTATTATTATATTACTATTTTATATTTATATTATTATTATTATTATATTACTATTACTATTATATATTTATATTATTATATATTATTTTTATCTCTTATAATATCCGTATTTTTAAGTATAATATCCGTATTAACTAATTATACTTGATTTTACTAATTATCCTTCCTACTTTTTCGATACTGGCCCTAAGGAATCGATTCTAGGTTGGAATCAAGCCTCAAGAATCAATTCCGGAATCGAATGAAACGATTTTTTAGATCCCTAAGCACAACATGACAGCTGATTGGTTTTCCGAGTCATTTGCGTCATCACTCTTCAATTGGCCATTTCGGAATGTTACAATACAACGCAGAACACAAGAGCGCATTCTTACGTCATTTTGTACGAATCGCGCAAAGCGTTCGTCATTCCACTCGCGATCGCCAGACTTGGCCATCTATCTCTGACTACGTCATATATCGCCAACCCGTACCCATCAACTGGGATCGATCCGATGTTTTTAATTATACGTCTTTTCATTTATACGTCGGTTCATTGAAAGAGGTATAAATGGTGCTTTACTGCACTTCCTTCAGTTTGTTTATAGTTATGATAAGGAACTTTAGAAAAGTTTGAAAACTATTTATTTGAAATTCGATTTTTCTTATGCAACTTATAGTACCATCTAGCTATTTTGATTTTCTATATTTTTAAAATTATTCCCTTAAAAAAATTAATGTATGTATGTAAAACTGGGAATTCTTAATTGCCAAGTGGTAATAAAACTAATCTTAAGATATTTCTAAAATTTCTACTTTATTATATATGTAACAGTTGCTTCTTTTAGTGATGCTTTTCTTTCTTTTTATATATATTTTATTATGAAGCTATTTCTAGACATATCAACTAACTGAATACAATTATTTTTAGTGCTGCTTGTAAACTGAAATTGAAACTTTATGACCGAGCATTAGAAGATTGTGATGAGGTAATACTATTCCGATTACCTTTTAATCAATTGTGTTCCTCATTAAGTTTGTGTTTATTCATTGAGTGAGTAAGTAAGGTAAAATTATCTATTGCAGTATTTCCCATCCAGGGTTCTGCTGAACCCTGGGGTTTTGTAAAGCATTCTCAAGGGTTCCGTAAGCAATATGAATCGTCAATGATGATTAGAGGCAGGCCCGTATTTAGGTTTTTTGCCGCCCTGTGCATATCGATTCATTGCCGCCCCCCCCCCCTCTATTTAATTTCCTGTTTCAAGAAAATACTCCCCTTGTTTCTTTTACAAGTCTACTGCTCAAAGGTGGGGTCTTTACCTTTTGACACAAAATATCATAATGGTGGGGATTTTTTAAGAAGTGTCACGTAATATTCCCTTGTGGAACCGCAGGGGGGTATGGGGGTCCTCCCCCAGAAAAATTTTGAAATTTAACTTGTAAAAGTAGGGTTTTAACTCATTTTAAGAACACTTTTGGGTCCAAGAGGGGACACTGTCCAGAGTGCTCCCCTTGGCTCAGCGCCCTCGGTGAAATTAACATTTAATCCTATTAAACATGAATTAGGGTTTAAATTAACTAGATTACAAATCGGGGAAGTTAAAACATCAACATCTCTTTAAAAGTAAATTGTAAATTTATTTTTTAATTACGAAAAGAAAATATTTTTTTCTCTCACCGATCTTCTTCCCATACGCTGATCCACTCGAGCAAGCCCATCCATTGTAACACACAAAAACACAAGCTCCTTTCCCTGAGATGCAGAGTAACAAACTGGCAATATTGGAACAGAACGAAAGAACGAAGATGACCATGCCATCTGATCTGGTGTCTTTTCCATTCTGGGAAACCAAAGCCATAAATATTTCCCGTCAAGGAGTTGGATTACCTTATTGAGGGAATGTTGAAAAAAAGGGTCGGATAATTGGCTCACCCCTCCCCCTTCACACGTGGGGTCTTGAAAACAGGCTAGTTTGGTATTTGTTTCTTTGTGTGTTTCGGATATTTTGGAGGGATGTGACCTTTGGATGCTGGGAATGACTAAACCCTAGAATCCTCCCGTAGTGAAAACTAAGTGGTACATTTTTTTTCAAAACTGTATAGTATGTAGCATGTTAAATTGTTGTAATCTGCCGCCCCCCAAAATTTTGCCGCCCTGTGCTATAGCACATGTTGCACGTGCCTAAATACGGCCCTGATTAGAGGGTAGGAGGATGTGCCCTTAAATCCCACAAAAATTACCAAATATACTTTTGGGCATGCTATAATTGGAAATTTTTCCAAGGGAGGACACCTTGTCCCCTCATTTATCTAGGACTTATGATATGGACTATATGAAATTGTCTTTTTTAAGGTTTAAAAGGAAATTTCTCAAATTGAATCACTATATCGAATTTTTTTAGGTTGAGTTTTGAAATCTTAATAAATTAGTTACTATTAAAATCATTGTTTATGAAACTCAAAATATTTTAATGAGATATTATTAGATATGTTCAGTAAAACTTCAACATTGTCACAAGAGTTCCCTGAAGGTAAAAAGGTTGGGAAACGCTGATCTATTGTATTAATGATTTTACCACAGCTAGTTATGAATTTTTTTGAAACATTTGATTTTTAACTACATATTAATATAAAAAAGTATATCATTATTTTGCTAATATTAAATATGCCTTACTTCAAAACTAGTAGTAAGTTTTTCTTTTATTTTCTCTTTCAAGGCACTTGACATTGAATCTAAAAACCCTAAAGCCCTGTATCGAAGAGGTCAAGCATTCCATGGAAAAGGAGATTATGATAGAAGTCTTGTAAGTAGAGATAAGTTTATTTTTCTAAATTTAGTGTTTGATGTACCTGTGTGAAATACTAAAAATGAAAATTAGTGAAGCTAAAATAATTGCAAACTATCTGTAAATGACATTTACTTTTCACACTTTTTGCACACTGGTTCATTTATCAACCTTTAAAAATTATGGTTTGCTGTAAAAGCACCGTTTATGTTTCTTGTTTTATGACTTATCTATTTATACATGGTGTTTGTGCTTTTTTTATTATTATTATGAAATTTTTTTGCAGAAAATTTTTGTAAATTTGACTCTAAGAACAGGGTTTCAAACTGTTTTTTGGTATACCAAAATGTGGACCTACTTTTTAAAATAATATTTTGATTTTAATGAACTTTTTATAAAAAAAAGTGTGAATAATAAATGTTTAAATACTGAAGGGGGGCCTGGGGCCCTCATCCAGAAAATTTTTTAAAATTTGACCTTAAAAAAACTGGTTTTTAATTTAGCTGAAAGTAACGTAAAGGGGGCAGCTGCCCCGGCAACACCCATTATTGTAGACATTTATTTTTATGTCAATGCATTCATTTTTTTGTTAAAAGTTTTAATATTTTAAAATTTAATTATTTTCAGTTTAAAGACTGTTTTGAAGTGGTTTTTTTCTTAAGTAAAACCTCAAATTTATTGTATTTATGTAAATCTGCATTATAAGCATTAAAAATCTAACAATCAAAGATGTTTTCAATTATTCGTCGTTTTACGTTGGTCCCTTGAAAGACATAAACGGTGCTTAACTGTAGTTTATATTTAATTTATTTATTTTGTTACAAGTTGTAAGATGTGTCCATTTTTATTTTTTAATAGTTTTAAAAGTGTTAACAATCCCTGGGAAATCCCCCTTATTCCCTCCTAAATGTTTTTTAAGTTTTTAAAATATTTGTGAAAATATAAACTAATTGTGCAAATCATACCATTATACTGTTTTACATAAAATTCTTTTATAGAATTTAAAATAAATTTTTTTACTATCCTTTTAAAGAAAAATTTAATTCACGTGTCTACTTAGTACAAAATACATTTTCATTTTCAATTTTTTTTATCACAGAATGATCTGCATGAAGCTCTTCGGTTAGCTCCACACAACAAAGGTAATTTTCTTAGTTTAATAGAATTTATCTGAAATAAAGTAGCTTAATATGCTTAATCAAGATTGTAAATTACGCCATGGTTAATTTTATTTCTTTGTTTTAAGCTGTGATTGCTGAACTAGCAGCAGTAAGAGGAGAAATACAAGCCTACAAAGCCAAAGAAAGAGAAGCTTATGCCAAATTATTCACATAGAACTTTTCGTTTTCAAGCATTGTATGAAAACCATGATTACACTGTTATTTGTTTAAGTAGTATTGTTGTATAATAAGATAAACATTTTTAAACTTTTCAATAGCTCTTAGTTAAGTTATAAAGATGGTTGGATTTTTTTCTTCAATGAAGTACACAGTGTTTTTCTTATCCCTGTTATAATTCCAAATCTTTAATATTTTTGCAATAGATACTATATCTATTTAATAAAGAATGGTATAAAAATTTGCCAGAATAAAGGTGGCAACACATGCAGGTAAAAGGATATTTTGATACAGATATTGTATTTGGAAAAGGAGATGCCTGCTCACTTTGATAAAGATTTTTGTAGAGCAAGACGCAATAAGTAAGCATATGCTACAAGTATGATTTATGTCAATATGATACAAAGCTAAGGACTTGTTGTATTTCTTTGAATCTTCTGATTGTTTTTTACAGAGCACTTATAAGTTTCTTAAAACTACTTATTTCAAGCACTCATAATGTTGATTTTTCATGGACAATCACTATGCAGCTGATGGGACTGCAAAAAACCATGTGGAATTAAAATTCCATATGCATTTTTATGTTTGTAAAATATATGTCTCACAGTTGTGTTTAAACATCTCAGATTTAATCATTTGTACTGTGCCATTTCATTCAATGTTCATGGTTAAAATTAGCTATTGCATGAAATGTTTCTGTTTCATATGTGCAGCTTTTATTTGAAGCAGAGATAGCTTTTCAAATTAAATTTAATACTGAGAACATGCCTCAATATGTTTTTAGGTATCTCGGATGTTTTTTTTCGAATGATCAGAATGTGTTATTTGATTTCCATTTGTATTTGTGATATCAATGTCAATTTTGTTCTCTACATCTGTACAGTGGAGGGAAAATATTGAGGGTATGGTTGTTCTGTGCTTCAATTGGTTCCTGTCAAACTGACAATTCTCAAAGTCCTATTAAAAATTAATGCTCTCTTAAGCAATATTTTTTTGTAAATCGTGATAATTCTCATCTATGCAATCCTAATGACATAAATATCTTAATATTTTTATCTGTGTATTATGTAGTGTTGTTGAAATTGAGCTTCATTTGAATCTTTATAGTGACCTGTTGTTGATGTAGTTGTGTTTATGAAGTTTCTCAGTGTTTTCCTACAGTTAAATATTAGTAATTTTTCTTGATGTACGCTTCATTATTTTGCATAATTTGAAGTTTTAGTTATTATCTAATTTTTTTTATCCACTGTAGTACTTTTTTTACAAAGCTGTTCAAATTTTTGATTTATTTAGACACATTTATGGTCATTTACTCTAACATGATTGAGTAAACTACCTCCTGCCAAAATATCTGTTTAGTTTCCTGTTAATGTATGTATTTATGCTCAGGTAATTTTTCTCTAAACTGAATAAACCAATTTTCTTAAATTTAGTGAGAAGTAAATATTGTAAATATGAAAATAGTTACTTATCTATTAAAGTTTTTAATTCATATCTATTAAGTTTTAATCTTTTTACTAGTTGTTAAAGTTGTATCATTTCAAGCTGATTTTGGTTCTTTTTTAAAAAGATTATTATGCTGTAGCATCTGACTTACAGTATTTTGTTAGAGTAATTCTGACTTATTGGTCTAAGAAATAAAATTATATTGATTTACTTGTTTTTACTCTTTTGTCTTTCCTTCTCAATACTAATTTCTTTCATTTCAAACATTTCTACAAATTAAAAGTAAGCGTACCCCAACAACAAATGTGTACCTAAGGATTACAAGGGCACAAGTCTCTCCAATCAAACTATATTGACATCCTATTATAATTATAACAAAAATTAGAAACACTGCTAGTTGAGATATTGTAATGGTGTTTTATTTTGATATTTGATTGTTTTTGGTGATTTCTCCTGAAACTTGATGCTGGTTAATATTCTAGAGTACCCCATATAATTTAGAAATTTGCCATTAAACCAAAATATTAGATACGTGCAATGTGAGCATTCATTAAAAAGGATGTTATCAATTTACCTAGCAAGTAATTAGTTTAATTGTTTTTAACAAATAATTTTCATCTTAATGAGGAAGTTGCATGATTTTTTAAATTTTTTTAATCGATTCTTGCAAAAATAAGCAACTACCCAAAATTTGAGGCCGATTGAGAAATTTTTTGATTGCCAAAAAAATCCCCTTTTTAAAAGCGCGCGAAAACGCCAAGAGTTTGGGATGTGACGTCATCATACGATAAACATTGTTGGAAAGCAATGGAAATGATGGTATGATTGTTGATGTTATACGATTTAAACAAACATTTTCAGTCACGCGTTTTTTCTCGACTTTTAAATTAAAATACTCAATCACCTGTACATTTTTTAAAAAATTGACTAGATATTTCATTTTACCATACAAAAAACCATACGGAACACTTGTTTGATTTTGAAAATCTGACACATGCAACTTCCTAATTTAACTATGAACTCATTGGAATTATTCATGGTGATTTTGATGTATCATTGTATTAAATATTACAAACAAGTATTTTTTGTCAACTCTACTAAATTAAGAATGGGAGAGATCACTTATTTTTGACTAAAAGTTCACTAGTGCTTGGTTTTGAATCAAAATCTGAAATGGATCAATTTTATAGTTTAGGGTTTAAAAGAATGTAAGGGAATGCAAATTATGGTTGTTGTAAAGATATATTTATGGTTCTAAATATTTCTGAAAGAATTGATTCCAGAATCGAATGCCTTGCAATCAATACCAAGGAATTGATTCCAGAATTGAATGCCTTGCAATCAATACCAAGGAATCGATTCCAGCAGGAATCCAATCATAGGAATTGTACTTAATTTTCCAATTGATACAGATAATTATAAACAATTTTGTTCCCTTAATTAGTATTATACCGCAAGAATCAAATCTTAAGAATCTTACTTTGTTTTCTGATTAATACAAGTAATTAATAAAAATTTTGTTCCCTCATTAATTAGCATTTTGATTATTAATCAATATTTTGGTGATTAATTAATAATAATTACTAATTATCTTTGATTTGTGATTGAAAAAGATAAGTTCGATTCTACTTTTTCGATACTGGCTCTAAGAAATCGATTCCACGTTGGAATCGAATCGAACGATTTTTTAGATCCCTAGATATACTTTTAACTTAAGATATTTTAAGTTTGGATTATGGAGTAGTTAAAAACGCCCAGAGAACTATACCTCTACGAAACCATCATAGTTTTCAAGAAAATTGTTACAGAAAAGGTGCGGCATCATATATCGGGTAATGCACGTATCATAAAACGACTTATGGACAGTTATTCGGCTATGTTGTAGATGTAGACTGAGATAGTAAAAATATCCCCTGTTCATGCATGCGCGCCCCGTGGAATGGATAGAAAAATCAGTGGTCTCACAGGTGTAGTTCTTTGGGTATTTGGGTTCTTTGTATTTTTTACATACTCTCTGCAAGGAATCCTTCTGTGCAGTTTCTGCATACTTTTTGAAACCACCTATATACTGAACTTAAAATCATGTCAAATTGCACTAATTGGGCATATGTAAAAACAATAATCCATTGCAAAGCAGATGAAAATATTTTTAATAAAACGTCATTAAGAATGGGTTTGTTTCTGGACTGATGTAAAAATTATTTCCAAACTGAATTAGCAACCAACATAGACAATAGACATTGATTGCATTATAAGGTACCAGAAAACATAAAATTTTTATCATCCAAATAAATATTTTCTTCCACTGATCATTTTCAAAATATTTCATGAACATTTTGAGTGATATAAAAATAAGTTTTAAGAAATCGGATAATAGATAAAGAATACAAGCCACACTGACTTCACACTTCTATCCATACCCGATATTTCTGTGAAAAGTAAGAAGATAAATTTAGAAATTTATTTCTGTTATTCTGCGCTTTCAAACTTTTCCATACGATCCAATTTGTGAGAATAATCAGACAGTATAATATAAGCATTTTGCATTTTAAGCTGTAGCATTGCTACAGCTTAAAATGTTTAATTAAATTAAACATTTGTAATTGTTAAATTACAAATGTTTAACTTAAATTGATTAACTTAAATGTTTTAACTTAATTGTTTAATCAAATACACGGTCATCGTTCCCGGGGGGGACGCGTCCCCCAAATAGAGTAATATTCCGTAATCGAGGTTCTCGCCAATTGTTGCCAAATTTTGGCGATGACAATTTTAATGTATGTAATAATGTTAAATGCTGGCAGGATTTCCTCCACGCTTTAAAATACGATCTCGCCAAGTTTGGCGAAAACCTCGATTATGGAATCTGTCCCCCCAAATAATTAGGAGCATTGTTTAGAAAAACTTTATTTTAACTTTTGAGGAAAGACCTAAAATTTTCTGAATGTGTTTTTCCAATCTTCAATCACAAAGTATAGCGCCAATTTACCAATGGAATCTAACATAAGAAGCGCATATAAGAGGGGGACGGACTCCCCACGCCCATGATTTAGAACACTTTTTCTTTTAGAATAGGTTAAAGCCAATAGCCAATGCTGAGTTTGGGGGACATTATTTCAACAAAAAAAATGCGAGCAAAAAAAGTACGTAATAAAGACGAGCCCTTCTCCCAGAAAAAAAAATCCAGCTACAGCACTGATTGAAGCATAGAAATATGACTTAGCATTTAAAATGAGTTTGATCCTGTTTTAAAAGGTCAAATTTCGAAAAATTTTCTGAGGAAGGACCCCCAGACACCCCCTTTTAGTTGAAGGTTAAAAGCAATTCATAAAAACTTGAAAACAAATTAAATTAATTGATTCACAAAGCCACCTTAAAATCACTGGTCGGGGCTTAAGCGAATTAAAAGATTTTTTAAGGGTTGATAATCATGGTTTTGTATCCCTCTGTGCAGTGGCAGATCCAGGATTTGGTTTCGGGGGGGGGCTAAGAATTTTCATAATCCAATTGAATCTTCTTGTTAATGGTAATACGGAAAAGGTAGTTAATCATCCTACTCAAACCACTAAAAGGAGGGTCTGGGGGTCCTCCCCCAGAAAATTTTTGGAAATTTAAGTCAAAAACCCCACTTTTTCAACTCGTTTTGGTACGCCTTATCCAATTTCGGATATAGATTTTTTGCGTTTTGACAAACTTAGTAAAATATTAGACGTTTTGGGGGGGCTTCAGCCCAAAAGCCCTACCGTAGATTCGCCACTACCTCTGTGGAGGAATCCCAAATCTTTGGGTCGTCCGTCGTCGTCCCCAATTTTCAGTAGCTGGCGATGCTGCCAGTGAATAAATGTATAAATAAAGTATTTTTCGTAACTTATTCAATGGACTAGAGATCTACATTGTGATCCGAGCCGTTTATGAGTGGTATCGGACTACCCATGGTTTCGGACGCTGTATTCCCTGCCTGAAGCAAAATTAACTCCACATGCATTCAAACAAGATAACGATTTACGTTAAATAAAAATCAGATGCCTCTTTTCGACATCCTTTTTCTGTCCTACTCTTTTCAGAAGAGGAAGTCAAGTTTCCTGCGATAAGCAATGGAAGAGTGAACCAGTCGGAAAAGTAAATGGCCTACCAAGAACACCAGCATGTTGGAGCTCTTGCTGCTGATCCCTCTGCTTATGGTAGGATTGCTCAATATGACGTTTCAGGTTTCAGTGGACGAAATCACTGATGTTAGGCGTGAGAGGAGCTACTTCAACCCCCGCAAGTATGATGTAGACCAGTATAGGTCTGCGGAAGATCAGGTCAGTGTCTAGTTCTGTGATTTAATATGATATTATTATCATTACCATTCTATCTAACATACGCAAAAACAACTTCTGAACCTGATAATTTTATTTTTAAATGCTCTTAGCATTTTCTTTAAATATCCAGATCCAGAGCTTGATTAAAAGTAATTACTTTCTAGAGAAATACGCTTACGGTAGCGCGTATGTTTGGACAATAAACGTAATCAATTCAATAAAACTTAAAAATTTTCAAGTTGGTATGACAATTCCTTCTGCTGCCGCATTGCGCCCCAAGTTTGAAATACGCTTACGGTAGCGCGTATGTTTGGACAATAAACGTAATCAATTCAATAAAACTTAAAAATTTTCAAGTTGGTATGACAATTCCTTCTGCTGCCGCATTGCGCCCCAAGTTTGAAATACGCTTACGGTAGCGCGTATGTTTGGACAATAAACGTAATCAATTCAATAAAACTTAAAAATTTTCAAGTTGGTATGACAATTCCTTCTGCTGCCGCATTGCGCCCCAAGTTTGAAATACGCTTACGGTAGCGCGTATGTTTGGACAATAAACGTAATCAATTCAATAAAACTTAAAAATTTTCAAGTTGGTATGACAATTCCTTCTGCTGCCGCATTGCGCCCCAAGTTTGAAAAAAAACTCCCTTTTAGAGTAATTTTTTTGAAAAATAGCTTTTTTTTCGAAATCTACTTGCGTCTGATATGGAATTTTAATCAAATAGTTTCAATAAAATGTAAAAAATTTCAAAACTCCTCTGGGGGTTAGGGTGGATGTTGCTTCAACTGGCTTAAATAAAGCGTGTGAAAAAAGTTCAGTTCGATATGACAAAAAATTTCCCGTCTTTTGCTTGCTCATTTCGTTAAGTTTCCATTTTGGGGAACATGTCAACACCAGAATAAAATGTTGTATCGGGATGAAAATATTATACATTTAATTGAAGCCATTTGGCCCTAAATCTTACTTAATTCCAAGCGGATCTTAAAGAAACTTATTTTTACAAAATTTTCTGCTTAAGTACGTTTTTTCGTCTATTTTTTCAATTTTATGGAGCAAGGTTGGTAACAGAGAAGTTGTCATATCGAGCTGAAATTTTTTTTTCACGTTTTACAAAGCCATTTTTGGAAAGCTTATTATTTCACCTCAAGTTATTTCATAAAATGTTTAAAAAATAATTTAATTTCTGTTAAAACCAAACATTTCAATTATGGGTGTCCAATTCTAAATAAGCATGTGCCATAAAACGCCAATCATCCAATCTAAATACTAAGCATTATGTTCATGATTTTAATAAATTAATTTAGAGAAGTTTGGATTATTTTATATATGCGTCGAGAAAATTTCTTAATGGCCCAAGTTGGCTATTGACTAAGCAGAAACACCACTATTTTATTCGCTGTTTTATATTTTTTAAAATAGGAAATGTCATACATTATCTGTCTATCGCAAGTTTAGCTTCCGCCAAGTTGTACGGTTTTATGGTGGTTTGCCCATTACGGATTTTGCGGAATCATTCTGCACTTCGGCCTCGAATTCCGCAATTATACGGGCAATGTATTAGATTTTTCTACTTGATTCTGTTTTAAGCTTCAATCCTTTCATTTTAAGTTATATCTTAAATTGTCATATCTTGTTTTTGATAAAAAAAAATCAAATCCGATCGTGAGTTTATGGGTTTGGATTAAAATTCAATAATAACTTTTGTGTGATAAGGTTTTACTCTTATAATACTGATTAGTATTATCATATAGCATTAGTATTATTCATGCGATGAAATATATTTTTTTTATCAAAAATTAAAAATAAAATATCTCCAAAACATATTGTTCATACCACGGATAATCACAGCTGTGAAGTGCTCATATAATACTCTCGAGAAGTATTAGATGATTCGCGACGATTGGGTTTCTATTTCTCCGCCTCTTATGATGTGACAAGGCAGGCGCGAGCTTGATGCGATCCCAGCACGAACAGGGACCCAATCACAAGAAGCATACCCCGTGCTTTTTCAATTTCCACTATCGCCTATGGCCATATAGACTCCTCCGTTCTGGAACTCTGGTGTGGTTCACACTTCACACCTCCCTCCCAAACCTTCCATCTTCTTCAGAAGTTTTCAGAAGAATAAAAAAGTTGGTGATCTTTACATAAACTAAAATTATTTATCTTTCTTGATTCAAAAATTTTTAAACATAAGAGTAATCACATCAATTAATTATTACAATCACAGTGATGATTTAAATGTTTTTCTATGTGATTGACAACTGATGATATGTTCGTTATAAAAAAAACGTCACTGTCATTATATTACTATTAATTAATTTCTAAAAACTATCACAAACACTGTGCAATTACTTCAAGCATTATTTGGTTAATAATCGTCAATATAATAATTATTTACTTAATATGATAATCTGTGTAGTTTAACTTGCTTATGCCATTTTCAGCTAAATAGAATTTTTCGAATTCTTAGGAAGTTGATGAAAATTAACTAATTTCAAAATTAAAAAGAATCAACTTTATTAAAAAAATTAATTGTACTTTTAAAATTAAAATATAAGAAAGAAACTTCATCAAAATCCTGGTTTAAAAAAGTAAGGTGTTTAAATGTTCATGTAGCTGAAGTTTTCAAACATTAGGGTAATACATTACCCAAATTAGCATTGCTACTTTTAACATATTTTTTCTGAGCAAAATGAGTTAGCAATTCTGCAACAAGTAAAGGTTCACTCTTCACAAAGCTTTTCCATTCTTCAGATCCTGAAACCTCCTGCAAATTCCTTAAGATAAAGGCATATGCTGATATTGTCAGAAGATCGTCCTGGTGTCTATCTGCCAGCGACAAAATGTCGCACACATTCGAAACAGAAACGTTGGCTCAAAAGAAGTCAGTACACTCCCTCTTGAGAGTGGGGACATCGTATTTGTCGGCTGCATAGTAGAGTTTCAGTCAGCTTTCAAACTGGACGTCTGCAAACTGCACGGTTCCGGCATACAGATGGACCAAGAAGAGGGAAAGCGTGGATGCATCTAGGTCCTTTATATCCACCGTGCCGGATGCTGCCTCTCTCATGTCGCTCAAGAACAGACGTTTGAAGACTGGGGATCGGGCACTGAGAATGTTCCTGTGGACTGGAAACGTAACGCCTTCACATTTGAGTTGAATGTCAGAAAATTCCTTGTCCTGATAGAGGCACAGAAGGTCTTTTAAAAGAACATTGACTGATTTATCAACCTGTTTGGAAGTTGCAAGACTATCGGACGATTTTTCTTTACAAAAACATAAATTATTCTTAGGCACTATGGAGACATCTTTGGCAAGGCAGGAATCTGGCTGTGATAACTTTTGATTTCATCATCTGTAAACAGGCCCGTATTTAAGTTTTTTGCCGCCCTGTGCATATCGATTTATTGCCGCCCCCTCTATTTCATTTCCAGTTTCAAGAAAGTGCCCCCTTGTTTCTTTTAAAGTCTACTGCTTAAAGGTGGGGTCTTTACCTTTTGACTAAATATATCAAAATGTTGGGAATTTTTAAAAAAGTATCACGGAAGATCCTCTTATGGTACGGCTGGGGGGTATGGGGGTCCTCCCCCAGAAGAAATTTTAAAATTCGACCTTTAAAAGCAAGGATTTAACTAATTTTCAGAACCTTTTTGGGTCCATCACTTTTATCTTTTGACACGATATTTTGGAGATTTTCTCAAAAGTGTCACGCAAGATTCCATTGTGGAACCGCAGGGGGGTATGGGGGTCCTCCCCCAGAAAAAAATTTGAAATTTGACTGGTAAAAGTAGGGTTTTAACTCATTTTGAGAACATTTTTGGTCCAAGAGGGGGCACTGTCCAGAGTGCCCCCACTTGGACCCAAATGGGTGAAATTAGTATTGAATCCTATTTAATAAAGAACAGAAAATATTTTTCTCGCCGACCTTTTTCCTATACGCCGATCCACTCGAGCAAGCTCATTCATTTTAACAAAAAAAAGCTCCTTTCCCTGAGATGAAGGGTAACAAACCGACAATATCGGGATAGAACGAAGATGACCATGCCATCTGATCTTCTCCATTCCGGGAAACAAAAGCCATCGTTCGGATATTTTGGAGGGATGTGACCGTTGGATGCTGGGAACGACTCAACCCCAGATACTAGAATTTACTCGTAGTGAAAACTGTGTGGTACATTTTTTTCAAAAGTAGCATTTTGAATTGTTGTAATCTGCCGCCCCCCAAAATTGTGCCACCCTGTGCTATAGCACATGTTGCACGTGCCTAAATACGGCCCTGTCTGTAAATGTGAAATGCAAGAGTAAAGTGATATCTTTTCCAATGAGCTCCCCCTTTTTTAGTGAATATAATTCATGCCATGATGGGCCATCTTCATAAAGTAAATTTTCACTACTTTCACGTCTCACAATTTTGCCTTCACTGCTTAGAAAACTCATGCAGCTCTTAAGCCATTTGGAATCTAGGCTCTCATCTGACACTAAGTTAAATGTATAGTTTCTTCTGCAACTTCTACTCTCAATAAAATATCAACTTTATCGAATGAGCACTTGATGGGTCCAATAGATTTAGATTCATCTGATGTCAGGTTTTCTATGAATTGTGGATCAAACTTTAAGGACATTTCAGAAACACAACATATGATACTAGACATAATGTGTTTGCAGGGATTTGCACTCTTAAAGCGGCATTGCATAGTGATGTAGTCCTTGTGAATTGACTCACTATTCCGGATATGAGCAACGACATCTTCGAACTTGGGTCCCTGGAAAATTTCGCTGTTACTTCGTGTGTTCACTAGATGGAAACTGAGAAAAGATCCATCTGATGCAATTAAGGACAGATCACCGGAGAGGTCAGAATAATATATCCATCTCCGTTTGTGTCATTATTCTCTTGACCTTCTGGATACAATTCGAAATAAGTAGTTTTATTCTGAAGGGGGTCTGGGCTTGAAAGGGAGCATACATGCGCTTCCGGGTACCAGTTACAAAAATTCTCGATTCTCCATTCTACAACTTAAAAAATTCTCCGTCCATTGCAAATGAAGTTCCGTCCGCAATCGAACACGAACACCAAATTACATTGATAGAATGTAAAAAAACAGCCAAAATAAAAAAATTTATTTCTTGGCGTTGCCATTTTTGCCAACACATATTCAAGGTGTACATATTAATAAAAAACTGTTACACTTATTTAATGCGTTCGTCTTTACTGTTCTTGAAACTCAAAAATATTTTATTTAGAATCAAAATTGTGTCCCTTTTGTACAGATTTCTTGTATTTTCATTCTTTTTTAGACTAACATGGATGTTTAGTTTGGAAATAATGAACGTAGGTTTTTTTTCTCACAATATTAAATTTATCTAGAAAATAAAAAATTAACTAGTATAATAAAAATTTAAAAATATTTTTAAAACAAAAAAATCTTCGAATTTTAAACTTAAGCAACAGTAAATAATTTAATTGACCATTAGATTATTTAATTTATTATAAGAATTTAAACTCTCTGACGATAATTAAGCTTTCTATTTAGAGTAAGAACAATGAACTAGTAGCGTTTAATTTCGTTTATTAGCTATTTAATTCGTTTATGGAACTTCTATCAGGTGTTGCGAGGTGCTTTTTTATTTTTTTGGCGCTGCTCTTTTTTCCCTAGCCTAGGGAGGTAGACTTTTTCCCTAAAGTAGCTAAATTATATCCGTCGGGAATGAAATTTCCCTCTCTTTTTAAACTTTGTTTATTTTGTTTTAATGATAGCTTTTCCCCGTTTTGCCAATTTGAGTGACAGCTTCAGTGGGAGAGTGGCCAGTGACAATCTCCATAGCAGGAGTGAGGTGGAAAGGGTGGAACTATAGGAGGCGTTCCGCGCGTTTGAAGTGTCTGTGGGAAAATAAATGCTTTAAAAGTTGCCACTAGCGTCTATGGAGATTGACCCTCTGTTAAGCTCTATACTCTGTTCTTTTCATATTTTTATAAGTTCGCTGAAACGCAAATTCTACCTAAAAATGTATTACAAAGCTACAACAAACCTTAACTATGCTCTGTTCATTTTGAACCGGCGCTTGAAAATATTTCCTTCCCCCCCCACCGATCGGTAACCATAGCAACTATCCACGTCAAAGTGACGAAGAAGGCTTACTATTGGCTGCTGGAAGAGCGTAACTATGGTTACGCTTCTAGCGTGGGGGAAAGCACTATTTCTCAAGCGCCAATTTTTGATTTGAATAAAATATCGTTTGAGATATAATGGAATCGTTTGTATTGCACAGGTGCATCATTTTTATTCGAGAATGTTGGAGGAGTCAGAAAATGAAATAGGGATCGATCTTCCAAGTAAAAAGAAAAGTACGAACAAAAACAAAAAACTATGGAATCTGTTCTCTAAAGGTACTAACCTTTTGCGCAAAAACGTCTGCAAAAGTTTTTTTGTTAAACAATTTTGGAACCTTGGAATGCTTTTTCAAATAACTATTTAAATCAGTCTTTTTTAACGTTGTGTGGCAATTAGGTAAAAAAAGGAACGGAATGCAAAATTACTAATTTTTTTTGAAGAAATCATAGTGTATGGTGTTTCCTCGTTATTCGCGGTAGTTACTTTCCAAAATATACCTCGAATACGAGAAATTCGCGAATAACGAACCCAGTTTTAAAACTCGCATATATGATAATATATGATAATAGTATCAGATATAAATGATTCGATTCCGTCATTTATTACATAAAACTAATAAAACTGGTTCATGCAAAAAGTAGTTTTAACTGTAAATTACTGTAAATAATTGTAATAACTGTAAATAATTTGTAGTAAATACCAAACCAGAAGGGTTACTAAGTTAGAAAACTTGCTTAGTAGAAGAAGTTACATTTTTCAAAATGGATTAACATAATGAATATCGGAACCGAACAATTATATCTTTTGTCAAATATGCAACTTCCACTGCTAAAAACTTTGAGATCGAAATCCGCGAATATGCGGGGGTAACATTGGTCAACCGCGAATACTGAAGCGTGAATATGCGAGGGCCAACTGTATTGCAAATTTCCTAAATCATTAAATAGAGAATTAAAACCCTGTTTATAAGAGTCAGCAAATTTCAAAACACTTTCTGGGATGTACCCCTCTAAACCTCCTTTCTCCCGTAGGACTCATTGTTACCCACAAAATTTAAAAACTTAATTTGCCGAGATACTATTCCTGGCTATTAATTTTCTAAAAAGCTGCGTTTAATCCCAAATAAGTGCATGGAATAAATGCAATAGACTCGAAACTAGTCTTGTTACTGTTCTAAAGGCATTAAAGATCTTTTAGGCCTGAAAAAGGTTGATAAACACTTAAAGCTTGTGAGTCGAAGGCAAAATGTAGTTTTCAAGTGTAACAAAGTGCAGACATACATGCAATACATACGTATACGTAAATAAGCTATAAAAACTGCTAATTTTGACGAAATCATTCTAAAATTATGATATAAGATTATCAGGCCTTTTCATTTCATTTCTTATGAATGTCTTTGAATTTTTTGGTGGGTTTATTATATTCTAAGTTAGAAAGAAAAGATGGAATATAGTATGCCCCGTAAAGGCTGGTACATTTTTTTCAACTATGCTATGCATAGCATATACAGGGTGTTTTAAAAAAGGTGTAACAATAAGGTAGGGTGGGTTGGGGTAAAGTGGGTCTTGGGGTAAAATGGGTCAGTTTTAATTAACTCGATATAAATCAAATTTAAATTGAATAACTTTCGCTCATTTTTTTGTATTATAATCTTTTATCTGTTGGCAATATTTTTGACTGTCAAAAATTAATATTTATGATTTTGAGGACTGAAAAAATATTTAATTTGAACCGTAAATGATGTCATCGAAAAAACAGGGTTTACTAACTTCCAAAATATCTATATATTGTAATAAATTACAGCAGACTTTTGTAATATTTTTCCATAAAAGAAAGTCTGAGAGACATTTCAAGCCAATCAGCTTAGAAAAATATAAAATATTTTATCTTTTATAACAATATTTTGTACTTGGGGTAAAATGGGTCATAGTTCGGAGGCCTTCTGTATTAATTCAAACAATGTTTTTAACTTATTTCCTTCAAATATACATTGAACTGTCATATAAGTTTATTTTTTTATCCAAACGAAGTATTTTAATTGCTAAATTTGAACAATGTTCATTAACTTCGAACTTTTACAATTTCATTAAAGTGCAACTTAAAACAAATTTTTTCAGATAAAAACGGCTTAGCCGATTGCCTTTTTTCTTACTTTCATGTATATTTAGTAATAAATATATTTTTGACATCTTTTTGCAATGAGACCCATTTTACCCCACATTGGGGTAAAATAGGTCATTACTTTTGATGCTAAGTTTAAGCAACTTATAACTAAAAAATATTTGATAAAATTAGATGAAAATGTTCTCAAGGATTGTAGTGTCAAGATCCAATTGAAAGAAATCATTAAAAAGTAATAGTTTTGATGAAATAAAACTTTGAATGTGAAGGTACCTTAAAATTGACCCATTTTACCCCAACCCACCCTATTTCATAGTGAGTTTTGAAGGTATAGAAATTAATTGTTTAAAATTATTTTAAGGGATGAATGAAAAAATAATTTCTCAGTGGGGGTTTTAATCTACGGGGACCGTATAAAAAATTATTTTCTGCATCTTCTAAAATAGACCCCCCATGGATTTAAAATTAGTCTAATCTGTCACCTCATTGAATGAAGTTACTCTTACAGAAGTATGGGTGTGGAAGAAATATTTTAGGAACTAGCCTATTGTTACACCTTTTTTGAAACACCCTGTATAACAAAAAGAAAGAATATATTCGAGAAAACAGACAACTAAAACCAGCATACTTGAACCATAATGTTTTATACCGCACAGTATCACTAGACAATTGCGATAACTACTTTCATATAAACTAGTTGCCTTAACTTTTTTTTCCTCTAAAAATCAGAAAAAGAGTGCAACATGGGGCAGATCCAAAAGATGCATGTGCATTGCTCGTGCCACAAACCCAGAGAACGATGTGTGAAGATCGACGTGCCGCAGGGAAGCATGGTATTACCTGAGTGTGCCCCAGTTAAGATATGCGAGGGCTCCTGTATGCCCGGAAAACAGTGTCTCCCTACGAAAACAAAGATGGCGGAAATACCCGTGAGTAATTAAAAAGAAAACTTAAACCAAACGAAAGAAATACATAAAGCTTAACTTTTGATGATTAAAAATATGAGAAAATCAGAAAAATAAGTTTTATTCTATTTGAATTCTTAATATAAATTGTAATATGGAATATAAAAAAGTCATCACAAAACAAAATGAAAAAAAGTAAGTAGAATTAGTGGTCAAATTATCTAAAAAATTTAAAGAACTATTACTTTAGTTAAACGTCAACCCTACTGTACTTAACAGTTTTAAAAGATTTTTTTTATTATTTTTATAAATATCTACTTTTTCTTATTAAATATGCTGATCCATATCACTAGATGTTAGGAAAAATGCTGCAACCAAATAAAATTCTAATTCTAGTTGCTATTCTTGGGGTAACCTTTTTTACAGAATGGGACGATTCGGCGCCGGCCCGTTTTGGAGCGAATCTCGCACCGAAACGGCCGCGCCGAATAATAGAAGACCGCCTTTCTTATGATCCTCGGTCTGCTTCAATTTAAAAATCCGTGGGTTCAAAAGAGAAGTTTGTTGGTGGTATGCTATCCTTGACTCTTTTGTTCACTGTGATTACAGGTTCTGTATTGGAATCTGCTAATGACTCGATCTAATTCCGATGTGCCTGAATGTTCTGTTGTAGAGGTAGAGGAGCATGTGAAATGCAGTTGCTCTTGTGTAGTACAAGAGAAGGATTGCCATGATCGGCAGGTTTGTGGTTCGATGTTAACTTTGTCATCCATTATCAATTTAATTTAACCATCAACTGATCTTCACTTGTCGGAAAAGTACTTTATTTAGATTCAAAACTGTTTTAGTTAATGATTTAAATTGGTTCAGTAATTTATGTAAGATATTTCCGCAAAAGGAAAAATATATTTTGCTTTGAGTCCTTTCAAGCTACTGCAAATATAAACCATTATCATGCCTTTATGACATTATTTCTATATTTCCAAACATGGATACAAATTTCTAAGGACTAAAATTTTACTTTAACTTGTTTCTTTACCCTTTTCTTTAAATAATTTTTGCGCACTTTTTCGAATTGTCTATTTTTATTAGCATTTTTACTAGCGCTTCTAAAAAATGTTTTTAGAATTTTCTTTGAGGAAAATAATATGGAAAATCAGATTTGACAAAAAAAATAAAGTGGTTTGTAAAAAGTGGTAACCCTCATAATTTTACTTAGAAGATAAATTAATATAAACTGGATTAAAGTTTCGTATGAATAACATTGACTATAGTCTGTGTAATTTGAATCGGCGGCTCACTACTAGTCATTTCCCATTGCGTTTCTATTGCGTTGCCATGGTGACCAGCCGTCTATTCTATTTATATGGAGTATAGTACGGTATTCAACAAGAAAAACGTCTTAAAAAACAATTTTGTAGGATATCTTCCTCTAGCTTGGATACGATGAAAGCTCTGTGACAGGATATAACATTTTTAGAAAAAAAAGTGATTTTTTATGACAAATGGGTTATAAGTGTTCACTTCTGAGGTCTCCATTTGTTTAGTGAGGACATACAATATGGAATAAAATTTGAAAAAACTGCTAGTTAAATATATATGATGTGACAGACAAGTAAATATGCAGAGGTAAAAAAAACTCAGAAATTAATCATTGTTAATGCTTCAATTCCATCTTAACTTTTTTCTTAATATTGGGTTGTTCCATAAGTTCTGTTACTTTTTACGAAGTTTTGTCTTTGAAAATTTTTTATGAAAAACTAGGTAATAGGTGGAGATTTCAAAGGGATTTTGATATATGTAGTTTTATGAACATTATGTGTGATTTTGGTAGATCTCGTGATATTATTTCTTTTCAAAATGGCGGTTTGAAAAAAAAGACCAAAAACGACGATTTTCGCGTAATTTTTTTCTTTTGTTTAAAAAACTAGGAAGAAGGCATAATTCATGGCTAAAAAAAGTTTTACTGCATATTTGAAATATTAAGATTAAGATGTCATAGTTTCAAGATGATTCGATAAGTTTAAGGTAGGAAATTTTGACTTTAAAACTTCATATATTGGTAATGTTACGTGTTTTTAAAGCACACCTATTGTTTTTCTAAGCAGCTGGTATTGAATCAAATTAAGGGCAGATGTTTTTTGAACCATAATGCTTGTTTCAACGGTTTAAACATTGAAAGCCTCTTTTCATAATGTCGTTGAATTTATTTATTTCTAAATTCCAACGAGTTGTTTTTATTGCAGTGTTTTCGTATGAAGCAAATAATTGCTTTGTTCGCTTAGCATAAGTTCAGCGAGTGTAATTCTGATAAGCTAAAACGTTGCGCGCTTGAATATTGCGCACTACTTTCTGAACTTAATTTCATATATATTTTAATATATATTGCATATTTTGAATACTTGGGTATTTCGTAAGCTTTTTATTGATTTTGATGCTTTTTTTCGTGAAAATTTCTTCGAAATGACTATCATTACTGAGGTAAGTTTCTTGCAAAGATGTTATGTTTGAGACCAAAATTTCCTAAGTTAAACTTATCGAATTATCTTGAAACTATGACATCTTAAATTAAACATTTCAAACATACAGAACAACTTTTTTAAGCCATGAATTACGCGTTCTTCCTAGTTTTTTAAACAAAAGAAAAAATTACGCGAAAATCGTCGTTTGCGGTCTTTTTTTCAAACCACCATTTTGAAAAGAAATAATATCACAAAAACTACCGAAATCACACATTATGTTTATAAATATACATATATCAATACCCCCTTTTTTTGAAATCTCCACCTATTGCCAGTTTTTCATAAAAATTTTCAAACACGAAACTTTGTAAAAAGTAATAGAACTTATGGGACAACCCAATATTTCATACTTAGAACACAAATTTACAACCTTTTGAATTTGTTTTCAAATCCAATCTTTCTTACTTCAATTTTTGAGCATACATTTTCTGCTTCATTACTTCAGGTAAATCACGATGAGTCTACAGAAGAGAAATTTATAATGACAAGAAAAATATTAGAAAAAGTTAATAAGCATGAAAAAGATAAAGAAAAAGTATTCGGAAAAAATTGACTGAAAAATAAATTTTGAATAAAAATCATAAAGATTAAATCCCATATGAAAGAACAAAACCATTAAAGTATTAAATCTCGAATAGAGAAAGGGATATAAATAAAGAAAAATTTATTCCTAGCATTTATTAATCTGGAAAAAACAAATCTCAAAAAGTATAAATGCAACGACATAGTATTCATCTTTAACAAACATTTTAGCATAAATTGGTAACGAACATACAGATAAATTTAAAAAGTTGTCTTTTCTGCAATTTGTGTACTCTAAAGGAAAAACTCGTTTTACAGAAATTATCAGCTTTACTGGGTAGCTTATTTTAAGGTTGTTTTTCCTGCAATTTGTGTACTGTAAAGGAAAAACTAGTTTTACAGGAATGATCATCTTTACTGCATAGCTTTCATGTAATAGCAATAACACCACATATTATGTCATATTATGCTGCATAAAGATCCTGTAATTTCCATTACAGTTTGTTAAGATACTGTTTATTTAGAAATGTATATTCGTAAATATTCTTATAACTGTTACACATAATGCATACTGGTAAATTTTAAAGAGGGAGGGCAATTGTACTATATGTTTGGGTTTTACACCAGATTTATACAATGCTCGTATTTTTGTTTGTTTGATATAACTAGGGAGCTACCGCCCCCTGCTCGCTATCGCTCACCAACCCCCGTAAACTGCTGACGCAGGACCTTTTGGAATTGCTTCGCAATTCCCACAGATTCCAACTCGCTGAACTTAATACACTTTATAAAATAATTAAACAATAAATAGAAAAAACGTCAACCAACTTTCCAAAAATACATCACCAAATCCCCTCCTTGAATAAATCTCTCTTAAAAGTTTGAATACATATTAACTCGAACTTACCAAAAATTTAAACGAAATGTTTTTAAAAATATTCATCTTAATTATTTTTAATCTATGATTATAGAAATAACTAATTCTAATTGTTTATCAATATTCGAATAAAACAAAAACCATTATTTAGTAACTCGTTAGTATAATATGCCCAGTGTTTATCATTCATATTTTTGTTTAAACCCAGACTTGTTAAACAATACCGTTTAAGCAATAGGGTTGTTTCCTTCAACTGAAATTGATCATTTTAACACCAAAAACACTAAGAGAAATGCAAAAGAATAATTTACCCACGCTCAAAAAATTTTTAGACCAAATAGTTAATTAGTTAAAAGCATTTAAAATTTGGAGCCGCAAAAAAAGAGGCGTGGCCAGCTGTGACGTCATTTGGTATGAACCGGCGAAAAGTACCGATCCTTTGCCTTGCCTCTTGCCTGCATTTGTGTTTTGTTTTCGAACTGAGTATTTAAGCTTTGCTTATCATAAATATTTTAAACTAAGCTTTCGTTTATTGTTCTTTTACATCATTACTGTACACAAAACAGGATTAGTTTTCAAATTGAGCTTGGTTTTATTCGAGCAGATTCGAATAATTCGCCGAAAATTTCGGTTTTAACTTCGGTTGATTTCCTTAGAAACGATACACGGTTCAATAAACCAGAAATAGAGGAGTTAAACAAGCAAGATGAGTACTATTTCGTATTCTGTTTTTAAAGTTTTAAAAATCTATTATATTTATTAATAAAGAGCATTTTTAGTTCGAGTACACTCCAGCATTGTGGTAGGGTAGTTTTATTTTCAACTCCCGTTTTGATCCTGAAAAAAGTAGTAGGAATTTTGAAATAATTTTACTATTGGTAACTAGTTACATCTTTGAGAATTAGTTAACATGTTTTCTGGAAAAAATCAGACATTTTTTAACTATTAGATATCGAGTTTACAAGCGCGCACCTCGGTCTTATTTCCCGCCAACCCATAGAGAAATCTTCTTTTTCGACATATTCCCCTTTTTGATGGTTTAAAAAATAAAAAAAACTAATGAATATTTTAAAATAAGATAATTATCGAAGGTTACAAACATATTTAGTTACATTTCAACGTAATCACCTTGAAATGAACTATTTATTGCACCTTTTTCACAAGTTTTTCTATCCCTCATCTTGAAAAGTTAGATTTTTCGTTGATTCGCAGGCTGTAGCTCCATGAATCACCAATGCCTGGAACTTGGCTGATGCACGGCATATGGTTTTAAACCTGCACAATTGCATACTGCAAAAATCACCTGCCTGCCCATTGTTTTTTTGTTAATGCGAAAAGAGTTTGAAAGAATAGAAATTACACAGGTTTGCAATGAAAAAGCTGTTTGAACAATTATTACGATTTCCTATGTATTTTGGTGTGCTGTGTGATAACGAAAAAAATATTGAAAAAATCCTGTACGTCAGGATTTTTCACAAATTGCAACATAATATTCTAATTTTCCCATTTTTTTATAGTTTTTGAACATTTCTAGCTCCTCCCTTTTTAAAAATTAGGAGCTGTGAATGATGCACATAGTAAACTATCTCATCAGGATATTTAGAGATAATTATATAGATTGAAATAAAATATTAAGCAAGACTTAATCGTGCAATAATGAAGGATTTTTGTTGTATAGTTCAAAGAAACGTTCTTGTTGATAATCACAAGGGTAAATTTACCAAGAAGAGCTTCATAAGGTGGAAAAATTGGCTGAAAAGTGTGTAAATGAGTTTATTTTAGTTATATAATGATTTTTATGAAGAATATGTAATAAAAAATTTATTTTATAAGCATATTTTTATTAAAATTGAAATATTAACTTATTTTACAATCATACCTAAATTGTCGGGAAACATGCCATTCTAGGGCAAAACAGAGATCATTTTTGAGTTTAGGGATCCAAAAAACATTAAAACTAATCACCTCATTAATAAATTTGGATTAAAAAATCTACTTCTTAAGTGTATTTACATTTTTTTAAAGAAATGTTGCTATATTTGCTCAATTTGTTACAAAATGCGATGTTTTAAAAATAAAAAGAGGTCATATTTGGATTCAGCACACCAAAACACATGAAAATGATATTCAGATAAAGTTTGAGTCGAAAAATAATTTTTTTAAAAGATACTTTCATTTTCTTAAAAAAATTGGCATTTTTGTTAAATTGTGAAGAAAGGTGAAGTCTTATGATAAAATGGAGGGCAATTTTAGATTCAGCACATCAAAAACCATAAAAGGTTTTATGGAAATATTTGAATAAAAAAATAGTGTTAAGAGTCAATTTTTCAAAATTTTAAGGCATTTCCAAAAAAACCTAAAGACCTGAATTGTCAAAAAACGTGACGTCCCTGGGCAAAATGGAGGTCATTTTTGGATTCAGCGCACCAAAAATCATAAGGTTTAGGTGAAATAGTCCAAACAGCTCGGAAATTTTTTTTTGCGGACCTGTGTTATCATATTGGCCGGGGGAAATAAGTTCGGGAAGCGCACTTGTAAACTCGATATGCTCGATTGCTGTATATTAATGTTTAAATTAATACGTTAAAGTTTTGAGATGATTCGATAAGTTTAAGATAGTAATTTTGGCTCTAAAACTGTACAAACTAGTAATTGTCCATAGTTCTTTAGTACTTCCCTCGTTCCGTTGAGCAGCTGGCATGAAATAAAATCAAGACAGATGTTTCTCTGAACATTGAGAGCTGAGAGTCTTTTCCATAATATCAATGTTTTATTTGTTTCCAACTTCGAACAATAAGTGTTGCATTTTTAGTTTATTCAAAAATATTCATTCGCGCTTTACCGTAATTTAGCGAGTGCAATTCTCACAAGCTAAAATAATGCGTGCTTAAATATCGCACTGATTTCTGGATCTATAATTTAACTTAAGATAATTTAACTTAAGACATATTGCTAAATAGCTGTGTCTATGTGTAAGCTATGTATACAGAAAATTTTCTTCAAATGACTAACAAATACCGAGAGAAGTTTTTCCCAATAGATGTTTTGTTTGAGATAAAAATTTCTCCTCTTAAACTTATTAAACTTATTATTATCATCTCAAAACTTTGACATCTTAATAACATTGAAAATATACAACTTAACTTTCAGTAGCCATTTTAATCATGCATTCCCAGATCTTAAAGCGGCCAAATAAATTTTACGAAAAGCGTCGTTTGCGGTCTTCTTTTGTAGCCGCAATTTTGAAAAGAAATAATACCCCTACCAAAACCATACATTGTATTCTTAAATATACGTTAACCACAATCCCCTTTGTTTGAAATCTCCACCTATTACCAGTTTTTCAAAAAAAATTCAAAACCAAAACTTAGTAAAAACTGTCAGAACTTTTCGGACAACTTAATATCTTTCGTGAGCAATTTGTGTTATCAAAAGAACTATAAATTATGAAACAAATAAGAAGCACTACATGTTTACTACACTATGTTTTTTAATAGTGCCAAATGGATACTTTAAAAGGGTCTTCACAACAGTAGAGTTTGGAAGTAGCGGAGCCCATTTTATCCTTCATACAGGCTTTGAACCATTTCTTCCTCAATTTTTTGTTTCTTGGAACGATTAAGAACCTTTTACTATGTGTTTTTGCAGTCGATGAAGTGCATCCTGGCACAATGCAGTATTCATAAGCTTTTTTTACTTCGGAATCCATTCTTTTTTACTGATGCACGTGCTTTCTATTGGGAAAAATAAGAGCGCGCGATCGGCGAAACCTCGGATACTACCAAATGACGTATCTGCGCAGTGGCGCGTTTTTAAGCACTGTGACTGCGCATCCTCTTTAAAAATTAATAAAAAATTAAATTAAAGTCGTAGCGACCTCGGGATTTTTGATAACAACTTTTTTCACTATATTCTACCAGGAAAAAAATAAAACAGAAAATGGGAAACTACCCTATTGAAAATAATAAGAGACAAAACATCACTCTATGTTTACAATTAAAATTTCGATAAAATCAGACTTAAAATTATAAATATTGGACAAAAAGTGTGAAATTTTAGTATGAAATGGCTTACATGTAAGTTTTTAGAACATGTTTTTATTAGTCTGTGAGTGATATTTCATCAAAAAAGTACTTTTTTAAATGGTGAAAAAATATATTTCATCTTAAAATATAGCGTCAATCGGTCATTGTGATTGAATGCATAATAATTTGATTGACAGTACTTGCTTTGTAACTGTGACCTTATCCGTTATCTAAAAAATGGAAATATTTTAAAATTGAGAATTTTTTTGAAAAATCGAAGGACCTACTCGGAAATCCGGAAAGAATCCGGACATTTTGATACCATATATGTGTCATTCGGTTCATTAATTAAAAAGCCTTTCTCTGGAAACCGTTCACCAAAAACTTTTTTTTAGAATAGAGAGATTCTATACTTGATAAGTAATCTATCGTTCATTAAAATACTTACAATATTGGTCAAGTTTTCGCTTTTTCACTGTAAACTCGCTTTCTTACAATAAACCCGCTATAAAACTGATTTTTGTTCCAGTCTTTCTTAATCCAGCTTTCTATTTTTTATTGTTTTTTTATATATTCTTCTTCAGCAAAAAATTAACTTCAATTTGATACCCAATATGACTTTTTATGATAGAAAAAAACTTTTGGAAATTTTCAAAATGGTGTCAAAAAAGTTTTACTCCTTCTGTACTAATAGTAAATTTTTTTAATAACAGTTTTTATATATTTTAGTATGATGATAAAGAAGATTAATAACTACAGTTTCCAAGAAGAATATCTGTTGTTGCAATTTTTTCAGAGCCAAGATGTTTTTGTCTATTTCTACTCCTCTAAGCCTCTAAACCAGTGTTTCCCAACCTTTTTCAGTCCATGCCCCACCAAAGCCTTTCTAAATTTTCCATGCCCCCCCGGTCTCAGTGGCATATAAAGAAATATATTTTGAAAGGGAGCCAAAATTATTTCTTAGCCCCTCCCTCAAATGTATATTTAATAAGTCTAATGAAGCTTTTCAGAACATATTTTTAGCTAGAATTTGAATGCTAAAGAACTAAATAAAGTTACGAGTAATTAAGTTCTATATACGAAGGGGGGTCTGGGGGTCCTCCCCCAGCAAATTTTTGGAAATTTGACTCAAGGAAGCAGGTTTTTTAACTAGTTTGGTACCCCTAGTTGGGAAATTTTGGATATAAATTTTTAGGTAAGATTTGTATTTTGATGAACCTAATATAAAAAAGTTTCAAATGTAAGCGGTCTAAAACAAAGAGATCTTGGGACATATCCCAGAAAAGGTTTGGAAATTAGACTCTAAAAACAGGGTTTCAACTTGGTTTTGATACATATTGGTCCAGATTTTAGACATACATTCTCAGATAGGATAATAGGATCAGATTTTGATAAACTTCTTTTTAAAAAGTTTTTTTTAATTTTCCCCCTGGATTGGCCCCACCTGGGGGCAATTTGGTTAAAAATTTTCAAATTGCCCCCTAGAAAATGATATTGCCCCCCGGTGGGGCGTGCGCCCCACGTTGGGAAACACTGCTCTAAACTGTAAGCTGGTCCCAAACTAAGCCTCTTAGGCCTAATAATATTTTCAATTTCCATCTGAAATGCTTTAAAACCTCTTTTTTACGAGCTCAATTTCACACATGACATCACAGAACGCCGAAATATTGAAATGTTTTTACTCTTTGAAAATATTGTATGAAGTTTTGGCATGAGCATGATAAATTTCAATTGCAACTAGAGATTAATTTTTAAAGTAGTATTAAAAGTAGAATAAGTGTATTTTTGATTGCATTTTGGGGTTAATAATTTTCAGTTGATGAGTATTTTGTTTAGTGTAAAAAGAATGCATATTAAAGATAAATGTATAACTTTATTTCGTTATATGTACTTTTATCTTAGAAACTCCATTTTATAAAAAGAGACAGTTTGATAAAATCAAATTCAAACTTTTACATAATCATACCATTTTTTCGATTTTACGAATCCAATGATAAAATATAAATATTTTTTATATTTCAGCTTAGCACTTAACATTTTATAGTTTCATGAACTAAGCATTAATTATATTTTCCGAAAAATAAATAGAATCGCAAGTCTTAAGTTTTATTTTTGGCCTCTAAACCAAAGCCAAACTTTCATTGTAGCTTTATAATTCCCAAGAGTTATAATAATATATGCTCAAATACGTCATGGTCATCCTCTTCATCAGTAGTTACGAAATCCTGGAAATCTAGATATCCATCTTCAGTAGCGGAAGTTTTTAAACTAGAGTTATTATTCGTTTTTTTGACGGAGTCAATCTCTGAATTCGATACACTCTGCGGCGAACTTGTTGTTGATTGGACATGGAGATTCGATACCTGAGAAATTTGCGATATACCCGTTGTGGCATCCTCTTCATCCGTAGGTATGAAATCCTGAAAATCTAGATCCTTATAACCATCATCAGTAGCGGAAGTTTGTAAACTAGGGGTAGTATTATTCGTGTTCTTGACCGAGCCAATCTCAGAATTCGATAACCTCTGTGGCGAACTTGTTGTTGCTTGGACATGGAGATTCGATACCTGCGAAATTTTGGGTATACCCGTTAAGGCATCCTCGTCGTCCGTAGGTACGAAATCCTGGAAATCTAGAAAACCATCTTCAGTAGCCGAGGTTTGTAAACTAGGGGTAGTATTATTCGTGTTTTTGACCGAGTCAATTTCTGAATTCGATAAACTCTGTGGCGAACTTGTTGTTGCTTGGAAATTCGATACCTGTGAAATTTGCGGTAAACCCGTTAAGGCACCCTCTTCATCCGTAGGTACGAAATCCTGGAAATCTAGAAAACCATCTTCAGTAGCGGAGGTTTGTAAACTAGGGGTAGTATTATTCGTGTTTTTGACCGAGTCAATCTCTGAATTCGATAAACTCTGCGGCGAACTTGTTGTTGCTTGGAGGTTCGATGCCTGTGAAATGTTGGGTATACCCGTTAAGGCATCCTCTTCACCCGTAGGTACGAAATCCTGGAAATCTAGATCCTTATAACCATCTTCAGTAGCGGAAGTTTTTAAACTAGAGGTAGTATTATTCGCTTTTTTGACCGAGTCAATCTCTGAATTCGATAAACTCTGCAGGGAACTTGTCGCTTGGGCATGGTTATTCGATACTAAGGATATTTGGGGTATAACCGTTGTGGCATCCTCTTCATCCGTAGGTACAAATTCCTGGAAATCTAGATCATCATAACCATCTTCAGTAGCGGAAGTTTGTAAACTAGAGGTAGTATTATTCGTGTTTTCAACCGAGTCAATCTCTAAATTAGATAAACCCTGCGGCGAACTTGTTGTTGCTTGGACTTGGAGGTTCGATGCCTGTGAAATTTTGGGTATACCCGTTAAGGCATCCTCTTCACCCGTAGGTACGAAATCCTGGAAATCTAGAAAACCATCTTCAGTAGCGGAGGTTTGTAAACTAGAGGTAGTATTATTCGCTTTTTTGACCGAGTCAATCTCTGAATTCGATAAACTCTGCAGGGAACTTGTCGCTTGGGCATGGTTATTCGATACTAAGGATATTTGGGGTATAACCGTTGTGGCATCCTCTTCATCCGTAGGTACAAATTCCTGGAAATGTAGATCCTTATAACCATCTTCAGTAGCGGAAGTTTCTAAACTAGAGGTAGTATTATTCGTGTTTTTGACCGAGTCAATCTCTGAATTCGATAAACTCTGCAGGGAACTTGTCGCTTGGGCATGGTTATTCGATACTAAGGATATTTGGGGTATAACCGTCGTGACATCCTCTTCATCCGTAGGTACAAATTCCTGGAAATCTAGATCCTTATAACCATCTTCAGTAGCGGAAGTTTTTAAACTAGAGGTAGTATTATTCGCTTTTTTGACCGAGTCAATCTCTGAATTCGATAAACTCTGCAGGGAACTTGTCGCTTGGGCATGGTTATTCGATACTAAGGATATTTGGGGTATAACCGTTGTGGCATCCTCTTCATCCGTAGGTACAAATTCCTGGAAATCTAGATCATCATAACCATCTTCAGTAGCGGAAGTTTTTAAACTAGAGGTAGTATTATTCGTGTTTTTGACCGAGTCAATCTCTGAATTCGATAAACTCTGTGGCGAACTTGCTGTTGCTTGGAGATTCGATACCTGTGAAATTTGCGGTATATCCGTTGTGGCATCCACTTCTTCCGTAAGTACTAAATCCTGGAAATCTAGATCCTTATAACCATCTTTAGTAGCGTAAGTTAGTAAACTAGGGGTAGTATTATTCGTGTTTTTGACCGAGTCAATCTTTGAATTCGATAAACTCTGTGGCGAACTTGCTGTTGCTTGGAGATTCGGTACCTGTGAAATTTGCGGTATAACCGTTGTGGTAACCTCTTCATCCGTAGGTACGAAATCCTGGAAATCTAGAAAACCATCTTCAGTAGCGGAGGTTTGTAAACTAGAGGTAGTATTATTCGCTTTTTTGACCGAGTCAATCTCTGAATTCGATAAACTCTGCAGGGAACTTGTCGCTTGGGCATGGTTATTCGATACTAAGGATATTTGGGGTATAACAGTTGTGGCATCCTCTTCATCCGTAGGTACAAATTCCTGGAAATCTAGATCCTTATAACCATCTTCAGTAGCGGAAGTTTTTAAACTAGAGGTAGTATTATTCGTGTTTTTGACCGAGTCAATCTCTGAATTCGATAAACTCTGTGGCGAACTTGCTGTTGCTTGGAGATTCGATACCTGTGAAATTTGCGGTATATCCGTTCTGGCATCCTCTTCTTCCGTAGGTACGAAATCCTGGAAATCTAGATCCTTATAACCATCTTCAGTAGCGGAAGTTAGTAAACTAGGGGTAGTATTATTCGTGTTTTTGACCGAGTCAATCTTTGAATTCGATAAACTCTGTGGCGAACTTTTTGTTGCTTGGAGATTCGGTACCTGTGAAATTTGCGGTATAACCGTTGTGGCAACCTCTTCATCCGTAGGTACGAAATCCTTGAAATCTAGATCCTTATAACCATCTTCAGTAGCAGAAGTTTTTAAACTAGAGGTAGTTTTATTCGTTTTCTTGACCGAGTCAATCTCTGAATTCGATAAACTCTGCGGAGAACTTGTCGCTTGGACATGGTTATTCGATACTAAGGATATTTGGGGTAAAACCGTTGTGGCATCCTCTTCATCCGTAGGTACAAATTCCTGGAAATCTAGATCCTTATAACCATCTTCAGTACCGGAAGTTTTTAAACTAGAGGTAGTATTATTCGTGTTTTTGACAGAGTCAATCTCTGAATTTGATAAAATCTGCGGCGAACTTGTTGTTGCTTGGACATGGTGATTCGATACTTGTGAAATTTGCGGTAAACCCGTTGTTGTATCCACTATTGTTGTATCCCGTTGTTGTATCCACCCGTTGTTGTATCCCGTTGTTGTATCCGTAGGTTTGAAATCCTGGAAATCTAGATCTTTATAACCATCTTCAGTAGTGGAAGTTTGTAAACTAGGGGTTGTATTATTCGTGTTTTTGACCGAGTTAATCTCAGAATCTGATAAACTCTGCGGCGAATCTGTTGTTGTTGGGACATGGTGATTCGACATCTGTGAAATTTGAGGTATACCCGCTGTTGCTTCTCCACCGTGGTGGATCGAACCAAACGTATTAGGTGGCATATAAGTTTTAGCTCCTCCATTGTGAATAGAACCAAATGCAGATGGTGGCATATCAGTTGTTTTTCCCCCGTTGTTAATCGAACTCAATGGAGATGATGGCATATCAGTTGTTTCTTGGCCATTGCCGATTGAACCATATAAAGATTGTGGCATATCAGTTGTTTCTCCGCCATTCTGAATGGAATCAAGTGGAGATGGCGGCATATCAGTTGTTTTTCCGCTATTGAGAACTGAATCAAATAGAGATTGTGGCATATCAGCTGTTTCTCCGCCATTGTGAATCGAATCAAATGAAGATGGTGGCATATCAGTTGTTTCTCGGATATTGCCAATTGAACCAAATAGAGATTGTGGCATATCAGTTGTTTCTCCGCCATTGTAAATCGAATCAAGTGGTGATGGTGGCATATCAGTTGTTTTTCCGCTATTGAGAACTGAACTAAATAGAGATTGTGGGTTATCAGTTGTTTCTCCGCCATTGTGTATCGAATCAAGTGGTGATTGTGGCATATCAGTTGTTTCTTCGCCATTGAGAACTGAACCAAATGCAGATTGTGGCATATCAGTTGTTTCTCCGCCATTGTGAATCGAATCAAGTTGAGATGGCCGCATATCAGTTGTTTCTCCGCCATTGAGGACCGAACCAAGTCGAGTTTTTAACATATCAGTTGTTTGTCCGCCATTGTAAATTGAATCAAGCGGAGATGGCGGAATATCAGTTGTTTCTCGGATATTGCCAATTGAACCAAATAGAGATTGTTTCATATCAGTTGTTTCTCCACCATTGTAATTCGAATCAAGTGGTGATGGTGGCATATCAGTTGTTTTTCCGCTATTGAGAACTGAACCAAATAGAGATTGTGGCATAACAGTTGTTTGTCCGCCATTGTGAATTGAATCAAGTGGAGATGGCGGCATACCAGTTGCTTTTCCGCCATTCTGAATAGAATCAAAGGCAAATGATGACATACCAGTTGTTTTTTCACTTTTGTGAATTGAATCAAATGGAGATGGCGGTATATCAGTTGTTTTTCCGCTATTAAGAACTGAACCAAATTTAGATTTTGGCATATCATGTGTTTCTCCACCATTGTGAATCAAATCAAGTGGAGATGGCGGCATATCAGTGGTTTCTCCGCCATTGAGGACTGAACCAAATGCAGATTGTGGCATATCAGTTGTTTCTCCACCATTGTGAATCAAATCAAGTGGAGATGGCCGCATATAAGTTGTTTCTCCGCCATTGAGGACCGAACCAAGTCGAGTTTTTATCATATCAGTTGTTTGTCCGCCATTGTGAATTGAATCAAGCGGAGATGGCGGAATATCAGTTGTTTCTCGGTCATTGCGAATTAAACCGTATAGAGATTGTGGCATATCATTTGTTTCTCCACCATTGTGAATTGAATCAAGTGGAGATGGCGGCATATCAGTTGTTTCTCCGCCATTGAGAACTGAACCAAATAGAGATTGTGGCATATCAGTTTTTTGTCTACCATTGTGAATTGAATCAATTGGAGATGGCGGCATACCAGTTGTTTTTCCGCCATTGTGAATAGAATCAAGGGCAAATGATGACATACCAGTTGTTTTTTCACTTTTGTGAATTGAATCAAATGGAGATGGCGGTATATCAGTTGTTTTTCCGCTATTAAGAACTGAACCAAATTTAGATTTTGGCATATCATTTGTTTCTCCACCATTGTGAATCGAACCAAGTGGAGATGGCGGCATATCAGTTGTTTCTCCACCATTGAGAACTGAACCAAATAGGGATTGTGGCCTATTAGTTTTTTCTCCGCCATTGTGAATCGAATCAAGTGGAGATGGCGGCATATCAGTTGTTTTTCCGCTATTGAGAACTGAACCAAATAGAGATTGTGGCTTATCAGTTGTTTCTCCGCCATTGAGGACCGAACCAAGTGGTGATGGTGGCATATCAGTTGTTTTTCCGCTATTATGAATTGAATCAAGTGGAGATGGCGGAATATCAGTTGTTTCTCGGCCATTGCGAATTAAACCATATAGAGATTGTGGCATATCAGTTGTTTGTCCGCCATTGTGAATTGAATCAAGTGGAGATGAACCATTGAGAACTGAACCAAATAGAGATTGTGGCATACCAGTTGTTTTTCCGCCATTGTGAATAGAATCAAGGGCAAATGATGACATACCAGTTGTTTTTTCATTTTTGTGAATTGAATCAAATGGAGATGGCGGTATATCAGTTGTTTTTCCACTATTGAGAACTGAACCAAATTTAGATTTTGGCATATCATTTGTTTCTCCAACATTGTGAATCAAATCAAGTGGAGATGGCGGCATATCAGTGGTTTCTCCACCATTGAGGACTGAACCAAATTTAGATTTTGGCATATCATTTGTTTCTCCACCATTGTGAATCAAATCAAGTGGAGATGGCGGCATATCAGTTGTTTCTCCGCCATTGAGAACTGAACCAAATAGAGATTGTGGCATATCAGTTGTTTCTCCGCCATTGTGAATCGAATCAAGTGGTGATTGTGGCATATCAGTTGTTTCTTCGCCATTGAGAACTGAACCAAATAGAGATTGTGGCATATCTGTTGTTTCTCCGCCATTGTTAATCGAATCAGGTGGTGATGGTGGCATATCAGTTGTTTCTTTGCCATTGAGAACTGAACCAAATAGAGAATGTGGCATATTAGTTTTTTCTCCGCTATTGTGAATAGAATCAAATGCAGTTGGCGGCATACCAGTTGTTTTTCCGCCATTGTTAATCGAATCAAATTGAAATGGCGGCATAGCAGTTGTTTCTTCGTCATGATGAATCGAATCAAAGAAGGTTGGTGGCATACTAGTAATTTCTTGGTTATAACTTTCTGTTACAACCACATCTTTATTTAAATTATGTGGATGGATATTTCCTTTCCTTGAGGTAAAACCACGATAAGATGCACTGCAGTCCAAATCGTTCCTTTTCAACTGTGGGAGCTCAAAATGTAGGACGTAGCGATTTGGAAGGGTCCGCGAACATTGACCGGTAGCTGGTTCTCTGGTAGACTCTTTAGATATGTTGCTGGTGAATAGCCATTCCAAATCGCAATCGCACTCAAAAAAGTTGCCTATTGGAAGAAAAAAAAACTTGTATTTTTAACTAGTTCATTTTAAAATACCAACTTTACTTAGATTACAACCTTTCATGAGAATGACATATTTTGATAAAGAGAAGAGCTTGGTAAGACGTAAAACTATCTTGCTATCTATCTATCAGAGATGACTCTCGCTGGTTTTGCCTTATTCGCCAATTAGGTAGCTAGTAAAAATAACTTTTCTAATCGAAGCTCCTCCTTGCAAACCGTGACGCCATTGTCAAGAAAAGTTGAATTCTAGTATTGTAAGAATTTTATTTTGTTTTATTACTACAAATTTTCCAAATACGAGCCAAGAGATATATTCTTTCCAAAATTTAACTCGAAATTTTCATAAAAGCTAAGTAAAAAATAACATTTCTTTATTACTTTTTCAGTTATTTACTTTATTAGGTTACATTAGATATTTTAACCCTTTTACTCCTTATTGCCATTGAATCCAATGGTTAATTTGGGGTGGCTAGGTCTGAATGTGTTAACACGAATTTTGCTATTATTATTTTTATTCACAGGAGACGAAAAAAACCCCTTTCAATAGCATAAATTATACAATTAAAAAATATTATTAGATAAAAAAAAAGACACTGAGATTTATCTGCGTCCAACTAGGGAAATTAAGCAAAAAGAGCAGATTTGTTTATAACCCCCCCCCCGCATAGCTTTACTCTTAAAAAACATCTGTTAATACACGGAAAGATATGGTTACAAACAGTGAAACATATTCAAACCATCAAGATGCAGTTTCTCCATTCTCCCCCAGACATGCTTCCACGTCCCTTCGGACAAATAATGTAAGAAGTTGTAACTGACGTCGATTTCCTTCAGGGCAGGCATATCAGCAAAGAAGTTTTCCGGGATTTCAGTCAATCGATTCCAGCTAGAGAAAGAATTGAAATCGAAGAGTTTTTTTGTGTGTGTAACGTACTAGGCAACTAGGTAAAACTTTTATGAAATATTTTATAGCTACCCTCGCCTCTGATCTACACTAGCGGAAATAAAAATCCCAACACCAAGAAGGAAAGGAGATATCAAAGTCAAATTTATTTCTATGATTGCACATAGTATCAATGTAAACTGCTTAAAAAATCAGCCTTCCTGGATGTTAGGGGGCCGAGAAAATCGGTGAGAAGTGTTGTCTCCATAGGTGTCCATTACCACCGTCACACGTCATGGTATTGAGTGACAGGGGCTCTAAATGACTTTTGAGGGATTGGAGGACCATGTTGCCTCCTCAGGTAGTCCAAATTCATATGGTGCACCAGCGGACGTTGCATACCGGGCTAGGTGATTTCTCCTCTTTCTCCGGACATGTTTTGTGAGTGTTGGTTCTTACGAACGGATTGGCCAGGGTAAAAATGCAACATAGGGGGTTAAGAAGAAAGCTTGGACATTGCATGAAACATGTGTTTGTGAATTTGTCTCTTGAAATTTGTCCCTAGGACAGGTCTGAAGGTAAGGACCAACAACCGGTTAAAAAACCTCAATGAAGCAGCTCTGGTTGACCAAAATACCGGTAGATCATACTGAGGACAAGCGACAGTGGGATGGATGTCGTTTGCAGTACTGCGGATCGTCCGTTCGGTCCGCATAGCTTCTTACATCTTTGTCTATAAACAAGGGGCTGAAAATAGGCATTTCTGTTTCCAATAGTGCACGAAATAAGGAAATGAAAATCCCAATTTCATGATATTGTGTTTATGAGATAATCCTGATTCGGTTTGGAGCACCACGACGGTTGGGTATGAGTTTGAAGACACAATGGAGAGAGCGCACTCAAATAGTGATTTTCTAATCGTTCCACGGAGTGTTGATGCAGAGTAACGGAGTGGGGATGCATTGGATTCCATTTCTGCAACTCCTGAGTATGATTCACCAGTACTTTTTCCAACCAGAGTTGCGTCATTGAGATTTTGCAGCCGGTAGACCGTCCTTACCTTCAGACCTGTCCTGGGGACAAATTTCAAGAGAAACATGCACAACCAGATATTGTATGCAATGTCCAAGCTTTCTTCTTAACTCCCTTGTTTGCATTTTTACCCCGTCTTTCCCGTTCTCTAGAACCAACACCCACATAACATGTCCGGTCAATGAGGAGAAATCACCTAGCCCGGTATGCAAGGTCCATTGGTGCACCATATGAATTTGGAATACCTGAGGAGGCAACATGAACCTCCAATCCCTCAAAAGTCGTTTAGATCCCCTGTCACTCAATACCATGACGTGTGACGGCGGTAATGGACACCTATGGAGACAACACTCCTCACAGATTTTCTCGGCCCCCTAACATCCAGAAAGGCTGATTTTTTAATCAATTCACATTAATACTATGTGCAATCATAGAAATAAATTTTACTTTGATATCTCCTTTCCATCTTGGTGTTGGGATTTTTATTTCCGCTAGTGTAACTCAGATAGAAATTGAGGTATGCTTTTGAAAACCCATAATATTAAAAATTAAAGCGTTGTATCAATGAATGAATATAGTACTGGGTGTCTTGAAAGAAAAGCAATTTTCCCCATACCTTTCCCTATCAGTTTGTAAAATTTGGGTTGACAATAAAAACATATTTTGTGTTTATTTTACTAATTTTAAGCTGTCTATAATCTTTTTAAAAGAAGAAAACGAGTGTAAACTATATTGACGTAGAGGGGGTATTTAGTATTCTTGAGGAGAAATTATATCCTAACTGCCATGAAAGTATCCATTACCAGCACACAAGGACAGAAGAACATTTTTAAAATGTGTTGGAGGCTTTAACATATGGTCAAATAGACAAATAAGGCTAGAAAAGCTTCACATTACAACGATCAATGATGTCCTGATAATATTGCAAACAATTCTACTGAATTTAATTATTCCTTAATAGCACTCCTTATAGCACTGAGTACTGGTAAATTCGGTACTTTTAGAATGAAAGATGGAAAGGATGAAATCTCAGAATGGATAAAGGATGACATATGATAGAAATGATTATTCTTTCTGCAAACCAATCAGACCCTCAACAAAATTTTAACAAACTAGGGAGATACCGCCCCCTGCTCGCTATCACTCACCAACCCCCGTTAACTGCTTACACAGGATTAATTATAGACAAAACCTACATGACACTCGATGTTTACAAACAATTGATGCATGCATCAATATTTTTTGTAACAACAAGAAAAATAATATTTTTGCAAAAAAAAATAAATGAACAATAAGGAACTTGCTTGTGTCAGATTTTCATAAACTTTCATGTGTTCCGTATGGTTTTTTGTAAAATAAAATGAAATATTTTGTCAATTTTTCAAAAAAGTGTACAAGTAATTAAATATTTTAATTTAAAAGTCGAGAAAAAAACACGTGACTGAAAACGCGAAGTGTGTTTGCATGCACAGTGACGTAGAATTCCATCAGTTAAAATTGCAATCAAAATTGAATTTCTTTGTTTTAGTTGATGATTTATTTTTTCTGAAGTGTCCGATATGAGTGTTTTAATAAATATTTACCTTCTAGACATTTCTGGTGACGGTCAGAAATCCAAGGCAAACATTTTAGGCAAAGTCAATATATTGTGACGTCACTGTGCATGCAATTGAGCGTTTTCAGGTGCTTCGGAAAAGACGATTTTTAATAATTTTTTTTGCAATCAAAAAATTTCTCAATCGGCCTCAAATTTTGTGTAGTGGCTAATTTTTGCGTGAAGAATAGATTAAAAATATAAAAAAAAATCATGCAAGTTCCTTATTGATTTCGGTCGATTATCAAACTAAAATTTTAAAACAAACGACCATTTGACGACCGATTCAAGGTTGCCAAATGGAAGACTAGTTGACCAGTCGCCATGTTTTACCACTACTCAAATGAAGATTAACCCAAGAAAAAGGATGTTATAACAAGTTATACCGATTTCAGAATATCCCGCTGGCTCTGCGGTATGGTGCACGCTCTGCATGCGGGTGATTCATGTTTCTATCCCCGGAAATTATTTAATTTAAAAATAAGAACAAAATTATGTTTCGTAACGCACTTAAGTGTTATCATTTGAGTCGTGGTAAAACATGGCGGCCGGCAGTGATATAGCGCCAACTTGTCTTCCATTTGGCGACCGCGTCGACTCTTACCGAAGCTGTGCCAAAATGGATCTATCCAGTTTTGAAACTAGACGACTCATATATCACAAACGTCTTTTCGAAACGGAATCGGCATCAACTAACCCTGGTCCTCACCTCACGTCGATCTTGGTCAATCTCTCCGGCTTCTCGGCGAACATGTCCCTGCTGATCTCGGACAGCTTGTTGTTGGATAGGTCAAGTGACCACAGAAAGGTCAAGGCGGCGAAGGCCCCAGGTCTGACGTGGTGGACGTCGTTGTGGCAAAGTACCAGAACGGACAGCCGCTTTGGGGGCTCCGCGAACGCGTCCGGCTCCACCACCACGATGTGGTTGAAAGAGAGGTCCAGACCCAGGAGGCGGTGGAAGTGCTTGAGGGGCCCGAGGGTCACCGACCCCCGAGTGCTGCTGGTGAGGGCGCCGCTCAAGTAGCAGTGGGTGAGGGACAGCCAGATCAAGGTGTGCTCCTGCCCTGCCAAGGGACGGCCGGAGGTGAGGAAGTCACTGGCCAAGATGGTGTCCTTGATCTGAAATGGAAAGTCATCTGAAGGCTCGTTTTTTCTTATGATTGCCATGGATTTGAAATTGAGTCATGACAGACTCTGTTATGTTTCTGATGTTATCATAAAATGGAGGTTGATCTGTTAAACCTCGGACAGATGGGCTTCACCAGCACAAAACAACACGCTTACTGCTTAGCCAACGATAGTAAAAGGGTCACGTGATTGTTTGCTTTTGAATTTTCTATTTTATTTAAAATATACAAATTTTTTATGTATATAGATGGTCTAACTAAGGTTAGAGGGAGTAAATGTCTCTTCCTCTTTCCATCAACTACCCCTCAGCTTCTCCCTTTCTTCCCGTCCTATTCGGTCAAAATTACGTGCCCCTTTTACTATCGGGGGTTCAGCAGTATATCTACACAAGAATTGATATTATATCGACAGCAAGGGATGTTATGTCTACAACAATTGCCACTGCATTTTGTATTGTATCGTCTTTCTTGATTGGCGACAGGAAATGTGGATTTTTAAGCAGAAAATACACCGCAAAAGTTGTCAGGAGGTTTCGGTTTTAAATAATTATTCTTCAGAAACCTTCCCGGGAGTGAGTAGAGCAACGATGCAATCCTCTTTAGATGTCATCCAAAGGGTCCCAAATGTTCAAAAATGAGTCAAAATACTAGTTCTTGAGGTCAAATTTTAAAAAATCGCCGAAAGATTCACATTTTATCTAAAATATACTCTGGAAATACTCTGGAAAATATACTCTCTCCTTAAAAAAAGGGAACGAAACCCCTTCCTATACAGAATTCTTACTTTCGGCCCTGCAAGAGACCCTCGTCATTTCGATCGTCATTCGAAAGTTATTACAATCGTCACACTTTTTTAAAGGGGGAGTTGTTCCTATCACGTGGAAAGAGGAACAATACATCATTGAAAAGAGCTTCACCATAACTAAATCGGGGATTATCCGTACCTGCAACTGCCTTATCCTGGTCGTATTCAGCCACTGGTTGGGAAGCCTGGCCACTCTAGCCTCTTGGTCCATAGGCAGTCCATGAAAAGTCAGTCTATCAATCAGTACTCTGTGGATATCCGAAACCACTTGCATCAAAGCAGCCTTTCCACTGCCCTCGAGGTAGCAGTCCACCTCGGCGTGTATCCTCTTCTCGGGTATGCGGATCATATCCATTCGAGGTCTCTTCCTGTCCCGCCTAATCCTCGCAGGTGGTGCCTCAGTCGTTGGGTTGCTCCAGCTCTGGCTATGGCTGGTACAGTTACACTGTTCGGGGAGTTTCAGTCCGCAAGCCTCCTCGGTGGCTTTAGCGACCTCGGTGAGGCATATAAACCAAATGCCTTAAATAAGAGTTGTAAATTATTTCAAGCAATGATATTTAAAGGAATATTTTTCCAATTTAAAATACTTATCAAAATTTTTATAATTACGTACATAGCTGCCAATTCGTAGCTCCGTCGTGCTCCGATTTTTCCGTACTTGGTCCAACTGTTACAAAAATACACTATTTTATTAAATTTTTCCGAATTTCATCTTATTCAGCCAGGTTTTTTGAATTCGGAACAATCTGATAAGTTTATATTTTTGTAACAAGACTATATAATCTGAACTAATAGGGAAAAATCGAAATGGTTGGCAGTTACGTAATATAAAAAGTTAAATTTTAAAACTTTTATTTCATATGAAGTTTTATATTGATTGAGAATCTCGAATCTTATATTGTTTGTCAGCCTCAAGTTGATCTCTGCCCGTCGCTAGTTCACATGAGCGGTCATAAGGATTTTTTTTAATTTTTGTTTTTATGATCTAAGAGCACTTTTAGTCATTTACTTAAGTCATAAAAATACAAATTTATGATTTTTCATGATCGGCGTGATCTCGAAATTTACGATTTATCATTCGAAACCATACCACCGCTGATGTGAACTAGGAGCTCAACTTGAGGCAGACAAACCATATCTAACATATTAAAAATATGTTACACAAAACAAAGACTTAGTTTTAAATTTTTAAATGTTGCTATGTATAGGGTGTCCCAAAAAAGACTGATACATTTTAAAAATCAATAACTAATAACTTGAAAACTAAAAAAGATAAAAATACGCGGTTTGTTGCATCCTACACCTAAGACTATCAAGAGTTTGATGTAACAAACCACATATTTTTATCTTTTTTAGTTTTCGAGTTATTAGTTATTGATTTCCAAAATGTGTCAGTCTTTTCAGGGACACCCTGTATCTTCAAAATAATATAGGTTTTGTAAATTATAATTATCAAAAAATTAATTAAAATCCATGTCTTTGAATAGCTAAAGAGTTCTTAATTATTAATATTTGAAATAAACGAGAGTAAAAGAAGAGAAAAAGATATTTTGAACACCATTTAGAGTTTTGGGTAGAAGAAAAGAACATATTTCAAGTTAAGATAGCTTAAGTAGCATAATGAACTTACCAATTAGCAGAGGCACGCGTAGAAATTTAGGATAATTTAATTTCATATTTGAAAAGCATAAGTTCATCTAAACTGTTTAATAACCTGCAAAAAATAGTATAAATTTAGCGAATCAATGGTATAACATAAATGAAACTTGGCCATTTTTGTCCTCATACTGGAATACCTTTCTGAAATTTTAAGCTGAATTTTGGAGTGACCAGAGCAAATTCTCGGTCAGAATTCTTCTGACACTAAATAAAAAGAAATCCCTTGGGAAATTTTCTTTTTTGAATAAAGATATGACGTTGGGCATTTCCTACTAAGTGCCGTAATTTCGCAATATATCGATTTCATTCTGTTTGCGGTTGTTAGATAATTTATTTGGTTTTGCGCTGCGGAGGATATTTTCTTGAGCTATAATTTTTTAACTAGTATAAAAGAAAACATTTAATTCTTTATTTCAAGTAATTTCGACAACACTAAAATACGTGTTAGTCCATGTATTTGACGAATTTCCCATCATATTACAGAGTTCCAAAGCAGTACATCACCGGACAATTTTTAGTGGTCTGCAACAAAGAACAAAATCGTAAAAGAATGTTTTGTGATCTTGTATCATTCCGTAATTTACTAGTATATGGTTAGTATTTAAGTTGTTTACAACCATGCTTGAAATTTAAACAAAATATTGAAATCCGTTGTAACCAGTAATTTAATCCAGTAACCAATATTTTAATTATGAAATAGTTTTTGTTTGTAATACAATGCTATATTTAAGCTAGATTAGCACTTAAACTAGATTAACTTTTCATGTGTGAATGTAGTATTAGGTTACTTTTTATATTACAGTCGAGTCCGCTTAATGTGATCGCAATTGTCCGAGACTAAACTGATAACATTATCCGATCGATAACAATAAGCGATCTCATATAAAAAACAGCAAACAGTGTAACTAGATTATTTGCTTTAAAATCAAAATCATGTAATCGTAATAAATGTATACGAAATTCTAATTTTACTCTAGGTAAATTTTAAGGGGAAAATATAAGAGTAGTTCAGTTAATAAAATTAAAATAATCACTTACTTTATATTTTTATAGAAACGTCTCTCTTTTCCCGCTCCTTTATATCCTTCCACTCCAATAAACCACTTATTTATTACATAATCTGAATTCCAGTAAACAAGGGAAAATCAAAATCTCTTATCAGAAACATCTGCAAAGCGTGGATCTTGGTGTTTCTTTAACCAATCACAAGTATGGATTCGGACCCCCCCATAACTGTTATCTTTCAATATAATATGCAGAATGTTTTATTTTTCTTACTCATACTGAGTTTCAGAAATATGAAGCGCCAGATGTTCTCATGGAGCAGACATTTACTTGTTAAAATTGACCTTCAAAATGAAACTCGAACTCAAAAGCGGTCGTATTAAAGGAGAAATGGACAAATTTTGATAATATAAAGCGGAGTGATGATCCATAGTTGATCACATTTAACGATGTAATTTAAATTAAATTAAATAGGAATGATCGGGACCTGTCGATTTCGATAACATTATCCGATTGATAACATTAACCGTGATCACATTAAGCGGATTCGACTGTATTTACAAATGTGTAGAATTGATCTTACCATCTCTTTGGTAAATTCAATTTTCAATTTTTTTTTAACTTTTTTTGGTTTTGGAGAAGTCAAAAGAATCATTAGAGAAGATACATTGATGCTTAAAACGTATTTAAAACCACCTTTTTAAGATAACATTGTAAAAAGTCATGAAATAATAATTTTACAAAAGTCAAACTACTATAGAAATATTTTTAAAAATAATTTTAAGTTTCTCATAAAATTCCCGTTATGACTTCATTTGTACCACATTGAGGAAAACTTGGGACTTTTAAAGAATTTTATTTCAAAGAGCTCAACATTGTGAGTACAATATCATTTAGGAATCCTTTAAAACTTAAATTCTGAGTTAAACTGAGTTCCAATAGATAGTGCAAGTATAAAATCAACTTTGGTCAAAAATTAGGGACCCAAGTATTTTTCTACAGGGACCTTAAAATGATATTTTCCAATTTTAGGAGTTTACAATTTAGGAGACTCCAATTTCTATTATATTTATTACTTATTATTAAGTGCAAGTTTTAAACTTTTTTCTTTCTGAACGTAAGTATCAAAGGTTTCTAAATAATCTTGTATTCTATTTTGTTGAGCCCCGTTCGAAATTAATTCTTAGTCCCAGGTTTTCATCAATATGTTACAAATATGGCCATAACAGGAGTTTTCTTAGAATTAATAAAGTCTTATCAATCAGTGTTGGTGTTCTATGAATTAAATTTGTGAAATGAGTTGTGCCAGCTTTTGAATTAATGAAAGGTCTTGAGGTTGCATTACTATAATTCTGCGAATTGGATTATGCAAAATCATTTGAAGAGCTTATTTTAAGTTCTTAGAAAATGGGTTTTCATACTTTTTTATGAATATTTTTCTTAATTTTTTTGACTTCATAACAAGAACAAGGACATTCTGGAAAACAAACGCGTACGTTATCGGTAGAAGTTTTCTAAAACTAAGAACGAAACTACGTAAAAGGTTACGTTATGAAGCTACGTTAGGTTGCATGAATGATTTTTTTTACTTTCTAAATGAAATTATACCATTGGTGTGTTATCAAACTGATTACAAAAAAATTACGTAAATTTCAAGGTTGTACCCAAGTTCTTAACCATAAGTGGTTATTTATACGCATGACTTATTTATTATTTGTAGTATTATGACGTTTAATCTGGGCTGTAACTAAACTCTGTTTTGGGCTCGAGGAGTTTTTTTCTATGGAAAGGGGATTTGGAGACATATCCCCTGGAAAGTGGGAAATTTTCAATCATTTTGATAAAATATAAAAGAACTATTAAATGTACCCCATCCTCCCAAAAAATAAAAAAATAAACATTTCCCTTTGAACTTCTTTCTGGCAACTCCACTCCACTATACAGGGTGTCCGACGAAAAGTGGTTCACCCCTTTAACTTTTGAACCCCTACAGATATAGTCATGAAAGTGGGGTTTAGGTATAGTAAAATGACTATGCCCTATCCGATGAGACAATTTTCAACGCCCTCTAGTGGAAACTTTGAGAATTAAAATTTTTATTTTAAAAACTTTTTGAGGTATGTGAAAAAAGTCACAGACTAAGTTGTAGAGCAGCATCGATTTAGTAGGAAAAGACACCTTAAGCAGCAAAATATCTTAAATAAAAACCCTAAAACGTAATCTCAATTAGGTTTAATTTACGTAGATTTTACGTCTTAAAACACTCCTCATGAGTTGTAAATGAGAAAGTTTCAATTTAATGAACTAAGAATACTTTTAGTCATTTACTTAAGTCATAAAAACGAAAATTTCTAATTTTTGCCTTGTGAGGAGCGTTCCCTATCTCATCGGATAGGGCATGGTCACTTTACTATACCTAGACCCCACTTTCATGACTATATCTCTAGGGGTTTAAAAGTACAAGGGGTTGGACCACTTTTCGTGGGACACCCTGTATAAATAGTCATGAAAATTTCGGCAGGGCGTGAGCCTCCTATCCCCCATTTTAAACACAACCCTGATTTCAATAATAGTTTCCATCGCTTTATTTGTGATACACTTTCTACTTTCAATATTGGCAATCAAGTGATATTAGCATAATCCTAAGAGAGATTCGACCCATTTCCCCCCCTTTCTTCCCCTTATATTTGATCTTCCTTCTTACACCAAGAATTCGTTTAAGGTTTAGGTCGAACAAGCTGTGATAAAAAACAGCAGAGAAAAAGCACTGTTCAACAATGGCAGCGCATCCCCCCCAAAAAAAAGCGTTTCATGAAGTTCAGAAAAAATAAACTCCAATAAAATTGATTTCTTTTCAGGTCTTCGATCCAACGACCTGTCGGTGCGAATGTCGCGAGAAACAGCTAGCTCAGATGTGCGCTCAGAAGAACAAGGTGTGGGACTCGACCACCTGTGAGTGTATCTGTCCCCCAGACCAACCTCAGATTTGTTCCAGCGGTGCCTTCTTCCACACTGGGATGTGCAGGTAAAAATCAATCCCCAGTATTCACCAGGGATAATAAAGTGGGCCCTTCAAATACACTCGCGGGTCCAAAATTTAAGGATAATTTGATTTTTTTGGCATATTGACACAAATCATAGTTTCTTATTTATGGAATTCATGTCAAAGGATCATCTAAGAATGAGAACGTGAGGTTAGAGATCAAATTAACCTAACAATATTTAGATTTACAGAGACCATCCATTAATAATGAGTTCCCTACTATTCGGATTACCATCAAAGATAAAGCAAATCGCAAACTTCCCTTATATAATTACGAAGAAAAAATGCCCGCCCCCACCCCGGAAAAATCAAAATGTTTGAATTCCCCCCCCCCCCCGTTTTTTGTTGAAAATTAATTTTGGCTGAATTTTGAAATTATTTATCATCATGCAAGAAACGAGATATTTTCGAAAATGCAGTGTTAGTAACATAGAGGGTTAGTAACATCTTACGTAAGCATCATTCAACAATCAACATTCATAAGCGGAAAAATAAGCAAAGGCCAAATCATCTCCTTCCCCCTTTAGTGCTTACGTAATATTTGAACGGCCTCGGGATTTATTTCAATAATAGAGAGCCCGGTGAAGGGATATAAAATAGGATAGAACTGGTATGGGTAACCTTTTGAAGTTGCGGGCCAAACTTTATGATTATACTACCAACAACGTTTCCTGAACCCAGCAGTAAGTCACTACGCGGAAGGAGAAAGTCAGTATAAACACAAGGCCTGTTGGGTTGATAGGAGGAAATTCGATACGCGAATTGTGATAAAAAGACATACATGGGTTAAACGAAATAATCATATTTTAAAATTGAAGTTCTTTGCTTCACTCGAAACTCAGAGACTGCGATGGGAGCTACTTTGTTAGTGACGTAGTAGGTTCAACTTAAGTTGCTGTCTAGTATAATAGAGTCGTTGACCGCATCTATTAGATAGTTGTAAAAAAATACCATGGGGATGGGACAGATTCTCATAAAGGGGCCATTGCTAATAGTCCAGGCAACGAATGCTCAAAAAAGGGTGTAGAGGGAAGTTCTTGGAACACAATTTTTGACTTTAGAACTTTGTTTGGACTAGTTTGGAGGTAAACATATCAAAAGTCCTCGACCCTAGCCCCTGAGCTTAATTCAGGGGGGGCGTTTAAAAGTCTCATTTTTCAGTTTTTGGCTTATTACTCATAGAAAATGCATCCCCACGAAAAAGTTTCAATTATCTTTTTTAAAGTAGATAAAATTACCAACAATTTAAGACCATTCCCAGGTTTATAGTTCCAATAGATTCCGAGTTACATCTCTTCAAAAATGGAAAATTTTTGAAAAAAGTTCGAGAAATAGAGTAAAAGTCGTATTTAAAGCAATTTATTGGCTATATTACACTTCTAAGAGTGAAGTAAGGGCTAAAACCTTATAACACAATTATTTAGCTTTAATTTAAGCCCTGAACCAAGTCTGTGAGATCAATAGTTCTTACGCTATCTGAAAAAAAAAACAAAAATTGGGAAAATGGGATTTTCCCAGAAAGGAGACCTAGAGGTTTGAGGGTACAGTAAAAGAGAAGAAAGTGGTATAAATTAATATACTAATATTGAAAACAGTATTTATTTGTCTGAAGTATTCCATTTTTACCTTATAAAATTTATTAATTATCTATTTCTTAATTATTAATCCAATAAATTCAACAAAAGCAGGCTTATCAACCTGCTTAAGGAGAAACTTGAAGAAAATGTAATCAAGACCCTTCAAGCCGACAGTGATGCGGATGTTCTGATTGTAGACACTGCTGTGGAAATGTCAGAAACAACAGCTGTCGGTATTGTGGGGGAGATGTCGACCTCATAGTCCTCTTGATGGCTAAAGCTGATCCACATAATGACATTATTTTCATCAAGCCTGGCCGTGGGAAGACAAGGGATTCTTTATTCTAGTCCCAAGAACTTCAGAAACTAGGATTCAAGGACGTGCTGTTTTTGAACGCCTTTACTGGATGCGACACAACATCTTCCGCATTCCGGAAAAGCAAGGTCACCTTTGCAAAGTTATATCTGAAGTCGCCAGAGGTCCAGAATGCAGCGGCGGTCTTTTCAGACCCTTCCTCCACCATCCCCGAAGTACAAAAGGCCGGTGAAACTTGCATCTTGAGGTGGTATGGGGCTCCAGCGAAAGAGGTCTCCCTCAATGCCTACAGGTATAAGTCCTTCTTAAAATCGGTGGTCACCATCAAGCCTGATATCTCTTGTCTTCCTCCCACCGAGGGAGTGGTCAAACAGCATTCCCTCCGAACATTCCACCAAGTTCAGCTGTGGCTGGGAAACACGCTGCCTCCTCAGATGTATGGATGGAAGATGGAGAATAACTGCCTGGTCCCAGTTCATAGTGAATTAGCAGCTGCACCGGACGATATCCTAAAAACAATTTTCTGCCGATGTGTGAAAGACTGTGCCAGCGCTAAGGGTGGTTGTAAAAAAGCAAGCCTCAAATGTTCCCTAGCATGCCAAAACTGCCAGGGGAACTGCCTGAATGGGGTCTCTCAAATTGACTCCGAAAGTGAAGAAGAGCAGGAGGATCCTCTAACCGTTTCCCTACAGGGATCCGATGGAGAGGATGATACAGAAGATGAAAACAAAATCGAGGATCAAGGTCCTCCCGCCCTAAGAGAGCAAGAAATTAACTGAATAATACCTACTATTGTAATGTTTATGTTTACTTTTCAATGCCAATAAACTTCGTTTTCACTAAACGGTTGTTTTGTAAAACTATCACAATGCCTATCCTATATGCACAAACATGGTAGTAGTGGAAAAATGGGGGTTCTGCAACAGCCGGCGCAGGCCGCAGGGACCTGCGCCGGCTGCGCCGGCAGATCTGTGATACCTGCGCCGGCAGATCTGTGATACCTGCGCCGGCAGCTCTGTGACTCCTGCGCCGGTTGCGCCGGCAGATCTGTGATACCTGCTCCGGCAGCTCGATGACTCCTGCGCCGGTGGAAAGGGGCTCTTGACTAAAACGGGAAGAGGATAATTAGAAGTTACCTGCTCCGGTGATCCCTGCGCCGGTAGAAAGAGGTTCCTTCCCAATCTACAAAATTGCGATTCCCTTCTCATTCTACTGATTGCGGAGTGTCTGCTACTTTACGGTTCTACCAATAAAATGGGACTCCACCACTAAATTGGGGCTCTGCCACTAAATTGCGGCTCCAACAACAGCAAGAAGCTAAAATTAAAGTTATTTAACATCAATATATTCTTGGTTACCGAAGTACGCATACCTTAACAATGCCTCAGTGGGTGAGGTGTAATCCCCTTCCATTTCATACAGATCATGCAACCTAGGGGGCGTCATACAGTCCCGCCTCTACAAAACGTGCCCTTTCTGTGGCACCAGACAGTCCCCTTTCGCAAAGAGCTTGCAATACACCAACGGGGAGGTACTCAGCTGTGATATATAAAAAGGCATTTCACAAATGACATATCATCATTTGTCATGATGTTGTCTCGCGAGGAACTTGTGTATACAGTAGTTTTATACATTACGCTAGCAATATGTTTCAGCTTGATTTACATATTTACGGGAAAATCAAACTATGCTATTGATTTCGTTCTACTTTTAAATGATACTTTGAATATGAAAAATAACACAATTTAGCATGGATGAGACATATCAAGATCCTTCTCACCCAGCAAGTTTTGGTGGTGTTGATAGTTTATACCGTGCATTAGAAAGGAAGGTACCTAGAAAAGAAATAAAAAATTGGTTGGAAGGTGTAGATGCATACACTCTACACAAACCGATACGCAAAAAGTTTCCAACAAATAAAGTGATTGTTTATTCAATTGATCAGCAGTGGCAAGCTGATTTAGCAGATCTCTCTAGTTTAAGCAAGTATAATGAGGGATATCGTTACCTATTATGTTGTATCGATGTTTTATCGAAATATGCATGGGTAATTCCATTAAAAAAGAAGCGGGGTAAAGATATTGTAGAAGCTTTTAAAGTTATATTTTCACAGAGAAAGCCTAAATTTTTACAAACTGACCAAGGGAAAGAATTTGAAAACAAGGTTTTTCAAAAGTTTTTAAAAGAAAATAATGTTAAATTTTTTACTACATACAATGCTACAAAAGCTTCAATCGTTGAAAGGTTCAATCGAACCTTAAAAACAAAAATGTGGAAATACTTTACAAGTCAAAACACATATACATATTTAAATGTTTTGGAAAAACTCGTTAAAAGTTATAATAACACATATCACTCTTCTATAAAACGCGCACCTGCAGAGGTGAACAATGAGAATGAGAGTCAAGTCTGGCTTTCTCTTTACGGAAAAAAATCCCCACCCTGCATTTGTGTTTTAAATGTAGGAGATATTGTTCGCATTTCTAAAAAGAAGCTCACTTTTGAGAAAGGATATGAGACCAATTGGACTGAAGAACTATTTGTTGTAACCGAGTGTGTGAAAAGAAGTCCTTGCGTGTATCGTATAAAAGACTTGCTCGGAGAACCTGTTTTAGGAACATTTTATTTGCAAGAATTACAAAAAGTTAAACTAAAAGAATCTTTTCCTATTGAAAAAGTTTTAAAGAAGAGAACTAAAAAGAAACGTGTCGATTACTTTGTTAAGTTTAAAGGATATTCAAATAAATTTAATCAATGGATTCCAGCATTAAATTTATCTGCCCTATAAAAGCCCAAGTCTTTAATGCTTAGCATTCATTTATCAACATGAGTTTGTACTTGACACTTCCGAGTGACAACTCTATGAATTATTTTCCTGAAAATAAAATATCACATTACATTACTCGATTACCTGCGCCCCTCGAACTTCAAGGTGAATGGGAAGTTGCCTTAACTCAATTCATCTACCCTCATACTTGGTATAATGTCAATGAACACAATAATTTGATAGGTTTTGACTTGGGAGATGGAAAAGAAATCGGACGTAGAATTCCACCTGGATTCTACGAAAGCGTTCCAGACATTCTAAAAGCAATCGCATTAGAAGAATTTCATGATAAGATAACCTTCAGATTTAATGTCTCTAACAAGAGAGTGCAGATAATGGTTAAGGGGAAAGCACGGGTTATTTTGCATGACGGCTTATCACAAATGTTAGGATTTGATCCCACCGAAATAGTTTCAAATGATCCAAACGTTGAAACCGTTGTTGAAAGCCCCTTAGTAGCCGACCCTTGCGCTCATTATCGTGTTTTATTTCTTTACACTGACATTGTTGAGTCCCAAATTGTTGGAGATGTATTTGCACCTTTACTTCGCATTGTAAATGTTACAGGCAGTGACGGCGAAATGATATGCGTGCAATATGATAGGCCGCACTATATCCCTCTCAGTCGAAAAATAATTGATACCATTGAAATAGATATAAGGACGCATCGCGGTGAATTAACGCCATTTGAACGCGGACGCTCATACGTGAAACTACACCTCCGACAAAAGTATCTCCCATAATGCACGTTCCATATACATGTTGTCAAAAATCCTTTGAGGATTATTATTTACAGCAGACTGGAAACGGTCTTGACTTTTATCGTGGATCAGCATATCAATCGGGATATGGGGGAGTGGGTGGCCTGTTTCGCTCATTTTTTAGAACTGCTATGCCCCTTCTTAAATCAGGGGCTAAAGTACTAGGAAAACAGATTCTGAAAAGTGGGATAGATGTTATGGGTGATATTTCTCGAGGGGAACAACCCAAACAAGCTGCTCAGAAGCGTTTTAAGGAGGCAGGAAAGATATTGACAGATAAAGCAGCAACAAAAGTAAAGACAATGATTGGCTCTGGAAAAAGGAATAAAAGGCGAAGACAATCTCAAAATCGAGTTAGTTTACCAAAAGCTAAGAAAGTGAGAACACGCGATATTTTCTCTTAAGAAATGGCTGCTCTTATACATCAAGATTCCCCCATATGCGTTAAATCAGAATTGGATTTATTTACCATTCCCTCCACCCAAGCTGCTATTGAATCGGGAAAGTTTGTTGAATATTTCCCATTATCTAACATACGCGATGGATCCCCAGTTGAATTTCATATTTCTGGAAGCGGGGATGAATATCTAGACTTGGCCGATTCCTACATTCATGTAAAGGCTAAAATAACACTGTTCTACACTGAAAAAATTTCCTTGATGAAAATAGTCATTTCTTATAGATTTTGGGTCGCTGAATACGAAAATCACCATTAAAATTCTCAATTGACTCAGGATTTTCGGGGAACAGCCCCTCCCCCTTTTCACGTTTTTTAACGACTTTATAACTTTGAACTCGATTTTCAGGGTCAAAAAGCGTTGCTTTAATCTTCAAATTGCCCCCCAGGGGACAAGAAATGTTCAAATTAATAAAATATGATAAATTTATAACGAATGGATAGGTTTAAGGGGTAGTTAACCCCCTAAGAATGCAAAAAATTAGCTAAAAATTATAGAGGTTTTTATACGCTATTTTTTCCTCTTATTTTATACGCAATTCACGTTTGAAGGGTCCTAACCCTTCCCCAAGGACCCAAATTTGATGGCAATATGCAGCAATGATTTTTGGTAAAAGCGGTTGAGGTGAGAGCGCCCCCAGAGCACCCACGGAAGGGTTCAATGCCGCACTTAGAGTTTAACTGTGCTGTACAAAAAAAAATTTGAAGCCACTTACTGAATTTCAGCTGATTCTTGTGTAAAATGATCTGCTGAATTCAAATATGACACCCATTTTCCTCCATCACCCTCAGTTTTTAAGGGGATGCCCCCTAATTGTTATCCACAGCCGTGCATCTATTAACATCTTGAAACATGGAATCCTCACTCCCGAAAACCGGTCAGTTTTTAAAGAACTGAAGAGTTTCTACTTAGGATACACCCAAAATATAAGAAAAACGTCATTTGTAATCTTTTCAAAATCATCGATATTAATTCCTGAACTCGCGAGTGCCTTCGCGATTCTGGAAGTCTTCCGAACTCTTCCGCGGGGACTTCTGGGAGGCTAACACCTCAACCGCTTTTAGTAAAAATTATTGCTGTATATTGTCATCAAATTTGGGTCCTTGGGGAAGGGTTAGGACCCTTCAAACGGGATTTGCGTAAAAAATAAGAGGAAAAAATAGCGTATAGAAACCTCTTTAATTTTTAGCTATTTTTTTGTATTTTTAGGGGGGTAATTACCCCTTAACCCTATCCATTTGTTATAAATTTATCATATTTTATTAATTTGAACATTTCTTGTTAACTGGGGAGCAATTTGAAGACTAAAATAATGCTTTTTGACCCTGAAAATCGAGTTTAAAGTTATAAGGTCGTCGAAAAACGTAAAAAGGGGGAGGGGCTGTTCCCCGAAAATCCTGAGTCAATTGAGAATTTTAATGGTTATTTTCGTATTCAGCGACCCAAAATCTATAAGAATTGACTATTTTCATCAAGGAAAAAATTTTGAAGGTCGAATTTGTAGAACAGTGTAATCAAACATGACGGAACCACCCTACCCGAAAATGAACCTGTTGCCCCCGTTAATTTGTTTCTGCATTCTTTGTTTGCACAAATAGATGTTAGCCTCAATGATCGCATCATTTCTTCGGCCAGTAACACCTATCCCTACCGCGCCTATCTCGAAACCCTTTTAAACTATGGAGAAGACGCCAAGAAAAGCTTACTCACCTGTGAAGCATTCTTCAAAGACGACAACCCCCATGAAGTTAATCCCGTCGCCGCAGAGGCGTGTGAAAGTCTAAAGAAGCGTTATCAACTGACTATCAATAGCCGAACAGTCGACATGGTGGGCCAGCTCCATTGTGACTTGTTTCAACAGAACCGCCTCATGCTTAATCTTGTTGATTTGAAAATAAAGATGATAAGGAGCAAACCCAACTTTTGTTTACTATCATCTAGTAATTCTGAATACAATATAGTGTTAGAACATGCATCGCTTTTTATTAGAAAAGTGAAAGTTAGTCCGGGGGTTTCTTTGGGACATGCTAAAGCCTTAGAAAAAGCTTCAGCAAAATATCCAATAGATAGAGTTGTTTGTAAAACTTACTCGGTTCCGAAAGGAAGTTTGTCTTTTATGCAAGACAATGTTTTCCTGGGATCGATGCCAAAACGAGTTATTATAACTTGTGTGAAAAACGCAGCCTTAAACGGCCAATATGCATTAAACCCCTTTAATTTTGAACATTTTAAACTCAACTTTTTAGGGATTTATTTGGATGGACAGCCGGTTCCATGCAAACCTATGGAATTAAACTATGAAAACGATAATTATATCAGAGCCTATCACAGTTTGTTTTCAGGATTTAATCAGGATAGGGGAATTTGTATTTCACGAGAGGAATTTTCAAAAGGATATACCATATACTCGTTTGATTTAACTCCCGACTTATGTGACGGATCTCATTTCAATTTACTTCACCAAGGGAATTTAAGAGTGGAAGCCAAGTTTTCTAGTGCTTTAGAGGAAACGGTTTCCGTTTTAGTGTATGCTGAATTTCAAAACATAATTGAAATTACAAAATCTCGCAATATTTTATGTGATTTTGCCAACTGAAAGAAATGGATAGCTATCAACTGGAAAGTATACTATCAAGAAATCGTTTCACTCAAAGATATTTTCTCGGAGTTTTTCCTAGTGATCGGTTACCTACACGGATTCGTTATTACCCAGCATGCCTAATTGCAAACGTAGACCCTTCTTCAAAGAGAGGAAGCCATTGGTTAGCCTTTTTCATCACTTCCCCAGAAGAAATTGAATTCTTTGACTCCTATGGTCACACTCCTTTTGATATATATTTATTAAAATCAAAAGGAGTGTGACCATAGGAGTCAAAGAATTCAATTTCTTCTGGGGAAGTGATGAAAAAGGCTAACCAATGGCTTCCTCTCTTTGAAGAAGGGTCTACGTTTGCAATTAGGCATGCTGGGTAATAACGAATCCGTGTAGGTAACCGATCACTAGGAAAAACTCCGAGAAAATATCTTTGAGTGAAACGATTTCTTGATAGTATACTTTCCAGTTGATAGCTATCCATTTCTTTCAGTTGGCAAAATCACATAAAATATTGCGAGATTTTGTAATTTCAATTATGTTTTGAAATTCAGCATACACTAAAACGGAAACCGTTTCCTCTAAAGCACTAGAAAACTTGGCTTCCACTCTTAAATTCCCTTGGTGAAGTAAATTGAAATGAGATCCGTCACATAAGTCGGGAGTTAAATCAAACGAGTATATGGTATATCCTTTTGAAAATTCCTCTCGTGAAATACAAATTCCCTTATCCTGATTAAATCCTGAAAACAAACTGTGATAGGCTCTGATATAATTATCGTTTTCATAGTTTAATTCCATAGGTTTGCATGGAACCGGCTGTCCATCCAAATAAATCCCTAAAAAGTTGAGTTTAAAATGTTCAAAATTAAAGGGGTTTAATGCATATTGGCCGTTTAAGGCTGCGTTTTTCACACAAGTTATAATAACTCGTTTTGGCATCGATCCCAGGAAAACATTGTCTTGCATAAAAGACAAACTTCCTTTCGGAACCGAGTAAGTTTTACAAACAACTCTATCTATTGGATATTTTGCTGAAGCTTTTTCTAAGGCTTTAGCATGTCCCAAAGAAACCCCCGGACTAACTTTCACTTTTCTAATAAAAAGCGATGCATGTTCTAACACTTTATTGTATTCAGAATTACTAGATGATAGTAAACAAAAGTTGGGTTTGCTCCTTATCATCTTTATTTTCAAATCAACAAGATTAAGCATGAGGCGGTTCTGTTGAAACAAGTCACAATGGAGCTGGCCCACCATGTCGACTGTTCGGCTATTGATAGTCAGTTGATAACGCTTCTTTAGACTTTCACACGCCTCTGCGGCGACGGGATTAACTTCATGGGGGTTGTCGTCTTTGAAGAATGCTTCACAGGTGAGTAAGCTTTTCTTGGCGTCTTCTCCATAGTTTAAAAGGGTTTCGAGATAGGCGCGGTAGGGATAGGTGTTACTGGCCGAAGAAATGATGCGATCATTGAGGCTAACATCTATTTGTGCAAACAAAGAATGCAGAAACAAATTAACGGGGGCAACAGGTTCATTTTCGGGTAGGGTGGTTCCGTCATGTTTGATTATTTTAGCCTTTACATGAATGTAGGAATCGGCCAAGTCTAGATATTCATCCCCGCTTCCAGAAATATGAAATTCAACTGGGGATCCATCGCGTATGTTAGATAATGGGAAATATTCAACAAACTTTCCCGATTCAATAGCAGCTTGGGTGGAGGGAATGGTAAATAAATCCAATTCTGATTTAACGCATATGGGGGAATCTTGATGTATAAGAGCAGCCATTTCTTAAGAGAAAATATCGCGTGTTCTCACTTTCTTAGCTTTTGGTAAACTAACTCGATTTTGAGATTGTCTTCGCCTTTTATTCCTTTTTCCAGAGCCAATCATTGTCTTTACTTTTGTTGCTGCTTTATCTGTCAATATCTTTCCTGCCTCCTTAAAACGCTTCTGAGCAGCTTGTTTGGGTTGTTCCCCTCGAGAAATATCACCCATAACATCTATCCCACTTTTCAGAATCTGTTTTCCTAGTACTTTAGCCCCTGATTTAAGAAGGGGCATAGCAGTTCTAAAAAATGAGCGAAACAGGCCACCCACTCCCCCATATCCCGATTGATATGCTGATCCACGATAAAAGTCAAGACCGTTTCCAGTCTGCTGTAAATAATAATCCTCAAAGGATTTTTGACAACATGTATATGGAACGTGCATTATGGGAGATACTTTTGTCGGAGGTGTAGTTTCACGTATGAGCGTCCGCGTTCAAATGGCGTTAATTCACCGCGATGCGTCCTTATATCTATTTCAATGGTATCAATTATTTTTCGACTGAGAGGGATATAGTGCGGCCTATCATATTGCACGCATATCATTTCGCCGTCACTGCCTGTAACATTTACAATGCGAAGTAAAGGTGCAAATACATCTCCAACAATTTGGGACTCAACAATGTCAGTGTAAAGAAATAAAACACGATAATGAGCGCAAGGGTCGGCTACTAAGGGGCTTTCAACAACGGTTTCAACGTTTGGATCATTTGAAACTATTTCGGTGGGATCAAATCCTAACATTTGTGATAAGCCGTCATGCAAAATAACCCGTGCTTTCCCCTTAACCATTATCTGCACTCTCTTGTTAGAGACATTAAATCTGAAGGTTATCTTATCATGAAATTCTTCTAATGCGATTGCTTTTAGAATGTCTGGAACGCTTTCGTAGAATCCAGGTGGAATTCTACGTCCGATTTCTTTTCCATCTCCCAAGTCAAAACCTATCAAATTATTGTGTTCATTGACATTATACCAAGTATGAGGGTAGATGAATTGAGTTAAGGCAACTTCCCATTCACCTTGAAGTTCGAGGGGCGCAGGTAATCGAGTAATGTAATGTGATATTTTATTTTCAGGAAAATAATTCATAGAGTTGTCACTCGGAAGTGTCAAGTACAAACTCATGTTGATAAATGAATGCTAAGCATTAAAGTCTTGGGCTTTTATAGGGCAGATAAATTTAATGCTGGAATCCATTGATTAAATTTATTTGAATATCCTTTAAACTTAACAAAGTATTCGACACGTTTCTTTTTAGTTCTCTTCTTTAAAACTTTTTCAATAGGAAAAGATTCTTTTAGTTTAATTTTTTGTAATTCTTGCAAATAAAATGTTCCTAAAACAGGTTCTCCGAGCAAGTCTTTTATACGATACACGCAAGGACTTCTTTTCACACACTCGGTTACAACAAATAGTTCTTCAGTCCAATTGGTCTCATATCCTTTCTCAAAAGTGAGCTTCTTTTTAGAAATGCGAACAATATCTCCTACATTTAAAACACAAATGCAGGGTGGGGATTTTTTTCCGTAAAGAGAAAGCCAGACTTGACTCTCATTCTCATTGTTCACCTCTGCAGGTGCGCGTTTTATAGAAGAGTGATATGTGTTATTATAACTTTTAACGAGTTTTTCCAAAACATTTAAATATGTATATGTGTTTTGACTTGTAAAGTATTTCCACATTTTTGTTTTTAAGGTTCGATTGAACCTTTCAACGATTGAAGCTTTTGTAGCATTGTATGTAGTAAAAAATTTAACATTATTTTCTTTTAAAAACTTTTGAAAAACCTTGTTTTCAAATTCTTTCCCTTGGTCAGTTTGTAAAAATTTAGGCTTTCTCTGTGAAAATATAACTTTAAAAGCTTCTACAATATCTTTACCCCGCTTCTGCTTTAATGGAATTACCCATGCATATTTCGATAAAACATCGATACAACATAATAGGTAACGATATCCCTCATTATACTTGCTTAAACTAGAGAGATCTGCTAAATCAGCTTGCCACTGCTGATCAATTGAATAAACAATCACTTTATTTGTTGGAAACTTTTTGCGTATCGGTTTGTGTAGAGTGTATGCATCTACACCTTCCAACCAATTTTTTATTTCTTTTCTAGGTACCTTCCTTTCTAATGCACGGTATAAACTATCAACACCACCAAAACTTGCTGGGTGAGAAGGATCTTGATATGTCTCATCCATGCTAAATTGTGTTATTTTTCATATTCAAAGTATCATTTAAAAGTAGAACGAAATCAATAGCATAGTTTGATTTTCCCGTAAATATGTAAATCAAGCTGAAACATATTGCTAGCGTAATGTATAAAACTACTGTATACACAAGTTCCTCGCGAGACAACATCATGACAAATGATGATATGTCATTTGTGAAATGCCTTTTTATATATCACAGCTGAGTACCTCCCCGTTGGTGTATTGCAACCTCTTTGCGAAAGGGGACTGTCTGGTGCCACAGAAAGGGCACGTTTTGTAGAGGCGGGACTGTATGACGCCCCCTAGGTTGCATGATCTGTATGAAATGGAAGGGGATTACACCTCACCCACTGAGGCATTGTTAAGGTATGCGTACTTCGGTAACCAAGAATATATTGATGTTAAATAACTTTAATTTTAGCTTCTTGCTGTTGTTGGAGCCGCAATTTAGTGGCAGAGCCCCAATTTAGTGGTGGAGTCCCATTTTATTGGTAGAACCGTAAAGTAGCAGACACTCCGCAATCAGTAGAATGAGAAGGGAATCGCAATTTTGTAGATTGGGAAGGAACCTCTTTCTACCGGCGCAGGGATCACCGGAGCAGGTAACTTCTAATTATCCTCTTCCCGTTTTAGTCAAGAGCCCCTTTCCACCGGCGCAGGAGTCATCGAGCTGCCGGAGCAGGTATCACAGATCTGCCGGCGCAACCGGCGCAGGAGTCACAGAGCTGCCGGCGCAGGTATCACAGATCTGCCGGCGCAACCGGCGCAGGTCCCTGCGGCCTGCGCCGGCTGTTGCAGAACCCCCATTTTTCCACTACTCATGGTCATAGCAAAATATTTTCCCATGTCTAGATTTTCTTTAATTAAGTGTGAGGAACCTGGTCATCGGGCCTACACTTGTACTGAGTAAAACTTGGGGCATATTTAATCAGCTTTCATTTTGTATAGAGTGGTCATGCCCTTTATGTTTTACGACTTTTCTTCTATTTAACTGTATTCCTACAAACCTGTAGCCTGCTGTTTTTTCAGTGTTCTTCCTTTTTTACACCAACATAGCCCTATCCGTTCCTTTTTGAAAGGACAAAAGCCTCTCGAAATTTCCTCTTAACCGTTATACCAACATGAACCTATGCCTGCCAAATGTTATAAGCTGTAATTTATGTCTGACAAGTATGCAAAATTCATAAATATGACCCTCATTTTTTTAATTCAATAAATATAGTACAAATAATTAATTAAATTGAAAATAATTAATAATTAAGAAATAGGTAATTAATAAATTTTATAAGGTAAAAATGGAATACTTCAGACAAATAAATACTGTTTTCAATATTAGTATATTAATTTATACCACTTTCTTCTCTTTTACTGTACCCTCAAACCTCTAGGTCTCCTTTCTGGGAAAATCCCATTTTCCCAATTTTTGTTTTTTTTTTCAGATAGCGTAAGAACTATTGATCTCACAGACTTGGTTCAGGGCTTAAATTAAAGATAAATAATTGTGTTATAAGGTTTTAGCCCTTACTTCACTCTTAGAAGTGTAATATAGCCAATAAGTTGCTTTAAATACGACTTTTACTCTATTTTTCGAACTTTTTCAAAAATTTTCCATTTTTGAAGAGATGTAACTCGGAATCTATTGGACCTATAAACCTGGAAATGGTCTTAAATTGTTGGTAATTTTATCTACTTTAAAAAATATAATTGAAACTTTTTCGTGGGGATGCATTTTCTATGAGTAATAAGCCAAAAACTGAAAAATGAGACTTTTAAACGCCCCCCCTAAATTAAGCTCAGGGGCTAGGGTCGAGGACTTTTGATATGTTTACCTCCAAACTAGTCCAAACAAAGTTCTAAAGTCAAAAATTGTGTTCCAAGAACTTCCCTCTGTAACCCTTCGTTGCCTGGACTATAAGGTTGTCTTGGCTGTTCTTTTATAAGAACATTAAAAGGAAGATTTTTTAACATCTGCTTCATAAACTTTAAGGGGTGATGCCGAGATTTATACAGAAAAAGGAGGTCCAAAATTACTTCCTTAAAAAGTTTGTTATTTTTGATGAGTTGAATTAACTTTTTTTTTTAATTTTAGGTGTGTACCTCAGAGTGAAACCAATTCACAAGGACGTAAACGTAGAAGACCCCCTGTTTGAAAAGAAGTTTACTTAAACATTGATCTTAAAAGTACAAATTAGGAGTTAGTTTATGTGTGAAGGTATTTAAGAGACTAAAAAAAGTTTCAGGATTTTAAACCATACCCAGCCTATCCTGGGTAACATTTCTAAAAGATTTAGAGCATTAACAAGGTATTTGTCCTACCTTTACAACATAATCTTAAAATGAGAAATGCTAAGGATATTTTAATACTTTTCCCCTGTGAGTTTACCTTTAACATTATGTGTTTCCTGACAAATATAAGTTCAGTAAAAACTTAGTAAAATTCGTTTTTTATGAAGAATTGAGAAAAGATGCCTAGAAGAAAATTTATTTCATTTAATACAGTGGTTCCCAACCTTTTGTGGCCCATCGCCCCCTTTCTAAGGGTTGACTAACACCTATCGCCCCCTTTTCACTCTAAATGTATGTCTAATTTTATATGTATTTTTTCATTCTAATTGTAAGTAAAATGTAGTTTGGGGTCCTCCCCCAGAAAATTTTCTGAAATTTTACCATAAGAAACAGGGTTTTAACTTGTTTTGGTACTTTAAGTCTGAATACAGTCTGTCAGTACAGTACAATTTTATTTTCCCCCTTTGAATACTCATCGCCCCCCACTTATTTATAGCCCCCTTGATAACACAAATCGCCCACCTGGGGGCGATCGCCCCCAGGTTGGGAACCACTGATTTAATACTTTTGAGCTATTGATTGTGATTGCATGATTCACACACACCAACAAAGCAACATGAATACATTTATTATCATTTAGCCTACCCATGTTTAAAAAAAATTGGAAACTTTAATTCATTTCGAATGGAAGACGAAAATATTTTTCTACCTAAGAATCAATGATTCTTAGTTATTGCAAAGCGAAGAAAAACACAAAAGTTAAATTGAGTTTTATTTTTCTTATAAAAAAATTTAACAGTTTATCACAATTTAAAAAACATTAAAATTCAAGTAACCAACAATTCACACAAGTATAAATATTAAAATAGCAAGGCACTTAAATTAATCTGTCCAATTTACAACTATTTTTGCTTAAAAACCATAATTCTGGGCAGTATATCATGATAATAGGTCAATAAGTGATTACATTAAATGGATAAAATGTAACAAATGATATTGAATTAAAAAGATGACATTTTAAAAATAAATACGTAAATTGCGGAGTAATCAGTAAAGTATCAAGCCAAAATTTTACGTGTAGGATCACTACCCTACAGTAATGGACCGGACACCAAGGTGGGATGCTTTAACTGAAAAAAAAATATATGATTGAATTTGAAGTGATTGACTTCTATGTGCTGCAATATATCATTATTGACCTTTCTAGGCATACTCTCAACAGTATTTTGATACTAAATTTTGGAAATTTTTGTCCATTTCTGCCTTGATAATATTATCTCAGTTGTAGATTTTGATTGTGTCCCCTCGTTCCTTAAATATTGTGTTGTGATGTCCCAAAAATGATTCCTAGAGTTTGTTTTGGGACTCTGAAGGTACCAGAGAAATGTTTTTATTCCTTTATCTTAATCCCCCTGTTTGACAGAGGCTCCAACATGGGCGGATTTAAGTGGGTGCAATGCACCCTCAACTTTTTGAGAAATTTCCATTTTTATAGGGGAAAATCATGTTTCCAAGGCCCTCAGGGACAGCTTAACCCCCGCCATGTTTTCCAGTTATGCACCGTCAGGGTTCACAACCTAAATCCGCCCATGGGCTCCAACATGGCAGGAAGCATTGCCTCCCGGAAAGTGAAATTTTTCTATTTTATGAAATTGACAGTGGGTGGGAATAATCAAACTGTCCAAAATGTTCACCCTGGCATCAGTATTTAATTTACCATTAACGAAAGTTCAGGATTCTACGAAAAACACCCCCAAACGAGATTACACCATCTCTGAATTTGACGATTGATGGGCCACAAGAAAGACTTCCCTTTGTCATTTATCAAACTCAAGCGTGCCCAATTGACTGGGGGATTGTTCTGTGTAACTCAATTCTTCATAAAACAGCTTTCTATTCGTTTTAAATCCAGTTCTATTAGTTTTAAGACGTTGCAAACGCCAAGCGTTTGGATAATGTGATGTTTGGCTTGCTTGCGTGCGACAACAAACCTATGGCTATTAAAAACGGATATTTCTTTTAACGAAGTATTGTAGCGGACCTAACCCCTGCAGCCATTTTAAACTCATTTTAGATTATTTGAAATGCTTTTTTTTGTGGTTTTTACGATTTTCACTTTAGGACACGTTGATGTTATTAAGTCATTTATGAGGGACAAACAAGTGCGATTAGTGGTCCAACTCCTGTAATCTTTCTACAACACCGAAAATTGGCCGTGGCTTTAATAACTCTCCCGAAATTGTACGAATATGCATGCCTAAAAAGTGACTACTTGCTTCATCACTTCTTTCTAAGTCCCCCAAATTTATTTATTTCAAAATATCACGCAGAACTAAAGAAAGAACCTCACCAGATCACGTGTAAGCATTTAAATGTAAAAAAATTGAGATACAGTCGTATTTTATGCTAATTGTCTGGTGTCCGGTTCATTACTGTATGTAAGTGTAGTGTATTATGGATATAATTTGTTATTTTTAAAATGCAAACATGGAGTCAAAGCCTTAATTTTTTTTGACTAGTTATTTGAAAAGGAAAAAACGCATTAAATTATAACAGAACATTTACAAAAAAAGGAAGAACTAAAGTATAATTAAGAAAATATAATTAATATATGCATAATAATATATTTTAATTCCACACATACTACAAGTTTATAATATTTACATTATATCCTATACTCGAATGCAACTTAAGTTGAGCCTGACGTCATGGCCACGCGGAAGAAAATCTGAGTAAACAGAAAGCCTGCTGGGTTGCTCTAGATCAGTGTTTCCCAACCTTTTTCGGCCCATGCCCCACCGAAGCCTTTCTAAATTTCCCATGCCCCCATGTCTATTTTTTTTTCGAAAATCCTTCCTGGAAATTAAATAAAGCCTGGATGTCCATGCCCCACCTGGGGGGCAATTTGTTTGAAAATTTTCAAATTGCCCCCCTGGAAAATCATATTGCCCCCCGGTGGGGCGTGCGCCCCACGTTGGGAATCACTGCTCTAGATAGCTCTTATTGGCTGGTGAGTTTGAGAGCGAGTTGTACTACTACGCGTTACGCCACTTTAAAAAATAATAATAATGAACATTTTATGCATATCGGGATGAAAAGATGCTTAATATATGTCGATTTAAAAAACTAATTATTCAAAATTAAAGCTCTAAATTTCACTCAAAATTCAGACACCTCGCGGGGAACTACTTTCTTTGGTTGCTCTCAGCATTTTTCTACAGGCTCAAGTTAAGTTGCAACTGAGTATAACGATACCAGTTTAACATAGTACTTCAATTTGTTTAATTACATAAATTATTCACTTAGCAAAACAAGCTTAATATTTTAGCAAACATATTTAATAATAAGAAGATAGGGACTATATTTATCAGGGGCGTCATTTAGGGGGGGCAGGGGGGGGCAACCGCCCCCCCCCAAGGTTTCCACTGTAATATGAAAAATAGCTGCAAGTCCCTTGAAAATTCTGTAACTTCCACAAGGAGCTTTTGGTGCAACTCAAAATGTCTCAAAAGGAGTTAAAACATTACTTTTGAGGGTTCAATTTCAAAAAACGTCTGGGGGAGGACTCCCAGCCCCCCTCTAAAATTTCCACGTCTCTTATTTAGTGTTTTCCCCCTTGAAAAATATTCCTCTTACAAGAAGCTTTTCTCTTTAGAAGCTCCCTAAAGAGTTTGAAAAAGAGATAAAACACTAGTTTAAAAAGTAATTAAAATTCCTGGGGAAGGACCCCTGGCCCCCCTTAAAACTTTGAAGTTTATTTACAACTCTTTTCCATAGAAAATTATGTGGTTTACAAGAAACTGTTCTCTTTGGGTGCAGCCGAAAGGGTCTCAAAACTAGCTAAAACACTACTTTAAGAGCCAAATTTTCTAAATTTTCCTGGGGGTGAACCCCCAGACCCCCCATCTTTCCTTGGAGTTCACCTAGTCAAATATTGACATGATATTACCTTAAGAATGAAGTTGAGGCAACCCCCGCCAAAAAATACCCTAGTTACAGCAAGGTCCAGACACATTTAAAAAAAAATTCCTTGCCCCCCCCCCCAACGAAAAACTGAAATGACGCCCCTGATATTTATGATACAAACATATCACTTGTTTTAAGCTCAAATAGTATCATTTACTTAAGGACATTTCAGTAAAAGATAAAACAATGATAAACACATGATAAGCATGTTTGTGGGGATTAGAAACGTATTTATTTAAAACATGCCTATTATAACTTTAAAATATTATGATTGAAAAAATTAACAAGTAATTTGACAAATTACTGCAAATACCTATAGTTTATTGGCCCCATATGTTGTGCACACTGCCCGTCACTATTACACCGGCACACAAAATAAAAAAAGTGGAATGTACTTTGGACCGGACCTACCTACCAAGATGATTTTCGACCCGCTGAATCTGAATTTCAAGTCCGTTTGGCCCGGTCACCCTCCAGTTTTGAGTTAAATGCAAAAAACCTAAAAAAAAGGCCAAAAATTGCAAAAAACTGCAGTCACAGCAATGAAAAAATTTTTGTGGACCCGGATCAAGTATGATTTTTGTATATTCCAAATAACTGAATCTAAATCTAAAAGTTAATTAGCTCGGTGAGCCATCCAAATTTGAAAAAAAACGAAAATTTAAAAAAAATGATTTAATTGAACCATGAAATTAGTCACCAGTTTTTGAGAAAAATTTGCAAGTGTAGTTAATTACCATACTTGAAAACTTTTCTCAAAAACTTCAACTGGTGACTAACTTCATGGTTCAATTTTTTATGATTTAGTTATTTCATTGATTTATTTTTTTAATTCTCGTTTTTTTTTTAAATTTGGACGGCTCACCGGGCTAATTAACTTTTAGATTTAGATTCAGTTATTTGGAATACACAAAAATCATACGTGATCAGGGTCCACAAAAATTTTTTCATTGCTGTGACTGCAGTTTTTTGCAATTTTTGGCCCTTTTTTTTAGGTTTTTTGCATTTAACTCAAAACTGGAGGGTGACCGGGCCAAACGGACTTGAAATTCAGATTCAGCGGGTCGAAAATCATGTCGGTAGGTAGGTCCGGTCCAAAGTACATTCCATTTTTTTTATTTTGTGTGCCGGTGTTATCAATGAATTTTGGAGTGAGATCATCGGACCGACTAGGATTCTGTGGTTCTCTATGGAGTCCGTGTTGGAAAGATGGCCGAATTTGAATATTTAAAGAAAATAAAAAGTTGTAACAAGGCTTCTGTAGATGAATTTGCGGAAGGAACATTAAGAGTTATATATTTGCTCTATAGCAAATTTCTCAAAAACTGAGTGTCCTCATTTTTGAGTGACTCTTTATGAATGCATGGTGCTATATTGGCCCTATGTATTAAGTACAATTATTTTTAAAACCATTTAAAAATGATAATCTATAATAACTGTTTAATGATACAAGGCACAAAAACAGCAAAAAGCCTTGTTAAAAAGTTACATAATGTAAAAAATATGAAAATAAATTTATCATTCATATGTAATACCGGCAAGAAAAGTATTTGGTGTCAGTCATTTATAAAATTCTATGGATTTTTAAGGAAATAGCCAACTGCAACTCTTCCACATTATAGATGATTTTGTAAGATAAATTTTCAAATTTGAAAAGATTTAACTTTTTACCATAAAATTTAAAGGAAAAGTACAGCATTAAAAAATTACATAAATGTTTAAGAGAACCCTAAGTTTAAAGTTTAAAAAATTAAAGAAAAAATTCCTTTAGCAAAAAAAAGCCAAAATAATAAATTGGAGGGATTCAGCAAATTTCTTTACCTGAAAAAAATTTCTGAAGCTTCTTTTTATTAAAGTTATAAATTTATATAAAACAATGTTTTTGACTCTCAGGTGTTTAAGATAATTATCTCCCCTAAAAAGAAAATCAAACTTAAGTTTATGTTGCGCTTTCTTTTCTTGCGTTTTTCTGCAATACACCTGCATTAGAAAATTGATGCTTTGTTGACCTCCTGTAAATTGTAATGCCACTTTTCGAAAATTGCAAGACAGAACTTTTAAACTATCTTATTAATCATTTTCACCCAGTCTATCAATTTTTTTTTGAATTGCACAAAAATTCATAAAATATCATGAGCAATCAAAATAGTTTCTTAAATTATTACGATTTAATCAACTCACTACTCAGAGCATTGATAGGGGTCCAGAACATATCTACAAAATTCCCAGGAACTCCTAGGGGGCTATTGAGTTTCAGGGAGTCAGCAAACTAAGAAACAGTCACGAGAACTTTCAATGGAAGGTTCAGGATAGTTTTATGGCTTGCAAATCTCTGGACAAGTCTGCCCGGTTCCTTAAATTCTTCGCATTCGTTACTGAATGGGGAAGAAGGTGGGAAAGTGCATTGGGACAACTACAACAACAAAATAACCCACAGCGTGATTATTCGCATTGGATGTATGATATGCAACAGAGAAGGGGTTAACCGTTACGTGGTGAATCCCTGTTCGGAATTGTAACACTATAGGTACTGCTCATTTAAAGTTCTTAAAAAAATTCAGATTCCAAACATATCATTTCAAAATACTATAAAGAAAAATCATGCAAAACTCAGCTAACATATTGTAACAAAAACCTTTAATAGTTTGGCAATACAAATCTCGTTTAGACAAATACAAAAATAATACTTCAAAACCCATGGATGCCACTTTTCGAAAATTGCAAGACAGAACTTTTAAACTATCTTATTAATCATTTTCACCCAGTCTATCAATTTTTTTTTGAATTGCACAAAAATTCATAAAATATCATGAGCAATCAAAATAGTTTCTTAAATTATTACGATTTAATCAACCTTAATTCTAATCTAGTTGAAATATTTTGCTGTGCCTAAAATACTGAGCAGTAGCTCATTGGCTTCTGTCTCCATTCCTACCATAAATTCGTTGATTTCTATCTTTGTTGACAACCTTAAAAAGGCAAGCAATTTATTTCCTTTGGTATTGAAGGTGCCCCAAAGCTTTAAATACATCAATATCAGTGAGATTTTGTGTTTCATAATATACCTGGGACAGAATTCTGTTCATTGAACTTCTAAAAAGACCGAATTCCGTCTTGGGGACAGAAGAGTGGCGCCCATGTTCAAAACATTTTGGATAAATGACCTTCCTATTTAAAACACTGCAAAATCCACAATAAGAAACAAACATGCTAATTAAGAACATATTCCAAGAAAAGTATGCAATGAAAATATATACATCTGATGCTAAAAAAAATTAACACCCAAGTGACAAAATAAAATTTCAACATCAAATGGAATGTTGCTAGCACATAAAAACAATCCAATGGTAGCAATGATCCTTTCTTAATTCAGGCACTAACAGCAATGATCTAACTTTAACAAATTCCTATTGCTCTAAGCACCTGAATAAGTCGAATAAATTCTCCCACAAAAAAATATATTTCTCTTGAAAATCTTATGCAGTAAAAGTTCAAAGTTAAGTAAAGATTTGATACTGATGTAATGATATAAAATTGTTCATATTAGACTAGATTATGATTTGTACTCAAAATCATAAAATCTCCAAATGTCCTGTGAAGTAATAAAAACTTTTAAAAGTTAGTACAAAATGTTGAAGAATGAAAGTAAGTATTTCTCAAAGAGTTTATCATCAGTTTACAGAAAATATCTATGATCTTTTTTAATGCCATTAAGACTGTTTATATAACAACTTTTTAAGAATACTAGAAAATATTACCTGATCATACAATTATTTTAATATATTTTAATCATTTAACAGAGTATTCAGAGCACCACAAATATAAAGCATCAAACTTATAATAAGTGCAGAGTATCTAGAAATGATTCAGAAATACATAAGAAAGGTTCTTAATGTGATTATGAAATGCTAAGGGTGAACACAAAACAAAGTTTCAAAGAGCAATAAAAGGTATGTGCTGTGGGAAAACCACTGAGGTTAAATTAAAATTCAAAGATCAAGAGAGTTCAATGTTAGATTTTGTGTTTAAGGATGAGATTAGGATTAAATCAATGATACAAACCACAAATACGGATTTAGAGATCAACAAACAATGATTATTATTGGTGTATTCATCAATTTGAAAATGTTTCAGGTGGTAAATAATCACTTACACAAGTGTTTCTTAATAAAAAAGAAAATTTCCAAGCTTTAATTTGATTGTCTCAGGTCAAAAATCATGCATGAAGGAATGTCGGGGACTCAAAATTCCTGAATATTAAAACTTTGTATATAATTAATGAAAAAAGGAAAGCAAATCCCAGAACCTTCTTATAAATACACTAAATTGGCGTAGTGAATAAGTTTCAGGAAAGTAGTGTTTCAGAACCTGACTAAATTCCCACTTGCAATATCACAGTTAAAATCTTATTTACAAAAAGTTATTATTCATAAAGATATTGTCACTCTACTATTTTAGTTGTTTCACTGAAAGAACATTTATTAACCCTTTCAGACCTAACCACCCCAAATTTCCCATTGGATTCAATGGTTATCTCGGGCGGCTTAGGATTGAAAAGGTTAATTCAAAAAGAGACAATTCATTACTATTTGGATTCAAGCTAAATCATTAAAACAAACACATTTTCTTAATAAACAAAATAAATAAACTAGAACATATGAAGATACATATTAAGAATGAAACTGCTAAACTTCTTAATGTTCAAAAGGTAAATTGAACATTAGAAGTTAAGAATATTATTATTATGCACTCAATCTTGTAAGCTCCTTTTAAATTCAGTTTACATTTAAAAATGGATCATGGTGTAACAAAGAGAAAGAGTAACATAATTATCTTAACGAAAACTGAACAAATTTAAAACATAAAAACTATAATCGAAATCAGTAACATGACATAATTTATACAAAATATTTAACCACTCAACATATTAAAATAATTGAAATATGTTAATGGCTCGACAATTACATTCGGCATTTCAACTAGTTCCTCTTTTTCTTGTGAAAATAGCTACTTCCTCTTCCCATTTTCTTCATCCCTTTTTAATGTCACATAAAACATACTGTAAAATTTATTTGTACTGAACCTGAAAGTTTAAAATACGTTTTAACCAACTCCTTGTCAAAAAAAAGAAATAAAAATGTACTTTTACAATTAAGTACCGAAGGAAGCAATTTGCAGAATAAATTACAATGGCTTTCAAAAACTTAATAGGTCTTAAATAATTTTAATACATTTTAATTTATCATAAATATGCTGTAAAACTTACAGCCTTACTCACTACACACTTCATGTGATTGCATGATTGTATGGATCATTCATGCAATCGTATAGCCCAAAACAGCATTCTCTTGAGCTCCGTGGGATGCGACTGTTGCCTCCATAAGAGATGCGCAGTACGCAAGATCAACAACCGTACGCGCAGTACAAGAGTCGTACGGCTGTTAATGGCAGTCTCTGATTGGTTGGAGAATTTGGTTTACATTCTAGAGCAGTGGTTCCCAACCAGGGTGTGATAAATAAGTGGGGGTCGATGAGTATACAAAGGAGGAAGATACAATAGTACTGTACTGACAGACTGTATATTCAGACATAATGTACCAAAACAAGTTAAAATCCTGTTTCTTGGGGTCAAATTTCCAAAAATTTTCTGGGGGAGGACCCCCCTCCCTTTTGTACTTGGAACTTAATTTTTCAAAACTTTTTATAATTATTTCATCAAAATCTTATCTAAAAATATAAGTCTGAAATTTAGAATAGGTGTACCATAACAAGCTGTTTTTCGGAGTCTTATTTCAAAAAATTTTTGGGGGAGGACACCCCGACATAAAATTGTTTTATTATTTACACTTTACTTCAAATTAAATTTAGACATACAGTGAGAATGAAAAGGGGGCGATAGGTGTTAGTCAACCTCTAGAAAGGGGCGATGGGCCACAAAAGGTTGGGCACCACTGAACTAGATACTTTGGAAGCCAGAGAAGACGGGTGACCACAGATATTTTTTGCTTGTGTGTGATCTTTGATTTTCTTTTTTTGCAATGAAATCGCTTAACTGTATTTTATAGAACAGAAGAGTGCCATGCTACTCGGGTGATCCGCTTAATTCAATGGATTTTAGTAACAGAGAGTTCATGTCCCGGTACCGTTTGGACAAATTTGTTCCCCTAAAATTTTCCCCTATTTCTTAAAAAATCCTAAAATTTTCTGATAATGAGAATTTTGAATACACTAATAAGACTTTCATTTCTCAGCAGTTAACCTAAATGCACAAAATAACACAAGATAATATGATTTTTGTAGAAACTAGTAAAAAAAATAATCACAACATTCAAGGTAAACAATGACGATTGACTGTATAACTTTTCAGACAAATGGTACCAAATAAGAATCATTTCACACATATAGGACTCTTAATACTTACAGGTATTTATTTTCTCTCAAGAATCTGCTCACAGAAGGCTGAAGTACAGGCCCATTTTCACTATGCTTTCCGAATCCCGTAATGATAGACAGTCTCGGATAGTCCTTTTCTGGCCAGTTCTTCAGCCTTTGCTCGTGGTGATTTAGAAACTGGCGGAGAAACTTCATGCCTTCCCTAACATAACATCCATGCAAGTCAAGCTCGTAGGTTTTACTGAAAAAAAGAAGGTAAAATATGAAGAGTGGGTTAACTTAAGATATGGGGCTTTCACTAATTACATGACTTTTCACATTATGATGTCGCATATATTAAAAACTAAAATTACACTCAAATCTAACATTCAAACCTTACTTTATTTTCTTCACATCAAAATTTGAAATTCTTTTGAATAAGAATTCTGAACTAAGCAGCATAAGAAATGCCTTTTTCTAACAGTTTAAAAGCAGTGAAAAATCAGTTTTGAAATGGTGTCACAAACATATTTGAGCTTCCCCCTTGTCGCCATTAAATAGAAATTTATTTAAAGGCAACATAAAAACTCGACATGTTTTACAAATATTAGTTTTATTGCTATTTACATCAGTGTTTGAATATGTTATTTACCTATCTGCTTTTATAGACTCACAAATCGCATTAAAATGTTCATTAGCATTCCAATGATGTTCTCTAGCCTAAAAGAAAGTAACGCAAGTTAAAAATGAAATCACTCCTAAATTTAATAAAAACACTATTGCATTAAATGTAAAATAAATTAAGTTTATATTTCTGAAACTTATAGCTTACGTCAGTAGTACCTTTGTATCTTAAATCGAACAGTACTTTAGATTGAGAGTGTCATAATAATATGCAAAATAATCTATATAATGACATCAAAGAATTTAAAAATAATATTGGCATTCGCTACAATCGGGAAAACGTATTTGAAAGCAGTGCATACTTCTTGAACTAAGAGAATGATTATTTAAGCTTTAGATTATTTTTAAAACTACCAATTTCATTATCAAACCTAAAAGTATGTAAATAATTTTCAGAGATTAAATAAATAAACTTATCTTACCTTTTCAGCATAATAAGCAGCAACTCCCATCATTTTACTGTGGTAGGCTTTTACAGCTTTTGCAGACATTTCTCTTTTAGAAGCTAGTTCTGATTGTGCTAAGTCATGATTCCTTTGAATCGTATTTTTTGGGGAGCTATTTTCTATGCTGGGTGAAAACTTATTGTCTGGAGGTAACACGCCTGGAGAAACCCAATTTAGAAAGTGGTTTGGAGCCTGTGTTAAAAAAAAGAAAGTAATATTTTACTCAATTAAGCATTTAAAAATGCCAAAACATGCATAGTCATAATTTCCTTGGGGGATTTAAAAGACTATAGAAAAAAATTAAGACCAAAACAAATCAGAACATGGTTATATAGAAACAATTAAGTTTTATTAAATCCCTCACTGATGTTCTCACAATAATCAGTGGTATTGACAGCACACTGAATGATCCTTTCCCCCAGTTCTACTAAATTGTGCAGCAAAGAGGGCATCAAATAAAATATTTTACAGATCCCCCCAAAAAACCCATCATGACTTCAGGAAAGTCTTTCCTCATCAATCAATCAATCAATTTATTATAAATTATAATTAGTTTTACATTACAATTTTATAGAACAACACAAACACAGAGAAAGAAAAAAAAAAACAGAACAATGAAAACAATTAAATTCCAAATAATAAATATAATTAAAAGAAAAATATTTTTTAAATGTGTGATATCTTAAGAGCTATAGCTCGTTCATGATATCAAAAATTCATATTCCTATGATTATTGACAACGCTATTGGATTTATTTAGGTACTGTTAAAATATTTTCAATGTCTTGTGCTTTTATGAATTTTATGATATCTGTTTTAAAATCTGCGTAATTATTTATGAGTTTGGTAGTTTCATTTAATTTATTGAATAAATATGGACCTAAATACATGCGATTTATGTAATATTTCTTTATAAGATTTAGGAGTTAAGTAATTACCTTTTGTTTCTCTTGTTACATAGTTTACTGGTTTGAGTTTGTAAAAGTTTTTGTTCTTAAAAATAAAAATTTATAATCGATAAACGAAAAGCTGGCGCACAGTTAAAAATGTTATCGGTTGCTGAAAATTATTGAAATGAGAAAATAATTTATTTTGTAAATGTAACAGAGATTTAATATTACTTATATAATCAGATGCGTAGCAAGTTATACCATAATTAAGAACAGATTGCACCCAAGAATAATACAAGGTTGTTAAAAATTTTTGGTCAACTATTTTTTTAATTTAAAAAAAGTAATATTATAAAACCTCAATTTGTTAAGTAAGTTATTAACATGTGATTTCCATTTAAAATTACTGTCTATTTGTAAACCTAAATATTTGATTGTATCAACTCTTTCAATAATGCCACATTCACAGGGAGGATTGCAATGAAAATCACATTGAAAATCATGTAATTTTAAAAAATTGCAAATAGAAATATTGGGTTTTAAATTAAATATCATGAATTTAGTCTTTGAAACATTTAATTTAAGAGAATTTAGATGAAACCATTCATTAACCCTTTTTAATTCAGTCTCAATTTTATTATTGAGTAACGCAAGGTTAGAATCCGAAAAAATCAAAATGGTATCATCGGCGAAGGTTACAATTTTACAATCCAAATCCAAATCACATAAATCATTAATAAAAATTAAAATAAAATTGGCCCCAGGATCGAACCCTGTGAAACCCCACCTTTAATGCAGATTTCTGGGCTAAGTTTGTTATTTACTTTAACTACCTGTGTTCTATTTGTCAGATAAGATTTAAACCATGCATGTAAATTTCCTCTTATTCCAATGCAATTTAGCTTATGCAACAACAGTTGATGGTTTACAGTATCGAAGGCTTTACTAATGTCCAGAAATACGGCTTCAGTCTTTAAGTTACTGTTCACATTAGAATAAATGAATTTAGTGACTTCCATTAAAGCGTGTTCAGTACTTTTCCCTTTTCTGAAACCATATTGGTTGTTTGATAATACATTATTATAATTAAGATAGTTTAACAGACGTGATTGCATTAACCTTTCTATTAGCTTTGAAAATATACTTAAAAGAGAAATAGGACGATAATTGCTAAGATTATTCACAGTACCTTTTTTATAGACTGGCACAACCACTGAAATTTTTAGATCTGAGAAAAAAATACCTTTTTCAAATGATAAATTAATTAAATAATCCATGGCACATTTCAAAACTTAGAATACCGTAAGGAATTGAACCGGGACTTTAATTTCAGGTCTTCCTTAATTTCAATTACTTCTCTTGGAGGGAAAAATCAAATCCACTGATGTCACAATTAAACCAATTGATATCAATGATCAGTTCATTTGAAGAGTTTGATGTTGAACTAGAATTTTTCCTGCATTTTTCTTTTTTATTGCTGTTTAACTTTCATCGACCCTCCACTGACCCCTAAAACTTCATCGACCCCCAGGGGGTCGGTGCCGACCTCTTTGGGAAACCCCGGGGTAGACCTTACTTCCAAGACCCTAGGACACGCTGGTTCCAAATAAAAGCCACAAAACGGACTTTTGAAACATAAAAAAATATGAAAAAAAACCCAATAAAAAGCTTTTAAAGGTTATTTTTAAATTAAAGTAAAAATTATAAAACCAACAGAACATACCAGATAAAGGTTTTCAGTGATTTTAAAGGTTAATTATGGAAAATTATACTCACAATGCCTAAATGAGATTTTTGACTCCCATTTGATAGATAGTTCTGTGCTTCTTCAGAATCTGTTTTATATTTACTTTTTCTTCTTATCCCAGAGGCAATAGGACTTGCAGCTGCTGTTTTAGAGTCATTTTCAATCATTGCATACGTACCATCAATACAAAATTTACTCTCTTCCACATTGTAACTGTAAAGCACACAATATACAAAAATCAGAAAAGTTTCAAAGGTACATTGTATTTTTTGTAAAGTTTGATACAGAATTTCAAACATAAATAAAAACAGCTTTTGTACAATTACTGGGGAAATAATAAAAGTTTCCATAGCTTTTTGAAACTTGAGAATTTTAAAAAAATTACCCCTATTTCATTGTCCAAAAAGCAACTGAATCAATAAAATAATTAAAAATTGGACCAGTAAATGTAGATTGTAAAAATAGTTTAAAATAAGAGTGATTGCTTTAAATATAAAGTGATTGTTATACAAAATACTAAGTAACTTTGTATTGTAGTACAAGTAGTAGAACTTACTTATTAGAATCAAAAACTGCATCCAGATACCTACGATCCATACCAGGATACACACTATACAGTTCTAATCGCTTTTCTTTTATGAAGTTGGTATCTTTTTTCAACTAAAACAATGATGTATAAAAATAGTAGTATAATTAAAACGTAAACATATTTCAGTTTTTAGACTGATGGTGAAAACTTAATAATACATAATTTAATAATTTCTTAATAAGTCCAATTTGGTAAAATTAGTTAAATTGAAGCAATAAATTTTAATTTAATGTGTTAACACCAACTGATAGGAAAAATTAAGTCTCATTACCTATTTATAAATAACTGACAGTGATAAAAGAAAACTATCAATCATATTCCATTTTGCAAATAAATATGTTTCAAAGTTTGCCAAGTGGCCCACAGACAGCCAAAGGTAATTGCAATTCAATATTGAAGACTTTGTTGACAACCACGTTATAAATATTGAATAAAAGTAATCAAATTAATATTTTTTATAATTTGTGCATTTTTTTAGCATAAAATTCTTTTTCTATGATTTTTTTCTATGAAATTTTCACATATTATTTTTCCTTAAAAAATTTTTATTTTTATAATTAAAAAGATCTGAATAAGCTTTGTCCACCAAGAATCAGAAGTGTTAAACTAAGTCATTTGTTTGAAATTGCAATCATCAACATTCCTACCGATAAACATTCCTATCATTGTAAGCAATCATGGCTATCATTGACAACCAATTTGATTGTCAGGGGTCTACTTAAAAAAAAGGGAAAATATTTTGTAGTTCCCATAACCCATTTGTGGTTCTCACAAGTTCTCTTATCTTATCATGTGGCCTTTACGTTTTTGTTTTATAAACTTAACCAGGGGCGTCATTTCAGTTTTTGGTTGGGGGGGCAAGGAATTTTTTTAAATGGGTCTGGTCCTTGCTGTAACTAGGTTTTTTTGGCAGGGGTTGCCTCAACTTCATTTTTAAGGTAATATCATGTAAAAATTTAACAACGTGAACTCCAAGGAAAAATGGGGGGTCTGGGGGTTCACCCCCAGGAAAATTTTGCTCTTAAAGTAGTGTTTTAGCTTGTTTTGAGACCCTTTGGGCTGCATCCAAAGAGAACAGTTTCTTGTAAACCACATAATTTTCTAGGGAAAAGAGTTGAAAATAAACGTCAAAGTTTTAAGGGGGCTACGGGTCCTCCCCCAGGAATTTTAATTCCCCTTTAAACTAGTGTTTTATCTCTTTTTCAAACTTTTTGGGGAGATTCTAAAGAGAAAAGCTTCTTGTAAGAGGAATAGTTTTCAAGGGGGGAACTTTAAATAAGAGACATGAAAATTTTAGAGGGGGGCTGGGGGTCCTCCCCCAGAAAATTTTTGAAATTGGACCCTCAAAGTAGTGTTTAACTCCTTTTTAGACATTTTGAGTTGCACCCAAAGCTCCTTGTGGATATTACAGAATTTTCCAGGGACTTGCAGCTATTTTTCACATCACAGTGGAAATCTGGGGGGGGGCGGTTGCCCCCCCCCCTTCCCCCCCCCTTAATGACGCCCCTGAACTTAACTTATATAAATAACTAAGAATAAACTTAAATTCAGGACTTTGTTAATACTGAAAATAGTGTAAAACATTAAAAGGGTTGCAGAATTGAATTTTCTAGGTTTGTAGGTTTTTATAGGCAAAAATCATTTACAAGTGACCCATATCTGTAAGTACCACTGCACTACTAATCAATGGATTATTCACTGCATCGCTTAGGCAATCCAAACATCTTAAGGACAAGTGCTGAAGATGATGCCAGGCACAGTTTTCTGGAGAAAATTTGGACAACCTTACTACCAAACCACTGCCTTCAAGCCTGGAAAATCCATTGCATTGCATTCGTTTGAAGTAAAAGCTTTATTAAGCTTTAATAAAAGTGTTGTATCTAATTTTTAAATGCATTTCAATGGGTCAAACACAGAGTACATGGAAAGTTAGCCTACCTTTTCTTCTTCATCTAACTTCAAAGCATATTCCATGTCCATAATTTCTGACAAAGTTTGAGGATCTGAAGGAATTTTTTTGGAATCTGACAAAGTTTCAGGGAAAAGACTTCTTCTGGATTTCCCTTTTTCGCTCTTTTCCTTCTTTTGATGCCTTTGACCTAAAAAATCAATCATTAGCAATGATTCATCTAAATAATTGTTCTATATAGCCAATAATCATCATGGACAGAGTCAACATATTTGATTTTCGTAATGACTACTGCAAATCCCTTTTTATCGCATCTTAAATATTACTACCCATACACGGACCTGGAAGAAGTTGTAACCTTCCCCCGAACCTGGAAAAAGTTGTAACCTTCCCCCGAACCTAATAGAATTTCCCCAAACCTTATGTATTGCTCCTATGGAGCTGGCAGGGGCTTCCCCCGAACCAGGTTCGTAGGTTCGGGCACTTTTCCAGGTCTGTCCATACAAGGTTGGACAGAAAAGCCCAAACATTGAACTGACAAAGTCCAATGCAAATGTACTAACATCTAAAAAGAATTAACAGCAAATAAGTTCATATTAGTAATACAATTTAGTTAGGGAATTTTTCCACATTTAAAGGCCACATGGACATGAGTTCTTACCTTCTTTTTATAAGCCAAAATTTTATTTAAAAAATCCCAACTTACAGTAAAAAGCACCGATTTTCAATAACTGCTCTTGGCTTCTCACTCAACTTTGTAAAATAAATAATTCCCTACTTTTCCAGATAAATTTTTAAAATATTTCATTAAAAAGCAACTAGAAATTAACAGCATTTTTACAGATAGATCTTGCTTTTTTTAACAAATATTTTCAATAAATAGTATCCATATTTTGAGGGGATGCGATTCAAGAGGATGGTCCAAATATTTTGGGGGATGGCGTCCCGCTCCTATCTCAGCATTCAAAAAAGAATCCATAGAAATATCCTTCTTCAAAAGACTGAATACAAGGACTAATCCACAATTTCAAAACTTGACCCCCATTTTTGTGAAAAACTTGCATAAAAATAATGAAAACAGCATTAAATATCTCATTTCTACAATTTTATAGCAATTTAAAGACTAATTTAACCATAAACAATTCACCTATCATTAAAAAATAATTTTAGAATTTTTGTGAAGGTGCCGATAAACGGTACCAAAAGTGGCCTCCATTAGTCCCTGGAATAGGAACTTGAATAGGAATAGGTCCTGGAATAGGAATCCATTAGTCCCTGGAACAAGGCTTCCACCCCTTCCCAAGAGCTACATTTCTTTGCATGGAATTAAAAAAAATTTTTAAATAGCTTTATTTTATTCTGATCCTCCTTATAAAACCCCTACAATACTTAAAGCTGAGATTGGTGTAAGGTAAACACCATCCCCAAAAATATGATTTCCGACAAAACAAACTGAAGAAAATTGAGTCTAAATATTTTTTCAAACTAAAGCATTGGCCACTCAAAAACACTTTGCCCCAAGCAGCGGCAAAAATCTATTAAAGATATGCTAGTCAGTTGGCCAAATTCACCAGTAAACTTGACTGGCGGTTGAATGGCAGTCAAACTTCTGATAGGCAGTGGAAGAAAAAATAATTTCCCACCAATCAGAGGTTTGACTCATGGTTAACTGCCGAGCTAGTCAGGTTAGTGGTGAATACTGCTGTAAGTCAGACCCAGACTTAAATGACCCTTAATCATTTACCACAGCAAATGCAAGTGCATAATGTTACTTGCATATGTCAGTATTGGATTCCTTGAGGCTTTGAGTGCTCATCCATAAGGAATAAACAAGCTCAGGATCAAGGGCAATTTCTCGGTTGGCAGGAGTTGAAAGAGCTAAAAACAAACAAGATGTTTTTATTTTATGATCATTATGAGCCTAAAATATTTCTAAGTTTGACTTGTATATCAAATCAATTTTAATAATTTTTAAACATTTCTTTATCTAGGAATTCCAACTTAACTTGAAAAATATATAATAATTATTTAATATTTAACAGGTAAAATAGAAAACCTTAAGGAATAAACTAAATATTTTTATTACATTCATTTAATACTTACTGTTAGGTATATTTTGAACTAACTCCAGTAATACAAAAAATCAGGCCCACTAACATTTTGTTCTTAGGAATGAATGTGTAATCCTTAAAATTGCGCATAGTTTAGTGTTCATTTATTGACATTTTTGTTTCCAAATGCAGGGTTGTCTGGATTGAACCCAATGGTTTTTTTTTTCAAAAAAAAAATCATGTGAAAAAAAACATCATTTTGGACCCATTTTGGGGTTTCTTCAAGAAAAATCAAGATTTTGGCAGTTTTAATATCGAAGAAAAACATTTAACGAAATAACATAACAAAAACTGCAGTTCAGTGGGTTTTTTCAAAATTTTAACCGGGTTTCAATATTTAAGGTGTTTGTTTTTCATTATTGAATGGATTTTAACATTAATGGGTCATAACATTTTAATAAAAAAAACTGTGGAAAATGCAATGGTTAAGAAGGTGTATTGCGGGAAAAGCTACAGATCAGTAAGCGAATTATCAAACATATGAACACTTGCAAAATGGGCATATTGGCCTGGGGATAGTAATTTTTGTACTTTTCAGTATCAAAATACAATATATTTTAATTTTAATCAATAAAAAAATTAAATTTTTGGGTCGGAATTTAAAAAATAAAATGTCGAAGAAAGGGTTAAAAATATTTACCTTTATTTTCTACAACTAGGCCATATTGAATCTGTAACTTTTGAGCATCCTCTAGTGATAAAGTTAAAATAATTTTGTCACTTGACTTCAGGAAATCCTCTTCAGAACTGTCTTCACTTGTCTCAGGCTTAACGTCAACACATGTTTCGCCTCCTTCCAATTTATTATTATCAGCAGAAATATAAGTTCTAGTCGTTATGGGGGTTTTAAATAATACATCATCAGAGTACCAATTTTTAGACTTTTCAAAGGGTGAAATTTCAGGTGGGCTTAATATAGCTGAAGCTGGAATAGAATCAAGAGAAATTGATTTAAAGGCAGAGTTTAATAGACTCTTTTCTTCAGCTATACCGAGTTCTGTTTTGGACTTTTGACTAACATGGCCATTCTCGATTATGATATTAATTGCCCAATGGACATCGCCATGACACAGTCCAAGATAAATTTCAAGTTCTTTCTCAGTGAAATCAGGAAAGCATTCTTTGATGTATAGGAGCTTTTGGTCATTTGCAATATCCGCCGAGTAATCTTCTGTGCTAGTGCTAGCATCAAATTGATTATTAGATCTAGGGCAAAACAATTCTTCTTTCAGTTCTTTACTCAAATTTTCCTTTTCGTTATGTACAGAATGACGTAGATTTGCAAAAACAATTTTGTAAACAGATTCTTTCAGTTCCTCCGGGCTTGCATGTTTTTTTCTCATTTGGTCAATGAACATAAAATCCTTGCTCTCAGTTTGAGTTTCTGAAGAAATCTGCATTGAACTGATAGTCTGTGAAGCTGTTTCCACTATTATTTCAGGGTTTATTGAATCTGAGGTCAAACAATCAGGAAACCCCCAGTTTTTGCCTAAATATTTATCTGCACCTATAATCAAAGGCTGTCGATTTCGCCTCTTTGGAAACCTTTCATGTGAAGAAGACAGCTGGGGTGTTACGCTACAGGGACTAGGAAATTCACGATCAGTCTTAATATATTTTGAAGATTCTGTGGATGATGTGGGTGCATCTTGTTGATTTAACTTAGAAGGGCTTTGTACAAGTAAATTTTGATTAGATAAGGCAACTGGTTTCGGAAGTTCTCGATCTCCCCCTACGCACTTTTCTGTAAGATTAAATGAATGAAATATTTCATTTTTTTCTGGTTCAGTCGGTTTTTCTAAAATTTGTAATGAACAGGGCTCAGGTATGGGTCCCGATTCCTGTTTTCTAAGCTCAACTACAGGAGGAACGTCTCTTTTATTATCCAGAGATAAAAATGCTAGAGAACTTTCCTCTATCTGTTTCCAAGTTTCTCGTCGTGGCTTAGGTTTTGGATTATCAATGCTAGTTAGCTCACCATCAGAGCTGTTAGCACCCCAGCTATCCCAACTTTCACTGAAAATTTCCAAATCATTAGGCTTATTAGATTTAATTCTATTGATTGATAATTGATTGCCTAAAGGACTAGAAATAGGTTTATTCCTAGGAGGCTTAGGAAAAACTGGGTTGAAATCCTTTCTATTGTTTAACCTCTTTTCAGTTTCCTCTCTGAAATTTTTTATAAATGAAGAAATATTTTCAGCATCAGGTCTTTCTGAGCTTTCACTTTCACTTATATCTTCACTTGAGGTGACCCACGAACTAACAGACTGGCTGTAGTTGGTTTCAGATTCTGAACGAACATCAACAGAAATTTCAGATTCGGAGGAGTCAGGATCACACTTATCGACCTCAGTACTAATCTTAGGGTCAGGATCACACTCATCAACCTCGGTACTAATCTTAGGGTCAGGATCACACTCATCGACCTTAGTACTAATCTCAGGGTCAGGATCACACTCATCGACCTCAGTACTAATCTTAGGGTCAGGATCACACTCATCGACCTCAGTACAAATCTCGGAGATGTTCTTAGGCTCCCCAATAGAACATTTTAATTCATCAGCAGTAGGTTTCAAATCACATGAATCATTGAGGTTGTCATTTACATTTAAGTTACAGTATGGAAAAGAGTTGTTTGCACATTCAACTGCAGGCAAACATAATTCTTCCTCAACACCCAACTGCAAACACTTCATATGTTCCCAGAGTGGGCCTTGTTTAGTAGTAGCATGTTTAATTAAAGGATTAAAACTACTTTTCGGTTTTGAGTTATCTTTAGAAGTTTCATTTATGCATTTAGTTTTTCCTTTTTGCTTTTTAAGACTATTGGCTTGAATTTTCTTTGAACAATTGAATGGGTAAGAGTTATCTTGAGGTACTAGTCCAAATTTAAGTATGGAAACATTGTTTGGTTGGTTTTGAGTGTTAAATTCTTTTTCCTTCCCAGTAGGTGTGTGGCAGGATTTAGGTATTGGAATGCTTTCCAATCTTCTAGTCTCAGAATTTACATTAAATTTACCCCCACCATTTGAACTTTTAGAAACTAATTTATTTCCTCCTTTCCAGTCAGAAAAAGGACACACAAATACAGTTGCAAACTTATTTCTCTTCAATGCATGGCAAACAGAGTCTGCATTTTGATATCTAGTTAGCATGTCCTCTATTCCTTTTCTTGAAACACCATGAACATTCCGCTTACTTAATTCGGACGGTTTGAATTTCCAGCTGGTGGCTGGCTCAATTATTTCTACAATGTAGTTATGCTTAAGGCCTGCACTAACGTAATAACTCATTTCCCATACCATAAGGTTAGTGTTGTCAATAATAATTGGGGATACATTATTGACTAGTGCCTCTTTTGCTCTTAGTTGATTCCACTCATGAGCTTCCGGCAAACTACTTGGAACAAACTTGTAAACTCCCTTTTGGTAAAAATAATCATCTGTGGAATATACAACTCCATTGCATTTTAGAGCTGAAGCAATGGTGCTTTTACCACTACCTGGTAGTCCTCTGAGGATAATTAAAACTGGTAAACCCAAATTTATGTTACTGAAAATACGATCACATTTTTGGCTATGAAAATAACCAGGTAAGTAATTCTTCAACTCATCATACTTAAGTGTATTGATTATAGTGCAAATGTGATCAACGACAACAGATTTCTTATCAACAACCTTGTTAGTTTGATTTTTCAATGATGAAGATGAAAGGTAACTATTTTCACTTGAAAAAATCTTAAATGGACTAGAAAGAGAGTTGGTAGAGGAGTCAGGATTTGCTAGATTAGTAGACCCTAGATTAGATTTACAATTCAAGGAACTAGCAAATGACTTGGTTAAAGAATTGGGGAAAAATAATTTCTCAGAAGATAAATTTTGCACTTCAGGATGTTGAAAAGCCTCCAACTCCACTGCAGATTCACTTATACTTGAAAGTGACTGATTCTCTTGGAAAAGGCTATCATCTCTGGTGGAGTGGCAATCATTATCAATGAGTGAAGAAAGTGATTCAGCAGCTTGATTAACTATAAAAGAAAAAAAACATTAATTAAACAGGGATTCATGCTCTTTAAGCCAGTTCTGCCAGATAACATTCATTTAGGACCCCTGCATCAACAATTTCAATTCGAAATTCCCCCATCTGAAATAAAAAGATGAATAAAAGGGAGTCTTTTCTAAACATTTGTGACTGCACCAATTTTTATGGATTCAAGATGTTTATATATTGTACGAAGGAGAATGGAAATGCCTTCCTACAAAATTAAACACCTTCCTACAAATTTTAAGAATTTGAGGGACAAACAACAATTGCAATTAGTGTCCCAACTCCCGTAATCTTTCTGCAACCCCGAAAATTGGCCCATGACTTTAATAACTCTCCTGAAATTGAACGAATAGACTTGCCTCTAAAGTGACTACTTGTGTGTGCTTCATCACTTCTTTCCAAGTCCCCAAGTTTATTTTTTTTCAAAATATCATCCCAATTTACGCAGAGCTAAAGTAGGAACCTCACCAGGTCACGCGTAAGCATTGAAATGCAAAAAAATTGAGATTAAATTCGGATTTCATGCATATTGTCTGGTGTCCGGTCCATTTCAGTAGGGTCTACCCCAGAAAGTAGTAAAAGTCTCCCCCAGAAATTTTTTAGAAATAGGTCCCTAAATAGTAGGGGAGAGCGGGGATGAATGGGACAAATTTCACATTTTTGCCAAAATTAAAAAAAATATACATTTTTCAATCCTGTAACAAGTTTAAAACCAATAATTGAACTCTTGGTTACATTTGTCTATTGAATCAATTACCCATTATTTAAACTCCAAGATAAGTTTTTATGAACCCATGTATTTTGTCTCATTCATCCCGGTGGTGGGGAGGGATGGGACACCGAGTGGGGATGAATGGGACAGTTAAAAAAAGTTTAAAAATGTCATAATGACAAAGTTATTCTAAATATTGTACAACGTTTAGCTTTTTAAAGGAACAACACACTTCAAAGAAAAAAATTAAAAAGGCATTTAAAAGGCAAAAAACAGCCTACATTTATTTGACTTCATAATGAGTAAAATTAACACATAAACTGAAGCAAATCCTTTTGTTCTTTCAGCTCAGTGGTTGAAGCTGGAGTTATTTCTATTAATGCTACTCTCTTTTTATGGGTTTGTACTTTTAGGAGTGCAAATAGATATAATTCTTTATGCCTGGACCTAACCCCCAGAGCCATTCCTCTCCTGCAGTAACATTTTCCTTACCATTTTGAAGGAACTTTTCTTAAAAATAGTGCATAAAAACCTAACTTGTTTGAATAATTGTTCAACCATAACATATCTGAGATGACAGTTGCAACTATATGCTCATTAAGAATTCGCATATTCACATATGAGTTTGGAACATAAAACATAAGTTTAAACATAAATTTTTGCACCCTTTTTAAGTAAACTTTATCAGAAATTACTTAAATGAGTTGAATATAGCAAGCTATTGATGGAAAGTTTTGGAAACAGGAAATGAAGTGATGATGGAACTGTCCCATTCATCCCCACAACTCTTGTCCCATTCATCCCTGTACCCACTTATTTTTGAAAAACTAAAATTAGACTAGGAAAAAATCCATGGATTTACTTCATTTAAATTGGAAACTATACTAATATAAGTACTCTTTCAACACACTGTAAAATTTATAGCTTTAGTTAAATTATTTTTTTAAAAATAATTATAGAAGTAAAACGATAAAAGTTACTTTTGGTATGGGAAACCACATTTAGTAGTCCTATTTATACAAAAATGGAAGCTGATGTCAATGAACACAATTTTTTGAATAGGCTAGGTACTACTATCTTATGGCTGAAATAACAAAAATTTAATGTGAAGTTTAGGTATAAAAATTGAGCTGTCCCGTTCATCCCCTGTCCCATTCATCCCCGACTATTTTTTGGACTTAATTTTCTTACAATTTCATGTTTACAATTTCTAAGTTTATAACATTTCTAATATACCTTAAGATATTTTTATAATAATAATGCACCTAAATTGAAAAATCTGCCTAGTAGTTTGAAAATGACAAAATGAAAATAATTTTTAATTTACAACTCTAATGAAATGCTTTTATGAATCACTAAGTTATTGTAAAATGGTAAAATTTGGAATCTGTAATTCAAACAAAGGCTTGCAATGAGATAAAAATTAGACTTTAGTATTAATAAGCATACTGGTTTACAATGCTGCAGATTTTGTTCGGGCTTCAGCTTCATCTAGCGTAAAAGTCTTTGAGATGTCAAAATCTGACTTACAGTTGCGTTACAATGAGTTAGGCCTAGAAGAAATGTTTTCTTATTCTGAGGCAATAACTGGAATCAAGAAGCAACATTTTTTCGAGGTAGTGGATAATAAAACAAAAAGCTCAAAATTATCCAAAGAATGTTTTATTCGGTCATATAAAGCAGAATCGAATCTTGCAATTGGTAATTGGGTTCTTGTTGAATATGACACATTATTTTACCCAGGAGAAATAAAGGCTATTGAAAACTCTGAATATTTGGTGAATGTAATGGTAAAAGCAGGGAAGTATTGGAAGTGGCCAGAAAACGTTGATGAAATATATTATTCAAAAGAAAACATTAAAAGAAAACTAAGTACACCAGATGTAGTTAACTCTCGAGGACATTTTTCATTTTGTGAATTACAATAAAAATTTAATTTTTTAAACTTTGTGAAAGCTCTTTATTGATCATTACCAGTGCATATTGCTGTGATAAAATAAAATGGTGTAGTTTTGTGATAAAGTTAGTGCTTAGGAGAGGCAATTAATTAGTAGATCAAGTTTAGGTCAGTGTAACATCAGTCACAAAATCATTGTAGCATCAGTCACAACGATTCAATAATTACTACAATTTAAATTTTTCAATAATTTTAATGAAACAAAGCCTTTTCATAAAGTTTAAAACATGTTCTTTACTGGAAAAAATAATTGTAGGCTGTAAGTATTACGTTTGAAGAGAATATTGAAGCATTAAAAACACAATTTTCTCTATGTCACTTTCGCGTAACATCAGTCACTTTTTCTACTACCCTTTCTATAGCAAAAAAACCTTCTTATTTAACAAAAGCAGGCATGGATATCATAGATGTATTCTATTAAAAAAATTTGAATCAATTTCAAAAGCAAAGTATTTAAATTTTTAGACTGAGCTCAAATTTTAAGGTCAAAACAGAGTCTAAATGTAACGTCAGTCACTATGGAATGACCCATATTGCTTTAATGTTGAGAAATCATAATTAGTTGAGGAATCTTAGAATAATCTTAATGTTGAGGCTCGCAAAAAGTTTTTTCCCGCATATGATTGAAACGAGAGAAGACGTCTTCACCAGCACTTTGTTAAACTGGACGTGGTCATAAGAGTAAAGTTTTACAGAAAATAGTAAAATTTCTAGGAAAAACAAAAACATATCCGTAAAAATTAAGTTGGATTAGTGGCTGTGAGAAAATTTAAGGACCTAAGTCATTTTTCCAGGACAGAACATTTTTCGAGGATTTTCAAGTAACCTAAATTTAGCCTTAAAAAATTCAACAACTTTCAAAGACCGTGGGAACCCTGATTGTAGTTAATCATCATTTGAGCTGTAGGTAAACATGGAGACTGGAGATCTCTTTTTAAAGCTGTTCCAATTCTAAAGATAATTTTAAGGATTATTGTTGCCCATTTAGCTAGTTTTGACCTACGTTTTTCCTAAACATAAGTATACGCACAAATGAATAATTCCACCATACAAGACTTTCATTGAGCTTGATGTCCATAAAATATATTTGATCATGAATATATTTGAGATCATGGTCAAAATCTAGTGATATTATAATGTAGATATAAATAGTTAAAACTTCAACCTCTGCAACTAGAGGCAGTGGCGTAGCCAAGGGGGGGGGTCCCCGGGTCCGGACCCCCCCCATGGGCCCGACCCAAAATGTTTGGAAAATGTTAATAATAAACAACTTTTTATGATGAGTTCGTCAAAATACTCAACTCTTAGCAAATAATAAATTCCTTAAAATATAATGTTTGAAATTCGGATTAGGTGTACCAAAATGAGTTGAAAACCTGCTTTTTAGACTTGAATTTCCAAAAAATTTCTGGGGGAGGTCCCCCAAACCCCAGGTACGGTAATTCGATCACGATTATTTTTAAGCTTTTTAATATTATAATCTTTCAGAAGATTCAATTTGATTTTCAAAATTTTTAGCCCCCCAAAACCAAATCCTGGATCAACCACTGCCTCAGAAATGCTGACGTGCTCCTTGGTTATCACCTCATAATGAAGTAAAAACTCCTTTTAAAAATCAAATTTCCAAAAGTTTTCTGGGGGTGGACCCCCAAACCCCCCTTTTTAATATGGAGCTCGAGCTACTGAAAACTCTTAATTTGATTTTTGATGGTTTCTGTCAGGGGCGTAGCCAGAGGGGGGGATTGGGGGATATATCCCCCCCCGAAACTCAGGAAATTTCCTTTTTGACCATAGAAAACAACTAAAAATACCCCATATCCCCTCCCGAAATATCAACATCCCCCTCCGAAATTTTTTTCTGGCTACGCCACTGGTTTCTGTACCTAAAAATTTTATGTGGATGAGAACTTTCAATCGAAGTAATACTAAATCTTGATTATTACACTAATTACTAATAAATTATTAATTAAAATTGATAAGAAATTAAAAGTTATGTGAAAATTATATAACTTTATTTCTCCAATTGTGGAAACTTTTTGATGTCCAATAGTAAATTTTTCCCACTGGACCCCCCCATAGGAAAATCTTGGCTACGCCACTGACTAGAGGTATTTAGTAGAAATTTCCTCGAGGCTCATAAACGTAAGCCACGTGTTCAAACAATACGCTATGTTTACTAACTTATTGCATAAACGTAGAATATACTTCTACACTACTTTTTAGAAACACCAAGCGTTCAAACGCAGCAAAATTTAGAAACGGGAACTTACCATCATTGTCACATTCGGAGAGAACCAATCTAATTACATCAATTTCGATTTTTTCTCCGAACATTTCTGTTAAACAAGCGATTGAATCAGCTGGAGATTGGTAAGAATATAAGGCCGAGGTATTGACCAAAACATTTGGTTCACTACCAACTTGCTTGTTCTTTTTCTTTCCTTTTCTCGCAGACATTTTCTCGTATCAGGACTTCGCAGATATACTTCGGAACAAGTAAAAGTTTTAAACTGATCGATTACATCAAAATATTATTAAACTGGGCCTCCTGAAAGAATGTAGAGAGAGCGGGAACATGATTTCAATGAGGAAAATAGGACAAGACAAGAATAACAACAAGGTGTAAACAGGTTCTTTCCAACGATTGGCGGATTCATTCTGTAGAAATATGACGTTGCGTTGCACTACTGGTCATGTGATCACGATTTCGTCATTCTACAACCCCCATTTTGGCGCAAGTTCAGAGGTGCGGATGCGCTAAGTTTTTAGCGGTAAAGATGACTAATATGCAGGGCCTGATTTACCAATAGTCTTACTAGGCCTGGGCCTAGGGGCCCCTTAATTTTGAAAAGTAAATTAAAATTTATAGTTGAAATATCTTTTTAATCTTCCTAGAAGGTTTTATCATTACTTGTTGACCAAAAAATAAAGCCTAATGTAATGCAATCATGTGATTATATTACTACATGCATTTAATGCACGTTAACTTTTATATTTTTACTTGTATTTATAAAATCCAAATTACCCAACTCCTATACGGGGTGTGATAACACATAGGTACCGCGTAACGTGGGGGCCCCTTCTGGAATGTTGGGCCTAGTGTTACAAATTTTCTAAATCGGGCCCTGCTAATATGGTAACCCTAACTAATGTTAAGTGAATGATTTGGCTTCGTAATGTGCCGCTAAACAGCCAAAATTCGCCAAGCATCCGCACCTCTGAACTTGCGCCCACTTTTTTTTACGCGAAGAGCGAAAGAAATTAAGTCTGGAGTTTTGTCATTTCTCAAAATCAAAAATAACGTAAAAACAGTCATTTTCATACCCTATGTTAATTTGAAAGTGCTGAATGGAGCTATATAGATCCTCTTAAAAATTATATAGCGCAATCGCAATCGACAAAAAGCTTTCTCTGTGGAAAGTCTGCAGTCTTATAAAATTTGTTATGAGTAGTATAGGAAACTGTTTTTATAAAATAAAAATCAAAAGAGAGAAGTACAATTTTTTTAAATATCAGGCTCATAGGCGTAGCTAGGGTGGACAGGGAGGGGAGGCTTCCCTTTAGTATTTAAACATTTATTAATCACTCTTTTTTTAATAAGTTCAAAATTCCACCTAAAAATGTATGTCCAAATTTGGGTTTACGTTTACCAAACAATAGTTTAAACCCTCTGTTCTTAGGGTCAAATTTCCAAACATATTATGGGTAAGGGCAGCCAGGCCCCCCTTTAGTATTTAAACCTTTATTATTCACACTTTTCTTGTAATGTTCATTAAAATCAAAATTCTACCTAAAATGTATGTCCAAATTTTGGTTTCTGTGTACCAAAAAACAGTTTAAAACTATGTTCTTAGGGTCAAAAATTTTATGGGGGAGGACCCCCAGACCCCTCTTTGAAACTTCAACCTATATTAATGATTTGTGATGGGGTGGCTGCAAGAGCCTGAGCACTGCGACCATATTGGTCTATTGTTCAATCCAGCTCTAATAACTTTTTTTATAAATTCTTCTTGGACGCAAATTCTACCAAAAAAAAGTGTTGAAAAGCTGCATTAAACCCATTAATATGGATGAAAGGGGCTGAAAAATATTTTTAGGCCCCTCCACATACATATTCCCCACCACTGATTCAAAATTAAAAATAAGGGCTCTCACCCCATGGCTGAATCAAGGGGGTAGGGAGTTGAGACCCCCATTCCAAGATTATTATGCTGCTTTTTGCCTTCAAAATTCTGAAGATTATACATGGAGTGATCCACCTTGAGTGCAACCTAAATGGTCCTTAATGTCCAAAAAGGAGTCACAAAACCAGTGGCGGCTCGTCCATAGGGGCTGCGGCACCCCCAACCAAAATTTCCTGAAATTCCAATTTTTATTTGCTTTACAATATTTAAAAAATTATCTATTTCCCCCTTTAATCTATGTCCTTAAAATCCTTTTTCAATTAATGATTCTCTTCTATGCCGTCTCGCCATCAGATTTCTTTCCGGGTCGATCAGCCCCCACAGATATACCTATCGTGGTATAAAACACTATCTCAATCATATCAAATCAAAATATCAAGAATTTAGCATGCGAATCTGTTAGGAGAAAAGGGGCTGCTTTTCAGCAGCCCCGACCTAAAGAATGATAGCATTTCTCGAGAGAGTTTAAAAAAAACTGAGGGAAGAAGAAAAGTATGCGATTTCTTCTACTAATAAATCACATTGGCTTTTTAGCTTTTCTTACTCCAACAGTTTTAATTTTTATTTATAGCTTCTTTTTTTTCTTTTCAACAGAGAGAAAAAAATCTGTTCTGATGTTTCGGCAAGTCAATAAAGATTTATGTTTACTTTTTTGTAGCCACGTTTTTATTTCTTTTTATAATGAACAAATTTAATTTGAAATGTAGATTTTAGTTTATATTCGCTTGATAATCTTCAACTTCGTAATAATCAGATATACACAGGAATATAGGTCAGTGACAGTTTTTGAATACATAATTATTAAGTGGGAAATCGAAATTTTATATTGTTCCCATATTTTCTACTTGATTTTTTCCACGTTTTTGTTTAAAAGAAATATTATTTGGCATTATATCGCTTAAAATACGTTGCCAACTTGGTACCGCCGGAGCCGCACCCCTTATAATTTTACCTTTGAGCCGCCACTGCACAAAACTACTTTTTAGTGTCAGATTACAAAAACTTTTACCCCAAAAACAAAAACCCTCATTGTTTCCACCCTACCCACAAAACTTTAACATTAATTTCATTAAAGGCTATGCAATACAACAATACTGTGGCTATGGCCCTCTCACAGGGCTTTAAAATTGTTCTCCACAAACATAAAAAAGTCGACCCTGCTTGCCCCCCAAGTGGAACCCAGGCTAGGCCTATGACAGGCTTTAAATAAATATTAATTAAACTTAAATTCGTCCAAAAAAATTTAAATATGCTGCTTTATATAAGTATTAATTCCTTTTTAATAAAAAATATTTAAAAAAAGAATGAAAAATTTAAAACCTTAAAAAAGTTAGTTTCATAAAGAGAAGTTTTAAATAGTACAGTAAAGCACCGTTTATACGTCTCTCATTTATACGTCTTTTACATTTATACGTCGTTTTCGCTAAGTCCCAATTCATTCAAATAATCAACATGGTTTTCAATTATACGTCTTTTCATTTATACACCGTTTTACATCGGTCCCTTGAAAGACGTATAAACGGTGCTTTACTGTATTACCATTTTGTATAAAACATTCTATGTATATAAACAATCATTCAAGTAAAAAAACATTTCCCCCCAGCATTTATTTACCTTAACTAAATTTTTTATAAAAACGGTTCTAATTTTTCTTAACCATTTAACTTTTTTTTTTACAAAATATCAATAAATATATTTTAGAAAAAAAACCTCAAGAATATTGAACTGGGAAAAATTTGTAGAATTATTTTTTTTAAATCCAGCATTTCTGAGGAAAACATCTTTTATTTAAAAAAATAAAATATATACATGGAGACTATTTTACAGAGCAAAAATTATGAACAGCTGAATAAGAATTTATCAATCAATTAATTAGTTCTCACTTTAAATCAAGTGAGGAATTACTTTAAAACAACTTTTGAACCCAGGCAATTAAAAAAATTGCTGAATTTCAGAAAAACTAGGGATAACTATTTTCAGTGTCCAAGGAAATTTCACTACCATTTTATGGTACCTTCCCAAATTCACCATTTGATAAAAAAGTACTTTCATAAATTCAGTTTTAGTAAAAAAGGTATCTTCACAAAATGCATTTTTGAAAGAAAGTTTTCTTTAGAAAGCTATACAGAAAAATTGTTACTAAATTCCTGAAACTCAACGCAGACAACGATGAATATTTATCACTTAAAGAGAGAAGTGATGGTTAGTTCAAGGTAACTCTTGACATCAGTAGCCAATAGAAACACAGCAGATACATGAAGAAATACGTTCACAGGCAAGGCAGGGGTAGAATCAAATTCGATTTCAGAAAGGAAAGAATTCAAAATATTGCAAAAGTATGAAATAATTTTTAAAATTTAGGACTTATTTCAAAAGAAAATTAATGATTTAAACTTTAAATATAAAAAAATGTTTGTCTTCAGAACAGGGTCTTAACCAGACCTTAGTTTTAGGGTGCGGTGGGTTTATTATGAGACCCAACTGCTCCTTATAAGCCATGGAAAATTCAAGGAAAAAGTATTTAAATAGAAGACGAATCCACACCAAATGTGAAGATTTGACGCTATAAATAAGACGAAAAACCAAGTTGCCACTTTAGAAAAGAGAAACTTGTGCTGCCAATTTACTTGAAATTGATCTAAAAAATCCAGAGGGATGTAGGTTGTGTTCCAACAATTTAAATAGTTCTTTAGAATGTTTCTCTTTTATATTTGTGTTACTATCTCTACAAATTGTATTTATTCTTTAAATCTGTCCACAGATTGTATTTCTATAAACTGTCTTAAATATATCAGAGTTGAGTTTTACAATATTAAAATTAAATTCATTTCTTTTATAAAAAGTTTCATCTTTCACCATGTCATCAACAGAAACATCAATATTTAGATTCAAAATTTGACATTTTCATCACTAGTTAGGCTAAGCGCGCACTAGAGACTTTAGTCACGGTGACAGAGACAAATACCCTGGCTATTGCAAGAAGCTAGAGCGCACGCACAGGCGATGAGACACTTGGCCGATTGCCAAAAATCTCTCCATAGAAATGCATTGCTCTCGAGTGACTAGTGTTACAGTCGCCGGCGACAGAAGTCTCTAGTGCGCGCTTAGCCTTAAGGTCAATTTTAGTTCATTTGGGGCAAATATAATTTAAAACATCGTTTGGTATGACACCAATGACAGCTCGTCCATAGGAGCACGTGAACACCCAGTGAAATAATTCTGCATAATTTTATGCTGCCCGCCTTGCCAACAGAAAACGATAAGCTTAGGGTTACTAAATAAAATAAATTTTAAAATAATGACAATCATAAAAGACTATAAAAAGTCACAGTTTATTATACTGCCTTTATTTTCAAAAACTTAATAAAACCTTGGTTACTTTCGGTGTCATTTTCTTCCACGGTTTCTCGTTTTGTTCGCCCATACCACTCTGGGGCGTTTGCTAACGATTTGCCTTCCACTAGAGAATGGTTTTCTTACCCGGGAAATCGCTTAGCAGCTGCAGCTAAAAAGGAAAAAATATAGTTACCTTTGGTAAGAAAACGAACTCATTTATTTCCTCCTTAAAATTCTTAAAGTAACTTTACAATAGTTATTAAGGGAGTGAAGGTTTAATAATGATTGAAAACTGACAGTTTTAATTAATTCTGCTCCAGGACTTATTCACTTATGAAATAATTTATGCTTTAAAAACTGTTTAGGTTTTAAAAATTGTTTCTAAAATATTTTGCAGGATGCTAGAAATCTCAATCAGTATAGAAAGTTAAATCCATGAATTAATTTGTTACCAATAAAAACAAAATAGTAATTATTTAAAATTAATTGATAAAGCTTCTTGGCATACAACTTGAGCTCTTTAGATAATATTAATGAACTGACTAGGACATTATTGTTTGTGATTATTAGCAATAGAAATCTTAATATCTATAAAATTACGAATCACACAGCAATAGATTTAATCAATGTTACCAAGTATAACGTTAAGAACATTTGTGAAAGGTAAGGACTTTTTGCCCTTTCTGTCACATCTACAATATTTCTTGGCCAGGTCTTGGCTTAAAACTTTCTTTGTGATATAGTAGATGAAGGAAAAACTTGACCAGAAAAACAGAAAGTTTCATTAATTACAATTAATTAATGAATAATTAATTAGTTCAATTAATTTACCAAGTTAACAAAACTTCAATCTTCATTCATTTAACAAGCCTCTTTCATTTTATAATTAAAAAATTGGACTAACAATTAACATGGATGAAAGTTCTTAACTATAAATTTAAATATAACGACTTTGATTATTATATTGGCTATTTTCATTGTATTACAGTAGAACTCCAATTATCTGAATGTTGCATTTTTATTTAATTAAAAGCTCACTTTCTTAAAAAATAGTTCTTCCAATTCTTACCATGCATACAGTAACTAATTTAAATAAACCTTTTTCGGAAAAAATCCAACTTTCCAAATGTTTGTAATCTTTATGGCATCCAGTCCCAATTGATTCGGATGATTGGAGTTCTACTGTATATAATAGGATTTACAAAGGTATAAAATAAATTTACTATGATAGAGGAGAGTCCCTTATCATTTTTCAGCCTGACATTAAGACCTTCAAGGTCTTCCTATTCCAGTGGCAGTTCCACATCAGGTGGTAGAACTGCAACAGCTGATGCATCACACGGTCTATTACCCTCAATCAGAATATCCAACTTTTTGTTTACTTGAGCGACTTCAGCTCTCAGCTCACTAAGCAAGTCGATGATGTGCTGAGCTGTAAATATAAAGTGATTTTAATATAACTTTACAAGATGATTCTAAATTCATAGTGATATTTTGCATTTTGCAATCAAGGTTGTTACGTAACACAACTATTGTTTAGCCTAGTGTGTAAAATTCCATTAACTACCCCATTGAAAAATACCAATTTATATTTCAAACTTTAAGAAATCAACTATAATAAAATTTTAATAATTTGCAGTAATACTATCATAGTAAATTTTTAATTGTTAGTTGATAAATTACAGAAATATTTCTAGTATTTTGCATTTAAAACAGTTCTATCTCTTTCTTACTAACTAGATATATTCTTGGACCACAGTTTAAGAACCGATGGCGTAAGATTTGCAGGTGATAGCAAACACAGGCAGTAGTAAATGATTTATTGAATTCTTGCTTTTCATACCTCCAGGTTAATTTTAGACATAAATGCTGAACAATTTCACATAAAAATTTGCTGTTCATCAAGGATTTTAAAGTTTGCCATCACAACTGTTATTGGCCAGAAATGGAAAAAAAGGGTTCCTTAAGTATGAGCATGATGTATTGGCAGCGCTAGAAAATGGGAAAATAATCTACTTTTCCTTCGGACCAGTGCTTTACTAATCTTACTAGTCCTTAACCAAAATGACTGGTCCCTGTTTCCATTGAAATTACTTAAACCTGTTCACTCCTACCCTTGTCCATTGAGATTCAAGAAACCCCATAACAATTCCTTGAAATTTTGTGATAACATATCAACATACCATATAGAATAGTGGACCTTTATCAATGACCTGTGTGTGAAGGTAAACGAAGTCTGAACGTCAAAAATGAATTGAAATGTTTTTATGCAAATATTTGTTCAAGTGCTGCAGGAAAAACTTAAGAACAGAAAGCGAAGCTAAAATCTCATTATTTCCTTATTAATAAAATAATTGTTAGACACCCCAGAAAGTCGATAAACATAGGTATTCAAATAAATTTATTATATTTAAAAAGAAATTTCTCACTGTTTTGGCAGACCAGTAATTTCCTGACCGTAGAGGTCCGAAGCAATTTTCAGTGGTCTAGGACCAGCAGACCACCGCAATTTCGAACACTGAGTATTGGTAATAGGGCGATACCCCTTGGCAATTCCATGGGACTCGCGTTACATTCCGACACATATTTTGATTTCCTAATTGCTGTTTATGTAATGAAAATATTTAATTTTGTCATTAAAAAGACATTATTAAATAAATCAGCCCTATAAAACAAATTAAATCTTCCATCAGTTAAAAAAATCGAGCCTGCGCCAGCTGAAAAAAGGTCGACAAAAGCGGACCTATTCTAAAGTTTAGTATAGTTGGAAAGTTTAGGAGACATTTGTTTACTCTATATCAGGGGTTTCCAACTGGCGGCCCGCGGGACGCATGCGGCCCGCCAGGTCATTTTGTGCGACCCGCGAAGCTCTCTGAAAACCCTCCAAAAAGTAGCTACAAAACACTTTTTAGCACACTAAAATTCAAAATTTTTTGGGGGGAGAACTCTTGACCCCCCATATACCTCTAAGACTATGGACTAGCTTCGATCATTTTCTATGGTGCAAGAATTAAAAGTTTGGAGTTTCGAGAGGTCGTTTGTAAAACCTGAAATTCCCCCTGAAATTAGCAAGGGGGTATGAAGGCTTTTATAACCTTTATCATGAGGAGGGACAAAATGGAGTATCAAAAAATTAGGTAAAACAATCATCTAAGGAAAATTAACAAACATTTTTTTTGAGGAAGACCTTTTCATGAAAGTAATTATTCAGAATATTAAATATATTCAGTATTCCTACGAGTTGTATAAGAGTGAAAAAATTCATATATCCTCTGGAATTTTGGAAAATACAGTAGTGCATACATTCAAAATATGTAAACAACCTTCGTCCCTCTTTTGTTGGAAAAGTTTCAAATTGAAGACTCACCCCAAAAAAATTATCATCGTTATAAAGGGCCAGTTTTTTTGCGGCCCGACACTTGACTTGTGATTTCGATTGCGGCCCGCGAGTACTTAGAAGTTGGAAACCCCTGCTCTATATTCTAAAGATGCTTCCATTATTTATTAAATTTTCCCTGACCTGAGATTAAATAACCCTTGCATAACATGCTATTTCTAGTGGATATTCATTTCTTTATACTATTTCTAGTCCAATTTTCTCTCATCACGGCATTGGTCAGTGGCGGATTTCCAAATGTGCCGCCTATAGGCTGAACCAAAATTTGCCGCCTATATGCAATAACAAAACTAATCAGGGGTGTCATTTCAGTTTTTGGTTGGGGGGCTAAGATTTTAAGTGAGTTTGTATACACGGCGTGACTTGACTTTTGGTTTCTTATTTTTTTTGGGAGGGCGACAAGGGTGGATCCAGGATTTGTTTTTTGGGGGCTATGAATTTTCATAATTCAATTTAATCTTCTTTATGGGAAAGACTTCTAAAAGGGGGGGTCTGGGGGTTCTCCCCCAGAAAATTTTTGGAAATTTAAGTTAAAAAACCCCAATTTTTTAACTAGTTTTGGAACGCCTCATCCGAGTTTCGGATATAGATTTTATGGTAGAATTTTTGCATTTGGACGAACTTAATAATAATATAAAATAAAGTTGTAATTATAGAGTTACAGGTACCAAGGGGGTCTGGGTGTCCTCCCCCAGAAAATGTTTGAAAATTTGACTTAAAAATAACAGGGTTTTAACTCATTTTGGTGCATAAAATGCCATATAGAATGGGGTGTCTGGGGGGTCCCCCCAGAAAAATTTTGAAAACTTGCCTCTTAAAGTAGTGTTTCAGATCATTTTGAGACCCTTCAGTTCCTTGAAAACCACAGAATTTTCTAGGGGAAAAATTTATAAAAAACGTCAACATGGGCCGGAGGTCCTCTCCCAGGATATGATTTTGGAAACTTCCCTCAAACTTGTGTTTATCAACTTTTCAAACTCTATGGAGAGAGCACCAAAAGGGAAAAGTTTCTTGTAGGTGGCCTAATTTTCAAGGGAAAACACTGTCAGATAGGGGCCATCCATAATTGATGTCACACTTTTTTTGCCCATTTTTAACCCCCTCCCCCCCTTTGTCACAAACTGTCACACTTCCCCATACCCCCTCCCCCCCCTCTGTCACATGTCACACTCTTAAACCAACAATATGTTTAATACACTACTTTGAAAGTGGCCGGAACCAAGGTTTTTTTGGTTGAATTTCAGCTGCAGGATGTGATGTCACATTTTTCAAACCCCCCTCCCTCCACCTTGTCACAAACTGTCACAAATTGATTAACCCCCTCCCCCCCTCTGAGCGTGACGTCATTTATGGACGGCCCCATACCAAAATTTGAGAGGGGGATTGGGGGTTCTCCCCCAGAAATTTTCTGGAAAATTGCCCCTTAAAGTAGTGTTTTAGCTCATTTTGAGACACTTTGGGTAACAGAAAACAGTTCCTTGTAAACCAGAGAATTGCTTTTCTGGATGGACGCTCTCCGTCTTTCCAGAGCTTATTTTTAGTGTTTCCTTTTTCTTCTCCTTTTTTATTCAGAAAAAAAATTCTGCTGTCAAAAATTTGCCGCCTACTAAAATTTGCCGCCGTAGGCTATAGCCTAGCTAGCCTATTTAGAAATCCGCTACTGGCATTGGTCCAAGCAACAGTCAATCGGGATCCTTAGGGAAATAAAACATTTTAACTTCAGAACAGTGGCATAGACAGAGGGGGTGCAACGGGTCTTTTGCACCCCCCCAAACTTTTTTCTTTGTGAAATTAAATAATTTAGAATTTCTTTTATTCCCCTATTCCCGAAATTCGGATTAGGTACACCAAAACAAGTTAAAAACCAGTTTTTTAGGTTCAAATTTTCAAAAAATTTAGGGGGGAGGACCCCAAGACCCCCTCGATACTTGTAACTTTATTATTACAACTCTATTTAATATAAAGTTTGTCAAAATGTAAAAATTCTACCATTAAACCTGTATCCGAAATTCGGTTGAGGCGTACCAAAACGAGTTGAAAAATGAAGCTTTTGACTTTTTGAAATTTACAAAAATTTCCGGGGGGAGGACCCCCAAACCCCCTTATTATAGTTGGAGCAGGATAATTCACTACCTTTTTCATATTAAGATCATCAAGAGAATTCAATTGGATTATGAAAATTCTTAGCCCCCATAAAAAACAAATCCTGGATCCGCCCCTGCTCATATTTATGATTTTGGTTCAATTCCGCTAGAGTCCCCGCTAAATATCGCCTATATCTTTTGGACACAAAAAAGTATAAATATTGCTTAATAATTTTAAATTCATGGATTAATATATTTAATTAGATGTATAACTGTTCAGTTTATCATTAAAAATTTAAAAAAAATTTATATTTGAAAATAAAGCGTTCAAAAGAGATAGGCGATATTTAGCGGGGACTTTAACGGAATTGAACCATGATTTTAAGTAAATCAAATGTTCTTATCGACAAATTTCACTTATGAGTGTTGATGAAATACTTCGTTCTAGTTTGTTGTTAACAATGGATTTCTCTGTTTCATGATTAAAAAAATACACCATTTAATTTATTTTAATATTAAGTTATTCATTCAGTGAGAAAAAAAAATTAATGTAATTCAAAACCTCATTTTTTCTTTCATTTCGATATCATCATGCACCCCCCAAAAATAATTTCTGGCTACGCCACTGCTTCAGGTAATAAATTTGTACCTCTTCTCTTACTATAACCAAATGCTGAACAAATGCCTCCATTTTTATTCCTTTTTTCCCATCTTTTCTAAACCAGTATAAAATTTAAATCTCTTTTGGCTATGATTTACCTTTCGAATCATAAGTTCTTGTTACAGTACTTTACTTACAAAAATGAGAGTTCTCCTCTTCAAAGATTTTCAATTTTGTTTCCAAAATTTCATTATCTTTACAATAGATCTCAGTCTGGACAGCAACATCATGCATACTTCTTTCACTTGAATTGGTAGTGTCGACAGATGAATCAATGTTTCCAAATGATTCTCTTGATGCTTTAAAAGAAATTAGTTCTATGAGTTGAAAATTTCACACCAACTATTCCATGTACTTTTTAAACAAATCAATAACACTAACAGAAAAATTGTTTTAATACATTACCCTCATTTGTGGATGATGTTTCAGAAATAGAATCACGTTTCAAACGTTTGGCACTCCTTTTATATCGTTCAATATTATTTTGTCCTGTTTCATAATCTTTCTGTTTGAAGGAAAATACAGATGGTACATAATCAGGGTGTTGTGGATCATTTGATGGTTTGCCTGAATGAAAAAAACATAATATGTACTTAACATAAAGCATAATATGTAAACTTTATATAGATATCATATGTTTAGGGTAATTATAAAGTAATAACCTACTCGAAAGCCTATAGATACCATATTGTTTATTGGAACTGAATGAAATTTAAGTGAATTCAAATAAATAAAGCTAATTTATTCTTCGCTGTATTATTTTTTAATACAATTTTAAAGATAATTCTCAAATTACAGTTAAAATAAAGTCATGAAGAAGTGGCTTTAGTGCCAATAACAGAAGTTGATCAATAAGGTGTATAAGTTGTGATTAGATGCAGATTCCAAAAACCAGTCTATTTAATAAACAAGGTATTTTGTTTTAGTTAAAATACTGGTACTTGTGTATTATATGATAAAAAGTAATGGTTAATTAAGTGAATCTAGGCGGCAAATTTTCATTGCCAAATTTGGCGATATCGATTCAATGTTCGGATACCACTGGTTTTCCCCTTGGCGACATAAAAAAAGCACCAAATTCAGTTGCAATCCAGATTCGCTTCATTTACCAAAGTAATTATTAGAGATCTAATGGTACTAAACTACTAAAAGATCTATGCCTACAACACTGGCATGTTGTAGGAGCTGTGGTTACTTATGGAGATCGGGCGTCTCTCAACACTTTGAAGTCCCAGTAAATAAAATGCATTAGTATAAAGGCCAACTGAAACAACTGGGACTCCAATGATCATATTTGAATTATATGAGTTAACGATTGACCTATCTAAAGGTTCATTGCAGTTGCTACACTTGATAATCAAAATTAGTAGTAATGAGTATATTATATATTGGGAATAAGGTCAATATGTATTTATCATATGAAGCTAAATTTATCACTTACCATTGATAAAATGTTTATTGCATATCATGGTATGATTGGTTGCAGTAAAATTTTCTCTCTTCATCGCATTGCTCCATGCAGCACGTCGGACGGGATCGCGTGGGAAATTAAACATTTTAACTTTAGATAAAAGATTTGTACCTCTTCTTTTAGTGCATCCAAATGCAGAACAAATTCCACCATTATTTTTTTAATTGGTGCCATGAGATCGTATCAAGAACGTGAGAATAATAAATTATTATTATTTGTTTTGACTCCGGCGCTCAAGAATCTTTTTTTTACTCGCTGCAGCGTTGGCTGGTTGGCTGTTGGTTGACGAAGTAAATAAACAACAATCACTTCCGGTTCAAACCGGAAGCAGAAGCAGCCTTCTTCACTATGAAATTTCCCTAAGGATATTTCCAGCTGTGAAATATTTTGATATTTTTATATTAAGATTCCTTAACTATCTCTACCACAAAAAATATAGATAAAAAAATAGCTCTATTCAACAACATAACTACCGGCCGAAGGCTGATCAACCAACCAACCAACAACATAACTGAAACAAACACTATTACTTTAACTTTCTAGGCTATGAATTCTATTCGCTGAATTGATTTATCAACAAAACCACGTTGTCTTCTCTGATTTCATTGGATAAAGCTATCCCGTTTGTTTGTGTTGTTACTGAATGGATCAATCTGACTTTCGCGCTAGTTTTCAGGAGTCAGCTGTGCGGAGAACTACAAACCAAGTGTGCTCTACTTAGTTCGTCACGTGGAGATTATTTACGTTTTGTAAACACTTTTAAAATCATATGAAGTTTACTTTTTTCAAAAGAATCAGTGTGTGGATTTGTAGATAGTGCTTTTGAGGCATGCTCACTAAACAACAGGTGAGAATTATAATTTGCTGCGAGATTTAAAAAATACTTATTAGCTATTAAATATTTTTGATTGATTCATTGTTTTAAACTCAAATAATTGAAGCTTTAATTATTTAATTTCCAATGTCCTGAAATGGGAAATGACAGTGCTTTTAATATTTAAAGTATATTTTTTTATTGAACTGTCACAGAGAGCTATAAGATACCTATTTTTACTAACTTTAAAGAATCCATAAATGTGATCATTTTGTTGTATCCAGGGTTGGCTTGGCCGATAAGATATCAAGATTCAGTAAATAAATATCGCGATATAAATCAGTTTCTATTAAAAAAAACATTTTTCTAAGTAAAAAGATTCGTTTGAAAAAATACTTAAAAATTGTTTTTAAGTGCTTTGTTGACATGCTAATTAAGCAGGCCCATAAAAAATTTTTATCCTTGTTGTTAATTACAGTTTTATGTTTAAAATATAAAATCAAATATTTATCAAACCTGATTTTCCTCTTGATTTTACTGCTTCTTTATCATTATTTAAAAGGGTATTATAATTATCACAAATATTTATATATTTTGAAATGATTGCTTCAATCATTGTTCTTAAAAAATGAAAAAAAAATTAAATAAACTCATGATATCTCTCAAATTATGAATAAATACTATATTACTGTTCAATTCATTATATTACAGGGTAGTTAAACTTTTATGAGTAAAACATTTTCTTTGAATCAGAAAAGAAGTTACAATATTACATGCATAAAATTCTTGATACATTGATATTTTTCTCATAATTATTTGCGAAAATAATCTGGATGGTTAAATCTTCAGTTTTAAAAAAGGAAATTAAGTCCAAAAACAAAGTTTTTAAAAATCAGAAAAAAATGTAATTTTCATTTCATAAGCACCAAATTTTTACTGGGAATTTTGGACTCTATTAGAATATAGAACAATATTCGAAAAACAATAGAAGTATACAATATTCCAAAATATTGTTCAATTGTGAAAAAAGTTGATGGACTTAATATTTCCTTTATCCTAGGGGGAATGTAATTTCAACTGAAAGAGAAAATAATAAAACCACTTCCCTGTTGGTAATTTATACTTATGCTTGTTTTGCAAATTCAAGGTAAAAGGGTGCGCATAAGGGTGTCTCAAAAGAACCCTTTTTTCGAAAAAAACCTTGCTCCCCAGGGGTTTTCCCATTCCTTTCGGTCCCCAAAGATAGTGTGTGAAGTTTCAGCCCCCTTAGTTAACTCTAGGGTTTGCCTGTAGGGCCCCAAAGTTTGAAAAAAGTTTAAAAAAATGACAAATTTTCAGAATTTTTAAAAATTATGTCTAAGATTGATAATGCAAATAAAACTGGTTCAAATGCGTCATTTAGGACTTATTTAGATATGGAATACATTTATTTATGTGTATTAACTGTACCCTATAGCCCCTATAATTTAAGATTAAAACGTACTACTTCGTAAGTAGTGTAATAACACTTTGGTTTAGACTAGTATTCACTTCTAAGGCAGATTATTTTTCTTGTGTAAATTGGAATATAATCGGATTATATAAAAATGATTTGACACGTATCAAAATATATTTTATACTTTTATTAATATCTTATTTACCCTACCCTGGTTGTATTTATAAAAACTATGGTTATTTTTCATAACAAAACAAATAAATTAGAAATATTTATTATTTGTCTTTATTAAATGTGTTAATATTGCACTAATTGAAAAACATCTAATTAGTTTCGCAGCAAAGGAAATTGCGGCTAGAACTGGGGTGGAGAGGGGGATATTTTTTTTCTACACTGGTCCGCCGAACCAGTGATTTTCTGATAGAAGTGGTCCAAGCCGTTTTTCAGTGGTCTCGGACCAGCAGAACATCTCAATTTCCAATGCTGATAACTCCCTTCCATTTATACATTCTTGAAAAAGAAACCCTGAATTTTACGCACAGTTTTACCCTTATTACTTCGTAAGCTGATTTCCATCCAAAATAGACAAAAGAAATAATTAAACATTTAATTTTTTTGGGATAATTAAAACAGTCTATTCTTTCAGCCATTATTCACACTACACTTATCAGGAAGAAGGCTATTTTCAGATCTTGAAATTAAAATATTCGTTTGAATTGCAAAACTCAACCCTCAATCAGTGGCGGATCCAGGGGGTGTCACTCTGGAAAGTGCCCCCCCCCCTTGGACACCCAAAAAGGTTCTCAAAATGAGGAAAAACACAACTTTTACAGGTCTAATTTCAAAATTTTTTTCTGGGGGGAGGACCCCCATACCCCCATTAGAATCAAAATGGGGTGTTCAGCGTTTATTTTTAGGAAATCCCCAAAATTTTGACATTTTGGGTTAAAAAGTAAAAGTGATAGTGTTGAAAAGTGCCCCCCTTAGACTCAAAACGTTTCTAAAAATGAGTTAAAACCCTACTTTTACACGTCAAATTTTAATTTTTTTTTCGGGGGGAGGACCTCCATACCCCCAATGGTACCACAAGGGGATCTTGTCTGGAAAAGTGCCCCTCCCCTTGGAGCCGTGCTGGATCTGCGCCTGCCCTCAATATGATTTAAGCTGGCTCAGTTACGTTATGTCTTCAGAAAGATGTCGTACAATGCACATAAATTGGGTGGACAGAAAGAGTTAGAATTAGAAATATACGTATACAATGGACAGAAACTTCGGTAAAAATGTTATCTTCATCAACATCGCAAGAGGCATTAGCTTCTCCTTTATTTAAAAGAAGTAGCTCGATGAATTTGATTAAATTCTTAGCAACAGGGGATTTTTCTTTTTGATAAGGGGGCCCACATGAAAATTTTGTCAGGGGACTTGGGAAACATGGGTAGCTATACCCCGCCCCAAGTTCTCCTTCTTATGTGGATTGAGGAAGGCAAGATGTCCCGTCCCTGATGGCTTTGGAAACATTATTTTCCCTTATAAAAATGTAATTTTATCAAAAAGTTGAAGGGGCATTGCCCCCATGACCCCCCTTTAATCCGCCCCATGTCTAGCCTCTAGCACACCAAAGCAAGCATTTTGTTTCTTTCCTCACTAGGCGGTTAGTGTAACTCTAGCCTAGATCGATAGGGTTGGAATGGTGGTATATCGAGAGAGGGCCAAACCAGTTATTTCTCGCCAGTACCCCACTTCCCTTTTCTCATATCATCGAAGAAGGTGCTCCATGCTAGCTACCCTGAATTCCCGCATCCTCTACTCGAACTTGGATTTCCCCGTTCCCAACCGCCTAGCGAAGAAAGACAAACAATACTGCCTTTTCTTAATTGATGCAGTGAGTAATTAATTCTATTGCAGTGAGGCCATGCCGGACAACTGGACGCTGTCCTACCCGACAGCCCCGGGGCTGGTGTCCTCCCTGGCACGGCGGCTGTGTCCCTGGGGGTGGCGGCAGAAGGCCGGGGGGGCCTCCGCCCCTCCAGAGAAGCCGGTGCGGGTGGTGCTGAACAACGCCGCCCTGCCCCCGGACCTGCCCCCTCGTCACCACCCGCACCGCGGCTACGCCTGCAACCGCATCCGCACCACCAAGTACACCCTGCTGTCGTTCGTGCCCAAGAACCTGTTCGAGCAGTTCCACCGCATCGCCAACCTCTACTTCATCGGCATCGTGCTGCTCAACTGGGTGCCCAGGATCAACGCCTTCGGCAAGGAGATCGCCATCCTCCCAGTGGTCTTCGTGCTGGGGGTGACCGCCATCAAGGACTGGTTCGAGGACTATCGAAGATACAAGTCCGACAAGAGGATTAACAACCTCACCTGCAGGGTCTACAGTCGGTGAGTTTTGGACTTTAATTCATACATAACAAGTTTAGTTGTTTCTAAACACATGGATTTCACGGAGATCCATCTGGTTTCAGGGAGATGACTATGTTAGCTCTACCTGGCTATCTCCATGAAATCAAAGGTTTCCGAAACTAAATAACACAATTAGTACTCTCCAAGACCTTTATTCATTGCAAATATCGACCAGATCCATGAAACCAATTAAGACAGTTCAGAATTTCGTAAGAGTTTTTCCTTCAAAAACATCAACCATCTCCATAAAACCAATACAAAAAACTTCAGGGGGACTATCTGTAAAGCGCTGGTACCACATTGCAACTTACTTTTGAGATCAGGAATGGCTGGATACGATAAGATATCTGTGTTAAAATGGGCCTTGAGGGGTCGTATACGGACTTGGAGCTACAGGCAGCGTAGTTCAGTAACACCGGCTAAAGTTAAAAATTGGTAGATTTCAAGAAAGAAAAAAATTTATATTAAGAACTCACACATTGAAGGGTATCTACACTAGCGGAAATAAAAATCCCAACACCAAGAAGGAAAGGAGATATCAAAGTCAAATTTATTTCTATGATTGCACATAGTATCAATGATAATTGATAAAAAAATCAGCCTTCCTGGATGTTAGGGGGCCGAGAAAACCAGGGAGGAGTGTTGTCTCCATAGGTGTCCATTACCACTTTCACACGTCATGGTATTGAGTGACAGGGGCTTTAAATGACTTTTGAGGGATTGGAGGACCATGTTGCCTCCTCAGGTAGTCCAAATTCATATGGTGCACCAGCGGACGTTGCATACCGGGCTAGGGGATTTCTCCTCATTAACCGGACTTGTTTTGTGGGTGTTGGTTCTAGAGAACTGGTAAGACGGGGTAAAAATGCAACCTAGGGGGTTAAGAAGAAAGCTTGGACATTGCATACAACACGTGGTTGTGCATGTTTCTCTTGAAATTTGTCCCCAGGACAGGTCTGAAGGTAAGGGCGGACAACCGGCTAAAAAACCTCAATGACGCAGCTCTGGTTGGAAGAAGTACTGGTGAATCATACTCAGGAGTTGCAGAAAGGGAATCCAATGCATCCCCACTCCGTTACCCTGCATCACCACCCCGTGGAACGATTAGAAAATCATCATCTGAGTGCGCTCTCTCCATTGTGTCCTCAAACTCATACCCAACCGTCGTGGTGCTCCAAACCGAAGCAGGATTCTCTCATAAACACAATGTCATGAAATTGGGATTTTCATTCCCTTACTTCGTGCACTATTGGAAACAGAAAGGTCCATTTTCAGCTCCTGGTTTGTAGACAAAGATGTAAGAAGCTATGCAGACCAAACGGACAATCCGCAGTACTGCAAACGACATCCATCCCACTGCCGCTTGTCCTCAGTATGATCTACCGGTACTTTGGCCAACCAGAGCTGCTTCATTGAGGTTTTTTAGCCGGTTGTCCGTTCTTACCTTCAGACCTGTCCTGGGGACAAATTTCAAGAGAAAAATGCACAAACACATGCTTTATACAATGTCCAAGCTTTCTTCTTAACCCCCTATGTTGCATTTTTACCCTGGCCTATCCGTTCGTAAGAAGCAACGCTCACACAACATGCCCGGAGAAAGAGGAGAAATCACCTAGCCCGGTATGCAACGTCCGCTGGTGCACCATATGAATTTGGACTACCCGAGGAGGCAACATGATCCTCCAATCCCTCAAAAGTCATTTAGAGCCCATGTCACTCATACCATGACGTGTGACGGCGGTAATGGACACCTATGGAGACAACACTCCTCCCTGGTTTTCTCGGCCCCCTAATATCCAGGAAGGCTGATTTTTTAAGCAATTCACATTGATACTATGTGCAATCACAGAAATAAATTTGACTTTGATATCTCCTTTCCTTCTTGGTGTTGGGATTTTTATTTCCGCTAGTGTATTTCCCCGAATGGAATCTACACCCAAGCGTAGGATGTGGAGGGAGTGGGACAGTCCCTTTTTCACAAAACTTTCCATAAGTCAAATTTCTATTTATTTCTATTCCCTGTTCACTTCCTTCATGTTTATTCACAGTATTTGTATACAGACCACCATGTCCAGACTTACAACTGGCCTCATTAAGGGGTTTAAATTTCGAAAGAAATGAGAAAACTTGTGCTGTCTGCCGCTGTTCAGCCATCGCTACTCCCTCTCATATCTTTAGATTGCATTGATAATTGATACAGGTCTAAATGACTAACAATATAAAGGTTCCTTCTTATACCTTAATGAAGGTATAAAATTGTTCGGTCTTAAAATCGCGTTTTATTCTATGCTTAATTTGCGTTTGAAGAGTTTTTTTATAAACAGATGAGATAAATTTTTAGTCCTAATGTCTCTAATAATGAAACACAATGCTGACGCAAATTGAAGATTTTGAGTACATTCTGAAGGAAGTTGGAAACATACGTGAATAGTGTTAATTGGAGACTATCAGAAAGGAACCGTTCTTATGTGATAGAAAAATTTCCTTCCGTAGGATCTTGCTGCATAGCTCCACAGATGCAATTTGAACATACTAATTTGGATTTTGATAACTTTTGATATTTTCATTTAGCTCATTTTTTCTCTTTATCCTGTTCTATTTCCGCTACATGATTTCACTTTGTTCAGGTGTAATTAATAACTCATCTTTTTTAATAGAATATTGTTTTGAAGTGGGTTTTAAGTTTCTATTTTGTTTAAAACATGCATTAAAATTGTTTACCTAAGAACAGAGAACACATAACACAATGATTATCCAGATTGAAAGTCTCCATAAAAAATTTATTTAAATGAAACGTTGCTTAACCCTTTATTTACCGACGGTACTTACAAGTACCGCCAACTTTAAAATTACATAGAATAACCATCCTTGCGAATATATTGACGATAATTTGCAGGAACACTCTTTCAGTTATCCTCTTCCAGGATAAAAAGCAGCGAAGGTTCTATGATGAGTATTTTAGCGGGAAATGCGAATAGATTTAACTGAAGTTGTAAGTTTAGCTGCCAATTCGATCGGATTCACATGATTGTCATTTTTGTTCCCACAAAAAAGTAGCTTAAGTCAAAAGTTAAGTGTGTTATTTTTTAAGACTTATTACTGCGATAAAAAAACTATGTTTTTCTTGTATTGTGAGAATATTTTAGCACTCTGTGTACTGACAGTACCCAAAAGTATCAATTTAAGTAATTGGCTCTAGCGGATTCAATTTTCCAAAGATGATTGTTTTATTTATGTATATCCCTTAATTTTCAATTTAGTGACTCAAAAAAAGTATTTGCACGAAAAAAATTGCAGCGAATCATAATGCGGTAAATAAAGGGTTAAAGATGCCCCATGCACTGTCCAACTTTTCGCTACCTGTTGTTAATTCCTTTTGGCATTTCTGGTTACTTCATTTTTTTTAAATTGTAACTTGTTTTGTTGCCTAACAAAATCTTGATATTGTTAAATTATATTATTGTTATTATAATTTGGCAAAACATGTCGCCAAATTACTTTGACTCCTTTCGAAAAAGTAATTAACAGGTAGCAAAAAGTAAGGTATAGCGTGGCATCTTAAAGGAAATGATACTTAAACCTTTAAGTATTCAGACTCCATGGCCGAAAATTAGTTGATTTGTTTTATTTTTTTCTAATTTCAATGGGTTCTTTCTGTAAAAACTAACTAAAAACCTTTATTTTTACAATCACTTCTTATCTTTAGCCAATATATACCGTTTTTTGCAAGAATCATTCTATTAAATCGATTCATATTTTCCTAAGGTCTTTAATACCTCATAGGACCGGTGTTTTTTTATACTTTCATAGTTTCCCTTAAAATAATGCTCTTCCAGCAGAGTTGTTCTGTTTGGTAACATTTTACCAGACATCTGTCTACAGATGTTTTAATAATAACCTTCACTTAACATTCCGCGTTATGAAATCTCATGATAGCATGGGAATCCACCGACTACTACGAAACCAAACATTTGTTTGGTGGACTAGCTTACATAGGGAATCGTTTCAGCAGCATGATACTGTATTCGCGCAACTTCTGCTGATAAGCAACCATGTTGGGATGAGGTAGATAAACAGGAAAAGAAAAAACTGCGAAAAAGTGGCTTTGGATAGATCCTGCATGGTCTAATCTCATTATTCCTTATCTTGCTCCGAGTTGTTTTTCTCTGCTGGAAAAGCATTTAATCAATATGCCGGCTTTTGAGTACCTACGTGTTTCTTTCTGAAGATGAAACCATTTCGTTGCGACTGAAACATATATTTATAGAAACATTGAGGCTTAAAAGGATGAGGCTGAGCAGGATGAAAGAAATGCCTGATTTGGTTCTTAAGAATCATTCTTGAATTGCGGCACTTGATTGGTTGACACTCCTCTAGCTCAGTGGTTGACAGGGAATGCCGATTTCCTTATTTTACTTCTAATGCCGAGTCCTTATTTTACTTCTGTTTACATTTTCATTTTCTTTAGTGGTGCCACACTTTAAAAATTTTATCAGAGAGATAATACTAGCCAACTCTTACTTTATTAAGAGCTCATCTTCATGCGTTACACAACATGTTCCTTTTTGACAAACCCCATTAGAGTCAGTATACTACACTTAAGAATTTTATTTTAAATAAAAAATCATTGTTTAATGCAAATTAGAGATGTAATGTAAAGATGGGAAAAAACGGGTTTATTCCCGAGATTAAACCCGGTTTTTTCCCACCTTTTCATCTCTAATTCAAATCAAATACTGTATCCCTAAACTCCCGTGGTATATGTCAAATCAAATTCTATTGGAGCCTATAAGGATTTGCTCATAATGCGGTATATAAATAAATATTGGAGCTTTTGGAGAAAAATATGGGTTTTTAAAAGATCAACATTTTTATCTTGAAAATCGATCTTCATTAACGCGTTTATATCTTCCGAGAAATTCTTATGTTTAGATACTTCCTCATTTAATGACCATTCTATACTTTCTTATCTCATCATATCAGATCTCCCAAAATTGCATCAAATGGTTTTCATCGGTATGAAACGAGATGACGGTACATCACATTTTTTTTTATTTTCCTCACAATTTGAACCATTCTGACCTTCTCATACACTGCCTGATTTATTTACCATCTCATCTTTAAATTTCATTGAAATTAATTATTTTTCTTTTTCATTTAAATTTGTATAATGGGTCCTTTCAAATATTAAGGGTAAGTACCTAAGGGGTGGCTAATTATTCGCTCTCTCAAGCAGAAACTAAATATATTATCTTAAAAGGTATTGTTGAATGAATATTGGGTGTTTGTGAACTTGCGATATTATTTCAACTAAAAAATGGACATTCGACTAATTCTAATTTTATGACTTCCGGCACTTTCATATTTTCAATTAGAACGCTTTGAAAATAGGGATTTGAGATGAAAGCTGAAAGGAAATATAATAATAATTGTTCCAATTGCGGATATAGCTTCTTTGTTATCCGATATCACCTTTACGTTTGCACGTTTGAAGTCAATTTCTGTTCATCTGTGAACTTCAAAGGGAATTGCTAATATTTCTCAGCCGATGCCACCTTTAGAAATCTTTTTAAAATAAGCACAGACTCACTCGATCAGGGCTTAATGAAACCTCCTGTTTAATTATTAAAAAACTCGAAAATATGAAAGACTAGTTCTAAAAAAATCACATTGTCGCACGGTTTAAAAAACCTCACTTTGCACCTACTCTCAATCAGTTCTCTCTGGCCATATCTTGGCTTTCAAAAACCCTTTTCAAGGCTACCAATTTTTAAGATATGGATGGATATAGCTTTTTAATTTTCCACGTCAAATTCTTTACGGAGAATCTTCTTTACACACGTGTACCCTCTGTGTGTGTCTTGAAACTAGATATTGGTTTTTTATCTGGAGTCGGTGGCAGCATGGAAATGGACGTGGAGAGAGATAAAGACGTTTTTTTGGCCAACCACAGCTGCAGGCAGATACTTCACGAGTTTGAGGCGTATCAAATATGCCGATGGGCAAATATGTGTCTTGGGTGGACTTTCATCTTACTTAACTTTGCATTAGAAAATATTTGCTGTCCTGTTCACTAAGATATGGTTTTTTGTCGAGGACTCTTGAAAATCTCTGTGACAGATAGTTTCACGAAGAACTCTTTTCAATGTCAAACTGAAGTTGCTATTAGACTCTTAAATAATATATCTTGTGTGTAGGGTATATAAAATTTTGGTAACAGAGATACGATTTCGGGCTTTTTAAGCAAATTTTTTTACCGAGCTAAATTTTATATTCTTCTGAATGTTTTTAAAATGTATTATGTCTATGGAAATATAAATACTAACTTCAGTTATCCATTACATAAGTTGATTATCGAATGTTATTATTTAAGCTTCTTATCTTGCCTCAAGATGGTGCCATTAATTTAGATTTCATAACGTTTTAATTAGGTTAAATTAAATTAATTATTAACTAATAAAATTAAGTTAATTATGGGACATTACAGTTTCCCTTTTTAAGTTTTTAATACCAACATTTAAAATGACCAAGAAACAATTTAGAAACTTTTATAGAATTAGATTATATTTGTGCATCAATGTGTATTTGGATTAGCTAACTGTATAGATAGTCATTATAATCTATTGTGAATATGATTTTCTATTTATAAACAAGTATTTATGACAACAATTTTTTATTAGTTTCTTTGAAATTGGCAAAAAAAGATGTAACTGAGTATGTAGGAAATATTGAAAAAGTAGTCATTTAAGTTTAAGTGTTCTTCCACTCGCACCTGGGTAAATTTTTATTCCTTTTATTGTGAGATCGTACTTTTGAAGAGTCGAATAATCAGATTCAGATTTTCAACATCATACTATCAGACTCCAAAAATACTTTTTTAGTCCTTATTTCATCTCCCTTTTGTTTAATGTGAGAAGAAACTTAACTTGATTAGACACCCTACAATTTTTCCAATGATTTCAACAGAATTTGCAATTTTAATTTAATGTAATTTGTCTATATTACACTTTTGGGATCATTCCATGAGTTATTTTTTCCCACTGAAATAAAGCTTTCTAATAGGTAGTTTTTATTTCTCTCTGATCATTAATACACGGGTGGATCTTAAATTTTAAACTGTAAGAATTTATTGTTAAAATTAATGGTAACTTTTAATTAGTATTAGTTTTTCTGATTTATTCTTAATTAAGACTTAAAGCCAGGTAGTGTATAAATACTGTTAATCAAATGTCGTTTGCGTTGCCTGATTTGGGATTTTTTATGTTAAATATAACTGCCCACAGTTCACAAAAGTTTGTCGATAATTTTGTCTTAATCATATTCTCCGTAGCATTTACCCTTAAACATTGCATCGAAGATAATTTCTCCTGATTTTGTTTTCCTCACAATCTTACCTTTCCTTACAACGATTCCCAATTGTATTCCCCTTAATTTATCATATCTTACATCGTTGTTAGGTCCACCATCATTTCAATTTCGCTACAAATGGAATCACTGGACCCACATGAACAGAGAAGGGAGGGATTCAAGTCATTGACCCGAGTTCGATCCTCGCTGTTCTCACGGAGTCGGGTTTTTTATACGCCCCGGTATCACAAGGTGCCGATAGGTTCAATTTCCGGGAGGTATTCAGGAATAATGGCGAAGAGACAGGGCGATTGATGCCGGGACGCTTTTCGAAGGATATTGGTGTCACAAGACGGGGTCGTTTCCTTCGGCCTTTGGTATTAATATGTCGCTGAAGGATATCGTAAAAAATATGTAAGAAAGATGTGGTTTGCAAAATAAAATGAGGTGATTGTTATTGCGTATATGCTATAAACTTACTCGCAAAGAGCGTCTTCGAAAACTTTATTTTAATGATGCCGAAGAAAATATTTTGGGAAAACAACTTTACTCGGGTATTTTTATGTCTCTATGGTATCATAAGCAAAATGACGAGGATTATAGAATGCATTCAAATAGTGGTCCATTATTTATAGCATTTTAAAAAAATATTATTTGATAAGTTTATAGTAAAAAATAGCTGGGCATGTTTCTGATTCGAGATCCGGGGTTTATTGTTGTAATTAGTAAAAATTTAAATATGTGTAATAAAGAAAGGAAAAGCCAAATTTAAAAAACTGAATCTGGGCTTGGATTTATTTAAATTGTCTGGAATAATTTTTATAATTAAACTTATAACATTATTTGTGTTATTAAACTTTGAATCTTTTTTTAAATTAATTTTTTTGATTTTTTATTTAATTTTTATACGAAAATTTTAAGTTGCTAACTGAATTTCAATGGATTACAAATAAAATGATTAAAAGGGGATATTACTTAAATATATTTCCAAATTTTTAAACGGTTAATCAGAAGAAGTTAAATGCTTAGAACATCGTTTTATTGACTAAATATATTATTACTAACGTTTATACTTACGTTTTATTACTAAAATTGAATTTCTACAGAACAGTATACTTCACTAAAGTATTTTAATAATTTATAGACAGACATCCTAGACAGTTAAAATAAGGTAGAAAACTAATTGTGTTTGCAGATAATTTAACTAAGAAATATTTTACAGTGCTCTCGTAGTTTTCTACCTCTACTAAACGATGACAAGGAATTGCACCTGTCGCGTAACATTGTTTTACGGTTTAGTTACGTTTAACATAAAAAGTATAGCTTTTATTATTTCATAATTTTTTAACTCTTTACAAGTTCTCTTAAGTTTTATAAATAAATTATGTACCGTAAAAAATAGAGGAAAGCCCTTGAGTTTAGGGCCATTCCATGAAAAAGTGGACATGAGGGTTGAAATTTCAAATGGGTGTTATAACTATAAATTATACATCAAATTAAAGGTAAAGATATGACCCAGATGAAATTACAGAGAGCTAAGCTTTAAAAAATTTTCTTGTATACTTTTTGAGGGCTCAAAGTTAGAATAAATTAAAAACTTTTCAAGTAAGTAAAATAGGGTATTTTCATCTTGACCTAAACAATACTAAAAGCAGCTAAATTTTCATTAAATATGCCTAATATCATTGTTTGTGACCTTGTTTACCTTATAAAACCTTCAAGTTTTAAAAATATTTTTTGAAAATTAATTTTTGGTGCCTTTGAATTTATGTTGTCCTTCCGTCACACCCGTCACAAAAAAGATAGAAAAGTTGTTCTACAAGATTCAATTTTCATCATAAATCCTTTAAACTTTCAGATGTTCTGATTGTTGCAGTTCTGAACACATGTGATGTAGTAAAAAAATTTAAAATTTTTATTTGTGTGATTTTTAGTGTGACGGGTGTGACGAAATTCCTGTGACGGGTGTGACAACATTTAAAAATTTTTTTTAAATAGTTGACTGATTTCTAAAAGAAATAAAAAATTGTATCATTATAATTTTTAAACATATTAAGACAGTCATGGCTAGCAAAAAATTAATTATTAAATAATAAATAATTTTATTAATTATTTTTTAAAATGCGAGTTAATCAAAATTTGATTAAAATTTTTTTAGGTTTTTAAAGAAAAGACATTTGTTTACATGACATTTAATGTACATAAAAAATAAAATTAATAAAAAATAAACTACTTTCACATTTTCCTAACTAATCATAGCTATTAATTGAAAAAAATTTTATAGTGAAGAGTTTTATGGTTGACTTATTCAAAATTTATTAATACTATTATATTGTCCAGTACTTACTAATACCTATAGGTATAGACTCATTCTCAAATCATTATGATTCCCATTTTTATATGTTGTAGTAATCAGTGATAAATTGAAGCAAATTTTGTATTTAAATATCCTTAGAGTCGGAAAAGTTTTCTCAACTTTAAAATAACTTTGTTATTTACGGGTTGAGCATCAGTTTAAAAACAAATATCATTCTTAAAGTATATGCTACTTTCTCATTCGTTTTAATTTAGAATGAAATTTTACACTTTTTTACACATACCATGCACTTTATAAAATTAAGGTATTCCTAAGTCTAGACGTGCAATATTGGAAAATTACGGAAAGCTACACTAAAATTTGATATGGCAGGTTTTATATGAACCCAGGAAATAAGGGAAATATAAACATTGCTTTTTACACCACATTAAATGCTAGAAAATAAACTTATACTGATATAAATAGATGGAAAACTCATCAAACCCAACAAAAAAAATAATCAACCCTAAAAGTTTTTAAAACATCATAAAATGTGGTCAGTTTTATAAATTTATGTTTGTATAGTAGCTTTAACCAAGTTAACTGCCTATATTGATCATAGTTTATTCAGTAAATAGCCTTAAATAGCATAATTCACACTGTGTCACACCCGTCACAAATCCTGTCACACCCGTCACAGCAGAAAAAAAATTCTTATAAATTAAATTACATAAATATTTTAATAAATTTTATGTATTATTCTTTATTTGAATCTCCTTTATAATTAAAAAAATGCTTGATTCATCTAACATTCATAAATTCACAGGAATTTTAACAAATGTGTAGGTAAGTGAAAACTCTTGTCCCGGGAGCGTCACACCCGTCACAGCGTTTTAAAATTTTTTTAAAAAAAATTTTAGGTTGTTGAAGTTTTACTTTTGCTTCTAAAATTAAGTACAAGCATAGGAAAACATACTAAAAATACTTTTTAGAGATTTAATGGGTAATATATCCCCCCAAATTTAGATACAACCTCGAAAATTTTCTCTGATTGTCACACCCGTCACCATGGAATGGCCCTTTACCAAATACATTTTATGAAATTATTTGGATTTTAATCATTAGTAGTGTGGTAAAAAATATTGATTTACTTCTTTATATGGAGTACAAAGTGATGATGTAATGTAAATTGATAAAAGAAATCAGTTTCCATTGTGTCCATTTTTCTAAGAGAAGGTTGTGGGAGTTGCTTTTAAAACATTTAAACAGTTTAACTAAAAAAATTAAGAAATTTTAAAAGGAAAGCTTTAAAAATTCCACTTTTATGTCTTTTAACTTCTTTTACAACAATTTTACTACTCGCTATCTTCTTTTTTTAAAGGAGAATAGTATCTCTTTCCATTAGGTACGTTTATGATTAATTAAATTGAGAACGGCTGAAAATTATATGAAAAATTAGGTGCAATTTATCAGGTGCAACAAATCAATGCAACTTTTACTGAACTAAAGAAAAATTGAAAAACCATTGAAAGCACCATTGAAAAGAAGAAAATTAAATATTTATTTTTTGACGCCTGAAACAAAGTTTTTACACATAATTTTATGGTTAGTACTTTACTATAACAACCCTACTACAGTCGAATCCGCTTAATGTGATCACGGTTAATGTTATCAATCGGATAATGTTATCAAAATTGACTGGTCCCGATCCCTCCTATTTAAATTAAAGCAAAATTTATCGTTTTATGTGATCAGAATATCGTTTAATGTTATCAAAATTTGGTGAAATCCCTTAAAAACCTCCTTTTCCCCGTTGGAAGGCCAATTATAATGCATAATTATAAAAAAAGAGTCATTTATGTAGTAGTGATATATAATTTGCTCTTATATTTTTCTTTAAGAATGTTGCAAAATACATATTAGAAAAAAGTTTTAAATTCGTAAATCAGGACTACACAGTTGTGATTTTAATGCAAACACTCGTGTTACACTGTTAGCCAATTTTAATTATAGAACCGCTTATTATTATCAATCGGATATTGTTATCATTCTGATCTTGGACAAATGTGATCACATTAAGTGGAGTCGACTGTATATCATTAAAAAATGTCTTCGGTGTTCAATGTTCATCATAGTCGGTGCTTCTCTCACTGCCTATGCCATTAATGTACAAAAGTTATTTTCATATCTTTTGAAAAGGAATTTAAGTGCAACTCGTATCCTTTTAAGGTACTTCAAACGTGACGAAACGCTGTTTTAGGATTTTATCATTCAATTGTGAGTCGGTCACCAGAGTGTGGGAAAGTTGAAAAACTACTTTAAAGCGAGTTTAACCAATTGAAAAGCAAGGACATTAACACACCGTTCGGATTTCTGACGTGTCTCTGAAAATTTCCTGCAACTTACTATACTGATTGTGATTACTAACACTAGCGGCCGTTTCTCAAGAAATTTGTTTTCGAAATACAATTCAAAGTGGTATTCATTTACTGGGCTTGATTTACCATTAGGCCTAATACTAGGCCCCACAATGAGGAAGTTGCATGATTTTTTTTAATTTTTTTAATCGATTCTTCTTGCAAAAATAAGCAACTACCCAAAATTTGAGGCCGATCGAGAAATTTTTTGATTGCCAAAAAAAATTAACAAAAATCAACTTTTTAAAAGCGCACCAAGAGTTTGGATGTGACGTCATCCTACGATACACATTGTTGAAAAGCAATGGAGTTGATGGTATGATTGTTGATGTCATCCTACGATTTAAACAATAAACGTTTTCAGTCACGTGTTTTTTTCTCGACTGTTAAATTAAAATATTTAATTACCTGTACATTTTTTTGAAAAATTGACTAATTGACTAGATTATTTCATTTTACCATACAAAAAACCATACGGAACACTTGTTTGTTTTTGAAAATCTGACACATGCAACTTCCTTATTTAGGGGGGCCCTAATTTTGAAATGTAAATTAAAATTTATAGTAGAAATAACTTTTTATACTTCCTAGAATGTTTTTTCATTACTTGTTGTTGTTGACCAAATAAAGCCTAATGTAATGCAAATTTGTGATTATATTTCTACATATAATTTATAATGCACGTAAACTTTTATATTGTTACTTGTATTTATACAATTCAAATTACCCAACTCCCTCCACGTGGTTGTGATAACACATATAGGTACCGTGTAACGTGGGGGCCCCTTCCTGAATGTTGGGCCCTAGTAGTGTTAAAAATTTTCTAAATCGGGTCCTGTTCATTTATTTGATAAGTTTTTACGATATATGACTGTCAAAAACGCACGATGTCTAGGGTCTTTTTATTTAATTCTTTTGAGTGCTATTTTAAACAAATCTTCAGCGTACAGAGAATATTATGCTCACTACTGCACAGCGTGCTGCTCTTTCTGAGGAGAAACTGGCACGTGCATCTTAACTTTTGACTTTTGATGTGGTTGAGGTTTCTGCATTTGTTTGATCAGCTGCAAATTCCGCAATGGCAGTCTTTTACTTTTTAGTGATGTCACCAATCACTTTCAGGGTCAATGCTTGTCGTCATCGAGTTCGATACCATCGTGATCTAAAAATTAATTTCTTTCGGAATGTACAGATGATCCCAAAATAGACGGTCATATATCATGACTTATAGTTTTTTTTTGCAAATTATACTTCTAAAGAAATGAATGCAGTTATTAAAGTTCATTTTTCTGTTTGATTTTTTTACACATTTATGATGTCTTTTATAGTTTATATTAAAAGGCGTCTGAGAATAAATTATTATAAAACTAAAAATTAAAGAAATCCGATGTTTGCGTGGGTTTATCACAGTCTTCCTAATTTTTAAAGCTTTTATCACTTAAGATAATTCTTTTTTATCTGAAGTATCCCTATTCCCTTTTCTTTTTAAATTATAATTTTTTTCTTAAGTATTACCACTTTTATTTTTATCCCACAAAATGTCATTTTTTATTAAAATAACTAAAATCGGTATTTGAGATTTTTTCTTATCATTTGTTTTTGTATAACTAATTATTTCATATTCCTCACAGTATACATGAATTCCATCGTGAACTGCATTGTTACACTAAGGATACATTTTTTGTAAGGATAATAACTAAGGATATACTAAGTTTGTTTTTTTTATATTTATCAATAGAGTGTTTTCAGGCGACGGACGACGTCACGACCATTTATTTTCTTCCTTGCTGTACTTCAAAATTTTATTAGATTATTTAAATATTATTACTTGATTAGAAAAGACTTTCTGTTACACTTTTGTTTATCTTGTGTCCCTTTACAAGACGGTGAAACACATTTGGCAATATCCTGCTCTGAATAGATGCTTATGTCGAAGTATGAAGTATTTTATTTAAAGATATTCTGTGATCGATTTATAATTCGGCTTTCCAATGATATTTATTTTACCTATGAGCAGATCATGGACATATGCTTCAACACATAAAGTTTTTGGCAATGAATCTCTATGGGTTTTTTCTGTGTATCATTTCCTTCCAAGAGGGAATCTCTCTACCCTACCTCAAAACGTTACAACACCAAATCAGTCTCATTAAAGCATTCCATTCGATATAGCAGCAGCACCGTTATGAAATATTTCCGACACGTGTTTCATTTCCCCGCCCGAGGCTCTCAGCCCGCTCGTGCCAACCCTCGCGAGGCCTTGTTGGCAAATAAAGGATTCGAAATTGCCTTCTCGAGATAATATTAATTAAACGTCTCACGGAACCGGCGCATTATGTCGGATCTCACACACACAATGATTCTCCGTCGTTTTTTATGCAACAGTTCAGAAACCCCTTTCTCTTTTGTTGAGTTTTTCCCTTCCAGACACGTGCCGACGTTTGAGTTTCATTCTCACGAGAGTTTAACTGGTTATGGCTGGTTTTGTCGGGCTTCCTAATTAGACTAATCTTTTAATGTTTGTTTTGTTCGACTTTCATTTCAAGACAATGCTTTTTTAATTAGGTTTTTGGGTGTATCGCAGTTCAAAAAATTCAGGAGAGATTGAGTACTTTTAGATCTAGACAATCGGAAATCACATAACAAATGGGGGTCAGAAATGTAGGGGGTTTAGATTACACGAAGAGTTAAATAATCATTAACAGAAATCGACACTTCACCCTTTAATATCGGACTCTAAACCAGAAAAACTATTTGATTCCGACATTAATTATATAAAACCAATTAAAGAGTTGAAACTTAAGTAAATATAACAGAAATATAGACCAGTGCAGAAGCCTTTGAAAATGGTAAAAAGTGAAAAAAAATAATAGTAGGATGAAACACATTGGAAAAGGAAGAGAATATAACAAAAAAGAAAGGAAAAATAAATTACGGCCGATCTGAGGTCAGGAAAAGGAAGGGGGGGTAAAAAGGGGGTTTTTTGGAATAAAAAACGGTTTATCTCGATTTCCGGCAAAACAACAAGTCCTATAGAAAAAATTTGAATAGCAAAGTTGTAGGTAATAAAAAGATCTACAACTTTTGTATTCACACTTTTTTCTTATAACCTCAAAATTTATGTGAAAAATTCAAATAATCAAGTTTTTGGTTTTTTATTTTTATCTCTTACAAAAAAAATTTTTTTCACGAAATTCTGTGAAAACTTACCTTTTGATGTCCCAAATACACTTTAATTTTTTTTATTTAAAATATTTATATTTTCTCCTTATTTTGACTTGATATAGAAAAAGCACCCTAATTTTCAATCGAAAATTCTCACGTCAAAATATCTGCTTTTTTAAAAAAGTCGGGGGGCTTTTTGTTCGTTGAAGTCTCTACTTTCTGATGGTGTAAAAAATATATGCATCACTATGGTAAATGTTCTCAGAAAATGCAAAGAAACCAAAAACTATCTAACGAGAAAAACAAGGACAAAATGATAAAACCGTTAATGAAAAGATTACAGTCACAAGGATTTTCCTGTAAACAAGCAAAAGAAAATACAGACAAGCTGACATAATTAAGGTCTCGATAGAAATTGACAGAGATACTAATAAAACTGTCTTTGTTGTGGGACAAGATATTGATCATTTTGGTCCTTTTTAATCAATTAAATTCAAATAATCATGACATTTATTTTCTCACGACAGGTTATTGAAATGTAATATATCTATTTTTCACGTCTAATAGTTTCAAATATGAATCCTTCAAAAATATCGTATCATTTCTGCATTGTTTTTCTGGTATTTCCTTGCAAAAATGGTATTTTTGTATGGTTTTTATTATTGAACTCTCTTCGAGCTTCTTTCGTTTCTTTGCATTTTATGAGAAAATTTACCATAGTGATGCATATATTTTTTTACACCATCATAAAGTAGAGATTTCAACGAACAAAAAGCCCACCGACTTTTAAAAAAACACAGATATTTTGACGTGAGAATTTTCGATTGAAAATTAGGGTGCTTTTTCGATATCAAGTCAAAATAAGGAGAAAATATAAATATTTTAAAAAAAAAATTAAGGTGTATTTGGGACATCAAAAGGTAAGTTTTCACAGAATTTCGTGAAAAAAAATTTTTTTTGTAAGAGATAAAAATAAAAAACCAAAAAATTTGTTATTTGAATTTTTCACATAAATTTTGAGGTTATATGAAAAAAGTGTGAATACAAAAGTTGTAGATATTTTTATTACCTACAACTTTGCCATTCAAATTTTTTCTATAGGACTTGTAGTTTTGCCGGAAATCAAGTTAAACCGTTTTTTATTCTAAAAAACCCCCTTTTTACCCCCCTTCCTTTTTCCGACCTCAGATCGGCCGTAATTTATTTTTCCTTTCTTTTTTGTTATATTCTCTTCCTTTTCTAATGTGTTTCATCCTACTATTTTTTTTTTTTCGTTTCAAAAATTATCTACCCTGGACTAAAATGCTTTGTTGTAAATTAAAACAATATCTATTCAAAGAAGGTAATTCACACAGTTTAGAAATGGTTAATAGGTTTAAGCTGGGTTGGTATGAGCATCTTTTTGCTTTAAGGCCCTTCAGTTGTATAAAACCAAAGCAACTTCTGAACATAATTTTTGAAATTCATGATGATCTATAAATAACTAAAATATGTTTTCCCTCAAACTTTTTGCCTTGAAAGAACATAGAAAGAAAATTATTTAACATTTTTAAAATGAAGGTTCTATTTTTCTTTAAATGTTATTATTCTTAAATATTATTAAAAAAGATATAATCCTTATTCGGGATTATATCTTTTTAACTAAAATATTAGTTCTGCTTTACTCGTACACTATCCTCCTATCCTAAGACGATTCAAGAAGAAAGCAAAGTTAGTTTTGAAGCAATTCTGCTTATGTACAGAAATTCCGTTCTTTAGTCAGCTGTTGAAGGAGGAACGCTATGATAACATGAAAATGTGTTTTCATCGCCAAGCAGCTTCTTTGTGAAATAAAGAAACTTTTTTGGGACCTTTCCAAATTAGATAATATGCAAGAGTTTTCTCATTTTGATTGTTACTTAATTGTTAATTAAGAGGTCTGTCTCCAAGCGCTTAGACAGGAGAAAATTTCTTAACTTTACATGTACGAACGAACTATAACTAACGGACAATATTAATTTTTCTATGCTTGTATTTATTTTCAGTTTGCATGCATTAGAAAACGATGGAATATCGTAATTCAGTTCATCCGATGAGCTCTAATGACCCGACACAATTTGAGATTCTCTTTCCTCTTATCCATTTGCCTTTTTTTCTTTAGAATAAATTAGCACAAAAATGACAGAATTCATTATTCAACATTTTTATTCGAGTTATTTCCCCGTCTATTGAAAGTTGTTTTGTTAAAATAGGAGCTTTTTAATATGTTTGGATACATTGACCCTCTCTCAGCTTTGTTCTAGCACTTTGACACGTTAGGAAGATGTTGGATATTTTTTTTTCAAATACTGGAAAGTAAAGAATTAAGAAAGTAGTATGAATTTAAGAAAAGTAATTTTTGAGTATTTTTAATATTATGTTGTTCATAAAATAAATAGGAAAATCTATTCTTCCCACGTAAAAACAAACCAATGAGGAAGTTGCGTGATTTTTTTATGTTTTTTTAATCGATTCTTCTTGCAAAAATAAGCAACTACCCAAAATTTGAGGCCGATCGAGAAATTTTTTGATTGCCAAAAAAATTAACAAAAATCCCCTTTTTAAAAGCGCGCGAAAACGCCAAGAGTTTGGATGTGACGTCATCTTACAATAGGCATTGTTGAAAAGCAATGGAGTTGATGGTATTATTGTTGACGTCATCCTACAGTTTAAACAATAAACGTTTTCAGTCACGTGTTTTTTTCTCGACTTTTAAATTAAAATAGTTAATTACCTGTGTACATTTTTTTGAAAAACTTACTAGATATTTCATTTTACCATACAAACCCGGACCGGACTTTAGACTTTGTTCATACAGACTGGTTTTACATTATTTTTTAATTATTCCATTGCTGAACAACAACTGTCTAAGTGACTGGATGGTTCTTTTGTTGTTTAGGTCATTGATGGACAAATTTAAATTTGATTCCATTTGTTATTACAAGAAATTAAATTTGATGATGCTTTTTTAAAAAAAAATTTATCACAGAATAACTAAAGAACAGCTTTCTTAACCTTCCTACCCCGCATGGGGTCTATTTCGACCCCAGACGCACTTTGACGCTTGATATCTTCCATGTATTTTTGTTTCGACAATATCCAATGCCAGTATTCCTTAATTACAATACGTAAAGGTTTACAATGGGTAAAAACTTTGGAGTTATTATTGAATTTTTAAGTGTCTTGGGAGAAACAGTCACATATTCCCCCTTTGGGGTCTGCTTAGACCCCAGGCATGAATGGCGGTAAAAAAATATCAAATAAAGCTTAATATTTTATTTTTGTCATATTATATAGATAAAAAAAGGTTTTTATGTTTGTTTAGAACGTTTGGAGAAATATTAGAAAGACATTTTCGTAGAAATTGACATTGTTTTACAAAAAGAAGATTGCTGCTAAATACATTGAATCACTCACTATTTATTTAATTTTTCATTCACATTCTAGGAAAAATATGCTATTTATAGAAATATTTTGAGTATCTAACAGTTGCAACAAAAAAACTCAGACAACTATCACCATGACTTCCTGCTAAACACATTCTTTACAAAAACAATATAAATTCATGGCTTCTTGTAAATAGGTTTTTATATTCAGTTTTCTTGGAAAATAAGAATGTTTTCAAATATTTATGAGTAATTTACGGGAGTCCAGAATGTGATTTCGAAGAATTATCAAGAAAAAGAACCAATTTTGCGTTAAAACTTATATAAAACAAGTGAGATACTGATTTCATTAACAAATCTGAACCGATAATTTTTTGTAATACTCAAATTTTAAAAAGGAGAATCCACATTTCACATGTTTCATAACACTAAATAAATTAATCTTGGGTGACAGGTAGGTGATAATGTAGAATAGAAAATATATGCAACTTCATAAATCGTTTAAAATAAACTACTAAATTCTACCCGTGCAAGGCCGGGTATATCAACTAGTATACTTTAAGCAGTTACTAGTATACTTAACTAGTTACTAGTATAACTAGTATACTTAAGCAGTTACTAGTTACGACAGCGAGCAGGGGGCAGAGCCCCCTAGTAACAAAAAAATCTCAAAAAAATATTTGCTCGAACAAAATTGCAGAATATTAAATGCAGTAGATAAAGGGTTAATATCCCTATGTAATTAGATTAGTTTAAATCTTCACGTATTTTTTATTTATTTGTACTTAAGCGGGGCTTAATATTTCTCTACTTAATTCTATTCTGTTCTTAATCTCTATTCTGTTGACTGACCAAAGACTAACGCTGTAAAAGCGAATGCAGTCTGCCGATGCTTTCGAAATAATGACGTTTGCTTGTATAGAAAACTGCTGAGCACACGGGAGTTAGTCGACCATTGTGTGCGTCAATTTTTATTACAAACCGACATAAAAGTTGACGGATTCGATTTCTCGCGATGCCGACTGACCTTCTCTAGACTTCGCAGTTTACATTTCTCTACAGCAGCGGTTCTCAAACTGTGCTCCGCGGAGCCCTTAGGGCTCCGCCAAGCATTTCCAGGGGCTCCGCGAAGAAATTTGAAATAACTACACTTTTTGATAATTTCTAATTTGCAATTGTACTTGGATCTTAATTCGTCACAATTTTTCTTACAAATAAATTATCTTAGATGCAAATTATACCTAAAAATGTTTTAAAAGCTACGTTAAACTGTTAAATATGCATGGGAGAATGTCCAAAATGAATGTCTAAAACTTGGACAATGATGTACCTGAAACGAGTTTAAAAAAACTGTTTTTAAGGATCACATTTCACAAAATCGTCTGGGGAGGAAGGACCCCCAGACCCTTCTATTGTACTCGGATCTTAATTCGTCACAATTTTTCTTACAAATAAATTATCTTAGATGCAAATTATACCTAAAAATGTTTTTAAAAGCTACGTTAAACTGTTAAATATGCATGGGAGGGGCTGAGGAATAATTTTGGACCCCTTCCGAAATAAATTTCTTTTATGCTTTTATTTCTAGAAGCAATGGGTTTTATGTAACTTGCTTTTATACCTTGAAAAATTTATTTCGGAAAAGGGCTCCGCGAAGAATTTGTCTCTTGAAAAGGGCTCCGCGACATAAAAAGTTTGAGAACCCCTGCTCTCTACAGTCGTGCTTTTGAACAATTACGAGTCAGGTCTCGCGTGGAAGCAAACCGCCTTCATTGTCCAAACACCTGGCAGCAGCTATTTGTGTTGAGAATTGAATTTTTGGATCGTTATTTTCGAATTAATTAATTAACTTATTCGAATTATTAAATTAACTTAAGATTGAATGTCAAGTCATGAGCGATATTACAAAGTTTATTGGTTTCACGTTGAGAAACTGCTAGTTTTATTGTCAATGTTCTCTAAATTATTTATGAAGGGTTTTTGTGTAAAACCGGACTTAAGGCTTTGTTCATACAGACTGGTTTTACATTATTTTTTAATTATTCCATTGCTGAACAACAACTGTCTAAGTGACTGGATGGTTCTTTTGTTGTTCAGGTCATTGATGGACAAATTTAAATTTGATTCCATTTGTTATCACAAGAAATTAAATTTCATGATGCTTTTTTTAAAAAACATCTATCACAGAATATCTAAAGAACAGCTTTCTTAAGTAGGTACCTAGATTTAGTTTTCTGATTACTTCTAATTTTTATCATTCTTGTTTAAACTATGAAGGGACCAACTCAGTAAAATTAATGTTCTTTGTAAAAGAGTGTTAATTCAAAAAGAATCAAATTAAATGAATTAAAATTAAAGTTAATTGACTAGATTTATACTAAAAGTGTTTATAAGCAGCTAAATCGAACTAATTAACTTACATAACAATTAATTATACCGCATATCTTTTCTTTCTTCTTTTCCTTTCACAAGACGGATATGCGGAAGAAAGAACAGACGTGAATAAGCGGTCATGGAGGTTACAGAAACTTTCCATTCATGGTTTGAAACGAGAAAGGTTCTTTTTAAAGATTTTCGATAGGTCTTTCAGGGAACGTAATAAGAAACCACCTAACAAGGTTGTTAGTCATTTTCTTTTTGGCTTTTAAAATGCCTCCTTATTCGACCCAATTTCAATGCTTCTTGAGTTACTACTGGACTATCCCATCTGAACTGGATTTTACTCTATAACGTGAGAAGAAAAAATTTTAACCTATCTTTTTTGAGTCGACTAATCTAGTAGTGTATAAATTTGGTAGAATAAGATGCTCGAAAAATATTAAAATTTTTTAAGAATGCTGATGATCATGATAAGAAAGATTATTTTTCAGGTATTTCCATTAATCACATAAATATAATTTTATTATTCCAAAAAAAGTTCCAACAGATCACTGAATTTTCAAAGTTAATACAGATAACTTTATTTTAAACAAAAGCAGAAAATAGCTCAAAATTGAACAATTAAATTTATAAAAATTTTATTGTTACACAATTTTCATTATCATTTCTTCTTAGTGCTTATAAGACTTGTTTCTCACTCATATGTACTATACAATAAAGGGTTAAATGTTTATCGATTGAATCCTTATCAAATGTATGTTTGAATAGTATTTAAGGATCTCAAAATAAAGACCCCGAACTATTTTCTTATCAAGCTTGTTATCCTATTGTCAACTGAATGGTTCTACTTTTTTGAACACGAAGTAAAATTAAGGCTAGATCTAGGTCTCATGTACTAAAGAAATTTTCAATACTGTTTGGTTGTTTTTAAACTGTAGTAGATATAATGCAATTTTTATTGTTTGTAAAAATTATATATTTTTGTCTTTAACTATTTTTTAAAAGGTATGCTTTAACCTTGGAAACGAATCACATTTTTTGAAGTTCTGTTTTGGTGAACATTTTTGTTGTCCTGCTTTTGAAATATATTTCATATTACTTAATCTATATCTAAGAAATTTAATTATAAAATTTTATCATTCTTTTTTAAACAAAAAATATCAACTTTTTTGCACAGTATACTTTAATATCTATAATATGTTAAAAAAAAACATCATTCGTCGTTTCTGATAACATTCTACCTACTGATAATTTTACCATTTAATTACAGTATTATTAATCTGATGTGATTTACTATTAGCTGAATAACGCTAGGCATAAGTTTCTATTATTCTTAAATTTGCATTCTTTAACGTATAACAAGTATTCTTCTTGAAAAAAAACATCACTCTTGCGTCTGTAACTTGATTAATAATAAAAAGTAGTTATTTTAATTGTGACCTACGATTCTTTAAACTGTGTTTTCTCTACATACCTTTAACAAACTTTTCGTAACATTTAGTGGAATGTTATCGCTTGAAATATTCTCTTTGCTAAAACGAGTCTTCGAAATATCAATCAAAAGTTTCCGTAAAAACGAGCAACTCGCTCATTTCTCTAAAGCCAGATACGTAGAACTTTCTCTCTTCCTTTCGTGGTTAGGGAATTGGTTTCTTCCCCTCCCTTTTAAGAAGTAACGGTTGATCGGAACTGGGACACAAGTTTCTCCAGTAGGTTTATTAACCTTTTATCCCTTCCCAACCTTGAAATCGATCCAAGACACTTTTCTTCTTATATTTACGAAATTTATTTGTTAGCTTACCTTGTTCTACTCCCTATTCTTTGTAGTTATGGCGAATTATGAATAATGTATTCGCTCATGGAATTTAACTTTGAGACAAACGCTTAAAATAACGTCTTTCATAATGGAACTTCAAAGAAATAATTTAAATTCTTACTTTTCTTTAACTAGAGAAGAATATTATTCGTCCTCATAATTCACTACCTTTTTAATTAGGCTAATTTTACAATTAAAAGGCATCTGAAGCTCATAGTAAAGAGAATCTTCAGTTGTTAAATTCATTGTTAGAAAAATGACATTCTTCATATTATTATATGTACTATATGGTATTTATGAAATTTTACTTCTTTTTTTGTTCTTTCTGAACAAGTAACAAAAAGTGAAAATAACTTGTAAACCTAGCCCATTTTACAGCAAAATTTAATTTTGTTAAAATTAACTTTGGATAATTGTTCAATATTTGATATACTAAATTACGTGGTTAGAGAATGCGATTACTGCCACTATAGATACCTTTTTAGCGATAACTTTCCATCATAACACTTTCTTATGAGGAGTTTATTAATATAGAGAAACGAGTCAAAGCGTATTGAAATTATTTTATGACTGGTTATTAAAAACCAGTTAACTTTGAAATACCTGTCAATTTTTTTTATTTAGCATCATACTTTTCAGGAAACTAATCTATATTTACATATAACGCTTTTTACCACCTTTCCTAACTTTCCCTATGACTAAAAGATGAAATGAGAAGCTTTTCTACAGCAATAGGCTCTGTGCCGATAGTCCACTGATAGAATTAGTCAAAATTTATGTCCAAAATACGACTGTGTTTTGCTCTTGGGATCACTTTGTTGGCATAGCAACATGTCCTGAATGGCCACTATGGTGGACATCGATTGTGGAATTTGATCATTTATCGATGAAAAATGATCCCCAATAAAACGTCTCTTCTGAGTTTTCAAGGTAGACCTGGCGTTTGCATGTTCTATTGAAAGGAACTGACACTCGTGAATTATTTTTAGTTTGGATTTATTCTTGCGCTCTGGAGAATCAACTGACCAACCGAAGTTTTAAGATAAAATATTTTATGCGCCGTTTCTCTCATTGTACGATTTGAAAAATTACTAATAGTTATTGAAGATTATAAGTATTAATTTAAATTAGATGAAAGCGTGTAAAATATATCCTCTTAGTTTCGCCCCTGATTTTGATTGTGGTTATATTAATAAAGGGAGTGTAAATGTTTATTATAGCAAATCCTCTGATTTTCATGAATGGTTGATAGTAAGAGTATAGATGACAATGATACTTGAACCTTGTACACATCTAATTGTGTTGTCAATTTACGTAAACAATAGTATTCTTTATCTTCTTTTCCTTTTGTGACGATTTCTTTTTAGATATAATTTGTGCCATATTTATATTTCTTTGAGTTCTTAAAAAAACTTTTTTATGATGCATGGAATTAAAACAACTTCCTTAAGTATTAATTTTTTCGCTTAGTTCCAATGAAATTTCGTAACATTCATTAAATGACAATACGTCATGCTTTGATGTCATGCCTCACTTATACCTCACTTATATCAAAGAATTATGAATTCTGTATGAAAAAAAATGAAATGAACGTTTGAAAAACGATGTATTCACAGTTAGAATACTAAACAACGTTTTTTTAATGCACCATGAGTTTAAAAATTGATTGAATTATTAATAACAATACTTTTATTATAATCAATAATATTATTAATCATTATTAATATTTTTTAACTCATTGTTCAATAAAAGAACGTTGTTTTACATTCTACTTAATACATTTATATTATTTGCACAAGTATCTTGACATCTTCACTGTTAATTATTAATTCCCTCTTCAGAAGGATTTTGAGTTGATGATTGCGTTGGCCAAAACCGATAATTTTAAGTAATATTTTATAATAGATACCTAAGATTCGAACACTTCCTTATACAGTATTTTTTATATATTAAAAGATTGATTATTATATATTTTTATACATTGAAGTTTTGAAATTTATGACAATTTTAGCTTTGCAAACACTTAAAGACATTTGTTCGATACCAGTTTTTACATTTAATAGTACCGAGGCCAATACGATATCTAGAAGCATTTAGTTTTTTCATCACGAACAATTGATTTCTGGTATTGTTTTCTGGACAGTGGTTAACAAATAAATCAGTTAAAATCCAACTTTTAAAATCTTCACTTCATGGCAAAACAACTAAAAAACAATTTTCGTCGTAATAGAACAACCAAGCGGAATCATAACTTAAATGTTCTAACTCTTAAAATAAACGCTAATAATATCATATTCCTTTCTATAAATATATATCTTTTCCTATTTATTCCTTTCTATCTATTCCTATCATGTTCCTTTCTAAAATACATTTTGCACGCTAATCGATGATCATAATCAAGCAGCATCGCAATCGTGAAACGCAATACATCCTGCCCCGAACGCCCAGGGTCCCACTCGTAAACAAAGACTCTCCCGAACAGCTGCTGGGAATCAATAGGTCAGGGGGGTAGTGGGGCAGAGGGGTGATCCAGGTGAGAGCAGGTGGGGCAGAGAGTAGACCTTCAAGAGGCCACGTGACGAAGCGAGATGTCGCTGCCTGCGAGTGGGAGGATGGGACATGGAGATGGGAAAATGATGGAAAATTTATCCTTTGAATGGTGTGGTTTGGTTCGTTAGGTTGCTGATTGCTTGGTTAATTTTTTAGAGTCGTTAGGCTGCGGGGTTGTTTACCTGCCGATGTTGGCTATTAAAGAAAGATGTGTTGCAAAAAAGCGTTCTATTTCTGTTATTGGTGTATTTGTTGAAGATCCTTACGCCTGACAAGTGTCTGATGTTTTTTTGTCCATGAATCCCTTGTTTATAGAATGAAAAAAAAATTCTTCTATGTATTAAATTGAGTTTTGAAAAGTGTAATGCGTGTTTTCCAAAAAAGCAAATTGCTTAACTGTTTGCATATTCCAAACGTGATATTTAGTGGGAAAAACCAGAACGAAAACTTTTTGGTCTTTTCTTTGCGCATTACTGTAAAAGTGTTAGTATTTCCTTGATTGCTTGAAAATTGTTTGTATACTTTACAAATGCAAATACAAATCAAGTCGACCAACTACAGGCATAAGCCCAGCAAGGTTGGTCCAGTCTTTTCAACACAAACTACCGGAAACCCAGTATCTGTCAATTTTCCTCTTGAACTCGTTTACCCCACTTGAATTTACAATTGAATTCAAATTTGACTTTATTCAATTTTAAATTGTGACCCCTTATTATATTGCCCGTATTGAAATCTAGTCCCTCTGTGTCCCCTTGCTTTACTATTTTAAAAAGTTGAATCAAATCCCCTCTAATCTTTCTTTTCTCTAGAGTGAACATATTTAGCTTCTTTAATTTTCCCTCATAACTTAAACTGGATATACCTTTGACCATTTTAGTAGCCCTATGCTGAACCCTTTCAATTGAATCAATATCTATTTTTAAGTATGGAGACCAAAACTGAACAGCATGCTCTAGATGAGGTCTCACCAAGCCTCTGTATAGTGGCAAAATAATATCCTCGGACCTTGAAGAAACAGTTTTTTTAATGTATCCCAGTATTAAAAACTAATATAAATATATTAGTTTTTAATACTGGGATACATTAAAAAACTGTTGCTTGAAGCTGCCACATTGAAGCAATATAAATGTGTTCAAAAATGGAATTAAATATTCATTCAGCAAAATAATTTCCTTGAAGGGGTTGATTTTATAAGCAGAAGCTCTTTTTTAAACTTAAGACTGAAGTGACAGGAAGCAAGTTGAATATATTAACTTTAAATTAAAATATGCTTAAAGACAAGCTTTAACAGAATCATTCATAATCCTATAGAAGCTATTTTTGAAAGTTTAATTTGTATTACTATAAAAACTATTATACATTTTATACAATATTACTATTATACATTTTTATAAACTATATTAAAAAGAATGAATTATCTTATTGAGATAAATTTTCGCAACTCTTATTCTTATGTCATGGGCTGTTATTATCAAGCATAACTTTTAACCCATTGAATATCTCAATTTTTCCGAGATCAAAGTAAGAAGGATTTGTGTCTAAAAGCCAATTAATTATTATCAGTATTCTTTCATTAACTTTTTTACCCCTTAACTTAAGATCCAGTAGCATTTCATCCGCCAAAATTAAAGACTTCAAAGTGTCACAATTTTTGACTGAATATCTTGTCAGTACCTTTTGTAACATGGAATTTTAACTTTTCTTAGCATTAATTTCCTGTCTCTATCTTTCAAGATAAAACTTTCTTCGTTTGTCTAAATATTTTCTAAAAAGGATTTTTGTCATTTTTCTTATTTTTTTTTCAAACTCCTTCTAAAGATCACAGTGAAACAACTCAACTTGTTCTCTTTTCTAATCTTTTAAATTGTCAAGTTTAAGTTTGACAACTTTGATATCTTTATTCATTAACGGTATCTCTTCTCTGATTATTAGCTAAATTGCTTAACAGTCTCTAGTAAAAATCAAAGGCGTGACATTGAATTTTAATTAAAGCACATTGTGACCAGATAATATATTTCTTAATCTGACCTTTGAGACAAAGGAAAGCTTTGTAGTGAAAAAAGTTCCTAATCACTTTCAACAGTGCCGTTTGAATAAAACTGTTGATGCCTATCTATAGAGGCTATTTTGACTTGTGTAACTATTATGTAAAAGATTTAACTACACATTTTTAAGAGCAGTACTGTAATGTTTATCATCCACTCCCTAAAATAGTTCCACCCTTTAAAATTTCAAATTGATTTTTGCATTACCTTTGTCAAAATATATAGAAGGAGCAAGGTTAATAAGCATTGTTTTCAACATGTCGGTTGCGTTTCTGTACTTAATATGATCTTAGCGCGTTTTACTTCTTTAGAGATCCATCTCTATATTATTTTTATAATTTTAATTAAGGTTGGCCCTTAAGGAAGTTTTCTTTGAAGAAAGTAACCAAAAAGTTTTGAAAGAATCCCTCCTTAGAAAACTTTTCATAACATTGCAGCTATTAATATTTTACTTTTAAGTTATTGCTTTGCAACTCTTATAGCAGAAAGAGACTATCTAGTACTTCTCCAGTGCAAATTACTTAATCCACGAGTTTATTATTCTTGCGCCATAAAATAAAAACCAAACTTAACCAATCCATGAATTTCTAGTAATAATAGTAATATTGAAACTGTTTTTACTTGCTTCTCCGAATTACCTACTCAAATGCAATCCTACTACACGGAAGGTAGTTTCCCTCACACATATAAATCAGTGAAATCGCACACAATCGGTAAAGTCAAGTACTCCCTCTCACCCTAACAATTTCAATAGGGTCACATCACTAAGCAACCTCTCCTATTAACAAGTGTCACAATAATAACTTCTTTTCATCCAAAGAGTGGGATTTCTGTAAGGCGGAGGTGTCGGCTGATTGTGCAAGCGTTCGATACCGGAAAAGACATCTCGGTATCGTGAGTCACAGCTCTGATTCCTTCAAAAGGCGGATCCAGTGAGCGTCCCACGCCAATTGTCTTTTCGGCCTCTTGTTGAATAAATCCGGCGCCTGTGTTTTAGCATATTAATAAACGCCTTCCCAAGGTTCGTCTTGTCAAGTTGGCTTTAAAGTAAGGGCAGGGTGAGGAAAAGGTCAAGAGCGGTCTCTCGGTCTGTGTGGCAATTGTCTAACACGGGCTTCCTGGTATTATTACGGAGATGTTGTGTTGAAATGGGGTTTCAAAACCATTCCAGTAGTTAGTGTAGGTAAAGACGTTTTGTCAAAAATAGTTTTCGAAGTTTTTATCCATTTTTTACCACAGCGCTTGTAGAAGTTGAAGGTATTTTTCGTTTATCGTCATATTGATTTTAATTTTGCAATGTATAATAATCTGACTTGCCAAATGCAACTCTGACTAACAATTCATCTTTGTAGTGTCGACTCCCTTCAATGGTATGAGTAGAAAATTTTGTATTATCTATTGTCAAATTGCCCTGCTTGGTTTGTGTGCAATAACTTGAAATCAAAATTTTAAAATGCTTTCGTTGCCAGATAGTGTGAAATCAAGAACTGTGTTAGTTATTCCAGCAACGCTAGATAGTCTCTCTCTTGTCAATGAAATGAATGAACGTCAGTGAATGAAAATATCTTGTCAATGCCGATGGAATGATATTGCTCATTAATCCTAAACTGCAAAAGTATTTATCTTTTTAAAAAGTTGTTTAAATTTCTTCGGAAACTAGTGAGAGCAACGTAAGAAACGCCTGGGCTATAATTTTGCAGAAGATAGAAACTAACTACCACAAAGCATCCTATTTAATTAAGCATTCAAACTATCCATAACTTCGTTAAAGTTCAATTATTCAACCATTGAATAACCAACTTAATGCTCAACTCCACATAAAGGATTTCATCGAATCCACCTAACTATTCAAGGCGTGTTTGCACCTTTCTGTGTGTTTTCGGGTTAGCTTTCCAAAGCGGACATTTTACAAGCTACTTAAACCCGATTCATCATCGCAAATCCTTAATGAGATCTTTGTTCGGACGTTCGTCATATTCGGAACTCGACCCATGGCAGCCTGAAATAGCACTGATGAAGTGGGAGCGTGGAACTTACTTTTGATGGTCATTATTATCTCAAGTGTTTAACGTCACTTAAAGAGCAATCATGGAATTGCTCCTCTAATAATAAATGACGTCTATACGAGAGTTTAGGGTTTCCCTGCATTGTTTTCGGGGTTTTAATTTGTTCGTTTACTTGTACTACAAGGAATGCAGTGAAAACAGATTAATTTAACTGATCCCGTTGCTGTGGCCGTAGAAATATGATGATTTTATAAAATGATCTGAAAAAAAACTTTGACTGGTTTTTATTGTAGTATAATTTTATATTGATGTTTTTTTCTATCTGTTTTGAAATTGATATTTTGTGCATTAAGAGAGGCAGAAGAAATATCGATGATACTTTGCAATAGTGACAATGAAGTTCATATAATAATTTGTGATTCCCGAAACCCTTTGTTATTGTTTTTTGTGCGCATTAAAGTATTACATTTTAAAAAAGTATTACAAAAAACATGATGGGCATCTCTAAAAAAGCACATAATTGCTGTAAAGTGTTAACGATGCAAGTTAGGATTGTCATTTAGAGTGTCATAGTTTAGACGTTTAGAGTGTCATAGCCCATAGTTTTATTTATCAAGTCTGGATTATGTATTATTATATGTAAATTTTAATTCAATATCGTAAAACTTATTAACATTTAAAAGTTATTTGTTTAAACTTCCGTTATTAATTTATCATTCCTATCTTGCATTAAACATTATTTTAAACCCAAACATTTATAAAATTTTCCCTAATATTCTTAAGAACTACGTGTAATTTACTCTTTGTTTCCTACTTAAAATTTAATTGCAATTCAAAATTTTCCTTAAACAATTTATAAGCTAATTTTGATAGAACATGAAAGTTTTCCTGAAAAGTGCTTGCTGATGCATGCTGACGCTTCGTATTTGACAATCTTTAATCTGACATAACAAGCATTGCAAATCCTATAATCCTCTTAAATAATAAAGCTGTTTTTTCACACTTTTCTTTTACTGTTAAGAAACATCAAAGTTCTTCATCTGAGACTTTCAGCATCAAGGACTTTTCCGTTCATTGAATCATTTCCTTAAAGAAAATAGTTTCCAATGAAGATTTGCTCTTTTCGTTAAAAAGTACTTAGGGGTCATCCATAAATTACGTGAGGTCAAAAAGGGGGGGGAGGGGTTTGGAAAAATCTCACCAAGGGGAGAGGGGGGGTCGATTAAAATCTCACGTCAACTTTTTTAAACTTAATTAGGTGCTATGAAGCACAAAATGCAAATAATTTTTAAAAGTTATAGGTAAATCTCACGTGGGGGGGGAGGGGGGTCAAGAAAAATATCACTAAATCTCACCAAGGGGGGAGGGGGGTCCAGATTTTGGAAAAAACACCTCACGTAATTTATGGATGGCCCCTTAAACGTTCTTTGGAATGTAATTTTTGAAATTTTTTTGTGCATTATCTGCTAAAAATTTGGGTTGGGTTGATAACTCAAGACAATTTGCTTTAAGAAGCTTTTTTCGGCTTTCTTCTTTTCTCTGATTAAAATGAATATTTTTAAGATTGTGCCGAACAAGTCCGCCGGTTGTTTTGTAAATTGTTTGCTTTGTGACACATCAGACCTAAATTTGTATCCATGTTTTTATCTAAAGAATACACACGAAGATAAAAATTATCTTGTTATTAAGAAATTATTAGCTTTGAAAAACTTTTTTTCAAACAACCACATTGTCTTATTATTTTTAATGTTAAATTTTAAAGATTCTTCGGACAGGAAATGCAGCTTTGATGGTGCAGGAAATAATAATGTTTGATCTTATCGCGCGAGAGATCCTCTCATAATTCCGAAAATTTTTCAACCTTCTGATGTTTTTAAGTAATTTGTAGAAAAGGGATTTGTGTCAAAAGTTTTGTCAATTGATTCCCTGTTCATTTAATTTATACGTTGTCTACATCATTCTACGAAGTTTAATTGCAAAATTCTTAGGATATACGAAAAAACCGTTCAATGCAAAAACCGTTCAACAAAAATCGTTCAATAAAAAACAAATTTATTACATATGTAAAGCTACGAGATTTTTTGTTTTTTGAACGGTTTTTGTCTGAACGGTTTTTGCATTGAACGGTTTTTTCGCGTCACCAATACGGATAAAGGGAAATACGAAAAGATAACATCCATATTCATAGCATAAGCAATAGTGTTGAATCCTTGGTCAAAGAAGGATTCCACCAATCAGAGACAGCGAAAAGCAAATTTTTCTTTCTTTAGCTGCTGGTTAACCGCGACGCTGTGTGTGTGAGATGGCTGTAATTTTAGCAAATGTGTGTAAGAAGTTTTGAAAAGTTATGTTGAGTTTTTTTAAACAAAATTTGTTTTGAAAAAGTTGAGAGGTTAATTTAAAAATATGAAATTTTATTTATTTATATTTTTTAAGTAACAGAGCATTTAGGGGTCGGGTATAAGATACATCCCTCTCACTGAAATTATAAGTTATCCCTTTTTTCTTCTTCATTAAATAAAAAAAATCCCAGAAATCTGATCCGGATTTACGTAACGAGGCTTTACAGATAGAATTATTTAAAAATCAGATTTTAGGTTGTTGATAGGAGTCAGTGGCGGATCCAGGATTTGGTTTTTGAGGGGGGCTAAGAATTTTCCTAATCCAATTAAATCTTCTTGTTAATGTTAATACGGAAACAAGGGGGTCTGGGGTTCTCCCCCAGAAAATTTTTAAAAATTTTATCTTAAAGTAACAGTGTTTTAACACATTTTAGTGCATAAAATGTCATTATATGGAGTAAAACTTTTCATTTTGGGAGGGGCTTGAGCCCCATAGCCCCCCTGGATCCGCTAATAAGGAGTTATGATAAAAACTAACCCCACATCCAGAAACAAAGGCTTAAAACTTCTCTCCTAAATTACAAGGTTTCCCTGAATCCATTGCGACCTACAAACTACACTCGAACCTCAATATCAGGGAACACAATCACCGGTCCGACTCAAACCTTTCATTTTCAAGCTAACAAGTGTCCGCAACCCTCTCATATGGGACACAATAGCGGGTTCCGGCCGACAAGAAGAGCACAACAGTTCACCGAGGTCGTTGTGTAACCCTTTGTCGATGTCGGGTCAGCTGCATTGCGGTCACCCTTGTCCGGAACTATGTTGGGCATCCGAAATGGAAAGCGATATTAGTAGTAGTATGTTGTTCCGTTTCCTGATGGACTCTCTCTCTCTCTCATGATCGAGTTGAGCCTTCTTTTACACCCTTTTTCACTTCGATGGAATGAATGCTGGGATTGTTTTTTTCACTATCGTCTGCAGCTTGGAGTGGTGAATGAACGGTGGTTGTGGGTGAAATAGTGGGATGCTTGTAGAGAATGGGCTGATAACGACGTGTTGGAAGTTTATTGGCTGTTTTGTTTGTTTATTTTCTGAAATGGGTTTCCAGTGTTTTCCAAAAACGATGACTTTATCCTAAACGATGTTTCGGTTGTAGTTAAGTGTTAAGTGATGATCGCTCTGTGTTGGACTGTATCAAATAGTATGAAATAATTCTTCCATCGATAGCTCTAAATTACTTTTAATTTACAAACTTAACGATGATACAAAGACAATAAGACATCACGATGGACATGACATACACGCACGAAGAGCGAATTTTTTCGAACTGAAACCAAAACTCAAAAGCAGCGAGAGGAGAAACAATTCAACAGAGCGCGCCGGAAGAGGGTAATAAATTCAGAAACTGAAACTTGCCGAAGCGCTCCAGTGACAGAATTTAAAACCAGGGAAAGGAGGCGTAAACATCCCGGCCCCCGTTGAATGGTTTCTCCACAAACATTCAACAAGTAAATTAATCAAAAACAATCAATTAGCTGCTACAAATTAAGCTCAACCAAATACAAAATTAATGACGAAGAAAAAATACAAATAAGAACTATATAGTCCAATGAACTAAAAGTTAACTCTACAAATAAACATCAATTCCAACATTAAGATAATAGTTACACAAAGCTTATACCAAGACAAAATTAACATTTATCTGTACTTATAGGAAGAACACATATTTTGGATATTGACCTGGTATATAGTCCAAAGGCTGTACGTACATTTACAACTCGAACACAGCCATCCTTACCTAAAATTACATCTGTGATTCTACCAAGAATCCACTTACCCTTTGGAAGGTTGTCTTCCTTAAGTATAACCATATCATTAGGTTTGACATTATTTTTTGTGAATTGCCATTTCTGACGTTGCTGAAAATGGCTTAAATAATCCAACCTCCAACGTTTCCAAATTAGTTGAGTCACTTTCTCAACCCTTTTCCATCTGGAGAGACGATTGTCAGGTACCTGAGTTACCTCTGGGGTAGCTACAGAGTTAAGTGCTCTGCCAATAAGAAAGTGTCCAGGAGTAAGGGCTTCTAAATCATTAATGTGAGAAGACATAGGGGTTAAAGGTCTAGAATTAAGAATACCTTCTATTTCATTGATTATCGTTAAAAACTCTTCATAATTAAAGTTAGAGTTACCAACAGCCCTTCTAAAATGGTGCTTAAATGATTTTACACCTGCCTCCCAGAGGCCACCAAAATTGGGTGCCCTGGGAGGAATAAATTTCCAGGATACATTTTCAGTTGCCAAAAAGGCTCCCAACCTCTCATCTGGATTTGAAACTAACTTGTGGAGCTTCTTTAACTCCAAGTGGGCTCCAACAAAAGTTGTAGAATTGTCACTGAACAGAGTATTACATTTACCACGTCTGGCAAAAAACCTTTTTAATGTTGCAATGAAAGCTTCTGAGGTTAAATCACTTACCAATTCAATGTGTATGGCTTTAGTAGCCATGCATACGAAAATTGCAACATACACCTTGTGAAGTGGACCTTTTCTCTGGTTTTTATATTTAATATAAAAGGGTCCAGCATAGTCAACACCTGTGTTAAAAAATGGAGAGCTGACATTAACTCTTTCAAAAGGTGGACTACCCATCAATTGGTCTACAACTAATGGTTTATTCTTTACACAAACAATACAATCATGAACAATTTTCCTAGCCAAATTTCTACCATTAATTGGCCAAAATTGTTGTCTGGCATAATATAACAGAGTTTGTGGACCAACATGAAGATACCTTTTATGAAGATTTTCTAAAATTAAACAAGTAATTTTACTCTTGGGTGGCAATATTATTTGATGCTTTTTATCAAAGTTAACATTTGAATTTTGCAAACGTCCACCCACTCTTATAACATCATTATTATCACAAAAGGGATTTAAAGATTTCAAAACACTATTACCTGGAAGTGATTTACCCTTTTTTAAACATTTATATTCAACCTTAAATTCAGTTTGTTGAACCCATCTTAACAAAGCATTTTGTGCCCTTTCAAATTCAACAGCTGTTATAGGGCCATTTAAACTTACATCTTTTTTCTTACATTTATCAAGAAACCTGTAAACCAAACTCAAAATTCTAACTAGTTTTGCATAATTATTACTAATAGAAATTATATGAGAAAACACTGAATTTTCAATACAAGAGGTTAAACTAATTTCCACTGTTTTTTTAAGCTCACTCTTAAAGTCATCAAGATTATTAACATAGTCTGGAACATCAGATTCCTGAAAGGCAATGGACTGAGTTAGAAAGGTGGGACCATACCACCACAAACCCTGGTCCTTCATCTGGTTTGGCAACAGACCTCTGGAAACGAGGTCAGCAGGGTTTTGGCTAGAACCTATATGCCTCCACTCAAAGTCCTTGGTCAGTTCTTGGATTTTCATTACTCTGTTGGCTACAAAAGTTTTTAGTTCATGGGGAGATTTTCTCAGCCATTCAAGAACTATAGTCGAATCAGACCACAGTACAATGTTCTTTGGGGTAATGTCAAGAGCTTGTAGAACTTTACGCAATAGTTTGGAGAGTAGAAGACAGGCACACAGTTCAAGTCGAGGAACTGAGAGGCACTTAATAGGCGCCACACGAGATTTACTGCACAAAAGTCTCACTGCAGGGGATCCAGAAGTGGGTACGGATTGAGCATAAACAACCGCACCATAAGCCGAAGTCGAAGCGTCTGCAAAACCATGGATGATGATGCATGGTTCACGAAGAGCAAGTCTTGGAATCTCAAGAGACTCAAGTTCAGGAAGCGTGGAAACGAAATTATTCCACTCTGTAGATAGGGATTCCGAGAGTACTTCATCCCAGTTCAACTTGGACAGCCACAGATTTTGCATAAAAATCTTTGCTCTAGAGATGACAGGGCCAATCAATCCCAAGGGATCAAATATTCGCGAAATGTGAGACAAAACATCTCGCTTACTATAAGAGTCACGAATGGGCATGTTGATCTTGAAGCTAAAGCAGTCAGCCTGGGTGTTCCATAACACACCAAGAGTCTTATTCATTGGGGTAGTCTCTAGCTGTGATGCAAAGTTGAATTCCAAGTCCTGGTTGTGGTTGGAAACACGAAGCAAATCTGGGTGGTTGGCACACCACTTGTGAAGTTCCATACCTCCACGGCCCAACAATTCGATCAATTGTTGCTGGAGGATTTTAGCTCCATCCAAGGTTGATTCACCAGACAGAACATCATCGATGTAAAAGTCACTCAAAGTCACTGATGCTGCAAGGGGGAAGTCAAGAGATTCATCTTGAGCTAGCTGGTGAAGTGTGCGAGTAGCTAAATATGGGGCACTCGCAGTACCATAGGTGATTGTATTCAGTCTAAAAATCTGGATAGGTCGATCAACACTGTTCTTCCACAAGATTCGAAGAAGGTCCCTCTGCGATGGATGAATGAGGATCTGTCTATACATCTTGGATACATCGGCAGTAAAGGCATACCGATGCTTACGAAAACGAAGCATGATGGAGAACAAGTCTTGTTGAGGTATTTTACCCAACTTTTGAAGTTGATTCAACGACACACCATTCGAAGTTGCAGCAGAGCCATTAAACACGACTCTCAATTTAGTCGAAGTCTTTTCTGGAAGGCCCTTTTGCTGCCCCTTCACGAAAATTCCCCCTCTTTAAATCTGCCCCTTCACAAAAATAAATTCCTAAAAACGCCTCTTTCATGAAATTCAAATCAGCTTTAGGGATAATTTTCAAGAAAACACTCACAAAATATTTGAATTTTCTTGGTTTGTGAGTCAATTTATTTTTTACGCACTGATCTGTTAACTATCACTGCTTCAATTTTTCACAAAAAAACATTTCATTTTTCACAAAAAATAATGAAATGGGTTCCAAAATATAAATCCTGGATCTACCCCTCAATTCTCATCTGTAAACACAGCCTTTATTCTGCATTAATTACATAACTTAAAAAAATATCACGAATGTTTTATCTACAAAGGGGTGTTTATTATCTTAGGATGTAAAAAAAACATAAAATATCAGAGAGATTAGCCGAGAATAGATCAACGTATTTAAAAATCTATACTTGTCTTATCACATTTTAGAATTCAGTCTACATTAAAAGTTATAAATCCAAGAAATACAACATCCTTCTGCTCATATCATCCAGAGCGTGTTTAGATCCATTCATGGATCGCAATTCATCCCTAAATCTATCCTTTAAAGTACATTTCATCAATTAAAACTCCATTACTTTCGATACAGAGGAGCCATGTTATCCTCCTCAGTCCCATCATCAATATATACTTATACACTTTCAACTCCTTGATCTACTTCTCGAAAAGCCGGTCGTGTGACTTCTTCTCTCATGCAATCTCTATTTGGATGTGCCGTTGTCAGTCACTAATTCCCCAGTGGGGATCCTTTCGGGAAAGTGGGTCCGCACTTTCATTTCCTGATGCCGGACGATGCCCTGCGGGGAATCCACTGTAATTCAATATAATACATGGATTTTCACGGCTGTTTGTTTTCGTTTCGGTGTTGGAGGGGATTTAGTCTCACTGACGTAAGATATTGTTTACAGCTGATTTCGGTTTGCGTGGGGTTGTTGATGCTGTTTTATAGTACGTGTTTGTCGTGTTGGAGTTTTGGAAAAGTCACGAAAGTCAACTTGGATGGTGTAGGTTTAAGCGTAGTAATTTTAGAGAGATCAGAGAAAGAAATTGTTGGAACAAATGTCCGAAAAGTTTTTTATATCGCAACTTTTAAAAACTTTTTGAACTTAAAAGGTTAGAATTTATATCCTTCTTAAATTATTAGAAAAACATATTCCTTTCACTCTATAATGAGTGTTATCTTATTTTTAGTGGAATTTTTTTTCACAAGTTTAAATTTCATAACAAAGAATTTTATTCTCTTTTTAATGCAAAAATCAGAAAATGAAAATTTTTCAAAACAAGTATAAAACATGTCAAAAACCTGTTAAAAATTTAAAAACCCTATCCATTAAATTATTGATAAGTTAAAAAGGAATATTCCAGTAACAGTTTTATTTTGATATTTTAGTGGTAATGATCCGAATAAAAGTATTAAAAAGTTTGAGAGATAAAAAGTTTTGATAATAAATTATCATTAACTAAGCAGACAAGTTCCAGGTTGTACTGGATAGTTGAGATGTAAAACTTCAAAGAACTGCGAAGCAGTTCCGGGGGTTTGTGAGCGATAGCGAGCAGGGGGCGGAGCCCCCTAATTGAAGAAATAAATGTCCGTGATAATTGTTTAATAGCAATTGACTTGGACTTAAGTGATTTTATTCTAGTAGAATTAGCTACTGAAAAGAAAATTTTGTTATGTTGGTCAAATAGAAAATTTGGAATTGAATGATGCTTATTAAATTAATGATGAAAAACTTCAAAAACTTTAAAATTAATGACGAAACTTTTATTTTCCCAGTAAGTAATGATTCAATATTCATACAAAGAGATAATATCGTATTAAAAGTTCCCCAACCCTCAGTTTCAGGTGTTAATAAGCGAGCTGTTGGTTCACTTTCCTTTGGAATAAAACCTGACAGTTAAAATATTGGTTGAACTTTTTATAACTAATTATATTATGTGAAGTATATCAATGTGCAATATAATCTTCATTACTACAATTGTTATCCTTATCAAAAACTTAGATGTTCAATATCTGAAGCGGTTTTCTTTTTGTAAAAAATCTTCAATTTAGAGGAAAATTATGTAAAAGTGCCAAATATTTCGTTTAATTACTTTAAAGTGCAATAAACTTTTTAGTTTGTAAAAATAATTATTGTATAATTTTTTTGCATGTGTACGAATGTGCCCCACACGTGTGCGAAACTGTCCCACCCATGTCAGTCACATTAAAAGTGATAAATCCAAGTGATATTATGGTCTTTCTATTATGAATGGATATTTTTCTATTTATTCAACTGAAAATCTGCAAAGAACGGGTGGAAAACCCCACGAGAAAAGAGGAAGAGATCCCAAACGTCGTTTATAAACAAAGTTTCAAGCACCAGTCGCTGTCAACTTCCTCACCATCATCATCAGGAAAGAATCATCTCAATCTCTCACACATCCGCACATCCCAAACGGGTCTTCCCCAACAAAAGAAAAAGCGAAACGTTCCGAGCATCACTTATAACTCCTCTCACCGCCCCAAAATACTGCCTGACTTTCCCTACTCCGCATCCCTCCAACAACCTGTTGATCGCTTCCGGGAAGAGTACATAACAACGAGCGAAAGGGTTGGCAGGATGACCTTGTCCGGAGAAACGGAACCCGGAGACTTTTTTCTTGTTTCATATATTTTTTTTGTTGACCCATTGGAAATTAGCGTAAATGGGTTATTGTTTCGCTATTTGTCTTAATGGTGTGGTGTCGTGTGGGGGATTTGAATGGCTATTGTCCGACAATGATTGACTTGAAGCTGGGTGGGTTTGTTGATATGCTGGGATTGTTGTTTTTGGATTTTTTTTGTTGCTTGTTTTGTGTCGATTTCATTTTCATGGAATCATGCGCTGAAATGCTTGTTGTTATGAATTTGGTAATACCGACATAATATTTTTCAATCGACGGTTCATTTACGGATTTGAGATGTGGTTGCATTTTCAGGGGTCGATCCAGGCGAAAATTAGGGCCCTTTTGCGGCCCCTTCACAAAAATTAGCTTCGATAAAACGGCCCCTTCACAAAAATAAACTTCGGAAGAACGGCCCCTTCACAAAAATAAACGTCGTAAAATCGGCCCTTTCACAAAATTTCTTGTGACAAAAAATCACCACTTTCAAATTTCAAACGAAGCCCTTCAAATATTCTCCGAAACGAACGCGATCCTTCGGTTGAGAAAGAACCATACAATCCATAGATCGACGAAAACAGCAGTTTGCGTTTTCAATCCGGCAACCCTATGCTCTGCAATGAATTACGGAAAAATATATTTTTCACAAAAAAAACCAATTTTCACAAAAATAACTTTATTTTCACAAAAATAATTTCATTTTCACAAAAAATAATTTGATTTTCACAAAAAATAATTTTATTTTCACAAAAATTATGAAAAACAGGCCCCAAAAATTAAAACCTGGATCTACCCCTGATTTTCATGGAATTATTGAAAAATAATCACTAGTCGACAAAATAAAACTTTTTTTCGCACACAAAAATGAGAAAAGGTATTTTTGACTAATTTCAGGGTGTAGAATTCAGAAATAGTAGTGAAAAAGCTGCATCACGTACAGATTTTTTGTTACAAATATGGCACCAGTACTGTCAGAAACGGACAAAAGCGTTGAAACACTCATTTTTAACAGTTAATCTCATTATTTAAGCATCAGATACAATTATAATTAAGATTATACATGTTTCAGACAATATAAACTGAAAATCATTAAACATTCAATAAATACGGTACAATTTTATCACTTTTTGTCTCTTAAGGGGCGTTTAATCTCCTCTTTCAATGAACCACGAGCTGTAGCCTAAAATTTCTACTTCTCAGTGACATATGTATTAAGTCAATGTCCTAAGGGAATATTTACCCTTGTTTATGATTGACTACGGTGATATTTTCCGGAAATAAGTTCAAACGTGGATGTAAAATATTAACTTTGTGTATGCTTAACAGCTTGGTAAAACTAAAGAGTACCTTCTATTGGGATTAAAACATTTTTATCGGTCCTTTTTTTCTAAAAATTATCTTACCACTCTCCTAAAAACCCTTTCCAAGCTGATAATGCGTTTTTATTGAATTTTCCTTCATAAGCAGGGGCGTGAACTTTTTAAATCAGAGGTTCATACTGACTTTGAGTTTGCCTTCATTTAATGACGAAAAAAGACGTTTAAATACTTTTTGAAATATTTTTTCTGTACTTGTCATTGATATTAAATAACCAAGATAATTTGAATGTCCTCCCCATACTATAAGGATAGTAATTTGCATAGAACTACTGTTGACTGTTACGCACTTAAAAAGAGCCAACATTCTAACTCCTGCAACCCACGTGAGGAGCCTAGATTTCATTTTAGTCACCTATTTGGACCCAAATCAGTGGGAAAAACCTTTTCCCACTTTCTTGTTAAATATTACCGTTGAATTGTAATTTAAACCATACCCAAATTAAGCAAAACGTATTGTGCATAAATGTGCAAAATCTACACTGAAAACTCGTTAATTTTCCAAATGAACGGTAATAAAAAAACATAACCACACTTTTAACAGAATGTCTACATACTGAGATACTGGAAATAAATTAATTGGATGGGATTGCAGGGTTGCTATTGGACAAAAATGACGCTTGAAACGCAAAAATTAGGGAAAAAAGCTAAAAATCGAAAATATTTGTTACACAAAAATGGGATGTGGTGGAACTTTTTTTACTTGCAGATATTTAAATAACTATATGAATTAGTAACAAAAATAGTAATTTGGTTGTTGTTAGGAAACCACTGTCGACTAGTGAATTGTTTTGCGGTAAAATTCAATTTCTAAAGAGGGGTTGTTTCAGTGAAAAAAGCTGTAGCGGAATGTTTACAAAATTGTAGAAGGTTAATTATGCTTTTACTGCACCTTTTTTCGAACAAATACAAGTTTGACTTATCTGATTATAAGATATTATAAATACGTAACAAACTTGAGTTCTTAATAAATGTGTACAGCTTTAGCTTCATAAAACAGTTTTAAGATTAATTTTTATAAACTTTCGAGTCATTTTCGTACTCTTGTATTTGGCATTATACAAAAACGAGAAGGTTCCAGAGAAGAACTTGTTTTTCTTTTAATTTGTTGTATTTACAAGTTACAAATCATGAGACTTTTGCCGACTATATGTTAGTCGCTTCGTCTTCTTCCTGTTTGTGATATTTTCCTGTTTTACGGATTTGCTTGTATTCATTTAACTCAACGAATTAATATTTCGAAATATAAAACTAGTTTTAGCATTTCAAATAATATAATTTTAAAAACTAAATAAACTCGTTTTTAAAATCTGAAATACTGTAATTTTGTATAAAAATTCTTGACAAAAATATTGGACTCCAGTTTACATTTTTCCACATAAACCCTTTTATGCATTCCTTCATTTCCAACTTGACTTTAAATGTGTTAAATTTTTTCTACAAATCCTAAAAATTCAGCCGATGGTGTGTGGAAGTACTGCGCAAAGAAACGTTTCTTAGAAGTCTTGGGAATGCTGTGAGAATATTTATTCTGTCATGCGTCACAAATTAAGACAATCTCTCGGACAGGCCATAAAAATCGCAGTCTCGAGAATGAATGGTCTCCATCTGCTCTGGAGCACTCCTGACCTTGTAGTTCTTTTCTTTCGCATGTTTATGTTTCTTTTCACTTGACCTACTAAGTGTATGTTCTGTGAAAGATGTCAACAAATCGCCACATCGTGATTTTAACATGGACGTAGAGGTCATTGCATTTGAGGCAATTATCTGCTATTTACGGTGGAGTTGATTTGAATATCTAGTTCCGAATTTTGCAAACTTTCAACATGCTTTAGATAGATTGAAACAATTGAATATTTTGCGAAGGCTTCTAAGGCCTGAGTTATAATTAAAACCGAGGTTTTCCGAGCTTGTTGGCCGTAATCTTGTGGATGAAACACTTAACGTTCCGACTCCTCCTACGGGAGTCATCTTCAGTTGGATAAAAGAAGCTATTAACTTAAAACTTTTTTTATCCTACTGAAGATGACTCCCGTAGGAGGAGTCGGAACGTTTATGTTTCATCGATTACGGCCAACAAACCCGGAAAACCTCAGTTTTTATTGAATATTTTGTTTTGCAGAACAGATCTACTTTCTTCATACTTGCACAGCTAGAAATTAAATTGATGTTTGTATCAGTTTTATAGTTTCATCGATTTCTAATCGCATATCATCGCATTTTTCAACTCCATTTTTTATAATTTATCTGTTCTATAATTAATAGGGATTGAATTATATTTATTTCGTAGTCAAGTATACCTATAATACATAATAACTTGAATCCAATGCAGGTTGGAAACTGAGTAATTTGTACGTTTCAAAATCTCCATGCAAATACCCACTGTGGAGAACCGTTTCATGGAAAGTGCTTCATCCGTGGCCTTAAAGGTATTGCTGTGATCGCAGTTAAACTCGGATACTACAGACCTTGATCGGCGTTTGAACCTGACGACGACATGCCTTCTCTTGTAAACAATCTTCTCTTGAATATGCACTATGAAACCACTTTTCAGGGGAAGGGTTCACGGTTGACCGCTCTTTACGACGCAATTTTCATAACATAGGAATTAGAGACGATTTCACTAGACCTTCATTAAATATCCTGGAGGATTACTCTATGGCGACAACTACTTCGTTAGTTTAAATAAGCTGTTGAGAAATGACACCTTTTTAACTTACGAATTTAAATGTTTTTCTTGATCATCGTCAAATCTGCGTTCATATATAATATTTACTACTAACTGAAGCTATCACCACACTATGCTAAATCTACAATGCATGAGCTTCTCTTAATAGTGGGTGAAGTCGACAAAACTTAGTTATGCTATCCAAACTTTTGGTTGTTCCTACATAGAAGGCATTTTAGGGTAGCTATTACAGAATTTTGACTTAGATACCACTCAAAATAATAAAGGATCCGAAAAGAAACCCAAATCCCTGCCTATATCTCAAATGTTGTATTCGTGGACTTAGGCCATTGCCGTTCTGAGAAACACATAAAGGGTTCACATCTCAGATTTCGAATAATGACATTCTTAAGAAACATTTGCATTCCAGGATGATGTAATTAGCCAGTTTCACAATCGTCAGAAGTACGGTTCGGGCGTATGTACACTTCCAAAAGGCGTCACACCCCGACAAAAGTAATACGGAATAGCTTTGTTTAGATGAAACCTCATTATCCTTCCAGGCCAAGAGTATACAAAGCAATTCTTCTTATAACCATGCTACTTTCTTGGCATACTTACAAAGCCCGGCTGTTGCAGTGTTCCTTTCATTGTCTCTGACCAGCTTCGGCTGCTTTAGAGTATAGAGAGAAAGTTCCCATAAACGAAACAACCTTGACATACAAATACAGTTTAAAATAGCGCACTTAATCCATAGAGAAGATCCCACGCTTTGTTAAAGTCAAGGTTTAATGCCCAATTTGATGCGATATGATGCGACTATTTACCCGCCCGCATATTTGCATGGAGATACCGAACTTAATAACGATGTTATTGCCAGCTTTGAAAGTTGTCTCCATAAACCCACATTTAGTTACTCTGGGTAGTAAATGTCCGTCGAAATTTATGCTTCCCCACTGTGAATAAATGCGTTAATCTTGTTTCCCAGAAGAGGAGTCTTTAACCGTCTTTGAAGGCCGGAAAACATTCATATATCGGAATAGCTTTAATCTTTTTAAGCGGGTGTATTTTTATTTAACATATTTCAAGCCTTTGAACCTTTTCAAATGTTTTTCAGTTCACCTTGAACGCGGTATTTAATGACAATAAGCTCATTAACTCATATAGGGAGTAATGATTCCTCTGAAACAAAATTGACAAACATTTTTCTTAACATACCCAGAATTCTAAACTAAGCCATCGTGAGGTTAGATTCTTTGATATGTACTACTACTAATAATAATATATATTTATTAGCAAAAAAGGCCCACTGGCCCATACACCAGAAGACAAAACACTAAAAACAGGCAAAATACATTTGATATAGACTATATGAGATAACGAACGGCTAAAAAATCTCGAGTTAAAATATTATCTGTTGAGATTGGCCTTCATTTTTTTCTACAATTATTAGAATTTTTTCAATAAAAATGACTACAGAAGCATGCAAAAAGTAAGATAAGTAAAGATGTTAACCTATTACCTGAAAAACAGCTTTTGGTTGATCATTGATTTCCAATAAACAACCTTTTAACTACGTGTTCAAATGAGTATTTAAATACTTAGATTCGTTTAAGGATTTCTGATAAGCTCTTATAGGTTTTAAAAATCTGTTAGGCACCTTACTATTAATAACAAAACTAATGTTCCATATGTCAACATAAACACGTTTATGGTTAGTAAATGATATCCTATAGATAAGTGAACATAGGTCGATAGTTTTCCTTTAACATGGTAAAACAGTCAAGATGCCTTCGTTCAGTTTGGGCTATGAATTTGGCGATCTTAACAAGCTCGTAATATTAGATAAAAGGTTATTGAAATACGTTCATTTTAAATATGTCGGCAGATAATTTTTTTATTTTGAATCACGTCATTTAATGTTAGCTAAGGTGCCATTCCCATCTTCTATACTCGATAGAAAACGTGGAACGACCACTGGTTTCGCATCCCTGAAGGTCTTGCCCTTGGGCGTAGGTCCGAATTGCCCAGTCTACCTCAGGTTTTTCAAAGCAGAACTAAAAAGCGCGTTATCTATTTATACCAAGGCCAATCATTCGTTTCTCTCTCATTTCATTCTCCGCCGCACAAGGTATACGCTCAGTTCTCCCATTCAAGCTTTTCTTATTCCCAGGCGTATAAATCCATCAGAACAGGGAACCGTAAACGTAAGGGACGGATTGTCCACTGGAAACAATGACCAACTTCTGCGGACGACATCTACTGAAAGGGTGTGAACTGGGCATTAAAAACGTCGTTTCCGATTGTCAGATCAGAAAAACGCTCTTGACGCGGGCGATTGTGCGCTTTGGAAAAATTTGCATGCTGCAGTGCAGTGGGATGTGTTTACTTGGTTTTTTATTTCGGGTATTTTGTTCACAGAGGGCAGTGGAACGAAAGTTTTCTTTTTTTTAGTGTACTAGGGAGCTACCGCCCCCTGCTCGCTATCGCTCGCCAACCCCCGTTAACTGCTGACGCAGGGCCTTTCGGATCGCTTCGCAATCCCCACAAAACCCTGCTCACTAAAATTATTTATTTATAAAACATTCGTTATAACAATTAGTAGAAAAAACTTCAACCAACTTCCTTGAAGCACACTCTCTTAAAAGTTAGAATATTTATTGGTTAAATTATCAATAATTTAATCAACACGTTTTCCTTGAAAATATCCATCAAGTCTGCTCGTGCTATTGTTATTCAATATTTACAAAAACGCTCAGCAATGAATCTGTTAAATTTAATATAGTACCTAGTAACTCGTCAAAATATCTAGTGTTTTATCATTCAAGTTTTAGTTTTAAAACAGACTTTTTAAACAATACTATTTAAGCTATTAAAAATGATAAGAGACAAAATCTACATTGCACTCAATGTTTACAAACAATTAATTTTGGTGTGTGAAATTCTATACTTGAATAGTAGATCTGTGAGTTTCTGGAAAACTCTTATCAGTCTTTTAAAAATATTTTATTTAGAAAGTACATATTTTGAAGCGCATTTTCAAAGCGTGAAAGGAATTATTTTCATCGTTAATGAGTAGCGTCGGTTGGTCATTGTGATTGAAGGTATAATAAATTGTACGACAGTTTCTTGCTGTTAACTGCAACCTTATCCGTAATCCAGAAAAATGGAAATATCTTAGAATTGAGAATTTTTTTAGAAATTCTAAAGGCACTTTGCACATCCTCAAAAGAATCCGAACAGTTTGATACCAAAAACAGGTGCTACTTTGATATACCCCCCAAAAAATTACGCGCCAAATCTGGCACTCCCTACGGACTTTTTAGATTTGCTGTTTCTTGTTTTTTGTGTATATGTAGTAGTAATGTGTAGCCTAGTGAATTACTGGAAAAAATTGAAATTTTAAACTTTAATAATTCCAAAACTAATGAGAATTTTCGGAAAAACTAAATTACAATATTTTTATAAAAAATATTTTTGTTCTTGGTTCAAATATCAAAGTTTTACTATGATTAGTTTTTCTGTTATATTCCAAAAACGTTTCAGCGTTTAAAACAGGTATTTTGCTTGGCGAGAAAAAAAGTCGCCAAATTTCCAATTTGGGGGTGTATATCAAAGTAGTTCCCAAAAACATGTTATACGGATCAGTAATTAAAAAGCCTTTCTCTGGAAACCATTTACAAAAACTTTTTTTTAGAATAGAGAGATTAAAAAGTCGTGTTTGACGAGTTATCTTAGAGAGAAACGTTTTGAGGATAACGTTTCGTTTGCTGTCACGTGTCCTTTGGTTTGGGATACCTCTTATTCTTTCGTGTTAATTTATTACCGTGTTAGTGATACTTTTTCCTAATAGCGTAATTTTATTGGTCAGTCTTTGTAAGGAAAAAGCAGTGGCGAACCAATTGGGTTTTAATAAGATTCCCCCTGTAAGCTAATCTAGTAGTTAGTTTGAATCGTTATATCTGTTTTTATTCGTCATCTCCTTCCTCTGATATAGAAAAGATCGTAATAGAAAACGAATAAAAACAGACTAAGAAAACATGTTCTTTCTCATTGATATAAAATTTGGATGATATAATACTTCAAGGCAACAGAAAGGTTTTGTACTATAGGCTTTTGTTAGATCAAAATACAATATGTATGTGTTAGGTGAACTCGTTAGAAAATACATTTCTTAGCTTAGTGATTAATATCACTACTATACACTATCTTTGTATAAGACATAAAATTAGGCATATACCCTTGTCTTATTTAAAATATACTTAATAAGTTTTCTGCACTTCAATTATCATACCATATTATCATACCATATACATTATCTTTAATTCCAAAAAAAAAAGGTTTTAAAAGATAACAAAAAAATCCAATTTAAACAAACGTCTGCATTAAATGTAAAAAAAACTGTGCATACGTGGCTGTCGATATCAATTATACATATAATCTTAATTTTATTGCAGTGCCAATTAAGACACATAGCTTAATTAAGGCACATAGCATATACATAGCTTAAATTTATTTGAATCTCAATCCATTACATAATTACATTTTAAAAGATATAGGGTAGGTGGGGGTAAAAACCCGCACAGGGCAAAACCACGCACCGCTATTTTTAATTGTTAATGATCGATTCAAAAGTTGAAAACCAGGTGTTTGGTTTGTCTTATTGTGACCTATTGCCCTACAAAAGTTCGTACCCCTAAGTCTCTCATGAGTTTAAAAAATGCTGTAAGTTTGTTTTTCGTCATTTAGATGTAATTTTTCTGATCTTTTACTTAGACATTAAATAAAATAGGGCTTGAGGAGAAATACAAACAAATACCCTAATGATAAGATAGCAATTCAGCTTCAGTTTCATTTTGAAAGAATTGCCTCAACATGTCTCTAAAATAATAAGGCTTGTTTTTCAAAATAAAGTAAAACGGGGCAAATCCACGCAGCTTAAAAAGCTCAGGATTTCTTCCCAAAAGTAAAATGAGACTACTTAATCTCTAAAGAGGTTAATAAAGGTGTCCGAGATGTCAAACTTCGACCTGAAACCATCCTTTCTCTCTTTTGAAAAATATTGGGCAATCTGAAATGAATTGCTACAACAGGTTGACAACTTTCATTAAAACTGATCATATTTATATTTAATATTGTTGGTTGGCTTAGAAATATTAAAACAACATTAAGAGGATTATTTCTAGTGTTTTTATAAAGAAAAAATATGTTTATCCATGTTTATTTCACTTGGGCACCAAGATTTGCAAGTGCGGGTCTTTGCCCCATTTTGCGAGGCAAAGCCCCGCGATTTTTCTTTCTACTAAATTGCAAATTTCTCCTAAAATACCATCGATAAGAGTTTAAACTTGGATTGGTTTTGTAGGTAGGGAAATTTCGGGATTATCTACCCCCTTTCGACGACAATGTTAAAGATACTGAAAATTGCGTGGCTTTGCCCCCACCTACCCTACATGTTTATAATATCAATTATTAAGATGAGAAATATTTTATGATTTTATATTTTTATGAATATAATTTCAAAGCTTAAATAAATAATAATACCGTCTGCATATATTTACGGAAACATCTTATGCAATTTCAGACAGAATTCCTATATTCTTTAACCGTTCAATCCATAGTAAAAATTTTAGTTAAATTTAAATATTCACTTTGGTGACGTCATACAGCGTTTCTAGAATTCATTTTATAACGTATGGACAAAAATAAAGCGAATATGATACCCATACCCAATGTCGTAACCGATTCGCAAATATGTTCCTTTCTGTGTTGTAAAATAATTTTGAAGCGCTACTCTTTCTTCCTTAGAAAATATGGGACTTTACATTCACTTGTCATGTCACTTTGGTTCGTAAATTCAATATGGAAACCTAAATAACCGTCAACGTTTCACATTCTGTCTCTGAAACTATTGTTTCTTCTCACTCACAAACGGTAAAGCATAAAAGTGAAAGCGATTTTCAATGCGAGACATGCCGCAATTTTCCTTAATTTTTTTATGGATGAGTTTGAATATTTAATTGTTAAAAATTTTACATTATTTTGTATTTTGTAATTCTTTCGTTGATTTTTGTAAATAATTATGTGGCTTGGTAAAGTTTATATTATTTTTAAAAATGGCTAATCGTTGTAAATCTTATACAACATCAAGGCTTCAGTTTCTTTGAAGGTTTTCCTTAAAATATATCCTTGTAATTTTGCAATGTATTGTATAGTCTTTACGAAATGAAATCTCATAAAACGTGTTTTAAATTGAAAATGAAAAGTGGATATTATAATCGAAATCGTGGGTATGTCTTTTGTCGGTACACCTTTCTTATATTCGTACATTATATATTTCTTAAAATTTTCTTTTGTGAACTCCTAATGAAAAAAATTGTAGCTTTTTTTGTTAAAATTTATTTACTTATTGCAGAGCTTCATAACCTATTCATAAGTAATGCACATAATGGCAACTTAAGTAAAAATGCGTCCTAAATAACCTTGATGGATTTGGGTTGGATATCGTTTTATCGCTAAAGAAGTGTTAGTTTTAGAGGTATTGAAAGTGTATAAATGTTCTTTAACCCCTTGTATCAAATCGCCCCGTTTCCCCCTACGTGTGCTTAATAAACCTGCACTCATCCCTTTTTTATCAATTACATTGCCCTTAAATTTCTTTGCGTTTTTATTGATTCGTAAGTTTTAATGCTTGGTACTTACACAACTATTTGTGTTTCTTGCATCACAATCTGAACCGGCGAGTTTGCTTTTCTGCAACCATCCAATTGCCTGATCTTCATAATCCAACAACTTAACGGATGAGTGCCCTTTCCCCTTCGTTAATGAAAGAGGGTAATTACTACTAGCCTTACTATGAATGAAACTTAATAGCAATATCTCGTAGTAACAACGATTCCCAAAAGGTAACAAAACGAAGATAGACAACATTTCATTATTTCATTACAGCCTTATGCAATATAATAAATCTGAATGCAAACTTAACCTCCGGTTCAACCTGACCGCTTTAATTTTCCATTCACAACTTAATCTCGCTTTCACTCTGTTACCAGAACACGTTTTTTAATGAAACTTTCGTCAACGAGCGCTTTCTCGAGATCCAGAGCATGACGGGAATACGGATAATATACCGCGTCCCGTTGTGTAGTAAGTATACACGGAGTTTTCGAAAAGAAGTTTTTTTTAATCCGTTCCAATCGCTGACGCAAATCAGTGACCCTTTGTTTGGGCGCTATCGCATCTCGCTTGATCTCTTAATCTTCTACAACTGTTTAATAAGAAGTTGTGTAATGTACATTGTTTCCCGATAACTTTATTATAAGGTATTTTCGAGGTTGTTTATGGAGAAGATCTTACCTCAGTGATTGTACTATTTAGGAATGTTTGCAGTGAAAGTTTTCAAAGAGATTAGTGGGATGTTTGAGCTGAGGTTTTCGTTTCCCAATGTATTTGTAGACCATCAACTCTAATCCCCTAGAGAAGACCCCAATGACCCTGATTATATCGAAAAGTTATACTTAGTAAAAGTTATACTTATGATGTTTTTGTTATCATCGATGTAGTAAACGTAAAGCCCTGGATAGCAAATCTTGTACAAAGCAAAGTAACGTAGCTTCATCCTGAGCTTTAATTAAAAGTACTGCTGCTTCAGTTTTAGTTATTAAGAAAGCGTTTAGATTTTAAAGAGTTTTAGACTGTTTAAGTGTATATAAAAGGTTTCATACAATTTATTGACTATTAAATTGAAACATTTAACTATAATGCAAGCTAATAAATCAATTTTGTCGAGACAAAAGAAAATTATTATTATCTTTTATTTTCAATTTGAAGAGAGCTTGCAACTAAATTAACTGTCATCAGTGTGAGTGTTAATTCATTGGTCATAGAAGGAATCTATGAATGAGAGTCAGAAAAAAATTAATTTTTCTTTCTTTAGCTGGTTAACTCTGGCTGTGAATATGGATGAAAGTATCTTTTCATGCCTTTTTTTTATTTTACCATGTACAAAGTTGAAATAATGAAGATGTTAGCACTCTGCGAACGTTTAAGATCTGTAAATCGGGTTTCATTCTAGTTATTACTTCATTTTACACAAACCGCGATACTGCAGACTCTGCAGCAGTGGAAAAACATTTTTGAGTATGACATCACCTAATGATGTAATGCCTAACAAAATCACTTGAAAAATAAAACCCCATTAAAACGATGCCGAGATCCCCTCTGGCTTTTTCCAACAAAACTTTCGTATTAACCTTGCGGTGCTTCTCGCAGCACAAGGGCGCAGTTTCAAATTTTTTTTTAAAGGACAACCAGTGCACTCACTGTACGGACTTCCTGTGTCATTGGCGCTTTGAGATGGAGAGACTGATTTACTTGGAAGTTGACCGTCAAATACGAAATTGACGGCCTTTGTTTACCTGTTGCGTAAAGGATGTTGGTGGGTTTTTTTTTCGGACGCCGCGGTGTTTTCGACTTCCTTGGCAGATCAACAAAGGGTTTGTGTCGTACAGGATGTTGATGTCTCAATAAATTGGTTTTTATACGGCTTTGTGTGGGACACTTGCTTTGTGAGGATGCTGTTGGTGGGACTTTTCGATATCGCTCTCTTTTTATTGTTGTTGCGTTTTTTCACTCTCCTTTTTCCTTATTTTTTTTGAATGAAATAACTTTTAGGAGGAATAGGAGTGAATAATCGTGAGCAGGAGTTGTTGATCAATCATTCTGATTTACTCAAATTCACTTAGTAAATTAAGGCAATTATATAACATATATAAAAGGTATTCAAGTGAATATAAATTAAATTTATGTATATTGAATGCATGCTTATGTCATACCCGGTTTCTTTCTATAGATAGCATTCTTTTGCTTCATATTCATTCATTTCATTGTTTTGTCCCAATTAACATTCGCTTTCGTTTTTCAAGTCACACCATCAATTAATTCTAACTGTCTTTAATTACTTAATTTTAAAAAATCAAGGGGGGATGAGGGAGTACCAAGGTCGGTGGACCTTTAAATTCCAGTAGAACTTGGCCTCACTCGGTTAGGCCATATGCAGAGCTGTTACAGAACGTGTGACTGAATGTCACGGTCAGCTGAGCGCGCTAGCTTGATGCTAACAACCTCTTGATTTCCCCAAGTAACCTTGGTACTCATTTATCGACACAGCTATATTATTCATAGCCATCAGTGTCGGTGCTAAATACTTGGTCAAAGAAGGAGTCCAATTGGAGTCAGCGAAAAGGTTATTTTCTTTCTTTAATTGCTTGTTAACATCGGACGCTGATGGCTGTGATTATAGCTGTTACCCTTAACTTCAGTAACTTATTACTGGCATTATATTATTATTGTTGTTGTTATTATTGTTCTTCTTCTTATTATTATTATTATTGTTATAATTACTATTATTATTATTATTGAAATGATAAATTTTTGTTCATTATACAGTTGGTTTAATTTACACGATGCGATACCATGTTCTTTTATTCCACACATCTAGGTTCATATTTATTTAAACTTATTATTTTTATCACATATATTAATTTAAGGCATAGCGTTAAAGTTTCATATCTTTCAGTCTGCTTTAATATCAAAATGCAAATTCCTTTAGATGAAAGTTTCACCTCTTTTTTAAGGGTTTCACCTCTCACTTTCTTTACCACTCATCTTTTATTCAGAAAAAAACTTGAAATTCATCATAAATAATTTCTAAGAAATGACATTTCTGGGTTCATCATTCATTATATGCTGTGAATTAGCACAATTCAGAAGTTTCTAAAATTTATTCGTTTAGTCTACATGCACTGGAAGTTTTAAAATTAACGTCTCAACTCTAAATTATCTTTGACATTGACATCTCGACTTTCTGCTTTCATTAGTAACCTCCCTTTTATGTCATAATGGATGGAAAAAAGAACAGTTTCCGACAAGTGTTCTGGCATGACTTTATTATTTTTTATGAAGCGGATCTCTGTCACATTTTTGGCTTTCACATCTATGATGCAATGCATTGTTAGCAACATGACATGTGGAAGTAGTTTTAGGTCATATAAACTAAATGTAAAATTGGTAAATTTCACTTATCATTACCCCCTTTTGTGATTGAGCTGTAAGTTTTGCTGAAACAAATGATTCATCCAAAAATATATAATCTTGGCGAGTAATTTAAATATTTCAGTTCACTTTAATTCCTTAGTTTAAATGTATTTATTTATATGATAGCCCTACAATAATTAACTGATTTAAGAATAATATTTGCTGATTATTACTGATATTATTATCCACTATATATATTTTATGGTTGGTAATAATATTCCGGGGGGGAAAGGAAATTTGATAAATTAATAATTTCTGCCTGTTATTCTTTATAGTTCTTCAGTTCTTAACCGGGAGTGCGTCAAGAATTGGTCAGAGATACGCAGACAAAAAAATTGGTTTAAAATCGAGTTTACTATCAAAGGAATTGATCATTGATGATTTAAATAATCATTCTTAAAAGTTTTCTATTACATTACCTGTCTTCTTAAAAATCGAGGATCTATTTTTCATTTCTATTGTCCTCTCCAGAGTGTTTTTAATGCAAGAAGTTATATTAAGAATATATTAATTAGAGATATAAAATCTGTATTATTATTTGATACATAAAGACTATTTTGGAACTGACGTCTATTTTAAGACCGTTCTTCCGAAAGATGAACTAAACTGTTGTTGGACACTATAAAATTACAATCTAATTTTCTCTGTTATTACGGAAGTTATCTTATACAACCAATCAATAAGTTAAAAGACTGAAAGGCATTATTATTATACACTTGAGACCAAAAATTAAGGATAATTTTATTGCTTCCGCTGCCATTTTGATCGGATTCCCATTATTCTTATTTTTGTTCCCTCAAGAGTCGAGTCCCCTGTAAAGTCGAAAGTAAAGTGTATTATTTTTTTAAGTCTTAAAACTGAGATAAAAATCCATTTGTTTTTTTATTGTGTTGTGATAATATTTTAGCTCTCAGTGTACTGACGGTACTCAAAAGTATCAATTTAATTAATAAGCTCTAGCGGATTAAATTTCCCAAAGATGATTGTTTTATTTATGTATATCCCTTATATTAATTTTCAACTTAGTGACTCAAAAAAATATTTGCACGAAAAAATTACAGAAAATCATAATGCAGTAGGAGTAGATAAAGAGTTAAGTGAGGGAAATTTAGCTCTTGGAACCATAAGCTCTAATATTGTTTCGACTTATGGCTGGGGACCCAGAAAGTTAAATAACTGAAACCAGTATTGTGTGTCCTTATTCCCACAAAACCAAATTATCCCTAATTTTCGGATACGAATTAAGCAAATTATCCCACTCTTCAGCCTTCATCTTCAACTTGAAACACATTGAACCCAAACGAAAAAAAAGCTGTTCCCAACGGAGAAGCTCCCAAACCACGTCATCTTCCAAAATAACTCCAGAGTCCAGACTCTTTTCTCCACTTTCTTAAACACCCTATGATTTGTTTTACTTTCAATTTCGCCGAAGAAAAATTCCCATGTTCCGTCGGAGTGATAGAAACCGTTGCTTCACAACCATACCCAAACTAGACCTCTCGTCTTCTGCTTCTGTGTGTGGGTCAAGGAAAGCGAGGTCTTCCGAGAAGGGAAAGTCTTGGAAAGCGATCGCTTGTGCACAGTTGCGTGCGTGCTTAAACGATCCGGTAACGTTCGGTGTTATCGAGATGAGTTTTTTGTTGTTGAGATGAAAGGATAAGTGCCGCTTTTTCCATTGTTTAGCCTTGTAAGAAACGTGTTGGTTTTCCTTGGGAAATTCTTGTTTTTCTTATTTATCACCTTCTGAGATTGGTAGTTACACACGTTTTATTCTTCTGATTTAATTATTGCTGTTATGTCATTACTCATAGCGTATAATTGTTGGTTAATTTGAAGTGAGTTAATGACAATTTTCATTTTTTTTTATTTGAAAAATTTTTTTAGCCAGTGCGAAAAGTTTAGTAGGGGAGATGTCACGTTTTTGTAACAACTTTCGAGAATGAAGTTTTATTTTCGAACACCACCCGTGCAAGGCCAAGGTATCAGCAAGTCACTGTCATTTATAAATATGAAGTACTTATATCATTCATTGCTTCATTTTTGCTGGGAGACATCAATATTACTTGATACCTTGATATCTTTACTTTGATAATTACAATTAAAGTATAATCGTTTTTATGGCTAGGATTTTATAAACTTTTTACTGTTTAAACTTTTTTTTGCATTTGTTCATTTGGGGTCCTTTGGCTGTAATAAAATATTTATAATGCTTTATATTCTTAATACTTACGACACACATATTTTGATTAAACTAGGGGGCTATCGCCCCCTGCTCGCTATCGCTCTCCAACCCCCGGGAACTGCTGATGCAGTTCCACTAGGATTGCTTCGCAATCCTGTGCTCGCTACGCTCGCTCGCCATACGCTGGTACAGCCTAGCTGACATTCATTACCAACTAAAGGTTCAATTCCGTTAGAGTTACCGCTTAATATCGCCAATCTATTTTGAACACCAAAAAGTATAAATATTACTAAATAATTTCAAATTCATATATTAAAATGGGTTCAATTCCGCTAGAGTCCCCGCTAAATATCACATCTCTTTTGAAAGCTTAATTTTCAAATATAAACAATTTTTTAAAAAATTTTAATGATAAACTGAACAGTTAGGTAAACATCTAATTAACTATATTAATTCATAAATTTAAAATTATTTAGCAATATTTATAATTTTTGGTGTCCAAAAGAGGTAGGCGATTATTTAGCGGGAACTCTAACGGAATTGAACCTTAAAATGTTTAATTAGATCTATAACTGTTCAGTTTATCATTAAAAAATTTTTATATTTGAATATTAAGCTTTCAAAAGAGATTGGTGATATTTAGCGGGAAATTTAAAGGAATTGAACCCCAACTAAATTTATTGGTGAAAATGTAGTTTTATAAATAGTAATATGCAGCAGGGAAACATTAAATACAGTGTATGGAAAAATATGTATCCAGTGTTTATAAAATTCATGGTTACTGTTGCATTAGCCAAGAAAAACCACCATAAGCAGTAAATTTTTATCAGATAAGTACTATTAACATGCATATAAAAATAACAATTTAACAGTAAATTAATAAAATGGTAACATTTAATCCCTCTTAACATATTTGAACAGCTAATAATATCATTAGAGACTGAAATCGGAAAAAAATCAAATCCAAAACAATGCACTCATTTTGTAAACAAATTTATTGTTGCCAACCGAGTAAAAGAAATACAACGAAATCTGGACGTCACGTAAGGGAATTATATATATATATAGATTTTTGTTATTAAACAGCAACACTCCTTACTTGGTTCTTCTTTTTCGGGTAATACAAGAAAATATCCGTATATTGTTCCGAAAATTATCTTGCATACATTAAAATAATTATTTTTGTATAGTTATTTTTCCGTAGAATTACATTAAAATTCCCTTACTAATGACCCTTCTTTTACATAACTCAACATCGGCAATACTCGACCAACAGATGAATCCGTCTCCGTCCGTTACAAAATAAAATACAAGTGTTTAGTTGCATGACAATCACTTTTGTATCCAGATAAAGCAACAGAAAGAGATTACGAGTCTTAAGATTCTCAAGTCACGCATAACTACTCAAAAACTTCAACTACCTGTGACGTACACGAAAAAATGTGGAAAGAAGTCGTACAAATCCAAAACAAACTTAACTTGTTAGAAAAACACCTGAGCTGTATATCAGCACAAGCGTTCTGTTACGTCGTATTTTTTGTTGGTATTTCCCCCCTACTAATCTACCCATCTGTTGCGAAAGAACGCGTTATCTCCCTCCCACTCTTCAGCCTTCGTCTTCTTCTCCTCGTGGTCAGGACAAAAAATGACAGATTTCTCGCGAAACACGGGGATGAGCAGGATGAGGCGGTGCGTGATTCGCTTTCAATTCCGATTGTGTTTGCCTCATTTAATGAGCGAAAAATAAACGGGTATTCTGAGAGGGGTCGATAGGGGAAGCCGAAAAAGTTATATTTGGTGTTTCTCTACCTTTTTCTGGCCACGCTCTCTTTCATTCCTAACTATTAAATGACACCCCGAAGTGACGTAAATAGGGGTTAGCATAGTAGGTGGCCAGGGTTTTGTGCCCCAACTACTTTTTACTAAATTAATTCCATTATATGTTAAATGTAACTTTTTAAAAATGAAAGGGTAGGATTTGAACTTGATGATATATACTTATATTATGAATGAGTCTACCATTGTTCGAATTTATTATTGACTGAGTGTACATAAATTTGAAGTTCATCTTTTAATACTTTTTTTTTAGAATTTGTTTCCTTAACTTTTATCAGTGTTTTAAGATTAAAAAGTTATTCCATAATGTGTCTTTTAAGAGCATAATTTTAAATAAAAATTTTATTACTTTATGGCTCGCATAGTCAAATTTTGAACCGTGTGACCGATGAATTCAGTGACCGATTCTTTTACAGTATTTCAAACTGCTTCTAATACATTACATCTCAGTGGCCTATTCTAAATGAGCAGACTATAGGTGTATGGCGATTTCAAATCCAACATTGAATTGCATCCCGTCGTATTTTACGCCTTTCGACATCTGTGCTCCCGCGACAGGATGTTACGTCGTGATTTTACGACTTTGACAACAATCAAATCGGGCGTAAACTGAAAGTATTGAGTCTGGCCAATGCATTGAGTACTCCTACTGGAATGTGAATGCTCATGTGGCATTAAGCTTTTCAATTTTCATGTTTGTGTGTCAATAGAAAGTATACAAGTACTTCTTATGACACCCTGTCTTTGTGTCGATTTTGAGAGTGCTGGAACTACGCTTTTTGAAAACTTTTAGGATTCTTGATTGGAGAAAAGGAATGGTAGAGAAAGGTTTCTAGTTGGAATACTTTTTCAGTAATGACATTAAATTGCATTTATAGTTTTTCTTGCAATACTAATAAAATTGCTTTAAGTTAGGGGTGCTTCCTTCGTTATTTATTTTAAACTCTTCTCCATATTTAAGGAATTTTCAACAAAGAAAGGAAAAATTTTCTTATCTTTGGTTGTTATCTTATTTATATAACCAAAGTGCATTATGTATTATAACATTTGATTAGAACTATTTGGATTATTTAGAAAATTAAGACTACAAATAGTCTATCTTAAGTGTTTTAAACATAATTAAAAATTAATGTTTTTAAAATTAATAAGTATTTATTTAGATAGTAATCTTATGTATGATGTTGTGTAACTCGAAATTATTTAAACTTAAAAAAAACTAAGTTCAATAAAACTTGTTTTGTATCTTATAAGTATTGAAAACCGGCATATCTGCATGCAAGTTGAATATCCTCGTTTAAACTAATCTCAATCTATAAAGAAAAAATTTTTGCTAGTAGCGTTTTATTTTATATTTTTATTATATTTCATAGATTTTTTTTCCTGTTTAGATTATAGCTCTTCTGCACTGAGGTTGAGTGCATGGATAGAAATAAATATTTTTATTTTTATGATACATAAATTTTTATCACCAAATTTGATATTGCAATCATCATACTACGAATAAACTAAACATTTCATTACAATGAAACTAATCTTTATACTTTAATATTTATTTTATCAATAAACCTTATCAATATTTCCAATAAATACCAACACCATATAGTACTTGCATTCTTTCTTGACGTCATTTACAATGTGTGGCTAACCTTGACAATGAGAGGTTTCTTTATCAATCGGCTTAGGGAAAAATCCATAAACACACCTGGCCGTGAATCTAAAACTAACATTTGTTTCCTCCAGTGCTAAAGACTCCTTTAATTTCAGGATCTGATTCATATCCTCCCTACAAAAAGAAGGTGAAAATATATTGCCTGTTCTTTACACGTTTATACGGTTATGACAAGGCGTTCGCGTCATACGCTCTTTGTTTGATTAAACAATGTGAGCTTCTTGAGTATTCCTAGAGCTTTCTAAGTATTAATACACGTGACGATTAGCTTCACGAATTTATTATACGTCCGGAGTTGTCAACCACTGAAATATATTATGTATTATAATCTTCGAACTCTAAATTTCAAACCGGATAGAACTGGTCCTCTGTTGAGTTAGTTTTACGCTTGGGTGATTTTTATCGCCCCTTTTTTATGATTGAAATTTCCTATATGATATTTTTGACTTTATCTCTCGGAGTATGTGTGTGAGAGCTAATCTTCGTGGTAAAAATATTGATTTACTTTGATAGGTACGAATTTGTTTTGTTGTCTTTGTTGTCGTTGGAATAATTTAATTTTAACATTTTTGCTTACTAGCTAGGTAAAACTAACCCTTTCTAACAAACTACCGTTAAGAATACCAATTTATAAGTGCAGAAGTAAAAATGTGTTATTTAGATAATTTTAATGGTGGGCTGCTAAGTCTTTAAATATATATCATCCTTAAAACCTGCTACTTAAAATTTTTAATATGGATGAGTATTTTAAAAACCCTTTTGTTTGCAACTTTAGTTTTAATCCGTAATTAAATCAAAGAAAGTTACCATGATCATAACCCGTCGAACCAATTAAAGCCATGCATTTCCTATATTTGTAGATAATTCAAACACGTAATCAATATCAAAGAGTAAAAATGTAGGCCAAGGTGAGCTGATTATCTAGAATGAGTTATGATAATTAAATCGCCTGCCTCACCACGAGATCGTTGATATAATTAATATTCATAGATATTCAAAAATTATTCTTTATCTAGGTACTTAGTCTAAGGCAATCAATAAAAATTAAGAATTAAACTGCTTTTGATTGTAAATTTGGGGGAATCCTAGACCTTGGCTAAGGTATGTGAAAGACTGAATATGTTTCTTGAAGGTCGTGCTAAGAAAACTTAATAGGTTTACGGGATTACAAATTTTCGGCATTGAAAATTCTTAAAGGTTTTTGACTCTAATTTGTTATAAAATCTTTCTAAAATTAAGAGTAAGCTATTCACACTTGGTTGGTATCTTCGGAGAGATGCTTATGTAATTACTTATTTCTTGGTGTTTATGTAAACATCCCTCTGTATGGATCAGTAGTTTCCAACCTTGTTAACCAATTTTTAAATTAAAAAAACCTCTTTGTGTAGTTGTTAATAAGTATTTTTAAAACATTTTATCTATTATGAATGCAATACATTTATGCATACTAATTTAATATTTTTTTCATTCTTGTGATTATAAATTCCGAACCACATATTGGGAAAACAAAAGTTATACCATAACTTCATACCCATGATAAGTATTTAGCTACCCCTATGTTAATTTTCTTATTAAAATTTTTACAATGTACTTCTATACTATATTGAACAATTTAACGTGTCTTCGTTTCTTTGTTCGTATAATTGGCATTATATTGTAATAGATATGGAGATCGAAATATTTGGATATCTTTTGCTAGACTTTACATTAATGGAAACCTTATCCCGTATCTTCCAGTTTTAAAAGTCAGCAAAGTGTTTTACTGTTTCTTTTGCTGGGTTTCAAGGTTTAAAAAAATACCTATCCTTTTTTTTTTCGGAATCGAAACTTCAAACAAAGCAATCGGCGCACCTCTATCCCAACAGAGTACACATTGTATAACAATGTGCAAGATCCCATTTCACTGTTTCCGTTTTCAAGTCACCCGGCAATCTCTTCGGAAAACCTTCGCTCCGGTCTGCTCCACCTTGGGCCGCTTCAAATCGTGCAAGGCGGCTGGCTGCTTTGGGCTAAAAATGGAGCGCGATATCTGGCCGAACACTTTGTGCCGTAAACCCCGATCCTCCCTATCTTTTACTCTGCTTCATTAATGGAGCTAACTCTCTTGTGACTAAATTGCGAAAAGGCTTTTTGAACCCTTGCACATCGCTATTCCCTTGGTTGTTCAAATGTTCACGTGTCGGGTAGATAAAGAAGGGGGAAAATTGAAAGGTTTAAGGCATGCTTGTCTAAAGTGCGGCCCACGGGCCGCATGCGGCCCAAAAGCCTTTAAAATGCGGCCCAAACGAAAATTATGAAAATATTTAAATTTGCACATTTTGATTTGTTAAAAATAAATGTTTGCAATATTTTTTATATAAATCGATTCAAACTGAAATAAAAATATTTATGGAAACAAAAGGGGAACCCCCCATGTGACTGAATTTAAAGACGAAAATTGGGTTTTAGATTTAGCTTTTTTAGTAGACTTAACAGAACATTCGAATGGTTTAAATTTGAGACTTCAAGGCAAAAAATCAATTTATTAATGATATATGTTCCAGAATCCAGACAATAACAGCGTTTGAAAAAAGTTGACATTGGGCACAATCAAATAAAAGTAAAATATTTGAAACATTTCAGTACTTTGGCTGCACATAAGCCTGTGAAATGCACAAAATATATGCTGCATTAATTTGTGATTTAATTCAAGAGTTTGAAAGTAGATTTCAAGATTTCGAAAAAATAAAGATCATTACAACATATTTTTACCCCATTTTATTTAGAAGATAAATTACCTTCAAATAGAATGCATTGAACTGCAAAGCGACATTCAACTGCAAGAAAAATTTGCGAATGTTTCTTTACTGGGAGTTTTATAAAGATTACCTACCCCACAATAAATATCCTAATTTTTCACCGCTTTATTATTAAAGTATTCAGCTTTTGGCAGTATGGTACCTATGTTTGTGAACAAACATCTTTGAAATGCATTAAGAATTGCAACCTAGTCTATTGAACCGTATATCAATTTGCTTGTTCAACAAAAGCAAATTTATCCATCCCATTAATTTTTGAATTATTTCTATCTTTATGGAATCCAAACTAAATGAAACGAAACTTTTACAAATTTAAATTAAATATGCACCTATACATATCTAATTAAAAATTTTAAAAATTACAATAAAAAGAAGTTAATTTATTTTAATAAAACTACAAAGAGTAAATTTTTATTTCAATTTGTTGAAAAAATATTGTATGTGCGGCCCAGCAAATTTCTTTTCGTTGCAATGTGGCCCTCAAACGGTCATAGTTTAGACACCTATGGTTTAAGGGATCCCCGTTGGTATGGGTTTTAGAGAAAATATATATGAAGCGTACTAGAACTTAAAAATTTTCGTAAGAATTTTTCATCCTAATTTTCACTTTCCTTTTATCGGATATTCTTTATTTTTATAATCAAATTAAACGCTTCCAGAGATTTTATCTCACATTCATTTGTCAATTCGTTTTATCGTTTCTTTTTTGCTTTTTTTTTTAAATCATTTTATAATTTTTATCATTGCGGGCGTTTCTTCATTATTCATTTATTGATAAACTTGGTAAAGATAACGAAAAACATCATCCTATTTTACCTAATTTCCTTACACATCATTGTTATTCAATCATTAATCAAACTTGCTTTGTTGTGGCATTTACTATCACTATTTTGATGCGTTTAAAAAAATTTGTTTGGAACAAGCAACCCTTTCGATAGTTCAGTACAGTGGGAAAACGATGTATCGTACCTGTTTTTTATGGGCAGTGATTGAATGTCTTTCATCAGCTCAATGATTGTGTAGCAGTTCCCTATAGCAACAGAAGATCAATATTTCATAGATTGTGTAGGTTTCATTTAACTTTTGTGCCCATTAAGAGAAAATATCATTTCATAACCAAAGCTTACAAGCATTGAACTAAGCATGGTGTCAATAAACAATTTTTTTGCTAGTTGAAAATTTGATAGATTCCACCGGTTTTAAAACTATAAGTGTAATTAGATTTCTTCTAACAATTAAGCATACATTTGTTCTCTTAGCATAATGATATTATTTTCTATGAATCAATCAAGATTGTTTTAAACCCCTTACTTTACCTTTAGGAAAATTTTATGTGCAGATGGTATTCTCCAAGAGATGTTTTAAAATTAAATGATGTAATAACAGTATTTTAAAATTTGTATTAATTTTTTTTTCTAAATTGTTTTAAACATCATGACTCTTTAGGGTCAGAAAAAACTTACTACTGTTATGAAATATATTAACATCCTCTCTGTACATAATACAGGAATTCCTAGAGATTACTTTTATTTATAGGAGGGGATTTCTCATTTTTTTAAATTACGAATAAATTAAGCCATAACTTTCTCTGGTGAATTTTCCAAAAGGTAAATAAAAAGATAAGGAAGCGAAATTTGTTTACATATCAGGCTTTGCAAAAATATCGCAGTTTGATATAACTTTTCTAACAACATGGTCACCTCTCCTTCAAGTTTCATTTTTTTTAAATTATACCTATTAGTTGCAATTGTAAAATTGTTTAAAAAATCCATTTCACTACCTATTTGAAAACCGTTAGTTTTTTTCAAACTAATAACATTAACATCGTAAAGGCAAGTTGCAATCACGTAACCTGTTTTATATAACTTCTTGAGCATAACCTACGAACACTTCCAATGGGTCCACTCACGCGTATACACACCTGATGCCACTTCCTAAGAAAACCTTCGACTTTCAAAGCAATTACGGTACATGAGAATTCCTTATTTTAGTCACGTCTGTTGCCTTTGAAAATAACGAAGGATCTGCGGTTAGGGAATATTTCTCAAATCGAGTTGAAGGACACCTTGCGAGAGGTGCAGTGTTTGTCGAGAGATCAAAGGACAAGGATAACAAATTTGCAATCACATTTTTGCCTCATCCTCGCAAAATGAGTTGAGTATATGACCATTTCGAAGGGTTTTGAATGAAGTATTCTGAAGCTACTATCTTTAAAGTTCTTCAAAAAGATATTTTTGTAGAATAATAGGCCAAAAGGAGTGAAAATGTTTCTTCTTGAATGCGAAAGTAATGAGATACGAATGAATGATATGAAATCTTTTGCGAATGGCCATTGTTAAAAGTCTTAAAACATAATAAAACGTGTTTATCAAGCAGAATCATAAGATATTGATTTTTCCTCCATTGAACAAGACTCCTCTTAGTTTATTCCGAATAGAATTTTTCTCAGTATCTTGAAACTCTTCAGCTAATCAATGTTGTGTGTTTTGTTTACTTTTCACCATAGAAATAGTTTTAAAAAAGGATGATAATTTGAATGGTTGTTAGGTGCATTAAATATGTTTAAATACATGAAACTATTGTTTACGTTATTAGAAAATCCATCAATACTTTTAAAATTAAACAAATTATAAACGTTAACCAATAACTTTAATTTTTTCAAAAAGATTTGACAAACAAATGTGCTTTTATTATGTTTGCTTACTGTTTTTAAACAGATAATAGGTTAGCATTGTGTAGTAAAACAATGGTTTAGAAATGACTTTGCGATCTTCTTAAATTTTTATATCGATATTTCTGATGTGAAGAAAATTATTTTACTTAATAGGTTGGAATTATTTGTAAGAGCATTCTTATTAGCCTTCACGCCATCAAATCTCATTAGTTTTAAAGTTTCAGGCTTTATCTATTTAATAAGAAATAAGGTAATATTTCAAAAAAAAAAGGTCAAAGGAACGAACACTATACCCTTAGAACCAAGACACACCACCAGTGTTCTTTCGTCTTACTTATAATTTTTAACTTCGACTAATTATGTTCTGAAATACTTAAATAAAGTTTTTAAAAATGTATGTTTGAAAGGCTAAAATACAAACTTTAAAGGATAATAAATAGATCCAAGACACACCACCTTCCCCTTTACAATCTCAAACTTGCAAACTTCGGGAAAAAATTGTGTTTATTCTTTATACGTGATAGTATTTCTATCGTCATAAAGAGTTAAGCGATTAAAGTTTATACTGTTACAGGCATACTAAATATTAGTATAAGATATGAAATTTATGAAATAAATTTCATTCACTCGCTGAAAACGCTATATTATTCTGAAACCAATTTACAGTATCGAATATCTGAGTATACTCTGTTCATTTAGAATAGGCGGCTGAGACGCAATGCATTAGAAGCAGTTACTATTGTAATTATCATCGAAAAAAATGTTGTGCAATGACAAGGCAGCCTAAACAGAAGTACTTAAAATACTGTAAAAGAATCGGTCACTGAAGTTGAGTGATGAGCGTTATTGGGCGTTTTTGATACTGTTTCAGCCGCCTATTCTAAATGAACAGACTATAACAACTACAAGTATTATATAAAATTTTTATTGGTATACAAACAAAAAATGTATTTCCTTTATAGATAAATGGTTAAGTAAATACACATTGCCTAGATCGACTCAGATTCTTCTTTCCAGCGTTTTCTGTTTCCTTACATAAGAAATCCGTCTGACACAAGTATCGTGAAATAGATTTCTAAGAAACGTGTCCAACACTTCGAAAGTATTATTTACGGGTAATTGAATCTATAATAATGCTAATTGGTCACCTTTGACAATTGTCCACTTCGCTCGTCACGGTCAGTTAGCCTCCACCGGTTGTCCGGTTTTATTTTTGCGAAAATGCAAACACGGAAGGCTCTTTCTTTTTCCATCGATGGCCATGTTTTGCGTGTCTAATGCTTGTTTTATTGCATTATGATGATGTAGTTTATTTCATAAGTATACACATTACTGTTCTTGGTTATTATTGTGTAAAGAAATCTTATATACAGTGTAGTTTAGTCTATCTCTTATTGCTGTGTTGTTGAGGTAGTATTTTATGAGTGTAAAAGTTTAGCTACACTTATCGGTGGAAAAACTACTGTGGAAAAAATGAGAGTTAGAAACTTAATTCGAATAAATGAAAGAGTTTTTGGGAAAAGGGTTTCTCTCGCTAGAACAACAAATTAAGGAAACTTTACTGGCAGCTATATTTTTGGATTTGTTTGAGATTTCTGTCATTTTCAGCTCTTTCCTCATAATATGTCTTTTTCTACCATAATCTCTTTCATGTATCAAAACTTCTTAAGTATAAATTGAGCTTTCAATTCTCCTAATAACTCTTCATTACTAGAAAGAGCGTTGACTCTTGAGAGGTTCCAGACATTTTCGTTACCAAAACTGTTTTTAATCTACTTATAACTAACTGTCATAAATTGTCAACAAAAAAGCCACTCAATTGAACATAAACTTTACTTATTATATTATTCCAGAATAAATTCGGAGTGTATTATTTCATTAGATTAACTTTCATGTGCTTGGTCTTTTGCTTTTAAAAATGTTTTCTTTCGCTATTAACTTCATAAAATATTTTTTGCCAATTTTTATATCTTAAATTTTTAAATATGGAGTTTTATTTCTTGAAACTTAACATGGGTCTTATTTCGTTGACATCGTTTTAAGGGATGCTAGTAATTCATGCCCTACAGTATGCATCAGTAAAAAATTTGGATTCTAGGTTGAAATTTCTGGAAATGCTATTTCATTTATGCCTTTCAATGGTTTTAATATTTTTTATACTTAATATTTGCATTATCTAAAATGTCTCTTTTTTTCCTTAGTTTTGTACTTTTCCCCATTATCTTTTTGTTATCATTAAGAAGTTCTTATTTTAGCTAATATTCATTAGGGGACATCCATAAATTACGTGAGGTCAAAAAGGGGGGGAGGGGTTTGGAAAAATCTCACCAAATCTCACCAAGGGGGGAGGGAGGGTCGATTAAAATCTCACGTCAACTTTTTAAGTTAGAAATTATACAATTTTCTTTTCTTTAAGTATGAGAAAGGGATACACACAGATATGATACTGCAAATTATTTTTAAAAAGTTGTAGGTAAATCTCACTTGGGGGAGGGGGGTCCAGCAAAATCTCACTAAATCTCACCAAGGGGGGAGGGGGGGTCCAGATTTTGGAAAAAACGCCTCACGTAATTTGTGGATGGCCCCTTACTATATTATACTTTCAGTTAGAGTTAAGTAGAGGTACTCAAAATTGAAATTATTATTAATGTTGTTAGGACTAATACTGTATTCCTAATTAAATCAACAAACAAGAAAATTCAATCGTTTATTCCTTTGTTCCTAAGATTATTGGCAGTGGATGAAAGTTATCCTCGTTACTTTTTTTTTCATGAGATATTTTATCAACTTTACTATCCATCCTAAAAACGCAGCATGTGATGTTATCTAAATTTCGTCTAGCTTTGTATTAAATTCTAGAATAATGTCACTCAACGATATCAAACGATAAAATGATGGGCACAAAGTTTGCCGACCCCCGCTGTCGACCTCGCCCTACAAGGTCCCTGCCGACGACGTTCCATTGGACCCTTCCACATGACAAGAGTTGAGGGAAAGCCCTGATGTTTCCGAATCGACATTTATTTCTATCATGACCATGAAACAGAGCGAAGGAGGTTCATTACGGTCGATTGACCCGGTTTTCACTCTATTGCTAAATATTCTTATTTTCTTTATACATCGAAAGTTTGAGGGGATGGCTCAGCGGTTTGTTATTTATTTAGTTTAATGATTGGAAGGTATTTCGTTTCAGTTTTGTATGTGTATTATTCCTTGTTGGTTTTAACTGGAATTGAAAAGTGTCGCAAGTTTTTTCTTGGGACGGGTATTTTATGTTTTTGATCCAAGTTCTGAGTAGGCTGTATCCTTGGGTTGTAAATTAAATTAAGGCGTTTGGTGGGAGTGTCTCTTATCACCAGACATAAATTTACGAGTTTGTTAAATTGCAGGTTTTTTCAATGGATCTTTCCTTTTTTATCCTTTTCATTAGGGATTTAAAATTCTTCTGAATAAGTATATTTTTAAATTTTTACCTTGTTTTGATTTTACATTCTTATACTTAACGTAGCTGTGGTCCTTAAAAAATAATAAATATTAAGAATCCTACTATCTATTTTGTATTTTAGTAAAAGAAAACCTTGATTTCCTTTTCCATTGACTGTAAAATACAGCAATGGTTTTATAAAATGCTTTTCTGCATAAATTATCAAATGTTACCTTATCACCTTCCGCTTCCTATCTGAATTAGGAAAAGGAAACATCTTTTAGACGCAACGAACTTATGCTAGGAATTTTTTACTGATAGGGGAACTAGTAACCGTGAACTAATTTTCATTTCATTAAATAGCATAATTTTATAAACGGGTAATCGCATTTAGCTGAACGTAAAATTTTTTTCTAGATCATCCAGATATTTTTAAGCAAAATAATGTAAGTAAATTAAGAAAGTATATAAGGCCAATGTGCTCTACATCCCTATGTAGGAGAGTTAAAACTGAAACAACTAAATTTTGTATTCTCACTTTTTTATTGATTAAGATGTTCTAAAAAGCTCATACTGTATATGTGTCTTAAACTTTTCCTCAAACAATTTAATGATGCGTTTTTATTCTTTTTTTTGTAAACTAGGGGGCTACCGCCCCCTGCTCGCTATCGCTCGCCAACCCCCGTTAACTGCTGACGCAGTAACTTTTGGACCGCTTCACAATTCCCCACAAAACCCAGTTCACTGCACTTACTCACTTTATAAAACATTCTTAACACAGGGGTAGTACTTCTCCGTGGTATTCTTTCAAAAATGGCGAATATTTATTCAATGGTGGAATTTTATCATTTCCTTTATGGTAACATGAATTGGCGGATCGCTTTATAATTCCAAGAAAGGTTCATATATAGTTCCCGCTAAATATGAACCTTCCCTTAATGTTTCAGTGTTTCCCTTAATGTATCTGTGAAAAACACATTACTTTAGGGAAATGGGTAAAAAATGTTTACATTGCTCTGTTGTTAATTTTCTTGGGGTTGAATTCCGTTATAGTTCCCGCTAAATATCACTAATCTCTTTTGGACACTATAAAGAATAAATATTGCTAAATTGTTTCAAATTCATAGATTAAACCCAGATAGCATGTAACCTTACGGCTAACCTTCTCATTTCATTGGTATTGGGTTGTACCAAACCATGTTTGCTATATAACCCTCTTCCAACGTTATAGAAAGGTTGTACTTTCAACCCAGTTGAGTTGTTCCGAAAAAGGTTAGCCTTATAACGTTTTTCCAATGCTATAAACAAGCTGTTTTCTTCAATCATTGAAATGGTAACGTTAAGAAAGCTTTTGAAAGCTGATTGAGACAACGGCATGTGACTGACGCTACCAGCCAATCCACGATCAGCACGCAGGAAAAAGTTCACGCAAACGGGCGCCATGTTTTGTAGTTGTCTTTCAGAATTTGGCATATAAAGTGAAGCTTATTTACATAAAAGGTAAGTGTAGTTTTTATAACTATTTTTATTCATTTATTTAACCAATTTGTTAATTTTTGATGCTTGTTTTCATTATTTTATTTGATGATAAACTCGGCGGCTATTATGTCAGTATAATTGTGTTGATAGTTCATGTTTGGTAAACAATTTGAAATAAGGTAAACGCTCCAGTATGTATAGCATTTAAAAACTCTATCAAGCTATGAAAACGCCAAAATAAATTTAAATAATTTGTTTTCAATCGTTAGTTTTCTTTATTTTAAAACTTTTCTCTCTTTAAAATAAAAAGACTAAAAAAATAAAAGACTCTTTAAAATAAAAATATTTATTGAATAACTCATAACACACATACACTATTTTTAAAAATTTACTAGGATTTTTATTATCACATATCATATATTTAAAATCTTTCTCTACCAGTGTATATCAGCTTGACACACTATTGTAAATGAGATGAAAACCTCAAAATAAAATATTTTAATGGGAAAATCCCATAAATGTCTAAGTATTACAAACTTTTTCAGTCAGTTTTTTCAGGTCAAATTTTCCTTAGGGGACATCCATAAATTACGTGAGGTCAAAAAGGGGGTGGGAAGGGTTTGGAAAAATCTCACAAAGGGGGCAGGGGGGTCGATTAAAATCTCACGTCAACTTTTAATTGGTTTACCCTGGAAGGGGTGGGGTTGTACCTAGTTATAAGGCACTAATTTATCTCAGTTGTCAGATCTTAATGAGTTCTTAGGTTTAAACTTTTCATGTTTATATTGTATGCATCTCTTCATTTCTATAGGTTCTTTAAATTGGTTGAAAAAATAGGCCTTTACTCCTAATAGCTTCATGGGCTTTTATCCTATAAATTTTTGTTTAACTTTATTGCATATTTAAACTTAAAAGGAGAAGAAAAGTGATATTTATCTTCCCTTATTTTACAGGATTATGTATGCAGTGGTGTGTTTCCCCGAGGAAGAGAATACAACGGGAGTGATTTCCACAAACTGGATGACCAATGACAAAAAAGATTGCTTTTATCCTATTACAATTTCGAAAGGGAAAAAATTTGTTACTGCGGGAGAGGGCTCTACCCTCAAGAAACTGGCTTAGATGCCCCATAAAAGTGTATGAAGTTTATGGTAAGTATATTTCTCTGAAATATAGTATTCCCAAACTATTGAAGAGTGAGATTTTAAATTTAATTCAAGAGTTGTTTTTAAATAAAAATATGTATAATTTTTTTCCTCTTCCCTTGATTTTAAACGACTTTTAAATTGTATTTCAGTTGTTCTAATTGTGCTTTTAGATATACCTTATTCAATTTTAAGTTGCTTTAATTGTTTTTTCTTACCATGTCCAATTGTATTTTAAGTTGTATTGTATGATGAACCTGTTTTCAGTTATGATTTAATTAATATGTTGAGTATTGGCCGGCTTGAACTTTTTAAATACTCAGCAGCATTTAAAGTATGTAAAGCAATTAACTTATTACTTAAGCACAATTATCATATATTATGCTGAGATTAAAAGTTTCTTTATTCTTAAGTAGATTTTTTTTGTTTAGTGAAATAAACAGCATAACTAATCAATAATAAAACCATATTTTTTCCAGAGAGAAAAGAAATGAAAAAGTGTGAAAGAGTCCTGTGTGTAAAGCAAAATTTCCAAAATTTTTTTTAAATAAATGCTTGTGCAATTTTGTTTCTTTGTTAACTTGCTTCTAATTATTGCATTTAGTTAAGTAATTTACCATAAAATAACATTCTAAGTAACATTGTATCACCCTGTAATTCCTAACCTGTATTGGTCAATTCCACGGGTAACTGACTGACATTTTTTAAGAAAAACACTTAGTATTTTGTAATTTTCTTCCTAAAAATAAATTATAAAAAATATTTTCCACCCAGTTTATTACTTTCTTGTTATCTAATTCTAATGACATAATTAAATTTTCAAAAATAAATGAAAACATATTTTGAAAATTTTATTGTGCCATTAGAATTAGCTATAGGGAAAGCAATAAACTGGGTGGAAATAGTTTTTTTTATAATTTATTTTGGGAAAGAAAATTACAAAATGCTAAGTGTTTTTCTTAAAAAATGTCAGCCCTATGGAATCGCCCTATTACGCTTTCTATAAGAACCCTACTGCAACCCTTGTTAAGGCTCAGAGAAGGTGGATTTAACGTTGACGCAGACAACCCTAAGGTAAGGTTAATATCGTAAGGTTAGGACATGGTGCTATAAACATTAAATACTATTTAAGTAGGGTTATTTAAAGATTTTTTTTTCAACCTTCCAAAAATAAAGTTGTCGTAACGTTATTTTTATAACCCTATAAACACCCTGTGTTGCCTTACCCTTGCACGGGAAACCCTACGTAGGGTTGATTTGGCAGGGTTAAGGAAACCTTAATAAGCGTCAACTAGCCAAGGTGGGTTTCACCTTGCCGTAGGGTTAACAGGGTTGTCCTGAAAACCCTACGCCAACGTTAAATGGGTTGGTGGGGTAAGGTTATGACAACGTTTTTTTAACATTACATTGCTATTTGGGAAGTGTTTAATTAGATCTATAACTATTCAGTTTATCATCAAAAATTAGAAAAATTGGTTTACATTTGAATATTGAGCGTTCGAAAGAGATTGGCGATATTTAGCGGGAACTATAACGGAATTGAACCCCAAGAAAATTAACAACAAAGCAATGTAAACATTCTTTTACCCATTTCCCTAAGGTTATGTTTTTTCACAGATACATTAAGGGAAGCAATGAAATATCTCCGGAATAAATTTAACTTTCTTAAAATTTGTAATGATTGACTGTTAAAAATGTAGTAATTATCTTAAACATCGCGAAAATTTAGAATTTTATCTTCATGAGAAACAAACTTCGAAGTTGTGTCATTTTCATAGCAACGACACCGAATGTCAAGACTTCCAACATTTTCATCCTTATATCTAAAACATTCACCCGTGTTCGTTTTGTCATTATGAAATAAAGAGTTACATTTTACTACCTTAAAAAACATACTTGCAAAAGGATATAAAAAATAAATGCAAAATTCAAAATTTCCGAAAGCGAGTGTATATTTTATTGTAAATATATAGTAATGATTAGGTTGCCACAACTACAAAGATAAATATAAAAATATTAATTTGTTATTTAAAAAATAAAAAATAAATTAATTATATATAAGTTTAAAATATAATGAAAACCGTTTGAACAACAAAAATATAAATATTGTTAAAAATAACACAAAATATATTTTTTAAATTCGTGTTATAAATAGAAAGATGATTATTTAATCTATTTGAATATTAAAAAACCAGTGAAATATGTTTTCAATTGTTTTAAAATTCATAGTTTCTTGCATTGTAACTGCGACCTTATCCGAAATCTAAAAAAATGGAAATATTTTAAAATTGAGATTTTTTTTAGAAATTCTAAAGGCACTTTGCACATCCTCAAAAGAATCCGGACAGTTTGATACCAAATATGTGTTATACGGATCGGTAATTAAAAAGCCTTTCTCTGGAAACCGTTCACCAAAAACTTTTTTTTAGAATAGAGAGATAATAATTATTCTTGCAAGTTAATTCTGATATTTAGATAGTGCATGCTTTTTAACATTTTCTCGTATCAATATATAAGTATGGGTTTTTTTACATGATGCATAGCTGTCAATTCTTCCTATTTAGCAGGAATATTTTCTTTTTTTAGTAAATTTACCAATTGTGATTGAGTTAAAAAGTCCGAAGTTTGAAACATCAAAAATTGACAATAATCGGAAGATATAAATATGAAGCGAAAAGCAAATGATTTGTTAATGACAAACTGAAATCTCTTTGCTGAATCAGAAAAATAGGCAGTTATGAGATGTGATTGGTCCGTGATTACATTAAAAACAAAAAAACTAGATGAACTCAAAGTTCCGCGTTCAGAGTCCCCCATCATTACTGTCTGTCATTAAACCACTTTGTCCAAAGTGAAACCTCCCTGCCGTATCCTCTCATATTGTGTCCAACCAGCAGATATAATCCGTGTCCCATGAGACTGATGATTAAAACGACATTATTATTCAGGTTCAAAAACACGGTGAATCACGACCGTTACGTTTTTATCGCCGCAACTTTTCCTGATTGTTGGATATCACGGGGAAAGCCTCACGATGCGGGTTTCCTATTTATTTATCCACACGGAAAGGGTTGATGGTCATGACCGGACGTATTTCAGGGGCAACGGGACATTGTTTGGGATGGTAGTAATAATGAAGCTGACTCAGACGCGGGGCTCCTTGCAAGCAGGTTTTGAATCCCAGTGAGCTAGATAAGACAGGATTTTCCCTGATTTTTTTTTTGCGATGACCCTTGGGTTTAGTAGGTTTTTAAACTAAGTTTAGATAGTTTTTACGAGGATGCTGGTTATTTAAGTCTTGGAGATTATTATTAATGATGACTGCTATCGGAAAAAAGTGAACAGAAAATTAATGAATTGGATTGAGAAGGCATAGTTACGACGAACCCTTCATTAAAATGAGTATAAGAAAAAGTTGTACTTTATAAAAGGAGTCAGGAGTAGAAGGCTCCAGCGTTAACTATGCAATTTTAAGGGAGATATAACTTTAAAGTCATTATTTCCATGCTTAATATAAAATAATTTTGCGTTTGTAATTTATTCGTCAGAACTTCAAAAGGTAAACAATGTTCAGTTGCTTGAGTTGTAGAAAATAGTAATCTTCATTAAAATTTTTTGTCAGAATCATATTTATTTTTTGATACTGTTGTTTAAAAAAATAATTCAAAGGAAAAATTTGAGAAATCCTATAAAAACACAGGAAATAGATTTTTTCATAAAAATTGTAGGTATGTTTATGTATTGAACACAACTAAGTTCATTAAATGGTACAAGTATCAAAACAGCAAAACCGAAAATACCTATCAGGTTGTAAAAATTATATTAGGATCAAAAATTGGTATTGCTGAAGTTTTGTTGGGTTGAATATCCTTTTAATGTTAAACAATTCAACGATTTTATATGAATGTTTAAATGTATTAACACTAACTATTAGTCTATCGAGAGATGCGGTATGAAATTTTAAGCGTTGCACACATGATTTTAATTTAACTCAATAATTAAGAGTTATAATGACGAGATACCTTACTACTGGCATTGGTAAGGTTGTTTCTCACTGGCAATTATTTCTTTGCGAAAATCGGAAAAACCGTTGCGCGCTCTGATATAGAGAACGGATAAGGGATAATATTTCCTCTTCTATCGCTTCTGGCATCATCCGATAATAGTCGTGTGAGTAGCCCCATCTTTCATTTCGGCCGTCTGTTTTGACCTTAAGAAAGTAGAGAAACACGTGTTTGTTAAAAATGAACAGATGCTTAAAGGAACCGTTTTATTTTTACTGTAGCGTATTTTGTTTTTGTGTTCATGGTAATTAAATCAAATTTCTATACAAATATAGTTTACTTTTAACACGGTCCCTCGTAATTTAATCAATAAAAGTATATCACCTAGTTGCAATTGAGATTTTCTCTGATATCTTTCTCTAATACCACGGTTCTCTCTATGGTTGCAATTGATGCCATTGATATAGTTACATTCTCCCCATTGCCAAATTTTTCGATCATTCTTAATTGAGCATTTATCAAGTGATCCCTAATGCATTTGAGGGCCTTGTAAAAGTGACAGATTTTGTTTTGTTCGTGCGTTACTGAGGTCCTTATGTATGAGATACCCCGTCTCGCAATTCAATAAAATAAGCTAAAAAGGCATTTCAATGATACAAATCATTAGTAATATCTTAATTATCCATTGGTTTATGTTAAAGGTTAATAAACACTTCCGATATCCTCTGTGATAACAGCTTTGACAAAGTCAACTTATATGAGCCAGAAATACCTCTCATTTTCCCTACACTATAAATCTATTCATCAGCTAAAGTCTTTTCTTATTAATACAAAATAAAAAATTTCCAATGTGAAAAAGAATTGTCTCATCATTAGTTGCAGTATAAGACGTTTTGAATTGCAGAAAGATTCAAAACATAGTAAGAAAAAACGAAAATTCTACCACGAACTTAGGGGAAAATATCGTTATATAGGCAGGTTTTATTAAGATACATATCACGAAAAAAGAACCTACAACTATCTCGGGCCAAGACGGACATGGGATCCTAATAAGTGTCGGTAGCGTCGCCCTGTTCGCAGGCGGAAGCGACTCGGTCGTGGGCGGCCGTACACATGGTGTTGTCGCTTCTTGGGTTGCATCATTCGTTGTTTGTGTTGTTGTGCCTCTAAAAATAGCTTTAATTCCTACAGCTTTAAAATAGCTTTTAATTATTTTAATTAATTTTAAAATAGTTCGGCCTGCTATATATTGTAGCATCGCAAAAGCCGGTTACTTCGTTAATCATTTTATGGTTTTATAGTTAACGGCAGTTTTATACTATCTTATCTTTAAAAGAATTTAACTAATTAAGAATTACTTAACTGTCAACTCGTTGCATTTCTATATTTAGGTATCAGTTTTACCCCTAGGAGGGGAAGATAATATCTCTCTTCTCGCAAATGTATGTAGTACGTCTGTCTAGTCGTTTTTCGACACTAAATTTCATGATTTTAGCATTTCTGCCTAATTGACAAAAAATTCACCGACAAAAACATTGCATTTGCAACGTTTGCTGTTTGATTGAATATAATTTATAAAATTTTGTAGTTAAATCTTTGATATGTTATTTAATCTTAAGCTATTTAGCATTTTCTATTTAGTAATTTTCCTTAATATTTTGCACAAAAAGTTTTGAAAATTTTTCTTTCCTTTTCTTCTTCAAATGAAATTAAATACAGGAAAAATATACTAGTTCCAGACCCAAGTCACCTTTCATGTTTCTTTCTTTACCTTGAACATCAGCAATTATCTAGAAATACTCAAATCTGTCTAAAACTTTTAACTGAGAGAAAAGGGATTCTTCATCAATGAATATTCATTTGATAATGAACATTCCGTGTCTGTTGCTTCAACTTTCAATGTGACATATAGATAACAAATGCGATGTGTGATAACATTCCAATCACTTTAACTTTCGCTTTAATAATTTTTTAGACATTCCTGAACTTATCAGCTATCTGCACTGATGTTGGCAAACCGTATATGAGGAGAAATGAAATTGAAAGCTACTAGAGTTTGTCTAAAATCTAAGTGGTGGTGAAAACTGTACTTTTTGGTACCTCCCCGCTTTTTTTAAGGAGATTGGTTATTGGTTGAATAAAATATATTTTACGTTCTCCGGAAATTTTTGAAATAACCTTCTTTTATGTTCACGGACGATTCAGATCGAAAAATCAATAATAAATCATCCTATTTAAGTCTACTCTGGTATCTTATTTCATTAGAAATACACGGGGGTTTTTTGTTTGATTTTTCCTTCGTCATTTATATTAATAAATTGAAAAATATAATTTTTTGCTTATTATACATCAAATATGTGTTCCTATTTTCAACTTATTTGCTCTTGAAATTCGTTTTTAACCTTTCCTTCATCTCTAAAATATTTAACTCATTGGTTTGATGAGAAAAGGATATTACATTTTAAGAAAACCAATAAAGATTTCTATCTATTACTCAAGGATCTCGCTGCATTAAAAAATGATTCCTTATAAAGTCCCGGTTGCGTTTTAATACCTCTTACGTCTACTTTGTTTGCTATACGTGATAAGATAAATTGATGCTTTTCAATTTGGGTTTGAGGTGGTTTTTCGACTTTGGAAGACGAGATAAAAGCTTCAAAGATGTTCTTGGTAATCCTGTAATAATCTTCATTTCTTCCTCCCTAAAAGTTAAAAAAATTTGAAAAATTTTGTACAAGTATTGATAAAATGCAGTGTAAAGAATCCAGTTTAGTACTAAAATTTAGTAATTATTCATAAAAAACACTTTTTTAGTAAATAATTATTCCAGGGTAATTCAAAAGTGTTGGTTTATAATTATAAAAAGTAAATGTAAATTGGAATTAAAGTAATAATAAAGATTTTCTTCCACTGCTACTTTTTATTTGTGAGTAGTAAATGTGTTACAAATTGTTAACGTAAATAAACTTAAATTTAAACGTGTGACATAACCAACGGGGAAAGGGGTAACTGAAACTTTGAAAAATGTATGACATAATTTGAGAATGGACCATAATTTTGAATTTCTGTTAAAAATTTGATGGTTATAAAATAAATAAAAAATTTATTATTATTTTAAAACTGCCTGCGCGATTATCCAGCCTTCTTTTTGTGGAGCGCGTTCAATAAGTCTTTAATAATTCTAAATAATAAAGCGATTGCGGTAATTAAAAAAACACAATGCATTTTTTAAAATGTTTAAGAATTGACTGAAAAATTAACCCATCATGAAAAAATTTTGAACTCTTTAATTCACCAACTACAAATGGAAATAAATAAAATGAAGATTACACTGTTAAAAAATTTTTCAACCTTTCACCACAAACGTGGTTCAAATTAGTTGCAACATTTCGGTTGCAACTATTGTTGAACCGCTTTTAGGTGAAACTGCCCAACCTTTCACCAAAACTAGCGAAAGGTTGAACTGTTTTTTAACAGTGTACAAAGATAGTTCTGGAAATTTTATATGGAAGTTATAATACACACAAAAAGCAGTATCTTTTGAACTTACAGACTTTGTGTGGTTATTATTTTCTCTGTTATTAAATTTCCATAATATTCCATTCCATTCCATTATTTGTATTTATTTTATGTGTTTCTTCCTATTATTTTTCAATAAAGATTATTATTATTATTATTGTTGTTGTTTTTGTTGTTATTAATATTATTAATATTATTATTATTATTATTATTATTATTATTATTATTATTATTGTTGTTGTTGTTGTTGTTGTTGTTGTTGTTGTTGTTGTTGTTGTTGTTGTTGTTGTTGTTGTTGTTGTTGTTGTTGTTGTTGTTGTTGTTGTTGTTGTTGTTGTTATTGTTATTATTAATCTCAAAGTCATGAGCAAACGATAATGAATGTTGATCAATATTTTGTCCCTGTCCAGTAGATCAGAGCACATAACTCTTTTGGCCCATGGCAAAGATTAAGTTATCTATCATAATAGAATGATTTATACAGTAAATTAAGATTACTATGATTCCTCATTGTTAATCTTGGTGTGTCTTGTTTTGTCAGGGAGGAGGGTCGCTACGTGAAGACGCTGTGGAAGCAGATTCACGTGGGGGACGTGGTGCATTTGTCGTGCCACGAGGTGGTGCCCGCCGACATATTGTTGCTTCGGTGCAGCGACGAGCAGGGGCTGTGCTACATCGAAACGGCCTCGCTGGACGGAGAGAGCAACCTCAAGCAGCGAAGGACGGTCAGGGGCATCGTGCCGCAGGTGAGCCTATTATAGAGTTGATTTTTTGGGACAGATTCCATAATCGAGGTTTTCGCTAAACTTGGCGAGATCGGATTTAAAGCGTGGAGGAAATCCCGCCAACATTAAACATTGTTGCACACATTAAAATGGTCATCGACAAAATTTGGCGTATATTGGCGGAAACCTCGATTACGGAATATTACCCATTTTTTAAAAGATAGGTGAAAATTCATTGAGAATAATAGATCGAAGGTTGTCTAGAAAGTAAGACCCTTTTTTGAAGGGTTCCCCCGGGTCAGGGAATACCTGTATAACTTCAGAAAAGTCGGGATATTTTAATTTTACCAAAAAAAGTCAGGGAAAAGCCGGGGAAATTGCTTACTTTTGTCTAAAACTTGAAAAAAAAATGTTGTTGTTGTTGTTTCTTATGCCACTTTGAATATCCAAGCTCCATCCGCAGAGCGTATTTAAGGCAAAGGTGGTGCAGCTCCTGAGAAAGTGAGGCCCATGAAAGGCAGGAGTCCGACTTAAGCCTCGGATGATAGATTCCGCCACCATCTATCGCCACCTCCACAATTTTGACATGCATCTGAAGGGGAGGGAAATAGTCTCCAGACACCTGGACCCAAGGTAAACTGCGCCATGACCGACCTCAGGACTTTTGGACTCACAGATTTAACGAGCACGTACTCCGCATATACTCGATGGGTCTTCAACGGTGTCGGGAATCGAACCCGGGACCCTCCGATCCCAAGGCCGATGCCTTAACCACTAGGCTCCACACGGCCTCGAAACTATGCAAAGCATGTGGGAAAAGATCAATTTCTTATAGGCTTTGGAATCGAAAAAATATGCAATTTATTGAAAATATGTTCGGGAACGCAAGATATATCTGAAATGACTTATTGTGTGCTTATAATTGTCCGAGTTTCAGCAGCATCTGTGTATGGGCATTTTTATGAAAAAGATCATTTCCTCCAGAAATATCGCCATCCGTATTGAATGACTTACCGTAGCTTTCATAACAACAATTTGCGTCCTGATTCCGTTTGGTATGAATTCCACTAATAAACATGTTTACGGTCGGTAGCTATAGTTTGAATGCAGTGCCCACCTGCCTCTATGGAATGACGGTAGAAGAGTAAACAAAAGCATGATGAAAATTCTTAAGGGCGAAAACAGACATGAAACATGTTTGGATAAAGATGATACACACTAATTATGCAGACATATGAAGGAATGTTCAAAGTAAGTAATAAAATGGGGGTTGTAACAAAAATGGTTTTATTTTCTCGACGACCTTCACATCATTGAAATATTTTCCCCTTATTCTCTATCTCATACACAATATTGCCGACTGTAATACAGTCGACTCCACTAACTTAATGTGATCACATTTTTCCAAGATAAGTATGATATTATCCGATTGATAATAATAAGCGGTTCTATAATTAAAAGTGGCAAACACTGTAACACGAAAATTGCATTAAGATTCACACTAATTTACGTTTTTAAAACAACATCCCAGTAGTATGTATTTTAGAACTCTATCATTTTTATAGAAAATGTAAGAGCAAATCATATATCACTATTACATTATTGACTCTTTTTGTATATTTATGCATTAAAATTGGAGGAGGTTTTTAAGGGATTTCACAAAATTTCGATAACATAAAACGATGTACTGATCTAATAAAACGATACATTTTTCATTAATTTAAATAGGAGGGATCGGGCCCAGGCAATTTTATTGATAACATTAACCGGCAGCGTTCGAAATTGTACTGGATTGCTGGTCCGGGACAACCAAAAAACGGCTCTGACCAGTGGAATCAGAAAATCACTGGTCCGCTGGACCAGTGGTGAAAAAATATCCCACCCTCCAGTTTAAGCCTGCAATTTATTTTTGCTTGGAATCGGGAGAAAGGCAAAAAAATATAAATTTCATTAAATATAAACCAGATTACAACCAGTTTGTCAACTAACAATGTAAAACTAATTCGAAGTTATGTATTAATTTGTGTGCAATATCATTTATTCAAGAAAAGTTCTTATTTTTTGCCAATTAGTGCAATTGTATCCAATTTGTATGCCAATTAGAGAAATTTTATATTGTATTTGTATGTCAGTGGAAATATTATTTAATCAAAAAAGTTATTTAATTAATAAGATATTTTTAAATAATCGATTATTTGGAGCTATTGCTTATTTCTCATACATTTATTTTATTACTTATTTTATATAAATCTCATATTAACAGCTGGTAACTTATTATTGCATGCATATGTATTAATTTTTAACATTACTATTTTGGTACCCACATTCAGTGCAATAGTTACTTAATAATAGTAATATTTAAACTGGTCCTTTTTAATTTGTCGGACCAGTAATTTTTGTTGCGGACTAGTAAGATTGGTGAAGCACTGGTCCGCAGGACCAGTGGATTTTTTTCCCAATTTCTAACGCTGAAACCGTGATCACATTAAGCGGATTCTACAGTACTTAACCATTTTTCTTGGCGATAAATTAAGATTATGAATTTTGTTGCCAAAAATCTCTAATTCTCTCTATTTTTTTTTCTAGAATGAAATTTTCCATCCTTCTACATTTCAAGGAAGAGTCGAATGCGATGCCCCTAATCACAAAATTTATAATTTTAATGGTTGCATGTAAGTATATAAAAATGTTATCATGAAATTACTAAATTTTCAAAATTTCCAAAAAAGAATTATGACAGAAAAGTGTTAGTTTTAACAATTTTTGTTTTTTTTAGTTAAAAAAACCTATTTAAGCTTTTTTTGTTGACATCAATCTTTTGCAGAACATTACCATCCGGTGCTAAAGTGCCTATTAACAAAGAAAATTTACTACTAAAAGATTGCATTCTCAAGAATGCTGACTTCATTGAAGGCATTGTTGTTTATGCTGGTAGGTTTATTCACTAACGTTTTCTGTTGAAATGGTTTTCATAAAACAAGTTAAAAATGTTTCTCATAAAACTCATTTGAACCTTTCATCGTTTTTTCAGGTCATGAAACAAAAGCAATGCTTAATAATGATGGTCCAAGGTACAAGAGAAGCAAATTAGAGAAGCTTATGAATAGAGATGTAATATTTTGTATAGTCATGCTTATTTTGCTGTGTCTTTTAGGAGCACTAGGTAAGATTTTCAATTGCTCTAGTGTTTTTATAAATGCTTTTATTTTGAATCCTTTTCACCAATTTATAAATGTTTATTTATACAGGCAATGGTTTATGGTTAAGTTCCTTTGACAACAGAAGCATTGTGCCTTTTCTGCCTGATCATTACACGAATTCTCGGGCCGAAGTGTACAGCGAAGCGTTTTTAATATTTTGGACTTTTGTAATTGTACTGCAAGTAAGTTATCTATTTATTTTTTCTTAGTTTTGAAGCTCGAGTATTCAATTTATTTTGTTAACAATTGGGAAACGAGTATAAAAAGCTAATTCCAATTAGAATCAAGTGTTATTTTATACAGCTAACAATTTAATTGCAGTTCTACTTGGATAGCTCAAAAGCTTTTAATTCAAAGTTGCAGATAATTTGAAGTTCGACTTCATTAATTCTGAGTTTTTTTAAACTTTGTGGCCACATTCCTCGTTAGAAAAAGGTCACTGAAATGATAAACTTTAAAGTCATGACGTAGCAAGGAGAAATAGTTTTGATATGGCATCACAGTCCGGGTTTTTTTCAAAAACAAGAGATAATTTATCCAAAGCGTTTGTTAAGTTATCAGTATTTTGAAAGTTTTGCATGTGAACTAAACATTCACTATGAATTTTAAGCAAACCAAGCATTCAGAAGATAAATTCAATGATTGCTAAATAGATTGATCGCTGTCATTCGTGATGTAAAAAGTTATCTTTAATGCTAAGAATGATTTTAAAATTGAAGGTTGAAATTTCTTTACTTCGAAAAGGTTGATAATTCGATGTTTTTGAGTGGGTCATTTAACTATTTTTAATATCTGTGCACTATATTTATTATTGAAAGTTTACACAGTTACTGTTTTATTCTTGTGGATGTGTAGAAAAAAATACCATGAGTCCCATAACTTTGTTCATTTCAGCTTTTATACCCCGACAGTGATGTATTTAAAAATTGAAACTCTAACTAGCAGGATTTAGCTTTCAGACCCCACACAGCGCATTAATTTTACATGTTCATTCAATAGGGTGCCAATGAAGGTTTTGATGTACATCAGTTTTTGCAAGGGCTATAAGTACTGAATAAATATTTTAATTTAGGTAAAAAAAAGTTTTTCTCAAATTTTATTTGAAAGGCAGATATAATAATTTGTAAAGGGATCTATGTTTCCAAAAGTATGGGATATCCAAGTTTAAAATATTCTATACTTTTCCTTAACCTGAATTTTATAAAATTTTCTCCTTTTTACTTCCAGGTTATGATTCCTCTTTCATTGTATGTGACGATTGAAATCATCAAGTTAGGCCAAGTATATTTTATACATGCTGACACAAACTTCTATGACAGATTATCTGACAAAAAACTAGAATGCCGTGCTCTAAACATTACTGAGGAGCTTGGTCAAATAGAATATGTCTTTTCTGACAAGACTGGAACTTTGACTGAAAACAACATGGTGTTTAGGAGGTGTACCATAGGAGGAGTGGATTACAATCATGAAAGAACTTCTTTTCACGAATGCGGTGGTGGTAAGTACTTAAAATGTTAATTGCTTTTTTTGTCTTTTAATGAATAATAACGTATTTTATCACTATTTGTTCTTCATTTTAAGATCCATAGCTTGCGACTGTTTTATATTGATAATATTTTACTGATCATTATTAATTATTTATGATTTTCTACTTTGTGTTTATGAAGTAAAAATAGTATTTTTTTGTTACAGATCAGGAGAAGAATGATCCTATGGATGATTCAAATGCCAAAGTGAGTATTGTTTTACGCATGAAAATCATTCTATTTAAGTTCAAATATATTTTTATAAAAATTTTCTCAAAGTTGTAATTGTTGAATCTCTTAGTTGAAACTCAATAAATTAAATTCGTTTTTCAAAAAATTTATAGAATTATTAGAAAAATCCTTGATTAAATTCCATACAATGAAGACCTTTCTTAAAGGAATGTGGTTATAAAAGAAATGCGTTAATTTTGATTATATAGGGGAGGGTGGGGACGATTGTAACTCGGGGCAATTGTAACACTTTGATTTCCTCAAAATGAGAGGCTGCCTGGGCGAAAAGGAGATGGACAGTACGTAAAAGGCAGGTGAATGAAAGAATATCATAGATTGCCAAGGCTGACATTTGAGTTGTGGCTGTGTAATTAAGAAAAGAGTGTTTTTCGAGCATCGAAGTAAATTTCTACTTTTGTGTAACTTTCCTTCTCCTGCACTGCAGGTATGAAGCACAACAACACTGATTTTATGTATTGTATGAGCATGTATCCTAGTTTTATTCTGCTTAGTTTCAAGATGATACTGTTGTTAGTTTCGTGGAAAACGAGGGTTGGACTAAAAATGGCAACATGGGGTCGATTGTAACACTTCAGCCGGGGACGGTTGTAACATGTTACAACTGACCCCAATGTAGAAAATAACATGTTTCAAAAGTATTTTCGATGTATTAATTTATAATTCATACTTACCCTTAATATTGGCATAAAATTATGAATTTTTACGGTTTTAGAATGCCGAGATCACGAAAAAAGAAAACTGAAAGGGGGCTGATTAGTCTAGAAAAAATGGAGGGAGAGGCTGTTGAGGTTTCTGTGTCTAAAAAGTCTACTAGAAGTGTTGCTCGTGAGCACGAAATTTTTTATGCAACATTTTACAGATTTTTTCAGAAGAAAATAAAAAATTAAAATCCTAAAGTGGGTTATAATCAACACAATAAAGTTTTCGATCAAGCAGTAAAAGGAACCATTTTTCGAGCAAAAAATGGTGCCGCGTTCTTTGTTTTACAGGGGAATTAGGTTTTGAATACCCTAATTGCCGTTGTGAATAATTATTTACTATTATTTACTCATCAACATTCATTATTATTTAAAACTCATTATTTGAGTGAAAAGTTCATTATTTCCATTCTAGTCTATGTATTTAATTATTATTTAACAAGAAAATATAAATTGTTAATAAATTTGAATGAGTGTCTATCTATTTTTATGAATTTGTGTTGTGTTACAATTGACCCTTATATGTGTTACAATTGACCCTTCAAGTGGGGACGATTGTAACGTTTTTCGATTTTCGATGTTTTATTTACTAAATTGCAATGCATGTCCAGCGGACGGTTTTTATAACAAAATTGTAATTGGGATATATCAACCTATTTTCATACCAATTTTCATAACTCTAACATAAAAAATGGCTTAATTTGAGATCAAATAAACAATTTTGTTACAATCGTCCCCACCCTCCCCTACGTAAAAAAAGTTCTCTGTAAAAAATTCCATAAATAGATAGATAAATCCAGATACCAACAGTTTAATGTCCCTAAATTTGTTCGTTATGAACAAATTGTTTTAAAATAAATTGATAAATTTTTTATCCAGTCTGGTTCTGTTTTTATTAGGTCCTGTGTAATAAATTGAACCTATTTTTTATAGGGAGATCTCATCTTAAACCCTAGTCTACAAGAAGAGTTATCTAAAATAGAAATTAAGTTGCATGTGAATTCGCCTGCTGTAGATATAACTCATCTTTCATCCAATCGCCAAAGAATACAAGACTTTTTCTTACTGTTGGCCGTTTGCAATACAGTTGTTGTGGCTAAACATCCTCACAAAGATCATGTAAGTATTTCTTGGTTACTTAATTGGGATTGGGTAATTTTTAACAATCATTTAAACCACATATTATTAAGTATTTCTAAAATTATATTTTTCTGTCTCATCCTTCATTAGCTTTAATGTATCCCTCTTCATTTTAGTATAAAATGACTCATAAATCGCTTTTGAACTAATTTCTTTTATTCCAATGGCTAGATGTCAGCACTACTGCTTTCTCCAGAGGTGCTCTGAAACTTGGATTTTTATTTTATAGAATTGCAAAATAACTAAATAACTAACAATCTCTGGAGATATTTTGATTGTATTGAACGTTTTTGACTGTTAAAATCTTCGAGTTGTCGAATTTTAAAAATAATGAACTTAATTTTTGAAGCTTACACGGATAGAGAAAGCAAAATTGTTTACGGAAAGGAGATCAGTTTAAGTTAAAAGCATTCGAAGATCTAGTTAAAACTGAACCCTAATATAGTGAACTTTCTGTTAATAAAAGGGACTTTTTCTTCTACCCTGATTGACCCATAAATATTAAAAAAATAATTAATAATTTTTTATTAGTATTTTCCTATTGAATTTGTTAAGGTATAATCATAATCATAATGTTATTTAATTGCCGCCATTCATCTCATGAATGATGATTTAAGACTACCAAAGAGTAGGGTCTTGTTTATCACTAATCTGTCTAATCCATTTATCTCTAACTAGTTGCTGAAGAAATTACCTGATGATTTATTTATGCATGCGAAAAAAATTGTTTGGTATTAGTGAACATCTAGTAAGATAAATATAAATAACAAAATATGCAAAGAGTTTCCCTTTTATGCCTGTATTCAGATTCATAAAAACGAGTAAAAAACGTGCGTTGATCAAATGAACGGGGTGAAATATTTTAGTGGCAATGGTTCTCTAAACTAAAAACTGATTGCGAAAAAAATGTAAGCAAACAACCTGTAGTTGATTTCTGTGTGTAAAAGAAAATGTGGTTTCTAGAACACGCGTATTAGTACTTGATTGAGTCCTTTTCCTGGAGCTGTATTCGGCCCTAACTCTTATTATTCATATTTATTCAACCCTCCACTAACGGGTCCTGTTCACTTCACCATTCCTCAGTATATTGCACAATATCCCTATCTTCACTGTTGAAGAGTTGCACTCAACGTTATTCCTTCCAGATGAACTCCAGCGGGCTGTTCCTCAACACCCTGACCCCCACCTCCCTCCGCACCTCAGCATCAGGGACAGGGTGGTCCCCAGGGGTGCACGAGAAGTACTCCCACCTGCTGAGCGAGGCGAGCACCCCCGCCAGCTCCGCGGCCTCCACCCCCGTGAAGCGCCCCCGCAACCTGGCGCTGCCCTTCCTTTTGCACCCCCAGGGGCTGTCGGTCACCCCCACTCCCTCGCCCCTGGAGTTCCGCCCCATCTACGAGGCGGAGAGCCCCGACGAGATCGCGCTGGTGGAGACCGCCTTCAGCTACAATTGCAGGTTGCTCAAGAGGACGCCAGAGTCCATCGTGCTGTCGCTTCCCGGTGAGTTTTTGATGCATATTTCTATTCCGCCAAAATATAAATTTTTATAGTCTGTTCATTTGAAACAGGATCAAAAACGCTCAATAACACTTTATCACGCAACTTCAGTGACCGGTTCTTTTACAGTATTTTAACTACTTCTGTTTAGGCTGCCTTGTCATTGCACAAGACAAATTTTTCGATGATAGTTACAATAGTAACTGCTTCTAATACATTAAGTCTCAGCCGCTTATTCTAAATGAACAGAGTATAGGTTAAAACAGGGGTTTCCAACTGAGTCCAATCAAAAACTCAAGTTGTGCCGGACCGCAAAGTAATCAAGCTCATATCTAGATTATATTTTTCGAGGAAGAGTGTTTCGTGTGGAATTTGTTTTAGTGAGGGAGAGGTGGAAGACATTTGCATGATATGTAGAGAAAGTACAATTACGTTTTCATGGGGGTTCATCAACTAACTTACTTACTTTAACAAACTAATAAAATACGCAATAGGGTATATGTAATTTTACAGTACATTAATGATACGATTTGAGCAACCCTTGAGTCTTATGCTGAAAAAGGGGTAGGGGGCTCTCCACCAAAAGTTGTTTTTGAAATTTCATTCTTACGGCCGTATTCACCGGTAACTTGACCGGCGGTTAACCGGGAGTCAAACCTCTGGTGAAAAAATTGTTTCTTTCTTTAACGGCCATACTCACCGGTAACTTGACCGGTGGTTCACCACGGTTAAACCACTGATTGGTGAAAAACTACTTTTCTTTCTTCAACGGCCAATCAGAAGCTTGACTGTCGTTTAACCGCCGGTCAAGTTACCGATGAATACGGCCGTTAAAAACAGTATTTCAACTCATTTTAAACATCAGATAATTATTTGGAGGATACCCGCCTCCATCCTGCGGTGTAGAGTTTTCAAGAAAAAATCCCGTAAAAATAATACAAAATCCTCTTAGAAAAAACCTGGAATACGCGAGCTCAACTTCTTGTGAATTTTGTCATCCTCCGAAATTTTGTGTCCTGAGCATTGGCACATGTTGCACATGCCGGCCTTGATAAGTGTTCGAAATATTATGAACTGCTAAACTTTGTTCTACTCTCATTAAGAATTAATTCATATTATTAAATTTGATTGAAAAATTAATGTTTTACCTTTTATCATATTTTTAGTTGTATTTATTACTGTCATTCAAAAATTTAGGTGAGGGATTAATAGAGTTCCAAATTCTGCACGTGCTTCCTTTTGATGCCACTCGCAAAAGAATGTCTGTAATTCTGCAGCATCCCATCACAGGGGATAAGATACTGTTTTGCAAAGGCGCTGATTCTTCCATTCTGACTCAGCTCTGTCCCAGTTCTGCAAAAGGTAAGCGACATGAAACGTTAAACATGTGTACGAGTTATCTGTGTTGCCTTATCGGACCGTTTTCTTGACAAATCTCTTTCTTTTCTCTTTTAGTCCACAAAAATATGATTCTGAAGACACAGCAACACTTAAATGGGTATTCACGGAAAGGTCTTCGGGTGCTTTGCATGGCGAAAAAAGTGAGAGAACTTTTGTTTCGTTGTTGGCTAATTCCGAAGCCCAGTGGCGCAGTGATAGTGCATCGCGCTTCCACGCCACAGGTCCGGGGCTCAAATCCCGGGCTGGGCAGGGTCCACTCAGCCTTTCATCCCTTCAGTGGGTCGATAAACTGAGGACCAAGCATGCTTGGGAACTAAACACTGGGGGTCTCGCGTTGTGCTGACCACCTAACCGGGACATTTGCCTAGCACCCCAGGCCCCACGGTCACGAAAACGAAGATGGGCATCGTAGGCCTTGGCCCACTAGGGCTGTTGCGCCGATGGTTTAGTTAGTTTTTTTAGTTTTAGTTGGCTAATTCCAGGTGTGACTCCCACTGTAATTGGGCTAAATTTAAACCTTAAAATCCCGACTGAAGGATTATTATTATTCGATTAAATGAAATCTACCTTTGGTTTTCCTTTTACTTATGGTTGGTTTAGCGAATTACTTACGGTTGGCTAATTCCATGTGTGAGACCTTTGGTTTTCATTTTGAGCTACTAAATTTCATTTATTTTATGATAGATTCTCTGTTTTGGGCAAAATCTACACTTCCCTGTAGTGTCGCAACTCAGATTTTGCCCAAAACTGAGACTTTATCATGAAATAAATGAAATTTAGTAGCTTGTACACATAAACTAACCATAACCAAAAGGAAAACCGAAGGTCTCACACATGGAATTAACCAACCATAAGTAATTCGCTAAACCAACCATAAGCAAAAGGAAAACCAAAGGTCTCACGCATGGAATTAGCCTGTTATAAAAAAAGAGGGAGGGTGTCAATGGAGTGTGTGTAACAATCTTTTTGCAATTACATCAGGTGATTTCTGAGGAAGAGTACGAGGAGTGGCTCCCCATGCAAATCGCTGCAGAAGTGTCGATGGAAGACAAGGAGAAGAAGCTGTTCCATGTCGCGTGTGCAATAGAGAAGGACTTGGAGCTGTTGGGAGCGACGGGTATAGAGGACAAGCTGCAAGATGGCGTCCCGGAGACAATCAGCGCCCTCAGAGCTGCTGGCATCGTCGTGTGGGTGCTGACTGGAGACAAACAGGTGAGACGATTTTGCAACAGGTTGTCGAACGTTTTTTGTGTTGTTCTCATGTTATTAAGCTTTATGAAATTAGATCCTTTATTTTTATTATTGTCTCTTTAATTCTTGAAAAAAATATTGGAAATTCGTAGCATTGTTTAGGCATGACCGAGATGCGAAAATCTACAATAGTTAACATCTAGCAAAGCAAATCCACAGAGTTGAAGGCGGGGCTTAATGGCCAATAGTCAGCCGTTACGTCTTGAAAACACGCCTTTGCTTTTCCTTATTTGTCAGTGTGTTTATCCTATTGGTTAGGACGTTATAGACCCGGTATGTGGCCATCCTAGCGTGAAAAGTTGTCAAACGTTTTAAATAATTCAAAACTCGGTCAGCCTGTTAGTAAGCCGTGGTTTATAGGCATGAAGAACGTGAGCATCGTTTAATTTGAAAATGACAATAGTCCTTCCGGAAAATTCCTTTAACATGTCTAAGTTGGGTATTTTTCTTCAATAAAAATATGTTTTCCGCCGTATGCACTTATTTATCGGTTTGTATTTTTTTAAGTAACCTTAAGAGAACAACAGTCGATCTATTTGATTGTACCTTTTTACCTTTGTTACCACTCAGAAACTCAAACACAGTTTTCAAAAAGCAACACCTAGGAACAACGACCAGACCATTTTGAATCCGTGAATATGTTTTTCGATTAAATTATTTCTTTACGTTACATTATTTCAGTCGATCCCTTTTCGAATCAATCTCAGAACGGGCTTTAATAAAAATATTCTGATAAAAAAAGTATTTCAAAATGGCAAAATACCGGGGTATGGCAAAATGTTCGACCCGGTGTTAATCCTAATAATGACCCTGGGCACAACATTGTCTATGTAAAGTGAGTACTTTTCGTTTCCTTGATTTCTATTATCGTATAATTAATATTTACGTTCATTTTTGTTATCTTAGGAAACTGCTGTAAATATTGCTTATTCCTGCAAACTGTTCTCTACAGATATGGAAATAATTACATTGAACGCTAGATCAAAAGTGAGTTATTTTTAACTCCACTTCAATTATTGTTATGCTCTTTCTAAATTAAGTAATTGAATTTTTTTCAATAAATTGTCATAAATATTACAGTGTTAATTTTAAGGGGTCTCAGGACCCTTAAATATGCAAAGGGAACCTCGATTTTTGAACTATTATTACACAAAACTAAATTCTGTAGTAACTTGAAATTTGTACCGCATAATAACTAAATACCAATACACAAATATCCAAAATTTCAGAAATTTTTAATGGTTTTTATAGGAGTTATCAAAAATTGGAAAAAATTCAAATTTTTTCACTCTGCGCAAGATTTTTCAAAAACTATTAAAGTTTCAAACAGGAAATTGTGTACTAATACTCCTCTTAAGGTACTTAATAAGTTATACCTATTGCATTTGTCAAAAATAACTGTTTGAGCTTTTTTTATCACAGTTTTTAATAAAAGTGTCTTTTAAAAGTTATTTTAACTCATAGAAACAAGTTCTGGTTAATATAAGGTTTAAATGTGGGGTATAACTTATTAAGTACCATAAGACGAGTATTTGTACGCAATTTCATGTTTATAACTTGAATAGTTATTGAAAAATCTTGCGCAGAGTGAAAAAATTTTAATTTTTTCCCATTTTTGATTACTCCTATAAAAACCATCAAAACTTTCTGAAATTATGGGTATGTGTATATTGGTATTTAGTTATCATGCGGTACAAATTTCAGGTTACTACAGAATTAAATTTTTGTGTAATACTAGTTCAAAAACCGAGGTACCCTTTGCATATTTAAGGGTCCTGAGATATTAAGGGTTAAAGACATCATAGCTCTTTCTGGAATAAACTTCAAGGCACTGTTGTTTTTCAGGAAGCGGCCGAGGACACCATGAAGTTTTACTTGGACCAAATAGAAAAAGACATTGTGACTGATACTTCCAGTGTACCTTCATCTTTTTCCTTTTCATCGATGCGATCATTCCGAAACCTTTTCTTTGGTTTCAACCACAGATTTTCCATTAGTGAGGAACCTGCCAAAAGGCCACGCGCTCTAGTCATAGACGGTCGGACATTGGCCTATGTCCTAGATAAACCTCTAGCTCAACTCTTTCTAGCTTTAGCTCAACATTGCACATCTGTTTTGTGTTGCCGAGCAACTCCTTTACAAAAGGTATGTTGTACTTCTGAGTTTTTACGTCCTTTAAAAAAGAGTTAGTTTAAAGGACTGTATTTTTTACAGTATACCTAAAAATATAAAAAAAACTATTTAACTGATAAGCATAATTTGTACGTTGGTAGTTGAAATTATAAATACAAATTACGCTGAGACTTTAAAAAGATACACTTCTATATTCTTCTTTTAACTCTTAAATTTAATATTTATGAAATTTTTGATGCTCTTCAAAGTTATAAACATTACAATTATTTTATTAATGTACAGTTTAAGAGTAACTTACTCAAAAATATCATAATTTTTTTTTCTTTTAATATTTTTTATAATATGTCACTAAAATACTCCTTCTTAACCTTCGAATTACCTTTAAAACGATGATTTCTATATTCCTAACTAATTATCATGTTGTTGGCTGAATGTAGCTAAATAGTATGTCAGTCTCCTTAAAGGTGTAACATTTATCAGTTAAAAAGTATCAATAGTGCTGCTCAGGTAAAGTTAGTTTTTCAGCATAGTATGTATTATCAAGGAGAAACGGGTTTTACAGTAAAATTTTCTTTGAAGTTTGTTTTGCTGCATACTTTGTGCTATCAAGGAAAAACGGGTTTTACAGATCATTGTCAAAGCTGTTTTTCGAATTGATACTAATTTTTTTCTATTGACGTTTAACTATTTTTAAACTATTATAATGATTGATCCAGTAATACTATTTACTAATAACTCTATATCTCCTTAACATACATTCGGATCGAATTCGTAACACTTTTTTAAAGTAAAATGTGTATTAGCAGAAAAACCTTTGCAAAAGTTTTTAAAAATAACAAGTAAGATATTTAGAAAAATTTTCAATAATTTTAATTTAATTAATAATCCTCATAAAAAATAGGCACGTCTAACAATTTGCATTCAACAGTGCTTGGCAACTTAATTTAAGAAACATTAAATTTCAAGTTAAAACTTGACCACTGTAAAGTTTATTTATGTTGATAAATTAGTTTGATAAACTAACAAATGTTACTTTATTATTTCAGGCCTATATTGTTAGCTTAGTAAAGGAATCTTTAAACGTTCTGTCTCTTGCCATTGGTAATTACTTTTTAAGTATTTTTATTGTGATAAATCTCTATTCTTAGATGTATTTTTTTTTCGAAATAATAATTAAGTAGATTTTTATGTTACATGATAAGATTAAATTCTCTGTGATTCTAATATTATACAAATAACAATCACTTATTTGCTTCTAGTAGATTAGTTATTTTTGCTCTGTTTTCAAACAAAATTATTGTGCTAACACTATAAATAAGTTGCTAAAACTTTTATCACCCTATTAATAATTATATTCACCTATTAGTAAAATTAAGTTATAAATTAATATTTATATTTTATCAATTTGCTTTTCATATATTTACTATTTTGCATATATGTTTAAAGGATATTTTTCAATCTAGTATTTTATGCTAGTCCAGTTAACACCCAGGTATTTTTAATTATTTAATTGGGTTCAATTCCGTTAATGGCCCCGCTAAATACCGCCATGCTCTTTTGGTCACCCAAAAGTAGAAATATTGCTAAATAATTTCAAACTAATAGATTAAAATGTTTGGTTAGATCAATAACTGTTTAGTATGTCGATAAAAATCAGAAAAAAATCTGTCGATGTTTGAATAAATGGCGCTCATAAAAACTTGGTGACATTTAGCGGGACCTTTAACGGAATTGAACCAGAATTTGCATAATATTTATATTTTTTACATTTTAACACCATCCCACCTGTTGTAAAAAAAATTAAAAATTTGACTAAAAAGGTTTTGACTTTAATTCTAAGTGTCAAAAGTTTAGTTTTTCAATCAAGTTACACAACTTAAAATCTACTTGAAACTAATGTATAAAATTATTAATCATTTCAGGTGACGGGGCGAATGATGTGAGTATGATACAGACCGCTGATGTGGGAGTGGGCATCAGCGGCAAAGAGGGCATGCAAGCTGTGATGGCGAGTGACTTTACTTTGACCCGGTTTAAGCACTTGGAGAGGCTGCTGCTAGTTCACGGTCACTGGTGCTATGACCGCCTGGCGAGGACCATTTTGTATTTCTTTTACAAAAATGCTGTGAGTCTATATATTGAATACATTCAGACATTGTTTTCTAATAATATCGATACAAAATTGCTCTACGCTTATTGAAAATGTCTCCATTGTTTCGTGAAATGCATAAAGGGCAAAAACTGTTTGGCAGATATGCTTGTGGGAGATAATGGGCTAGCTTTACTGGTGTTTTACAATTCCCTTTACTTTTTTAGTGATTTTATGACAAACATTTACTTATAAACCTAAGAATACACAATTAAAGTGAAGAAATTAATTTTGGTTTCTATTGAAGATATTAATTTCTAAATTAATATGGAAAAATTAATTTCATTAATTTTGGTTCCTATTAGTACTTAAACCATTCAGGTGGAGAGGGAAAGAATCAAAGAATATATTTGGCATAGTTCCAAAAATTATAACATTAATTTCAGAAGGATGAAAATGCAATCAGACATGCTTTGTCCTGACTTGTTATCATTAATTGTTTTTTAGTGTTTGCATTGGATTCTTAATTCAAATATTAATTTCTCCATCTTAAAATTGTGTATACTTAGGCTAATAAGTCAATGTTTGGCTTATAATAACTAAAAAAGTAAAGAAATGCAAAATACTTGTAAAATTTTTCATTTTCTACATCATTTTCGAGAATTTTCATGCGTTACACTTATTAAAAAATTCATAGCACAAAAACCCATCGTTTCTCCATCCTGAAATTTCGCAAACTTGTATTTAATAAGTCAATGATTAACATATATTTTTTCCCAAAAAAATCGAAAGGGGAATGCTTTTTAGTCGATCAATTTAAAAATTTTGAAAGCTTGTAAAAAATTTTTGTTTAGCTCCAAATTTTAAGTGTCGCGCATCATATTAAATTCCATAAAAACACCTTTAAAATGTGTCATGAATTAACTTTCTACCTCAATCCTTTCTGGGATAAAGGATTTTGTGACTGAAGAAATTGCGAATATCAACAGTTTTGGGCTTCTTAATTTCTACGAGTACTATTTATAAATTAAAAATTATGGAAATATGAGACATTGAGGTCCCAACCTTGTGTTGATTGGACATGGAAGGACCCTACAATAAAATGTGAAATGGTGCAATGATGTGAGTGTGTGAGTAAAGATTCGATTTTAATTCTTACGGTATAATTTTTTGACAAGTTAATTTTAAATGTTAAAGCAATGTTAGCGACATTGAAGAGGTTCTGCATTAATATATATTAATATCTAGGTTTTATTATGAGGATTTATTTATTCTTTTTCGTTTCCAGGCATTCATCTTCATCATTTGTTGGTACCAGTGGTACTGTGGATTCAGTGCTACAGTCATGATTGACCAAATCTACCTTATGCTTTACAATTTCCTATTCACTTCTCTTCCACCCATTGCTTTGGGTATACTTGACAAAGACTGTCCAGACCACTTGCTTTTGAAGCAGCCTAGTCTATATGGTCAGGGAAGACGTGCTGAGGTAAGTAATGTACATACTAATACTATTCAAATTGATGAAATAAATTAGTAACTCCAAGTATAAAATAATACGTTTTAATTAAAATAATGGAAGACTACTTTTTATTTTTTTCTTAGAGACATAATTTTTTTATATTAATGCTGAAATTTCTGAGTGTATTTTTGATGTAAATCAAGCTGAAATTTGAGAAAAAAAATTTATTCTTTAGGTGCATACAAAGTTTTCCTTTTGGATCAACATGTTAGATGCTGTTTATCAAAGCACTGTAACATTCTTTGTTCCTTTCATGGTATGTGGTATTGATTCCTAAATATAATTTTCTTTATAAAAACTAATAGAACAACAACTAAGAAAAATAGTTTATGGAAGAAGATATTTCAAATTACTAACTCTAATACGACTCAAAGAAACTATTGTATTTTAAGTAAATAAAAAAGAGAGTTACTTAACATATTTGGAAAACATCTTTTTAACCCACTACAGGTACTCTTGTTTAATCCCTGTTTAACGTATTGTTTGTTTAACATATTTATGTAGGTGAAACTTTCTAATTGATGTATTATAAATTTATTTTAAAACAGGCTTATTATGACTCAGATGTTGACATCTGGGAGTTTGGAACAACTATCTGTACAGCATGTGTTCTTGGACAGCTATTGCACTTAGCAATAGAAACTAGATCATGGGTATGCATCTAATAAATTTTCTCATAATATTTTCATACATGTTTTTTTAAATTTGTACTCCTGAGGTAATTTATAATTTCCCTCTTCAATATTAGAGTTAGAAAGGGCATTATCTGAATTTTTAATCTTTTTAAAATAATTTCAAATTTTATTATACTTGTAGACTTATTCTAAATATTTGGGGACACTGTTCTATGTTTCTCGTTGAAGTTCAATTGATCTTCCCTTTATTTGTTTTAAAATAAACCCTTGTTTGTTCCCTTGAATTGATCAAAATTATTTTCACTTTTAAAAGATATTTTTAAACTTTTAATTATATCACATGCTGGTCACTAATTTTTATCTATTCAATACTTTGTTTTTGAATTTAACTTCATAACTTTAGTCACCTTTTATTTCCTTCATCAACCTTTTTTTTCACGCTTCAAAGATGCATATTTTTCTTATTTGTCTTAAATATCTCCATTGTTTTAACTAAAGTTGGTATTCTTTTGTAGACAAGTCTGCACTTGGTCTCCTTGCTCGTCAGTTTTTTCTTGTACTTTGGGTTTGCTCTCCTCTACAACACTTGGCCACTTATGAGTGTTGGAAAAGAAGGGCTGCAGAACCCATACTGGGTTATAATTCATTGCATGGAGTCTTCTGGCTTATTTTGGATGTGCATAATCCTTGCACCTTTACTGTCTTGTTTACCAAGGTGAGAAATTTATTACCTTGTTTGAAGAGCAATCATTTCAACATTTTGCACTTGAGGGGAGAATAAGTTTTGAATTGTAAATTCTCTCAGAATTTAGATTAATTGCTTCAATTTCCTTTTTTTTTCTTTTTTTTGCAGAAAGAGAAGAGCTTCTTATAACTATAATAGATACATTGTACTTTTAGGTATGAAATGATATCAGATGCTCCTATTTCATTGGTATTTCCCAATTTGTATTCAATATTATAAACGAGCACTCCAAATACACTCCTTAACATCAAATTATCTTTTCCTAGGACATCTAATAAAAACTTTAAGCTGTAAAAATTCACCCTAGAACGGGAAAGAGCCTAGTGTTTCTTCGGAATTCTATTTCCCGAAGTAAACAATATTTCACTTTTTATGTTAAATGTTTGAATTTCTCGTAGGGCTCAAAACTTTTCTATGTGATGTTCTAGGAAAAGGAAACTTGACTATCGGGGTTTTAGTGCTCTTTTAAGAATATTTAATAAAAATTGGAGGCTGCCATAGAAAAAAAGATAATGTTGATCTGCGTCGCGTATGAAGAAGACCTCTTTTAGAAAAATGGTCACATAGTTTTCGAGAATTCGTTAAGTTATGAAAAATGATACGTTCAACATCTCCGATCATCTAGCCGTCCCTCACAATGCCCTCTGTAGCGCTTTTTCCCCAAAACTACACACATCTTTCTTCTTATTTAATTATTCTTTTTTTGCATTTAAGGTTCGTGATGCGTTCTATACAAGGCAGCATGTTTCCATCAGACGTCACAAAGACAGTGCGCACACACAAAAAAGGTGAAACTGCGTCAGAAGCTTCCACTGTATCCGTGACTTGGTCCAGAGACTCGAGCAATGAGTCTTCTGTCGATCTGGGAGTCAGTGCACAAAACAGACAAAACGAATGTGACGATAAAAGATGTTCCATTGACAGCAATTTCACAGTGGAAGAAATATTCCAAAATGGTGCCATAAACTCGTAAAATGAGCTTTGTAATTCTCCTTGTTTTCATCAAGTCATTGTACAGTACAAGATTTCTGTTTGTTTTGGACTAGGAAATGTTTTCTACCTTTAAAATGAATTTCCAAGTTATCTTTATTTAGAGACTGATGTCATGTCAATGTTTATATGACTCCATTTTTTTACTCTTCATTATAGATCCAAAAGGTAATTACTTCCATTAAATCTTGCTACAATGTTTTCTGGGAGAAGTTATTAGTCATAGGTTTTAGGAAATAAATGTACATCTAAAAAAACTTAAATGTACGATATCTAAATAACCTTGTTGAATTTTATATTATTGTTTGTTTATATAAAAAATTAATTTCAACAAGCAACAAGAGTTGTAATCAAAAGTTATTATTAGAACCTAAAGTATTTTTTCTAAATGTACCCCAAATCGAATTTCATTAGTTTTCAAACTTAAATAATTGTTTATTGTGTTTTCTTGTTTTTTTTAGTACAATCTACATATTGTTAATATCGTTTCATTTTCCATTCCATGTCATTACTAGTGTACAGTACTAAAAATCTGCTTGAATCTATGGTTGCTACTTCCTAGTCATGTGAAAAAGAACTTAATTATCCATGAACTTGTTTTGTGTGTGTGTTTATTTTCACCTATGGCATTATGTATTGCTTGTTAAAATGTTAAGTACTTAATTAGGAAATATAGAAGATTACAATATCTTGAAGCATTTAACTAATATTTTTTTACACTTTGTGCAAACTGAAAAGAAATATTTGCTTTATTTAGATTTTTAGTTCTATGTACCTTTACATTTCTATTTTATTCTTACAAAAAAGGTCCACTTTTTCACATCTGTGATATCTAAAGAAATTCGAAGTACGCTTTTATAAAGTATTTTCTTATGTGCTCTTATTTAGCAAACAATATTATAACCTTTTTTATTATTTATATGTTTTTACTAAAATATGAAATGTATGTGGTGCATTAATTTTCCCCAAGTTCGTTAAGTATTGTAAGAATTTTTCTTTTGATGTATTTAATAGCATGTAACATTGATTATTGCAAAAATATTTTATTTCAATTTTTGAGATAGGTTTAAAATTTGTTTGGATTTCTGTCATTAATGATTTATAATCAAGGCAATCAATATTTTAGTATGCTTTTGAGTACCATAGTTTCCCATATCATTGACCAATACTCAAACCCTAGAAAAAATGTCTGCATGTTTTTGCTTTTATTAATGCATTTATACAAAAGTTTAGTAAAAAAAATTAGGTTTCTTTAATATATTTAACAAAAAACCTCTTTTTACCTATTTTCTTAATAAGTGTTAACCTTATTTAAACCTAAATTTATAAACCTTTTTTGGCATCAATAAAAAAAATCATCGACCAATAAATCAACAAATTTCATACTAAGAAAATTAAGAATTAAGTTTATAAAAAAATCAGACACGTAAAAGTATAAAAATGTAGTACTTAATAATGTTGACGCATGATTGAGGACCAGTTTTATTACTTTTACTAATTAATGCATAAAACTGATTACTCTTTCTAATACCTTCAGCATGTACAGGTTATAGAAAATTTAACTATAGTATCCAAATATTTAACAAGTTGGAAAATGTCCTAAATTGCTCGTTTTGATATTTTTAATGTGATATTTGATTATATTCCTTATTACATCCAACAAAACTTCAAATACGCTCTGTGCCCAAAGAGGTCAATATCCTAAAACGTAATTTGTTTCTACTATTCCTTAAATATCTTTTAATCAATTATTGAAAATTATGCGTTTTTAAAATAATGGATCCATGATAGAGCATTTTAGGTGAAAGTTTAAATAACAAGACATTATTTTCTTCCTGTGTGCAACAGGAAATATCCTACTGATTTCAGTTATTTTTGTGTTTTAGTTAAAAGGTTCTAATAGCTTTCAGAGAAAGTTGCTTATTTATTTTTGTTTTACATTTTTGTATTCCATCTGTTCGTTTACTCATATTCATGTTGAGCACAAGTATGTGTTGTCTTAGATTTCATATGCTTTTTCACTTGCCTGGAATTGCTTTGAATGAAAAATGTGAATTTTTGTGTGATATTAAATAAAGATTTATAATTTTTCATTACAAATGCCTATCATTTAAATCTTTGAAACAATTATGCATACCATGAGTAGTACTCTCACTGGAATGTTGGAACTTAATATTTTCATACCCAGCGAAACCTAAAATATTTTTAACATGAGCTGACAGGTAATTCCTGTTCTTAAATGTTAACCTATCACTTAGCATAAAATATCCCTATCATTACGCTATAATAGTTATAATCTTTCTCTGTGACAAAATTTAAAGGCTATTGTTCATTTACCCTTTCAAAATACTTAACGAAATTTATGATATTTCAATACAACTATTTGCATTAGTGTATTTTAACTATGTGACACTTAAGTAGGGATAACTTTTGCTTACTTTAATTAATTTAGTTAAAAAAATACAGTTCAATTCACTTTGCTATATTATATTGTATTACGACTAGTGATGGGCAGGTATCGATACCAAATACTTAAGTACTCGATACCTATAGGTATCGAGTGTATTCGATACCCACAAAAGTATCGATACTTTATTGACATATTTCGTTTTAAATTTTTCAATGAAGTAATCTTTATAATACCTACTGTAGGTCAAACGCAGCCTGTTTCCGTTTTCATTTTGCAACGCTCAAACCCAAGTCGTTATCATCCGCGAGAGAAATTTGACGCGGCTAGGTTTTTCCCCCGCCAAATCCTTCGCCTCTATCCACCTCCAGGCCCGTAGCTACTGGGCTTTTTGATGGATCGATTTCAGTTTTTTGAATATTAGTCTGATTATGGATAGGCCCTAAAAAAATTTTCCCTTTAGGTTCATTTCCCAACATTGAAAAAAAGTACTCGATACCTAAAAGTACTCGATACCTATAAGTATTCGATACCAAAGTATTCGATACCTATAAGTATTCGATACCAAAGTATTCGATACCTAAAATTATCGATTTTGCCCATCACTAATTACGACCATATATACTGTCACAAAAAAGGTTATTCAGCACTCTTTATTTTTTAGCTTCAATTGGTTTTGATTCCCTTTTATCTCAGCATCTCCTTACCCTTCATAATTCCTATGCTCTTAAGTATCCATTTGCTTTTCATTTTCACTTCGATCTTGAGCATACATTTACCCTTAATCGTTCCTTTACTCTTAAGCACCTTTTTACCCTTTATCGCCCTTTAGCTATTTAGCATCATCTTGCCCTACATCGTCCCTTTGATCTTTTCATCATTCCTTAGCTCTTATGCATCACCATTCATCCCCCCTTCACACATCCAACACCGTTTTTCTCTTGTTTTTCAACCAGATTCTTGGAATAGGCAGAATTAAGGGGGGGGGCAATGCCCTCCCCCAACTTTTTGAGAAAATTCCATTTTTATGAGGAAAAATCATGTTTCCAAAGCCATCATTGACAGCCTGCTCCCCACAGATTTCCAATGTGCCCCCTTAGAATTCACCATCTAAATCCGCCCATGGTTACAATTCACAAAAACTTGAGATAATAGTTAATTGGTTGATTCAAAACCTCCTTTAAATCATTGAACAGCAATTGATTTAACAATATCAAACATTTTTGAAGGGGGGGGGGTAATTATACCTTTTGGGGAGAATGAGGAATCTCAAATCTTTGGTTCGTTCTTCCCAATTTTCAGGAGCCGACGACGCCATTTGATCAGATATATTCTCCTTCAAATTTGGTCTATTTAAAACGATGAATTTAAATTTTAAAAGTAGAAAGTGTAAAAAGTTGTATTTTTCGTTGATAGTAATTATGAAATCATAAAGGTTTAGCTAGCTCATCGGAAGAAGTCACGTTTGACATTATTACGAACTTAATGATTTAGTTCTGTTGAATTTTTTTTGAAATATTTTATAGCCACAACTCAAAGATTTAGAAAAATGATCTGATGTTAAGTATAATTTTGTTCATATAAAGTAAAGCATTTTTATACCTTATCACTATAGTAATTACTCTGACTAAAACGGTCCTGGTCTATGGCAAGGTTATTAAATACTAGAACTAGATGATTTCGCCCAAATATTACTAGGCTTCAATCGGGTCAATCAAGTAGCAATGTCAGCGTACAGTGGGACAAGCTTATTAGATCAAATAAAATGAAATACATTTGAACCATTGCTTACGTGCGGATATGGTTCAAGTAGCCTGGTTGGTTAAGTGCCTGCCATCAATGCAAAAAGTTCCGGGATCAAACCCTCTCGGGCCTTCGAGATTTTTATAAAATTAAGTTTTCTAATTTAAAGAAAATATCATATGGAATACATTTCAACCATTGCCTTCTTGCTGATGTGGAGCCAGTGGCCTGGTTGGTTAAGTGACAGTCTTCAGTGCAGAAGGTTCCAGGTTCGAACCATGGTGAAATTTTTAGATTTTTACGAAATTAAGTTATTTGCTTTAAATGAAATACATTTCATAGCTTATTAGATCAAATAAAATGAAATACATTTGAACCATTGCTTACGTGCGGGTATGGTTCCAGTAGCCTGGTTGGTTAAGTGCCTGCCATCAATGCAAAAAGTTCCGGGATCAAACCCTCTCGGGCCTTCGAGATTTTTATAAAATTAAGTTTTCTAATTTAAAGAAAATACAGGGTGTCCCATAAATAGTGGGCCACACTTCTAGAGGGGATAGTAGACACCTAGACGAGTCAGAATCACATAGGAATCGGGGGTCCCAGACCCCCAGGAGTTAAAAATGGAGCGACACCACAAAACAATTATTGAAAAATTCAATCTGTAGAAGAACTACTATTGGTAAAAACTTAATCATGGTCTCAAATTTTGTGGTTTAACATGATCTTTAAAATCATTGTAAAAGTTTTCATTTTAAAAATTTTTTTACTACGAAATAAAGTCAAAAACCACAAAAATATGTGAAAAATCTGCCAAAACTTTATTTTGTATTTAGAAATCCTTTCTTTTGATTTGATAATCTGAAAGATCATAGTTGAAAACCCTTAAGTCCAAAGTTTCACGTAAATACCATCAATATTAAACGCTTGAGATCTAATTAAAGTTTGATTTTTGCTTGCGAAAACAGATCCAGAAAAGAAACGTTGAGGGAAAATCTACGAATTACGGATTGATGCTCGCTAAATGTCTCGCCATTATTTGCGATACGAGATTCCTCGCCAACTTTCGCCAACAACAAATCGCCCAAGCTGTCTTGGCGATCTGTAGGAGCTTTGTATGTTTCGCCAAACTGGGAGAGAAAAGAAAGTTAGCGATTATCTATCCGTAACTCGTAGATTCTCCCTGAACGTTCGTTTTCTGGAGCTGTTTTCGCACTCAAAAAACAAACTTTAACAGGATCTCAAGCGTTTAATATTGATGGTATTTACTTGAAACTTTGGACTTAAGGGTTTTAATATATGATCTTTCAGATTATCAAATCAAAAGGAAGGATTTCCAAATACAAAATAAAGTTTTGGCATATTTTTCACATTTTTTTGTGGTTTTTTGACTTTTTTTCGTAGAAAAAAATTTTAAATAGAAAACTTTCAGCATAATTTTAAAAATCATATTAAACCACAAAATTTGAGACCATGATTAAATTTTTACCAATAGTAGTTCTTCTACAAATTGAATTTTTCAATAATTGTTTTAGGGTGTCGCTCCATTTTTAACTCCTTGGGATTTGGTCTGGGACCCCCAAACCCTATGTGATTCTGACTCGTCTAGGTGTCTACTATCCACCCTAGAAGTGTGGCCCATTATTTATGGGACACCCTGTATAATATGGAATACATTTCAACCATTGCCTTCTTGCTGATGTGGAGCCAGTGGCCTGGTTGGTTAAGTGACAGTCTTCAGTGCAGAAGGTTCCAGGTTCGAACCATGGTGGAGTTTTTAGATTTTTGCGAAATTAAGTTATTTGCTTTAAATGAAATACATTTCATAGCTTATTAGATCAAATAAAATGAAATACATTTGAACCATTGCTTACGTGTGGATATGGTTCCAGTACCTTGGTTGGTTAAGCGCCTGTCATCAATGCAAAAGGTTCTGGGATCAATCCCTGGCGGGCCTTCGAGATTTTTATAAAATTAAGTTTTCTAATTTAAAGAAAATATGATATGGAATACATTTCAACCATTGTTTTCTTGCTGATGTGGAGCCAGTGACCTGGTTTGTAAAGTGGCAGTCTTCAGTGCAGAAGGTTCCAGGTTCGAACCATGGTGGGATTTTTAGATTTTTGCAAAATTAAGTTATTTGCTTTAAATTAAATACATTTCATTTATTGCCTTCTTTCTGATGTAGATCCAGCAGCCTGATTGGGTAAATGCCTGTCTTCAGTGAAAAAGTTTCCCGGATCAAACCCTGGTGGGATTTTGAGATTTTATAAATTAAGATTTTTACTTTAAAGAAAAAGCTTTAAAATGTAAATACATTTCATCTATTGTCTTACTATTGATGTGGATAAAGTGAGCTGGTTGGTTAAGTAACAGTCTTCAGAGCTGAAGGTTTCCGGATTTAACCCAGTTTGATTTTGGGATTTTTACAAATTAAGTTATTTACTTTAAAGAAAGCTTTAAATGAAATACATTTCGTCTATTGCCTTCTTGCTGAAGTAGATCCAGTAGCCTGATTGGGTAAGTGTCTGTCTTCAGTGCAAAAGGTTCCCGGATCCAACCCTGGTGGGATTTTGAGATTTTATAAAATAAGATTTTTACTTTAAAAAAGCTTTAAAATGTAATACATTTCATCTATTGCCTTCCTTCTGATGTGCATCCAGTGCCCTGGTTGGTTAAGTGTCAGTCCTCAGTGCAGAAGGTTCCAGGTTCGAACCCTGGTGGGATTTCAAGATTTTTGCAAAATTACTCTCAACTTGTCTACTTAAAATAAAATGCACATCAACCATTGCCTTCGTACTAACGTGGAACCTTTAGCCCAGTGGTATGACATGCTTCTATAGCTTAAAAGTTTGGGGGTTCGATCCTGGAAACCTGTCCTCCATTTTAAAATATTTTGACTCATACAGTTACGGTCACAGTTAACTGTTGCAGTTACAGTCCCAGTTAAACGTATCTATCAATAAAATTTTGTGATTCTCACATTCGCTGAAGACGGGTAATGGAGTCAAAATTTTGCAATCCAATAACTAAGGGGGCTACCTCCATATTGCACTCCGTTAGGGGACCGTCCACAAATTGCGCATTGTACCATAAGATAAAAATTTTAGGCAAAACTGGCTTCCTGACGGACCTTTCTCCGCTGGCCCCCAGGGCGAAGGGGCTTTCGGGGGTTATCCGAAGAACCCCCTAGGCCCGCGACCCCCCGGGGAGCAGATCAGGTCCGCCAGGAAGACCTCCTCTCGTCCGAGCCCCGACATCTTCGACGGGTGAACGGACTCGACTCGGTCACCAGTTTCTGTCCCCTAGGTCAGATGCAACATCAGGTACTCATAGAAATAAAGTTCATTTTGCTTAGGTAATAATTATAAGAGTAATGCTTAAATTATAAGAGAACATAGGGAGATGTAGATATTATATAATTACAATAGGAAGTTAAGACAGTTGGGTTTGAACTGAGTACCTTCTGTACACCAAGACCACGACTCTACCAACCGAGCCATCAAGGACGTTTGAGAAGCAGCTACTGGTCAAAGTGTATTGTGGAATTGTCAGTTCTTAAAATTTAATTTAACTGTAAAACGCACTAAAATTGGAAGTTACGTTAGTGGGGTTTGAACTGAGTACCTACTGTACACCAGGACCTCGAAACTTCCAACTGAGACATCAAGGACAATTGATACGCAGCTACTGGTCAAAGTGTATTTTGGAATTGTCAGTTCTTAAAATTTAATTTAGCTGTAAAACACACTAATATCGGAAGTTACGTTAGTGGGGTTTGAACTGAGTACCTCCTGTACACCAGAAACGCGACTCTACCCACTGAGCCATCAATGACAATTGATAAGCAGCTACTGGTCAAATTGTAGAGTGGAACTGTCAATTCTTAAAATTTAATTCAGCTGTAAAATTCACTAAAAACTGGAAATTAAGATAGTGGGGTTTGAACTGAGTACCTTCTGTGCATCAGGACCGCTATTCTACCAACTGAGCCATCAAGGATGTTATATAATTAGTTACTGGTGAAAGTGTACAGTGGAATTTTCAACGCTTAAAATTTATTTTTGGTGTAAAATTCACTAAAAACTGGAAGTTAAGATAGTGGGGTTTGAACTGAGGACCCTCTGTGCATCAGGACTGCGACTCTACCAACTGGGCCATCAAGGACGTTTTAGAACCAGTTACTGGTGAAAGTGTATAGTGGAATTGTCACCGCTTAAAATTTATTTTTGGTGTAAAATTCACTAAAAACTGGAAGTTAAGATAGTGGGTTTTGAACTGAGGACCCTCTGTGCATCAGGACTGCGACTCTACCAACTGGGCCATCAAAGACGTTTTAGAACCAGTTACGGGTCAAAGTGTATAGTGGAATCGTCAGCACTTAAAATTTACTTTTGATGTAAAATTCACTAAAAACTGGAAGTTAAGCAAGTGGGGTTTGAACTGAGGACCCTCTGTGCATCAGGACTGCGACTCTCCCAACTGGGCCATCAAGGACGTTTTAGAACCAGTTGCTGGTCAATGTGTATAGTGGAATCGTCAAAGCTTACAATTTATTTCAGCTGTAAAATGCACTAAAAATAGGAAGTTAAGATAGTGGGGTTTGAACAGAGTACCTTCTGTACAATTGGGGGACCGCGACTCTACCAACTGAGCTATAAAGAACTTTTGAATCCAGCTATTGGTCAAAGTGTATAGTGGAATTGTCAGTGCTTAAAATTTAATTTAGCTGTAAACTTCACTAAAATTGGAAGTTTAGTTAGTAGGGTTTAAATTGAGAATTTTAGTGCTACAGGAACGCGACTTTATCAACTGAGACACCAAGAACGTTTTGGAACCAGCTACTTTTTGAATTGTCATTGTTTAATGCACTATAATAGGAAGTTAAAAGTTAGTGGGGTATGAACTGAGTATCCTCTGTATTCCAGGAGGGTCCTGGGAAGCCCCCCATATTTTGAGAAAATTTTAATTTAACTAGGAAAAATAATGTTTCCAAAGCCATAAGGGACAGCTTGTCCCCCTCAGGGTCCACCTTAATTCACCCATGTTCTTGCACCAAGAAAAACTAAACCTCTTCTTTTTTTCTTTTCTTTTAACATAATAGCATTGATGTTGAGAAGTGATTAAATAAAATCTCCATCACGTCCATTCAACATAGAAAAGAGGAAAACATACTCCTATAAAAATATTTTATTATTGATAGTTCCAAACTCTTTTATTATGTACTTCGAAATTCAAGTCTCCAGCCCCTGAAAAATATAAGTTAAAACGTTTTAAAATACATGGGAAAAGGTCAAATAGTATTATGCTTTACTAATTTAAACAAACAAAACCAGTAAACTAATTTAACTTATTATAATTAGTTTTCTAGCTTACAAAAAGCGTAGCAAGGTTTCTTGTTCAGAGGGAGTGATAGTTCTTTTTTTTTAATTTTTTGATTTAAATCCATAAAAAATTATTTTGATAAAATCCAATTTTTCATTCAAGTTATACAAATACTGGAAAAAGGCTAAGTTTCGTAAAATTGAAAGTGAACAATCCTTAACTGGAAAGAAGCTTTCACTGCTTGCCCTCCCCTCCATGATTTTATATATTTATAAGGATGGTCGATGATTTAATTATTCACACAATCCCAAAGCCACTTACAAGCCGGAATTGTAATTGTCCAGGCACATAATTCCAAATCCGGTGGTAATGGCCGTTGACCCCCTTATTCATAAGTAGATTTCGTGACATTTCCCGCCTTTTCCATGTCCATGCTGAGAGTACATTAGTGTACGACTCGCACATACAATGTTTTCATAAATAAATCAAATCAAACTGTAATAAAAGATATTGCGTAATCGAGTTACTATAGTACGCATGGTACAACTATAGTACATGTTATTTGAGTATGATTGAAGATGCTACTTTGACCGTTTGAATCTAGAGGAAATTCAATGTATTTCGCATTGATAACCTCTGATAGCTAACTGCATTTTTTAAAAGAAAAAACATCGTTTCCCTTAATGCATCGTATATAAAATTTCAGTTTTTTTCCATAAAGCTATAAACTCAATAAGAACTTACTTCATTTAGTTTTCGGTACTTGGCAGAGGGCTACACCTCCTTCACCACAGTTTATGGCCTTCCATTTTCCAGAAGATTGCACAAAGGTGGCACAGTCATTTCCTCTGCTTGGCTCCCTCTCGTCCCAGTTAGTGAAGTTCAAAGCACTTCCGTCGGTCCAAATAAAAGATTCTGTCAAAACAGATATATTCAAGCAATAATTAGTAATGGTTAGTTGTGTAGCTAGTTTTTGCAAGAAAGAAATGTTATGCAAGGCTTAGACGAGATATGTGTTTATTTTTAAACAACTACTATGTTCAATTCTTTATATTATAGTTAACTATGAAAAATATCAGTAATAACTTCTAACTAACCGTTTTACAATTTACAATTTAAATAATTTCTTCAAGAAAACCTTTAAAAGACTTGAAATGAAATTCGTTACATGAAATTTATAATTTAAAATTTTTTTTTCAGATTCTTGCACAATCGGATATTTAAGCATTAAACCAAAGGTAATCCTAAACTCGTCAGAACTCAAATTATTTAAATCAATTTTATATATTCTTACTTAAGCAACTGAAATCCAAAATCAATGTAATCCACTTACGCTTATCAAAAGACCTTAGCAAACCTAAATGAACTGGGTAAGATTCCTTCCATAAGTATGCAACAAGAGAATTAATTTGATGACTTGAATAGGCCTTGATCATTTTCATACCTGTACAAGACGGTAAAATAATTGAATGAAAAGGAGTTAGACAATTACATAGCAAGGATACATGAGCGAAAGAAGATTTCGAAAATCAAAATTACCTCTCGTCAGACAGTAGCGAGACAAAGCATCCCAACTTAAAATGTGATTGGACGCATTGCCAACATGATAGCAATATTCATCTCCAATATCTATCCAAGATGATTCGTTGCCTGGACAAGTTCCATTCAACTCTGGAAACTTTGGAGGTGCATCTTAAAATAGATTTAAGAAATATTTTCTTTTATAGAATCAAATTTTTCGTTCTGCCACCATAAAAATTCAAGAATTGATAAATTTCGCAAAAAAAAATCTGTCAAGAAGTAATGACATCCAAGTTTATATCGTACCTTTGGAAGTTTTACAAACGTAGGGTAGTTGCTGGGAACAGTTACTTGTCCTCCATTTAAGTTGATCGTTGACATCGAACTGTACGCATGATGATTTTGACGGGTTGATAGATAGTTGTTCATCAACCCAGTTGGAATAATAAAGAGGTTGCTTGTCAGTCCAACTTAAGTACCTTGTTCCCTAAAATATAGTTTTGAAAACATTAATAAAACTTTATAAAAGCCAAATTCTTTATTTAACAATTCAAATCATTCCCAATGTCAGCGAAAAGTGAAATCAACTTATAAATTCATATTTGTAGAAAGAAAATTTCAATTTTTATGTGATTTTCATGCTATTGTTTACTTTTTGCGCTTATATCCATTTGTCTTGTGCATTGTAAGATAATTTAAAAAATAATTAGTTTGCTTAATCTATACAGGAATTTGTTACAGTAAAAATGAACTGCAGACTATTTCTACTAAGAGCAATATTTTGAAAGACATATCTAGCTATAATTTGTAATTCGAAAAAAAGAAACGAAATATTTTTCAAATCAGAGGGAAACGGGATAATTTTTTAAAAATAACTAAATAAACTTCTTTTAAATTCTTTTTCAACTTATATTTCAGCCCTCCGTCACTGACCTGAGATTTTTTGAGTCCACTCCAGACAGCCTTAGACTTGTAACCAATGAAATTTGACAGAAATGACTGCTCGAAGCTGTCAACGACAGATACCAGATGACCTCCAGTTTTCCGGCATGCGTTCTCTGCATTTTCTTGAGTCTCTGGTTTTGACACGTAGCTGTAGCAAGAACTTCGATAACCAGTGGAATTAGCGGCGCATTTTGAAGGTTCTGGTTTAGGATCAGGAATATTGGGGTCTAGCAATAAAAGTGGAAAATATTAAATATTATTAACAGATTAATAATAAATTAAGAGTGAGAAAAATTATAAAATAACTACATTGTGTATAGTAAATTTTTTTCTTCGACCGAAGTCATCAACCATATCAATAACAGTGACGGAACTTGTTTAACGCGTGAATCGCGTCACGTGCAAATGTAACTCGTCTATACCTTAACGATAGTATACTGGATGCTTAAAAGTAATTTTTATATCTACACACGCTTATATTATTGAATTTTTAGCAAATTCCTTCAAGGCTTCAAACCGCAAGAGAGAGAAAGAAGATCAGATCTTTGAGTTTCTTAATCCCTGCGGTGGACATAAAGGGTCAACGTAAAATAATATGGTAGAATCTATATCACTGGTGTAAAAAAGAACAGAATAATAAATTTACAAACAACAGAGTATTAATTATTAAAAAAAACTTTTGTCCCCTACACAAGGGTTGGGTGATTTTTTTTATATTTTAAAAAATAAGTTTACACGAAGAAAAAAAACTTAAGACTTAACTGAACTAGATCTACAGAAATAAAGTAACCTCTACTTATGGATAATATTCTCCCATATCAATTTATAAGAATTATATCAATTATATAAAATTTGCAGTAACCATATTACATACTTGAATAGTTTCAAAAGAGAGAAAATTTACCTAAAGGTCCTTGGCATATGTAGCCTTGTTTGCTTATTTCACAGTAATCTGCAAGCCATTCCCCTTTAGCAACGCCTTCGTAGCTGAGGCGAGCGCAGTATTTCTGTATACAAAAAAATTAAACTTACGTATTTATAAAATACTTGACTGTAAGAAAATTTAATTTTAAGTATTGTGGAAATAGAAGATGTTTTAATAATGGAGAATTGCAGCATCTCTTAAAATTCAAAATATTCAATTTTAATTTATTAAAAATTCTCTCCTTATTCCAAAAATACGCTTTTCTTTTCCCACAAACTTTTTTAAGGGAATTATGACATATTTTAATACAGAAAGTTCCTAACAATGTGACGTCACATGTGTCTCTTGGAAATGTGGGAAACACCGTTTTCATCGAAACACTAGGCTGTAAAAAAACTAGAGCTCAGTCTTTCAAAGCGGGATGATAACAACAAGCGGGAGCAAGGCACATTTAACGTCACCAGCGGTTTCAGCTCAGACAGAAAATAAGCTATTTTTTATTGAAAATAACTTAAAATTTAGGGCTTTGAAAAGTAAATTAAAATGTTTTTTGGAGGTTTTTAGCCATTCTGAACAAATTAAGATAAAAAAATTTGACTGCAATCATCCATTTAGGATTACCTATTCTTTTTTATCACTACACTGCGTTACTCGTGAAGTAAAAGTTCCAAAAATCATTACTTAAGCTTTTATCATAAAACAGGTACTTAGCTGACTAAATTGGTGTTTTAGTCAAATCTACTGCTGTTGAAAGTAGTTTCCGAATAAAGCTAATTATAATAATAGTTTCTCAGACTGAGAAAAACGCGTTAAACAACTTAAGTGTTATTGTTTCAGAATGTAGGAAACTTGCATATTTTATCATGACTTTGGTTCAATTTACTCAACTAAAATGAATTGATTTTTCCTAAAAACATAAATTAAATTAGTGCTCTCTTTTCTATGAAAAATCAACATAATCATTCTCTGTACTGAAAATAAAAGCCTTAGGAAATGAATCAGTGTTTTTTGTTTCTGTCTTTAAAAGTATAGAATTTGAGTAGGACAATTCGATACACCAAAATTCAAATATATTTTTAGAGTAGAAAAAATGACTTATTCAGATACTTTTTTTTCTAAATATATCTGAGAATGACTCAATTTTATGAAACCATTTAATCAAAATTAAAATGTAACCACTTTTGTTAAAAAACAGAAATTAATGAAAAAAGTTTTGAAAAATAAAAAATGTACTTTATTGAGTTGTATCTGAAGCATATTTTTAGCATCTTTTTACAAGCACAAAAATAATTTTTCCATTAACATTCAGAAATAAAAATATGGCAAAGGTTATTTAAAATTTAAGGATACCCCCTATTGGTATCAAGGATAAACTTGTTTTTTGAATTTACATATCTCTGTATTCGAAGTAGAATAGCATCAGGAAAATGTTACATTTTACTTAAAAATTTTCTTTCGGAAATTTTTGACGAAAAAAAGTTAGTTTCTTTCACTAAAATTTATAGACTTATTAAAGAGCTTAACGGTTTCATATGTAATGCTTGGGCATATAGGGGCAACTTTTCGTAAAACACGACCTAAATAACCTTGATTGTTTTTGAGATATTGAATGTCCCTTGTATCAAATTTCCCCGTTTTCCCTTTTATTACTAGAAAAGGTGTTTTGGTATCAATTACAAGTGCGATTCCATAAGTTCAAGGATCTCGGCAAAAGTGGTTTGCATTTTACAACACATTTTCGACAAACGTAACTTGGTTTTAACTTACCCATGTACCCCTCGGTGGGTGACCTTTAGCCCAAAATGTGAAGTCAGTTCTGGAGTTGTCAATCCATCCAAAAACAAGATCATGTCCGATTTCGTCAGATGTCACCTGTCTCATACCTATCCAGGCTGAAGATCCCAAGTCGAACAAATGTTGAGTCAAAAAGTCTGTAAAATAGATCTTTACTAGGTACTTATATTTAAATGTTAGCCAAAGTATTTTAGTCACTATAGCCAATAAAAACTATAAACGTGTCTCCTCAAGATTTCTTAGCAGAACCAGTGTTTTTTTTATAAAACACACATTTATGTTATTACACAGATAGTATTATTGTGTAATATTACATTTGCATTATTACATTTGCGTTACATTTGCATTATTACATATTACATTTGCGTTATTACACAGATAGTAAATTTTTGCTTCAGTTGTACTATGCTTGGGTTCACCCAATATTTTTTTATGGTTTGACTGTGTGGGGTGGTGATTATGTAAACAATTTTTCAGTATTAAATTCACTTCACAATAAACTTTTAAAACTTTTAACCATCCTGACTTTTATTTACAAATCAATGAATATCCTGCCACTACGATATTTTTATTTATATAAAATATGTTTATTTATTTTTAAAAATCCATGTTTTTGTGACAAAAAACTAAGTATTAATATAAGGCGACCAAATGAAATTTATAAAATCCCATATCCCTCTAAAGAAATCATGCGCAAAACATTTTCATACTTAGGCCCAAAATTCTACCAATGGTTTACCCCTTGATATTCAAAACAGTACAACCGATAAAATTTTCAAAAAACGTCTTAAAGACTTTTTATTTTCATTAACAGACATTGAACAGTTCTTTTAAATAGACTGAAAAATTGTATGAACCACCTGACACCGTTTTGCCATTCTAATACTAATTGTTTTTCCTTGTAATTTTGAATTTCTTGTGTTTTTTTTCTTTTATGTCATCTTTTTTTTATTTGTATGTTAAGTTTTTTTCTGTAGATTTTATATTTATCTATATTCACCTTTATGGATCAGCGATCCCAGGTGATGATTTTTTCTTTATATCTTTGTATTTTTTTTTGTATGTGTATAATAATAAAAAATTTGATTTGATTTGATGTATTATTTATAATTGTGAACTTCAATGGTAGACGTTTCAAACAAAACTTTCAAAAGACTAAACACACAACCTACCAATATCATTTAAAGGGAAAGATAAATGATACTTTTTGTTATTCATTTATTTCCGCGTAGATTCTAAGATAACATGAAAACTTAATATGATGAACTTAAATATATTTTAGTAAAACCTTTAAATCCGAAAAGCTAAAAGATCATTCGGATGCTTTCTTTAATAATTTGGAGTTTTATGACACTTTTAGAGCATAATTTTTTTTGTTAATAAATTCGCTTTTAAAGCTTGAAACAGCTATGGTAAGACTGAAATTTCAATAAGCATCTGTGTTCATAATTATTTCTAATAATAAAAATATTTCTTTTCGAATAATTAATAAAACTGCCTGTTTTTTAGACTTTTCTCGATTTTAGAAGTCTTATTTTTTTTAGGGCGTACTATTTTGATGTGCATACTGCTTTTTTTCAACGATGTCTCTACGAGATAGAAATTTTTATTATATTGTATGAGGTTTACTTTGTTCTTCTCTGCTGTGGATGGACACAAGGTCGTGGTCTTTCCCTAAGGCCCAGCAAGCATCCCTGGCTTGTTTGTACTGCTGTTTATCAGCCTCAGATGCGCCAAAGTATTTGTAACATTTCTGACCTGAAATAAATCTTACAATTGAAAGTTGTTTATACTCTTCCGCATTGGAAAAATTCCTAGAGCTAAAACCAAACAAAATGGCATTGAAGTACAAAATTATCGTAGAAAATTTAAAGCGTGTTTATATAACCGTATATTCTATAACAAACTAAATAGTTTTGCTTCTATTGTTTGAATTTTATCTAGGTACCATAAGTTATAAATCCATATATAAGCCATAAAGTTAATTAAAACCGTTCTATATTTATTATCCAGTTTAATTGAATTAGAAATTATTTTCATTTTTATAAAGTTCAAATTTTAAATTTTAAGAAACAAAATCTCTTAATAACAGATAACACTGCTCCTTTGATAACTCTTAAAAATTAAGTAGAACAAGGAGTATTTTAACTATAAAATACACATTGACATACAAAAAAAATAGCCGTTTAACAAAATCCCTCAATTAATTTAATTTATAAACACGCGCGTGTGCAAAATATGTACCTATACTTAGTTTACGAAATAATAAACTAAGTTTTCCAAAAAAAAATATTAAAATTCTGAGGTTTGGTTCATTATACCACGACTTTTTGTTTCTATTAAGATGCAATTGAGTTGCTGAAATAAGTGGGAAAACAAGAGTTTGTTAGTACCGAATCTGATCCAACCACTTGGACAATTCCCTTGCAGAGGCTGAGGAGTAGTTGGAGGGGGGACAGGAGTGGGAACAGCTCTTTCAGATCTTTTGCAGATAGGAGAATAGTGCAGGGCACAGTGTTCTGGTCTCCATCCTCCTAGAATCAAGGTATCATATCACATTTTAAGAAGATGTTTGAGTAATTTAACAATTATATAATTTCTTGAGGATGTTAAGACTTTAAGCGTAGTGGGTTCACAGCTTCGGGTTGCGATTGAAGATATCTTCTGTATACTAGGTAGGTGGACTTCATGAGGTTTCTTTTACTCGGTGGGCGTTTTTGAAAGAATTTTTATTTTCAATGGCTTCCAAAGGTAGTGTAGGAAGTGAAATAGAATAGTGTTTAGAAGTGATAAAAAATATTTACAGAATATTAAATCCCCTAAGATTCTAATATGCTTAGATGAAATTTTAGAGTTTGCAATTTTACTCACCTCACCACTAACAGTAAACTTTTCACTTATCGTTATTTGGACACATCGGTTACTCACCAACATGCATGTTATGCAATTCATTTTACCCTCAAAAGAAACCCTTTTATAAAGGTCCGCTCTCTCTACTATGCAAAAGATAGATTAAAACTATAAAATTATTTTCAAAAAACTACATACTAACAAAACTAAAACTACTAACAAAACTAAACAGCCATTTTAGGGTTAGTTTGAGTAATTGTATTGATGAAGTTTGAGTGTATGCGTGTGAGACTAAAAATTCAATTATTTGATTACTGATTGATTGCCCGGAGTTGTGAATTTCACAACCAGAAATACCCGATAATTCAAATTTCAAGCACGAACTTTAACGCAATATTAATTACAACACACAATTATTGTTTTATTTCGAACTTGTGCCATTACATGAAATAGTAACTACTAATTGGGATTCCCTAATTTACTATTTTAACAATCGCTTCCTAATAGTAGAGAAAGTATATAGTTTTCACTTTTACATCTGACTAAGCACACGAACCTTGTACCAACCCTTCCAGAGAACTTATATTTAATAAGTTAACCGCCAAAAATTAAAGAGGTTGAATACAGCCACACGGGTTAAACATAATTACTTTGGCTTCTCATCAACATGAAACACTTTTCGTTGACATAAAAATCTTTCCTGGCTCTCTTCTGGTAGTTTACCGGAGTGCCGTCGGACCACTGAGGCGTGTTGTTTCCAGAAAAGATGGTGAGACCAATCCACAATCTGCCACTAAAACCTCCATCTTCTGACTATGGAGACATGTATTAAATGAGATTAAAAATGATACAGGGCAAAAGTGATTAGCCATATTAGCGAACCAAAATTATAACAAACTTCAGGTGTTAAACTCTTTCAATTAGGTGCCATGTCAAAGCTTGTAGTGTAAAATCAAAGTCTTGAGAGGGCCGTTGAGGGGTAATTTCAGTAAGGGGCCATTCATTAATTACGTAAGGATGATTTTGGCAATTTTTGACCCCCCTCCCCCCATGTAAGGGTACGTAAGATTTTTCAAACCCCTCCCCCCCCTATTCTTACGTAAGATTCCATTATGTTTTTCAAAACAATAAAATGTTAGAAAACTCTCCGTTTGACATAAATCAAAGATTTTTATTTTTCAACAATAAGGAAGTTGCATGTGTCAGATTTTCAAAAACAAACAAGTGTTCCGTATGGTTTTTTGTATGGTTAAATGAAATATCTAGTCAGTTTTTCAAAAAAATGTACAGGTAATTAAATATTTTAATTTAAAAGTCAAGAAAAAACACGTGACTGAAAACGTTTATTGTTTAAACTATAAGATGACGTCAACAATAATACCATCAACTCCATTGCTTTACAACAATGTTTAGTATAAGATGACGTCACATCCAAACTCTTGGCGTTTTCGCGCGCTTTTAAAAAGGGGATTTTTGTTAATTTTTTTGACAATCAAAAAATTTCTCGATCGGCCTCAAATTTTGGGTAGTTGCTTATTTTTGCAAGAGGAATCGATTAAAAAATTTAAAAAAATCATGCAACTTCCTCATTAAGTATTATTCTTGCTGTCAACTACATATTACTATTATATTATTACCTCTTGATTAGAATAATTGGAATTTGTTTATATTAACTAGGAAAATCTTACGTAAGAATTGGTTTGACCCCCCACCCCCCCCAAGTAAGGGTATGTAGAGATTTTTCCAACCCCCCTCCCCCTCGGGACCCTTACGTAATTAATGAATGGCCCCTAACCACTTTTCATGTAAGACATTCTCTTAAATTGAAGTATTTTCCAACGGAGGTAATCTATAATCAATTTACTGTACTAAGAATCTAAAGGCTTTTTTTGAGTAGAGCACTACAAAATATATACTCTGAAAAATTGATATTTTTAAATTTAAATTTGCTTAAAGACATTTCCGTGGAGTAGATATTTTTTTTAACATTTAAGACAATTTGCAAGAACTACTTAGATTTGGAAGAGCAATTTTCATCCCAAGGGGATAAAACTTCCTTTACCTGTCCTTTCATTTTTATGTCCTCCGCAGTGCTCAATTAGCGATACTTAAATAATTTAACGGTATCTGCAACAATTGTTTCAAAAGGACTTGAGGCATTCTTAATAGGGGTTGATAGTTTTCCCTACGAATCGAAGTGTTTAAAAGAAGAAATTAAAAAGAATAGTTTTAGTATAATTACTGTCTTCAGAAGGAAATCATTTTCTTCTTCTGAGTGAATGGAAACCAAATGAGCTCCTTGAGAACGACAAAAATCTTCAGCGTCATAATAGGAAACACGGCTCTTCGAGGTGGAATCAAATAAATAGCAGTTGCCTTTAAATTTTATCCACGATGTTCCATTACAGTACTCAAACTTTCCGTATCCATCTATAAATGAGAATTCACATTATGGAACAAAATAAAAGCTAAGTAATCATCATTTTTAATCATCACTTATTTTCGAGCTTTACAAACAATTAATTGAGAAATATTGGAAGCTTCAAGTAATTTAATTTTGCCAGTTCCGTTAAAAGGATCCACTTATCTACGAATATGTAAGAATACTTAAGCTGTTCATAGTCCAAGGAAGGCGTTATTTTCCTTCAGATAATGGATATTTTGTCGATTAAGTTTTTTTATTAGTTTTAGTTTGTATGTTATCAACGCTTTTTATTTGCCCATCATACTAAGAAATGCAACTATTTTCCAAAATATCCTGAAACTAACATGGTTCTTCGCAATCGCAATTTTAATTAAACAAGTTTTGCTGTTGTACACCAAATCTAAAAACCACGATTCCTACATATCATTTCCTCACCAGCCATTAAATAATACTAAATAATCCCATTTAGCACTGAAATGAAGGGAAATTTATTTCTAAAGGGTAAATCATGAAATGTAATTAGTAAAAAACTGTTTCAAACATGCAATATCCCCTCTTAATTTTCATAAGAGCTAAAGCAACTGTTTCATTTAAAATGGTTTATAGTTGCTGAGAAGTTGGGGTATAGTGTCTAGAATAAGGCCTTATTCTAGTCCAGTGTTTCCCAACGTGGGGCGCACGCCCCACCGGGGGGCAATATCATTTTCTAGGGGGGCAATTTGAAAATTTTCAACCAATTTTCCCCCAGGTGGGGCCAATCCAGGGGGAAAATTAAAAAAAAAACTTTTCAAAATCAAAATCTGATCCTATTCTACCTGAGAATGTATGTCTGAAATCTGGACCAGTATGTATCAAAACCAAGTTGAAACCATGTTTTTATAGTCTTCATTCCAAACCTTTTCTGGGGGATGACCCAAGATCTCTTTGTTTTTAGAACGATTTTTTAAAAAACTTTTTTACATTAGGTTCATCAAAATGCAAATCTTATCTAAAAATTTATATCCAAAATTTCCCAACTAGGGGTACCAAACTTGTTAAAAACCTGCTTCCTAGAGTAAAATTTCTCAAAATTTGCTGGGGGAGGACCCCCAGACCCCCCTTGGTACTTACAACTTAGTTACTCATAACTTTATTTAGTTCTTTCGCAAGCAAATTGTACCTAAAAATGTTCTTTTTAAAAAAGCTTCATTAGACTTATTAAATATACATAGGAGGGTGGGCTAAGAATTAATTTTGTCTCCCTCTCAAAATATATTTCTATATATGCCACTGAGACCGGGGGCATGGAAAATTTAGAAAGGCTTTGGTGGGGCATGGACCGAAAAAGGTTGGGAAACACTGTTCTAGTCACTATAGTTGGGGAAAGTGATAATGAATGGGGTACTGCCAGTCTTTAAAAAATAGTGAAACTTTTTTTGTAGTAATAGGTATAGCTTAGACATTACAAATTATGTAAAGTAGCACTTTACACACTAAACAACTTGATTTGAATTTTGATTTCATTCAACTTGATTTTTAAATCATGATTTCAATCCACTTGATTAAAAAAATTATTTAATTTGATTTAAATAAAAAAAAATCCTATTTAAGTTAAATAACTTTAATTTCATTACCTAAAAATAAAAAATATCATGCTTATTAATATCGAAGGAAATTGTTAAAAAGATCTTTTTTTATATTTTGAGGTACACGAAATTATGCTTAAAACACTTATGCATTATTAGTCTTTAAAAATGTAAGTAAATAAGCAAAATGTTTCATTATAACTTAGGTTAATGATAAGTTTTCTAAATCTTGCCTTTGTGAAGGAAGGTTCAACTTTATTTTTCATAAAGATTTTTGCATTAGGTGCTATTGCAAAAGTATTAACTGATATTACACTTACTTTAAAATAGTGTCTCTGTAACAGTTGTAGAAAAAGCTATATTTTTTAAACATAAATGGCAATCGAAAAGGTAAAGGGGGCCATGAGAGAGGGCTTACCCTCGTATTTCAGCTTATACCAAATAGGTCAAGTTTACGTAATTGCAACTACGTAACATGACAAAAATTAGACGAATCTTGAAAGATTGTGATACTTGGGTAATCATTAACGGTTAGTTTAAGAAGCCTTCAACACCGTTTGCATTTAATACGTAATTTTTAAACACATAATGGTTACAATCAATGCGTGTGTCTCCAAATGTTACTAAATGATTAAAGTCCCTAAAAGAATATGTTCTTTTTATAAAAATGGCACACAATACTTACAAGAAAGGGGTAGGTGGAAGATGGCCAAAGCAAAAGCCAGTATTTGCCACATCTTTCCGTTTTCCAGGCTGTGAAAAGACTCCACAAAGGAAACTCAAATTTGTGCCTGGGGCCAACAGGTGAAATTTCATAGATAAGTATCTAAAACTCCCACGATAGCTCGAGAAACTGTATTTCATAACTTCAATTTTATCCCTGAAATTGTCTAATCAGGGTGGAAGGGCTAAAGAGGCTTCTTTCACGTTAGGGATCAAGGACAATCAAATTGATAAGTGTTTCTATAACGATAACACAAGTCCCTCTAATAAAGCACTGAAACCTCAAGGAAATCTATTTAAATTTGAAATTGATTACGTTACATTTCATTATCCTTTTATTAATCTTATGTGAAATGTTATTGAAATTAATTACCATTCATTAATTTTTATTACTATTCTACTAATTTTAAATTAATACTTATTATATATTTTACTATCAATGTAATTATAATTTGTATATCAATGTAATTATAAAACAATTTATTATCAATATATATTATATATTTAATAAATATTTATTACTAAACTATTTATTAATTATTATTAATTTTTTTATTAAGTGGGTACTGTCGAACCAACGATAGTAAAGGGTCATGTGATTTTGACATACTCGGAGGGGAGAAAGGAAGAAGCTGAGGGGCAGTTGATCGAAAGAGGAAGATACATTTACTCCCTCTAACCTTAGTTATACCCTCTATATACATAAAAAATCAGAATATTTTAATTAAAGTAAAAAAACTGAAGCAAAAAATCACGTGACCCTTTTACTATCGTTGGTTCAACAGTGTTATTAATATCCTTTTAAGTTATGTTGTTTTGTTTACTGATGACTCCGAAAAGATTTTTAGTAGAGGTTCTTAAGTAACTAGCAATAAGTATCCTCTGCTACAGTTAAAGTGAATATATAAAAACAAATTTTTTAACATCACAAAGGTTTCTCGTTCACTAATAACGTATGGTTAAATACTTAATTTTTCTATCGATTGAGAATAAAGAAACAGATCTCTTGAATAGGGAAATCCTCTTATATTGCTTAGTGATTAATGCAAATCCTATTGGCTTTAGGCCAATGATACATGTTACTTTTGCCCTACAAGAAGCAGCATTTATACAACTATTTTTTAAAGAGCTTCTCTTAAGCTGAAACTGAAGGGATAAACTTTTTTGAACTTTTTCAAATGATCAGGGTTAAGGGAGATATAGAGTACGTTGTAGTTATATGAGAACTGAGGACTTTTGTTAAAAAGTAATATTTATTTTTTTAAAATATTGTTATGTGTGTTATACAGGGTATTCGGAAACACCTAGGACAAACTTTGAGGGGTGGTAGAGGGGACCTAGACAAGCATATTTCGAATAGGAATGGGGGTCGCAGATGCACCGTTAAAGAGTTAGATCCCATAATGTAGTGCGAGGGCGTTTCAAAAGGAGGTTTTCTTAATGCCCGTTTTACGAAACTAAACATAATGGAATAAAAAATTTATTGCACGAGGTACAGCAGTATCCATACTTCTTCCACCATAAGCTTGAACAAAATTGGACCACTAATTAACCCGTGGGGTGAGTTATAAAACGTGCAATATTTGTTCTCTTAGTGTAATGGTATTTTTAAAAAATATTTGTTCTCTAGTACAATTTTCTCTAGCGCAATATTTGTTCTCTAGTGCAATATTTGTTGCATGTTTTATAACTCACCCCACAGGTTAATAAGTGGTCCAATTTTGTTAAATTTTATGGGGGAAGTAGTATGGATACTGCTGTACCTCGTGCAATAAAATTTTTATTCCATTATGTTTAGTTTCGTAAAACGGGCGTTAGGAAAACCTCCTTTTGAAACGCCCTCGCACTACATTATGGGATCTAACTCTTTAACGGTGCATCTGCGACCCCCATTCCTATTCGAAATATGCTTGTCTAGGTCCCCTCTACCACCCCTCAAAGTTTGTCCACGGTGTTTCCGAACACCCTGTATAGTGTTGTGTGTGGGGGTGCAATTGTAATAACATTTATAAATAAGACAACGTTTATAATTTTTTCGATTTTCACCTACATCTGCCTACATCCTAACTTCATACTCATGAAGCTAAATTATTCTTAGCAAACACATTTGGAATAATTTTTTCCTTCTTTTGTTTCATTGATATGAGTGAAATGGATCTTTTCTCTTCATTCTAATGGAAATATCTTAAGTATTTTGATTGTTTTTAAACAATCTTAAACTACGTAAATCAACAAGTCCCGTTATATCAATCGTTATTATATCAATTCAATATAACTTTATGTGATTATAAACAAATACTTATTGTCATTGATAATGCAAAACTTATTACCTATACTATTTTTTAAATAAATACATCATTCACTATGCCATGCGCGATCAAAGAAAGTTTGAGATTGATTTAAATCTTCGCCGTGTATGTTTGAAACTACACTACAAAAAAATCTTTTCAAGAAACACGTTCGCCGTTTTCATCGCTTATGAATATATTGATGAGATGGAAATGCTATTACACACATAATAAATCACCTCCTTTGCAACAAATTAAATTTTAAAAGGTCTACTACAGCGTAACCTTTGTTTTTGAAATGTCAGCCAGTTATATTTAGAAACAGCCGCGGGCCTTGTTTTCGCGGAATCAGGCGATACAAGAATGATAAAGCGATGAGCTTCAATATGAAATTTGCCCAGGACTTAAGCACGTCTAGCGCATTTCCCATTCAGAAAAAAGCATGTAATGAAAAACATGAATAATAAAACAACCTTTCCCCCATGGTTCTTCCATGCATTCAGCTTCACTGCCAAAACATAATTGATTCGAAAGATTAAAGCCATCAGCATAATATTAATTCTTCAAAAAAAGCATTTTTAGGAACTTTTTAATCCCTACTTTTTACTTTAGTCAACAATAGCTTTTGTTAATGATGACCTTTTCTAAAGCAGAATTCAATAATGAGAAATTTTGCTCCAATCAAATTTTATATGGTAACAGTTTTTTCAGCATTAAACATTTACTAAATTTTTAAAAATCCTTTATAAAAAGGTATTTATACATCTACTAACCAAAAGAGAAAAAAAATAAGATTCTATAATAATTTTATGGGTTAGTAATAATACTAACTCCTTGGCATTACAGCCCATGTTGGACTATGGCCTCTCCAACAATTTTCCTCCAAAGCCTTGCTTTTTGTTTCCAATTACAGACTTTTAGAATTTTAAGGTCCTTTTCAACCTCATCCAACCATCTTTTAACTGGCCTTCCTCTTTTTCGGTGTCCCTGGCACTGGCCCTTGAAGATCTTTCTAGTGCCCCTATCTTCCTCCATTCTCTCGAGGTGTCCCAACCATTGTATTATTTTGGTCTTTGTATAATTAATTATGTCTTTCTCTTTAAATAGTCTTTCAATTTCACTATTAAATCTCTTCCTCCAAAGGTCACCCTCCCTCAAAGGTCCAAAAACTGCTCTTAGAATTTTTTTCTCCCAGGTGATTAGCATCTTTTCTTGTTTTTGAGTTAGAGCCCAGGTCTCTGCTCCATAGGTAACTGCTGGTCTGTGATTATAGTTTTATAAACCTGAAGCTTTGTTTTTCTTGTTACTGTTTTAGATGTTAATATTTTCTTAAGTGCAAAAAAGTTGCGATTTAAAGCATTTAATCTTTGTTAAATCTCTGGCATAATATTATTGTTTTCAGAGACAATTGTACCCAAGTACCTACTTGAATTCTGTAACTCTTTTAAATCTTTCCTCTTCATTTATCTTTAGTTCTGTGCTCTTATCGGTTCCCCTACAATCCATTATCATGTATTTGGTCTTTTTAACATTTACTTATAAACCAAAGAGAGTTAGTAACAATAAGGAAATAATATTTTCAACTAATATTCCCACTTTTATTACCAAATCCTTAAATAAATTAGAGTTAAGCTATGAAAATAGGGCTGAATACTCTGTTGAATACTCTGTCAATATTTTTTTTGAAAATAATAAAAACATTAAAAAATTTTTTTGTCTGTAAAAAACCAAAATATGACCTACTTTCCAAAAAAAATTACTTAACATCTTCATAAAAATGTACTTTCTTCTTTCTTTTTGTTACATCTTCATAAACCGACGAGATAATATCGTATTGTCATCCAGATCTGAATTATGTTCAAAATTTCAAGTCTCTATAGCTCATGGGGAAGTATGCTTAAAATTGATTACTAAATTCCCCCCGAACAGACAGATAGACGGACGGACAGACAGATAGACGGACGGACAGACAGACAGACAAGATTGAAAGCGACCTAATAAAAACGTTGTAAAATTAAATGGGAATCTATACTAAGTTGCATACATTTCTAATGTTTTTTATTAAAATTATCCTAAGGACCCAAGTTTAATTAAGTATTATGGGTTTAATATTTAGGTTGTTTTTAATTTATAAAAATTCCATGCTACTCACGTTAAGAAGTAATAAAGATTTTTTAATAGAATTGACTTCAGTACAATTACATTTCTATTTGAGCGGCGATATGAAATAAATACGAAGCAAATAGGCTTTAAATGATTATTAAAACCAGTTATTTGATCAAAAATCATAACTATTTTGTACATTTCTAATTCCAACAAATCCTATGATTAAAATAGATTTCAAGCAAAAAGAATCCACTATCAAACATTAGCCATTGAAAAACAAAACAGACAAGTTGAGAAATATTTAATTTACTTTCGTAATAAGGCATCACATGTACAAAATTTATGAAAACATTTATAATTTAAGGAATTATATAAACATCACAGGTATGAATAAGAGGCAAATCCACACTAAACGAAGTACTCATATAAAAGCATTCAATACAAAATAATCGATTTGCAGAACACTTTAAACGGCAAACAAGAATAACTTTCCCTTCACTAAGGTGTCAAACGTACACAGCACTCAGTGCCCGGATAAGCAGGGAGGTTTAGTTCGTACTTAGCGCTAAGGCTGGGCGGGACAAAACGGCCTCCGAGCCAGTGGTACTTTCCTTTGAAGTTCTTGCTGCAGGTTTTAGGGGCTGTCAGGGAAATTAGAAACTCTGGCTGGATACCGTCTTCGGATCCTTTTTCTACATCCCATCCTGAAAAGGAGAAGGTTGACAGATTTGTTTTATATATAAAGTTTGGCAGATTTTTGTTCTAGTGCCAAAGAAAAAGAGAGAGAAAACCCCTATTAACTACACTCTTAAAATGACAGTCTCAAAAATGAGTAAAAATTGCTCAAATCTGAGTATGTCACGCACTCCAACAGGCTCCGATCCAATTTTACTCAAATTTGAAAACATGCATGTACTCATTTTTGAAAATGTGCAGATACTCAAAAATAAAACAATTCGTCCGTGACATTCTTATAAAGAGGGTGCAATGTGTTACAGTTATGATGACCATATAGCCACGATACTATGACGTGGGACGAAGACCAGTAAGTTGAGTGTGACGTCACAACGCTGTGTTACACGTAATCGCACCAACTTAATGTTACTTTCGATACATTGTAAATATTTCAATTTTCAAATATAAACTAAGAATAAGCATAATTTGAGTGATGACTATTAAATTCTTTGAAACTGAAGTATGTCTAGTGTTTCAAAATTGAATGCATTGGGTCGTCATATTTGAACCAAAAAGTTTCATATCAAAATGAGAACATCGATTTACTCAAATTTGAAATTGTCATTTCTCTCAGTGTACCACAATGAATACTGAATAGGTTATGAAATGAAACTGACAGGAAGTGCAAATAACCTACAGAAACTGTGATAAAGATAATTGTTCGTGTATACAGGATTGAAGACTCGACACATGTTTGAATATCCGCAATCTTCACTGTGATTTATTAAAAATTGAGGTCCTCTTTATGAAAATGAACCTTTTACGATGACAATATAGAGCAAATTGCCAGGGCAGTCTTCCTCTCTTTCCTATATGATCACTCTATTTAAGTGTCAAATGTAGGCACCACATCATATAGTCGACAGGAGAAAGGCACTAAGTCAATTTTGGTGAATTTTTTGAAAGCGGTAGAACAGATCCAAGAATGCAAGAGAGTCTTGGCGCCCCCCTAAAATCTTGCCAAGCTCGGGGGAATTCTTTCGGAGGGGTGACATGACATGTACCCAACGAAAGTTTCCGAGCAAATAATTATTAATGAGCGTGCTTTAAACGTGATTAAAACAAAGCAAATTACTGTCAGAGTCCCGCATCGAAAATTGGGTCCTGTTTCATGTTTTTACATTACAAAGAAATAGATTCGGCATAACCTCGTACCGGATAGCTCATCCAGAAGTGACATAGTGCCTTTCTCATGGACTATATTAGGTTAAGCAGTTATTTTTTTTGATGGAAAAAGAACAAGAAAATTAAATTATGCACAATATATTTCATTAATGACTAGGTCCCCTTCGCTTCTAATCTTTGTTCAACGCAGAAACCAATAAAACCACTTTGCACTCTAACACTAACAAAAACTTTTTTTAAATATTCTCTTTAAAAATCAAACATACCTGATGGAATATCTACACTGCATATAGGTGTATTAATATGTTTCAACTTGTTCATACAGTCTTCGAAGTCGGGTCGAACGGGTGGTTTAAAACTGAATCCGAACAGGGCGTCCACAACCAGGTTGTAGGAGTCGTCGATAAGCTTGGCCTCTGGCAGAAACGAAAGGAATGGTATGTCCATTTCTTGACACTGGATCATCAAGTTTTGATAGAGAGGCTTATTTGTTTGCTTGGGATAAAATATGGTCGGTTCATAGCCCTAAATAATAAAGTTCGATTCAAAACGAAGCAATATTTTAAATTGAATAAATTCGTTCAAAAAATATATATAGCCATGTTTCTCCGCTGGACCACGCGTGGTCAAATGTACACCAAGCGATTTTTGATATGCCATGTTTACCTTTATTAGTTTTTAAAGTTTGAGATATTTCTTGAAATTTCCACACAGACTGTTCAAAAAAGTTTTTAAATTTAATTTTCCCTTTTTATTTGATTGATGAAGAAGGTTGGTTGGTAAGTTAAGAATTTGGTGCGATCGGTTTTTTCATCACAAAATACAATTGGCCTAGTTTAAATTATCCATGAATATGCCAATTAATTTCAAAATTATTGGTAGATTTTTTTGTAATTTCATTCGAAGGTATTTTTGGTGAGCCTTCGTCCAAAAAAGGCCGTTAAACATTAATTTTAAGTTTTCTAAGGGGAAATGCAACAATAATTTAAACCAGGGGACAATAAAATATTTCAGCATATTCAAATGTAACAAGAGAAAAATTAATCAATACGTAACATTCTTAGCGGAAGGATGAAATTATTACATACAAAAATAAATTCGGTAAATAGCAATAATAAACACTTAGTTACATTACATGGAAAATAGAAGAGGCTATTTGAAAAATAACTAAATGCTTAACTTCTTATTGGTCCTTGTTCATTTTTAAACATCTAGATAAAAACTTTAATATATGCAATATGCTATTTAAAGTGAAATCAAAAAATCTAACTAAAATCTTTGTAGGTCAACCAAAATAAAACACTACTTATGATGCATAGGAAAACGGATAGTCATATAAAATGGTCTTAATTACTCGACATTATTTAATCCTCACTTAAATACTCAAGCCTAAAATAACACACAGTATCAAAATTTTAAATATCTGATGTCAGTTTTTCTACTCAAAATTAAAAGTAAGAAGTTTAATTATAAAAAAGGAACTCACAAACAGCTTCAAATGCCTCGCGCACACAAGGCCGTCCCCTCCGTTATTTCCGGGGCCGCAGCACACCAGGAGAGTTCCTTTCTTGGTCATGTCTTGCACGGGATACGATTTGGCGACGGCAGTGGCCACGCTGAGACCAGCCAACTCCATGAGTTGATCGACGCTGAACTTGTACTCATTGAACAGCTCTTGGTCTATGTTGATGGCCTCTTCTTGACTGCAAGGAAGAAAATGTTGTGAAAAGCTTATCTTGGATTCAATGTGGAAAGTCTTTAAAGATATTTTAGTGCATCGAATACTTTACGTTCTTTAGATTATTATAGGCCTATTTGATTGTCAATTTATTTTCTCTCCAAGTCTCATCTCAGTAGGTAAATAATGTTCAACGACTTCATTAAATTTCGCTTTCATACTAATAGTTATCATAAAGATAAATCAGTACTATGTTTTTGACTTAATAAATAATGAAATTAATTAGTACAAATATAAATATCATCGTTCAATGTAATTTACGACTAAAGGGTTCATTAAAACATTGAAGTATCAAAATTAATTTATATGTAGGGCAAAATAATACTTTGGAGATGACAATTATTGACAGTAGAACCCTTTAGAAAATAAAGAACATAAAAATAATGGGTACCTAATATGAATTTTAAAAAAAATATTTAAAATTATGTAACCACTACTGATCGATAAACCTAATGTTAAAAAATACTGTCTAAAAACTATAACCATCTATAAATAAATCAATATAAGTAAAAATTGTTTTTTTACAAGTAAAAACTAAATTTTACTTTAAAATAAGACAAAATATTGCCATAATTAATAGAGGAGTAAAACTTTTTATAAATACAATCTTGAGAGTATTCAAGATAATTTAAGGAAAATTTAATATTTTGAGATAGTAATTAATTACTAAGAGTTTACAAATTATTTAAATTACGAAAAAAAATTAAACAAATTTAACTTCTAAAATTGGTACCTTTTTCTTTAAAAAAAAATTTAACAATGGAAATAATCAGTTTCACGAATTGAAAAAAATTACCCAATAAAAATTACTAATTCTGAAAAAGCTATTAACTATGGACTTGTGGGGAAAAAAAAGCATCCACCAAGTAAAAGGTTGATAAAATATTTTAGTAAAAAGATCTCTAAACTAAACCAAGAACTGACTGAAAAAATGTAAATAAACCACCCGAAGTTGACTGAACACAAACACGTGTTAATATCCCAACGGGCCGCGAGCGTGTCCCTTCCTGGAAATTGTGAAAACCAAGAAAAGATTACAGAACTTAGGGGTATCAGAAATTTAGACTTCAGAAAAAACGCCATCAAACCAAATGACGATGGGTTGCCTGTAAAACTGGTTTTTCCTTGCGAATCGTTTGAAGGCAGGAAAGCAATTGAGATGCAGTTACACAGTGAAGCTGTTATACAGAAATCTTTGTAAACGGAACTTTTGGGATGGATTTCACGACACGGACATTTTTCGTAAATCAAAATAAGTGCGTTTGAAATTAATACAATAAAATATACAAAAAAGTTTTTCTCTGAGAGAAAGGTTTTATATTACTCTAATTTACACACACTTTACAAGCACCGTTTTCAATTCAGTCTTTTAGTTTCTGCGAAGGTTTTCTTTTTTTTCTCGACGGTTTGGATAATTCCATCTTCTTCGGTGTTCCTTTCAGTTTTGAATTGTCAAAGTTTCATTGAGAGGTTAATCCTATAAAAATGTTTATGTATAAACAAATAATTTTTTAACTGATTATTTTGTTTGTTCGCAAGATTTCTGAATAAACCTTAATATCGGAAAAAAATTCCGACTTTTAAAGCTCTCATGATTCAATAAAATGGCTTTTCCGTACTGAGCATCTTCAACATTAAATAAAGCCCTAAAAACTAGGAAAACCTTTAAAACGGAATCTTGCTAAGCAGGGATTTTTCCGACAATTTAAATGCTTTCGGATATTAAAAACTTTTCCCGTTGAAAAAACTATATAAAAACTAGTAAAATGCACAAGGATTTAGTTTTCATAAAGACGCTACGGCCATATTCATCACTAATTGAACATAAGTTTAACATGGAATCAAGCTTCTAATTGGTATAGTTGAAAAAGGGAAAAACGTTTTAAGCCAATCAGAGTTGTCGGAAAAGCTTGATTCCCGGTTAACTTTAGGTCAAGTTAGTGGTGAATACAGCCGTTACTCTTTGCACGTTACATCCTTGGAAAAAATTAGTTAACCTTTTGTCGTATTTAAAAAAAATCAATATTATCTTACTTGATTCTTGTGCCATAAAACCCTAATAAAACCAAACAAAATAAACGCTTTTTTCTAGTACAAAACTTCTTAAAACTATTATAATTTTAATTATATGACTACATGGTAATTACCCAATATCAAAGCTTTCAAAGATCATTATAAAATACATAAAAATTATAAATTAAACCCTTACCCCCCAACAAACATTTATTAAAAAACAAATTCGAAAATTTTTTTTCGATAAAAAAGTTCAAAAACAATTACACAGTAATTTTTCCTTCTACAAAGCTATAAAACCTTTCAAAAATCGATCATGTAATGCGACCACGGAAAAAATCTCCAAAAACGTGCACGCTTCCTAAAAAAACCGCAACGGAGCATTTATAGAGCCAATACCTAATGCACTTGTAGAGCTCCACAGGTTTAATGGGCCCTCGGTCTCCGGAGTCCCGCTTTCTGCGGAAGGAGAACTTGGAACATTTCTTGGGCGAAGGGGTGGACGACATCTCGCGAGTGTCTCCTCAGGCGAGCGATCCGCTTTGGCATGGCTAAAGATTTCAGGGGAAGGGCACGTTGCTTAGCGACTTAAAAAGCAGAAAGCAAACAAAAGGCCACGCGGAGACTGCGTACTAGGCTAGGCGCGGCACTGTCGATCAACTTTTCAAAGAGAGGACGGGGCTATTTCGGAATAACTAGTTATAGTAGGGGAGCCCATGATGCTAAATGTGGATTTACTCGAGCGCGTCAGATTATTATAGGGGGGATACCTTGCATGCTTTTGAGTAACTCCACAAAATATAAGCCCTCTATGTAGGGGGGTTTGTCTAGAACAGCCCGTTAGATTTGTAAAAAAAAACAGTCACATGTACATACTCGAGCGCGTCAGATTTTAATATTTTTGATGCTCCAACGTATCTCTGATACCCAAGGTATGTTAATCTGCCGATTTGCGTGGTGGGGGTGGCCATCCGGAGCGGTAGAAAACAGAAAAAAAATGGATTTTCTCGAGCGCGTCAGATTTTTAGAGGGGGTGTTAAATGAACCCTAAAAATGTTCCCATTCAAAATTCTGACGTTTTGGAAGTGACGCAAGAACGTAGCGCATTTTTGAAAATGCAAAAAAAAATCGCAAAATTGAAATACTCGAGCGCGTCAGATTTTTATACAGTAGGTGCAGTTTGATGCTCTAGCCATGAATTGCCAAAAATCTGACGATTATGTTGAGGGATATTCTTAATCTGACAGCTAGAACATCCGCCATCGGTAGTGCGAGCGCGTTTCAAAGCCCGTTTTTAGAAGGCCCGTAAGACGTAACAAAACATAATAAAATGAAAAAATCTATTGCATGAGGTAAGAAAGTATCCTTACTACATACACCATGAATTCGATAGAATTTGAACCACTTTTTGAACCGTGGAGTGAGTTTCAAAAGTGCAATATTAATCTTTTAGTCAAAGAATGGAGTTCCCTTAATTGTATTTAGAAAAGTGATGATCGGGGAAGGAATTTTCAATGATCGTAACATTGATCATTGAAACTGTTTGATCATTGCAAATTCTTTCTCCGATCACCATTTTTCTAAATACCATTAAGGGAACTCCATTATTTGACTAAGAGACTAATATTGAAAGTTTTAAAACTCCCCCCACGATTTAGCAAGTGGTCCGATTTCTATCACATTGAGGATTTAAGTGTACGGATATTCCTATACCTCATGCAATAATGTTTTTCATTTTATTATGTTTTGTTTCGTCACACGGACCTTTTAAAAACGGCCTTTTGAAACGCGCTCGCACTACATTAGGTCCTAGCTCTTTAACGGTAAGGCTGCGCCCCACCATCCCTATTCAAAATATGCTTGTCTAGGGCCCCTCTACCTCCCCCAAATTTTTGATTATTTAAATTAGAGTCCACGGCCATAGGCCGTAATGGAAATCTCTAACTCCATAGACGATTTTTATTAGTTCGGCTTGTGGAAATCGGCAGATTATATTATATTCGCAAAATGCATTGTCTGGAAATTATAGAACATTTCAAGGTATCCCTCAGGGATCTGTTTTGAGCCCTACTCTCTTCTCACTACTAATTGCTGGAATGGAAAAAATTGTTGCCCCTTGCCAAATTGGACTTTTTGCAGATGATGTTGTTATCTGGAATCATGATGTGAATCTGACCAAATTGGAAAACTCTTTAAATGGTACCTTGGAGAGTATACAAGGTTTTGCTGAGGAGCACAAACTAAATTTTAATACTAACAAATCTCTAAGCTGCCTTTTTACAGTGAATAGACACATCTTTAATTTCAAACCTAAAATTCGGTTAAAGGGGCAGATCCTCGAGTCTACCAAAGCCCCTACATATCTAGGGTTTACCTTAGATACCGAAATAAATTGTGGCAGACACATTAATGGAATAGCTGAAAAGGGCAGAAAGAGGCTCCAGATTCTAAAGTACATATCTGGCAGAGACTGGGGGGCAGATGCCAAAACCCTTCAAATTACTTACACTTCCCTTATTCGACCTATCCTAGAATATGGATACCAAATCTATCAAATAGCTGCACCAACAAATCTCCAGAAGCTAGAACGTATACAGCTTAGTGCTGCCAGAATCGTCACTGGTCTTAGACATTCCTGCCCAAATGACATAGTGTTATACGAAGCTGATCTACAGCCACTGTATCTTCGAAGGGAAACAGGCTTTGTAAAGTACTTGGCGAAGCTAAAGGCATTGGCACCTCATAACAGAACCTCAAACTTTTTACTGAACTGGACAAACAACCAAAGGTTGAAAAAAGACACCCCCCTTGGTTTAATTGGAAGACGGGGCTTGGATGATTTTGATGTTGAGCCTTGCATTCCTTTTGCTCGGTTGTCGCCGACTGCACTGTTCGATGGCATTGTTTTTATGGACGACTTGGGAACTAATCTTGTGAAACAGGATGAACATCCAGAGTTGTTGTGCCAGCTGGCCCTGGAAGTCATTGGAGACATCCCCGATCAAGCCTTGAAGATTTATACTGATGGAAGCAAAATGGAAAGTGGCAGAACTGGAAGTGGCATATTCTTAAAATCTAGCGGGGAAGAATTGAGAATATCTTTTAGAAACGCAGACCACAGTTCAGTTTTCCGATCCGAACTTCTCGCTATCGACAGAGCTTTAGACCTCGCTTTGGAGAGAAATAATCCTTTTATATGGATTCTCACTGACAGCAGGAGTTCCATTCAGTATTTACGGGACTGGCCAAATATACATGATAAGTTGGGCCAAGATATAATTTCTAAACTGGCTGAATTATCAAAGAACCGTGAGGCAGTCAGATTACAGTGGATTCCCTCGCATGTGGGAGTTTATGGAAATGAGGTGGCCGACTCTTTGGCCAGGGAGGGAAGTTTTGGTACCGATACTCCCTCTTCTAAGCTGCAGGCCAAGGAGGTACTTTCCCTGATTAAAGCGAAAAATAATTTAAGATGGAAGATTCCCCCAGAGCATGACTGGTATGCTGGAAGGTGTCCAGGCTTGTCTCTCGCGGGAATCAGGGAAAGAAAGGCCCAGACTGCTATATCTCGGTTGAGAACCGGTCATATAAAGAGTCTCATGTATAGTGGAGGCCAGAAGAAATATGCCCCATGTCGCTGTTCGGCCGACGCTTCTCCCTCTCACATCATAGAGTGTATTGGCGCCTCTACGAGGCAGCTGGAGAGTGAGGGGGAGGAGATATTCAATCTTCTACTGCGAAGAGATCTTTTGGACTTGGTTTAATTAAATTTACTCCAAGGGGGATTGGCAACAACAACAACAACAACATATTATATTCGTGATTCTTGCATTATTTCCTTCAAAATAAAATAAAATTCAAACGCGCTCGAGAATGTACAGACATCGTTATTTTTTTGCAACTTTGTAACCCTCCCACTCCTTTGCGTCACGCTCAAATCGTCAGATTTTAGAAAACTTAGACTTTTTAGCTGGTAATTAACCTAACTTATCTTTTTCTGACGCGCTCGAGTAAATCCAGGGATCGATTTTTTTTTACAAATCTGACGGGCTGTTCTAGACAAACCCCCCTACATGGAGGGCTTATATTTGGTGGAGTTACTCAAAAGCATGCAAGGTATCCCCCCTATGATAATCTGACGCGCTCGAGTAAATCCACAAAAACACTCTGGGCTCCCCTACTATTACACTCGGGTTGATTTCAGGTCAGGGGATCCCAACTGGGTGCCTGTTGAACACTAACCTAAAATTTTGCAGACCAGACTTACACTTATATCTTTACCCCTTTACCCAATTAATAATAATAATAATAATAATAATAATAATAATAATAATAATAATAATAATAATAATAATAATAATAATAATAATAATAATAATAATAATTTTTATTAACATAATTAAAGAAAAAATAAACATGAATACAGAAAAACTATATTATACGCCAAGGGGAAATAAAAAAACCCGTCCAGGCGTAATAGAAATTAATACATAACTGTATAACGAAAATAAAGGGGGGAAAGGAAAAAAATTACATTAAAACTACAAACTACAAAATAAACACAAGGAAATCACGACAAAATCACACACAATATAATTGGCAAAAGGATGAATAATATTTAAAATGAAAAATTTGCTTCAAAGTGAGAAATACAGATCCAGGTCGTCGATGCGTCGTCAGGTGGTTATACATTCAAAAAGATTTCTTTTGAAAACAGAATAACTATTTGTTTGAATTAAATTTGTAGGTAAACTATTGTACAATTTAGGTGCAAGATAAAAGAAATATGTCCTTTGAAAATGTTGGAATTTCAAATATTTCAGATGATCTAGTATTATATTGCCTGGTTCTAAATTTATATAAAGAAATATATATTATATCGAAAAATATAAAGTAGAATGCGATAAAAAGCATTATGCCGTAATGGTAATAACTTAAGAGACCTAAAATTATGGAGATTAGATTGGTGATTCAGAAGTTTGAAGCTTTTATTTTGTATAGAAATTAAAGGTTGAAGATTGGATTATATTCCCCACCCCAAATGATAGCCGCATAATTAAACAACGAATAAAACCAAGCAAAATATAATAATTTCAGAAAATTTAAACTAACTTTATTTTTAAAGTGGAAAAGCTTATGTAGAACAAAACGTAATTTTTTTCTAGCTCAATTATATGCGTTTTCCATTTAAGATTTGAATCGATAAATCATCCTAAATATTTTATACTATGAACTGATTGAAGGATGTGACAGTGACAATTATTGGAGTTTCTATTGCAAGATAAAGAATGATATTTGATGTTTAAGTTTAAATCACTTCGTCTTAGGCAAAAATGAATATATTTTAAGTATTTAAAACTAAAACAACAGCACTATTCATGCGGTGTTTTAACAACCCATACCAAAATACTCCAGCATTTTAACTTCATATTAATTTCAAGTGTAATGCGGCCCGCGCGAGAATCTTAAGAATAACAATAAATGGATCACTGCTGAAACGAGTTTAACACGCTTAACGTCTATAACATGCATAGAGTTGGCCCCAGCAGTCCCTTGAAAAGCATCAGAATCAAAAGGATGCTTAAATTATAAGGTAAATGAAGCCGAATGTTTTGTAATAATACCTCCAAAGAATTTATATACTTTAAGGTTCTAGTAACTCTAACCGATCAGACAATATTACGCATAAAGGGCAGCACAGTACTGTGGGTTCATTGTGTAAGGTAAGCAAATGTTTCCTTTCCTTGGCCATTGATCGGCTTTTAAACAGAGACAAGCTGATGGAAATGACATATATTTTATACCGCAGAACTATCCGCGGAGGGCGGGGCTCTGGTTAAGCCCCCCCCTCTCCGTGTTCAACCAATTCAGCACGATAGCTTACATTAAAGACTTACACGCACTTGAAACATGCACGTTAGGGCTTTATTAGGGCACGTTAGCGCCAAAAAACACTTTATTTTTTATTTATGTTCTAATAGCGCGGAAAGGGTGCCACTTGGGTCCAATAAGGACGGTGTAAAAAAATTTTTTTTCGATTGGATAATACCTTAAGCTTCCGCATCGCACTTAAAGTTTGATTATTGGCTGCGACAAGAACAAGTTGAACTCCAGCCCAGGAGCAGTTTTTAAACTGTTGACAAATTTCGGCTTCATGGATTTGGTATGATGTTACTGTCGACCAAGTGGGATAACTTAGACACTACACACACTTAAAGTTTGAAAAAATGGATGACTTTTTTACAAAACAACTAAAAAACCAAAGATTAAACGCTCAAATATTGTTCATTATTTCTTTATAAGGAACTTCTTTAGTTTTGGCATAATGCTTCAGGTTCCATTCTTCTATCACTCTTGTTTCATTGGATATAATTTTTTAATGTTCATAGAAATTTTGTAAAGTTGTTTTTCCTGCATTTTTAAACAGCTAATAACTCTAGAACCATACAACTTAAAAACCTGAAATCAGTCCCATTTTGTTCGTAATTTTTTTGTCTTTGATTTATTGTGTATAATGACCATCCTTTTCAAAAAGTTGTTTTCAAAATTTAAAAAAAAATTAATAAAAATTATGTTTTGAAAAAAAATTAAAAGCCTTTTAACTAATCTTAAGTTGAAAATAAAATTTAATCATGTATAAAAAGAATCGAAATTTAGGCAAGTCCCTAAGCTATCCCTAAATTATACAGCAAGTGAGCAATTCACTCATGGAAAATTGGAAGGTTTTTATGTTTATATGACTTAAAACATCTAAGAATTGTCACATAAATTTCAGAAAATACGACAATTAACAGATTCAGTACAAAATCTTACAATGCTAGTTCCCAACTCTAAGTTAATTCAATTTGCATGCATCTCTCTTGAAAATTCCTTAGAATTATGTTTATTTCTAATTGTTTTTACTTTTAACAAGTCAAATCAAAATAAATTAAAAGTTTTAGAAGATAAAAATATTGAATATAAACACATTTCTAAGGAATATTCAGGTAAAATTCATGCACATTGAATTAACTTAAAGTTGAAAATTAGCTCAGGTTTTGTAAAAAAGAGAAAAATTAATAGTCGTATTTTCTGATATTTAAGTGACATTTTTGCGTATCTCTAATCGTATGAACTCTCCATGCTCTTCTTGTATAATTTTAGGGATAATTTAGAGCAGCGGTCGGCAACTGGCGGACCGCGTGGGGTTATTTTGCGGACCGCCAAAACGTTTTAAAAATCATTAATATCTATTTTTACACTTCAAAAGTTAGTTTTACCCGCTCATTAAGCCGCAAACTTCAAAAAATTTCCTGGGGAAACCCCCAGACCCCCATTTTTAATGTGAAAACTTCTATTAGTATTGAAACAAGCGGGTAGCATACTCAAATTACATCGTTGTAAAAATATATGTGATTTGGAAGATAACAATTTAAAGTAGTAATAGTAACTTGTTTTTCTCTCCGGACCTCGATGAAAATTTTCAAAATTATTTGGACTCCACGTAAAATTACTTGCCGACCCCTGATTTAGAGACTTGCCTAAAATTCGAATTTTTATATTGTTTATACATGATTAAATTTTATTTTCAAATTGAAATTGGGTAGTTGAAAAAACTTTTTCAAAATGATGTCATGATGCCGCCAAATAAAGACAAAAAAATTTACGATCAAAATGGGACTGATTTCAGGTTTTTAAGTTGTATAGTTCTAGAGTTATTAGCTGTTTAAAAATGCAGAAAAACAACTTACGCAATTTCTTTGGGCATTAAAAAATTATATCTAACGAAACAAGAGTGATGGAAGAATGGAACCTGAAACATTATGTCTATAACTATATTAGTTCTTCATAAAAAATAATGAACAATATTTGAGAGTTTAATCTTTAGTTTTTTTTAGTTGTTCATAAAAAAGTCATCCATTTGTTCAAACTTTAAGTGCGGTGCGGGATCCTATTATTCAAACGAAAAAATATTTTACACCGTCCTTATTGGACCCAAGTGGCACCCTTTCCACGATATTAGAACATAAATAAAAAATAAAGTGTGTTTTCGGCCCACCCTAATGCACGTTCTTTAAAGACCACAGGTAAAGACAGAAGAGAAGGGAAGATAGCGTTATTGTACTTATTTCATGGGTACTATATGTTATAATTTAAAAAATGTTTTCTTTCCTCTGTGAATGAGTTATTTATCGTTTTTTGCTGAATTATTTACTTGGGAAAAAAGAAAAGATAAACCCATAGCAACAAGAAAGAAACATAGTATGAAAGACAACATATCTAAACAGAGAGACAATTGATATAAAGAATGTATCAAAGCTTTATGTGGAATCATTCGTTTTGTTTTGTCTAAAAAGTACCAAAATATTCGTATATATGTAACAGATTGAAACTAATAATTAAAATTGAGTTTTGATATATACGAGTTGAAACGAGTTCTGTGAGAAAGATAATTTAATAATTTTATATTCTGAAATATTTGCTATTTATTAGTTCTGAATGGAGAAATTTTTAGGAGAAACCATAAGATTGAGATGAGCTGATGATCATAGCTACGGCTACGATCAAAATTATGTGTAGTATGTAATCGGGCTAGAACTAACCGATTTAGGACCAGATTCTTCATAAAAGAGATTTTTATTGCTACAGCCCAGCGCATATTTTTTAATTGGACGTAATTTTGCGCTTTTTTGTTGAGCTTGAGATTTTCAAAAATTTTGATAAAACCTGGAATTTTAGGATTCTTGCTGTTAGAAAAATCGGATTTCCAGGGCTACCCCAGAAAAGTAGCACGCCTGGATTATGATACTACTTCCATTCAATTAATTCTCACATACTCGAAATCGCGAACATTAATTTTACTTTTAATACCGTATTAAGGTGACGGATAATTTTTATGTACGTTTTCACCTGGTATCTGTGTATTTTGTGAATTAATCATTTGAGTACCTTCTGTTTATTTCTACGAAATTAAATTTCACAACCACCATTCAAAAGCTATTTTCACAAAAACAATCTTTTATCCCCAACATTTAAAATATCTAAGAAAAAGGATCCAATTAATTTTAAAAAGATATTTTTTATCAATGTGGCGGGCGTCCGGTTTATCAAAACAAATCGGTTTTGCAATAATGCAACTTCATGTCATTAATGCTAACACAACAATGAAATTTATACGACAACCGATGCAATTAAAAATAACTCAATAACGCAACAGATACTTTCGTCCGTTCTGACTGTGTTTTCAAAAATGAAACATCCCCATGTCATCATCGATACAAAAAGTTTTGTTTCTTATATCAACTTACAGAAAAGATGGATAATAATCCAAATGTGAGTCATTGATTTCAATGACCAAGAAATCATCATCATCATAATTGGCTCGACAGCCCAGGGTGGGCCAGGGCCTTCTGTAGGATTTTCCTCCAAGACTGCCTATTCTTGGCCTGGGTTCTCCAGTTTTTGACTTTGATGACGCTAAAGTCCATTTCCACAGAGTCAATCCATCTCTGTTTGGGTCGACCTCGCCTCCTGGTTGTAAGAGGTTTAGCATAAAAACCTTTCTAACTGGGTTTTCCTCATTCATTCTAGTAACGTGCGCAGCCCATTTCATTCGATTAATTTTAATAGTCTTTAATAGAGGCTCCTTGAAAATCCTATAAATTTCAGAGTTAGTACGTCTTCGCCAAAAGTCATTCTCTTTGACACCCCCAAGAATGCATCTCAGAACCCTTCTTTCAAATATTGCAATTCGGCTCTCTCCGTTCTTAGTTAAAGGCCAAGTTTCGGAACCATATATTAGAACCGGCGATGAGGGTTTTATAAATCAATAATTTAGTTTTCCTTGTAAGAAAACCAGATTTCAAGAAGGTACGGACCAAGAAATATTATAAAGAAAAAACATTATTAGGAATATATAGGAATAAAGATGGTAGAATATTACATTTTCTGGAATATAGGTAATTTTTTATTTCATTTAACAGCACTTTAAATTAAATAATAACCTCAAACTGGGCAATTATTTTTAAGTCAATCTATAACGTTTCCCATTCACATTACTATAGATTCTGATAACGTAATGAGGGCAAGCTGTGCAAATAAGTAGAAATACAAAGACAACGTTTGTTTTGAACATTTTGATTTAATTTAAAATATTTAAAAATATAAAAATAGACATGTTTCGAGGATACATGGATCCTCTTCGTCAATGTGGCGATGTAAGTATGACTATCCAGGGTTGCTGATTTTTTTAAATAAAAAAAAGAATTTTTTTTATTTAAATCAGATTTTTTTTATTTAAACGAATTACTAGCTCTGAACTTCCTGAAACTGATAAATAATATACTGATATTGTAATTTCAATGTGATATAATAGTTTAGGATTACTTACTATCCCAATTTTGATCTATTTTATGCACAATTAATTGAATTAATTAAGCAGTGCGGTTCGCTGCCATTTTAACTGTACCTATCCTAAAATGGTGAATTTGAACAATTATACTATTAGTTACTAAAATTTTTATCCTTTCTATAACTATTTTTGCCCAATTGTGAAATCAATATTAGTTTTAAAAGAAATTGTGACTTCGGGGGGGAAATAGGAAAGCAAAACAAAAAAATAGGAAGATTTTTTTTTGTATTGAGCCCCACGTCTAGCAAGCTTGAGGATGTTATCATCCAGGATTCACGAACTTTCCGGAGTGTGCGACAATTTTTGAAATTGTACAATTTTGAATTTGTACAACATAGCGCGCACGCACCTGTGGGCAAAGGTAACTTGAACTACCAAGGAAACTCACGGACTCCCTACACTGTAAAAAAAGAACGTCTTTTGACGTATTATTTTCCGTGAATTTTTCATGGATTAATTCCGTAAACTACAAAACGGAATTTTCATCGTGAAGTTTCCGTTTTTTAATTTTCCTCTCCTCACGCATGCGTATTATTGTACGATTTCTCCACTAGTTCTGGTGAGACTCAAATATAGTTGTAAATAAGTAATGGAAGTTTGTGCAAGCGTCTTCAGGCGAAACGAACCTTCAGCAAATTTATTATGGGTAAGTAAGTTAAATATATTGTTTTTATTTTTTGTATTATTGGCCGTAATCGGGAATGGCTAGGCTGCCAACGGGTAACCGTTATGCTCATGATCGGGTTAAAGGCGTGGCTTTAAAGTATTTAGGATGGCACCTAGCGGAGCTCGCATGGGGTTGTGGTAGCGCGTCAGTCTAGAGTGCACATGGTCGTAGGTTCGAACCCCAGTAATTATTTTTCAGTAAATTTAATTTTAAATTTTTATTATTCCATTAAAAATTGCAAGAATTAATTTCTCTTGTTTAACAGTCATTCCTTTGTGTTTTTTAAAATGTTTTACTTTATCTAATTTTTTTTTTTTAAAAATTTTAATTATTAATTAATTGAAAATAAAATTATTTCGCTAAAATATTTTATAGAAACATCAAGAATCAAGTCCACAAGGATGCGCATTGCTAATAAAGTATAAAAATCTTGCAGGGATTGTGAAATACAGTACAAAACAGGGATCGAGCCTAGTTGATGGGTACGGGTTGGCGATAGATGACGTAGTCAGAGATAGATTGCCAAGTCTGGCAATCGCGAGTTGAATGACGAATGCTGTGCGCGATTCATCCAAATTGACGTAAGAATGCGCTCTTGTGTTCTGCGTTGTATTGTAACATTCCGAAATGGCCAATTGAGAAGTGATGACGCAAATGACTCGGAAAACCAATCAGCTGTCATGTTGTGCTTAGGGATGTTAAAAATCGTTTCATTCGATTCCGGAATTGATTCCTGAGGCTTGATTCCAACCTAGAATCGATTCCTTAGGGCCAGTATCGAAAAAGTAGGAAGGATAATTAGTAAAATCAAGGATAATTAGTTAATACGGATATTATACTAAAAAATACGGATATTATAAGAGATAAAAATAATATATAATAATATAAATATATAATAGTAATATAATAATAATAATAATCATAATAATATAAATATAAATAGTAATATAATAATTATATAAATATAAAATAGTAATAATAATAATATAAATATAAATAGTAATATAATAATATAAATATAAAATAGTAATAATAATAATATAAATATAAAATAGTAATAATAATAATATAAATATAAAATAGTAATAATAATAATATAAATATAAAATAGTAATAATAATAATATAAATATAAAATAGTAATAATAAAAATATATAATAATAGAAAAATATATAATTATAATATATTATTATTTCTAAATTAATACAGATAATTATTAGCAAATTTGTTAAGTACGATTCCTAAGATTCAATTTCTGCTGGAATCGATTCCTTCAAGGGTTCGATTCCGGAATCCCTTCAGAAAATATTAAGAACTTAGTTGTGGCAATCGCGTTGAATATGCGCGGATTTCAAATATTACGATGTCTCTGCGCATTTCAAAACAGTTCTTTTGTTTTGAAAGGCAGAGATGTGTAAGTTTTCAGTACGGAAATATGGTATGTTATTTGTGTTTTTTATTACTTAAAATGCATTAATGAAGAGTTATTAAGTTGAATTAGGATATTTGTATAAGTATTTTACTATATTAAGAATATTCGCCGGAACCTTAATATTCAGTAAAGCGTATTGAAATACATGCGTAATTATGCGTATCTTATAAGGGTAATTAATCTTTGAAATTATATGTCATTTCTTAATTTATCGGACGAGAAACAAGGCGTCATAGTTAGATTAATATTGCATCATAGTATATTTAAGTCTTGAAAATTCGTCAATCAAGTGATAAATACTTTAAATTATGTTATAATATGTATAAATTGTTTCCTTATTACGTTTAAGCAGTTTAGACTATGTTTTTAGCTGTCTGCAGCTTGGAATTTGGCGCCTTTCGATTTTGGCGACAAAAAAAAACTTAGCGCCAAAAAACGCGCCAAGGCGTACCCATGAAATAGGATTTTACCCAAAACAGTACGTCGCGTCGGCAGCCTAGCAACGGCCGTAGTAAACGTTACCATGCTTTAAAATAGAAATACTCTGATATACTATTTTTAAACAGATATTTAAACATCGTACGATCGCTTTCTTCACCACGTAGCTGAAGTCTTAAAATATTGCATACCTAACTAGTCTTTATTAGATCGCAAAAATGTGATCTAAATAGTTGTGATAACTTGTAACTTTTGATTAGACTTGTATTACTGTGATCGGTAGTGTAAATTATTTAAAAGAATCGTCTATTTGGATTTTACGGATTGTTTGTCATTTTTTTTTCAAAATTATAATCAGGAATATACTGAATCACAATAATATTAGTAATAATACGAACAATCCCTAAAATAACGGAAAGTTCCACTCCAATGACGAAAAGATATTAAACGAACGTTCTCTAAAATAACGGAAGGTTTCCCTCCTTTCACAGAAAAATACAAAACGGACATTCCCTCAAATGACGGAAAAAGAAAATACGGATACCTTCTCAAATGATGAAAATAATCCGGGAAATTTACGTTTATTGAAGAAAGATTTTTTTACAGTGTAGGAAAGTGCTGCGGACCCACTGCTGAAAGTGCTGCGGAGAAAGATCTGCTTATGTAGCTAATCTTACTTAGAACCAATGGTCGGACCTAATTCTTCATAAAAGATTAAAAATCCCTAACACAAGTAGAATAGAAAATTACAGTATATTTGGTTTCATGCACGAGAGTACTAAAAAGTCATGAAATGGCAATCAATTAGGTTCCTGATTTAAACATAGTACAACACCATTTGGGATCATGAAATGAAGTACTTTTTCTGCAAAGACAAGAAATTATGCAAGTAAATTATTCTTAAATTTTGGAGTACTTTCTATACATATCAGAGGTTCTCAAACTGTGAGTCACCATACAGTTTTTCACAGGTCGTGACAATATTTTGAATTTGTCTGAATAAATAGTAAAAGTATCATAATTTTTCCAACGTGTTGTTGACTTTTGAAAATTATCAAATTACCACATGTAAAAAGAAAAAGAGAGCAATTATAAAAATTACCCTACTATGTTTTAAACGCAAAGGACAATTGAAGTAAAATAGGAGAGAACGGGGATGAATGGGACAAATTTCACATTTTGCTAAAATTGAAAAAAATATACATTTTTCAATCCTGTAACAAGTTTAAAACCAATAATTGAACTCTTGGTTACATTATAAATGCATGTATTCAATCAATTACCCATTATTTAAGCTCCAAGAAAAGTTTTTATGAACGTATGTATTTTGTCCCATTCATCCCCGTGGTGGGGATGAATGGGACACCGAGTGGGGATGAATGGGACACTTAAAAAAAGTTAAAATATTTACAAAATAACAAAGGACCTAACCCCCAAAGCCATTCCTCTCCTGCAAGTAACATTTTCCCTGCCATTTTGAAGAAAATTTTCATAAAAATAGAGCATAAAAACCTAACTTGTTTGAATAATTGTTTAACCATAACATATTTGAGATGACAGTTACAACTATTTGCTCATTAAGACTTTGCATATTCACACATGAGTTTGGAACATAAAACACAAGTTTAAACATAATTTTTTGCACCCTATTTTTGTAAACTTTATCAGAAATTACTTAAAAGAGTTGAATATATTAAGCTATTGATGGAAAGTTTTAGAAACAAGAAATGAAGTGATAATGGAACTGTCCCATTCATCCCTGCAACTCTTGTCCCATTCATCCCCGCACCCACTTATTTTTGAAAAACTAAAATTAGACTAGGAAAAAATCCATGGATTTTCTTCATTTAAATTGGAAACCATACTAATATAAGTACTCTTTCAACACACTGTAAAATTTATAGCTTTAGTTAAATTATTTTTTAATAAATAATTATAGAAGTAAAACGATAAAAGTTACTTTTGGTATGGGAAAACACATTTAGTAGTCCTTTTTATACAAAAATGGAAGCTGATGTCAATGAACACACTTTTTTGAATAGGCTAGGTCAGAGTTTCTCAAACTGTGGGTCGCGACCCACTGGTGGGTCGCCAGTCAGTTTTTGGTGGGTCGCGAGAAGATTTTTAATTTTTCACAAACGGTGTTATTGACTTTTGAATTATCAAGCTATTAGTTGAACTTTTGAAATTATCAAATTACCATACTATATAGTAAAAAGAATTTGGAGTGGAACGGAAAATGCAATTAATGTAAATACGTACTATGTGTGTCACTTTAATGTGCCGATAATGCAGATCTAGTCGGTTATTCAAATAAGATTCGAAAAAAATTTTTAGTGTTTCTCCCCATCCACACTGGGGGGGATCAATGCAAATTTTAAGGATTTTCTTGGGAAATGATGCAACTGATGTTATTTATCCCATATTGCTAAAACACAAGTTAAAACCATGTTTTTAAGGGTCAAATTTTAAAAATTTCTCTGGGGAAGTACCCCTAGACCCCCCTTTTTACTGTAGGGATCATTGTTAGACCACAATTAAACTATTTCATACCCTTCTAACTAAATAGTTGGTGAACACCCCCCAGTCAGAGAAGTTAAAATTCTGTCGGGAAGGAGCATGAGATAATTATCTCAGTTCAGTTAATTATAAATAACTGAAGTCGGTGGGTCGCGTTAGATTTTGTTTCTCAAAAGTGGGTCGCGATGTTAAAAAGTTTGAGAACCCCTGGGCTAGGTACTACTATCTTATGGCTGAAATAACAAAAATTTAAAGTGAAGTTAAGGTATAAAAAATTGAGCTGTCCCTTTCATCCCCGTTCTCCCCTATATTTATTTTTTGGTGTAACTGTATTTTATTTTGAAAGCATGTTTAATTACAATTAAATTAAAATTAATAAATCAAAATAATCTAGAATGTAAACAAAAGCCACGCCCTCAGCGGTAAAATTATCAAATGTTTACCGGTCCGTGGTTGTTAAAAGGTTGGGGACCACTGTTCTAGATGGCTATGGTAAGGGTACTACTATCTTAGGGGGCATCCATAAATTACGTGAGGCGTTTTTTCCAAAATCTGGACCCCCCCCTCCCCCCTTGGTGAGATTTAGTGAGATTTTGCTGGACCCCCCCTCCCCCCCAAGTGAGATTTACCTACAATTTTTTATAAATAATTTGAAGTATCTTATCTGTTTCTCATACTTAAAAAAAGAAAATCGTATAATTTCTAACTTAAAAAGTTGACGTGAGATTTTAATCGACCCCCCTCCCCCCTTGGTGAGATTTGGTGAGATTTTTCCAAACCCCTCCCCCCCCCTATTTGACCTCACGTAATTTATGGATGGCCTCTTATGGCTGAAATAACAAAAATTTAAAGTGAAATTAAGGTATAAAAAATTGAGCTGTCCCGTTCATCCCCTGTCCCATTCACCCCCGTTCTCCCCTACACATCTTTTTATTGTGCTGAGAATGCAAAATTAGTCAGTTATTCAAATGAGATATGAAAAAAAATTTCTCATGGGTGGGTCCAGAGGCAAGGACGGATTAAGGGGGGGCGGTGGGGGCGATCGCCCCCCCCCTTGCCCTGAGACGAAAACATTTTTTTGGTTTCAAATAACAAAACTTTGTTCGTAATAAATTTCGAAGTAAAATAGCTTTCAGTAAACCACGCAAGTGAAATAGCTCCTGTTGGATGGGGTCCCCAAACAGGCCCCCTTTAACCTTGGCTGTCACCTTGAAGAGGACATTCAAACAAGATAACCGGACAGTCGTTCTGTCGTTAGTTTATCTGCACTCCCGTACCCTATGTTGTTTTCGTTTCCTCTGAGGAACTGGAAGAGAGGGAGGGGATAGGTGGCTCATTCCCCTCGGTTCTCGGTAAGGGGATATCGCCCTCCCCCCCTTCTAGTGAAAATATTCACGTGAGGTGCTTCTCAAACACCAGTTGGTCACTGCCTAATGAGACAATTTCAGTGCTTCGGGTCGCGAGTGAAAATTGTCATTGTTGTTGGAGAACTTTGAGCTGTGGCCTGTGGGACATTTTATCTTCAAGCGTTTGCCTACCAATTTATATATTTTTCTATATGCAAGGAGAAAAATGTAAGTTCATACTCAACTCTTTTAAAAGAATGTTTGTTTCATGTATTTAAAATTATGACTAGGTCTGGAAGTCTGTTTCGAATATTACACGTTTCAAGGGATTTTCGATCGATTTATACTAGCTTTATGTTACATACTTCGGTTTATTCACATGTTTTTACATATTTAAGCAAATTTTTAAAATTAAGTATAACTTTATGAATCTAATATTGTAGATGAAATTTAGTGAACTCAATGCTAAATTTACTAACCAAAAGTTGTGTATACATAATTAAGAGTAATTGAATGTGTCAATTTTGTGTTTTTCAAAACTTAACTGCTTAAACGCCTTTCTTTCGTTTAAAAAAAGCTCTCTATAACAATCATTACTTTTTCTCTCTTCTCTCTCCTAATCGTTACTCTTATATCTATTCGTTTTGTTCCTATGTCCTCTTTTTAGACTTTAAAAACACTTTTATTTTTTCTACTTGGGAAAATACCCTTGAAGAAGGATTAATTAGCCGATCATTAAGTTTTGGCTTTTTAAGCTTGGTATTTTACCCGCTTTATATATTCCGGATTCGGATATAGTATTCGAGGGATTTGAAAACTCTATCTGGAAGATTAGCTTTTAATAACGTAATAATAAGTCAATAAAAATTAATTTAAAATCCATAAAACATGAGTTTTTTGCTGTGAATAAATTATTATGTGGAAGATTTTTAAAACATAATGCTCTTATAAAGTCAACAGCAAACGGAGTTGGCAGTGGAAGACCTACGGGGGGGGTACGGGCTGAAGCCCCCCCCAAAACGTCTACAAGAAGAACAAGAACAAGAACATTTATTTGTTTTCAAGAAACACGGCAAAATATACATTACAAAAAAAAACACATATACTATAAAGAAATAAAAGGAGAAAAATATTATTACAGTTGTTTGGGTTACTCAGGGGTCAACGCAGTGACCCATATGAGTAACTAATAAAAGGTAAAAATTAAAATAATTTTAAGTATATTATATTACATTTGAAAATTATATTTGAAGATATTTAATACAAAAAAAAGAAAAAGTAAATAAATTACACTGAAATACAAGTGAACCACCGCAAGGTGAGCTTCAGTATGATAAATTTAGGTTAAAAAAGAGCGTTCGTGAGGAAAAAAAAATCAGAAGAAATCTTCAATTTTATCTATTGTCATTACAAAATGTTTAAGTTGTTTTTTGAATTTAATTGGGGATCCCTCTGATTTCAAGTCATCGGGTAAAGAATTATAGAATTTAGGTGATAGATAAACAAAATTTTTATGAAAGATCTCTTTATTTGATTTAGGAACGGAATATAGGTTTTTTGATCGTAAATCATAACCAATATCTCGTAAATCAGAACCATGGTCATATTTTACAAAACATATTATGGTTTTAAAGAAAAAAAGATGTCGAATCGGTAATATATTCAATTTTCGGTATAAATCTATTATTGTTGACTGGTTACTACCATTCAAAAACTTTATTATTTTATTTTGAATTTTTATTATAGGTTTTATGTTTTCTAAGTAGTCACCTCCCCAGACAATTAGACCATAACTTAAGATTGAGTTTACCCAAGAATGATACAATTGCAACAAAAAATTCCTATTTATGATTTTTTTATGTGATAAAATTTATAAAGAACATAACGAAGTTTATTTGTTAAATAGCTCACATGTGATTTCCATTTTAAAGTTGAGTCTACGAATAATCCAAGGTATCTAATAGTTGTTACTTGTTGGAGAGAGGGGCATTTACAATCAAAAACTTTACACTCATTGAGATGAAAACAGAGACTTAGTCATTTAGATGGTCCATAGATGCTAAAGTTAATAAATTTAGTTTTATTTGTGTTGATAGACAGTTTGTTAGCGTTAAACCATTTTTTGATTACTAAAAGATCTTCGTTGATATGATTTTGTAAATCTTCATAGTTAGAACATGAATATAAAATTACTGTGTCATCAGCATAAGTTATGATTTTGCCCTTTATTTTTAATTTACAGAAATCATTAATGTATATGATAAATAATAATGGTCCAAGGATTGAGCCTTGTGGTACACCAGATTTTATATTTAAAAGTTTACTTTTGTAATCACCAAAACCTACAAACTGTTTTCGATTTTTTAGATAAGAAGTGAACCAATTTATTCCAGCACCGCGAATTCCAATAGAATATAGTTTATCAATTAATATATCGTGATCTACGCTGTCAAAAGCTTTAGAGATGTCCAAGAATACAGCAGCCGATTTACAGTTTTTGTCTATACTGTTATAGTTATATTTTGTAAATGCTAATAGTGCGTTTTCAGTACTAAGGCCTGGTATGAATCCGAATTGGTTTTCAGAAATGATTTTGAAAGTTTTCAAATAGTCGTAGAGTCTGGTGTGCACTATTTTTTCTAAAACCTTAGAGAAAACTGGTAGAAGATAAATTGGTCGATAGTTTGAAAAATCATTAATATCTCCAGATTTATGAACAGGGACAACTATTGCAGTTTTTAGAGATGAAGGGAAGCTACCTTCTAAAAGGGATACGTTAATTATTTTTGTAATGACAGAGATATGATGGTTAGCCACTATTTTAAGTAGTTTTGACGAGATTCTGTCATAACCAGGAGATTTTTTATCATCCAAGGAGTGTATTATTTTGTAGGTTTCCAGGTCAGTTGTCTCAGTAAGAAAGAAAGTGTTTAATTGACTAGCTAAATACGTTTTGTAATTACAATTTTCTGTAAATGAAGCGCTTGATCCCATATTTATAAAAAACTGGTTGATGTTTTCTGCTAATAGCCCATGATTGTTGGATAAAGGCTTTTTGTCTCTTGAGCGAGAGTTAGTGATTTGATTTACAAAATTCCATTGCTTTTTTATGCTTGTACATTTTAAAAATTCAGACTTGAAATAATTATGCTTAGTGTTTTTTATTTTGACCTTTAATTCCTTTTGTATAGCTCTATAATTTTGCTCGTGAATAATATCAAAGGGATATTTTTTATGTTTTTTATAAAGATACGTTTTTCTTTGAACCAATTTCAATATTTCATCGTTAATCCAGTTTTTATTTGTTTTAGAGTTAGATAACTTGAAATAGTAAGTATAGTTGAACAGTATATTTCTTAGTACGTTTGCAAAATTATCATATAAAGTATCAACATCATTGCAGTTTGAGTTAAAAGAAAATACATAGTTTAATAGAAAATTATTAATTTTATCATAGTTTACTCTTGAGATTTTAGGAACATGAAGAACATTAGCTTTGTTTGGGGCACAATATTCTAGCAGACACACAATCGGATAATGATCCGTCAGATTATTGGTAAAAATAGCTGACTTGGAACTCATATTGAAATTACGAAAAAACAAATGATCAATGCAAGAGTTAGATTGATTACGAGTAATACCCTCAATTAGTGACCTAAAACCCTCATAGCTAAGAAGATTTTGATATTCTTGAATAGCATTAGAATTTGTTAATAAATCAATATTTAAATCACCAACTAATAAGACATTTTTAGAGTTTAGAGTTTTTAGCTTATTTGATAACTCAAGATTAAAACAATCAATACTGAAACTTAAAGAACGGTATAAACAGATTATAGTCAAATCAAGAAAATTATCATGTAATAAGATTGTTTCCGCAGTTACCATTGTAAATAAAGCATCATTACAAACATTTAAATGATTTCTTACGTAAACAGCTATACCTCCCGATTTATTACTATCTCTGCAGTAAAAATACGAGTTAAAATTGTTTAAATTATAGAGAGGAGTTTCATGATCAAAGATCCAAATTTCTGATAAGACAAGAATATGTATTAAATTTAAAGAAGAATCCAAGAGTGCTTGTAGTTCGTCAAAATTAGAGCGAAGGCTTCTGATATTAAAGTGAACTATTTTCATATAGCATGAGGAGTTAGTATCTGGCTGGGATAAGAAATTTTTAAATTCATTTAGGGTGTTTACATAAACAAAGGAATTTTCAACATCAACAAGACTATCAAAAACAGAATTTGTGTCCTTAGCTAACATTCAACAGATCGTCAGTACTTGTAATTCGAAACACCCTTGAACTTTCATTCTCCCTAATAAAAATTTTCCCATCCTTGAACCATGCAAATTTAAAGTTTTTGTCAGCTTTAAACCTTCTACAATGGTAAAATAGTTCTTTTCGACTGGGTATTAAATGTTCGTTCAGGAATATAGGTTGGTTTTGAAATCTTGTGTTGATTTGAGAGGCAGTAATTCTTTTTACCTTTGCAGCCCTTAGACATATATCTCTATCCTGCTTTTTAATGAATTGAACTACGATTGGCTTTGGCTTATCTTTTTTCACAGTAGGGACCCTATGAACTGTAGCGACTTGACTCATCATATCAATTCCAAGGCAAGAAAACACACTATTCAAGACATCATTGATGTTCTCATTTTCAACTTCTGGGAGATCAGTGATCTCTAGGTTTGTTCGTCTTGAGTATTGCTGAAGATCAGCTATTTCAGATTTCACTACTTTCAGTTCAGCTGCAATATGGCAGTTATCCCGCTTTAGATCTTCTTTTTCTTTTTTGAGCTGTTGTATCTCAGATGACAAGCTAGATATTGTGGAATTCAAGTCTTTAATTAGCTCACTGTTGTGATCTAAGCTGTTTTCATAATCTTTAAATTGAGCTTGAATGTATTCTTTAAGGCCTTTAATTTCACCTCTAAGAAAATTTTCCAGGTCTAGGTTGCTTCTTGGGATGCCGGAAGAAACTTGTAATTCGTTGTTATCGACTGATCTATCCATTTCATCTGTTTGTTTTGGTATTAATAATTCAGGATTGCTGATTGCAGGCTGATCGTACTTACATCTGATGCATTTCCAAGTGTCGAAAGTTCGATCAGACTTCATTTTTCTGAAAGTTTTAAGTGATATGCCCACACAGATCCCATGAAAATCCTTTTTACAGGCTCCAGCACAAGAAATTTTTTCACTTTCATCCGATATTTGGCTCTCACAAGCCAAACAGATTCTGGCAGACATGACGAAGACACTTTGCAAACCAAATCAGCAACAAATATTGACAGATCGCTCTGAATTATGAATATTCTGAAGCTCACATATATTTACAGTACTTGTAGTAAGTTAAGATATTTTCAAATCAAAATATAAAGTAAGAAATATTGTTTAGACGAGAGAGCAGAAAAATACGCCACACCGTGCAATGGCCACCTGTTGCCAATGCCACCTGTGCCTAATATTTTACTAAGTTTGTCAAAACGCAAAAAATCTATACCTGAAATTCGGATGAGGTGTACCAAAACGAGTTGAAAAAGTGGGGTTTTTGACTTAAATTTCCGAAAAAGGGTTTGAATAGTTATTTAATGTTTCACAATTTTATCCTTAAAATAACTTTCAACATGCAGAATAATCATAAAATTAAAATTACCCTAAAAAAATCGGACCACCCACCCGTTGAAAAGTTTCTTAATCCGTGCCTGTCTAGAGGGGGCCATGCCCAGATGCTCACCCCCGAGAAATCTTAACAAACCCAAACCTAACTTACCCAAAACTCTAAACCCCCCAAAAAACATTATCATGCTAAAATTTAAATAAATTCCCCAAAATTTTTTACTCTTTTAAATGAATAAGCTCTTTTTTGTGATTCTATGCTACTCTCAAATTCGTTTTGACCATTACCAATATCTGCTTGGACGACACACATTTTCATTTCATGGATATTGCCTATTAAGCCTAAAATTTTTTTTGAGAATATACACAATGCACCTTCACAAAATATAATATTTTCCTGCAGTTTCTTCTAATAAAATGTAATAAATTAATGAAATTGTTTTAGCATATCTGAGGAGTTTAAGACAATTATCATCCTAATTAAATACCACTGACCCAATTTGAATCCCCACTATACTCTATTCATTTAGAATTGGCGCTTGAGAAATAGTGCTTTCTCCCACGTAGAGGAGTAACCATAGTTACGCTCTTTGAGCAGCCAATAGTAAGCCTTCATCGTCACTTTGACGTGGATAGTTGCTATGGTTACCGATCGTTGGTGGGGGAAGGAAATATTTTCAAGCGCCAGTTTAAAATGAACAGAGTATAACTAGTCTTAAGTTTTTCTGGTACAGGACATAAAACACTTCTGTAGAAAACTGCCTACTTCTAACCTCTAAACAGACATTGGAAGGGCTTGGTGGATGAAGGGGCTATGTTACAAGGCCTGTCCCGAAAGTAACGAGACTGAATTCCAGTCAGAATTAGGGAATTCAGTCTCGTTACTTTCGGGACAGGCCTTAAAACATAGCCCCTTCATCACCAAGCCCTTCAATTGAAAGAGGTCCAAAACATTAGTCTAAAAAAAATTTTTGGGGTTCTATTGAACTTCAATACAACGGCAGTTTTAGGACTTGAAATCTCTGTACCAGTGTCCCTCCCCTACGTCTTTTTCTTTTGATATTCAATGGAACGAGATGGGAAAGTGTACTGATATAATAAACCATGAAATATAACTCACAGCACAGCAAGTTTTCAGCCCTCTGTTACGACACAGGGTCACTTTTTGGGTAAGATGTATGACATGCAAGTGCAACACCAACAGAGAAGGGTTTATCGTTAGGCTTACCATATTTTCTAGGGTCCAACCCAGGACATATTTTTAAAATTTCTTAATAAGTGCTCTATATAATTACCAAAGATTACAAACTAAGAAAACACTGTTCAAACTAATAAACGTTAATCAGAAATATGACATTTTATATTTTCATTTAACATTACTTTTTCAAAAATTGTTTGATTGACTTAATTTTTATCATAAAATTTTCTGAAAGTAAGTTTTGAGAAGTAATTAGACTTAAGAAAATGTAATTAAATTCAATTTTTAAACAGAGGTCAGGATTTTTGTCTGGGAAATCTTAAATGTATGAAACCCCGGACAGCTCTAAAAACCCCAGACTGTTATTCTACGTAGAAGTAGGTAAACAAATGCAGTTTGAAAATTGTTATCCAAAATTTTAAAAAATTGTGTCCAGTCTTAAAATTACGAAAACCCAGGACATTTTGGGATCCAGGACATTTCTCAGGACAGCCTTCGAAACCCAGGACTGTCCTGGGTAAACCAGGACGTATGGTAAGCCTAGTTATCGTAGATTAGGTTGAAACCAGTGCTCAGATTGGGGGGATGCAGTGACCGTAATATTTGGACCACCCCCTCCCCTCCTAAGAGTTTCTAACCAAAAAATGTAAATATCTATGACTTACATCTCTTTATTTTATTACTAAAAAATCATTAACTCTTTCATTTTAAACTTGATTCAAAAACTATTTGGAAAAGTAGTACCTCAAATACTTAATCTTGCAAGACATCGCTCGACAAAATTTAAAACTAGTGGATTCGGTGAATAACAACTTAGAAGTTACTCTAAAAAATGTCTTCATATGCAAAAGTAAGTGCAAGCTTAAAAGGAAGTAGACATTAGTCGCTCTTGATTCGGGATAAACCATGGGATAAACACATGGAACTAGGAAGATAGGGAACTGCCGTATCAACTTTGACAGGCGCCAATGTTGGGTGACCTAGGGGGCGCTACGTACGCGGTTGGTTGGTTGGCTTGGTAGAACCGCGGCTTCGTCTTCTTGAAATAAAACAGCAGAAAAAATGAAATCGCTAGGTAGAAAATATGCTGAAACATGTAACTAACTTAGGAACGTGCGAGAGTTCGTTTCCTCCACTGAGCTGTGTCCTCCTCCGCTCCGCATGTAACTTATCAATCAAGCACCATGAAAAAAAACTAAGACAAAGCGGCTTTTAGTGAGCAAGCATATGTCTCTACCCATCGATTTCTCTCCTCTGATCAACCAAATATGCACACGTAGCTCCCTCTATGTCACCCATCTTTGGCGTCTGGGAAATCCATTGGAGAGATAGACCACGGCAGTTCCCTATATTCCTAGTTCCATGGATAAACACCGATTCGAAATCAAAACAAACAAAACAGGTGTCTGTTTTCAGCCAGAGTTTAGACGACTGTAATGACTGCAGCAGCATAACAATTTTAAGAAATTTTGATAAATGCATTTTCACTCATTCAAAGATAAAATTTAAAACACTTAGACTTTTGATAGATATTTGTTTCAATTATGGCAGTTATTTAAATGAAGTAATTTACGATTTAAAAGGAAATTACAGAAAATAACTTTAACCCGTTCCCGTTATGGTTCAAGGAAAAGCCAACTCCACTCCATTTCCACTGAAATCAAATATAAACAAAACAAATCCACATGTTATGTTATTATGATCTTGTTTCGATGCCTTTTAATATAAATAATAACAGCTATTTTTTTCAGTGTCAAGTTCATCATAAGCTATTTTAGAAGTATGTAATACTCTCAGAAAATACTAGATTTTTTTCCTTGTTATACATGTGTGATTTGTTAAGGTTAATCAAACATCAAAGTCTCGATTATTTTTATTGAGCTGTCTTTTAATGATGTCACGTTACGTTTGGAGGGTGGTTATGAGGACTCTTTCTAAAGCTGTTCCGAATTGACTTCTCAGATTGCAAATCAACATAAAATCCTAAACAATTTTTGGTGGTTAAAATGTCTCACAATAACATATGAATATTAATTCGTAAATATTCTAAAACTATAAGATACTGGTTCTCTTCAGCACGAATAAAATTATGATGACCTAAGTTTTTCTTGACCTTATATTTCTTATTTATTATTTATTTTCTTAAGTAAGTTGAACTTGTGCTAGACATTTTCTGTAGGAGGCGACCAGGCGCAAAGCTCCAAGGGAAGGGCACTTTTGTGGATCATCTCTACCATATTAAGCATACTATATAAGCTATACTTAATTGGAAAAACCTGCTTGCATTTAAATGGGCTGTTAAGGTAAAATTTTTGGGTAATTTACATATTATCCTATTGGCCGTTCAGCGGCACAGTTATAGAGCTAGTAATGGGGTTTGATAAAGTTTTTTGCATTCACTGGAACAGTCAACAGAACAACAGTACATAAGAACCAACATTTGTAATTGTATTTAATTTTTTTGTTTAAAGGTATGCACCATTAACTATGATGACCAACTATGACTATTTTAGGTCAACAATGGACTTTTCTTGGAAAGAAATTGCTAAAGCTGAATCTGCTGTTGCCGTGCCTGAGGAAAATTTTTGGAGTGGAGTTACAGTTTGGATTAATAGGCCTCATCTATTAAATCCAAAAATTTTAGCTGCTGAACCTTTAAAAACTTGGATGAATTTTTCTGATAATGTTGAACTGATGCATAAATTAAGTTCTGGGAATTTTTCTGTAGATAATTTGAAAGGTTCATTCCAGGCAAAATTAAGCTCAGATTTAGCAGAAGTTGAAAATCATATCAGTCTAAATGATGAAGTATTTGATCCTAATTTACTTACAAAATCAAGTGATGAGCACTTAACTTTATTATTAAGAAATTTACTTCCTAAACAAATTAAAGTGTACCAGTGTGTTTTGGAAGCTGTACTAGTTGGTAATATTTTTTTCTACACTTTTTAACATTATTATTTTCTCAGTGATTTACACCTTATTACTAGTTACTCAGTCTTAAATTATCTAAAAAATTATTTGACCCCCAAAATGTTTAACTATGAGCAAAATGAGGTCTGGTGGAATAATTAAAATGGCCCAAAGTAGGCCACTTTACCAACTGCCAGTGTTTTCTCATTTCAATAGCAGAGTAGATTTGTAGTAAGACTGAAGCCATTGCCCCAAATACATGCTGATATCTATATTTCTTTTCCATTAACTAGTGGTGCCCTTTGCCTTGAATCCTTGTGGAGCTTGGTAATTCCAAGTGGCACACGACAACAACAACATTAACTAGTGAGCTGAAGGCTCAATACTGTTCCCCATGCCAAAGACGTAGCCAAGAAACGGATTTGAAGATACTTTCCCCTTTCTGAATATCTGAAATTTTCCTCTTTGACAGTATTAAAACTACCCCACACACAACCCCCTCAGAAATTTCTTTCAGGCTACTCCATTAGCCAATGCCACCCACACATTTAAAAACAATAACCCCTTTTTATTTAAAGGGAGTCAAACAGGTGTTTTACCCTGAATGACCAGCTTTGTAATTGGATACTCTTGCCCAATACTTCCCAATTATAGTTATTCCCTTTAAACCACGCTCCTTAAATATTTTTTCTGTTTGGTTGGTGACAATAATCTACTTTTTTTTATTAAATACTATGCTTGTATGAATAATATATATATATTGTTTTAAATAGGGCTACTTTGTAACATAAAAAGTGATATTATTCATAAGTAATGGGCCTCGTTAAATCATTCATATTTTCAGATAAGTTAGGGGGCTGTGTTACATTCTATCCAAATGTGGATGATGTAAGAATATCAAATATCACTCCTGCTTTCCCTTATAGATTGAAAAAAATTAACAATGGGTGAGTAATTTCTTATAAAATTCATAACTTTATTGTCTAAATAAATTTTTCCTCATTTAATTAATGTAAGACTAAGCAGAGAATATAGGTTAACGAGCCATTTCATGTGGTCTTTAGTTGCAGGCTTGGCTTGAATAAAAGGATTTAATCTGATAGTAGAATTACTCAGTTTATTATTCAAATAGTATATTTGTATTGTACAGAAATTAATCCGGAATTTGTGGACAAACAAAAAAGGTTAAATCAAAAATAATGGTTGCTTTGAACTTCTGTTAGGTTAAGGTTAATGTACAAAAAATCAGATTTTAAAATAGTGACGCAACCAATGCTGAATGGATTACCCCTAATGAGGACCTAAGGTTTAAGACATGTGCTGGTTAGGTGGTCCTTCCCAAGCCAACTTGGTGTTCATTTTGTCCACCCTCTGAAGGGATAAAATACTTTTGCTGGTTGACCTTGCTTAGCCCAAGGTTTAAACTTTAAACCTTGAACATGTGGCATGGGAGTATTAAATGTTACCCCTATGCCACCAGGCCTCATTGACAGTAAAAGGGTAGAAAAAAACTTGGTCAAAGTTTTTTTTACATTATTTTATTTTTATGTAAAATTTTCAAAATTGAGAAACAGTTTTATGTGTACTAAAAAAACTCTTTTAGATTAATTTTAGAGGTGCTGGAAACCACTGAAGAAAAAAGCCATAGACGTCTTGAATCAGAAAAATGGTTGAAAGAAAAGGTTCTGGGTAAAATTCTGAGATGGAGTGAATATGTACCAAAACAACCAGTTATTCCATCCTTAAGGTTAATTTCTCTGAAAATATACCACTCTAATTTAAATGAATTGAAGATGAAGTATGGAAAAAACTTTGTTAAGGTAAAAATTTATAACTTTTAAACAATATGATTAAAATAGTTCTATGTATTTTTCTATTCTTCCTCCTAATTTAGATATGGCCTGAATATAATAATACAGATCCTGGGAAATTTGTATATGAAGATATTTCAACTGCTTCCTACCTAATTGTAAGTTCTGCCTGCAAATTCTCAAAAGCTTAGTTATGTTGTTGATGATAAGATATGAACCTCTTTAATTTTCATTTATAAGCAATATTAAAATTTCTACACTCTGGATGTTGCTAATAGTATTGATTTTGCCATAACTAACAAACCATCCTAGTAACTGTTAGCGCATGAATGTCTTATTATTATTTTTACAGACTCTTTGGGCTGAAGAGAGGAAGAAGTTTAACCTGGAAAAAAAGCAATCTTTTGTTGATTTGGGATGCGGAAATGGATTTCTGGCTCACATTCTTTCTGCTGAAGGGGTATAGTATTTCTTTTATGAAATTTAATATCCGAATACCAGTGGATTTTAATTTGTTAAATACCTTGTTGTAATTGAGTAACCAAAGTGTACAATCATTAACCAAATTATTTCAAAAACTTATAAAGAGACATCTGACTTGGAGACTTTACTTTTTTCACAATATTTTAAAAGCTCAAGCTCATTAAAGGTTTTGATAGAAACCATTCCAATGTTTTTAAAAATTATGAAAAACATGGATTTGAACCTAATTCTAATTGACAGGAGCAGCTTCAAGACACTTTGATCTAACGGACTGCCATGTAGAATATACAATCTAGCCTCATTTAACCTTGGTGCCATTGGTCCAATTTATGAACTAAAACTTTTCAATTTTGTGTAAAAAAATATTTTTTACCCAAGTAGGTTGTAGTGTATTTTATGGTTTTTAGTTTGGATGAGATTTTTAGACTTAAAACAGTCTACTGTATGAGAAAATCAGCTTATGCTCTTATGAACCAAAAATTTTTTACTCAAAATAACACAACCCTTTTTCTTAATACCAGTCCTTGACTTGTGTAATAAATTTTAATATATTTAGGCAATTTAATATATCTAAAGGGTATTTGATTTACAGCCTGGATTAAATAAAAATGCATTTGGGCACTTAATTTCATTTAATTTAATTCCATTTTTTGATTTTATGGTATTTTTGTAAACCATGTTTTTAACTTATAAACAGCTAGGCTTCATAATAAGTTCAGAAATTTGCAATACATTTAATTTGCTATGGTGATTTTTTGGATGAAATTATTATACTTTCAACTTGGTTATTCCAAAACTTATTCTATTCACTTTTATGGGTTTTGTAATGCGATTAAAACACCAAAATTATAATAACTTGCCTTAATCCTTAGCACCCAGGCATTGGACTGGATCTTAGAAAGAGAAAAATGTGGAATGCCTATGGTTCCGAAACAAAGCTTTGTGTAAGTTCAATTACTCACTCTTTATCAATCTGGTCTAGAAAGATTGCTGGCACACCTTGATGTGCTGAAGCAAGCTGATCCAGATTTTGTTTTGAATACAGGATTTTTGTTTTAAAATAATTTTTTTCATGTTTGTTTATATCTTTATTACTATTTACACAACTCTTTATTTTATAAGATCATTTTGATATACATTAAACAACCTTTAAGTTAGGATAAATGGCATGGATTATATATATGCTATTTTAGTGTGTATCATTTTGTTAAAAGTATTTATTTTGTGACTGTCACAAGTTTTGTTTATTCATAGAGAAAATTTTTTATGATATATCAGAAAGAAAATCTTTAAAGATATCTCAGCACCTTGAGCCCTAATCTCAACTTATCGAAATTAAATCTTTGGGTTCTGAAATTTGATGTTATGTGGTCAAGATTGTAATGATTTTATAGAATACATATATTACAAGTAAGGTAGGTTAAAGCAAAAAATTTAAGTGAAATCGCTTTTTTTTACTTATTTTTAATTAAATACCACACTAAGCACTAAAACATAACATTCAATATGAAACTTTTCTTGTATTTATCCATTTCAAAGAAAGATATCTATGAAGACTAAAGTCATGTCATTTTATTTCGATACGTTAAGCAGTTGGGTCTCTAGGTTGCTTCAATATCCTTGAAGTTTCTATCTGATCATCCTATACTTCTTTCAGGAAATGACTTATGAACCTAGTGATAACCAACTTTATCCTGAATATGACTGGATCATAGGAAATCATGCCGATGAATTGACCCCTTGGATACCAGTTATTGCTGCAAGGTAGCTATTTAAAAAGAACTTCTAACTTGTGGGTATCAAAAGAATCTATTTTACCAAAATTTATTTATCTTTAACATAGGTCAAGCTATAAAACTAAGGCATTTATAGTACCATGCTGTGCATATACATTCAATGGAAAATATGTTAGAAAGAATCACAATATCAGCCAGTACCAGTCATATTTAAATTTTGTTGAAGAGCTTAGTTCAGCTATGGGATTTAGAGTTGAACGAGACAGATTAAGAATCCCATCTACAAAAAGAGTGAGTAAAATCAAATTATTCTTCTACATGAATTAAATTATTTTACTACATTTATTCCATTTTAGCAACTTTCCCTTTTAATTTATTTTAGGTATGTTTTGTATGTTCTGAACGCAACTATGCAGAAGTAAATGAAAAAGACATTGATGTCAAACGAACTGAATATATTGAGAAAAATAAGAAACTTTCACAATCCAGTCAAGAGAAAGAGATAGTCAGCCATAATAGCGACTGTAGTACTTCTTCAACTAACTGGATTTCAGATTTTGCACCTCGAAACTATGAAGAAAAAACTCAAAACTGTACTAATATAGACAGGAATATTCTTAAAGAAACTATTGATATATTTTTCAATACTTTACTTTTGACTGAAAATTACTCACTCATTAACAGAGATGGGGCCACTATATCATGGAACAGAGGGGGTAAGTTTTTATCATATTGCATGATTAAGATGCAACAGTTAATTTTTTAGATAATTATTTTTCTTTGGAAAATAACTTGTGTTAATTTTTCTTAAAGCAATTATTCTTTTTTTACAGGAAGGCTTAAGATGGCAGATTTACTTAAGCTACTGAGTCCTGAAACCATAAAATGCTTAAAAAATCAACGAGGTGGATTTCAAACACTTCTCCGAAATTATGGTTACATTTTTGAAGGTATGTATATGCAAGGTTGTTAAGTATTTAAATACTTAGTAACGGAAATACTTTTTAAATACTTTAAAAGTATTTAGTTACATTCGTTACTTTCTCAGTATCGAACTGGTATTTAACTACAAAAATTTAAAAGTAACTCAAATCCTTGTTACTTAAGTACCTATGCTGTACTTCAGTTACTTTCTAAACCCAGAATTTAAAAAAACGCAATCCAAACATTGGAGATGGGAACAAAACACTTCTTCCTGCTTTCGCATCAACCGAAGGGAAAAAGCGTCCCCGGCGGTGGCCGACCACCCGAATCGCTGACAAGTGACAATCCTTTTAAGAATATTTATTACCCCCGTGTTGGAGAAAGTGCCGTTTTTGTTTCACCCACCCTTGGGGGGTCACCAGGAGCCGGCGAGTGTCTTTGGGGGTCCACCTCGCAAGGTCGAATTGCTCGAGATTGAAAAGCCGATAGGACACCCTTTTATGGCCAATTATTGCTCGTAGTTCCTTGTTTTTCCACGAACCAAAGAGAGGGGGGACATTTTTACCGACAGATAAAATTTTACGAGAAGATGTCATTCAGTCGCTTTTTTGTTGTGCTCTCCGAAAGGCTGTTGGTCTACTACTATTCAACGCGGCCGTTTTGGCACGTGGACGATATTCGGCTTGAGAAATAAAATGAAATTAAATAGAACCTTTTCAAAATCATTCTAAAAAAATAGACAATATTTTTTCTGTCTCGCGCCGAATCGTCCCATTCCGTTCCTGCTTCCCGGATTACCATTGTTTGTTGGAAGTATAATGTCCCCAAAAAGAGGTAGGTTTTTTAATAATTTTTTTTAAAAAGTAGTGAGGGAATTGACGATTTATATTCGCTTTGTATTTTTATCTAGATAATTACAATTGATTTTTATGTTTTGATATTTGTATGACATGTAGCTTAAAACTTCGCCCACTTTTGCCCAAAAGGGTTAAAAGCCGTTTTTTAAAAACTTTTTACTCTAATTCAAGCCTTTATGTAGAAGTATATTCTTACAAGATTCTATAAAAAATTCACTTAAAAGTTTATTATAACATTCTTTCTTTCTCACTTTCTTGAAGAAAAACTAAAAGTAATAAAAGAGTTAGTGATATTCCATTTGAATTGAAAAAAAGGCAAAATATCAATTAAAAGATTAATTTCAAAAATTTGATAACCTAAGAAATTAAAACATCGCTTAAGCATTTAAGACAATAATAATATAAAGTATTAATAATATAAATGCTTCACAATTTTTAAATTAAATTAAATTTCCAAAGAAAGAGTGGGGAAAGAAAATGAAAAACTTTTTTACTAGCTTATGAAAATAATTATTTTATTAAAAATTGGATAATAAGGAAAGGTAAGGAGGAGAACATTATCTTTACAAACTTTCAAGTGTTTAAAGTAAAGTAAAAGTAACCTTAAATTTTTTTTGAGTTAAATGCAACTTCTTTTTTAAAAAACTTTAGCAATTTACTGTAGAAACTTACGTTAGCAATCTATAATTAAATTTCCTTTAATTTTAAATATTATGGTTTAAATTATTAACTTATTATGTAGTCGAAAATTCAAAAATTTGGAGTATCGATTGCGTCCACCTTCTTCCTGTTGAATAGACATCGTTCTCTCAATTAAGTTTTAGTTCAAATATTAAAATTTCATTTTATTATTGAAATTATATTTCAATTTTTTAAAAATAATTAAAATAAATTTTATTAATTAAAATTAATTTTGAAAATTATTTTTAAAATGAATTCATTTTATTAAGTATTAGTTTAAATTTTTAATTTGTTTTATTAAATTTTATTTTTTAACAAATTTTTATTTTAAATTTTTTAAATTTAAATTTTGCGGGGAAAGTAACTGAAGGTAGTCTTAAATACTTTTCATATACTCTATTTAGTTACTTTTTTCGGGTATTTGTACTTAATACTTAGTTAATTTTTCTGAAATACTTGTATTTGTACTCAAATACTATTTCAAAGTAACTTTAACAACCTTGTGTATATGTATTTTCCCTGTGAAATTGAGTGGATAAAAAATCGAGTAGAGCTGGATATAAGTCAATTTTCACCCTTCTGGTGGCTACTTGCTTTATACTCTTTGGACCTATTCCATTGGCCATGTTTCTTACCTCTAGCTAAGCAATACTAAATTTGTTTAATTCACTTTCTTGTACTATATAGGCACAGAACTTTGAAATTCATTTTAAATTTACTTCTTGATGAGCTGATGTTTTGATTCATGCACTCTCATTAAAGTTCTCATTAAAGCAGTGATGATTTCATACTTAGCAAGCTTTAAAGTTAAGGCTAATGGCTATTATACTTATGTTAACCCACCACCTTCCTTTTTAAAGTACAGTAGAGCCCCGATTATCCGCGGAATTGGGTGGAAAGGGTACCGCGGATAACCCAAAAAAAGACTAAAAATGAGGTGAAAACACGAAAAAAATATTTCGGCATAAAAACTAACCATTGTACAAAAAACATGATATGTAAAACTTTTAAAATATGTACAGTACAGCAGAAACCTTTGCTCTATATCTAAAATCTCTCTAATCTCATCTAAAATTTACTCATCAAAATTTTTTTCTTGGCCCTCGCGGATAATCGGGGTTCTACTGTAGTGTTTATTTACAGCATAGACCTAGAAAAATTACCGTTCAAATGCTCAGTGTTGATTTATTGTTTAAATTGTGTCTTTAGCTTACACTATAATATGCATGCTAAAGAATTTTCAATCTTAAGTACCTAGTGCTTGTTTTCAATCAAAAGGTAAGGGTATTAGAAGTGTAACCTTTAGTGAATTAGAAATGGATAATATGCAATTATATTTGTCCATTTGACTTGATTTTTTTCACCAGCAAAATACTGGAAAATCATTCTAGTATATTGTCTAGTATTCTCTTGCATGATATAAAATTATATCAAACTTATAAAAATTGAGTTTGTAAATTATGAACTCGGGAAAAATTTTCTAACCTAAATTATGTTCCTTATGAAAAGTACCACCAAGTTGTCTATTTTTGTACTTTATTTTTATATTTTTCTGAGAAGCCTAACAGATTCCAAATCTTTTTAGTTAAAGACAGTACAGTGCAGTTAAAAGTACCTTCAGAAAACACCAAGATATCTCCAAAGACAGTTCGAGTAGCCAAGCATCTCAAAAAGCAAAAAAAAATTCCTTTCAAAACAAAGAAATGTTTTTATTTCTTTAATCACCCTCAAGGATGTCCTTTATCTTCAAGTGATTGTGCATATTCTCATGAAGAATGTTCAAATTGAATAGGATAGAAATATATTTCTTTATTTCCAAATAAAAGTTGCTAAATGGACTTTTGAAGCACTCTGTATACTGTCATTTGGAAGTTTTTCCCAGTGGGATAGGAAAAACCCAACCCTGTTGGCTATACATCTTTTGGTCAAATGCAATGAAGATAATTGTGTTTAGCCTGGTAATGTTATTCTAAATCTTCCTATAAAAAGTTTGAAATTATGTGACATTTTCTTTTTCAAAATAGTATTTAGCTTAACTTCATGAAAAAAATTTAAATAACTTAAGGGTTAGGTTAACCTCACATTTGAATTATTAGCTAGTCAATATTTTCAAAGATGCACTTTAAAACCTTGTTACTTTATTAGGCAAATTTTAAGTGACCTATATTACACTTATTCATTTGAGAAATTAAATCTAACAGAGCATCTTAAGTATGAATGTGTGTAATAAGTACTTTCAAATGGCTTTTGAAAATTTATTAATCTGTGTTAGACAAGATAAAATGCCTTTCAAATATAGTACACAGTGTAAAAAGATCATATTTTATAAAGGGCAGTATTGTTGTAGTAATTAATGGTTTAGAAACTTTATAGTCTAACATTTTATTGAAAAATAAGCTATTCTTTCCAAGCAAATTGTTTAAGGCAAATATTAAAATGGGTGATGCAGAACATGTTAACAATAAAAGTTAATTTGCATATCAGAGTACAACTCTGGCTGACTTTCACAATGGTTGATAGATAAAAAGCAATTAAGTAACATGCAGATAGTCACTTTTTAAACAATAACTAAAAATTGAGTAAATAAAATATGGCCACATTAAGCTATATACAGGCATTGTCCCCATAGTTAACTACACAATAAATGCCTTGGATATATTAATGAGCACCTCATCTTTACATTAATAAGAAAACTGAACAAAAACATATGTGCACAAGTCATTAATCTAATGTTTTGATTGATAGCCTACAACAAAAAAAGTATTTTCCTAGGAAAATCACAGCCCATAAATAAAACAAAATATAATAAAAAATATTTTACATGCATGAAAAAATATTTTGATAATCATGGGTAAATATTAATTCTTTCAGAGTCTTTATGAAATCAAGTACACAAGTACTTATAAGTCTTGCAGTATTTGATACTAAAAAAACTAATGTTATTTGGTTGTTCACATCAAAAATTTAAACAAACTTTTTGGGATGAAAAAAGTTACAGCAGTATGGGGCCAATTATAAAACCTGAACCAGTTTTATTCTCTAATTTTTTAAAACAAACTAACAAATTTGACTAAATTATGTACAAATATTTTGATTCTTAATGTATGTTAAAAATTAAAACATTTCTGTTAGTTAAGGTACTATCCTACCCCTAATATCATTTTGGGTCAAACTAACGACCTTTCAAATCTGGTGTTAAATTAAAGATTAAAGTATGTTTTCTTAGTTTTCTGAAACCATATTATTAAATGGCCTATTAACCATTATTATCATTTGGATTTATTGGTAAGATTGCATTTTTTATTGTTGTTTTTTTTGCTTTTTTCTCAAAACACATTTTTAACATTTTACTCTACTGCAGATTCATATAACTAAAAAAGTGATGGTTTAAATTACTTGGAATTTTGTACCAATATTCAAATAGGTTTAATATAGGAGGTGGACCACTTCTGTGTATGAGAAGTAATTAGATTTTTTATAATGATTAAATTAAGAAGTTGTTAAAAAATTTGGTGATTTTCATTTGTTGTTAGTTTAAAACAGTGCTCTAATATTATAAATTCAGTGACACTTTTGAGTGATCCAACTCCTAAAAAAGGTTTTAATCTATGTAATAAAATTTACAGATTGAGGATATCTTCATTCAAAGTGGAGATTTTTTGTTTTGCGTAATAGCCTATTTTGGCTAATTTTATGCACAAATGGGTTGAAAAATAATATTTATATATTTAATTTTGGTTTAAATTTTACATTTATCCTAGTTTCTAGATGTATTTAATCATATAATGCTACTTTTAAAACATTTTTTAAATATTAAAAAAAAGCCTCCAGGGGTAGGATAGCACCTTAAAACCTCTTCAAGTTTACCACTCTTAGAAGCAAATTAAAAACATCACCAATTATAAACAACACAACAAAATATAAAATGCTAACAAAATGAGTGATTAACATAAAAATACTACTATATATAATATTTAACGATATTCTTTGAGAAAGTATTTTACTTCTTTTCTCAAAGAGTCAAAATTTTATGCCAACAAAAAATTATTAACTAGCCATTAACCAAGATAAAATAATTGGACATTACTAAAGCATATAAAAATAAAACAAACTTAATAATAAAAATTAAACAATTAAGCAAACTAAAGTCACATAACAAATACACATTAAGACTTATCATTTAAATTCCTGAACTAAGTTCAAAGTAATGCCAGCCACTGCTTCCGTCAGCACTTTCAATAACCTTTACTTACTAAATCTATTCTGATCAGCACCTACTATTTAATATTATGCTTGGTTTAATTCTGTTCAATTGTCCCGCTAAATATACTAGTGTTTTGAATGCAAAATATTAGAAATATTGCTGAAAACTGCAAACTTATCTACTAAAATAAACAGTTTTATCAATTTAAAACCACACAAATTTGGTGATACATAACTTGATTGGGCTTCTAAAATATCATGGCAATATTCAGCAGGACACTTAATGGAATGGAACCTATTGCTTAGTCATGAAGGAATTACATTTTTGAACATCCATTCAAAATATGTGAAGAATAGAAAACAAAAAAACTAATAATTAATAGCATACTAAGGTTTCGATAGAAAAAATTTCAGAGCTTGAGGGGGAAACAGTTAATGTATATACTTAAGAAAACTAAACAGAAAAAAATGCTCCCACATATGGAATGACTGATTATGCCACTTGCAAAATTCTACTTGGTAGATACTTGTGAGGCTAAAAGTTTGATGGGATTTCTTAAATCTCAGTTCTAACTCTTTATAAATGTAAAGAAAGTATTTGTGCAAAGTACTGTATATTTCTGAATATAAGCTGAGAATGCATTGAAATAATTCCAATTTCTAAGGACATCATCTTTTAATCAGATGTTCCTATCTTGCTAAAATAGCGGTTATGTTTTTGCCTGACCGCAAGCGTTAATGAAATATTAGAACTGATCAAAAGTTAAATTTTATTTTCGATGCAAAAAAAAATTTTTCTAGGGACTTAACCCTTTAACGCCCCCCCAGTGATCTATTTCTAGATCGCTAAACAGTGTCATAAATGCTATCTGAATTTACCCAACAAGAACAAAACTGCACATATAGCAAGAAAAAGCATTCCTTATTTCTAAGACCATGTGGTTTTTTTCGTTTGCTTTGTACTTAATCTTAGGTAAATTATTTAATTTTATTATATTACCTCATATCCATGAATAAATAAGCTTAGCTTTCTCAGAAAAAATATCCTCCAAACGCCTAGTGATCTATTTTTATTTGGGCATTAATGGGTTAAGAAACTTAAATATGTTAAGAAACAAACATATTATACAAAATTTAAATTTATCCATCATGATAAATAAAACAATACATAATACAAATGCAGCATTTTTAAATAGATTGAACTACAAAAGATACAATAGGTTTTTTATCAGCTCATATAGAGGTTTTATATTTTAAATAAATTTTCGGAAGAGAAATCTTACTCTTGGATGGGTTTACATTCAGAATTATAAAGTACAATTTTACTTCTAAAGATTCACTTGTAAAAAAATTTTACAACTTGTTTATACTGACATAATTGCTTTAAAATTGAAATTTTTACTGCTAAGTTAGATTATATTATTTAGATACTAATCAGAAAATAGCAAGTGTAGCAAAATTGTTTAGGAATGACATCTTGATTTCTCTTTCAAAATATTTCTGATTATTTTGTACTGCAGGTTGTAAAGATTATTTTTGATATAACTGTAGCAGTAGTATTAATACCTAAATACACAACATGTCCTGATACATTTATTACTTATCTCATTTCATACTTCCATGCGTGCTTAATTTTCAGGAACTAATGATATATTACCTCAGTAGTACATCTAGTAGAGGTAGAATATAAACAGGGGTTTTTTGCATTTTGAAATTAGTCCTCAGTATCCAATCCTAAACTCAAAATTTTAAGACATTAAATCAAACCCCAAAATAATAACCTAATTACTTTAATTAATTAAAAATGATTGAAATTGTTTCCCTTTTTATAGGGGAATCATAATTTTGCATAGGAATAGAACTAGACAAAAAGTTTTAAAACAGCAAGTGGCATAAGGAAAATATCACAAGAGCACATGGCACTCAATTTGCTTTGAAACTGAAGAGCTTTCAGGAGTCATAGAATTAACCGATTTTATCATTAAAAGATCCCAAACCCACAAAACTAATCTTTTTTTAAGAAGCTATACTTTGAAGGCAAGATTTGTACCATATATTTGAGGTACCAATTCAGTTCCACACAGAAACTCAATTTAGAACTAGGCAAATTTAACATCTTCCGAGTCCCATAACAGATGCCACTTCCTAACCCCGAGTATAAAAATTTACATAAAAGACATAAATGGACTGAACTCTGAAGGCTGCCCAACTACGTTAGTGCCGTCGTGGGAGGTGACGACCACGTTCACTCTACTCTGATCAGCCATCATTGCAGGAACTGCAGCGGGAGGAGTTGGTCCAACGTGAGGATGACCGTGGGGATGCTGGTGAGCATGATGCTGATGGTGGTGGTGGTGATGATGGTGAGGTTGATGCCTTTGTTCCATAAATGCCACTTGGTAGTTGTGTGCAGCCGCAGCTCCGAGTTGCTGGAGAGCGACAGCCGCGTGACTGTGAATAGTATCTGGGTGAGAGGACTCGTAGCTATAAACGACAGGCTGGGGGTTGTTGGTTCCAATCACAGACACCGCTGTTTGCAACTCCAGGTGCTGCTGGGGGAGCTGGTTGTCAGACTCAGCCCCTCCCATCTTGTTAGGGGGCGAGTAGACGCTGGCTTCGTAGCCTTGCCTTCTCTGCTTCCTGGGTCTGTATGGGCCCTTGGCAGTTGCATTTTCCCCGTGGTGCTTCCTGAAGTGCTCTTTGAGCTTGTCTCTCCTCGAGCTGCAGTAGTCGCAGTGCTCGCATTTGAAAGGCTTCTCATTCAAATGGATGCGCTCGTGTCTGACGAGGTGGCTCTTCTCGATGAAAGCTCTTCCGCAAATGGAGCAAATGTGAGACCTGACTGCAGTGTGGGTGCGGTGATGCGATCCCAGTTGGCTCTTTTTGGGTGTACTGTATTTACAGTTAGGGAAATGGCAGCGGAACACGTCTCCTGTGTGAATTCTCTTGTGGGAAAATAAATGAGATTGATATTTTGTACTGAACCCACAGGTATCACACAAGAAAGGTCGGTCTTCTCGGTGAGACGCAAGGTGTTGATCAAGGCTAGCTTTGATGGCAAAACGACGCTCGCAATGTTCACATTGATATGGCTTTTCTCCAGTGTGGCACCTCATGTGGCAATCAAGGTTTGCTTTGGTTCTGCACCTGTGATCACATTCGTCACACTTGAAGGGCCGTTCGTCAGTGTGCCTCATTCGATGAGACAACAAAAACTGAATGCGGTCACAAGTATACTCACAAGTTTCGCATCTAAAAGGTGGCCCCTGGAAATGGGTTTTCATGTGTAAATAGTACTCACGATTCCATTTGCAAGTGAAATCGCATACTTTGCACTTATACGTGACATCCTTAGCATGAATACGAGAAACATGCTGTTCTAACCTCACAGAGCTATGAGCAATGTAAGAACAATTGGGACATTTCACACCTTCTTTCCATTTTGATTTATTGCTATGGCCATTCACAGATTCTTCTACACTGGAATCCGTAGCACTAGAGCTACCTCCTTCGTCATCGTCGTCATCATCCGAATCGGTTTCTGAAACATAATGCTTCTTGGGTAGCTTAGAATTATTTTTATTCCCGACAGGCACTAATTGAATTTGCTGTTGAGGGACAGTTTGGACCTTTGATTGCTTTGAATTCTGTTTAGCTGACTTGGGGGAAGCTTTTGGTGCAGGTTTAGAGGGTGTGCTTCCAGAAGATTTGCGAGAGATCTTCAGGGGAGGGACTGTCTTTTGAAGTTGAGTCGACCTCCTTGTGGTCATTGTAATTTTCTCAGGTGCTAAAAAGTAAATTAAAATATTTATAAAACAATTGTTTAAATTGAAAGTTTTCAAAGAAATAAATAATACTCAAAACTTTAATTTTAACAAGATTTTTTAAGTCAAAACCCTCACAATAATTTTCAAGGAATTCATACCTTTTGTCCAGTTTTCACATCATAGAGAAAGCTTATTTTTTATTTTACAAAAAAGGAGATATTGCAAACCAACTGATAACATTACTGCAGTAGTAGTAGTTTTAATTACCTATGGCTTATTTTGCTAAATATTGACATTCAATTGATACAGTTCGCTTAATGTAGTCACCATTGGCAAGGATTAGACTGGTAACAACATTTGATTGGTAATAACAAGCGATAAATAGCAATTGCATTAAAATCATATAACTAACGCTGTGAAATCAAACCGGCATATCTGCAAAATGCATATTTTTCACCAGAGCACTTTTGAGTTTTTACATGAAATATTTAAAATAAATAATAAAAATGTATATAACACAGGCCTGCAAAATTTAACTTTTTGAAAAAACAAAAGAAGTTTTAAGTGAATTTAATTTTATGTTATTTGATATGCTAATTTTGAAAATGACCACCATTTTCCTCAATCACATCAGGATTTTTTGCATTATCGATTTCTATATTTTTGCTAAAATCCTATTTTAAAGGTAAATATCGGGAAAAATCTTGCTTGTACTATGTTTATAACACGAAATTATGTAGAGGGTGTAAAAATACTTATTTTGCTTAACTTAGCTCTTTCGGGTCACATTCCTGGTGCCTGGCTCAAGATTTGGCCATTTTAAAAGTTATTTTTTGACCCAATGAAGTGACCATTCTTGCTGACAAAAAAGCATGGAGGTAATTTTCAAATCACAGCAGATGGTCCAACAGTGTTTGGAATACTTTATTTTATTGAAGAAGAGTGTGAGGTTTTCATAGCTTTCTTTTAAATGCATCGAGAGTCCTACAGGTGACCAGAAGAGATTATTCGCAATTAAGTTGGAGTAAAAAACACTGTAACATCAGGTTCATGAAAAACTGGACGTATGGCCGATAGAAAACTATCGATAGATTAACTTTTGATTTTTGTGTTTATACCCACGGACAGGGATTCTCAAACTTTTTCAGCCGCGGCACCCCTAGCAAGCTGAAAAAGATTCGGGGCACCCCCCCAAAAAAAGGTTAAAATTTTTTTGGCGGGAAAAGGTATCCACATAAGAAGTAGTTTATTTCAGGAGGGGCCCCAAATTATCCCTCAACTCTTCCATGTATTTATGGTCCAATATAGTTGTTTTCTGTTTTTTTAGGTAGAAGTTGTGTTATAAAATAATTTTATATAAGAAAGGTTGTAATAAAGCTCCAAGTATCAAAGGGGGTCTGGGGGTCCTGCCCCAGAAAATTTTTTGAAAGTTGACTGTAAAAGACAGGTTTTTAAGTAGTTTTAGCACATCTATCTCAAAATTTAGATTTACATTTTTGGCAGGATTTGCATTTTGATGAACTTAATATGATACGAAAGAGTTGTAAAGTTCCAAGTAAAAAAGGGGATGTGGAGGTCATCCCCCAAACATTTTTGGAAATTTAATCATCAAAACAGGGCTTGGTGTACACCTACTCCGAATTTTGGGTATACATTTTTAGACAGGATAAGGTTTTGAATAATAAAGTTATGGGCACGAAAGGGGGTTAGGTGGGTTCTCCCACAGAAATTGAAGCTAAATATCAGGGTTTTAACTTGTTTTGGTCGACCAAGTCCTAGTTTCGTATTTTTCCCCATTTCAGTGAAAAGCATTGTTTTTGATTGTTTATTTTGTGTAAGTTATAAAAAAGATAGTTGACATTCTACAAACGCAAGAATAAAAGAAAAAAAAGAGTGAAAAAGTTGGATAATATTCACTTTTTTCACCCCCATAAATAGTTAAGAAGATTTGTTCCTTGCGTAATTTCTGCAACTTTTCTTGGTTATTGTCGCGGCACCCCAGGGTGCCACGGCACACAGTTTGAGAACCTCTGCCCACGGATATGGCATGTATAAGAGCAACAATCATCTATATGATTTTTCGGCTCCCTCTATGGCGTAGGAGTGTTCCAAATCAGCAGTCTTCTTTCCTTTGAGCTAAAATCATATATCATTTACTTTAAATCATAGACCCTGCACACAAACTTTATGATAAGCCCATGATTTGTCCTGATCTCCAAGTTTCCGAGCGAAATACAGAAAATAAGCTTGTCTTACTTACTCTGTAATGCTACTCATGCAATTTGTAATACTGCTATTTTGATACATGTGTAACAAAAATAATTTGACAAATTATAAAAACGTCGGTCATGCAAGCAGGAAAGAAATTCAGCGTGAAAATAGTGATTTTCATGAAAATCCCAAAATTGAATTTTTCAAAAAAACTTGATATGATTGAATTTTTTTATTTTCTGAAATCAGCACCAAAAAGTACATCAAGTTCAGCTCTTACTTATCTTGTATTTTTTTCATCACAGGCCTGTGTAATATAATTCAGATTTACTTAGAAGATTATTTCCTTTAAGGTTTTGAAATGACTGGTGTATTGTGCAATAGATCTGTCTTCTGATACTATATTTAAATATTTTTCAAAATAAGCATAAATGTGAAATTTTTCCCATTCATCCCCACTCTCCCCTGCTATATTTCAATTTCCAAGAGAAATGATAATTTATAATACTTATTTCTAATAAATTTTATTTGAATTTTTCTCAGAATTTCTTAATGCAACAACATTCATATGATGCTTAGAGTTAGAAACAACACTCTTTTTAGACAAAATGAAAGCTCTCTGCAACCAACTGGGGTTGATCCAGACAAAAATAAGGGCCCTTTTGCTGCCCCTTCACAAAAATAAATTCGTAAAAACGCCCCTTTCATGAAATTCAAATTAGTTTTAGTGATAGTTTGCAAGAAAACATTCACAAAATATTTGAATTTGTCATGATTTTCTTGGTTTGCGAGTCCATTTTACTTTTATGCTGCTAACTTATCGCTGCTTCAATTTTTCACAAAAAAAACATTTCATTTTTCACAAAAAATAATGAAATGGGCCCCAAAATATAAAACCTGGATCTACCCCTGCAACTATAAATTGTCAAAAAATAACTGGAAGTATCAAAAAAACCCAAAGGACCTCTAAAATATAATCACCCATAAAGCTATGTAATTTATTGTGAAGGGAGAAAACTGATCACTAGAAGGGCTTTTACTGGTTGCTAAATAAAATTTGGAGAATATTAACGTTATTAGAAGAATGGGGGGAAATCAGTGCACTCTAAAACGGGTGTTAGAAGAGGTTGGTCGCTCAGTGAGGTTTTACATAGGGTTCAATTTTGTTAATGTTCCCGCTAAATATCACCAAGTTCTTTTGGAGACCAAAAAGTAGAAATATTCAGGCATGTGATTACTCAAGAAAGAAGTTATCTGAATTTTTTTAGAAGTGTCTAGATAAGTTAGTAAGTTACATTGGTATGGAAACTAATTTCGGGAGGGGTCCAAATTCAAATCCCTATTCCATACAATAGGTTCAATTTAGCTTTTTAATAATTTTCAGGATTCCCTTCTTACTAAACTCAATCTCAGAAATTTGAGCCTAAAAAACAGCTGGGTTTAATCATTTTGGTACACTTTATGCTCAGGAAACAAAACATTCCAATTCGTTGCCTTAGAATCAAAAACTACTATCTCTGAAAATTCACGCAGCTTCATTCACAGTAGTTGTTCATTCTACTCGTTTTGTTGGCGGTTTTGGCGTTGTTAAAGGGTTGCTACTATCCATTGTTAATTCACTTCAGTCCTAGAAAGGGAAAATATTGAAACTTTGAATCTTAATAATTCTAAAACTAATTCGAATTTTTTAAAAAACGAAACGACAATATTTTTGTAAAAAATAATTGTATGTGTGTTTAAAATATTTTACTTCTACCATGATTAGTTTTTCTTTTATAACGAAAAAAGAGTTCCGATTATTTCATTGGCTGCTGCGAAACGAGCTAGATTCATTGTTAAACTTGGCGGTCTGATATCGTAAGCAGGTTGCCATATCAGGGGCAATATTTTCTTCATCTTAAAATCAAAATAATACTGCCTTCTGGTCTGATTCGGAAATATTCGGAATTGCAAGCGAGAAAGCTCATTTCATTGGTTCGTAAGCGTGACATCATTGAGCTGGCAAAGTGCCAAACCAATCAAATGAGCGCCTGCAACAATCTGAAGTAATTATTATTATTTTTTGATTTAGTGGTATTTAATTGGTGAATTTTTTATGGGGAGTGGTTTGAATTGGCCTTTGATTATAAGTCGCCAAGGATCGGGGTCCCCGAAGTTTGCCGAACAGAGATAGTAGTTTTTGATTCTAAGGCGACGAATTGTTTCCTGCTTTGAAATATTAATTCCACACACAATTGAGGGGAATTCCAATTCTCGACCCCTCTGAATTTAGCAGAAATATCACATGCCTGAATATTGTTAAATAATTTCAAACTCATGGAGGATAAAAATGTTACAATAACTATTCAGTTCATCAATAGAAATCAGAAAAAAATTATGTCATATATTTGAATATACGGCCTTCAAAAGAGCTTGGCGATATTTAGAGGGAACGTTAACGGAATTGAACCTAAAATGGTAAAAAAATTACACTTACTCAATTTTAGCTTTGCCTTCCGAGGGGCTCGACTGTTTGCAGCAGGGGTATCATCCGAATTCTTTTCAGCCTTTACTTCACAATCAGATGTGTGGCTGTCATCATCATAATCAATGTCTGCACCGCCATCAGGTCCCATGTCATCGAAACTGCTGTTGCTGGTTTCTTCGTTTGCAGAAGAGAACTTTTCGGACTCCTTAGGAGGAGGAGCATTTTTCTCCTTAATGGGCTCCTTCTCCAGAGGAGCCACAGTAATTGGCGCGTTTTCTTCCACATTATTATTGTTAACAGGGTACTTCTGCAATCCGTGAATGGCCGTGGATATGGCTATGTTCATGAAGCTGTCATTATCTACATTTGAACCACCGGGTCTAAACTGACTTTTCAGTGAGGTAAACTTACTCTGGAATTCTGCCAATTCAATTTTGTTTTCTTCGAGGCAAGTTAAAAGAATATACAAACATTTAGGGTTCTTTTGAAATAAAGAGCAAGTTTTCATGTGCTCTTCCAGGTACTGTCGCTCAATGGAATCCCAGTTGATGAAAGTTAACAGGGTTCGAAATTCACTTCCACGTTTGTTGGCATCATGATCAACCCACTTGCATATAAAACTTAACAATACATGCTGTGGAATGAGACACTGCTTCTCTTTGAAAAAAGTTTCCAACTTACTTAAAGTGAACTCTAATATTTCGGTTTGATCAAACACTTCAACTATGTGATTGTGAATGAATGCAGCTGCATTTTTCTGCAAAACAGGGAGGTTGTACTTTTCAGCCATCTCTTTTACAGTCAAGCAATTCGAAGGATCCAAATAACGATCTAAATACTCCGCACAGTAATTTTTCAACTTAATAACAAGAAAATGATTAGCCAACCGTAATAATTCAGACACATTATTTTTGTCAATAACAACTGCTCCAGTATACATATAATTCAGAAGCAACTGAAAAGCATCCAGATTTTGACATGTGACTGTTAGTTGTTCTTTGGTAACTTTGTGAGTTTTTAAGACTGAATCAAAATATGGACTGCAAGCAGCTAGAACATTTCTATGTGCTTGGAATTTTTGTCCCTGAACGTGAAGAACAACATCGCAAAAGCGACCAGCTTCCCGCTGGCTCCATAATTTCTCAAGTACAATACATGCTTGCTGGTTTTCCGTAAAATTCATTGCACTGGCTGGTATAAGAGTATTTACAGCCATAATTTAAGTTTCAAATCAATGCTACAGAATATTTCACTCAGTAACAAAATCTACAAGCTAGGAGGGGTTCAAAAATTTCAACATTTTCTTTAAAATGAAGAGGGAAACGTTATAACCCGAGGGGGAATGAGAAATAAAACGCAAAAATATAGAACTTACCAATTTTCCAACCCGAAACTCCGAAGAAAGCATCAAAGCATGGTTTATTTACTCACCCATGTGTGTGCACCCCACAAAAACATTAATTTTCCGACACCCGAATACTCTACGGTGGACCAACTAATAATGGAGAAATGAGCGAAACTAAGCCTAAAGTTAGGGGCAATCCCCAAGATAATTTTCTGATGATTTAAGAGCAGTAGAAAAGAGCTAGTTTGGAGACTTTTTAAGAGCGGAAATGGGACCAGAAAGCATGTAAAAGCACTTGTGAAGTATAAAAATCATTAACCAACCAAAATTACGAAAATAATTTAGCAAAAACTATCAGGTCCCTCAACAAGGAATCTAGTCACAAATTCAAACAATGGATGCTCAAAAATGGGCGACAGAGCTAAATGATAGGAAATAATCTTTCATGTCCCTCTACACTTGGCGATAAAAAAGTTTGGCTATGTTTCAAAAAATTGCCAAGAAACCAAATCTAGTAACCTCTCTCTGGTTTCTGTGCGGGTCGTAGTGTTGCATTGGGGGTAAAGGCTAGGAAAATACCCGATTTAAACTGTTTTTTTAGGAAAAGAACTTTGAAAACTCCCGGATTCTGTGGGAATTTTGAGTCAAAGAAGAAAAAAGCATCTCAAAGACTCCAGAAGCTAAAGATTCCCGTTGTGTCTCAGGCGTGCATTCAAAAAAGGGGGGCAGTGGGGCACTCACTTTTTTTGCTTTTCCTTGTTGCCCCTTCTGTTTTAAATTATAAGGGGGTCAAGGGTCAAGATTGTTTGAATTTTTTCTTTCATTCAAAAAGTACTTTCTTTTTTCTCCTTTTTTTCTTTCTCGCTTTCTTTTTTGTCTTTTCTCACTTTTTTCCCTTCTTTCCCAAAATTTAATTTGATAGTAAGACACCCTAAAAAATTATTGAAAAATTGAATTTGTTGAAGAACTACTATTGGTTAAATTTTTAATTATGGTCTCAAATTTTGTGGTTTAAAATTATCTTAAAAGTTTTCACTTTAAAATTTGTTTTAATATGAAAAAAGCTAAAAAACACAAAAAAATGTGAAAATTCTGCCAAAACTATATTTTGTTTATCGAAATCCTTTCTTTTGATTAGATAATATGAAAGATCATTGTTGAAAACCCTTAAGTCATTTCAAACCACAAAATTTGAGACCATAATTAAATTTTTACCAATAGTAGTTCTTCTACAAATTGAACTTTTCAATAATTTTTTGGGGGTGTCGCTCCATTTTTAACTCGCTGGGATTTGGTCTGGGACTCCCAAATCCATGATTCTGACTTGTCTAGGTGTTTATATCAACCCCAGAAGTGTGACCCAACATCCATGGGCGTAGCCAGGGTTCCACTTCGGGGGGGGGCAAGCAGGGTCGACTTCTTTTATGTTTGTGGAGAACAGTTCTAAAGCCCCGTGAGAGAAAGCCGAAGCCACAGTATTTTTTCGAGGAATGTTTTTGACTGAAATTAATGTAAAAGTTTTGTGGGTAGCGTGGATACCAATGAGGTCTCTTTCATCCATATTATTAGATTAATGTAGTTTTTCAACACTTTTAGGTAGAATTTCCGGCGCAAGTTCAGAGGTGCGGATGCGCGATGCGCCAAGTTTTTAGCGGTAAACATGACTAATATGGTAACCCTAACTAATGTTAAAAGAGTCATTTGGCTTCTAAATGTGCCGCTAAACAGCCAAAATTCGCCAATCATCCGCACCTCTGAACTTGCGCCGAATTTCCGTCAAAGAAAAATTTATATGAGAAAGGTTTTTAGTTATAAAGATTCAAGTTTCAAAGTGGGGTCTGGGGGTTCCTAAGAAAAGGGTTTTAAACTTTTTTTTAGTAAATGTAACCCCAAATTTGGACAAACATTTTTAGGTAGAATTTTGATTTTAAGGAACTTATTATAAAAAAAAGTGAGAATGATAAAGGTTTTAATACTAAAGGGGGTATGGGGGTCTTCCCTCAGAAAATTTGACCTTAAAAACTGGGTTTAAGCTTGACTTAAAGTAAATTACTCAGGACTTGGGGGGGCAGCTGCCCCTCCCTGCGTCCCCCTGGCTACGCCCATGCCAACATCCAACATTTATGGAACAGGAACACCCTGTATAATCCATTTAAATGAGTCCAAATTGACACATTTCAAACAGTGTTATAACAATGTAAATATTATAATACAGTATAATACGTATATTAATATTTTTATTCTGAAAATTGCAGTACCTTTTTGGGACCAAAAGAAATGGGAAAAACCATGAGGAGAGATAGATTTTAGGGTGCCGACTTCGGAGACGGGGATGCTCGAGCAACCCCTATAATTTTTGTGGGGTTACTGCGAACCTTCATGAAAAACTTATTGCCTAAGAATTTTTGAAACGAGCTGAAAAAAAAAGCTTGACGCAGGCACTTTTTTAGACCATCCTTATACAACGGGGCTGCGATTGATTGACTGTGGGAGTAGAGGGGCAAATTTTTAAAATTTTTCTGGTGGAGGTCTCCCAGATCCCCCACTTTCATCACAGAGCTCATATTCATTACAAAAATTTTGACGTTAAGTGCGCAAAAGTTAAAATCCTTCGTATAATTAATATAAAACTGTGTATAAATACTCGTCACGGGGTACCTTGGAAATGATGTTGTAACCCCTCTCGAAACGGAAGTTTGGTTAAGACTAGTGATGGGCAAAATCGATAATTTTAGGTATCGAATACTTTGGTATCGAATACTTATAGGTATCGAATACTTTGGTATCGAATACTTATAGGTATCGAGTACTTTTAGGTATCGAGTACTTTTTTTCAATGTCGGGAAATGAACCTGAAGGGACAATTTTTTTAGGGCCTATCCATAATCAGACTAATATTCAAAAAAATGAAAGCGATCCATCAAAAAGCCCCGTAGCTACGGGCCTGGAGGTGGATAGAGGCGAAGGATTTGGCGGGAGAAAAACCTAGCCGCGTCAAATTTCTCTCGCGGATGATAACGACTTGGGTTTGAGCGTTGCAAAATGAAAACGGAAACAGGCTGCGTTTGATCTACAGTAGGTATTATAAAGATTACTTCATTGAAAAATTTAAAACGAAATATCGCCTCTCCCGTGCAAGACTCACACAATTGCAAAAGTTGAAATGTCTACTTTACGGGAGCTTGGCGTGGAAGGACTTCTTTATTGGTCGCCAAGTCGAAAAAATAGAGTCAAAAGTGTGATCTTTGGGGATTATTTCCATTGGCGCTAAAAAAATCGCCAAAAACGGCTTTATGTGCTTGAATCTAAAATCGTGGTTTAGCTGGCATATCGAACATCGAAATTTCTTCACTGAATTTAAGCACCTTCGGGTGCAGTCAGTATTTGGGTGGGTGACCACTGACTAGTCAAGCATAGCTGCGTTTCTCTCTTTCCTTGCGCACATTTGCTTTTATTTTTCAGGAAAGGATCTACCTGTTATCAGAATATTGTGCCCTAAATAATAAATGATCATAGAAATATATTTACATTTTTAATTAAATTACATATCTTTTATAGCCGATTTCATAGGTAGACTTTATTTCCTGAGCAAATTATCATGAAAAACCTTTTTTTAATCGACTATCTGTGCATTGCTCGTGAGAATTATGCTACATGATCATGAAATACCTTTTGGTTGCACTGAAACAATAACCAGTCTTTGAAATTAAACTCTGGCGATCAGAGAAAATTTTTAATTCATTAAAAAAGCTGATTACAAAATTACGTGTATTTTACTTTACACGGGGCATATAATAGGTATCGATACTCTCCTGAAAAGTAGGCAAAAGTTAGGTATGAGCAGAGGAAGAAAGAACAAACCGATGGTGGTAATGCTGAGAATGTTAGGAGGCATGGGTCACACAATCCATCAAAATAAGATTTGCTCGTTATCAACTACTAACTGGATCGAAAATAATAATTGCTTTTAATTTAGCCAGAAGTAGTCATGATTTAAAATCCTGGAGAGCCATTTTCAGCTACTTATTTTGGACCCGATTTAAATAATCACTGTTGACTGGTTATAGCGTACACTCTTCAAATGTAACATTACGTTGTTGCACCGTCAATAGCTATTTACTTCAAGTAATCAAGTCTTGATCAGTTTTGATCAAGTCTTGATCAGATGTTTAAAGATCTCACGTACTAAGAGAAATGTTTCTAATTTCTTAAAAATAGTAATAAAGTTACATATTTTATAAAATACAGAAAGTCAACCAACTTATTTAAAATTTATAGATTATTTTTAAGTTGGAAATAGTTTTAGCTTTAAATGAGGTTTAATAATTGAAAAAAAAAGAAATATAACACTTTTCCTATTCTGTTTAAGAATCTCAAGAAAAATTAAATATTTCTGATAAAATCCAAGTATTTTAAAAATTAAATTGTGCATTTTATTATACACATTCATTATTACGGGCAGAATAATTTCAATGACAAGTATAGGTCCTTTCCAGAAACGTAGGCAAATATGAGATCGAGAAAGGGAAAAGAACGTGCCAATACTTGGTGGTCACCCTCCAAAGTACTGACTGTGGCTGAAGGTGCTTAACTTGAGTTAAGAATGAGCCATGATTCACGCGTTAAAACATAAAAAGCCTTGTTTGGCGATTTATCTTAGCGCCAATTGAAATAATCATCAGAGATTAAACTCTAGCTACAGTGGCTAGAAGGGGATAGTGTGTCGTTCGCCAATACCAGCAATGCTAAAATTTTTCTCCTCGTTTCACTCCTCCGCTTGGTGTCGCTGCTGTTAGACGTGCATATAGGCGCCTGCGCATTGCGACTTTCAGCACCAAGCCGGCCAAAGCCATGGTATGTTGTTGTTTACGTTTTGCGAAATCACTGTACACGGCGTAAACAATAACATAGCCGCTGAGAATGAGAGTCGCAATGCGCAGGCGCCTATATGCACGTCTAACAGCAGCGACACCAAGCGGAGGAGTAATTTTTTTTTCAGTTTTCATCTTCGAACGACACACTATCCCCTTCTACCCACTGTACTCTAGCTTCGACTTTATCGACTTGGCAACCTATCTAGAAGTCCTTCCGCGCCAAGCTCCCGTAGAGTAAATATTTCAACTTTTGCAATTGTGTGAGTCTTGCACGGGAGAGGCGATAATATGTCAATAAAGTATCGATACTTTTGTGGGTATCGAATACACTCGATACCTATAGGTATCGAGTACTTAAGTATTTGGTATCGATACCTGCCCATCACTAGTTAAGACGGGTCCGAAATTCTGGCTTTCATAAAATTAATAAAAGAAGAGCTACTCCATTTATTTTGAAAATCCGGCGCCCCTGTTGAAGAAAATTTTTTTTTAGATAGACTGGGGAATAAAGCAAAATGTTATTATTTTTGAAAAATGCAGCGTATACAAATTTTCCGCTTGATACGAAACTTTCTTTGGTTTCCAACTCTTGCGCTCTTAAAAGTTAATAAATAAAATTAACGCTAATTTTTCAGATCTGTAAAAATAATTTTCCTTAAAATCAGCTAAAAGTTAGAGTTAGGGTGAATTAATTAAGGCTTCAATAGAATGTGTTCAGCTCGATCCGAAATTCCCTTTCCTACCAAAGCGACTATACGCCTACGACAATTTCTTCTGTTACCGACCTGCACCCTGCACCCTAAAGTTGGAAGAATCTTTAAAGTCCGTTTGAAATTCAGGAGGATTTAAGGCTAATCGATTTCAATCATTATTAACCCCAAAAAATTTTCTGAAATCCCCGACGGTCGGATATTCCGTTAATTAGATCAGAAAATTCGTCTGAAAAGGGTCGGTTTTCCAGCCCTCGGTTTTGTGCCGCAAAAGAGGTAATTTATGGGCTTATGGAAATCTTCAGGTAATTTATGAACATCCCCTAACAAATTCTGAGCCTTCTCCTTCTCCATCATTTCAAGAAGAATAAAAATTTCCATACCTGATACCCAGGGCCGCCCATAACTCTACCGGGCCCCCCGACAAAATTTTTTCACGGGCCCCCTAACTTTTTAAGTTTTTGAAGTATAATAAGGAATTTACATTTCACAAAGTATGCCTTAAGTAAAATATACAGGGTATTTCAAAAGGTCGAGTAGAAAATTAGCATGCATGTCTGTCATGCCATGACCAACAAGATTTTCATAGGAACCCAAGTCCGCTAGAGGACAATGTTTGCCGGCGAAGGAGTAGCATTTATAATCCTACAGTTTAAACAATAAACGATTTCAGTCACGTGTTTTTTCTCGACTTTTAAATTAAAATATTTAATTACCTGTACATTTTTTTGAAAAACTGACTAGATATTTCATTTTACCATACAAAAAAACATACGGAACACTTGTTTGTTTTTGAAAATCTGACACATGCAACTTCCTTATTACACTGGGAAAGTCGTTTTTGAATCACTTTTCCAAAAGTACTGTAGTTTTGGTCTGTCACATTAACCTTTTAAAGATACCAGTACCCCCAAAATGTGCATAAATAAAAATAACAAAAATGACTGAATTCGATTTTCAGGGTCATTCCATTCTTTCCAGGTTCCATTATTTCTATTCTTTTTGGTCATTCCATTCCATTCATTCCAGGGTCAAAAACCATTCTTTAAATTACACCCGAGAGGACAATGAAAGGTTATTAAAGTTTCTAAAACATGAAAATTTGAGGTTATTTTACGCTTTTTTCTCTTATTATTTTTTACGCAATTGCAATTCCTCTTAAAAGGTCTTACCCTTCCCAAAGGACCAAAATTTATTGAAAATAGGCAGCAATTATTTTTTACTAAAAGCGGCTGAGTTCTCAGCGTCCCCGAAGCGCCAGAGAGTTTTCTTCGGGGACGCTAACACCTCGACCGCTTTTAGTAAAAATCATTGCTGCCTTCCTATTTTCATTAAATTTGGGTCATTGGGGAAGGGTTAAGACCTTTTAAAGAGAAATTGCGTAAAAAATAAGGGAAAAAAGCCAAAATACCTCTATGATTTTTAACGTTTTTTTGCATTTGATTTTAGGGGGGTAATTACCTCTTTAACCTATCCATTTGCTACAAATTTTCATATTTTAGAAACTTTAACCTTTCTTGTCCTCTAGGGAGTCTCGGGTGTAATTTAAAGACTAAAGTAATGGTTTTTGATCATGAAAATCGAATTCAAAGTCATTTATTTTGCTTTTTATGCACATTTTGGGGGTTCCCTGTATCTTTTAAAAAGTTGTCGTGGTAGAAGAAAACTAACAACAGTATTGTAATCAGTTATCAGTTTGCCCGTTGAACTTTAAAACAGTAAAAAAGTCAAACTCAACTTCAACAGAATTGTTCCCCAGTGTTATATTAGTGAAAGTAAAAATCACACTTTTTCGCCAACTCAATATCGCCAAGCCACCACTACGTTTTCTATAATGTACAGTTTACTCTTTGGAATGTATCAGCCCCTTTAGGTAGCAAATATTGCAACTCAACCCGAAGTAGCAGACAGTGTTATGATTTTAATGTATTTCTGAGAAAGAAACTAAATTTTTGTACATAAAAATGTCAGGTATTTCAAGACCGGCTCCTCCAAAACCAGTTCCAAAGCCAGGTAAATAATTGAAACATTTTTAAATACTTGAATACCAGTCGTGAATCAAAATATTTCTGAATATCATCAGAACATACATCAGGATCTGACTCATGAAAAAAACCCAGATGTTTTCCCACCCTCTGGCCGGATAGCTCCCTATAATAGGGCTTTATTCAAACACTCAAAACTTCATAATTGATCAAGTTATTTTTCGGAAAATTGTTTGAAAAAGTAAAAATTACGAAATTAAATTGTTACTGGACCCCTACAAGATTATGCATGCCACCATGTGAACTTGGATGCATATTTTTCCCCACTTAAGTTAATTTTAGTTGCAGTTAGCTAATTTAGTTGTAGTAAACTCACCAAATTAGTGTAACAAAATTTTACAAGCCAGATCTAAACAATAATTAAATCTGTAAATATAAGTAGGTTGTTCATCCTTAATCCCTAATAAATAAAATATCACAGCTGGAAGAAAAGCTTTTTTTAGCGATTTAAAAACTCAAATCTAGTAATAGTACTGCCATTGATTTATCATGAGATCATTGCATTTCTAAGTAACATATTTGGCTTCTAATCCTAGTTAGACAATTTGGGGTTCATGATATAATCAATAATAAAATGTAGGGCACAGCTGGGATATAGGTCTATATGCCAAATGGGAGCTGAGGTCGCCAAATGGAAGACTAGTTGGCGTTGTATCACGGCCGAAATGCCGATCGCCCGTTCCGGCCACCATGTTTCACCACGACTCACTCAAATGAAGATCAACCCAAGAAAAAGGATGTTATAACAAGTTATTACGATTTCAGTATTTTGATGCACGCTCTGTATCTGGGAGATACATATTTCGATCCCCGGTAATCATGTAATTTAAAAATATGAACAAACTTATATTTTGGACGTGAAGATTTGACGCATGCGTATTTCCGAAGGTTTTCAGGATCCGAAATAAAGGAAGAGAAAGATTATAAATAATATAAAAATCATAAAATTTAGTTGATTTAATAATTAAATAAAATAAATCAAACTAGTTTTTATTTATTTTAATTTAATCATCCGGAAATAGTGACGGTGACAACGTTCGGAGCAGTCACGTTGTTAAAAGATCTTGTTTGTTGTGATAATGCGGAAGTAAGCAGCGTAGAAATCGGTGAGAGTAACGTTATTTCTTTGAATTCTCTAAATTTTACTAATCGCTTCTTATTTCTTGTTATGATTATTAAGATAATAAAATAAGAACATAATTACATTTTGGATATGAAGATATAACGCATGCGCATTCCGAGCCCGAGGGTTTTCTAGATCTGATATTCAAAGTAAAGGAAGATCAATATCATAAATATATATTAATCACATAATTTAATTGATTTAATAATTAAAAAAATTAATTAATCAATCCAGGTTTTGTCTTTTTATTTTAATCATCCCGGAATAGTGACGACGTTCTGCGCAGTCCCGCAGTCTCGTCAATAGATCTTGTTTATTGTGGTAATGCTAGTATGAATAAGTATGCAGCGTAGAAATCCGTAAGCGACACGTTATTTCTCTGAATTTTATTAATAACTACTTATATCTAGCCATAATTTGATTAAGAATAACATTTAATGTGCTTTTGTTATTGCATGCATATTGTGCCTTTGTTATCCCATGATATTTTACTTAAGAGTCATTTTAATAACGATATATGACAATGCATGATACAATGTTAAGTTGCATGTTTATTTTTTAGTACCATGCTTTATACAATTTGCGAAAGTCTTATTTACAAGCTTAGTGTATTTCTTCTTTAAATCGGAGCCATCGTAATGCATTGAAGTGTTATCGTTTTAGTCGTGGTAAAACATGGCGGCCGGCCGCCATGCCCGTTCTAGCCCGAGCGGCCGATCGCCCGTTCTAGCCGGAACGGGCGATCGGCCGCGATAAGCGCCAACTAGTTGGCGACCGCGTGAATCGGTCGCCAAGTTATAGACTCATATCCCAGCTGTGCCAAATGTAGATTCCCTACACTAGCCTTGATCCACTTTAGTAAAAATAAATTCTTGGGTTTTTGTAAAACATTTTTTACCGTCCCTTTTTCTACCTACCGTCAAAGCTGAAAAGGTTTAACATGCCTTCATATGAGAAAATAAACCCCTCCCACAGAAACAGGCATTCCTTTGAACCCCAAAATTTGTTTTTTATTAAAGGGGCTTCAGGCTTTTGTAGGTGCATCGTGTGAGTGCCACTGAAATGGGAAATTTGCTCTTTTTAATGACATCATGCAGAATGGGCCACAGTAGCATTTGCAAGTGCTGTCAAACTTGGATTAGGAACAAAATATGCTTTTTAGCAATATAATGATCCCATACTGTCTAATGATTGTTATACAAATACTTGTTTGATGGGCTTTCAAATCATATAATTTTTTTAATTTTTTTTTACCAGCTTTGATAGCAGTTAGTTGTTTTCAGGGGTGCTGAATATGTCCAAACAATGTTCGGGGAAAATTCAAAAAGCTGTTGGGAAATTTTTGCCCAAGATAGAAAGAAAAACTAAAAAAAATTCCAAATCATCATAAACTGAAAAACAAATATTTTGGTAGCGACTGCATCGCAATCTCCAACTTCAATGGAAATCAGGTGAAAACTGCGGAGTTACGGATATAGAGAGGGAAAACTACAGATCTGCGCTAAAAAACCTAGTTTTATAGGCGGATACCTGAAAGTTAGCTTTTCCTTGCTCTTTGATTGGTGTGGAGAAAAAACGTGGATGGGCAATTTTCACTATGAATCGCTTTCTTGTTTAATCACCTCTATTTTCTTAGATAAAGAGTTGAGTTAATAAAGATGAAATTTACATGTAGCTCAAGTTTGAAAAAAATATACAATTTTTCATATTTGAAGAAAAGATGCACTTTTTAGCTAAGATTAAGACTGACTAAAAAGATAGTATGAAGATCATTAAAATTTAAATTTCATATAGATTATGTGAAAAGGCATAAAATATTAACCAGGCATCCAAAATTAACTATTTGCACTCCTAAAAGTAAAAACTTATAAATATAGCAAGTAGCATTTAATAGAAATAACACTAAGCCTCAACCACTAAGCTGGAAGAACCAAAGGACTTGCTTCAGTTTGTGTGTTAATTTTACTCGTTATGAAGTTGAATTAAGTAAACTGTTTTTTGCCCTTTAAATGACTTTAATTTTTTCTATGGAAAATAAAAAGATAGTGTTCCTTTAAAAAGCTAAATGTTATGCAATGTTAGAATAAGTTTTTTTGTAAATTTCTGAACTTTTTTAACTGTCCCATTCATCCCCTCTCTTGTCACATACAATAACAATAAATAATAATATGCAAACACAAATAGAAAATATACATAATTACATACATTCATAAAAACTTATCAGGTTTTAAATTATGGCTAATTGATTGAATACATGCATTTATAAGGTAACCAAGAGTTCATTTATTGGCAGCGTTAGAAATTGGAAAATAAATCCACTGGTCCTGCGGACCAGTGTTTTACCAATCTTACTGGTCCGCAACAAAAATTACTGGTCCGACAAATTAAAAAAGGACCAGTTTAAATATTATTATAAAGTAACTATTGAACTGAATGTGAGTACCAAATAGAAATGTTAAAAATTAATACATATTCAATAATAAGTTACCAACTGTAAATATGAAATTTATATAAAATAAGTAATAAAATAAATTTATGAGAAATAAGCAATAGCTCCAAATAATCAATTATTTTAAAAATATCTTATTAATTAAATACCTTTTTTGATTAAATACTATTTCACTAACTGACATACAAATAAACTTTCACTAATTGACATTACAAACTGGATACAATTGCACTTATTGGCAAAAAATAAGAACTTGTCTTGAATAAATGATATTGCACACAAATTAATACATAACTTCGAATTACTTTTACATTGTTAGTTGACAAACTGGTTGTAATCTGGCTTATTTAATGAAATAAATTTTTTTGCATTTCTCCCGATTCCAAGCAAAAAAAATTTGCAGGCTAAAACTGGAGGGTGGGATATTTTTCCACCACTGGTCCAGCGGACCAGTGATTTTCTGATTCCACTGGTCCGAGCAGTTTTTTGGTTGTCCCGGACCAGCAATCCAGTACAATTTCGAACGCTGTTTATTGGTTTTAAACTTGTTATAGGATTGAAAAATGTAATTTTTTTTCAATATTAGTAAAAATGTGAAATTTGACCCATTCATATCCCCATATCCCCGCTCTCCCCTACAACTAGAAATATACTCCAATTTATTGAAAAATAATTAAAAATAAGTTTATGGTCAGTGTTAAATATTTTCAAAACTAATAGAAGTGGTTTGAATTTTTTTCAGGTCATGTCAAAGTTGTTAGAGCTCTTTATCGTTATACTGCTCAGCAGGTTTGTATAGCAAATTTTAAAATGAAAATGTACTTATGGGTATAACTTGTACTCCAATTATGAAAGGGTAACAATGTTCACTTATTGTACTTTAATAATGTTTGAAATGAAGTGTAGTATTATTTAAATAAAAAAACAGTAGTTAGCAGTACAACCATAGGGTAGATTAGTGTTCATTAAAACTAAATTTTAGTTCATGTGTAAAACTAATTCATAACCTTTAATGTACCATTTCCCCCCAAATTCTTAGGCTGATGAGTTATCTTTTGAAGAAGGAGATAATTTATATATTTTGGACATCAAAAGTGATGCTAACTGGTGGAAAGCTTCCTGCCATGGAAAAATAGGTCTTATCCCTAGCAATTATGGTAATTAAATTTCTTAACATGTTAATTAATCTTTAGAATAATTTCTTCATATTTCTGTTAATAAGCATTTTGCAATTATAATTAATGTATCATATGTTGGTAAAGTAAGCTATTGAAATAGTAATTGTACTGTAATATGTAATTGAATTCACTTATAAAATAGTTTTTATCTCTTGATTTCATTTAGTTGAAGAAAGTACAGAAGAAGTATTAAATCCATTACATGAAGCTGCTAAGAGGGGAAATTTAACTTTCTTAACAGAATGTTTACAAAACAAGGTAATAAAAACTATGTCAAATCGTTAGCTGACTTAAATAGCAATTGAATCGTGTTTTGAATTAGATGTACATTTCATCAAACATGTATGGCAAGTAAAGTGTGCTGGATTTTCATTAGTTTTATCATGTATAAAAAATAAAACTAATAAAAATCCGGAAGATTTTTAGAATCTGCCTGAAAACCCTTAAAATATACTCAAAATTAGTACAATAAGTTGAAAATTTTGTGGAAATCATAAAAAATAATTCCACACTTAGAAAGGTATGGGAAAGGGTTCAGCATAAATACAATTTATTTGCCATGGAAGTGAAAACACTTGTCTCTTGTAAGTAAAGAATGACTAACTATAACCACTTGAATAATGCTTTTTTTAGGTGTCAGTTAATGGGTTGGACAAAGCTGGATGTACAGCTTTGCATTGGGCAGCTCATGCTGGGAATGAGGAATGCGTCAAAGAATTACTAAAAGTTTCAAATGTGGAAATCAATGTTCAGGTGAGTAAAATTTAGTAATTTTCACCTCTCACCAAAGCATAAAAGATTCTTTGTTTCTATTTCAATAGATCTGAAGTGATATTTGAATTGTTTCATTACAGAATAAACTAGGGGATACTCCTTTACACTCATGTGCTTGGAAAGGACATGGTGAAATAGTGAAAATGCTTTTGGATAAAGGTATTTAATTTATAACTTGTCATGTTGATATATATATGTTACAGTTAAAGTCCGGAAATCAGTTAATTTACAGATAACCTAGGTAATTTGCAGATTAACGAGGGTGATCCGTTAAAGAGCGAAATTTTTTTCAATTTCTAAGATTACCTAGGTAATCTTGAAATTACCTAGGTATTCTGCACTCTACCGACTAGACACTCGTTAATCTGCATACTACCTGTAATCAGTTATTTTACATATTAACGAGGGTGATCCGTTAAAGTACAAAAATTCATTTTATTTTTATAAAAAGTTTAAGGTGGTTGGGGGGGCTGCCGCCCCCCCAAACCCCCCTGCCCTAACTATAACCAAACTTGTTTTGGGGGTAAATAGTAACAATGACGAATCATAAAAGGGGACTCATATTACACAAAGCACGCAAATCACACAAAAATAGTATTGAAATAGGAATTTTAATACGAATATAATATAAAAGTACCAACTTAGATTTTGTATCAATTGTGATTTTTCGATCTCGATTTGACAAAATATTTCGATGAGCACTTAAAATAGAAAATCTTAATGAAAGCGCGGTGTAGTCGGCTGCCAGCCTATCCTAAACTATTGCTAGGATTCGCGATCGATTACATATCTTAAACCCTTGCCCAGGTTCTAGCGATTATTGAATTAACGTTTGTTGAAAAGATATTTCAAATGCTGGGACATTTGCTTTCGTTAAAAAAATCTCTGTCACTCTGAAATCAAAGCTTCAACACAATTGTTTTAAAATACCAGTTTTAGTAGTAATTTACTGAACTTAAGCTTGTAAATTTACTGTACTTACTTGCTTGTATTAGTTTGTTTAACATTCAACTTGACAACTACCAGTGCTACGCACTAAATTTGAAATCAAAACACCAAATATGACAACAAACTACGTATTGAAACCCGACTGCGCAGGAGTAAGCGCATGGCGCAGTGAGCATCTCAACATTTTAACAGAAAGGATTGAGCGAAACAAACTATTTTGAACTTCAACTATCAAGAGGCCGTTATAGTGTAGATTCCCTAGGTAAAATGCGAAAAACTCAAATATCCGCACATTAACGACAGAAATCAGTTAATCTTAAGTTTACCTAGGTATTCTTCAGAATAACTAATTATCAACTTTAGCGGTAACATATATATTTTTAAATGCAGGTTAATATATTAAATAAGTATCTGTAAGAGAAATTAGTTTGTTACTGTCAATAAAAATTCCTTGATATTTTGGGAAAAAATACTATGCATTTAATTTTAAGGGTTATGAAAATGATTTCTTAAGAATATTCACCCTTTTAGATATTAAGAATCCTACTTTATTTTTTATAATACAATTGTTTGAAAATTACATGTATTCATTTATTAATTGCAGGTGCTGATCCAGTGATTAAAAACAATGAAAATAAAACACCATTTGATATAACAAATGATTCTGTCTGTGGGGCCTTACTCAAACCTTATCAAATTACAAGTGAGATAAAATTAAAAAAAATTATTTTATACCATATGAAAATTTCAAATGGATATTAAATCATTCAAATTTTTTTCAGCATCTGTGATAAGTACTGATGACTATGGAGCCAGTGATGATTCTGAATGAAACTATTTGATTTTCAATTTTATTATCATTACATTAAGATCATTCTCTGGACTAGTCATTCGTAACAGAGCTTATGCCATCAGCTTCAATCAGCTAAATATAGGGTGATTATAAAATATGAGGAGTTTCATGAACAAGGGCGAATTACCGGTCCTATAATTTTTTTCGCTTTGAAACTAGCTTTTTTTTCTTGATATACAATTAAAGATTACCCTTGTTGCATGGAATGCCTCATATGTTACCCTGGTTAAACCTACATACCACTAGTTCTAGTGGATGGATGTCAATGAAATTTTATATAGTGTTGAACATAGGGAAAAAAATTTTAATTTTAAAGCAGGGTAACTTATTTTATAACCATCTTGTACTTTCATAAACTTTCTTCTAAACTTAGTTCATCATAAATCATCTTAAAATGTTAAGCTTAAATGTATTTATTTTCCATTGTTTGGCCCAAAAAGTTTTGGGCTGGTTAATTTTTTCTATAGAAAGTATTAGGAAGTTATTTTTTTGTATAGGTAACTTTTTCACATTCAAAAAGGTTTATGTGTATTAACTTAATTTGGTCAATTTTTAAAAATTAAATTCACATAAAAGTGAGAAAAATTCAATTAGTGATATTTGTCCAGCAAAATATCAAATAATTTACTTGAAGTGTTTTCTTTACTTTTTAAAATAAGCTCGTTATGTTATTTTTGTATTTTTTATCTGCACTTATACAAGATGAAAGGTTACCAAAAGTATTTATTTTATCATGGTTATGACTGATTTATAAAAAAAAGAGATTATAATTTAAGTTCTTCTAGACTAGACATTAAATATCTTTCTTCATTAAATCTTGCATAAGGTTAAAAGTGTTTTAACTTTTTCTCCTTTGCATTTTTTTACTTAATTTCAAGATGCTGTATATGTGCCGATATTCTGTGTAATATATTTGAAGAAATGGGACCTTTGTTCAATTGATTATTTAGGGTACATTTACAAATCCTGTTAGGGTTCAAATATTATATAAGCATTTTTTCTTCTAATTTTGGAATTAATTCTCCTTGTAAGCTAAAATAAGCAAATTTAATATAACAATTTATAAATGATTAGTTAAATTTTAAAATTATATTTTGCAAGGTTTTACAAATTATCAAAAACAAAGTGCTTATTTTTCTTCCCCTTCTCCCTTGTCAGGAAAAATAAGTACCCTTTTTGTTGCTTGTGTTCTTATGTAATATTTGAATGAGCCCTACTTTAAGCATTTCCCCAGTATCATTTATAATTTTATGCATAAAACCTGTTGTTAACTGTATTTTGAGATAAATTATTTATATTTTCTAAACATTTTTAATGCTTTTAAATAAAATTTGTAAGCTAAAATTTGTTTTTCTTGGATGATTTATGGAAAGTGATTTTAACTGGGAAGACAAACTAAATCAACTCGCTATATTATTTTACACTCATGTTTAAAATCATGAAAAGAATGACTTCACAAAAGGAAACAATTTTCAAACTAAATTTAAAGAATATTCGTTGTAGTTTGATGAAGATAGGTTTTCAATTTGAAGGATAAAAAAATGGTTACAACTAAATTAAAAACTTGTTTATTCTACTATTTGATTATGTTGACTTTGCGGTTCTTGATCATCTGATTCTTCTGTAACCAGTTTTACTTCTGCTGGTAAAGAATCCCCTATAGTACTTGATCTTGCGCATCGATAACCGTGTCTAAACAAAAGGAAATACAATTAGTAAAATTCATATGAATAATGAACAACTCAACACAAAACATTTCCTACATAGTTAAGTTGAAGTCATTAGCACCCCTGGATTTATAAAAATAAAATATTTGTTATAAAGTATAGTTAATTTTTTATAATTAATTGTTTTAAAAGTAACAAGTAACCATAATTTTTAAACTCCAAAAATACAAAAACCTTTTAGTTAATTATACTGATTAATAATATTTATTTAGGATTAAATTTGAAACTAACCTATATATGGTATTTGTTTTTATGCTATTCATCTTATATCTTTTAAGGGGACACATACCTTTGAAAAGTCCAAAATGGCAGGGAGAAATGGTCATTTTTAAAGGGCTGTTATTTTTTAAATTTTGCATACCTGGATTAGATTTCAGGGTGATATGATTAATCAAACATTGTTTTATTGAAAATATGTTCAACGAAAAAAAAATCATTTTTTATTAAATAGAGGTTATTGTAAAAGGTAATTTCCAAGCCCCTTTTTTACTCTGCGCAGCTTAAAAAAATAACTAATATTTTTACCCAATTTTTTTTTCTGAAGAAAGAGATGTATATTGTGAAAAATGGAACTAGTGAAAGGGACTGAAATTATGGAACTAGTAAACTGGACTGTTTATTTTATTTTTATATTACTATTGTAAACAGTTTTGGCAACTAGTTAGAATTGATGTTTTTTTAAAATGATTAGAATTAGATTAGATTAGGATTCTGTTTTGGATATGAATTAGATTGTGTATTTTTTTGGCTGGTAACTTAAAAGCAATTTTATTGTGGCTGTACTTATAACTCACTACTACTAAATTATCTTAATTAAATCTTGGCTTTTTTAAAGGATTGATTTCTCTTTTTATCCACTATTTCACTCTACCACTGAGAGCTTCCGCCCGGAGAATAAAAAGAATTTGTCGGTACTACAGGGAATTCTTCAAGAAATCGACATGGCATCCCTTGCCCGGATTGAAAGCTCTAAGTAAGATCTTCTTATGTACTATAGAAGAGAAAAAGTAGTTTGGAAAATTAATTACTAAAATTTAAACTTAAGAATAAAGAAGTACAAGAAGAATAAGTATGGATTTAAAGACTAGGGTAAAGATCATAAGAACCGTAGCACGAACGGCGGTATCTAAACTTATCCGAAGATTAGAAGAGGAATTAGAAAAGCCAGAAGTAGAAATTGATAATTTAGAGTTATGTGTAGACGAACTCTCTTACAAACGGGATGCGCTGCTCTCCCTTGACAGCGAATATGAAAGAGAGATATCGAGTGAGGAGGAGCTTATCAAAGAATTAGAAACAGCCGATGATTACAAAGAGAAGATTTTCCGTGTTATTAGAATGTCTAAAAAACGGATTAATTCCTTTTACAACAGATCCTCGTCGGTTGTTAAAGACAAGACTTCTGAACTCGATAACTATTCCATAAGGGAAGAGAGCGTAAGAGGAAGAGGGTCTAACGAAGAACTAAGAACCAGTACCAGTCACATAAAACTACCAAAACTTGAAATTGCTAAATTCCAGGAAGATACAGAAAAGAAAACGTATAATGTAGCCGATGATGGAAAGGAAGTGTATGAGCCTATACCTGATGTGTTTACGGAACCCAATCGCTCTTCAAAAGGTCAGAAACCCCCAGAGTTGGGCCACTATGAGGAAAGAACGGAAGACTGGGTTAATGAAAATGGGCATATCAAGAACATAGAAAATTTTGAAAGAAAGAACGATGATACATTATCTTGGCTATTAGATGATGTTGAAAGACAATCAAGGTATAAAGAAAAGATACCCAGAGAGACTGACCAAGAGGAGAATCATGCTATTGATAAAGTCATGAAAATATTAGAAGACGATTCCAAGATGAAACAGATCGAAAAGAAAAATGGAAATGTAGAAATTAACTTGGACAAAATGGAAGTGGAAGAACTGAAAAGATGTAAGAAGGATAACTGTTATGATGACAAAGAAGCTAACAGAAGTATAGTGACCAAAGGAGAACAATTTAAGGAGAAAGATGATGTTGGAAAGCAGAACAAGACAATGCTGGAGACGAAAAAACAAGGAGAAGAAAGGAAAAGAGAGGATCATGGAAGTGAGGAACAGAATAAGATTGAAGATAGAGTAGAAAGGGATGAAGGAATTCCATCCAAGAAACTAGAAAAGGATAGAAGGAAAAGAAGATCGAACAGAGTCCCTTCTGAAAGCATTGATCCTGATTTTGAAAAACGAAGACAAGACGGAAGAAATTTTGTCTCGGAAGGCAAACTCATGAGACCGAGGAAGTCTAAGCAAAAGAAGAGAAGATCAGACGGAGGTACTCTAGATACAGCGGAGGTACTCCAGCAGTGGAACTACAGCGCCTACTACAGCGGAGGTACTACAGCGCCTCCACACCCTCCCACGCCTGGAGATCACAGACCTAGGAAAGTGAAACTTGAAGTTCCTGGATCAGAAATACAAGAATTTGAAATAAAGAGACCTGAAAGAGTAAAAATTGGAAGAAAGTTTATCAAATGGAAAGCTGAGATGATTGGGAGTGGACGTGACTACGGAAGTGGACTGTTCAACGGTATGGGCAAAAGACCCGATCTTGATGTTAAATGACCTCGCCTTGAGTGTTGAGATTTCGTTTATTAAACGTAAACTCAAGGTGGGGAGTGTGAAAAATGGAACTAGTGAAAGGGACTGAAATTATGGAACTAGTAAACTGGACTGTTTATTTTATTTTTATATTACTATTGTAAACAGTTTTGGCAACTAGTTAGAATTGATGTTTTTTTAAAATGATTAGAATTAGATTAGATTAGGATTCTGTTTTGGATATGAATTAGATTGTGTATTTTTTTGGCTGGTAACTTAAAAGCAATTTTATTGTGGCTGTACTTATAACTCACTACTACTAAATTATCTTAATTAAATCTTGGCTTTTTTAAACGATTGATTTCTCTTTTTATCCACTATTTCACTCTACCACTGAGAGCTTCCGCCCGGAGAATAAAAAGAATTTGTCGGTACTACAGGGAATTCTTCAAGAAATCGACATATATAATCTTTAAATTAATGAAGCAAGAAATCTCTATATTAAATATCAAAAGAGTAATAAAATTTTGAAAATTTAAAAAAAAAATATCACTTTAAATGCTTATAAAAATAAATATTCTTATTCAAATAAAATCGCGCTTCCACGCCACAGGTCCAGGGTTCAAATCCCGGGCTGGGCAGGGTCCACTCAGCCTTTCATCCCTTCAATGGGTCGATAAACTGAGGACCAAGCATGCTTGGGAACTAAACACTGGGGGTCTCGCATTGTGCTGACCACCTAACCGGGACATTTGCCTAGCACCCCAGGCCCCACGGTCACGAAAACGAAGATGGGCATCGTAGGCCTTGGCCCACTAGGGCTGTTGCGCCGATGGTTTAGTTTATTCAAATAAAAATCTGGTTCATTAATTTAAAGATAATATACATCTCTTTCTCCAGAAAAAAAAATTGAGTAAAAATATTTGTTATTTTTTTCAAAAAGCTGCGCAGAGTAAAAAATGGGCTTAAAAATTACCTTTTACCTCTATTTAATAAAAAATGTTTTTTCGTTGAACATATTTTCAATAAAACAATGTTTGATTAATCATATCACCCTGAAATCTAATCCAGGTATGCAATATTTAAAAAATAACAGCCCTTTAAAAATGACCATTTTCCCCTTCCATTTCGGACCCTTAAAAGGTATGTGTCCCTTAAAAAACTTACATACTTAAATTATTTCAATCAATTTATGTAGTAACTACTTACTTCCCATCCTTTGATCTAGTCGCAACTACTTCCCTCAGTTCTCCATCATTGCAGCAAACTCGACAGTAAACATGTTTGTCCCTTTTTAAAATTGGCATTACAATTCTGGGCCATTCTTTTAATTCTAAAAGAATAAAATATATAAATTGAAACCATCGTGGGTAAGGGTTAACTGTACTGTGTACACTAATGACTTTAAAATTCCTAACTGAACATCTTAAAATACCCTTCCCCTGAAAGCCATTTATTGATCCACACAGCCAGACCATCAAAGTTGTTTTGTAAGTAAAATGTTATGTGATTGTGATCAAACAATTTGACTAGGCATGAATATTCTTAAAAGAAAAAGAACTATCATGTACCTGGGTTCCTCCTTCCTTTTCTCATCACAACATATGAAATCCAATCTTTCCTGAATTCCGTAGTCTAAAAAAATATAAATAACAAAATTAGGAAGTATTCTGAGGTGAAAAAGACAAAGTTAACATAGATGCACTTACATGGCGAGGAAATACTGATTCATATGGAACATATATTCCACAGGGTCTCTTTTGGGCTGACAGTAGTGGGCAAGGTAAGTCATGTGGACACTAAAGAAAACATGCACTTAAATATATTAAGTAAACTCTATTGAGCCTATTAAATTAAATAACTTGTACTTAATAAGTAATCTGTGTCATTAAGTATTAAATTACAGCAGAACAACTCAGTGTAGAAAACAAGCCCCCAAGAGATGTGTTGGAAGACATTTAGAATCTAAAAACTTAAGACTTTTTTTTGTTGATTTTCATTTCTTATAAAACATAAGTCTTACTTACCGGCATTAAAACATGAGCCCCAGTTGAATGTTTCTTATTCTCTATCTGTGAAAAGTGTTTTCAAATTCAAATGAAAGTCACAGTTTTTATTATTATACATAGAAAATGTTAAAACTGTTTTACCTCAAGAACATAATCTCTAGCATCAATAACTGCATGATAACCAGCTAAGTTACCATACTCAATAATGACCTATTTAAAAGATAGAAGATATTTTTATTTGTATATAAAAAAGATAAATTTTAAAAAGTGTATTAATTTGTTTTGAAAAAAAATTCCACCACCAGCAATAAAAAGTCAGTAAAATTAATATTTTTTCATTCTAATAAACTATTTAATTAAATGAACTTAGGAAGATATCTAGGTTAAAAACATTACAAAAGATTTTAAAAAATCTAATTTAATAAGTAGTTTGGGTGATCAAACAAAAAAGGGGTAAATTTATTTATGTACTAATAAATTAATTTATGTAAATAATGTTAATTTATTTATGTACTAAAAATAATTTCTAAAACTGTTTAGTTTATCAAAAATATGGGTTCAATTTCGTTATAGCTCCCGCTAAATATCGCCAATCTCTTTTTGACAATATAAAAGTACATATATTGCTAAATAATTTCAAACTCATAGATAAAAATGTTCAATTAGATCTATAACTGTTCAGTTTATCATTAAAAACTAGAAAAATTTGTTTTCATTTGAATATTGAGCGTTCGAAAGAGATTGGCGATATTATGCGGGAACTTTAACGGAATTGAACCAAAAACGTCACACTTAAAAGACAATTTAGCCATAAAAAAGTCATAGTTAATTTTCAACATTTTCAGAACATAAATCATAATACCATCACATCAGATGTTTTCCTCCAGAGTATATCTATCACACGGGTTCGCTCTATGTACGAAGGTAAATCCATCAAAGAAAAGGCACTCACCACCAAATCATATTTTATCTGCAGAAATATTTAAAAATACTAAATGCTGTCTGTTTGAGGTTGAAATAAATTGCATCACATTTTAACTCAACATTGAACTTCTGTAGAACCAATATTTTGAGAAGTAGGAGACAGAAAAAATTTTTTCTTACTGATTACTTTTCTCAGAAAAACTTAACATTTTTTTTCAATCTTATGTCAAGTTAGTCCAAAAACCATGAAAAATAATCCATTCATGTAGTCCTTTAGAACAGCGTTTCTCAACCGGGGTTCCGTGGAACCCTGGGGTTCCACGAGGCTTCCGCAAGGGATCCGAAAATCTTTTTTTTGTTGTTCTGGTTTACATTTTAGAATAACCCTCTAAATAAATTAGGCATCAGTCATCCAAATGTGAGCAAGTGTGTTTCCGTTGAACATTTTCTTCTGTAGCCCTTTGGTGTTCTACGAAGAGTGTGAAAAGAAGATTAACAATAGCTTGAAGGGGAATTTCAAAATTAATTTCTGAGGAAGGACCTCTGCCCCCCTTGAAGTTTTGGTGCTAATTATATTTTTCCCCTTAAAAATTCTGTGTTTTACAAGGAACTGTCCTTTTCGATGTAACCCAAAGGTTCTTAAAATACCCTGAAACTCTACATTAAGTGGCAAATTTTGAAAAATTTCTCGGGAGAACTTCCAAACTTCTATCTAAAATTTTGACATCTGTTATACAGCGTTTTCCTCTTGAGCATTCTGCTGTCTCAAGAATCTTTTCTCCTTGGGTGTTCCACAAAAAGTTTGAAAAAGGAAATAAAACACTAGTTTAAAGGGTAATTTTAATAATAAATTCTGAGGGAGGACAAAATAGCAAGAATAAATATTGTTGCATGGCAGTTGCGTATATAAGGGGGGCCGAGGGGGCCCTGCCCTCCCCTGAAATTCGGACTAGGCATATCAAAGCATGTTAAAACCCTGTTATTTAGGGTCAATTTTTTAAAAATTTTCTGGGGAGGGCCCCCAAACCCCCCCTTTAGTACATGAAATTGTATTATTGTTGAAATTGTATTGAAATCCTACCTGAAAATGCAAATCTAAAATTTGGACTAAACGTACCAAAAACGAGTTAAAACCTAGTTTTTAGGGAGGGATTTCTAAAAATTTTCTGGGGGAGTACCCCCAAACCCCCCTTCCTACTCGGAACTTTATTAATCACAATTTTTATTATATTAAGTTCTCATAGATACAAATTTCACATAAAAATGCATTAAAAAGCTACGTTAAACCTATTTTAACCCTTTGTAGCATACAAAGTAAAAAAATATACATGCATTTTCTCTCTTAAAAATAATTGTGCAGTTGTGCTGTCATCTATGATTAACAGTTGAAAGCTCAAATAATGTAGAAGGTAAAAAAACTGAAATGAAATCTGTAAAGGCAATTACAGAATAGCAAAAAAAACTTAACTTTTGTCCACTAGAGTGGACATGATGCAACAAAGGGTTAAATATGCTTTTGAGGTGTTGAGTAACAATTTTGTGCTCCTCCCGAAATAAATTTCTATATACGCCACTGTTGTATGGACGCTAGGGTTTCCCGGAGCTTGATCATTATCAAAAGGGTTCCGTGAGAGTAAAAAGGTTGAGAAACGCTGCTTTAGAGAGTAGTCAGGAGAGAAAACATATTGAAACACAAGTCCACAAAAAATGCCCTAAGATGAGAAGGTTCTGAAATTTGCAACTGTGTCTTCGGTGGTAGTCGAATCTGCTTAGTGTGATCACAATTGTCCAAGATTAAACTAATAACATCATCCAATAATTATCTGTTTGATAGCAGCAATAAGTGATTTTATATCAAAAAGTAGCAAACAGTGTAACTCGATGGTCGGCAACCTGTGGCTCGCGAGCCGCATGCAGCTCTTTGAATGTAAAGTTGCGGCTCCGCGGTTCCATACGAAAAAATTAATAATTTATTATCAAAACCCTAAAAAATCAGAAAATATATTTTTTAAGTACCTAATCAAATCAATGTGACTCACAAGGAGCATTGTAACCCAAAGTTCTCAAGATGAGTCAAAATACTGCTTTTAAGGGTAAAAATTAGTAAATTACAAACAATTTCTGATGGAGAAACCCCACAAAATTTTGGAACCTAATAGGTGCTGTTTTCCTTAAAAATTCTGTGATTTATGAGGAGGGGGAACCTCATTTGGTTTAATATAGAAGTTCTAAAAAATGAATTAAAACACTACTTTTAGGGGCAAACTGAAAATTTTTCTGAAGCCACTCCCTTGAAGTTAAGCTGTTTATTATAACCATATTATTTTTCCTTGAAAATTCTATCACTACTACTACCATAATGAGCAGGGCTCTTACAGAGTGCAATTTAAAAAGGTCTAAAAATGAGCTAAAACGCTATTTTGAAGGTAAAATTTCCGAAATTTTTTTCTGAGGGAAATTTTTTCCTAGTGTTTACAAAGTTTTGAAATCAAGTTTACTAAAATTAATTTCCAATGTGTATGTAAATCATCTAAAACTTAATGTAAAAAAAGTAGTAACTAGATGTAAAAAAAGCACCCGAAAGTAGGTACCTCAAAAAAATCTTGAATCTAAACCTCAACTAAAATCACCCTCCGAATCTAAAATCAAACATAATAAGCATATATACTAAAACATTGAAAAAAAATTAGTGGATCTTTAAAAACTGAGAAATTTTGTAAATTGTTACTTTTGGCTCTTCCGTTTGAATAGGTTGCCGACCCCTGGTGTAACTATATTGTTTGCTTTAAAGTCAAAATTACATACTCGTAATTAATGCATTTAAAACCATTTTACACTACGTATTTGACCACTTAAAATTTTTAGGGGAAATAATAGAGTAGTTCAATTAATAAAATGAAATAATCGCTTACTTCATATTTTTATTTACTGTCGAACCAATGATAGCAAAAGGGTCACGTGATTTTGACATACTCGGAGGGGAGAAAGGAAGAAGCTGAGGGGCAGTTGATCGAAAGAGGATGATACATTTACTCCCTCTAACCTTAGTTATACCCTATATATTCATAAAAAATCAGCATATTTTAAATAAAATAAAAAATACTGAAGCAAAAAATGATGTGACCCTTTTACTATCGTTGGTTCAACAGTATATAGAAAGGTCTTTCTTTTTGTGTGCATTCCATTATATCCTTCCAATCTAATAAACCACATGTTTTATAATATGAATTCCAATAAACAAGGGAAAATTTAAATATCTTATCAGAAACATCTGCAAGGCGCCGATGGTTTCTCACAAGCATGGATTCAGACCTCCCCCCTTTATCTGATTTCTTTCAATATATGCGGAATGTTTTCTTATTCTTACTAATGAGTTTCAGAAAAAAGAAACGCCAGATGCTCTAGGGTGGGGCAAACTTTTACTTGTAGAAATTGACCTTCCAAACGAAACCCGATGGCAGACGTTTTATTTAGGGGATATAGACAAATTTTGATAACATTAAGCAGCATGTTGATCCATAGTTGATCACATTAAATGATACATTAAATTAAATACGAATGATCGGGACCTGTCGATTTCAATAACATTATCTGATTGATAACATTAACCGTGATTACATTAAGCAGATTCGACTGTATAAGAACCTAAAGGTTTAGAGTTTTTTTCTATAATTATTATATGTTATGGAAGTTTTTTAATTTGCTTATAAACATAGACAAGATCTGGTTACAAAACTATTTCACTCTTAGGGTATAATGCAATAGCAGTTTAATAATTGCTGATATTAAGGAAAATATACATACATTTTCTGAAGCAGGTAAAAACTGTCTGAATGATATATTTTTTAAAAACATCTTTCTAGAATTTTCATCTAAAAAAGGTATTAAAAAATAAATTTCAAAAAATACATAAGGAAGGAAACAATTTCAATTGAAAGATATCGAATTAGATTTTACCAGTTAAAAGAGCTTGAGATACATTATTCATGTCAGGAGATGCATCAACACAAAAATATTCTTTAATATTTTCATTCCATATGTTATGTGCAGCCCTTAAAATAAAATACTTAATATTATCTTTTGAATATTAATAAATAAGAATTTGAAAAAAAATCCAAACATTTACTTGGCACAAGAAATCTGCTAAAAATGGATTTACACTACGTCATAATACAAAAAATTTTTTTTAAATCACAATTGACACAGCCTTTATTTTGCAAAGAAAACATTTGTTCTGTTTAATTTTTAGTCTTAGAAGTAAAACACAATTGTACAAGTGTAAGTATGTGCTTACATCAGGTCTAAATTACAATTTATCAGTGAAAAAAAAGGCACTTAATGTGAAAAGAATAATGTGTGCAAAAAATACTCAACTCTCTAAATGACATTTTGACAAATGTTTTAAAACTTGAATACAAAAGCAAAGTTCTTACCTTAATTTTTGCACAGCAGTGTACTATTAACATTTAAAAATAGTTAAAAGGATACCCTTTAACAGTTTTTAACTAATATGCAAGGAGGAGAAGCTATTCTTTACCCAGAGTACCAATTTTTCCTCTTTCAAGTTACAATTTGACTGTCAGAGAAAATAAATAACTTATAATAATAATTTAGAAATTAATGAAAAACATACCAAACTGCTGAACCCACCCCAGATCCAAAATCAAAAAATGTCTTTGGTTGAAATGAAGGAACAGCATCTTTAATCTGGAAAAGTTAAAATGTTTTGACAAACACATAGATCATAAGTAAAGATTATACTTATATTAGAACCAAGGACATGCAGCTATCAATTTAATAGAAGCCAAAAGTAACATTTTCCAACAACATATTTTAAACTTTTAAAAAAATTATTTTACTTCTTATCATTTCCAGAAATTTAGAAACTTACTTGGGAAAACACTTTCAAAGCCGAGGCATAATTTGGTGTCATTCTTCCTGCTAGATATGCCAAACATTCAAAATGATTGTATCTATAAAAACAGACCTCACTCATCATAAACTTATAAAGTAATCAATATCTTACATATCAAGTACAATGGATCACAATAATCTAGTATGCATCTAATCCTTTCCTTTTCACCAGTCTTAATTGTTTCAAGAATCACTTATTTTTAAGTTACAGTCAAGTTAAACAAGGTTGAATTTCAAAAACTAAAAATTTTGTTACAGTTTTAATTGAAAACTCAGAATCATTGATATGTACATACCCTAATGGCTTCCATCTCTTTATCTCACTAGATATTTCTCTTTTGATCATTTGCCTTTGTGCTTTAGTTAATATTAGAGGATTTTCTTTATCTAGCAAAAAATATACATAAAATCAAATTGAAAATATTGCACATAGAAATATAGAGGTTATACAAGTTCTTTGTTTACTTCTTTGGATTAGCTAAGAGTTTTTTAAAACTTATTTTTAAAATATCTTGAACCTATATAACTCAACTAATCAAGCTAAAGAAATACTCTTTTTTTCAATGGATACATTAATTTATTGCTTATTCTTAAATTTTCTGTGCAGGAGTTTTATTTTGTACAAATTTAGAGACTTTTTGTGTCGATGATGGAGCTGAAGTATTCATTGCTTGAATAGTAAGTACCCAATAAGTGGATTTCTCAATAAACCAGAGAGCCTATAAGCAGATGTATCTATCAATTAAGCGTTTTCAACTTGAATTCCTTCACAAGAAATAATTTAACGAATTCTAACAAATAAATTTAGTTACAGTCGACTCCGCTTAATGTGATCACTTTTGTCTAAGAGTGAAACCATAACAATATCCGATTGATAATAATAAGCAATTGGATACTAGAAAGTTTCAAACAGTGTAATTTGAGTGTTTGCTTTAAAATCCCATTTATTTTTTCATAGTTGAAGTATTTAAAACAATTAACCTAGTATATGTATTTTACAACTTTTACATTTGTAAAGAAAAATATGAGAGTGGATCATATAACACTAACTAATTGATGGCTCATTTTGTATGATTATGCATTAAAATTGGCCTTCAAACGAGATAAAAGGTGGTTTTTAGTGAATTTCACCCGATTTTGATGACTTTAAGATAATTATTAATATAAAACAATACAATTTGAGTTAAGTAGAATTGATCGGGACCGGTCAATTTTGATAACATCCTATTGATAACATTAACTGTGATCACAATAAGCGGGGTCCACTGTATTAAGTGAAGATGTAGATAAGTGCCATTGAGTATTCAAGGTTTCAACAAATCTCACCATTATCATGTTTTTTAATTATTTTCTTTAACCTATAATTAACTTCGTCAGCTTCTATTGGAAGTCTTCTATATGCGAGGCACTCTAATATCTCGTCTGCTTTATCTAATATATTTTTCTCATTTGTATCTGCAAAAGGAAAGTAAACAATGACTTCAACTTTTATTAGTTAAATAAAACTTCAATAAATAATAAACCAAGTCCACACACCAAGCAGTTCAGAATAACATTCGTAAGTTCTCAGTGCAGCAGTTTTCCAAGTTACATTTACATTCTGCATTTAACTGGCAGTTGCAGAACATGCTTTTCTAAAATTGTCTCTTGGATAAAAAGCTGAAGCAATTTACAGGCCTCTAATTAAAAATCTTCCAGAAAGATTTTTTCTTCAACTAATTGGTCTATCAAAAATCAAATCTGCACAGGCCTAGTGGCCTATCTGGCAGTACCCATCTCTGTTTCAGTAGCCTTTGGACCTGGGGTGCTAATTACTTAGCTTGTGTCCATGGCGAGTGGCTAGCCTGATGCTGAACCCCCAGTTGATTCCCCAAGCGAGCTTGGTCCTCATTTATCAACCCCGGAAGGATGAAGGGCTGAGTTGACCCAAGTCATACACAAGCAATTGCTGCAAAGCATCGAACCTGGGTCGGACGACCTGAAAAAAGTGCCCGAACCTACGAACCTGGATCGGGGGAAGCCCCTGCCAGCTCTATAGGAGCAATGAATAAGGTTTGGGCAAATTGTATTAGGTTCGGGGGAAGGTTACAACTTTTTCCAAGTCCGTGGGTTGGTAATGCTCGTAGCCAGACACGCTAACTACTACACTACCACGGCCACAATTAATTGGTGGGTACTGGATTATTAATCTTTGACCACTGAATTTCCGTAAGAAGTACCAAATCAGTATTACCCATTAGGCAGCTGTTGATCAGAGCCAGAGGTAAGATATTGCTACTCATGCCACACACCATTTGCTCGCACAGAAAACCTTTTTTACAGGGGAACCAGATTCATTCATCACACACAAGGACAGAAACTAAGCTATCTATGCCAAACCGGGATTTGAACCCCTGAAGAACAACTTCACAGTCAGATGCTCTAACCCCAAGACATCAGCTCCCAGAAAGATTAACATGACTCAAAAGTTTGTGAACTACTAGCCTATTGTAACAAAAGGCTTAAAAACAAATGTTTTAAAATACATACTTGATACCAGTTTATACATAGCTTCTTTAAGATTTTCAGGTAAAATTATTGGAGGTTTCTTATTAACACCAGGATGTTTCCTGTGCTTCATACTTTTTGATTCTAACAAGCTCTCAACTTCAGGAAGAACTTGAAGAGAGAACTTTTCAGAAAAGCATCGCTGAAAATATAAAAAGCTTTAGGAAATAAAATCAGTTTCGTATACAAAAGCATGCTGATTTATTGATTTTCTTACAAATTAAGCTTAAAATGGCTCAAAGTTTTGATTATTGAAATCAGGTAACTTCGCATTCCAATTCAAGGTATCTTTGGCCTCACATTTCAAAAATATTTTAAATTTGAATCCATATTTTGAAAATGAAATATACTTTTCTACTAATTATACTTATGAAATGAAATATACATTTGAACAAGTTAAAAATAATATAAACAATTGTCAATGATTAACAATGTCACTTGAACATATTTTGAATCATGCCATACAAATTGACAATGTCATTTTTTAACAGCTTTTATTTGCATTTAATGCAGGGTTGCTTGATTTAAATCACTTGATTTTTTAAAAAAAATCATTGATTTAAATCAAAAATGTTAAACTTCCACAATTTAAATAAAAAATTAGTTGTGTATGCTTTAAAATGGTTTGCCAGATTATTTGCATTTTACAATTTTTTTAAAAATTCTGCTTGATATGTAACTGGGAGATAGGTTTAGGTTACTCTACATAAAATTGCCGGCAATTTCAAGAACAAATTTTACTACCAATAACAAAAATATTTATGACAAAAAGGGGTAAGTAGCAGGGTTTCGAATCAATAATTGTGATAAACTAAACAAGAATTAAAATATTTTAATTTTTTTATCTGGTTCATCAATTTTTTAAAATACAAGCATGTGAATGATTTTTATCGTTAGCTTGCTTTTATAGTTAGTCATGTTTTCCAAACTTGTTTTCTTTTACATAACTACAGCGAATAGAGCTCTATTCTCTATGTACATGACTGTCAATAAGTTGTTTATTTTATTTTTATTACTAATTATATTTTAAAGAAATAAGTACTATACATAATACTTTTAGTAAAATTAATTTAACTGAATTTTTATAATTCCAAGATTGATTAAAATTTTTACACAAAAATGAGGCATAGATTTTTTTTAGAAATGATTGTCATAATTTCTTTTAAAGCTATTATTGATTCCACAATTGGGCAAAAATAGTTATAGAAAGGATAAAAATTTTAGTAACTAATAGTATAATTGTTCATTCACCATTTTAGGATGGGCTTGGGCATTTCACCATGAAATGGCAGCGAACTGCTCCCCTTAATTAATTCAATTAATTAATGCATAAAATAGATCAAAATTGGGATATTACAAATACAAAATTTGTCAACCAGCTACAGGCTCGAAGCCCAACAAGGCTGCTTCATTTTTTATTAATTCACCCATTCCCACTGACTGTCTAGTTTTAGCTTAAACTCATATACACCCTTCGAATTTACTATTAATTAATCCTAAATTATTATATCACATTGAATTACAATATCTGTATATTCTTAACCAGTTTCAGGAAGTTCAGAGCTAGTTATTCATTTAAATAAAAAAAATATGATTTAAATAAAAAAATCCGATTTAAATCAAATAAATCCGATTTTTTTAAATAAAAAAAATCGGCAACCCTGATTTAATGAAAAAAAAACCACAATATTTGGCCCAAAGTAACCCCATTTCATAGTACTTGTCTAGGGATACAGATTATACAGAGATATATTGAGAAATTATTTTTGGAATTGAAATGTAAGGAACCATTTTTTTATGTTATAATCAAGAATAGTCTAAAACCAAATACCATATATGTATTTTCATGCATAATCCCATTTGGGTATAAGCCAAGAGTATAGTTTACCTATGAAAAATTTACCAAATATGTACATCATTGCCTGCATGAATCACACTAATCAAAAAGCCAATTGTACCACCGGCCAACCAAAATGCTTTTTAACACTAGAATGAGGAGACTTATAGTCTGTGTAAATAAAATTGCCGGCTCACTACTAGTCATTTCCCATTGCATTTCTATTGCCTTGCCATGGTAACGAGCCGACAATTTTAATTAAACAGACCCATACTCTTGTTTGTATTGGTGCCACTCCCGACCAATTGTCGGATGAGAAGGAAAGGGTTTTCAATTTATTGCAGCAGCTTGGTGCCTCGGACCTGGTGTAGGCCTTCCTACACCAGGTGGGATTAGTTCTACCTAAAGCCCTGGATGGATCAAGTAACAACAATTTCAATTGTCCGCCATTTTGACAACCACAACATTCTCCCGTAGCTCGCAATGAGAAAACGGAGTTCCGCTCGTGGAAATTTAGGCATCAGAAACAGGAGAAAACAAGAAATTGTGACTGATGGTTTTCCATGCATCTCAGCTTTATTTATGATTTTTAAGCTCATAAAAAGCAATTTTTGACTCCTTGGGTCGGGGTAGAAATTTAACATTTTGGGGACAGGAGCAGCGAAAAAGAACGCAATATTTTTTTCCTAGAACATTTTGAGCACTTATTAAAATAAATTTAAATCTCAACCCCTAATATATAATAGAAATAAAATGGATTTTTATTTTATTAACATAAAAAGAAAGAATATAAGTCAAATCTATTTTGACCAGCGGTTCCCAAAGTGGTCCATATGGACCCTCAGGTGTCCACAGCGACTTCTAGGGGGTCCACAGCAACTTTCAGAGGTCCACGGAAAAATGTCGTTGAAATAAAAAATGTTGATAAGTTTAAAAAATGTTGAATTTTTTATAATAAAATTTTAGTAACATGAAAAGTTGATTATCACTGAGTCCTCGCAATGCAAGCAGGGGCAATTGAATCTTTTCTCTTTCGGTAGATTACCGAACAGGGTGACTTGAGGTTAAACCTCACATCCAACGTCGTTGAAACCTAATGTCAAAGCACCAGGTTCATTCCTCCCATTAAAAGTATGTTGCAATATTCCAGTTTTATCTCTCTGTTTTATATACTCATATAATACCTATTCCCTAATTTTTTTGTATTTTCCATGATTAACAGGGTGCTTGCAGAAAGTTCTATCATAAATTGTGAAAAATTAAAAATTACATTAATAAATAATTTACACCTTAAAACTAACACTACAGGGCTCCCATTGAGTTACACTTTCAGAAATAGTAGCAATAGTCTCCTTAAATATGAAAAATAGTCTCCTAAATAGTCTCCCAAATTACGAAAAATAGTCCCCTTAAATAGCCTTCCCAAATAAAATCCTCCCATAAAAAATAGCAGTAGATTTTTCAAATAAAATAGATAAAAGTTGAAAATACTAAGAAAAATCACAAATCAAACAAAAATAGAATAATTAAGGATGCAAGTGCCCAACAGGGGTTTTGGAGCACCTTTGGAGCAGGGAAAAATACCATTTTGGAGCAGTAAAATCAAGTTTCAGGGCAGGAAAAATGCCATTTTGGAGAAGAAAACTGAACTTTTAGAGCAACTTTATTTTAGTGGTCAAAAATAAGATGGAGTAAAATAGTATTTTACCTTTTTTTAATTCAGAAACTATTTTATAAGCCTAACATATTAACTTTTTGAAATCCTTAAAAATTACATAAGCACCTTTTTAATTTACTAGTTGGTAACTGAATCAGACTTGCAAACCTCTCAGAGTCAAAAATCAGGGGAAAATTTTATCGATGTTTAGGCCTTTAAAACCAATTTAAATAATTGAATTTCTATAACTTGAAAATTCAAGTGAATTGTGAAAATAATTCTGATAAAAATACTTTGCTAAGTTAGATTATTGAACCAATACCCTCAGTTTTGGAAATTTAAATAAATGTTAGTTAAATGAAGCCATTTACAAAAACTGAAGAATGTCAATGTTCGCAGTGAACTGTTGTCAACCTGAGTCCCAAAAGCAAAAAAATTGCTAAAATTTTATGGGAAAGATGTGTTATTGAAACAAAGGAACGCAATAACATTCCACCCATAATTAGAAAATATGAAAGGATTTATTTATTCTTACAAATTTAATTTCTTTTGACAAATCTTTTTGTATGCACGTAGGGGTGCACAACCTTTTTGGAAGGAGGGCACTCACATTGTTGATTGGGACATGGAGGGGCAAAAGAAACAGTAAAAATATTAGACTTACAGTTGGCAGGTGCAACTTTTTTTTATAAAATTTTAAGTAGAATTTGCATCTTAAGGAACTTAACATAAGCTAAGATGTAAGTAATAGAGTTTGAAGTATACTAAAGGGGGGTTCTAGGGGTTCTCCCCAGAAAATGTAGTAAATTTGACAGACAAGACATTGACTAGTTTTTGTATAATAGGTCCAACTTTTGGACATATATTTATAGGTAGAACTTGCACTTTGATAAACTTACAATTTGAAAAAAGTTTTGAATTATAGAGATCCAAGTGCAAAGGGATTCTGGGGGTCCTCCCTCAAAAATTTTAAAAATTTGACCCTATAAAACATGGTTTTAGCTTGTTTTGGACACCTAGTCTGATTTCATTTTTTATTGGGGGGGTGACAGGTCCCCTACCAACCCTTTGATATCATATCTGAAACTGAAAAAAGTTATAATTTAACAAGATTTTTTGAAAAGGGCTGTATTATTATCTTATCTTGCTTAAAAAAGATCACTAGACTTATTAGGCTCCTCTGACCACACTTAAGTTTCTTCTGCATCGCAATTACGATATGAAAAAAGCCAACTGCAACTAGGGGCCAAAAAACGGTACTTTCGCGAAAAATCGCTATTTTTCGACTTTTCCCACAGAATGCGATCCTAAACTCGACTTGATGGCTTCTAATCCTTGAATAGTTGTTTTTTCCACATCGCGCTTACAACACAAGAAAAGGCCGAATTCAACTAGCGCCCGCGGCCGTCCAAGAAAGAAGTCGCGGGAGGAACGAAACACTCCGCAAGCCAAACGAAACTTCCGCGAAAATTCGCGATCTTTTCGACTTTTTTCGTTATAAATCGTCATTTTCTCGAAAATAATATGGCAAGTAAAATAGTCGTAAGATCGCGACTTCTCGCGAAAGTTTCGTTTTGTTCGCGGATTGTCCCGTATCTTCCGCGACTGCTTTCGTGAACGCGGGCGCCAAGTTGAAGTCGGCTTCTTCTTGCGTAGTTATGCGATGTAAAGAAAACAACTTTACTGTGGTCAAAAGCCAATTTTTGGCACAATTCGTCCGAAAATTCCCTTTTTGCGCAATTTCGGCCAATAAAGTGTTTTTTGGAGCAAGTTGTTGCAGGAGTTGTTGCAATGATTGGTGAAATCGGCGCAGCACTTGCATCCCTGAAAAACACAAAAAAAAAACGAAAATAGTCGCCCAAACTAAAAAAAAGTAGCCAAAATCTTCGAAAATCATTGAAAATAGTCGCTTTTGGCCTTTTTTTGCTTAAAATAGTCTCCATAGTCGCCCAACCTCGAAAATAGTAGCAATAGTCGCCTTTTTAGTCGCCTATGGGAGCCCTGACACTATCATTTGACTTATGAAACATTGGTTGGATCCTAGCAGAGCCCACACCTTGCCAAAGTTGGTGATAATTCCACCATCTTGGTAACCCTACTTTAATACAATAGATGGAGCTTGGCGCCATCTTGTTCTGATTTGGCGCTTTATTTCGGTTTGTCGCCAAGGGTGTGGGCTCTCCTAGGATTTTACCGAAACATTTATATTTAGCCATTGGTGGTCAATTTCTCATGTGTAACTTGTTAAACGTCAATAATAAAGGCGCGTTTTCAAGATTTGAACCCAGCTAATCCTTAGTACACCTAATTTTTAAAATTTAAAGAGTTTGTTTAAATTTTAATGTTGATAATTTACATTAAAATAGTAAATATTAACAAACATAGCAACAAATACAATGCTCATTGAAAAAAATACTAGGCATGTTGCAAGAATAATATACCTTGAAATGGAATTTCAACTTGGATATGAAAGAAGTTCTAAATAGTAATGGACTTTTTGCGTAAGTCATTTTTAAACCTAACTAATTACATAAATATCTTGCCCACAAAATCAGTCTAAGTTGTCTAAGCGAAAATTTCTTTTTGCAAATTATTTATTCTGACATTATTCTCCAACTTAAAAATATCACAGAACACGTTTATTTGGCATACTCATGTTTCTAATTTATTTACAAACAACAATCAGCAATCTTTAAAATGAATATTCAGTTCAGTTCAATAAAGTTTAAAGGATCAAGACAGGAAATATCTTATGATTGTCTTTCTACTGCGCATGCGCAATAATGCAATTCAAATGTCGAGATTTTTTCGTTATGTTTTCATGAGACTAATATTTCCAAATACATCTCCCAAGCAAAATATCCTTTAAAATAGGTTTTATTACAGAATTTCATTTGAGAAAATTCTTTCAAATGCTTTTTTGCAGCAACTTATGAAAAATGTTTTTATTTTCGATAACTGAAATGTAAATGGTCTACTCGTATCTGATTGGTTCAGCTTTCTGAATTCTACATTCCAGGGATTTCATTCGTCGATTTTACAAGTGGTCAAATTCAATGAAGTTTTGTAGTTGTTGTTGACGTTTGGTTGGGTTAGTGATCCTGAAATGTGTTCATAGTTCATAATAATTGCTAAAATATTTTGTCTTACCGTCATTTACAAAACATGGATTTGAGTAATCTCAACTGTCCTCAGCGTGTGGACTTCAATTCAGAAGAGTTTGTGGGTAAGAGATGACAACGCAAGCTTTTTATTTATAACGGTTGATAAGTATAGTTACATTTCAACGAAATGAATTCAATAAGGCTAAGAAAACCATTTGATTCCTTACCTACCTATAAACTGATAGTTCTTAAATTTATGTAGTTTTTTACTGTTCAATTATTCCTTATTGAGATTGAATGTTATTCAAAATTATAATTACACATCTGTACAGTGATATGTTATTAGAGGAAACGGTAAATGAAGCGAATCCGGCCCGTAGGTGAATTTGGCGATTTTTTTCCGTCGCCAAGCAGAATGCTTGGCGACAGAATGGAAAAATTAATAAAAAATCGCTAAAAACATCGATTTTACCTTTTCTAAGTAATCCGATTGCGTTGAAAGGGGATACAATCCAAACAAAAACTGATGTCGCGCCGGGGAGATTACAACGTTGATGCTACGGGATAATCCGCGGAGGTTGAGGTGGATGGGTCAACGGATGCCGAAGCAGCCGGAGGATCCATCTCTTGGGGCGGGTACAATTTCGAGCACATCTCGATGAATGATAGCATTTTCTCAGCTGGTGAGACGGAGCTCTATCTAAACGTACTCAATAGGATAAGAATCAAATTTATCCTTAACCCTGTTGGTACCCCAGCATGTCCTCATGAACAGCATGTACAGAAGCATGTACTCATGAGACTGGTATCACCAAAAGAAATTGCTGACCAAGACGAACTTGAATTTGCAATAACTCTTGGAGAACATTGGAATCACAGCTGAGAAAATCTAGAAATCATAGAGAAATGCACAAAATTGGAAATGAAATGAAGAAATGGACCGTTAAAGCGTACTCCTTTGTCCGTGCAGCAGAGCAAAATTCGCCCGACCTCCCAGCAGCAGCATCCAACTCGAAAAGAAATGGCAAGGAGAAAAAAAGCATTCAGAACGCTTAATTAAATTAAAACAAGCGGGGTCCAATCATTTTTAAATTTCAAACCACTGAATTTTGATAAGGAGCTGTCAAACCCAAGGACACAGCATTGATAGGCTTGGATGAGGCGGGGCCAGGCGTGGCTAAGAAGAAAGAAGCGATAAGAGAGCAGCGGGGTTGCCTTGGAGGAACCGGTGGGGTCGGAGAGAACCTCTAGGAGAGAGGACCAGAAACAAACCGCGATCTCCACCGTTATCGCCAAAATTTGGCGACAAAAATCTACGGGCCGGATTCGCTTCATTAGCCGAGAAAACAAACACTACCTCAAGGTTAATGAAGCGAATCGGGCCCGTAGATTTTCAGCGCCAAATTTGGCGATAACAATTCAATGCTCGGATACCATCAGTTTTCCACTTGGCGACAAACAAAATCGCCAAATTCAGCTTGCGGGCCGGATTCGCTTCATTTACCTACCTCGATTTTTAACATACAAGTGCATGCAAAAGAGGTTATCCAACGAAATCCGGCCTGGTGTCAAAATTTGTGTTTATATATAAGGAATTCTGGCTACCCTAAGAATCCAGGCCTAGGCGACATTTTTGGCAAAATTAGATGTTGCCAATGCTGGTTATTTTTTTATACCCATTTTTTGGTGCAGATTCTTTGGATGAACCCCCAGTTCTGTAGTGAATTGTTTACTCACCAATAAACAGTACTGTTAGCTCGTACAAAGAATCCAGGCCTGCACCATAAAATAGTGGATTATGGCAAACCCAGTTCAATAGAAGTTGAGTTGCTTACCCCTTAATAAATGGTATTATTGACAACATTATTATAATTGACTAAAAAATAATTTAACTATTGATTTTGGGTGCGACATATGTTTTTCTGTTCATGTTCATGAATTTTTTAGTCTTTAGTTAATTCAGTATTATTTTAATCTGTTTCAGGAAATTACTCCTACGAAGATTCATTGAACTTAACTGTGCAGTTGAGTATAAGTTTTGTATATTATAATTTATGTTCACTAATATAATTTTGCATTACATTTTTGTTCCAAGTAAAAAAGAAAAATGGATTGATAAAACAATAAATCATAATAATCTTTGTTTTTCAATTTTGAAACATACAAAACAAAAAATATAAAAATATTCATTACAATCCCGTCCAGGTAACCGAAAAATACAAGTACATTGAGCATAGCTGTCAAGTACTCCTATTTTATCGGAGTTACTCCTAATTTTAGTTTCTTCTCCGATTTTTTAAAAAATACTTATGTTGAAATCGTAAAAGACAAGCGAAATAAAAGAATAGTGCCATTTGAAGAACAATTTATCATTCAAGGAACATGTTATTAAAAGTAAGATGAGTGAAATATATGAATTCAATACTATTACATTTTCTTTTTTAAGTTTAATTTTCCAGAAAGCATTAGTTTCTGGTATGGTAAGGGCAAGAACCATGATTAATTTTTAAACGGTTTGGACGCCTGTAGTTGTAACTTATGAATGATTTTGTTTTCATCTAAGGGGTTTTTGTTGTTTCTCCATAAGGGGTTTGTTTTTGTTTCTCCATAGACTTCGTTTTAGGTTTTTATCTAAATTATTTGTGCTTTGTAGTTCTAATATGAACTAAAAAGAGACTTAAATTTTAAATCGTGACTGTAAAAAAGGTGGGTGAGCTTCCATGTGTAGTCTATGAAAGTAGTACTCCTATTTTTCCCCTATCAGGTTGGCAGCTATGATTGAGTTAGACTGTTGAAATTAAAAATACAGTAACGGACCCTTTATCCAGCAAGCTTGGGGACATCATCCCGAATTTCAGGTCCATTTCGGAAAAAACGCCATGAAAGACGCAGCTGCTTTAGTAAAACCTAAATACCCGCTGAAACGACATAGTCTGTTCCAATCTTAACGGATCCAGCAAAAAACTTCCGGCATAGTACGTGGGTCATCACGGCAAGAACCGATAGCGAGGCAGCAGCTGATTTTGGAACGGCCGTTTAAGCTCGGGGCTGTTACTGTATTATATATTATTAATGAGATATAAAAATAATTCGAAAAGGAAAATACATAGTACAAAATTAAATTTTTTTAAATGAATAATTGTTTTTACCAGGGTTGCTTGATTTAAATCACTTGATTTTAAAAAAAATAATTGATTTGATTGAAAATTCACATTAATTAATGATCTTACAATTTTTCACAATAATTAAAATGCTGGTAAGTTTTTAAGTTTTTCACAAAAATGGGGGTTAAGTTTAAAATTCTAGATTAGTCCCTGCATTTCCATAATTCTGTTTTGTTTTCCAAACAAATAACACAACATTTTATATTCTTACGTTTTGTTTTGTAATTTTTTAATAATTACAGTCGAATCCGCTTAATGTGATCACGGTTAATGTTATCAATCGGATAATGTTATCAAAATCAACAGGTCCCGATCATTCCTATTTAATCCAATGTAAAATGCATCGTTTAATGTGATCAACTTAGTATCAACACGCCGCTTAATGTTATCAAAATTTGTATATATCCCCTTAAAAACGTCCGTTTTCAAGTTCCGTTTTGAAGGTCAATTGCTTTTTTTCTGAAACTCAGTATAAGTTTACACTGCACTGTTATACTTCTTTGGTTTGATTGTAAGAAAAAGAAAATATTCCATGTTCTCTGCCTTCTCTGCATTCATAGAAAGAAAACCATCCTAGAAAACTGTTTAAGGGGGGGTCGAAGCAATGCTTGTGATTGGTTATCACCATTGGCGCCTTGCTGATGTTTCTGATAAGAGATTTTGATTTTTTCCTTGTTTAGTGGAATTCAGATTAATTTAAGTGATTTATGTTTGGCCTTTTTCATGTAAATTTTTGAAAGTTCGCGTTGATCTTGTCTGGATATCAAAAGAAAACGAATCCATAGAGTTAGGCGGAATCACATAGGTGTGGTATGTACTATTACTATTACAAAGTAAGATATTATTTTAAATTAATTTTTTGGATTACTCTTATATTTTGCACTAAAAATCATAAGTTACCAAGTACATAGTTAAAAATGATTTAAATACATTAACTACGATAACATAATTTTGATTTTAAAGCAAACAATATAATTACACCGTTTGTTAATTTTTTTTATATGGAATCGCTTATTGTTATCAATCGGATAATGTTATCAATTTCATCTCGGACAATTGCGATCACATTAAGCGGACTCGACTGTAGTGTTCATTCTGGATCAGTTGTACTCTAGGTATTCATTCCAAAGACTTCTGTAATATTTACCATGATACTTTTGATTCTATTTTTTTTACTGTTAAGTAAAAAATTGCCACGATTTTTTGATCACCAGTGGTCTGTCCAAGGCAATTTTACTACCGTTTTTCGGTACCTTCACATTTTCACCATTTTATAAATAGGCACTTTCACAAATTCACTTGCTATGCTCTCCTAATAGTTTAATTTTTAGCTATTCTAGACTAAATTTTCTTTCGTTTTTAATGTTTAAAAATTATTTACTTGTTATTTTGACTTAAATGTTCACAAATTCTCAGATATTTTTCACAAAATAGGCAGGGGTGCAGAAAATGTCCGAACGCCCGAACGAGGTTCAGGGGAAATTCAAGCAGCTCTGGGGAAATTTTTGCCCAAGATGGAAAGAAAAACTAAACAAATCCTATCATCATTAGCTGACTAACAAATATTTTGGGTAGTGACTGCATTATAACCTCTAAGTTCAACGGAAATCAGGTGAAAACTGCGGAGTTACGGATGTTGAGCGGGAAAACTACGGAATTGCGCTAAAAATTCTAGTTTTCTAGGTGAATACTTGAAAGTTGGCTTTTCCTTGCTTTCCAATTGGTATGCAGAAAAAAACATATTCGTGGTAGGATGGGTAATTTTCACGATAATTACGTTCTTGTAAAATCACACCGATGTTCTTTTCTGAAAAGTTGAGTTAATTAAAGGAGAAGTTAACATTTAGCTTAAATTTGAGAAAAAATTGAAAGTTTTTCATATTTTAAGAAAAGAGGCATCATCAGTAGGGTGTATCGAAAAAAACTTTTTTTAGATTTTGATGATGCCTTAGTGCGGAAAAGTTGTCTAAGGTGACAGAGAGTACCTGTGAATTTTTTCAGAATTTTCGGATAATATCTTTAGGTGCCGCCAAGGCCCTGAAGGTCCCCATGTTAATCCAATGGAGCGCGCAAGCCAAGAAGGCCGAAAATTGGTTTTTCGCCCCTCATTTCTACCCTAATCACACGACGAATGTCTTCACTCGAGTTATGGACCCTATATGATCTAGGCTATCGGACAAAACTTGAATAATAGCCTAAATCTCTATATTACGTTTCTTTGTATGCTCCAATTTCGTCGAAAATCGCTTATTTCCTCGTTCAAATCAGAGCCCACAATCAACATAATATTGAGATTTAGGCTATTATTCAAGTTTTGTCGGATAGCCTAGATCATATAGGGTCCATAACTCGAGTGAAGACATTCGTCGTGTGATTAGGGTAGAAATGAGGGGCGAAAAACCAATTTTCGGCCTTCTTGGCTTGCGCGCTCCATTGGATTAACATGGGGACCTTCAGGGCCTTGGCGGCACCTAAAGATATTATCCGAAAATTCTGAAAAAATTCACAGGTACTCTCTGCCACCTTAGACAACTTTTCCGCACTAAGGCATCATCAAAATCGAAAAAAAGTTTTTTTCGATACACCCTAATCATCAGCAAAGAGCTATAAGATTATTAGTGTGTAAGAAAGACTAAAAAGGAGATCTTTAAAATTTAAATCTATGGATTATGTGAAAATTATTGAATCTGAAAGAAGTTTACTAATTAAAAAAACTATTTTTTTAAATGAAATCTCATTTTGTGGGAAATTTTGGAGAGAAAAATGTGTTCTGGGGAAATTTTGGACCCTAAAACATTTTCTGCACCCCTGAAAATAGGTACCTCTTATGAAAACCTAGACAGACCCCTGGTCACTAAAGATAAGAAATATAGCCAAAATTTATAAAACATACAGGCATATCAATGACAACCATGAAATTTTTTATCATATTTAAATATTTGGTGCCTAAAACAGCTTGAGGATGGGACAGATAACAGAATTGAAACATTTTAAAAACATGTCAACTGTTTATATTTTAGTTCTAATGAAGAAGGTTATGGGACAAATGATGATGTATTAGAAACAGTTGAGCCAGAAGAAGGCACAATTTGTTCTAGCATGCAGTCTAACATGGAGCCACAAGAAATAGATGATACATGCAATGAATCTACGTTAGTATTGTTTTTAAATTTTTTCAACTGCAATCAAGGTTGATCTTTTCTTATTTATAATCTATATCATGCTTTTTCTTTATGAAGTTTTATTTACATTTGATTTAGTTATGCATCTTTTGAATCAGACGAATCAAAGGAAAACTTCTCTGTAAGGAAGCCTACAAATTATGCAAGGAACACAAAATCTCAAGTTCTAAAAGCCACTGTTCCAAAGGCATTCCATTTTCAAACTGACAAACGAATCAAAAGCAAGCCTGAAAATAATGTTGAGTATAAGGAAGAAAACTTTGAATCTAAACTCAGGCAGAATATAGTTTCCAAGACAAAAGTAAGTTGAAGTGTAATTAAAGTATTCTTATTTGACAGTTCATTTTGTATTAAAGGACAATATCTTTGGCGGACCTGGAAAAAGTTGTAACCTTCCCCCAAACATAATAGAATTTCCCCAAACCTTATGTATTGGTCCTATGGAGCTGGCCAGGGGCTTCCCCCGAACCAGGTTTGTAGGTTTGGGCTCTTTGGAGATCCATTGTTTGAATTCTAAATATAGGGGCTCCCAAACTTGTCCAAGTTGCAGCACTCTTAGAAGAAGCATTTTTCGTGTACCCCTCAGTCAATTCACATCTGTATACAATTAATGGTGTTGTATCGAAGGGTACTTGAAATCTTGTTCTGTTCATTATATGTCCCTTCTTTATTACGGTAAAAAAACCATGAATCTCACAATACTAAAGATGAGGTTTTTAACCCTCTCGGCACCAGAACATCAAAAAAGTGAAAAACTTTTTTTTCTTCTCAATACATCCGAAAAGCCCCTATAATTTGTCTGGAAAATTATTTTTTTCTTGTGTGCACTCCTTCCTAGTTATTTTTATGAGGCCATATTTTTTTCATTTTAACAGAAAATACTTGGCTTAGAACTTATTAAAAGACATGGTCATAATATTAGACAATTCCGAAATAAGAAAATATCTACCAACCTATAAAAAATGTTCTACAGAAGCTAGTATCTAGCTAGCATTTTCTCTTCACAAGCATCACAGCTTAAAATGTAAACATTGAGGTATAAATCATCTTACTGCCATTTAGAAACGAATTCAGAAACCATATAGAAGTCTCATATTTGATCTACATGAATCAGTGAAGTCACTGATGAAAAGAAAATAAATTTGCGTGTTTACATCATACCAAAATTGAGCTCATAAGTAAGAGCCTCAAATGAGGTCCAGGGTGGCGAGAGGGTTAAAAATAAAAGCCTCAATTTTATGATTAACTTGACACGTCAGCATTAAGAAAGGTCTTTTTCTAAACATTCGATATGCCAGAAAAAAGTCACAGATTCTTATAAAAGCAGATTATTTCCCCCTTTGGGAATTACTACTTAATGATGGAAAATTAGATAATACCACATTAAATTTTGTCACATTCAAAAATTGTGTACATGTAGTGTATGGTTGCATCTTAAGTAATTTTCTTCTAATTAAATTTTGAAGGATTTTTGGTCTCACAAGCAACTATTCTAGAAATCTAGCTGGGTCCAAGTTTGAAGTCGAAAATGTTCTTGTATCTTTAACTATTTCTTGTCATCCAAATTGAGGTTTAGCAATCTATTTTAGTTCTATATGTATAATATCTAAGGTTAATCTGGCAAATGAACTAAGTTCTGATTTAAGTAACCTCACTTCTGATTTTTAAGTGGGCAGTAATCTATTTTTATCATTCATTGAAAGTTATTGTTTACACAGATAAAACTGCATCGAATTTTTAAGTGGGATAAGTGGGTTCCTTGTTGAAAGAAATCCTCTATTTTAAAATTTGCTCTTCCTATTACATATTGTACAGTTTTTACTTTTAGCATGTGCATTTACATTTTTTTTTGTAAATTGCAGACACAGCGTGTAACTAAAGTTCAACCTTTTCACTTTACTGAAGGGAAGAAGCGGAAGCACGTTGAAGAATATAAAACGATGGCTGAACAGGTTGCCGCTTTTCAAAAGACACCAGAGAGATTTCATGGGTCTTCTAAAGGTATGCCTGCTTGAAAAATATATATATACAGTAAGGGCCCCCTTATCCAGCGAGCTCGAGACTGGAGTCATCCCAGATTTCGGAACACTTTCCGATAAAATGCACAAAATGACCGCATTTTCTAAACGGTGTCGGTATTGAAACGAAATAATACGCATCTGTTGGACTGCGCAAAGAGAAAAACCATTATCTTGGGCGGTCGTACGGCATACCTATCCATGGAACGGATAAATAAAAAGAGGCTGCAGAGAAATAAACAACCCATTCAACAAATATTCAGATAAAAGGTTTGCTCGTCCCATAATTCATTACTGCTCAGGTGGCACTTAATCACTGTGCGGCTGATGGACGCAATCTGTTTAAACCTCATCCAAATCAATATTTCTCGGCCTTTTTATTTTTTCCCTATTTTCCATAAATTTAGAGGTATTCTCAGGGCGTAACCTTCAAGTCAGTTGAGGAGCAGATTCCATATTCTCGACTCAAGGACTTCACACTCGTGCCGCTATCCAAGTTGCATTGGAATCGGAACTCGCTGCTTCTTTCTTGCGGAGCTGCGGCGGCGGACCCCCTTTTCAGACATGCCAGATGCAAAGCAAAAGTACTGAATTAATTTTGTTGTGGGGGGACATGCCAGACTTCGGAACATTGGTTTTTGGGTCAGCGAATTAGGGGTCTATTACTGTAATATATTATTCATATAAAGAGAAAAGTAGTATTAATGGGGTAAAAGTAGTATGCTCGAACAATGTTTGGGGGAAATTCAGGCAGTTGTGGGGAAATATTTGCCAAAAGTTTATAAAGAAAAGAAAAAACCTATAACTTTTATTTTGACTGATATGAGAAAAATCAATGTATCTATGATGGTAGTGGTGGTTTTCAATAAAAATCTTATTCTTGTTTAATCCCATGTCTTTATGGGAACATTTTTAAAGAAATTTTGATAAAAATATAATATAATTATATTATAATAAGATATTTTCAGGGGAATTTCGGGATCTGAAACATTTTCTGCACCCCTGGTATAAATAGAAGAATTAACTTAAGCTTATGGGAATCAATTCAATTGTTTTCCCCAAGTTTATGATTTGGTTTCGATTTTCAGCTTTCCAACCTCAGGAGCATTGGGAGCCTCCTCCTTTGGCTGCCAAAACTCCTCAACTACAAGCTGTGAAAAGGCGCCGAGTGGTAGATGCACTTTCCAAAGAGGAACAAGAAGAGAAAGAAGTTCAAGAAATGAAATCGTAAGTTTTATAGATTTTACATCTTTATTCGTAGCAAGGCTAGTTTTGAATCTTCCTTTTACTGAAAGTAACATCTGTAAATCACCGGACCTAGAAAAAGTTGTAACCTTCCCCAGAACCTAATAAAATTTCCCCAAACCCTATGTATTGCTCCTATGGAGCTGGCAGGGGCTTCCCCCGAACCAGGTTCGTAGGTTCAGGCACTTTTTCCAAGTCCGTAAATCACAGTAGCCATACATGTGATTCTTCCGCCAATTGGCGGAAATCCGCCAATTCGATTAGCAAAATTAAAATCTGACAATTCGATATGCAAAACTGATATTCCACTTTCTTATTTTTCAATAATTTTATATTGAAAACTCTGACCGCTAGTGTGGCGTACTAAATTTTAAGAAAAATCGAAATAATATGAAAATTAGTTAAGATTTAAGCTAAAAAATATGAATCTAGCATATCGAACCAATCTAGATCTTGGGAATTAGAAGCTAATGGACCCCCTCTACTTAAAATGAAGAAAAATTTAGGTGCCATCAAATTTTTTTTAAAATATTTTCCGCCAATTTTTTGTCTGGGTAATCACATGTATGAGTAGCACCTTTTCTTCTAACAGAACTTTAATGTGAGAAAGAGAAATTGGAAAGAAGGATTTTTAATTAACTTGCATAATTTTTGTATGTGCAGAAAGTTTTAGGTTCTATTCAACTACAAAATTTGCCAGGCATGTGATTTTTCTGCTAATTTTAGAGGTGTTGAGAATCGGAATTCCGCTCCATTGTCAGAGACTCCAACTACTACGGATTCTCCGTAGTTTCTACGGATGCCGTCGTTAAACTACGGACTACGGATAACATCGAAAAAGATACGGAAAATCAGATATCTATCATAAAAAGCACTCAAAAGCGCAATTTTTTCCCAATTATACTCTATTTATAAGATATTTTCAGTCTTCATAAAGCAGGGTGGCGGGCGATCGGGTTTCATGTTGCATGTGGGGTATTCCGTTCTTCCCTCGACTTCTTTGGGACGGCGCAGCGGCAGGCGCCAAGTTGAAATCGGCTTCTTCTTGCGTTATTAGTGCGATGAGGAAAAAACAACTTTACAGTGGTTAGAAGCCGTCGTCCTGTGTTTAGGACCGCATTGGGCGGAAAAGTCATAAAATAGCGATTTTTCGCGTAAGTACCGTTTTCCCGGCGCGTAGTTGAAGCTGGCTTCTTTTCACATTGTAATTACTCTGTAGGAAAAATTTAAGCATGACCAGAGGAGCCTAATAAGTCCAGTGATACCTCTCAGATCGCTTTTATATCGATTTTAGTCGGTGTTTTCAAGTAACTTTTCTTAAGGATTTCCTAAGTTGTAAATTTTTCTGATAGATCACTCTGAAGCTTAATGCAGTATTTTTAAAAATCTTGTTAGATTATAACCTGTTTCAGATATGACATCAAGGGGGATGGCAGGGGATCCACCCCTAAAATATCCGACCAGGTGTATAAAACAACCCTGTTTTTAGGATCAAAAATTTTCCTTACTCATAAGGACTACTGACAACCATCTTTGAAAGTTGGAGTCTCTGCATTGTGTGCGGAATTAGTATTTCAAAGTGGGGAAAAATCAGAATATTTTGTTTCCTGAGAAGACATAAAGTGTAACAAAACGATTTAGAACCCTGTTTTTTAGGGTCATATTTCAAAAAATTTCTTAGATTGAGTTTAGTAAGATGAGAATCCTATCTAAAAAGTATAAAAAGCTAAATTGAACCTATTGTAGGGGGATAGGGATTTGAATTTGGGCCCCTCACAAAATAAATTTCTTTACCACTGTAACTTATCTTGACGCTTCTAAAAAATTTCAGATAATTTCTTTTTGAGCAATCGCATGCCTGATTCACTGTATTTTAAATATGAACAAGCTGCTGTTGTCTAGAACTTAATACATTTTTCCAGGAACTACAACAATTTTTTTTGTAACATTTGGTATGGAATTATATTACAGTAAACTCCCCGTTAGTATGCCGTTCAAGGGGATTTGTGAAAACGTCGTAAAAAGCGGTACGACGCTATATGCGGAATTCCATAAAACACCGTTTCGGCGATATACCTTAAACCCGTAATACCTAATCTTACCTAGAAACCTTTTAAGCGGGATTTTATCACTAAAATCACACATTTTTTAAAGATTGTTTTCAATGAAGAAACAGGCAATCCCTGTTCATTTGCAAATTGCTGCTTATTCATAACACCTTTCTTCTCGTCATAAAGGTTGATTATCTTCAATTTATCATCGAAACTCAAAGCTATCCTTATACTTCCAGAAGAACTTGCCATTTTAAACTTGCCGAGAAAGAATGGATACTGAATACGGTATCTGAACTTACACAACAGTGGACTGAACACTGAGCCATGGAATACGGAAGTCGAATTGGAGGAGAGGGGGAGAATTTTCAAGAAATTCAGGGAGTGTTCTGATTTGTCACAGGACAACCCACGAGCCCTGCAAGACACTGGTCATCCTTTTTTTATGGCGCAATGGGGGGGGCATTCAGGGAAAAAGGGAGTGGTCGGGAAAAACCAGTTCTACTCGCGTTTTCAACTGTTCTGTAGCTCATACATTATTTGAAAGTAACTCGGCGATGCAATAACCGCGGTTTTTCTTCGGGGGACTGGAGAATAGCGTCGAAATATGCGGGAAGTCGTAATAAGCGGGGGCGCTATAAGCGGATAGTTTTTAATGATAAAAGGCCTGTTGGTACCAGGGACCGGAGAAAAACGTCGTAATATGCGGGACGTCGCACTAAGCGGGGGCGTACTAACGAGAGTTTACTGTAGTTCAATTAATACAGTGAATTCCAGTTACAACGTCCCCAACCGTTTTTATTTGAATTAGCGATAGTACGGTTAAAACGAAGAAATTTTACGGTCCAGTGAAGTTCGTTATAAAGGGATTTTACTGTATTTCTGATTTCATTCTAAGGCATGAGTGAAAGTTTTCCTCCTAGACAGAAATTTGTCTCTAACAATTTTCTTCAGGAAGAATGAGGTGGAAAATTTAAGGATTGAAATGAAAGATAAAAAACAAAAAAACATTTTTTCTATTTAGAGGTTAAATCCAGTTCTGTCCTTTGAGATTTTCACCCATATATTTTAGCAAAAGGCATAAATGTAATGTGCATTAATAGTTTATTATTTTTTTAGACATGTCTTTCATGCAAGGCCCTTAAACCCCAAGATATACAATTCATCTAAAACTAAAGCTAAGATTGGCACTAAAGCGTCAGCACAGGCTAATAGAAAGAAACACCAATTCAAAGCACGGCCTGTTCCAACTGACATCTTGAATGGACCTACTGTAAGTAGTTTTGTTGCCTTGATACATACATGAATTATTTTTACTAGCCAAATTTTAATTATAAGTTCAAGCTATTCTTCAACTTAGGGGCTATTTCTAGAAAGAAAGGTGCTGAAACGGTAACTTTGGTGGGGGTATTCCAAATTATCTTAAATTTAGAAAAGATTTCTTATCTCTTTATGTAAACCCAGCATTTGGTATTAATATAGTTTTTACTTTGGTTCATAATAAAAAAAGTCAGTATATAGAGGGACAATGCAGTTAATTAGTCAGATATTTTATTAAACACAATGGTCAATTCCAGTCTTTTTATTTGATAGAGGTATCCAAGAGACGTAAACATTTTTTAAGTTATGCATATTTATTTTTTAATTTTTTTTTCCAAGTTTGACTTTAAAAAGGGCGTGAAAACAGCATGTCAAGTTATTCAAACTGAAACATTTGTAGTAAACCCACGTATTAGCATTCAAAGTGGTCTTTGATTTTCACTTTAAAGTAGGGCCAAAACAGACCTGACGTCATTCAATATGAAACAAACACAAAGGGATCGTCAATTTTTATATTAAAATATGGAATAAACTAAATGATTTTTTGGTAGCACTGGTGTTGGTTTGTTTGAGTAGTAAAATTCGGTAGAATACTTAATAAATTGCAGAAAAGAAAATTTGTGTAAATAATGTTATCCGCTTCTGGAACTGATTAATATTGAATTGCAAAAATTAATTTTTCTTCTGAGATACTGGAATGAACCCCATTCTAGCTTAAATCGAGGCTTGCTTCTACCTTTCTTAATTGTGCTTTAATTTTAAGGTTATGCAAAGTGGTAGTTTTTCTGTATATTTGCAAAATCAACATAAAAACCTGAACATAATCTTTCAAACATTAAAAACAAAAGAAACTTAAGTCTAGAATGGCTAAAAATTTAAGAATATATCGAGACAACTTTCTTATTAAATGTATTCTTTAGAACTTTTTAAAATGTATTACCTTTTTTCTTCTTAAAACTGAATTTGTGAAAGTACCTATTTATCAAATAGTGAATATGTGAAAGTACTAGAAAAAAGTAGTAAAATTGCCCTGGACAGACCACTGACGTTACTAAATTGGAAACTGAAATGTAAATTTTGCTTGGTACCATCAGTCTTATTTATTGCTTTACTTTTGCCTAAATTAATAAGGTATCTAAATGTTTAATTAATTTAAACACTTCAGGGTCTTGGAGAGAAGAAAGTTAAACCACCCACAGCCCCCAAATCTCCAGCGTTTGAAGTGGAATCTCGGCTGGAAAAACGAAAGCTTCTGGAGGATAAAAAAGTAATTAATATTTTAAATTAATTTATCTTCATATATCTCCATTTAGATTATATTAATTACTTGTTATATATTCAAAAACATAAATATATTTTTTGAAAAAATATATTTATCACATGAGTTCATTTAGCATTTCTTGAAAGTTACTTGTATCCTATCTTACTTGTTCAAATATCTATTAAGGTATCCGCCTACCCCTAAAATGACGTTATTCGACTTTTTCGTCGAAAAGTTTTTTCTTACTTTTTCGAGTAGTTTAGACTTTTATCTTTCCAAAACTGTTTTCATTTTACTTATAGGTGAATTAGAAAAGAAATTGCAGCATTTTTAAAACAGATAGTCGTGTGTGATCGTATACAAATATAAACTTTGAAGCTAATTTTCTTGGAACTAAATTTTGCATAAAAACCCTCCACTATTTACATCAGTGGTTCCCAACTCAAATATGTCCACGGACCACTTCGCTTAAATTTTAACCTCCGCGGACCATCTTCTATCAGTAACTGTATCTTCAAAATTTTAACTTTTTTCAGTGCATTCATTCCTCATGGAGGGTCTAAAATTTTGACTTTTTTTTCTGAAGTAAGGGAAACCGAGTCTTACAATGTTTCTAAATAGAACTTAGAAAATCAAATAATCTATTAAACTTAAAAGAAAAATTAACATTACATTCATTTTATACCTAGTTATTTAAAAATATGTCTTTTATAAAAGACCATTTAACCATTTTTATCAGGCCTTTTTATCTATTCACCCTGGAAGGGTTCACACCTACACAAAAGTTACAGGTTTAAAAAAAACAACAGTATAAAATAGTTACTTTTCTTCTTTTCATAACTAACAAATAAGATAATGTATTATTAGTAGATTTAAATTTGAAAGAAAGTACTTTGTTTTAAATTAAACTGCAGGACGAATGAGATAACCAGGAATTCTGTTCATCACAAAAAAGCAAACTGGACATGCACTGACTTCGAGTTGTGGCAGAAAAAATTCTGTGGGCGAGGGTGATGCTCTCCCGAAAGAAACGGCGTCAAAATCAATAATTATTTCAAAGGAGCGATTAAAATAGAAAATAATTTATGTGTTCAAAAACTTTCGCATTTTCGGCAATACATTTTTCTCATATCTTCGAACAAACCTATTCACGTGTATCTCAGAAACTTCCTCTTTTCATACCACGATTTCTCGAAGACCCTCTGTCTGACCATAGCATCCCAGATTGAAGTATCTTTCAATACTTCCACGCTTCGCTTCGTATCAAACCAAGTACTATAAGTCCGATCATTCGATTCTTTACTAACCCCACCCCGACACATCTCAGTTTTAATTAATATGATGCAATACTTTTCCACATCATCACATTTCGCTTTTACTCTGTAATAAACTACTGTCGAATGAAACTGTGCAAAATAATAGAAATGAACAAATTATTTATAGGAGAGAAAGAGAACATAACATTTTTTATTTATGAGACGTATGATTTTTTACTTATGTTTTTGTATCTGTAGTGTTTTTACTATTTCCTGGAATTTGTGATTAGGAAAACTATTTTTTAAAATTTTCTGTACATTTTTTGGATAAGTTATTAAAAATCTTCTCACGGACCACCTGTTGGGAACCACTGATTTACATGATTACTCAAAAACTATCCAAGATATTCACTCCAAATTTTAACAGTATATTAATCATACTGTTATTAACCAGATGGACCTCAGATTTTTATGTTTATTATTTTTGTTTTTATTGATGTTTTTTTGTTAAATGGTAGTAGATATTTTGAAATTTTTCATTTACCTTTACATTTTATGCTGTAAAACAATTACTTTTCAAAATATGTCTTAGAAAATAGTCCATTCTGAAGATAAGTGTTATAGGACAGTGGTCCCCAACCTTTTTACCACCACGGACCGGTCAACGTTTGATAATTTTACCGCGGCCAACTGGTGGGGGGCGTTGATTGTTTACATTCTAGTTTATTTTGATTTATTAATTTTAATTTAATTGTATTTAAACATGCTTTCAAAATAAAATACAGTTACACCAAAAAATAAATAGAAAAGGATTTATAATTCATTTCATTCATTAATTTGGAGTATAAATCTAGGAATTTAAATTCATTTTCGGCGGACCGCAGCCCGGTACCATTTGATCCACGGATCGGCACCGGTTCGTGGACCGGGGGTTGGAGACCACTGTTATAGGATACTTGTGTCCAAAGGAAATTTATTTAGGGGTAATAGTTTTTGGGCAAGAGTGAGAAGGGTTTTATAAAAATTCACTTAAATTTTACACTAATTACCCCATATTTTAGAAAGCAATATAATTAATTTTGTTTTTTTAGCATTGATCAAGGTTTTGATGTACATTTTAACTAAAAATTAAAAAATAAAATTTGTAAATCAAGTATTTCAAAAAATGGTCTCAAAGGTTGGTGGATACCTTAAATAACCCAATGCATAATTTTTAAAATAACGTGTTTATTACTAGTCTCAAGAAGCTTCGACTAAAGACCAATTGCAGCAGAAGGTTAAAAAACCAGACAGTGGACCTCCACCCATTACTGTCCCTTGGACGAAACGATGCACTTCCGTCCAGCCTTTCAGTTTTGACAAGAACGACCAAGAAAGGTTTCTCCACAAGGAGAAAAAAATTCAAGAAATCATTGAAAGTGAAGTTAAGGTATGGAAATCACTACATTGCAAAATGTTTTTCAGTTGTATCCGCTCTGTGAAGTGATGGATTTTTCAATGCTTGTTAAACCCATTTGTTATTTGACTTTGTGTTTATGTAGTTTGCCTTTATTATACTTAGGGTCATGTATTCCACGCTCAACTATTGCCTAGTCACTCTCAAGCACCACTACCATCTGTACCCAAAAAGCCTATTACTGTGCCTGAACCTTTCAACTTTCATCTTGAGAGCAGAAACTCGAGCCACAGAAGTGTAAGTTTTTGTTATTCCGTTCTTGAGCTTTCATTATACAGGGATTCATCCACGTTTTCCTGCCGGGGTCTTGTTATAGAAATTTTATGAAAAAGGGGCTTGTAAAATGGGCCCAAAATATGACAGATTTCATTCCTAAATGATAGAAACACATTTTGAAAAAAATTTCAAACCATTTTTGATATTTGGACTTTGTTTTGGACACCCTGGACTTTAGGAAACCGTTTTTGGGAATTTGAATTTTTTGAAGAGTCCTTTGCTGATTATAGAATTTTGTGAAGGGTCCTTAATGGACCCATTTTCTCTCTAGCCTAGATGCACCCCTGTTATATGTGTATAGATTTGTTTGAAAATGTTATTCTATTTCTCTTTTCAATTTAGGGACATTCCCTTGCTATTTAAAAATTTTTCCTTGGCATAGACCCGTAGTTTTCAACTAATTTCCATATAATTTGGAGGATATATTTCCTCAGCCAAAAATATTTGTTACAAATAGCTACTTGGATTTGTAGGTTTTTTTCTTTATAAACTTCAGCAAAAATTTCCCCACAACTTCCTGAATTTCCCTTGAACCATGTTTGGGCATTCGGACATATTCTGGACCTCTGAAACTCTATACAGAAAGATTCCTTGCATGGAGTAGATAAAAATGCCCCAAGAACAACTATGATGAGGATGGCTTATTTTTTGAAAAATCAGGTGTCTTATTTGATAAAAATTTGATTACTTCATTCTCATCTCAATAGCTAGTAAAAATATTCAAGTAACTTCGCTCATGTTTTCCAGTAACCAGTTACAGTGTAAAACGGGCTAGACCAGGGATGGCGAACCTTTTTCGATTAGTGTGCCAAATATTTTACGGATTATAATTTTAATGAGTCAAGTGTGCCACTTGTTATAATATTTTTCATAAATCATCTTTGCAGGGGTGCAGAAAATGTTTCAGGGTCCAAAATTTCCCCAGAACACATTTTTTTCTCCAAAATTTCCCCCACATTGAGATTTCATTAAAAAAGTTTTTTTTAATTAATTAACTTCTTTCCGATTCAATAATTTTCACATAATCCATAGATTTAAATTTTAATGATTTTTAGACTCTCCTTTTTAGTCTTTCTTACACACTTATAATCTTATAAATCAGAAGTGCTTCTTTTCTTGAAATATGAAAAATTGTCTACTTTTCTCAAATTGCTAAATTTAAACTCCTCCTCAATTGACTCATCTTTTTAGAAAAGAACATCGGTGTGATTAAACAAGAACGTAATTATCGTAAAAATTACCCATCTTACCACGAATACGTTGTTTTTTCTGCATACCAATCGGAAAGCAAGGAAAAGCCAACTTTCAAGTATTCACCCATAGAAAACTAAGATTTGTAGTGCAGAGAAAAAAAACCGTAGTTTTCCCACTTAACATCCGTAGTATTCCCCTGATTTCTGTTGGAGGTTATGATGCAGTCACTACCCAAAATATTTGTTTGTCAGCTAATGATGATTGGATTTTTTTAGTTTTTCTTTCTATCTTGGGCAAAATTTCCCCAGTGCTGCTTGAATTTCCCCCGAACATCGTTCGGGCATTCGGACATATTCTGCACCCCTGCATCTTTGAACCCTTGGGAAATGAAATCCGCCTCTGATATGGCTGATAGTGTAGAACAGGGATTTCTCCAAAATTTCCCAGATTTTATTTTTTTTTTCTACATGATTAAATTTTATTTTCAACATGAAATTAGGTATAAATGTTTATTTTAGAAGTTAAAATGCTTTAAATTGTCTTAATAAAAAAGTTTTGAAAAAAAATAAATTTTTTTGCACTTCTTTTTAAATTTTGGAAAAAGGTGGTTATGATGGACACGAAATTAAAGAGTATGAATTAACGAACAAAATTCGACTGATTTCAGGTTTAGTGTTCAAAAATTATTAGCTGTTCAAAAATGCAGAAAAAACTACTTTACAAAAGTTCTTTTGACATTAAAAAAACTATCTGCTGAAGAAGAATGAAACCTGGAACATCATACCTAAAATAATATTTATTATTAGTTCCTCAGAAAAATTCATGATCAAAATCTTTGTTTTTTTAGTTGTTTTGTAAAAAATATTTTTTTTGAAACTTTATGTCCAGCAAGTGTTATTGTTCGAATGATCTTAAATTTTGAATAATTTTTTTTGTGACCCTGAATTTCAAACTTACTTTTTTTACCAAAGAAACTGACCAAAACTACTCCCAAACCTAAGAGATGAATGGGGTCCGGGGGTCCTCCCCCGAAAAATTTTTGAATTTCAGCAAGCAAAATAGTGTTCTGAAGTTGCTTTTGGGGAGTTTTCAGGGGACTTATTTTAAGTAAATATTGTGTGCCACCGAAATACCTTTCGCGTGCCACCCAGTGGCACGCGTGCCATAGGTTCGCCATCCCTGGGCTAGACGATGTACCTTTTAGTCGCAATTTTGCTACATAGAGGTATAGTTCTTTGGACACCCTAAACATAATTCTCACCTCAAACTGAATGATGATTGCACTATAAGAATAAGGGAAAAGAATGTTTCACATTCAGATCAACCTGATTTTTATAAATGTCTTCTTTACCTTCTGACTATGCAAAATTTAGACTGTTAGAAACATATACTTTGTCTTACCACTGTTTTTGATCCTTCAGCTCATGCAGTCAATGACAGAAGAAAAGGAACACTTCAAAGCCCAACCAGCCACTGTTTTAGTGAAAAAACCATTTATACCCAAGCCATGTCCTAAACAAGAAATTGGTAAGTATGAAGAGTTGAAATGTATAAAATATAATAGGGATAATTCTAGATTAGATGAGAGTAGATAAATAATATAACAATTTTATATTTCAATCAAACTGCTGGAATTAACTTTTTAACCCTGAATTTAAAAAAAAATTAACATGAATAATATATTTAAAGGTTCCAATTTTATTGAAATTTTAATACGAGAAAGATTCAAATTGTATATTTTGTAGGTCTATGCAGTAACCCCTTCCCCTCAAAAAAGTTAAGAAATAAATCCCAGTATTTCACTAATTTAATTTTTTCTAGATGCATCAAAAACGATTCAAAGTACCTTAAGGGGTAGTTTGTTAAATTTTCGGCTATGTTGCTTAAAGGTGGTGAAATCACTCTTAATTGTTAAGAGTCTAATGTTGTAACTAGCCTCTAGAACAGAGGTTCTCAAACTTTTGAAAGTCGCAACCCACTTTTTATAAACAAAATCTAGCGGAACCCACCTCATATTCACAGGCATGAGTTTTTTAAGCCTTTTGGCTGATTTCCGCCTTTTTCCGCTTTTTCTCATTTTTTTCCGCCTTTTCTCTTTTTTTTCCGCCTTTTCTCTTTTTTTCCTCCTTTTCTTGTTTCTATGTTGGCTTTTTGTTGTCGGCCATTTCTCCGCCTCTACTACAAAAGTACATTAAACTCTTTCAAGCTTCATCACCATTAATTCATAAAATGCATGATAAGCAGTTGGAATTATTACAGAACTTTATGGCTTGCTTTATTAGACCAGAAGTTATGCAACCAATTGGTGATTCTGCAGAAAAAATTGTACAACTAAATGTGGAAGATAAGGGTAACCATCTGCCAAGAAAAACCATTTTTGTTGGAGAAGCAGCTAAAAATACTATTTCTTTTTCTTCTAAATCATGCTTGGATACTATTAAAATATTTCAAAAACAAGTTCTTGAAGCTTATGTTGGCTGCACTAAAGTCCTTCAATTAAAAATGCCTGTTAAAAATCAATTATTAAAAGCAGTTTCCAGCATTGATCCTTGGTGCAGACAACATGCATCTTCTCTGGAACAAATGCTCAAATTGCCTGCTCTTGTCAGAAATGTTGTCAATTCTGATGAAATAGATGACTATGAACTGGAAGTTGGAAGATTCCAAGTTGATTCTCTCCCTCAACTCCAAGAGAATGAACAGATACTCTTGGTGGGCTGAACTAAAGCTTTCAAACAAATACCCCTTACTCTCTAAGATGGCCCTGGCCCTCTTGACTTGTTTTCATGGCCCTAAAGTTGAAGAAAGCTTCAGTGTCATGAACAATGTTATAACGAAAGAAACAAGTCGGATGAATGTATGTACCTTTGACGCCATTCAGACAATAAAATATGACTTGAGGGCCCAAGAAAAATCCTCCATTGCTGTTTACAGTAAGGAGGATTATTTAAAACATCCTGTCAATAAAAAATTATGTCTGAACATGAGAACAGCTTGTAAAAAATACAAGGAAGAAAAGGAAAATAATGCAGCATTAAGGAAAAAGAAGTTATCAAACTATTCTAACAATAAAGAGAGAGCATTATCAAAAGCTGCTGCCAAAAAAATCTGTGCCAGGATTGCAGAAAAGGAAAGAAAAAAACATTCCAAGAAATTAGCTTCTAAGAGTAAAAAAATTGCTGACCCTCTAAATCCACAAGATCCTGGCATGAAGAACAAATTTAAGGATGGTGGTGATCCTCAAATTCAAAAACATACTAAAGATAATAGTTCTAAAGCTAAATTAAATGCAGAGCCTCTGCTAATCCCGTCTTTGAATCCACCACAGGAACCCAAGAAACGCAAGGCTCCAATTACTAGTGGTGATCCTCCAAATAAAAAGTCTAAAAATCAGAATATAAAAGATATGTTTCTGAGATTAGGGGCTAAAAAGAACTAAATTGTAAATTAAGTGAAAAATAAAGATAATTACTATGTTATTATACTTGTTTGTCTTATGTGTTTAAATTTTCATCAAAATTTAAGAGATTTTTACTTTTGTGATCATGTATAATTATTTATTTGTAAAAGTTGGTTCAGGTAATATATTCTGTTTATATTATGTGCTTAAATTTTATTTCTGCCAAAATTATATATTGCACGCTACATATTTGTGTAATTTGTAAATTTAAGCTCACGCGCTTTTTCAGCCTTTTTCATTTTTGTGCAAACTCATGCCTGTATTCAGTAAATTTCCCCATCCCCCCAGCAAGCTTGAGCTTTGTGCGGGTGGGATTTTGTCACATTTTGTTTTTGGGGTTAGGTCACCAATAATTAATTATATGTATGCATTCGTGGCTAAATTAACTTTCCAGATAATTAAAAGGGAATATTTGAACCTGAGTATATCCATTGTTTAATTGGTGGTAATCAAAGAGCTCCACAATAAAAAGAGGGGTCTGAGGGTCGTCCCCCATAGAAATTTTCGAATTTTTACTCTTAAAAATAGGCTTTAACTCTTAGCAATTTGGGGTAAATAGCAATCACATCATTTCCTAACAAAGTTCTTAAAATTTATATTGCTTCTTCCCTCCAGCGGAGAGAAAACGATTAAAAAATTTATATGAATAACTGATCAATTTTGCATTATCAGCACATTAAAGTGACACACATATCTATTTTACTTTAATTGGTGCTTTGCGTTCGTCACCGAGTAGAGTATTTTATTCCTTATTTCTCTTTCTATTTTTCTTACTACATGTATAAAAATTCGATAAATTTCAAAAGTAAACAACACATTCATAAAAATTATGTTAAAGGCATACCTGCCAACCGTTCCGATTAAATCGTATTTGTTCCGATTTTTCACTGTTGTTCCGAAAATACGATTTCAGCACCAAAATGTTCCGTTTTTTCGTCCCCCTGTCCCGCCATTTTCGACCTACTCGAATTGTGCAATAATAAGGTGTTTAGTCTTAGTTAGTGAAAGGGTGTTAAGTCTAGTTCGTAAGAACAAGACTGACTCTCAGAGTTCCATGGACTCTGATACTCCACAAGCATTGCTAGCGGCAAAAATAATAATTCTGATCCATGCTATAATCTTTCAGTGCTGATCTATTAAAAAGGGTAAAATCAGCTACTTTTGTAGCACTTAATAAAGATTAATTTTTCTATTTTCCAAACAGTGTTTGCTTATTTCACTGTTTCATTTTATTAGTACTTACTAAGTATTTTTAAATCTTTCTGAGTTATTATGTATGAAATTCCCAGTGTTTAACATCTTGAGTCATTTTTGTTATTCCATTTGCAGAAATTTAAACCCAGATAAAAGGAAAAAAATTCACTTTATTATATCCTAGTATAAATGTAGATAATTATTAGTCAGGATATATAAAGGTATATAACACACTAAGTCCTCTTAATAACCATAAGATACCTTCTTAGATGAGAGGTAAAAGTTATGAATTACAAGCTCTTTTTTAATATACCCCTTTAACACATTCAAAATGTGCCGTGCGTGTTGTTCCTATTTCTGTTTCTGAAATGTTGGCAGGTATGTAAAGGGATTCTACATTTTCAAAATCTTGTCACGAACACAATCTGCTCTAGAACACAAACTTTTCAAATGTATATTCTCACTCTTTGAAATTTAACAACAAAAATCTGAAAAGCTGTTATTTCCCTTCCAAGCATTTTTCTCCCATACATGTAGCCATCTATAAGTAGTTTGTTTCCCTTTTAATTTCAATGTATCTTATAGAAATCCAAGAGTTTAATCTGCACACGGAGAAGAGAGCATGTGAGAAAGAACAACTGAGGCAGCTAAAAGAAGCTGAAGAGCAAGAAAAAGAGAAAGCCCTTCGTTTGTTGAAGGCTCAAGAAGAGGAGAGAGAAAGGATGGAACTTCAGAAAATGCGGAGTGAGTTAGTTCACAAGGCAAACCCTATCAGACAGTACAAGCCTATCGAAATAAAACCAAGCTCAGTACCTCTTACTAAGCCAGAATCCCCATCATTTGAAGTAGAAAAACGTCTTCAATCACGACACTGATACTATTATGAGTTGCCATTTTAAGATGCTAGCTAGTGATATGCTTTAATTTGTATTTTTAAGACTACTTGTGTATTTTGTAAATAGTTCTTATTTTTAACTTATGTATCATGCTTGAGTTTAACGATGTAATTTTTAATCTCTATTTTAAGTGCTTCATTGAAAGTTGGATGTAATATTTGACTCATAAAAGTATTGATCAACTTACTTGTTGGATGAATTAAAGATTTATTGACATTTTAGGAACCTGATGGGCTTTATTAAATAAAGTTTACCAGATAAAGGAGTTGTTCTTTTCTTAATGATTAGAATCTTTTAAAAAGCCAACAATTAACAACAATTAGCTGAACAATTAAAACCATTGAATTACAACTTTTGATTTTATTAAGTAGTTTTGAGTACAGAATTTTTAATTGGATATTTTTAAAAATTTTAAAATAAAAAAAATTATTTTTAGAATTTTCTTTCGTTTAACCGGGAGTCTTGAGTCGTTGCGGCGTGCTAGTTGGGCAGTTTCGCGCGAAACTGCCCCTAGCACGCCGCCCCGACCTCTCGACCCCCTGGTGTTGGGTGGGTGTGCTAGAGTTCCGGGGTTGGGGGTTCTCGGGTCGTTGCGGCGTGCTAGTTGGGCAGTTTCGCGCGAAACTGCCCCCTAGCACGCCGCCCCGACCTAGGGTTTTCAACTATGATCTTTCAGATTATCAAATCAAAAGAAAGGATTTCGAAATACAAAATAAGGTTTTGGCAGAGTTTTCACATTTTTTTGTGTTTTTTATCTTTTTTCATAATAAAACAAATTTTAAAGTGAAGACTTTTGAGGTAATTTTAAAGATCATATTAAACCACAATTTTTGAGACCATAATTAAATTTTTACCAATAGTAGTTCTACAAATTGGATTTTCCAATAATTTCCTTGGGGTGTCGCTCCATTTTTAACTCCCTGGGATTTGGTCTGGGACCCCAAAATCCTATGTGATTCTGACTCGTCAAGGTGTCTACTATCCCCCTAGAAGTGTGACCCATTATTTATGGGGGACACCCTGTATATTAGGGTGTCCCTTAAAAATCGAAAGTCGGGGAAACTTTTGAGACACCCCCTAATTTTTTTCCTTTTGGTATCCTAAGAAAGTGTGCAAAATCTTAAATCGATCAGAAAATATTAACACGTGCCTCAAACGGCCTAAAGTTTGGAAATTTTGACATTTTTCTCATTTTTTCGAAAATTTTTAAAAATTCCTTAACATATTATTTTGTCGAATAATAGGGCACAGTAATAACAATAGAGCACAATAATAGAACACATCTAAATATTCATATTTGACCGTTTTTCATTCCTAGCTAGGCGAAATTACCCAGTTTTTAGCCTGGTCATCAATCGGAAAATCATCAAATTTGCCCATTTTATACTGAGAATAGATGATACAAAAGTCAGTGGGGAATGACTTATAACCACGTAATTCCATAACTAGGTACCATTTGTAGATGATATTGATGTGTGGATAAATTATCTGGAGCATTAATTAATTTCTAACATTTTAATTACAGGCCATATAAATTGGATTGCATTACCCCTAAAAAAATTCTGCGATAAACGGTATGGGTATGTTTGGTATTGGGCAATGCGTATTTGAGGTTACTAATCTCAATTAATACTAATAAAATCCTTATATCACATTTTAAAACTCTACTCAATTCGAATGACCAGTATATATCTTATTCTTATTACCATAACTATAGATGATAAAATTCTAAATGCATAATAGGGAAAAGAGTAATTCTAGAAAAATATTGAAACACTAGACGTTCGTTAGTACATACAGAAGTATTGTATTCTGTAACTTTGTTGAAAAATTGAATTTCTAACATTTTAATTACAGGCCATATAAATTGGATTGCATTACCCCTAAAAAAATTCTGCGATAAACGGTATGGGTATGTTTGGTATTGGGCAATGCGTATTTGAGGTTACTAATCTCAATTAATACTAATAAAATCCTTATATCACATTTTAAAACTCTACTCAATTCGAATGACCAGTATATATCTTATTCTTATTACCATAACTATAGATGATAAAATTCTAAATGCATAATAGGGAAAAGAGTAATTCTAGAAAAATATTGAAACACTAGACGTTCGTTAGTACATACAGAAGTATTGTATTCTGTAACTTTGTTGAAAAATTGAAGTTGATACAAAATTAACCCGCTCTTCAAGATGAGTGAGCCTACTGCACTCAGAATATAAGTCTTTAACTATGTTTAAAGACTGTTCTAGCATTTTATCATAATTTGAATGCATAAAGAGCATAAAATATTCCTGCAGCATGAAAAACGTATTAGATACTGATATTGTGTTTGAGAATATGTTAAATTTTTTCAATGGTTGCTGAAACCAGTCCTTTTTTAAAGTCAGTTTTTAAGTCAGAGCTTCACTTCACTCTGTAAAATTTATACAGCTTATACTCATTCATAATACACTAAGGGTTTAAAATCATTTAATTTTATACAAATACAAATTTTGTCGACCAGCTACAGGCTTGAAGCCCAACAAGGCTGGTCCATTTTTTATTAATTCACCCATTCCCACTGACTGTCTAGTTTTAGCTCAAAAAATTAATTCGAAACCCAATTTCTCTTCAAGAACGTTCACTGATGAAAATCGTACAGTGCGAAAAAATGTTAAGACTAGTTGAAGCGTTACAGAAACTGTAGTTAGTACTATTAGAAATGTTATGACAGAAACTGTAATTAATATAGCTAAGAATCAAATATCAATGTTTAATATGCTTTCATGTTACTAATTTGCTAAATTACCGGTAGTTTTATGTATCCAATAACAGTATCTATAAACATATTTAATGGCATGATTAAAAACATGGATAATCTGGGTGTAGTAGGCTCAATCATTATGAAGAGCGGATAATTTTCTAACAACCTCAATTTTTTAACAATACATCTGAATACGCTGCAGTCTAGTTGTTCAATATTTTTCTAGAATTTCGATTGATCCTTTTATGCGTTAAGAATAATTATACCTTTAGTTATGAAATCATGGTTTACGCTTGTAATACGAGATATACTCAGGGTGGCCACAGACCTGGAAAACCTTAAAAACCTGGAATTGTCAGGGAAAATTAAAAAACCTGGAATTATCAGGGAAAAATCAGGGAATTTTAGAAAATTTGATAATTATCAGGGATATTTTGTAAATCTGCCTAATTTCAAAAATGAATACAATAATTTTCTAAACTTCAAGTCTTTAAATATGTGCATTTTCATTCTCCTCCCTACAAAATAAAATAATTGAATCTATATAAATTAGTATAGTTGCAAATGTGTTCAAAAAGAGTCTGGGAATAATCTTATTTATATTCCTTCTTTCTCCCACTGTCCCGATTTTTACAGTCATTCTCCCGTTTTATAGATGATTAAAATTTCCTACATTTATAAAATATCAGGGAAAATCTGGAATTATCAGGGAATTTTGAAATGCATTTTCTGTGGCCACCCTGTATACTGGTCATTCGAATTGAGTAAAGAGTTTTAAAATGTGATATAAGGATTTTATTAGTATTAATTGAGATAAGTAACCTCAAATACGCATTGCCCAATACCAAACAAACCCATGCCGTTTATCGCAGAATTTTTTTAGGGGTAATACAATCCAATATGGCTCCTGTAATTAAAATGTTAGAAATGAATTAATGCTCCAGATAATTTATCCACACATCAATATCGTCTACAAATGGTACCTAGTTATGGAATTACGTGGTTATAAGTCATTCCCCACTGACTTTTGTATCCTCTATTCTCAGTATAAAATGGGCAAATTTGATGATTTTCTGATTGATGACCAGGCTAAAAACTGGGTAATTTCGCCTAGCTAGGAATGAAAAACGGTCAAATATGAATATTTAGATGTGTTAAAGGCCTATTATTCGACAAAATAAGATTTTAAGGAATTTTTAAAAATTTTCGAAAAAATGAGAAAAATGTCAAAATTTCCAAACTTTAGGCCGTTTGAGGCACATGTTAATATTTTCTGATCGATTTAAGATTTTGCACACTTTCTTAGGATACCAAAAGGAAAAAAATTAGGGGGTGTCTCAAAAGTTTCCCCGACTTTCGATTTTTAAGGGACACCCTACTGTAGGGGTCCCCAACCCTATGCCCGCGGGCACCATGTCGCCCGTCGATCGGTCTAGGTGCGCCCGCTGCTTGTGCCCAAGGATAAAATATTTCAGTTTTCCACTATCCCATAAAATTCTAGAAATGAAATAGCAACATATATTTCAGAATTTCTTCAAGTAAGGTGAGAATAGAAAATTTGGATCTTCAGAATGACATTATCCTTAAAACTATTATCAGATGATTTGAGAAATTCTGGAATATAGTTGATAGAAATAAATTTCCATTCTTAAAAAGTGCAGCATGTAAAATAGTTTTTTGGGTCCACGCACTTATGTGAATAATTTTCGACAATGAATATAATAAAAGCAAAAAATATAGAGCACGACGTACAGATGAACACCTTGACGATAGCTTGCGGGCAAGAATTTCATCATAATCTCCCAATTACAAAGCGCTGATGGCCAGTGAAATGCAATGTATTTTATATATTTTATAAATAATCTTTATACTTCGCATGTTTTGCTAGCAATTTAGTAATAATTTATTTTACAAAAGAATATTAATACTAATTATATTCATTATATTAAATAAATTTTTTAAATTAAATATTTTGTGCATTATATGTAGTAGTGTGTCCAACTATTAATTTATCTTGAAAAAATAAATGGTGCCCCCCCATTTGACCGATATTCTGGTATGTGCTCTTAGGTACAAAAAGGTTGGGGACCCCTGCCCTACTGTATATCCATGAAAGTTGACCCATGTATTAGCGAAATTCGTTTTGAGTTACTTTCGAGGAGCTAGGCAGTGCCATAGGTTTTAATAGCGAAATTAGTTAGAGTTGTTACTTTTGTGGATTTAGACAGTGCCAAATCTTATATGAATGGCACACTCAAAAAGGTTCGCCATCCCTGATCTACCCTAACCAGTCAGGTAGCATATAATATTTTATACCATAGAGGCTGAGAGGGTCCAAAATGCTAATTTCTAAGGCCACCTCATATAGAAGGCAGCACTACAAATCTCCTCTTGTGGCTGGACAAAATAGGCGAGGACATGAGTTTCACTTGTAGTTGTAATCCCGTGGCTCCATATCACTTTTTAATTCCATTATTGCCTATGGTGATGGACTTAAGTTGGTGTCAGTTTTGGTACTTAAGAATCAGTCGGGTGCAAGCAAGCAAGTGTTCTGATATATCTTCAAAAATAAGCCAACATCAAACAACTGAAATACCTCTACTAGCAGCGTTGTTTTTAATCTAATTTATGAAATGTTGCCAATAAAGTTGGAAAGATTTGTGGCCAGCTAATCTTAGAGTAGCCCCCGAATATTGTGCAGGTTATTTTTGCTTTTAATAGTTTGATTAACACAAGAAATTTTGCAACATAAATAATAATATTTAAAATGAAATTTTTTTCAAAGTAAATTACTATATTAGTATTCAACTTATAGAATTCTCGGTAACAATTTTTTCGAGAATATTATCAGAGATGATAATTTTCGAGAATATTTTCCTGGAAGCTATTAAATTTTTACAAAGTTCTATCAAAATTAGCTAAATGTCAAGTTAAAAAGGTCCTTCAGTTTGAAAACTATTGGTATTAGTTTTTCTTTCAGCTATATAGTTATCTCAAAAATTTTCACCCATCCCCTCGATTTCATCATATTAAAAGAATGCTGTAATTCATTAGCTCTTTTGTCCTATCAAATCATTTACAAAAACAATGTGCAGTGGGGAATTGGGAAGCAGTAATGTGTGAACACAAAATCACATCTTAATATTTTCAAGGCATTTTATTAAAAAATGTACAAACGTCAAATGATTATTATATACACAAAAATGAAACAATAGTTAATGGTATGGAAGATTCATTAAAAGTATCATACACTCATCTGTTATGTAAATTTTGAATACTTTTAGATCTGCCAACTTTAGTTATTGATATGATCAAATATTAAAATTATCACTCTTATAGGGTTGCCAACCTCTTAAAAATTCAACATAATGAATAAATGACTATTCATAGTTCAATAAAATCTATGGAGAAAACCTGTCCAGCCACTTGCCATTTAGTAATTCCATTACCCATATCTATCAAAATTTTCAATGTAACTAATTTGAATGATTAGAAAAAATTTTAAATTCAACAGTATAATGGCTGTAAAAATTAAAATAATCTGCAATATGCAGTACTAGCCCCAAGTTTGTCCATCAAAACACAAACCAAGAGAAAATCATTAAAGGGAAACAGCTCTTGGTGACTATAAGAAAAACTTGTATCTTAGTGTTTCCCGATCAAAGATTCTATGCTCTTTATAAAAGAACAGACTTTGCAAATATAAGCAGAGGTGATTAGATTTTTTAAATGAATTTCTGGTTTTTATCTTTAAATATCAATATTTTTTATTCTTGGGGGTATTTACCCAAAATTCAAAATTTTTTTGCTTGTCTGGCTAAATCTCTAAGTTTCTGTGGCAGTTCCCTGGTCATAAAATTAGCTTCTTGCGTTTCTATTGTATGTGTTTATGCGTGAAATTCTCCATTATGAGTTGGTTGATTATAAAAAAGGTAACTACCTGAGGATATTGCTTTTGATAATAATCACCCCTGTATTATTAAAACAAACATAAGCATATTTTTGTAATTGTTATTGCCAACTGATTTTAAATTAGATTACTAAATTCAAAAAAGTGAAATAAACTCCTTTTAGACTTGTTAACTAGACGTAAAAGAAACTACAATGTAAAAATTTATACTTGTGAGGGTATACAGTATGTAAGGAGAAAGAAAAAATACCCCAGGATTAGTATGCTATAACTGAAATCTTCTCAAATCCGGTCAAGGAAGGCAACCTTAGTATGTGCCACGTTAAAAGTACAGGATATTTCAATAACAATCAGGTTTTGCTTCAAAGACTATCAAATATTTAAATCACCATATATTTACAATGCATAAATTGGTGGATTAGTTGGCAGATTTAAATGGTTGAGTAGCCAACAATTCATTGACTTAAATGACTAGCCCTCAGTGAGTTTAATGTTACAAAAGCTGTTTGGAAGCATTTGTTTCTAGAAAAATTCGGTTTACACTTGGAACAGTAAATGAGATAGCATAGTTTCAGTTTTATATACATACAAATTCACTACCTTTAAGTTTTCAAAATACTATACAGCAATTTCTTCAAAAAACATGCCTGAAATTATAACTAATGAATGAAATATTTCATCATTTTTTTAAAAACTAGTTATCAACCCTTTGACTACTCTACTTTTTCAAATTCACCTAAAATATCATGTTTTTTACACTTTGCAAAAATGCACCAGTATGAGATTTGAAAAAGAATTGGTTGACATCTGTTTACATAAAATGATCCAACTCAGGAAAGCAAAAAATGAGTTATTAACAATGAAAAAAGAGGGCGAGAGATGCGCTTTTAATACAGTGTAAGTGAATACTCAGTGCAATGGGAGGAGTCAAAGGATCAATGGTCATAACCAGAATATGCGAGAAGGAAAAGTCCATTTTGTAAATATCTTAAGTACTTTCAGGTTACTTAAAAACATTTTAAAAGCTTGTCATCAAGAGAGATCAAGTTATTTTGTAGTGAAGATGAAAACAAAAATAACAGTTATTACCAAGCCAAAAACTTTTTTGTACTTTCCACCATTGAAATAAAACATTTTGAAGGGAAATTAATAGTTAAAAATGAGCATGGGTTAGGAGTTAACAATTTTTTAATAGATTTATAGAATTATGTCTCATTAAAAGCCTTTACATTGTTTCTAAAAAATAGAAAAGAAGCAATAAGAATTAGCAAAAAAAACTTTGCTTTAACCTTTAAGAATACATTTCTAAATAAATTTAAGAAGATAATTTCAGCCTATTCCAAAATCATTTAGCTAATAGAGCTCAATTCTTACAGATTGATTCATAGAAAGTGTTCCAAAGGGTTTTAAATTCTGTCTAGAGAAAATTCTTTATCCTTGTATTTTAAAGCATCTAAACAAATTCATATCCTACTAATTCAATTTAGTATCCTTAAAGAGATCAAATCAATTGAAAACTCTATGTTTTACAAAAAGACTTAGCAAAGTACAGATGAAACATGTTTTCATATGGTCTACTCTAGCTGATGACTGAAACATTTCAAACTGAACTTAATATGCAAAATCGGGAAATGTGTGCTGCCTCTCTTACATAATGGCATACCTTAAAATGCAACAGATGCATTCTGTAGAATCACTGCATGAACGTACGTACACTGTACAATAGGGTGGGTCGAAAACACACTTTATTTTTTAATTATGTTCTAATAGTGCGGAAAGGGTGCCACTTGGGCTCAATAACAACGTAAAATATTTTTTCGATTGGATAATATCTTCAGCTCCTGCATCGCACTTAAAGTTTGAAAAAATGAATGATTTTTTACAAAACAACTAAAAAACCAAAGATTTAACTCTCAAATATTGTTCATTATTTTTTTATGAGGAACTAATATAGTTATAGACATATTAATACAGGTTCCATTCTTCTATCTCCCTTGTTTCGTTAGATATAATTTTTTAATGTTCAAAAAAGTTAGTAAAGTTGTTTTTCCTGCATTTTTAAACAGGTAATAACTCTAGAACATGCAACTTAAAAACCTGTTATTAATCCCATTTTATTTTTGCTTTGATGTGCATCATGACCATCATTTTCAAAAAGGTTTTTTCAAATTTAAAAAAAGTGAAAAAAATATTTAAATCCTTTTAACTCTTAAAATGCACATAACTACCAAATTTCAAGTTAAAAATAAAATTTAATCATGCATTAAAAAAATTAAAATATTTGAAATTTAGATAAGTCCCTAAACTATCCTTAAAATTATACAGCAAGAACAATTCACTCATGGAAAATTCATAAACTCGCTTGAGGGTGTTCATATGACTTAAAAAAATTTCACATTAATTTCAGAAAATGCGACAATTAACAGATTCGGTACAAAATCTTGCAGTGCTAGTTCCCAATTTTAAGTTAATTCAATTTGCATGCATTTCTCCTGAAAATTCCTTAGAAATGTGTTTATATCAAATTTTTCATGTTCTAAAACTTTTAAATTTACTTTTAATTGACTTGTTAAAAGTAAAAACAAATAGATATAAATTTAAATTTTAGGAATTTTCAGGAGAAATGCATGCAAATTGAATTAACTTAAAGTTAGGAACTAGCACTGTAAGATTTTGTACCGAATCCATTAATTGTCATATTTTCTGAAATTAATGTGACATTTTTTTTCATGGTTTACGTCATATGAACATCCTCAAGCGAGTTCAGGAATTTTCCATGAGTGAATCACTCTGGCTGTATAATTTTAAGGATAGTTTAGGGACTTGCCTAAATTTCAAATATTTTTATTTTTATACATGATATAATTTTATTTTTAACTTGAAATTTGGTAGTAATGTTCATTTAAGAGTTCAAAGGCTTTAAATATTTTAAAAAAGATTTTTTTCAAAAGAACATTTTTTTCACTTTTTTAAATTTTGAAAAACCCTTTTAGAAAATGATGGTCATGATGTACATCAAATCAAAGACAAACAATTTACGAACAAAACAGGACTGATTTCAGGTTTTTAAGTTGTATAGTTCTAGAGTTATTACCTGTTTAAAAATGCAGGAAAAACAACTTTACGAAATTTCTTTGAACTTTAAAAAATTATATCCAACGTAACAAGGGTGATAGAAAAATGGAACCTGAAACATTATATCTATAACAATATTTGAGAGTTTAATCTTTGGTTTTTTAGTTGTTTTGTAAAAAAGTCATCCTTTTATCAAACTTTAAGTGCGATGCGGGAGCTGAAGATATTATCCAATCAAAAAAATATTTTACACCGTCCTTATTGGACCCAAGTTGCACCCTTTCCGCCCTATTAGAACAGAAATAAAAAAATAAAGTGTGTTTTCGGCCCACCCTACTGTACGAGTTCATAAATAATATGTATAGGATTTTTACATACACATTTATGGACACAAATATGGAAAAATGTACACTTCACGAACAACACAGCTACACACACAAATGTGTATAAATATATATATATGCTATATATAATATATACATGCACTTTTCGACACTGATATACACAGGTTCTGTACAAAGAGTTAAAACACACGTCTAGTCGAGTTCCCTGCTAATGAGTCAACGCAACGCATGAGCACCAAATGAGAACGAGCCAGCGAGCACCTTCAACAGGTTGTAGTTCTACACGGCACAAAGGGGATGCGTCCGTTCGGTATGCTCCCGTTCGAAGTGGTGCTCACCTTGCTGCCTTTGCTATCGTCCGAGGAGGACGTCGCGGCCGACATGCCCTTGCCTCCGTCGTTATTGGAATGAACGTCGTTTAGAGTCACCGAGGCTCCGCTGGGGCCGGCTACTGCCGCTGCTGCCGCCACCCCAGGTTCTTCCTCCTCCTCCTCATAGTTATCTTCCACCTCCACGAAGCTCTCCCGCTTGCTGCTGTAGTCCCCGCCGTGGAAGGAGTTGCGGGTGGGTGGGAAGAACTCCACTTCCGTGTCCGACTCTTCGCGAGAGTTCTGCGAGTCGGTCCACTGGGAGCGCATGGGGGTGGAGGCCGTGGTCGCGTCATCCGCCGCCGCCTCTTTGGCGCACGTCTCCTGCCGCTGCGTGAAGTAGAAGGACACTTCGTGGAAGCTGTTCTGGTTGATGTCGGGGAGGAGCATGTCGATCAGCTCGATGAAGGTCGGACGCCCCTTCGGGTTCTTCGCCCAGCACAGCTCCATGATGGCGAAGCTGGAAGGGAAAAACCAACAAAGACTTCAAATAACGGACACTTTCGCAGTATTTTATTAGGATGCAATGGCAATGGGACGATCACAGCCGAAGAATTGGAAGGAAAAAAAGAAGTCGCAGACTGCACAAGATATGCAATTTCATCACAATAGTAAATTTTTCATGCATGAATCATTGGTCCTTAAGCAGTTCTTAAACTGTGATCCACACCCCCCCGAGGGTCTTCAAGTTACCTTTTAGAATTCCCCAAAGTTTCAAAATGAGATAAAACACGAGATTAGAGGTGAAAGCTTAAGAAATTTTCTAGGGGAGGACTCCCAGCCCCCTTGTTATTTTGACTTCTATTTACATTTTTTTTGGTTTATAAGGAGTCAAACCAAAAATGTTTCAAAATGAGCTAAAACATTTCTTTGCAAATTTTCACAATTTTTCTGGGGGAGACCCCCAGTGTTACTTTGAGTAATTGTAAAATTTTAATATAATGTGGAACATAATTTAAATACAATTTTTGAGTGATCAAAACGTAACATATATAAATATACTCAATAGGGGAATAACATTGAGTCAAACCCTCTCCCAACCGAAACAAACATCTGGGTAAGTTTAACTAGCTAACTCTGGCTGGGTGTTCAAAATCTTGGGAGGGGGGCAGCAATGTCTGGCTGTTACATAAAGGGGGGCCATGGTGTTCAAAAGTTAAGAACCAGTTCAAAAAGAGGTTTATGAGAAAGTTTAGCAGTACGTAAATAACTTAGGAAAATTAATTAGATGAATATATGATACATACTAATAAAATTGGATTGAAATAGCTAATAAATATTTATTACTAGAACAAAATTAATCTTATTTCTGTATTAAAAGCTTGCTATTTGATCAAATTGATTTTACTTGAATTCCCTTTAAGGATTGTAATTGACTGGGAATAGAAGGGGTTGGTTGTTTAGCGAACACAATATCACTAGTGTACAGATAGTTTTACTTCTCCAATTAAACTTTAAATCTGACAGACCAATTTAGGCTATCGATATCCAGCAAGCCACAGCCAAACCCGTTGTCTATGTATAACTCACTTTTCTCGACTATTGAAAAACTTGAAACACTTACTAAAGTTTATACTTGCATTCTAGTCTGTTAATCTTGGAGAACTAAAAATTTATTGTAAAAAATACCTAACATTTTTGTACTTTTAGTTCTTAACTACTTACAGTTTTTCAGGGCAGTTTTCTGGCTTGTTCATCCTTCCACCAGAAATAACGAAATGCAGCACTTGTTCATTAGCTAATCCTTGATATGGCTGTGAAGCTAACGTGGCCATTTCCCAAATTACTACACCATAGGACCTGAGAAGAAATTTTACACAAAATAAAATTACCTGGTATAAAAAAAACGGTTAATTTTAACTGCTAAAACTAAATTTTCATACAAGACTTCAAATAAATATAATAATTTTACAAGAACTTCTTAAAATAAAGAAAAAACTCTTTTAAGATGGCCTTTACAATTATCAAAACAAATTATTGAAGCTCATCTCACCAAACATCAGATTGTGAGCTGAACATTCCATCTTTCAAACACTCAGGTGCCATCCATCGCACTGGAAGAAGACCTTTTCCTCCTTTTCGGTAATAATCGGTTTCGTAAATATCTCTTGTCATGCCAAAATCTCCAATTTTCACTGTCAAATCATCAGAAACCATGCAGTTCCTGGCTGCAAGGTCTCTGTGAACAAATTTTTTGGCAGCTAAATAAGCCATGCCATCGGCTATTTCAACTGCCATTTGCAGTATCTCTCTTAAAGTAGGAGGCGCAATGTCGTTTCCTATATTTTCCTGAAAAACAAAGAAATTCAGTCTCAACTCAATAATTGGAGATTTTTGGATAAACATGTTTCATTCTCTACATGTTCTAAATCAGAAAATAATTTGATCTTTACACCACTTTTTCTGCAGACTTAAAAAACTACTTATGTTTTTTTCAACCTGGTTGAGTACACTGATATTGAATTTTTAATAATTAGACTGGCAATTGATGCATAATAAAACTTAATTGATTTAGTAACAAAAATATAATACGCTCTGTATATTGTACCTCTAGGTCCGGGCGTCTTGAACGAAGATATGCTTTTAAATCACCTCTACCCATAAGTTCCATGACAACTAATGTAGGATGGCCTTTAGATACAACTCCAAGTAACTTTACAACATGATGGCAATTAAATGCTCTGAAATAGGAGGTGAGTTAGAATTCTGAGATATATTCAAATAATTTCATTCATATATTCAACAAATAGTTTTAACACTTGAATGATCACTTACTTCATGACAGATGCTTCCTGTAAAAATTCAATTCTTTCCCGAAGCGAAGCTGACTCATTTACAGTCTGAAAAATTTTTTTAACACTCAATACAAAATAAAGTAAATAGAGGGTTATTTTCAAACAAAATTAAAAGTTGGTTTCCTTTAAATGGCAAATAAAAATTTAAAATATGAACAATCAAGCTGCTTTTGATTTACTATTTTTATTATCACATTCATTTTTCATTGGATTTAAAAAAACATATTTTAAATGAAATTTACCTTCACAGCACAACTCAGAAGGTGCTGATCATCTGTTTCAAACTCTCCTCTGTAAACCATTCCAAAAGAACCCTGTCCAAGCTCTTGAAGTACTGTTATTTTCTCTCTGGGTACCTCCCACTCATCAGGTTCATAAACTAAAAACATAAACTTTGTTTGAAAAGTTTCAAGAGATGGCTACTAGTAGGTAAATTTCTATTGCATAGGATTGGCATTATTAATTTGGAATTATTTACTGACCTGCACTCATATACTCTGGATTAACAGATGCATACAGCATGGTTGGTATTTCGTTTATAAACCTAAAGTAAGGAAAATCCTTAAAATAACCAAAACAACCTAACAATGCACTACCCTTTAAAGAAAAATAAACTAAAGGTTTACCTCTTTTTGTAAAACACATAAAATCCAGTTCCAAATGCAAGAATTGAAATTCCGATGGCACTAACTATTACAAGAGCTATAACTTCTGGCCGTAGACCACCTAAAAATTTAAAAAATATATTAAATAACTGTAATAATTCAACCAAGCAAATATTCTTACCTAATACAAGTTTTCCATTATTACTTAAAGAATACACAATGTACAACAACTAATCAGGAATAAAGAGACTACCCAGTGAAAAATCAAAACTTTTCAACAGTCATACCATCCCCAACTTAGACGTTAGGTAAGACTGAGCATTAACCGCATAAGTTGGTGTATAAATGAGTTCAATGGAACACTCGTGAGTTGAAAGGAAATTTGGAAAATTTCAAAACCATATAACTCCAGATTTGCATAATTTGGGATATTATTGTGCATACTCTGTTTTGACTATTTCCTTTCTGTCTAATAGTTTTCACAGAAATAATAACTTAAAAATAGAACCTATAATAGGCTTTTTATGTCTTTTAAAATTTCTTAAATACAAGTTTATTTTATCAATACAATGAATTTATTTTTTAAGCTTCTTATAAAACAACAATTAGGGTAATGAGCTTGAGTTATAGTCTGTGTGTGACGGCTGTTTGATTATTCACGTTGGGCCATTTTACATAGAATAGCAGATGTGTTATGGCGATATAATGGTGCAAATACACTTCAGTATGCAACATCATATCTGTGGCTAAAAAGCATAATTTCTCAACATACATCAAATGCTAAAACTGAATTTTAAAAAACCTTCATTATTTTGAGTTTATGTTATAAAATATATTGGGAAATTACTTTGGTTATTAGGTATGAAGAAGTAAACAGGAGTAGTCCAGTTTCCATTTCCAGCAAGAGAAGTGGCTCGCAACCTCAAAGAATAATTCCCAGGCATCAAGTCATATAAACTGTAGCCAACTTTCTTTTGATACTCCATTTGAGTGATGCATGCTGGTAGGGCTTTATACTAAAAAAAATTCTTACTTATTATTCAAAATATACCATTTCTACAGGTAGCCCTTATTTGGACCATCATTTTAAAATTAGTCATTCCATTCTAAGAAATCCTATGAATATGAAAAACTAAAAGGGATTTCAATTTCATGCTAATTTTAGCAGTATTCGACAACATAATTACGAAAGAGGCAGGGCCCATATTTGGACCTTCTCCTCTAATAAAACAGGTTTAAGTATTTTGCTCCCTTAGAAAACAAAAAATCGAAGCTTAAAAACTCACCTCATTGGCTTCAGCAGATTTAATTTCTATGTGATAGTTTACAATCAATCCATTGTTATCTTTTGGGGGGTCCCATTTGACGAAAAAAATACCAGCTGTGAGGTTTTCCTGATTTATGACTATGGAATTGACATCAATATCATCAGCTCCTCCTAAAAAACAAGAATACATATAGTTGCTACACTTAGAAGTTATCTTTGATGGATATAGCCTTCTTACTAAGTTCATTACCTAAGGGTCAACAGTTTAAAATTCAAAACTCACTTTTTGAAGGATTTGCATTAAAACAACTATTAAGCTAGGGAATAACCAACGTACAATAAATACATCACTTGAGAATAACTTGGAAAACTTAAACATCTTTAATTCGAAGATTTTCCATAGTTCTTTGAAATTTCCATTAAATTTTAACTTATTTCACTTTTTTTTAACTTTAAACTTTTTTTCGAAGTTCCATTAGCTTTGTCAAATCTAAGTTGCACTGCACAAGCTTGAAAGATGATAAGGGATACTTATAAACATTTATGGACTACATTAAGCTCAACCAAATTAAAATCATTATTAAGTACTAACCTGAATTTAAACAACTAGCTAGAAAACTAGCAACTAGCTAGAACCATGCCTGTTAACAAAAAATTCGACTAAACATAAAATCAGAGCTCACCTAGAGGAAGAGTTCTTACTGTAGTTATACTTTGGGAGCTACAAGGTTCTGTAACATTAGTGTCATTTTGGCAAGCTCTGACCTGCAGGAAAAGGAAAAGTTTAAATATTTTGTGTATCATTTTCTATTAAAATATCTGCTTAATAATACCCTTGGTACTTACTTCAATAGTGTATTCAGTAAAATGATGCAAGTTTTTTACAGATAGAAATGTCTTGTCTTCCACCAAGTACAAAAAGTTGCCATCGGGTATTTCTGGTTCTAGTGTTGTGGTAGGTTCAGACGCATTCACAGAGGGTTCAGTAGAAGACACTCTTTCAGGACTCGAGGTGAAAGTTTCATTGAAAGGACTTGGAGTTGAACCAGATTTAGAAGATGGGGTTATTCGAGGTAGGACAACAGTGACATTCTTCATTTTTCCAGCATTTGGGCTGAAAAATGAAAAATATATACAGACTGATTGGAGAATCAGTGGTGTAGCCAAGGGGGGGGTCCCCGGGTCCGGACCCCCCCCCCCATGGGCCCGACCCAAAATGTTTGGACCCTTTTTAGGCGTTAAATATTCCAGTGGCTACTCAAAAGAGGGCGTCTATAATCCTTAAAAGTGCCTAAAATCCACTTTTTGGCATACTAAAATCTAAAATTTTCCGGGGGAACCCCGTTTCGCCCATAACAAACGTATTGATTGAGGGACGTTATAAGGGGGAAGCAGCATATGGTACCAAACGAATAAACCCTGTTTTTAAGGTCAAATTTCCGAAAACATTTTGGGAGAGCACCCCCAGACCCCCTTTGGGAATTGGAACTTAATAATAAACAACTTTTTTTATGTTGAGTTCGTCAAAATACTCAACTCTTAGCAAATAATACATTCCTTAAAATATAATGTTTGAAATTCGGATTAGGTGTACCAAAACGAGTTGAAAACCTGCTTTTTAGACTTGAATTTCCAAAAAATTTCTAAGGGAGGTCCCCCAAACCCCCGTTACGGTAATTCGAACACGATTATTTTTAAGCTTTTTAATATTATAATGATAATCGTTTAGAAGATTCAATTTGATTTTCAAAATTTTTAGCCCCCCAAAACCAAATCCTGGATCAACCACTGCCTCAGAAATTTTGACGTGCTCCTTGGTTATCACCTCATAATGAAGTAAAAAACTCCTTTTAAAAATCAAATTTCCAAGTCTTCTGGGGCCCCCGAACCCCCCTTTTTAATATGGAGCTCGAGCTACTGAAAACCCTTAATTTGATTTTTGATGGTTCCTGTACCTAAAAATTTTATGTGGATGAGAACTTTCAATCGAAGTAATACTAAATCTTGATTATTATACTAATTACTAATAAATTATTAATTAAAATTGATAAGAAATTAAAAGTTATGTGAAAATTATAACTTTATTTCTGCAATTGTGGAAACTTTTTGATGTCCAATAGTAAATTTTTCTCACTGGACCCCCCCCATAGGAAAATCCTGGCTACGCCACTGTGGAGAATACTAATGAATGCAAAAGTGTTTCAAGTAAAAACTTCCATAAATATGTTAAGCACAAATACATTCAAGTTTGCATGTACTAAAATTTTAGGCCCTAGTAAAAAGGGAAAAAATTTCATCTAATAACAATCTTTAATATTTTTTTTCTAATGGGCGGGTACTGCCGGACATTTTTCTTGTCCACTGAACTGCCCTAAGAAGTACCTACTTAGCGTTACCCAGCGAGCACCAGTGGACCGGAGCCACAGAGGTGAGGTAATGTTACCCGCGCCACACACACATTCACTCGCACAACCCCTTTTTACAGGGGGCCACATTCATTCATCCCACAAGGACAGAAACTAACATCCATGCCAAGCGGGGATTCAAACCCCCAGACGTACAGCTTTGCAGTCAGATACTCTAACCATTAGGCCAGTACGTCGGCACATTCTTTAATAAGCAATAACTAAAACCAGTTGATTAAGTTAAATACTAACACATGATGCAATCAAGTTTTTGGATGGTGGTTATTTATGAGGTAATTTTGCCAAACATAAAAAGTGAAATGCATAAGACATTTAATTTTGAGATACAAGTGAAGAAACTTAAGATGCTAAATAGTAAATTGTGAAAACGCAAAAGCTAACATTGAGGAAAGAAAGGCTTACTTTTTAATGTAAACTTTGTTATGCAAAAAATCTTCAAACTGGATTTGTGATTCAGCTTCTTCCCCATGATCAGGTGATTTACTAGATTTTGTACAGGAACAACAATTTTTGGATTCAGGTGCAGTATATTTTTTCTTTTCATCTGTTATTACAGTCTCTTCACTTTCATTTAATTTCTCATTTCTGATCTTTTTTAACCCAGACATTATTAAGGCTAGAAGAAAGATAATTTGATGGTGAATGAGTCATGCAGGAACACTGGGGGGACAATCTATTGACCCTTTGAGTTAAATTGTCCTTGTTGTTAAATTTAACATAGTTTCATCAGATAACACTATGAAACATAAAAAGACAACATGCTAGAGTTACTTAGACAAGGAAGCACATATGCAAAATGCAAACTCTATTGAGATGGGTGGTTAACCTTCCAGTGGGCACGCGTATGTGAGAGATACTTAGGTTGGATTTGATCATAGAATATTTCAAAATATATTTAAATGAAACTTAATAATTTTAACCATAAACGGATCACAGCTGTTTCAAAACGTATTATGGTTGAAAATATACATTTACGATTGTTTATAAAGATAAAAGCGTCCTTTTCATTCTCTATAAAAAGCGCATCTGCTGGAAGGTTAATAAATTCTGGTAAGTCTTCTGTCAGTTTCAACAGACATACTTTTTTTGCCAGCTAAAAATGTCTTTTTCAGTGTTAGGTCCATTTTTAGTTTATGTTGTAATAGGGGTAAATGTTCCCTTCATATAATTACAGAAAATATTTATGGTTTTTACTTATAAACTTACGTTCATTGCAGTAATTCCTTTGGCTTATAAACTCTGATGAGTCCGTTTCTTTTATACCAGTAATTTGGTAATGAGTTATAAGTCCATTGGGGTTTTTAGGACTACTCCATGTTACAGCTATTTCATTTGGAGAATTGGAATGAGCTTGAACATTAACTGGTGAGGATGGAGCTGAAAAGAAAAATTAAGAATATAATAATGTCTGTCACAAAATTTAAAGCCAATTAAAAAAGGTCAATAAAATTTAACCATATCTTAATGGTGTTAGAGGACTTGTTAGCAAACCATAACTGCACAAAAAGTATATGCTAACAAATGAAACCATTTAGAGATTGAAAGTAATGATTTTTTAATATAAAAATTTTAAGTCTCTTACTTGCTGGTTTTGTTGTAAAATAAATAATAGATGATTGTGCTCCAACTACAGCAGAAGCAATAGTGTAAGTTCTCATATATGCAGCATACATGGTGAATGGCTTTAAATTGGGTAGCAAAGCGACTACAGTATCACTTTCCTCATCAGATGCATCAACGTCATCAACTTTCCACCTAGGGTTTTATAAGATATCAAGATTAATTAATAATAAAATGTCTTATTAAATACAATAAAATTTTAAAAAAGCTTAAGATACATATATTCAAATATTATAACTAAATTATGTTGGGTAATTTTCATCACACATAATAGTAGCTTTCTTCCATATTGTAACTAATAAAAACTATCATTCCCTCAATGAAAGTCATGAAAATGATCTGAATCTTAAGCACACATTGGTCTTCCCTTATTCTCAAAGTATGCCCAGGTATTATACACAGATTATAGGATTAAATGCTTACACATCAGTCCCACAAGCATCTCTTCCGTCGAATATTGTCACATTTTGATGAGTGCTGAAATAAAATAAAAAGTTAATTAAAACGTACAATTTTATAGAGATCACTCATCGTTTTAGTTTAGAAAATTGTTTAAAAGATAAGGATAGCTTCTTACGTTTCTCTGTAGTGAACAACATAACCAAGTAAAGATCGAAAGTCCATATCACTATGGGTTTTTCGAAAATTTGGCCAGAACAAAATTGCTGCAAATGAAGTTACGGCCCAGATAGTGATGTTCAAATCAACTACGTTACCTAAAAAAAATTAAAACTCATTAGTTACAAAGTATATTTGTATTACAGTAGTACTCCAATTATTTGAATCAAGTGGGACGGAACTCCATTTGGATAATCAAAAATTCTGATAATTGGATTTTTCCCAAAAAAGGGTGTATAGGGTTTAGCCAGCCGTTCCTTGCTGTAAAGTTTAAAGTATAGACAACTGAGCATTTGAGCTAAGATATTGGCTTTTACACAAAGAATCAGACCCAAAATAGGGTTTCCCATAGAAGGTTGGCGCAAAAGACACTTCAAACAAACTCTTCTAAATCTTTGTTTTTTGCTGCCTTCATTAATATTCTTTAAGAACTTCCATCTTTGTTTTTTAAGCACTGACACGAAGTTTAAAAGCAAGGTATGAATTCTGAAAGCGGTTCAGATAATCGGTGATTCGGATAATTTGAGTTCTACTGTATTTATGTATTGTTTTAACATAATTTCTTTGACAAACACAAAAGACTCCAAGTCTAATAGAGGGCAGGTATTTACCCTCTATATAAATTTTCAATACAAAACTATGTTTCAAACCTATTGTTTAAGAAGCAACATGCAGATAATTTTTCAATATTAAAATTTTCGATTTAGCTGAAAAAGATAAGGATTTTAAGCATAATATATACTCACAAGCAACTCTGTCGCCATTAGAACTAGGGGAAACATCTCTGTCATCCCAATCCATCACATCAGTGTAAAGCTGAAGTTCTTTTATTTTGTTGGGACAGAGCTTTGAGTTGAAGTGGAAGAAAACCTTCCCTCCTTGAATACTCAGCTTATTTTTACGATTTTCCCAGTCCCACAGTTCCTGAAGGTTTTGGTTGTCCAGAACAAGAAAGGAATACCTATAAAATGATTTTATACTTGTTAGATTTCCTGCATGTGAAAAAAAATTTCTTTTCTGCAGGGAAAAAAGGAGTTCTTACTCTTTCTTATCAAGTTGTTCTCCTCTGATGACGGTCAGATCACGTAAGAAGTTCAGAGAGACTAGAGGGAATGATCGGGCAATTTTGAGATAGCCACGGATTTCTTGAATGCTGCTAAGGCTGGCCTCCAATTCCTTAATTATGTTATCTGCAATGAAAAATTGGAAATATTTCACACTTGAATAAAAGGTACATGATGGTTATTTTGATTTAAAGATACAGTTTTATATTAGTTGTTCACTTAGTCAGTTTGAATTCCTGTAATTATATTTCATAAATGCCTATTAATTCTCATAAATCACAAGAGTTTAGGACAAAACTGTTAAAATTAATTTAGTAATTAATTTCATTAAATAAAATATATTAACACTATTTTTATTACCAATATAATTTTGTACCTATAGTCTAAAGATAGTTTAATCATGTTTACTTTATTTATGTCTTACACATTACAAGTTTATAAAATATCAAAAAAAATTTTTTTTTAAGATGATAGAATTTTCAACTCAAAATGTAACACTACTGACCTCCTCCTTGAATTTGTATTTCAAGAGATCCCACAATTTGGGTGCATCCCTTGAGCTTCTGAGCAGAACTTACACTATCCACCACAGCACCTTTGCATACTAAAAGAGACATACTCAATAAACTCATCTTATGAAAACATTTTTAGAAATCTCATTCTTTTGTATACAGTGACACATTATGATGACCATGACAAATTATTGGATTATTTCCAATTGCCTTTAAAATATTATCTAAATATCATAGGAAAATAGAAAAAATTGGGTTAAGAAATAGTTAAAAATGGAAAAAAGTTTACTTTTAGGACATTGGCCTCTACATGGTAGACATTCATGTTTATTCTGTTCGTTCTCAGCATAACCACCAGGACAATGAGGTAAACATTCACGAAGAATTGGTTTCCAGTGTATTTCTTGACTATCACGGGTAATGGAAAGATTGTTTTTAACTTTCCGACACTTATCAGCTTCAATGCACCTGTGTTCCAAGTACTGAAAAACCAAAGTTTCATCATTAAAGGTAACTAAGTTTGAAACCATGATGAAAGTATTAAGAAAATAGAAAATGGCCATATTATAGTTTACAGAACATAACAAGTAAAACGGGTTACTAAGACGGCTTTGAAAAAATTTTTGAGCTTACCTTGTAAGTGCCAGACGGACATTGATTTAAGCAAGTTCCATTGTAAACAACATGACGACAGGCAATGCATTCTTTGGACAGACGACCGCTACAACCCCCAAGGCATTCAGGATGACAACAGGCAGTTGGTTCTGAGCATGTTAAGTTTCTGTACAAACAATCTGTACTGCAAACTAGGGGAAAGAAAATGTTTATTTTTATAAAAAATGCTCCTAAAAATTCCTAAGTTACGAATTTATATAATTACATGCATTTGATAAATGAACATTAATGAGACATTTCTTAATATGGTCTGAAGTTATGAATTTTGCTGGTCTATCAAAGGTATAGAACAAACATGTACATTGTACATAGTATTTTTTGTAAGAATTGCATATTTTAGCGTAACTCATGGAATTGCAGTTGTAAACCCACAAAACACCCTAGTAGTAGTAATATTATTTCACCCAAAAACTGACTGGCATAATATTCTAGGAAAATAATTTACTGAAACTAGAAAAAACTTACTCTTCTATTTTGTATCTCAAACCCCTTCTTTTTACTTTCAATCTTATTTACTCTATACCTCCTTTTATCATCACAATTTGCCAATGAAACCTTTTAAACCTAAGGTTTGAACTTTTGGTTTTCTCCCTCAACTCCCTCTTAGGAATCAAGCAAGGAAGTTGGCATAAATGTAAACCTCTCTAATTATTTAGTCTACCCAATGTAGACTGGGAATCTTTCATTCACTCAGTTCTTTAATCTCTTTTACTTCTCATAATCTGTCAATCCTCCAAGTATGAGACAATCAAGGAAATTAGTGAAAATGAAAACATTAGTTACATAGTTTTCACAAACAATGTAGACTGACTGCTAATTCTAAAGTAAACCTGAAACCTCTAAACTTAAGGTTCATTTAGGAAAAAATGTATTTTCTTCATATTTTCTAGAGAATGAACACTTATTCAATTCAGTTTTCTTTATTTAAAAATATTATCATGTGGGGAGGAGTTAAAATTAAACGGGATGTTTCGGGATACATCCCCAAAAAAGACTGAAAATTTCGTTTTTTGATCATAGAAAACTACTTTACATAAGTAACTTCTATTTACCCCTCACCAGATTTTTTCCTAGCTACTTCTACTGTTCTGGTATTTTTGCTAATCACTATACTACGCATTTATTTATGAATGGGTCTTTACAATGGGGGGATATAGGAAGAAGAATATACTGGAGGCATTGTTCCTAATGGTTCCCATCAGCGCAGATTTATAATAGGGAGACTGGAGACTCAGGGAGACTCTTTAGGACACACACGACACATATATGCTACCTTGATGGATCTAGTCTAGAAACATTATTTTCCATAAAGCAATAGAGAATCTACCATCAATATCACAGGGGTTCATCTAGAGAAAAATTGGGTCCGTTTTGGGACCCTTTATACAATTCTAATAAACAAAAAAGGACCCTTCACAAAATTCCAGTTCCCATAAAAGGACTCTTCACATACGAAGTCCAAAAACCAAAAGTGGTTTGAAAATTGTTTTCAGATTGTGTTTCGATCATTTTTGAATGGAATTTTCCAGTTTTGGGGCCATTTAAAAAAATTGAATGCTGTTTTTGTGCTACAAACTCTTCGTTTTCACAAAATTATATTTAGTTTTTACAAAATTCTATTTGATTTTTCAAAAAATTCCTAAAACAGGACCCTGGCAGAAAAACCTGGATGAACCCCCTGGTCCTATAAATATTATATACTGTAAACCACTATGATGCAGGATGCATCCATTTTTGAAGGATTTGCCACAAAGAGATAGTAGAGGGATGTTTTTCTCCCATGGGTAGGCACACTAGGAACCTATGGGGCATGCAGTCTCTGATGGATCTGGAAACATTAGTTTCGATAACAAGATTACCCAACTAGAAAGTGGAGGCTTTACCCCCAAGGGTAGATTTAGGAGGGAGACTCTAGGGTGGGGAGCACTCACTTCCTAATGGGTCAGGAAACATTATTCAATTCATCAATATTGAGAACAAGTTTAAGTGCTAATCTAGTTAAAGTAAAGTATGTCATGTGTGAATGAACTGTCTTAGATTAAATTTAGTTTAGCAAAGATAAACTGTCTTAACTTTTAGATAGTTCCCCAAACTATCTTAAGTCTTTAAACTAGTTTAAGTTATCATGGCGCCATCTACTAAGAAGAAAAAAAACTACTACCAATCTTTTTTTATTTGGTATTACATCGTCACAGCCGTTGATAATTAAATATATTTTCGAAATTAAATACATTGATAATGAAATTGGACAATACAAGCAGAAAAATTCGCATTCTGCAAGTGTTAGTTAAGTGCAAAGTAAAAAAAAGTTTAAGTGAAGTGTTTAGGCTTAGAGACGAGCTCTTGGACGGTCGCCATTTTTTTACTGGTAGTGCCATCTGGGTTTGAGATAGTTGTAGTGTGAACGGGTAAAAATAAGACAGTTCGTCAAAATATCTTAACTTCTCTCTAAAGTTAAACTAGATTAACTATTCATGTGTGAATGTTAGGTCAACTGAAATGCTGGTATTGCTCTCCTTGCATCACCTCGGAATCGAACTCGTATGTTTTTCTTTAACTGTGAGTAGTTACTCTGTAATTTATTTTTTCTAACATGTTTTATGCAAATTCTGATGCCTATGAGTATATGTAAATTAACCTGCCTATATAAATGTTTATCAATGTGGAGGATCATGGCAGAGCCTGATGAAACACTGTAAATGACGAATAGCTTTTTGGTTTCTTCTAAATAAACCAGTTTTCTTTAGAAACGTCTTATTAATGAGTTTACTACCTAATCCACTGCGTTAAACTTCAATGTTACGTTTTATGTAACAGTGAATATAGTCTAGTATGAGGGGCGATCATAGAAAGATCCATCACTCACTCTTCTGGCAGACCATAGAGTTCCAGCACAGCTTCTGCTGCGTGTGCGACTGGGAGTGGCTGCTCTTGGGGCAGTCGATGTCGGGGCAGGTGTTGGGGCACTGCGCGTGCAGCTTGTTGTCCTTGATGAAGTGTCCGCCGCGCCCAGCCTTGGCGATCTTGTCCCAGTCCACCGTGTCCACGTAGCAGAGGTGAGGGTTCTTCTCGATGCGCACCGACCCCCGCTGGATGGTGGTCAGGCTGACCAGGCCCACGTCCAGGATGGCGCGCAGCTCGTAGATGACCAGCGCGTAGTTGTGGAAAAGCGTGTCCCCGCGGATCACGGCCAGATTGGGGAAGAGCTTGGACAGCGACTGCAGCCCTTGCACGCGGTACAGCAGCAGGTACCCAGTGATCTCCTTCAGCTTCGGGAAGGTCATGTTCTCGAAGTCCCGAGCCTCCGCGGTGTCGATGAGCAGGATCTGCACCGACCCTTCCACCACCGAGCAGTTCTCCAGCTTGTTGAAGAGCGACACCGAGTTGCGGATGTCCACATCGAGGCACACTGCAAAGAGGAAACAGAGCAATGAGAAACAGCAGTGGACAATCATTGGAGTCGCTAGCCTAATACTAAGCGCGCACTAGAGACTTTTGTCACGGCGACAGAGACAAAATTCTCACCCTGGCTATTGTAGGAAGCTAAAGCGCGCGCATAGGCGACGAGACTCTTGGCCGATTGCCAAGAATCTCACCATAGAAATGCATTGCTCTCGAGTGACCTAGTGTTTATAGTCGCCGCGACAGAAGTCTCTATACTCAAACGCAATGTTTCTTGTCCATGGAGAAAAGATGCTGGGAGCAAAGAGAGGAAGTAGTTCCCAGCGCTGTGCCTGAATTTCGAGTTTAAAATGGATTTTCATTAAAGAAATACTTCAGGTTACTTTGTTCCATTCATTTATAGCGATTATTTGTCGTAATTTTCGAATAACGTTGTTCATTTTAAGTTTTACGAATGCATAACGCGGAGTATTCTTCCGCGCCTCGTGACGTAGTCAGGGCCGCCGAAAGCCAAGTCGGGCCCCGGGGACAAGGTTGGGAAGCGGGCCCCCAGTGACATACCTATACTTCTCATTTTGAGGTAGGGGGCAAAAATTTTCTGAAGTACCTCCACCCATGCATTCATAGGCTTAATGTAATGTTTAGAATATTTCTAGACAAGATCTGAATTTCACTCAACCTTAAAATATCGTTTTCTTTTGATAATACGATGAGTAACCAGCAATAAAGGGGGTCTTGGGGTCTCCCCAGAAAATTTTTGAAAATATGTCCCAGAAAAGTGGGAAATTACTCATTTTCGGACTTTTATGTGGAAAAATTAATTTCCAGAATATTCAAAAATATATCCCTCATAGAACTCAATATGAAAATCTTTGGGTCCCGGGCCCCCTACAGGCCCGGGCCCGGGGGAATCGTACCCCCTCGCCCCTCCCCTCTCGTCAGGCCTGGACGTAGTATGGACAAGAAAGACTACTGTGAAGTATAGTGCGCGCTTAGCCTAATAGCAGCATAGACTGTGGTATATGAGTCAGGAGTGGAGGCAGCATGGCTCCAAGGGGGGGCACTTATCCACACCATCACCTTTATCTTTTGACACAAAATGTTGGGAATTTTCAAAAAAGTCGTATCACGCAAGACCCCCTTGTAAGGGCCCTTGTTAAGGACCCCCATACCCCCTTGGGGTATGGGGGTCCTCCCCCGGAATTTTTTTTGAAACTTAACTAGTAAAAGTATGGCTTTTATTCTATTTGCTCCTTTTGGGTCCAAGGGAGGACACTATCCATCCAGAGTGCCCCCTTTGGATCCACGATTGATAAGAGCTACTCAGGTTGAAAGCGGTACAAGTTCAAAAACACACAGTAATTTTAAAAAGCATGACTTTTGATTTCTTTCAAGATCCTTTGTAGTCGTTCTATAGTAAAAAGCTCTATAAGTTGCCTGTAAGAGAAGGGGGAATTCAGATGACAAAACACGTAGAAAAAACGACAACGGTACGGAAATGATGGATTTCAAATGCTAACTCAGATACTCTCGTTTCTTCCACGTGTTTTGTCAATCTGAATATGTCCCAATATGCCTTTTTCTTAAAAACAGTGGAGTCGCCGTTACAGAAAACCTTCATTCACTCAAAGCTTATGTTCAGTGGTCTTATACCACTTTCCTTCTAACCAGCTCATTTTAGGTAGTTGGCAACAAAATAATGCCAGTTAAAAGTACGTATATTATTTCAAAATCTAATTTTTTTCTTTGTATACTAGGGAGCTACCGCCCCCTGCTCGCTATCGCTCGCCAACCCCCGTTAACTGCTGACGCTGATACTTAAGAATCTCTTTGCCATCCTCACAAAACACAGCTCACAGCACTTACTCATTTTATAAAACATTCTTAAAACAGGGGAACTACTTCTCTGGGGTATTCTTTCAAAAAAGGGGAATATTCATTCAGCGGCGAAATTTTAACAGTTCCTTTATGGCAATATGAATTGGCGGATCGCCATTTAATTCCAAGAAAATTAGTAACAAAGCAGTGTAAACTTTCTTTTACCATTTCCCCAAGGTAATGTTTTTCTCACACAGATCCATTCAGAAGCACTGAAACATCTCCGGAATAAATTTTACTTTCTTAAAATTTGTAATGATTTTCATTGATTGTCTGTGAAAAATGAAGTACTAATTATCGTAAACATCACGAAAATTTAGAATTTTGCTTCATGAGAACAAATAAACATCGAAATTGTGTCAGTTTCATAGCAATGACACGAATGTTCTGACTTTCGATTTTTATCTTTATTTCTAAAACATTCCCCCGCCATATCTAGTTTTGCGTTTTGGCATTATAAAAAAAGTTACCTTTTACTACCTTAAATAATATAACTTGCAAAAGGATATAAAAATAATTATTATTGTAATAAATAAATGCAAAAGTTCAAAATTTCTGAAAGCGAGTTTATGATGATGATGATGAGTTGAGTTGAGTTTTTGGTGCTCTTTGCTACAACGACAAGGTTGGCATATAGCACGCATGGAAGGAAGAAATTTTTGTACGTTTTTGGGGAGGAGAAGAGACATAAGTCTCACATGGAAGGGAAAAGTCGGTGTTACACCAAGTTACGATTCAAATTTGTACTTTTTTTTTTCTTTTATTTTCCTCAGGAGAGGGGCTTTAAAAACGGCCTGTTGCTTTTACGAATTGAAGGAAGGCTTTAGCCTTGTTTTTCCTTTCGGCATCTTCTGTGGTATCCAGGAGACACGAGAAAGACAAAGGTCCTATTCCATAAGCTTTTCGGAGAGCTTGTCTCTGATGCTCATAGGTGGGACAGCTTAGAATCAGGTGGTCTATTGTTTCCTCGTCCCCACACGAACAGTTTGGGGAGGGAGTAAGGTGAAAGCGGTAAAGTTTTGATTTTGTTGGAGCGCTTCGGGTGCGTATTCGGGCCAAAATAACGTCGTCTTCTCGGGAAGTGCTGGGGGTCCGGACATGTCGAGATTGTTTCTGTTTTTATTTTTTTGTTTTTATTTTATTTTATTTTTTATTTTATATTTATTTGTTTTATTATTTATTTGTAGATTTATATTTTATTGTAAATATAGTAATGATTAGGTTGCCACAACGACAAAGATAAATATATAAATATGAATTAATTATTTAAAAATAAAAGATAAATTAATTATACATTAGTTTTAAATATAATTAAAATCGTTTCAACAGCAAAAATATAAATATTGTTAAAAAGAATCCAATATATATTTTTAAAATTAGTGTGATAAATAGAAAGATGATTATTTAATGTATTTGAATGTTAAAAAACCAGTGAAATATATTTTCAATTGTTTTAAAATTCATAGTTTCTTGCTTTGTAACTGCGACCTTATCCGAAATCTAAAAAAATGGAAATATTTTAAAATTAAGAATTTTTTTGAAAACTCGAAGGGCTTACTCGGAAATCCGGAAATAATTCGGACATTTTGATACCATATATGTCATTTGGTTCAGTAATTAAAAAGCCTTTCTCTGGAAACCGTTCACCAAAACTTTTTTTTAGAATAGAGAGATATATCCTAATGATTCCCTATTTATTAAATTAATTCAGCATAAGTCTGCCCGCTCGTTTAAGCGCTCTAGCATACAGCCCTTACATCTGGTTGCTCGAATGCGAGAGATGTGCAGCAGTTTGAGGAAGATCAATACAGAGAGGTGTCATTCGAAAGATATCTCCAGAAGGACCATCTTCTCAGTTGGCTTATACGCAGCAGACATGGAATAGCTGGGTGGTGTGTGAGCGTGGTCACCTCCAGCCAACACAAATAACGATTGTTTGAGACAGAATCAACGGCGTAGCCAAGAGAGATTATTGAAATTCCAGGGGATCGTGGATGAAATTATTTTTTCCAGGACAGAATTGGATTAACCTCCTCACTGAAAATGTTTCTTTTATCTTCATAACTGTAATAATTAATATATTTGAACCCTTTTAATACAACTGGTGTAACATAATGTCTGAAAAACCTGTCTTTGCTGCCACAAAATCAGAATCGCTATTACATCAGATCTAGATCAGATTATATTTAATATGCAATCAATATACGTATCGATTCAGATGTAATAGATCAGAGAGAATGTGATAAGAGAAATTAAAATAAATAGAAAACTGAATAATCGCCACGTAAATTCGGCGCAGATCGTTTTTTTTCAGTTCCAAATGAATTTCCATCACCCTCAAAATGCAGTGGAATAATCCGTTTCCAAAACGACCATCCCACAATATGACGTCAAAAGTTTTTCTCCTCACCGTAATGCAGTATAATAATTTAATAACATGTATGATTTAGAAGGGAGCATCCTTCACAACTCATAGTCTTTTATTCTTTTGATCATTCATGATGAAATAATTCTCTTGACAAATGTAACCAGAAAAGTGTCAACTTTGTAAGAAAAACAACTAGCTTATAAAAAGGAAAAACAGGCGAAACGCGAAACCAAGTCTCATTCAGAAATCCAACCCAATATTATTTTAGTCAAAAAGCACAATTTTAAGTAACAATTGGATTTTAAAGTATTTAAATGAAAACCATAAAAAGAGTTGGCGATATTTAACGGAGCAATTAACATAATTGAACTCTTATATTTTGAACTAGCTTCTCAAATGATTAATCAGATCTAGAATGTTTTTAGCTAATAACTAATATATTTATAACAATAAAGGATTATTAAAGGTAATTTCAATAATTTGGTTAAAAACTAGTTAGATTTGGGTTTAATTTAAGTCTGAATGCTCGATATTAGGTAAACATTTCAAGTCCTGGATTAGTAATTCTTACCACCCTCCCACCACCTACTATAAAAATTATTAATGAACAAAAACATCTATTTCAGTGTAAATTGAATTATCAGTGGAAATTCCTATTTTTTTATTAATTGAAATAAGCAGTTCAGCACGTAAGATAAAAACGCAATTTGTATTTAAAAGCTTTAGTTGATTACAAAAAGTTTTATTTACATGTTATCCCTTCCATTTAAAAAAAGATCTCACTTAATTCAATACATGTTCCATCCAACATCCCGGTCAAACTAAAAGAAAAAAATCGTAAAGGAGCTGTTTACAGGTATATTTATCAATTCGTTCCCCCCCTTATTAAATTTCCCCTCGTTTCTCCTGCCAACTCAAGCCAATTCACAAGCAACTGCCTACGCGCAACACCGAAAAACCGAAAGCAGACGAGCGATAAAAACACAACAGCGGCAGCCATGCCCTCCAGCGCCGTCGGCCATGATATTGTTTACAACTTTCCGTCAGAAGCGGCAACCCGTCTCCCTCTGGTGGCAAAATCCAACAATTAGAAAGTAGGTCACTGGGCTTTTAGCATTAAGAAACTGAGATGGACGACGCGGCCTTTGTTCGTCCAAGCGGGGGAAATACAGCAAAATATTTCCGGAGAAACTTAAGTCCGAAAAAGAAGAACCGAAATATTACCATAATAGTAATTTTTTAAAAAAAGAAGAAAATTCATTTGCGAAAGGGGCGTTCGTTCATGTACAGTTTCGACCTTGGTGGAAATAATCAATTTTTAGATCTCGGGTAAAATGACGATGCTGTGTTCTTCGATTCTATTTTTGCGCCCAAATAGGAAATTCAAAACCAATGCAGGTGATCAGCGCAAGTCAGCTGATGTTTACGGCTTCGCAGCCTTGACAAAAACATCATAACAGGCGCAAGTGTACAAAAGCTGTCATTTTATTCATAGGAGAGAAACCTACAAACAAAAACAATAAAATAAAGACTCGTGTAGGAGAAACGGTATGTTTTTATTTTGCGTCATATAATACTAATGAGTCAGGGGTCATCAACAAAGTAAATACGTACTGGACATACCAATAGAGGGATTCAGAATGCCAGTTATAATTAAGGCGACTCCATTAATTACGTGATAGGAAGAAAGAACTCCGGTAATATCTCACCACAAGGGGATAAGGGGTCGATAGAAATCTTACGTCAACTCTTAATTCAGAGAATGTGCGTTTCTTTAGTCTTTTTTACTAAGTACTAGGGGGCTCTGCCCCCTGCTCGCTATCGCTCACCAAGCCCCGGAACTGCTTCGCAGTTCTTTGAAGATCGCTTGCTTCATCTCAACTATCCAGTACAACCTGGAAATTGTCTGCTTATAGTCTGTTCATTTAGAATAGGCGCCTACAACAGGATCAAAAACGCTCAATAATGCTTATCAGACAACTTCAGTGACCAATTGTTTCTACAGTATTTTAACTACTTCTGCTTAGGCTGCTTTGTCATTGCGGAAGAAAATTTTTTCGACGATAATTAAATAACAACTGCTTCTCTTACATTACGTCTCAGGCGCTAATTCTAAATGAACGGAGTATAGTCAATGATCATTTAATATCGAAACTTTTTATCTCTCAAACTTTTCAATAATTTAATTCGGATCATTACCACGAAAATATCAAAATAAAACGCTTACTGAAATATTCCTTTTTAAATTATCAATAATTTAATCGGTAGGGGGCTACCGCCCCCTATTCGCTTATGCTCACCAACCCCCGTAACTGCTATGCAGCTCTTTACAAATCGCTTCGCGATCTGTAATATCTGCAATGGATCTTTAGCAGAGTAAAACTACAAACTTCCAGAAAATCCTCTTCCTTTCACCGGCACAAATAACACTCAAAAAAGCTAAATTATTTATTTCTCTAGTAGTTCAAACTGAGTAGATTTATTTCTCTAGTAGTTACTTAAACAGCGGCAGCGGTGACAGTAACTTTTTTTAATATCTCTCTATATTAAAAAAATAAGATAAAAATAAATAAATCTATTGCCAGCAGAACTATGATTTTTTGCAGCCTAATACTCTGAAGTATGAAGATGTGCACTACGTCGCCCCTTTTTTCGAATTTCGAATTTGGTTTAGAGTAATTAATTTTTTAATTTTTGACACTTTTTCGTTTTTTTCTATCTAAAATGAAAATTAATCATGGTATCAATATGATTTTTTAAACACTTATATTCTTATTTTTTAGAAAGAGATTGGCGTTTTTTAATTCTTTAAAAAATTCTAATTAGTTTTGGAATTATTAAGCATCAAAGTTTATTTTTTTCATAGTTTTAGTAGGTCTTTATCAGACGTGTTTAATGTTTTTAATTTTATATTTGCCTGTTTGTTCACTAGATTGTCGCGAGCACGGATATTTAAATTTAAAAGATTTGAGGTGCACATTTTTGCTCTAAGTTTGCTAGCGATATAGTATAGACTTGGTAAAAAATCTTTTAAAGATACTACGATATTTTTGAACCACTAGAGAAATAAATAATTTAGATTTTTGAGTGTTATTTGTGCCGATGAAAGGAAGAGGATTTTCCGGAAGTTTGTTTTACTCTGCTAAAGAACGATTGCAGATATTGCAGATCGCGAAGCTATCTGTAAAGAGCTGCATAGCAGTTACGGGGGTTGGTGAGCGTAAGCGAGCAGGGGACGGTAGCCCCCTATCCATTAAATTATTGACAATTTAAGAAGGAATATTTCAGTAAGAGTTTTATTTTGATATTTTTGTGGTAATGATCCGAATTAAATTATTGAAAAGTTCACTACGCCATGTGCGCGCTCTCTAGCTTCTTGCAATAGCCAGGGAAACAATTTTGTCTTTGTCGCCGAGACAAAAGTCTCTAGTGCGCGCTTAGCCTAAAACGGCGGTTTGGTATCTCTGTTAAGCTCTCTACTCTGTGGTTTGAAGTTAATACACCTTTTTTTATTGTAATACCACTTCTGAAGAGAACTAAGTAATACTTCAATCAAACCTGTACCAGTAATTTTTTATGAAGTCAATATGCCTAGTATCCTGTTGAGATAAATCTAGTGAACCGTCAAAACTTTGAAGTTTAATTTCAAAGTAGATTTACTCTACGCTCTTTAAAGGACAAATAAATTTAAAATTAAAAAATGGAATGCTTTGGAGGAATGAGACCTAAAACTGGCTCATCTAGGGGTGGAAAGCTTTCTTTCAAGACCGAGTTTGTCCAAATCGGTTCGGGGGTTCGGGCTGGCGGCCGGCGGAACGGAACGTCTCCATAGAGTTAGCATTAGAGCAAAACGAAAAGAACGCATAATTTTAAAATGGAATGCTTTGGAGGAACGCGACCTAAAACTGGCTCATCTAGAGGTGAAAAGCTTTAGATCAAGGCCGAGTTTGTCCAAATCGGTTCAGGGGTTCGGGCTGGCGGCCGGCCGAAAGGAAGCTCCCCATTGACTTAACATTACAGCAAAACGAAAAGAACGCATAATTTTAAAATGGAAGGTTTTGGAGGAATTACACCTAAATATGGCTCATCTTAGGGTGGAAACCTTTCGTTTAAGACCGAGTTTGTCCAAATCGGTTCGGTGGTTCGGACTGGGGGCCGGCAAAAAACTCCCTCATAGAGTTAACATTAGAGAAAAGTTAAAAGAGCGCATAATTTTAAAATGGAATTCTTTGGAGTAGGGCTGCCCAACCTCCGGCCCGCGGGCCAGATCCTGCCCCCGAGCACTCTGAATCCGGCCCGCGAACGAAATTAGAAGAACACTTTTTGTTACTTTATTTTCCGGGTTTTTGTATGAAAAAAATAATTCCTTAAAAAAATTAACCACACTCACAAAGTATTACCACATATTTCTCCGATTCCAGATAGCGAGTAGTAATAAAATTTGAGCCATCGACGCCAATAAAGACGATAGATGGTGTGTCCTTGAAAACATCAATTTTACTGCGAGGAGTGATCCTTTGAGTTTCAGTTTCTCTTCACCGTTCTCAGTTATAGTTTTTTATACAGGGTGTCACAAAAGGTCTAGTACAGTGTTTCCCAACGTGGGGCGCACGCCCCACCGGGGGGCAATTTGAAAATTTTCAACCAAATTGCCCCCCAGTTGGGGCCAATCCAGGGGGAAAACTAAAAAATAATTTTATAAAAGAACTTTATCAAAATCTGATCCTATTTATCCTATCTGAGAATGTATGTCTGAAATCTGGACCAGTATGTATCAAAACCAAGTTGAAACCCTGTTTTTAGAGTCTAATTTCCAAACCTTTTCTGGGGGATGACCCAAGATCTCTTTGTTTTTAGAACGCTAATATTTGAAAACCTTTTTACTTTAGCTTCATCAAAATGCAAATCTTACCTAAAAATTTATATCCAAAATTTCCCCAACTAGGGATACCAAACTAGTTAAAAACCTGCATCCTAGAGTCAAATTTACAAAAATTTGCTGGGGGAGGACCCCCAGACCCCCCTTGGTACTTAGAACTTAATTACTCATAACTTGATTTAGTTCTTTAACATGCAAATTCTACCTAAAAATGTTCTGAAAAGCTTTATTAGACTTATTAAATATACGTAGGAGGGAGGGGCTAAGAAATAATTTTGGCTCCCTCTCAAAATATATTTATGCCACTGAGACCGGGGGGCATGGAAAATTTAGAAAGGCTTTGGTGGGGCATGGACCGAAAAAGGTTGGGAAACACTGGTCTAGTACAAACTTGGAGAGATGATAGTACTCATCAAGACGAACAAGAATTGATGTAGAAAAGGGGTCGCAAATGAGTTCTAAGGGTGAAATCCCGGGGTTAAAATCAGCAAAAAAACTTGCATATTAGTGCAGAAAGAGACACAATGGTTCGATTCTAGTAGCTATTTGGTAAAAGAAGTTATTTTGTAAAAGAAGACTGATCGAAATAAATTTTTTGCTGCGAAAAAATAACTTCCTGAAGAAGGAAGTTACTTTAAATTACTCTTTGTAAGTACGAGTTTCATTATTTTGATGTTAAAAATTACGGAATCGAACAATTACGCGGTCTACTACTATTTGGCGCTGGCCATTTCGGCGCCAGAAATAAAATGAAAGTAAATAGAACTCTCTCTTAATCCTTCTAAAAATAAGAAGAAAACATTTTGTCTCGCGCCGAAACAGGCCAGCGCGCAAACGGCAGCGCCGAATCGTCCCATTCCGACAATTACGTCACTTCCTGCAAAAATAGGCAAGTTTTTTTTGGCTGATTTCCACTGTATTGTTGTAATTAAGCATCGTTTAGCGCTTTTGCTTTTCTACTGTAATTTCATTTCTGGCCCTCCACACCTCATCAAATACCCTGAGTGGCCCTCCTCCAAAAAAGGTTGGGCACCTCTACTTTGGAGGAACGCGACCTAAAACTGGCTCATCTAGGGGTGGAAAGCTTTCGATCAAGGCCGAGTTTGTCCAAATCGGTGGGTTCGGCCTGGCGGCCGGCGGAACGGAACCTCTCCATAGAGTTAACATTACAGAAAAGTGAAAAGAACGTACAATTTTAAAATGGAAGGTTTTGGAGGAATGCGACCTAAAATGGGCTCATCTAGGGGTGGAAAGCTTTCGATAGAGACCGAGTTTGTCGAAATCGGTCCGGGGGTTCGGCCTGGCGGCCGGCGGAACGGAACCTCTCCGTAGACTTAACATGGGGGCAAAACGAAAAGAAAGCATAATTTTAAAATGGAAGGTTTTGGAGGAACGTGTCCTAAAATGGGCTCATCTAGGGGTGGAAAGCTTTCGATCAAGGCCGAGTTTGTCCAAATCGGTCCAGGGGTTCGGCCTGGCGGCCGGCGGAACGGAACCTCTCCATAGAGTTAACATTACAGAAAAGTGAAAAGAACGTACAATTTTAAAATGGAAGGTTTTGGAGGAATGCGACCTAAAATGGGCTCATCTAGGGGTGGAAAGCTTTCGATAGAGACCGAGTTTGTCGAAATCGGTCCGGGGGTTCGGCCTGGCGGCCGGCGGAACGGAACCTCTCCGTAGACTTAACATGGGGGCAAAACGAAAAGAAAGCATAATTTTAAAATGGAAGGTTTTGGAGGAACGTGTCCTAAAATGGGCTCATCTAGGGGTGGAAAGCTTTCGATCAAGGCCGAGTTTGTCCAAATCGGTCCAGGGGTTCGGCCTGGCGGCCGGCGGAACGGAACCTCTCCATAGAGTTAACATTACAGAAAAGTGAAAAGAACGTACAATTTTAAAATGGAAGGTTTTGGAGGAATGCGACCTAAAATGGGCTCATCTAGGGGTGGAAAGCTTTCGATAGAGACCGAGTTTGTCGAAATCGGTCCGGGGGTTCGGCCTGGCGGCCGGCGGAACGGAACCTCTCCGTAGACTTAACATGGGGGCAAAACGAAAAGAAAGCATAATTTTAAAATGGAAGGTTTTGGAGGAACGTGTCCTAAAATGGGCTCATCTAGGGGTGGAAAGCTTTCGATAGAGACCGAGTTTGTCGAAATCGGTTCGGGGGTTCGGCCTGGCGGCCGGCCGAAAGAAAAACCCAATTATGTTAATATATATGATTGTTATAATTTCCTTAAAAATATCGTGTGAAGGCGAAAAATAAAAATTAAAAGTTTTTTCTAAGTATGTAAAAGGGTGAAATCAAATGCTTATCAATGCACGAAAAAACATTTGAATAAAAATTAAAAAATTTATGCGTGGTTTAGAAATTTATATAAAAAACATAATATGTTTAGGTACTTTTTGAACGGTTCCTTTGACAGGGGGTCCATGGGGTACGAAAAATGTTGTCAGGGGATCCACGGGCCAAAAAAGTTTGGGATCCCCTGCCCTATATAATGAACAGAGGAAAACTACTTTTGAGGGGCAAAAATTGGCTAAGAGAACTGAAAATTTGCAGGAAATTATGTTTCAGTATTTGTAACAACATAAGTGGGGGGCATCTGGGAAATTCCCCCCAAATTTTTTTTGCAACGCCGGCGCCGCCTTAATGAATTGATTTACGTATTTGATAGTAAAAAATTATAGCGTAATTGGAACAATACGATTGAATTTTTATCAATGAGATGAGTTATACAGGGAGGATGTCGAAGTAGTCAGAAGATTGATTCATCACCTCACAAAGAAAGTAGAGTCAGTCTCTTTATATCCACACAAATCAAGGCAAATCTTCGGTGTTAAAAGAGTTGAAAGGATACCAAGAGCTATAAATAAGTCGAATGAGGTCGCATAACTAGTCGTTTGTTTGTGTTTGTGTCGCATAGCACCCAGGTGATGCGAGAAAAACGGATCTAAAATTATTCGAGAAGCATTCAGACCCGACCTTCTCAAGTCAACTAACTGCCAGGAGTGGTTTGAAAACAAACTTTAGATAAGATTAAGATTCAACATGGTTTCAATTTTTTTGAGGCAACGTAAAGGAAAAATACGCAGTCGGTATGTTAAAACTGTTAGTTAGTTGCAAGCAGTGTTTCAGGCGGGCCGGATACGTAGTTCTTTTCATGTCTCATATTCTACTTGATATTTAGGAAGGAAGCAAGCAAGGAAGTTACCATTAATGACTACTAGTTATCTAGTCAACACAATGTAGTCTCTGAGTATCTTTAAAAGGAAACGTCTCAATTCAATTAAGTGTATCCGGAAAATATTCATTTTTAAACAAATCACAGTCAGCAACTGAACCTTTAAATATTATTGAGATCGTATTTCAGGGTTCATATTCCTTCTAACAAAAGAAAATTCAAGAGTCTTTTAGGAGTAAATTACAGAAAGAAAAAAAATCAACAGGTAACGTGAATATTTTTTAACCTTTAACTAGTACTTTACATGTTACGATCAGAATTATTTCAGAATAATTGTGGAACAAAGAATTGCAAAAAAGGTTATACTAATTTCCCGGTTTAACGAAATTTTTTCGATTTAAAAAACAGTTACTTCCACTAAATTCATAAAAAACCCTTCTTTTGTTCTTGGATAGATATTTTTCAGGAGTCAAGAGTGAAATTTAGGAGAAAAACCATAATTTTCAGGAGTCTTAAGGGCCCTTAGAAAATTAAAGCAAAATTCAGGTGTTTTCCAGGAATTTCAGGAGGCGTACGAACCATGTTATTATTTTACAGTTTTGCGATTACTTTCAGCAAGTCCCCAACTAAGCCAACTTTTTAAAATAATAATGATAATAATAATAATAATAAAATGTGTATACTTTTAGCGAAAAAAATATTTTTTAAACCAGTTTTGAAGTGTTTGTGTCTCGTTATAAAATTTTTCATCTACAGTATTAGCATATACTGTAGTGAAATAAATATTTAAGCAGAAAATAACAATTTCTCATACATATATTAGCAAAATATTTTCATGACATTTTTAAATTAATGAATCTATTTAGTCAGACCAAATTTTAAAAAAATATGGTAATAAAAAATAGCTAATATTTTCAATAAAACTGTAAGCAATTAAAATTATATAAGAAAAGGTATAATTTTATAATTACATATATTAAATATATTGAATATTCTACTCTTTACCAGCGCATAAAGCTTTATACTATACAAAAATAGAAATCAATCAAGTACAAACACTAAAACTAACTTATTTTTAAACTAAATGCATGCGATCGCTGGACAACTTCTTCAGGGGGTATGCGCTATTGCGTGCAGTATGCGGCCGCTGGATACTGCACCACTAAAGAAGTTGTCCAGTGGTCGCATGCATTTAGTTTAGAAATAAGTTTAAGTGTTTGTACTCAATTAAAATTATAAATTGCATTCAGTCAAACTGTAAAATTTTCAGCAAATGAAAAAACTTAAAACTGTTAATAAAACGACCTATAGTCCAAGGTTTATTATAAGCCCCCAAAAATAAAAGATTTCGTAAGACTTCCTTTCTAAAAAATTTGAATGATACTATTTATTTACCTTAATATTTACACATCACATATCTAATATCTACACAAAATAATTTCCCCCACCTTATAATTTTTGTAATTCTTTGTTTGATATTAAAATTCTGAATTCATACTTCAATTCAGTTAATAAACTATTTAATTTCCCAGCTAAATATTCAAAATCTACTACAATAAATGTACACTTTCTTCAAAAACAAGCCTTTTTAAAGCCAATGACATCGACGAGGAAAAAGAAAAAACGGGAGGATCGTGAGCTAATATCGGAAGTCAAGTTGTTTTTACGGCTTGGCTTCAAAATGCGCAAGCCAACGCAAGCATTAACGAAAGTCATGTTAGAGTAAATTATGAGATAATGTAAATTTTTCCAGGTAAATTTTTGGAAAAGGGATTTAACTCATTTGAGAATAATAGCGTAACACCCAGGGTGGGACACTTCTGAAAAGAAGTTAAAAGGCTAGGAACCTTAGAATTTCTTCCATTACTAAATTATTATTAAAATCCTTCTAATTATCTTTTAACTCTAGGGGTACTTTCCCACAGAAAATGTTTGGCATTTTGAATCCCATAAAAAGAGAAAATTCCAGTCGATTGACGGCGCTAAACGTCTTTTTTCATGAACCAAAAAAGCGCGACAAAAACGAAGGAAAGGTTTCAAAATGTAGCTTTGTATAGGAATATGAGTAAACGAAAAACAAACAAAAAGCCAGTATATGTTTTTGACACAATGACCTTTAAGGTTTCTCAAGTTTTCTCTCATCTGTTTTCCAAAACACTCCTATATACCTCGAATGTGATGTATTCAGAAAGCAGGTGCACAGATGACCCACTTCTGAGGGGCACCCCCTGGGTGATATCTCCAGGTGGGAATTCAGCGGATTTGGTAAAAATAGACAAAGGACGATATACTTTCTTTGTAAACGCATTAGACTTCTTCTTTATTGTGTCATCATTTAGTTTTCGATTGTGCCATCATCTGGTTTTCGATTGACGACTCAGAGCAATTAACTCCTGCTTTCAAAATCCATGTTTACTTTTATTTCATACTTTATAGCACATATATAGGCAACCTCCGGCCCGTCACGCCATTTGTCCCGGCCCGCGGAACATTTAAGTACCAGAACAAGTTAAACCCTGTTTTTTAAGGTATAATTTCGAAAAAATTTCTGGGGGGGATCCCCCAGCCCCCCTTAGGACTTGGAATTTAATAATTCAAAACTATTTTACAATAAGTTAATCCAAATCCTACCCAAGAATGCAAATCTAAAACATTCGAACTAGGTGAACCAAATCTAGTTAAAAATCTAGATTTGGTGTTTTTTGGAATCAAATCTCCAAAAATTTTCGGGAAAGGACCCTCAGACCCCTATTTGGTAGTCGGAGCTATATTTCTAAGTTCTTTAAAATGCCAATTCTACCCAAACATTTACTGTAGTGCTACTGTTCATAGTAAATTTAATTAAATAATAATTTTTATTTACACCCCTGAGATTAATGTAACTCAAGCATTATACAGTAAAGCACCGTTTATACGTCTCTCATTCATACGTCTTTTACATTTATACGTCGTTTTCGCTAAGTCCCAATTCATTCAAATAATCAAAATTATTTTCAATTATACGTCTTTTCATTTATGCGCCGTTTTACGTCGGTCCCTTGAAAGACGTATAAACGGTGCTTTACTGTACTACTTATAATAATGTTTAACTTTAGTACTATAACTCTGTTTTGAATAAAAAAAAACGCCTTTTTTTCAAAATTACCTATTATCTATTCTATGGCCCTCCAAGTCATTTTAATCTTTGAGTCTGGCCCGCAGAAGTGAAAAGAAATTGCCAAAATTTATTTTGGTAAATAAACTACAAGATTTAGTGATTGAAAAATATCAAATCGTACTAACCAGGAATTTAGTGGGGATTACATACTTTCCAGAAACTGGATTATAAATTGTAGTTTCTTCGTTAATGCTGATTTGCTCTTTCACTTCCTTAGCCTCATTACTCTCCCTTAAGACTCATTCGGACTTCTCACTTTTAAATTTCATTTTGGAGGAATCATCTTAAATGAAAAGTGTGAATTGGGGTTTCATTCTTTACATCCTTCATTTAAAGATTCACAATTGTGAATTACTCAGGATGAACATAGCAAGTGAATGATGAATGAGCGTACTTAGAGGGGAAGGAAGAGTGAAAATGAATAATCCAGGGATGAGATTAGGGGCCGTTCAAATATTACGTAAGCACTTTTTTGGTCATTTTTAACACCCTCCCCCCTTGTCCTTGTCAGCAAACATAAGCAAACCTCAACCCCATCCCACCATAATTACGTAAGAAAGTGCCGGACCCCCCCCCCGAAATTTTGACATCCCTTTAAGTAAGTACTGTTTTTTTTCTCTCCTTGGAAATTAGGTGACTTATGCAAGGAGCTGTACTTTTTTGGTGTAACCCTAAAGGGTTCAAAAATGAGTCGAAACACTTTTTTCGGGGTTAAAATTTCAAAACGTTTGGGGGGTCATCCCCAGAAAAAAGTTCTTACGTCAGATTTCTAATTCAATTTTCGTTAAATTTATTTTTGGTTAGTTTTGAAATTATTTATGCAAGAAACAAGAGATTTTCGAAAATGCAGTATCTTACGTAAGCATCACTCTTATCCCCCTCCCCCTTGTCAAGAAAAATAAGCAACGAGCATACCCCCTCCCCCTTAGGTGCTTACGTAATATTTGAACGGCCCCTTAACAAAAAATCAAAAAGTCTGAAAAACTGCAAGAACGACATTTTCAATATTGTTTTCAAATATATTTTTAGGTAGAGTTTGCATTTTAATGAACTTAATATAAAAACTATTTGAAAAACAGAGTTCCAAGCAGGCGCGGATTCAAGGGGGGCACTCTGGACAGTGCCAAAGTGCCAAGTGGACACAAAAAGTTTCTCAAAATGACTTAAAACCCTAATTTTACCAGTCAAATTTCAAAAACATTTCTGGGGGAGGACCCCCATACCCCCCAGCGGTTCAACACGGGGATCTTGCGTGATATTTTTTATAAAATCACCAACATTTTGTCATTTTTTGTTATTTCATAGGCTTTTTCCTCGACTACAAATTACAGCACCTAGACTAGATGATCCTGTACCAGCCCAGTTAAATGATATACACAAAAAAAACCTAAAAAATTGCTGTAAGAATTAGTTAAGGTGAAATGAAGAATCTTATAAATTATGTACATCCATATCTCAATTTCTGGAGTGACTTCGATAGTAGCTATTAGTGAACTTGGATAAAGTGTCTTGACAGCTACAGAACTAGAGATCAATAAAATAAAAGGTCTAATAAAATCCTATTATTATAACATTGACCCTAAAAGATATTACCATGTACCATCCACATCGTTTTTCGTTAAAAAGCTAATAGCGGAACTGGCTTCCTCCAGCCATTAACGATTCCAATGTTCGCGTCACCAATAGGAAACTGGCGAGAGCGGTCGAAAATTATTATTCCAATAATGTGAAATGGATTTCACTTCGCCAGTGATGACGCTGGACCCCACCAACATTGGACAAGATTAGTTCCACGACCATCTATCACGGATATGGCATTCCTGAAACCGATTAAAACCAGTTGGAACCGATTCTCGGACTCATCGATCTGTTACGAGATATAATAACTCTTCTGCGGTGACATCCACTGCACAGAAGGAAAAGGGATATAAATATTAAGTAGCAGAATTGACAGGTATTTTTGAGCTTTCCGAATGCCTGACGTCTGGTCACATTTTCAGGCTCAATGGTAGCTACTATTTCAGATGAATGTCGCTTTCATGAGGTCAACTCAGAAAAAATTTTCCTGGGCCGGAACCGTTTCATAGGAGGGTTCTCCGCCTTACGAGCTATAAAAATAGAGTCGGGAAAAAACTAAAGTAAACTGGGTATTTTTTAAAATTAGCTATTAATTGTCTTACAAAGTTTATTATGTAAAGGGCGTTTACTACATAAAGGCGAAACAAAAAAATTGGGATAGTTGGCTCTGGCATGGAGTCATTTAGTGACTCCTGAAAGACTAAACTAACTAAACTAAACCATCGGCGCGACAGCCCATAGTAGGCCAAGGCCTACGATGCCCGTCTTCGTTTTCTTGACCGTGGGGCCTGGGGTGCTAGGCAAATGTCCCGGTTAGGTGGTCAGTCTAACACGAGACCCCAGTGTTTAGTTCCCAAGCACGCTTGGTCCTCATTTTATCGACCCACTGAAGGGATGAAAGGCTGAGTGGACCTTGCCCAGCCCGGGACACAGGAATTGAACCCCGGACCTGTGGCTTGGGAGCGCGAACACTTAGGCGAAAATGATCAAAACAGATTTGCATTTTTGGCTTGTGGGATGTCAGCTTATTAGAGTAGCGTCAGTTGGAAACCCACTGCTGAAGAGGACAAAAGGAAATTGTTTGACGAGCACTTATCGGTTTCATTTTGCGGTGAGATACTAAGAAGAAAGGGCTTGCTCTTGGTGCTCTGCAGCAATGGATAACCAGTTGACACCGCCTCAAATATCATGATTTTATCAAATCCTATGTTTTGTTCACCCCTGCGAGTTTCCTCGTGAAATTGACGTTCATGGTGAAAAAAGCGGTTAAACTTAAGAGAAAACAAAATTCAAAATAATAACTTAAAAAGGGTTGGTGATAGGTTAGAAACTAGAAATAAACAGACCATTGAAACAAGAATTTTTGAAGTTAAAAGCCCGCAAAAAAGCGTCAGTAAAATGATACGATATGCAAATATGTATTATTTGGAAAACCAAAACGTGTCACTCTAATAAATGATGACGGTAATGGAATCAAGTGTACAAAATAACTCGGGAGAAACTTCCAGTTCCAGAATAATAATCGAAAACGGAGCCCACAGATTAGAATGGAAGACCAAAGCCCATTTATGAGATATTCAGAAAGCATAAAACTGATCCACTGATCTTTACGGAACGATTCATTAACTAGTATTCCTCACACGTGGAAGTGGCATTTGCAGCGTAAATGCGAATTCCTCCATATAATCAGCGCAGCACACTAAAATACAAAACCAATAACACTTACACAGCTTGGATTTTTTTCACCTCGTTCTAAGAAAGAAAGAATACGTTTTTCTTAAATGGAATTCCTCGGTGTTACGGTTTCGAAAGCCCGGCCAACGTGCTGCGAAAACTAAATGAATGAGAGGCAGGCATTCGAGGAACAGGAGGACAGGGAAAAAAACCTGGTTTATTTGTCTGGACTTGAGGCACACACCGTAGATAGAGAAATAATATAGCGCGAATGGGATGCGACCCTGCGTGGTTAATGTGGAGAATGTGGCTTACAGAGATCCATATTCTCCAAAGAATACGATTGGATGAGGACAATGGTTCCCAACTGGTGGTCCGCAGGCCATAAGTGGTCCGTGAGAACCTTGGGAATGGCCCGCGAAAGAGCCTAGCAGAACACATGAAGTGTTGCCAATAAGTAACGTAGAGAAGGGGTACGAATAACATCTGTACCGATAACTATAGGCTTTTTAACTTCTGCGGATAACAGCAATCTTTGTTTCTATACAAAGCATAACGGTACACAATTTTAGACACTTCAAATAAAAAACTTCTTGAGAAACAAAAAGTTACAACCAAAATTTGGAGTTAGCTTAAGTTTTTTGAAAATGTAAATGCTTAGCTCAATATGGATAATTTGTGAACTCAATTTATAAGAAAGTAAAACAAGTGACATCACACATTCAAAACAAAATTTCAATAGTTATGATTAAGAGTAGGTCTAAGGCAGTGTTTCCCAACCTTTTTCGGGTCCACGCCCCACCAAAGCCTTTCTAAATCTTCCATGCCCCCATGTAAGATTACCAGTGGCGGCTCGAAGGTAAAATTATAAGGGGTGCTGCTCCGGAGGTACCAAGTTGGCAACGTATTTTAAGCGATATAATGCCAAATAATATTTCTTTTAAACAAAAACGTGGAAAAAATCAAATAGAAAATATGGGAACAATTTAAAATTTCGATTTCCCACTTAATAGTTAAGTATTCAAAAAATGTCACTTACCTTTATTCCTACATATAGCAGATTATTACGAAGATAAAGGATAAAGGTTATCAAGAGAATATGAACTAAAATCTACATTTCGAATTAAATTTTTTCATTGTAAAAAGAAATAAAAACGTGGCTACAAAAAAGTAAACATAAATCTTAATTGACTAGCCGAAACATCTGAAAATATTTTTTTTCTCTCTGTTGAAAAGAAAATAAAGAAGCTATAAATAAAAATTTAAACAGTGTGGGAGTGGGAAAAGCTAAAAGCCAATGTGATTTATTAGTAGAAGAAATCGTACATTAGTTTTTCTTCTTCTCTCAGTTTTTTTTGTTTTCACTGCTCTCTCAAGAGAAAATGCTATCATTCTTTTGGTCGGGGCTGCTGAAAAGCAGCCCTTTTTCTCCTAACAGATTCGCATGCTAAATTCTTGATATTTTGATTTGATATGATAGAGATAGTGTTTTATACCACGATAGGTATACTTTCGGGGGCTGATCGACCCAGAAAAAAATCTGTTGGCGAGACGGCATAGCAGAGAATTATTAACTGAAAAATGATTATAAAGGACAAAGAGATAAGGGGGAAATAGATATTTTTTTAAAAATTGTAAAGCAAATAAAAATTGGAATTTCGGGAAATTTTGGTTGGGGGTGCTGCAGCCCCGCAGCCCCTATGGACGAGCCGCCACTGAAGATTACGCATAAATTTTTGCACTCAAAATGTAATATTCTATTTAAAAATTTAATTGGTTGATCTTTGAAAATGTGACAGACATATTTTGAAAACTAGAGAGTTAATTCTCAAAACACAAAATAGAGAACTAATTTTAATAACTTTAATGTGATATAGCTTTTCATATAATTTAAATATTAAGTAGTCAGTAATTACAGTCATCATAACAATCTTTATGAGACTTGCAGAGCAGTAACCAGACTTAAGTTTCGGGTTGAGTCGAATTTTTTGACTTATAAAGTAAAATTGGGGGGTCTGGGGGTTCCTCCCCCGGAAAATTGAGAAATTTGCCCCTTTAAACCTTTTAAAAGTTTTAGTTCCTTTTGACACCATTTAGATTACAACTAAAGAGTCCCTCTCATTATAAGCGTAAGAATTTTTAAGGAAAACTAAATAAACGACTAAGTTATGAGGGGGGTTTGGGGGTCCGCTCCGAAACCTTTTGGGATTTTTCCCACCTGGAGGGGCAATTTTGTTGAAAATTGCCCCCCTAGAAAGTCAAATTGCCCCCTGATGGGGCGTGCGCCCCACGTTGGGAAACACTGGTCTAAGGTGACTTAAAAGGGGAGAAGCCCAAAGTGGAGTTTGTGTAGGTAGGTTAATTTATTAGGTCTACGCAAGGATTGAAAGAGAGGCACCACAAATTAATTACTAATTAATGAGTCAGTTTGAAATTATCGTAGAGTACAGAGGAGATAACTAAGAAGTATAACAGAAATATAGTTAATAATATAATAGAGTAATACATAAATAAATACCACTGCTAAAATACACCTAATGCCTGCAACGGACATTGAAATGGCCTTTTGGAATGTGGTGGGGTAGTAAATGTGAGCCTTTGGCTAAAAAATTTAGGAGACCCTATCAACTGGATAAAACCATAAGAACCGATTCCTCGGTACTAATCCAATAAGAACCGATTGCTCTGTACTCCAGCCGCTTCTATGGTTGAAGATACTGCACGGGGTTCGTGAGGAAGAAAGCGTGTCTGTTAAAACATAGCTCGGGATACCGGTTTCGATGGACCATGGGTGTTTGTTCACAGGCTGGAATAGGTCCTCGAGCGGCAACTAAATAACAGCGTTGGGAAAGTGAACAAGGTGTGACAGGGGCCGGTGGTGTTGAAATGTTTTTCGAGTTTGTCTGTTTTGCAATTGAATCGGTCGGTTCCAGCTGCAGCCCGGGTCGGTCGTCCACCTCTGTTAAAAACAGCTCAACCTCAAGAAAAAAAAATTTATTTCACGTCTGGGTTGAGTTCATGGAAGGTAACTTCTCTCTCAACCAGCGTGGGAACACCTCCTCTAAAGGATATCAGTCAGGGGCGATGGGATCATCAGGAGTAACTTAACTAGGAGTTTTTGGTGGTAGCAATCTTTCTTACTTCAGTCCCGATATAATTTAGTGTCCGTGTTGTAAGTTCTTTGAAAATCCAACACCAATGAAGAAGTAGTAAAGGATTCTTTTGGAGAGCCTTAAAAAATTTGGATTGGGGAGGATTTGTTTGCATAAAAAGTTCGGACTGATAGGGGAAACAATTCAGGCAGAGAGGGCGAGACAAAGACAACCGCCTTTGAAATAAGATATAAAACGTAGATGTGTAAGTGATTACATACACTGGTTTGCTTAGGTCTGCTAGATTTTTAGCTCCGTGATATTATCAAGAATCTAGAATACGTTGAATCAATCTATTTGTTTCTTAGGGCATCATTAAAAAACCTTTTGGTAGCCTCTTCCTTGTGATGTCGAATAACTAGTGATTAAACGATTGAACAAATTAACCATGCCTGAAAGAAGTCGTCTAACTCTAACGTTATAATGATTTTCGAGGGAGGCATGATATGGGTCACAATAAGGAATTTGCATGTGTCAGATTTTCAAAAACAAACAAGTGTTCCGTATGGTTTTTTGTATGGTAAAATGAAATATCTAGTCAATTTTTCAAAAAAAACGACAGGTAGTAATTAAATATTTTAATTTAAAAGTCGAGAAAAAAAAACACGTGACTGAAAACGCTTATTGTTTAAAGATGTCAACAATCATACCATCAACTTCATTGCTTTCCAACAAGGGGCCATCCATAAATTACGTGAGGCGTTTTTTCCAAAATCTGGACCCCCCCTCCCCCCTTGGTGAGATTTAGTGAGATTTTGCTGGACCCCCCCTCCCCCCAAGTGAGATTTACCTACAACTTTTTAAAAATAATTTTCAGTTTCTTATCCTTTCTCATACTTAAAAAAAAGAAAATCGTATAATTTCTAACTTAAAAAGTTGACGTGAGATTTTAATCGACCCCCCCTCCCCCCTTGGTGAGATTTTTCCAAACCCCTCCCCCCCCCCTTTTTGACCTCACGTAATTTATGGATGACCCCCAATGTTTATCGTATGGTGACGTCAACATACGATGATCCCAAACTCCTGGCGTTTTCAAAAGTGGATTTTTGTTAATTTTTTTGGGAATCAAAAAATTTCTCGATCGGCCTCAAATTTTGGGTAGTTGCTTATTTTTGCAAGAAGAATCGATTAAAAAATTTTTAAAAAATCATGCAACTTCCTCATTGTGCTATTTTACGAATATCCACCATTACATACAATCAGGCCCGTATTAAGGGTTTTTGCCGCCCTGTGCATATCGATTTATTGCCGCCTCCCTATTTCATTTTGTGTTTCAAGTAAATGCCCCTTCCCATTTGACTCTTTTAACTTCCTTTGACTATCACCATTTAACTCACCTTTCTCAGAAATAGTGGAATTTTCCTGTTTCACTCTCATAATGAATTCTTTTGGGGGATCTGGGGGTACCCCCAGAAAATTTTTGAAAATATGCCCCTAGAAAACTGGGAATTAACTCATATTTGGCCCTTCATGTGAAAACAGTGTGGTACATTTTTTTCCAAACTGTATAGTGTGTAGAATTTTGAATTTGTGTAATCTGCCCCCCCCCAAAAAAATTTTGCCGCCCTGTGCTACAGCACATGTAGCACATGCCTAAATACGGCCCTGCATACAATAAGCTATATTTTAACCGGTTCCCGTTTAACTGGATCTTCTCTACTTTAACAAGCTGTAATGACTAACTCCCAACATCCATCAACTTAACTACAAAAAAAATAACTATCAGAATACTATGATTATGATGACGCTTAGAAGAATTTCAAGTGAAATTGAGCTTCGTGAGACTCACGAGTTAAACACCCGAGGATATTTACACTCCAAAAAAGAGCTAAGACAATACTTTTTCTAAGGGTTCAACCAACACAGTGTTCACCTGATGAGCAAATCTCACTTCTGGAGCGTTAGGCGAGCCATCAGGTATATAATATGGATATGAACACTAGGGTGGGCCGAAAAAACCTTTTATTTTTTTTCGAAGTTTTAATAGCGCGGAAAAGTTGCGAATTATAAAGACAAAGAAAAGGAAAAAAAAATTTTCAAAATCGGTTAATATCTTCCGATCGCGCAAAGGCCCCAAAGTTTGAAAAAATATGAAAAAACTTGATTTTTGCGATTATTTTTTTTTTAAATCAAAGATTAAACTATCAAATATTGTTCATGATTTTTTTATGTGAAACTAATATAGTTATAGACATAATCGTTCAGATTCCATTCTTCTATCACTTTTTTTTCGTTAGATATAATTTTTTTAATGTTCATACAAATTTTGTAAAGTTGTTTTTCCTGCATTTTTAAACAGCTAATAACTCTAGAACTATATAACTTAAAAACTTGAAATCAGTCCCATTTTGTTCGTAAATTTTTTGTCTTTGATTTGGTGTGCATCATGATCATCATTTTCAAAAAGTTTTTTTTTAATTTGAAAAAAGTGAAAAAAAATTTAATAAAAAAAATTTTTTTTAATTTTTTTTTGAAAAAATATTAATAGCCTTTTAACTCTTAAAATGAACATAACTACCCAATTTCAAGTTGAAAATAAAATTTAATCATGTATAAAAAAATAAAAATAACCGTAATTTAGTCAAATCCCTAAACATTCCCTAAAATTATACACCAAGAGCGATTCACTCATGGAAAATTTATCAAATCACTTGAGAGTGTTCATATGACTTAAAACATGTAAAAAATGTCACATAAATTTCAGAAAATAAGACAATTAACAGATTCGGTTCAAAATCTTACAGTGCTAGTTCCCAATTTTAAGTTAATTCAATTTGCATGAATTTTACCTGAATATTCCTTAGAAATGTGTTTATATCCAATTTTTTTATGTTCTTAAGTTTTTAATTTACTTTGATTTGACTTGTTAAAAGTAAAAACAATTAGATTTAAACATAATTCTTAGAAATTTTCAGGAGAAATGCATGCAAACTTAACTAAATATGAAAAAACTTGATTTTTGCGTTTATTTTTTTTAATTTGATGTTTTCGTAACGTAATAGTTTGCAACGTCTTCTAATAGAGCCTAAAAACATTGTGTTTTAATTTGGTTTCGATCAGTTAATATAATCCGATCGCGCATAAGCCCCAAAATTTGCCAAAATATTGAAAATTTCACACTTTTGCAAGTTTTTTTTATATCTTTAATATATTTTTTAACGTAATAGTTACACTATTTTTATTTTAAACATAATATTTTTGAATGTTAAACATCTATTTGGTGGCTTAAGGTACTTTAAAGCTGGATTTGCTGATGAAGTTCGGCATGTATGATCTAGAGAGCAGAGTGGTTCTTATAAATCCTTCTCGTGATTCAGCTCCGCAAACTTTTCCTGAGGATTCCGTGACGAGTTTTACACAGCGTTCAACAGCCTGCGTGTGAACTGTTTTAGGCTCTATTAGAAGACGTTGCAAACTATTACGTTACGAAAACATCAAATTAAAAAAAATAAACGCAAAAATCAAGTTTTTTCATATTTAGTTAAGTTTGCATGCATTTCTCCTGAAAACTTCTAAGAATTATGTTTATATCTAATTGTTTTTACTTTTAACAAGTCAAATCAAAGTAAATTGAAAACTTAAGAACATAAAAAAATTGGATATAAACACATTTCTAAGGAATATTCAGGTAAAATTCATGCAAATTGAATTAACTTAAAATTGGGAACTAGTGTTGGCCAGCTGGAATCAAAACACATTCCATCGGCCACCTGCATCACCTCCCTCCGGAAAGACCACACAAGTTCCCCGTGGAAAAGGGGGCAAAAAAAAGCGCACCACAGCGGGAATAAAAGAGAAAGGAGAGCTGCGCGAAAACACGATGACGAATTTACGAGACAGGTAGACCGCCGGAACAAGAAGGGGGTTGCAAAGGGTCTGGGAGGCACAAGGGCAAAGCTAGATGAAATAAAGGGAAATTTGGTATGCACACCTGGGGCAAGCGGCAAGCAGGGCGATGGTCACCCATAAATTCGAGGCTAACAAAGCTGGAAGAGTGCCTCGCCATAGGCCACATAGAATACACTGGGGAACACTAAGAACTCTGCCATAGGCTAGGGTCAACACAATAAGGAACGTGGAGATTGGGTGAGGAGTCCAGGACAGTCCCAGGGGGCGTAGGTGGTCCCTCACGAGTGGTCAAAGGTAGCACCACCCAAAGGTGGGCGGCGCCGTATTTAAAGTCAGGAACGACGGAAAACCTTTTATAAAATCCTTACCTTCCGGTGATTAAGAATTACAAACTCCTTACCCCTCCGGAGCTGGGCTCCCGAAGATTTTGGCCAACGGCCCGAGATAATCGGACACCCCTTAGCATCCAAGAAGATATCTTTTCCCGAGTGCGCGATTAAGTTCGTAAGAAAATGTGCATTTTGTTTAAGTGATCATCAAGAATTACTAATCGTTCAAGAATAACTATTCTCGGGTGCGAAACCCAATTGTGAACACTATATCACTCTCGGATTGACTTAGCAGAGGACAATGAGGAGCTCTAGGCTGCTTCTCTTAGGTAGGTGCAATTTCCCCAATTCTCCTCTCAGTCCAGATTATCACAAGCATTAAATATAATGAGTATATTATTGCATAAATGTGTATTGTAAATTTTGTGTTCAATTTATGCGTCCATAAGGCGCATGGTTTATCGCATGATATTGCTCTCAGGCATTCTTTCTCGGTCTACTAATGATATTAGTAATTTGCAATGTATTACATATTAAGTGAACTAATGTAAGCATTAATTCAGCGGGTTTTATCCCAGCTTAAACTTTAGGGTAAAAGTAAAGGATAGGAATTAGTGTATTGGAGGATTGGGAAGTTACTTCGTAGGGATGAATAGGAAGAATTAGAAAGTAATGATAAGAGAATCCTCATTAAAAATGATATTGCGGACCATGAGTGGGAACAATGCCTGGGATAATAATTGTATAATGTGTTGAATATGTGCATGTTAAGTATGTGCCAAGTGCCTATGTATGTATACATATACTTATAATATTATTTAATCATTGATATGTTTTGATGTGTGATCATAGTTTATTTGAATAATTTAGCCAATAAGGCTCGAATTAGAACGCTAATGCATGCGAAGGATATGTACTATTTGATATCCACTAAAAAAACTAATTATTCAATTAATGGAATGTATTATTATATATACATAATCAAGAATAAATGTGTGTATTTTTAAACAAATCAACCGAATTGTTTCGTTCTATTTTGTTCCAACGCAGTCAATATACACTAACCACTATACATTATAACGGCTAGGGTGATGATAATACAGTTCCCTAAGAACTAGTAGAGCCACCCGACAAGTGGTACCGTGACCATTCACGAACCACAATTTTCAAAATTTATGTTAATACTAATTGATTGACTGTAGAGAAACGAAATGGAACAGAAAAGTATATGTATACCATACACCATAGTATAAGATAATTGAAGTATCACACTCCACACACAAAGCTTTGAGGGTATAAGTAAGAAATTTGAATTGAAAGATCCTTTTCTTTTTTTAATTTTAAATAAGTAAATCATAAATATATACCAAAATGTCTCATACCGAACAAAACGACACTGTAGAAAATTCGGGCATGAACGGGCATAGCACTGACTTACCAAGTCTAGCTATAATTCAAAATTGGATCCCCACATATGATGGTAATTCCGCGATAACCCCAGACTACTTCATAGACACTGTAAATAAATTAACAGAGGGTCTAAACATACCGGACGCGCAAAAGATCCACATAATAAAAGCAAAAATCAAAGGAGATGCGCTTACGAGTTATATTAGTAATTCGGAATTAGTCCACGAAACGGACTTAAAGGCCTTTAAGGCCAAATTCCTAGATTTTTTTGGGAAAACCCAAAGCTTGGCACTACGCCAACAAAACCTAGCCTCATGTCGGCAAAAGCCAGAGGAAGATATAAAAATCTTTGCAGCTCGACTCACGAGGGCTACTAGAGACTTTTTTGGGGCAGTGGACTTCGATTCCCCAGACATGAAGTTAATTTATGATAAATCGAGATTGGCCAGATTACTAGAAGGCGTATTGCCCCAATATAAACCCCAATTACTAACGAAGGATGTTTCCTCCTTTGATGAGGCCATCAAATTCATCCAGCTACTTCAAGCAAATCAATTAATCTTACAATCTCCGTCAATAAACGCGATAGAGTCAGGGAAGCCAGAAAACCCCCCTCAAGGTGACACCAAAATAAGGGATGACGTCACTGACCTAGCTAAAGAAATCGCGAATTTACGATTGGAGAATAACCAATTCAAACAGAAACTAGACAACATAGGCAGGGCAGGGGACAACCAATTCCCAAGAGGGAGGAAATGTAGCCAATGCCATAATTTCAACTGTCAAAGACATACGACCCCAATGGGATATCCCCAGGTCCCCCGCGCCCCGCAACAATACCGTCCGGCATTCGCCAGACCACCCCCCTCCTATCGAGAACCGCCCCAATACTCAAGCTATTACCCTAGGACTTATTACGGGGAGCAAAGGGGGGAGCGCTCCACGGAGCAAAGGTGGAGATGTAACGATAGAGGTAGAGGGGAAATTAGAAGGGGCACCTACTACCAAAACGATAGGAGACAGACATGGAATGGAGGGAGGAACGGCACATACAATAACGAGAGCCAAGGTTTCGTTCCCAGAGGGGACAGGGGAAGAGGAAGGTCAAACAGACCTTTAAACTAAAAAGGGATTTCCAACAACCCCCCCGTTTGGATGAGAAATCCCACGACAAGTCTATGGAAACTAAAAACACTACCCACACACATACGAAATATACACGCGTACACGGGGAGCACTCACAAAATATTCCGAACACACACCGTACGCAAAACCTACACACACCTAATGCGAATAAGAAATCGGTCACATTCATCAACACAACACAACATGGCACAGAATTCGCCACAAAGAATCTACTGCCGGTAGTAACTCTCAATATCGGAAAAACACCCATTCTATCCCTACTAGACAGCGGAGCAGCATGTTCATTGCTCACTAGGGAGAAATTTGAAGAAATAAAAAATGAGGTTAGCATAAAACGGGTCCCTTCATGGGTAACTATCAAGTCAGTAAATGACGAGCCTCTTAAAATTCACGGGTGTTATGAGATAACCATAAATATTGCGGACATGATAATTAAACACCCTTTCTACATTGTAAACCAACGGTTCTCCCATTATTCTATGATACTGGGTTATGACTTCTTAAAAAAAAATAATGTTACTTTAGATTTTGGCCGTAATGTGTTAATAAACAACAAACAAAAGTTAGAAATATCGGGCAAAGATAGCGGAGATATAAACAACTTACGCATCCATACATATGCAAAATTAATAAATAAGTGTAATCTTAGCCCACATGAAACGGCCATGATTACTTTACAAATAGGACCGAATTTCGATCTTAATCAAGACGTAATTTTAAACCCCTCGCTAAACAATAAAAATATTGAAGTAACCCCGGCAGTAGTATCTATCGGTAAGAACAGAACTACACATCTATTAATCACCAATTTAACTGCTAACAACATAATCCTAAACAAAAACACAAGAATCGCGACAGTAGACACTGACACAGAAGACGCCGACATAAAGAGCATTAGGAAAATCCGTAGGGAAGAACTAAACGAATCGGACTTTAAATTGGAACACTTAGATAATCCCACGAAGTCTAAGTTGCTGAAACTACTCATGAAATACGCGGATGTTTTCAGCAAACGATTGGGAACGCTGGGGCGCACAAATTTAGTTCAGCCAGAGTTCTCGGTTAAAAGCGACGAACTTAAAACAGCAAAATATTTCCCGGTGCCGCACGCCCTTAAAGACATTCTAAGGGATCACCTGGAAGAAATGCTAGAGGCGGGAATAATTGAACCTTCCAACAGCTATGTAACTTTCCCCTTAGTAATGGTAAAGAAAAAAAATACCCCTGGAGCGCCACAGTCCTATAGAACATGCGTGGACTTTCGAGCACTCAATAAACTAGTAACCTACACTAATCACCCTTTACCCTTAATGAACGCGGAAATAGATAAATTAAGCGGTTCCAAATTATTCACCACAATTGATCTAAATCAATCCTTTTTCCAAATTGAATTAAAAAACGAGCAAAAGCAATACACAGCCTTTCAATCCCCATTTGGTGCATTTCAATTTAAAACCATGCCCATGGGTTCAAGCTTCAGCAGCGCTACCCTTCAAAAACTATCAGATAAAATACTTGCCCCCTTAAGACAGCTAAGAATTGCAAATTTTATAGACGACTTCGCAATTGGAGCCCAAACTATCGACGAAATGCTTTCAACATTAGGAAGTTTCTTCCAACAATTGAGGAAACATAACCTCACAATAAACCCAAAAAAATGTTCCTTTATCACTCAACATATAACCTTTTTAGGTCATAATATTGATCAATATGGTTCTAAACCATCAAATGAAAATCTAATAAAAATAAATAACTTTAAACCCCCAAGGAATTTAAAGCAAGTCAGAGGATTTTTGGGACTCACGGGTTATTACCGCAGATACATTAAAAACTACTCCAAAATTTCCGTTCCTCTAACGGATATCTTGAAATTAAAAGGGAAATTTAAATGGAATTCCGAGGCTCAAGAGGCCTTTGAAATATTAAAAGACGCGCTGGATAAGGCTCCCATCTTAATACACCCGGATTTTACGAAACAGTTCGTCCTATCGACCGATTCTAGCACTAAAGCTATCGGTGGTTGCCTTAGTCAACTGGACGAAAGAACGGGTGTCAAAAGACCAATAGCCTATTACTCAAAAAAATTAAAGGACAATCAAATTAAATATCCAATTTACGAGCTAGAACTATATGCCTTAACCGAGAACTTGCGTGCTTTCAAGTACTATGTATACGGTAGAAAAATAATAGTCGAATGTGACAACAAAGCCCTGTCACAAATAAAAACGCTTGAGAACCCAGCAAACCGGGTAACTAGACAAATACTTAAATTGCAAGAATACGACATCGAATTCAAACTAATAAAATCTAAGGAAAACATAGTTCCGGACATTCTCAGCAGATACCCAATTAACGACATAAATACAAATAACATAAGCGCGGTAACAATAGAAATGCCATCAGTTCACCAAATTCGCACAGAACAACACAAAGACCCCGAACTTAATAAAATAATAAACAAAATAAAAAGCAACCCCCAAACACTAACACGGTCAGAACGCTTCTACGCAATCGAGGACGATTTATTGCTGCGTATAACCAGCAAACCGGGTCACGGTAAACTACAAACCAAACAAATGGTAATCCCCAAATGCTACCGACCAAACATTTTACATCTCACACACGCGAATCATGCGGGACATGTTAAAACCTACGATAATCTAACTAGATACTTTTATTGGCCTGGAATGTACAGCGATGCAGAAAATTTTGTTCAGTCATGTACAGACTGCTCACATTACAAATCTCCCAATAGATATCCTCCTGCACCTTTACAAAGTAATATCTTGGCTAAGAAGCCCCTTGAATATATAAGTATTGATATAGTAGGACCCCTAAATGAAAGTCCATGTGGACACAAATACATTCTCTGTGTAAATGACTACTTTACCCGTTACATGCAAATTTACCCTCTGAAGACACAAAAAGCAACCGAAGTTGCAGACAAATTGCTTAATTTCATATCCATTTTTGGACTTTTTGAAAATCTACTATCGGACTGTGCATCAAACTTTGTAGGAACCATCTTAACCTCTCTAGCGGAAAAATTAGGCATAAATAAACTCAAAACCACTAGTTACAGACCCTCTACAAATGGGATGAACGAGGCATCTCACAAACAATTAAAAATTTCCCTAGCTATTTTTGCTAGGGATAACCATAATTGGGTAAAAGGTATTGAGTTCTACCAATTAATGTATAATGCGCAACGACATAGCACAACAAACTACAGCCCATACTACTTAATGTTCGGTCTTGAACCAAAAGTTCCTTACACCATTAAACCAAATTTATCCGACGAGGAACATAACTCCATACCCGAATATGTAGAAAATCGACTAAAAATATACGCACAGGCGCAAAAGGCAGTTGAGGAAAATTTCAAACAGGCAGCAAAAAAACAACAGGAATACAGATTAAGCAAGGGCGCGAAACACAGATCTTTTGAAATCGGCCAAAAGGTATATTTACACACTCCAAATCTGGAAAGGAATAAAGACTCTATAAAAAAACCCCTTTTCGACGGTCCGTATATAATTGAAAAAAAACACACGGACGTAAATTACACAATTCGGAACGCTGAACGCCCGAATGCAAAACTTCAACGAGTACACGTTGAAAGATTACTGCCATTCACAGAAAGGAAAAACACACTTAAATTAGCACACGGGGCACAAGACACCACACCCAAATACATAGACCGGAATATAGAAGCTAACATAAAACCAACCCTTCCCCCCGAAGACGATTGGGACGAAGACATCCCACTTGCATACTACGCGCTCACCCGGAACAGGTATCGTTCACAAGCATCAATCCCCGCAAAACCCGTCAAAGGTACGCAATCCGACAATCCAAACGGGGAGGGAATCCCTAAGGCACACGCCTTACCCCACTCCCCAAATACTAGCCCAGGAGCACAACCGACGGGGAACGAAACATCGGAAAACGATAGGTCAGGCGCACAACAAAGAACGGACATAACCGAACAGCGGGACGCGGAAGAAAATACTCAAACGGCAACAGAACCGACTGAAACTGATACAGATAATGACTCGGAGCAAACGGGAGAGAAAAGAAAAAAATACTCGCGGAAAAATTGGGCGGACCAGCCACGTCGGGACTTCTCGCTCAGGTCACGACCCAATACATCGGTCTCACAGGTTACCACGGACAATTTAGGAACCCGCCTATGGAACTGGGCAGAGCAAATTACTCGTCCATCGGAGGACGAAGATCAGGGACCGCAGTCTCAACTTTTAACCCTTCTAGACACATTGACGGAGAGATTGAAAGATGATTAGGTACCGCTAGTTAGCAAGCAATGTAAATTACAAAGGGAAACAAAACCGGGCATAGCAGGGAAACAAATAAAAAAGGCATAGGATAAATCACGGAAACACAAATACAACACAACACACGGTGGGATATTAAGATAGGGAACTCGAAATGGATGGAAATGACATGAACTAAATATAAAATAAACAAATTTTGACGATGCATACAGGGTCAGATATTGATATGATATTTTTTCGGAATACTGGCAGGTGTTTTAACATATGAGCAAACTAATACAATCAGCCAAATAAAATCAATCTTAGATATAGAGCAAATAAAGCAAAATATCCAAACGGATCAAAATTAATGATTTATATGGCGTAATTCAGTAATTAAGAAAACTTATACTCCCTGATAGATCAAAACTTAACTCCAAACATAAAATAATATCAACGGTAAGGGGAAATATTTCAAGAGCAAATAATTTTAAAACCCGTCTAAAATATAGGAAAACCAAAACCCAATTTAAACAAAAAAAAAAAAACTACATAGAGGCATAAATTTTCGGGCAAAAACCATAAAGTGATATAATAATTATAAACATAAAGGTTGTGCTGGGGCGTCCTTCCTTCTCTAGATCATATGAGTTACTTTTACTAGCTTATTTTATTTACTGCTTTACTTGTACTATTACTTCTTACTTTATTATAATTAAGCTACCCCAGTTATTATAATACATTGCGTTGTTATCTTCTAGCCACAAAACTCAGGTTTACTAGACTCAATATGTTTTACTGATGAATTGACAAACACAGATATTAAAACTAATATTTTATTAAATTTTATCATTACCTTAGTATTTAATTTATCAATATTTTTAAACACAAAATACTACAGTTAATCAACACTTAAACTTAATAATATGAGATGATGTTATCGTGATCCACCATAATATTGGACCTTTAACTTTAGTATATTAATTCGAAGTAAATGTTTTAAAGTAGTTTCACATTCTTAAACTCATAAATACATATATATTATAACATAGAACTTACGATATACAGTAGAAAATATGTGGGATAAGGAGAGTGACGGAGAGAAACTACATCGACTAACCTGATAACCGTAGTCAAGCATCCTCGTGGTTGCACATTCTAACTTCTTATTCTTAAGGCCTATCGTTAACTTTAATGCTGCACTCCTCAAAACTCTCGACTAAAAACTGTGAACTGCTGTCATCTCCGTAGCAACTGTCTCGGAACTTAAATCTAAACTGTAATTCTTTCTCAAGTTCTCTTGCCGCGGTATTTAAAGCCTTCTCTCTATTCTTTCCCAGTCGTCCAATCTCTGCATGTTTTCACGCCCCCTTTTTATATCATAGCTCTCTGATCAAATCGCGGCTGGTCCACTCGCACATCTCCAGGCTCAAATCCCGAAACTCCACCTTTCTAGACTATCAGTGGTCAAAACTTCCCCCTACCATCAAATCAAACAGAACCCTTTATTCCATTAGTTTATATCATTAATTTCTACCACCTGGTGACCGAAATACCTTTCTGCCGAAAGCAACTCTTGAGACGCACCTGGCGATTTTGCTACAGGCACCCCCCTTCTGTACTGGGACTGTTTTATTGCGATTTTACCTTGTGTGGACAATGGCCAGCTTCTAAAACTCTCCTGAAATAGTACCCTCGGGATGACGGCATGATTCTTTGATTCTCTTTGTCGGAATAAGAGAGACCACCCTGTTAGTCCGAGAGAACGTCTGACCTATGTTTCTTGTTGCTACCCGAACTTGAGAGAACCATTGAGTTTTGTTTTTGGAATGTAATGATGAGAACTGCTTCTCATCATCTTCGCCCGCCTCCAGAGAACCTAAGTTGCAATAGCTCTCTCTCTCTCTCCCTCACTCTCCATCTCCAGTTAAGTTATAACCATAAATCTACCTAAAACAAATAAGAAGTAATCCAGGTTGACATTAAATAAATAAAAAAAATTAGAAGTGGTAAGGAAAAAATAAAGTATACATGACGACACAATCTTGATTATACATAATATAATGAAAATAATAGTTGTAATAATTCACAGCAGCTGCAATTGGATATACAGTCTTTCACTTTGTCCATAAATTGTTTGAATTCGAAGAGAGTTAATCTGAGTTCTGTTAGTTTTTTCTTAAAAGTCTCTGTAGAAAAAGGTTGATAATGAAGGCCTACTTTTGGCCTGAATTTCACCCCCTTCTCCCGATAGGAAAAGTTTTTGCTCCAGATGTTGCAACGAGAAAACAGTTAGTACAAACCAACAAGCACGCTATTTCTTTGTAGAGAAGTCCATATCACCACGCGTTAGTTGCACTGTAGATCTATACACTTATTTATGCACTTATAACTCACAAATACTGTTGCACCTATATAATCGAAAGCACTTGCCGATGATCTTAGTAGCACAACAAGTCCAAGTTGTGGATGTCGTCAGCCAGGAAAGCTGCTACCCAAACGCTGGGCATATGCAACTGATCAGGATCCATGACCAGTATAAGCTTTGCCGGGGCTGAGACGACGACGGGTCTGAGGTACCATCATCGGGGTACCATGTAGAGGTCACCGTGTGAATAGAGTCGTGGAAGTATGTGTAGCTCAGCCGTTCTGGAAGGGATGCCGGGTACTGTAGAGACGGAGGCTCCCCAAGGCAGTGAAGGTAGTAGAGCCGAAGTATAGCTCCTTCTCGGAGAGGAAGCTGGGGGTCGCCGCCTCCCGGCGTTGCTCAAGTCGATGAGGTGTTGGTGGTGGAATAGATGACCGCTGCTTTGGAACGTCACTTCCCGATGATGGGAAAACCCATAAGCAGACTAGAGCAGTGCGGAGGTGCACCATTTTAGTGCGTCTGCCGGAGGGTTGGCTTGAATTGTTATATTTGAAGGAGCAAAAGGCAACAGCTTTCTCGTAATTCGTTCAAGAAAAGTTTTTGAGTGCATAAATTCACTGTTGACTGTAAGGAAGTGGGTTAGGCAGTCGATAAATTAACTCTCCACCTCTCTCCATCCACAATCCAAAATATATGTTTGTTCTATTTTATTACCAGTAATATTTTAATTGAGGAAAGGTTACTTATTTATAAATCATTAACTAGTAAAAGTTCTAATTTTATTTTAATTGAACTTAACTGAATTATTATTCAATTGTTTAATCAATTACTTAATTTATGATATATACAAATATGAAAATTACTTTGTATGATTCCATCTGAAGAAATATCCATGCAATATATAATATCTTATAAGGTTATATATGTCCTATTGATTTATAATACATAATTAAGAGCACAATTTTCCCTCATATTCTGAGCTATTCACTAAATATTCCAATAACCATCATAATTTCAAAGAGATAAGAAAATATATACATAAAAAAAATTCGCTCATGATATCCTTTTAATGACCAATAATGTCCAGTCCACAATCACGTCTTATCTCAAATCAGAATGTAACAAGACACTCGAAAACAAATTAACCACTACTAAACTTTTTCACCATCATTTCATTTGTTTTCTACCACAATAATGTAAAAAAAAATAATTATCGATAATGAGACTACACGACACCATCAAGAATTTGCTAGAGTTTTCCAAAATAACCATGGTCATCACTAATTTTCACATGTTATGCAAATAATTCGTATGGATATAAATATATATAAAAAAAAGGATAAAAAACTCAAATGATACTAGACTATAATACTTCACTTTCCGTAATACCTCGTTCGCGCTACGTTTATTCAAAATCATTTCATATAACGAATCAAAAAAAATTTTCTCAATCAAGCAACCAAATTCTCTCCCTAGTTCCTGACCGGACTATATTTGATGAATGGTCTATAATGCATGGAATAAAATGTGTTTTAACATTTGCCATTATATCCAACTTTTATTATCAACCAGATCAAGAAAAGGAAAGAGAGGCCTTAAAATTCCATTGTCGTATCTAAATCAAATTATATGCAACATTTTCTACATAAAATTAATTATTTCTCAAATTTTTTTTTCAGTACTTTTCCCATATACGTTGTCTGACTTTGACTGACCTCCCACTAATTCCAAGTTTGTCCAGATTCCGTTATTCAGATCCCAATCATAGCTTTGCTTTTATTTTTTTCAACCATTCCGTATTTTCTAATTTATTTAGCTGGTCAGTACTCACAATATAGGCTAAGATTTCTCTATCCTCCAATCCACCGTGCCCTCGAGTCGCCTATTATCACCTCTCGTTTTACGATCATACCCCATTATTCGTTACACGTTGCAAGAGCGGTTGCTTTGAAGTAGTGCTCATGTCGCGATGTAGTTATACCTTTGTGTCGGCAAATTCCCACGAAATAGGGTATTTATGTGATTTCTCGCGCTTTTCACTGGATGCCGTTTGGCGGTCCAAAGACCTTTACAAGAGAGCCATTTTTGTACTCTCTTTCGGCACAAGGATTTCATTTTGTTAGCGGTCCGCAGTATCGACGAGTTGCTGAGGATGTCCACGCGGGTTTTGTGGTATCGTTTCAATTTTTTTTTGATAATTTATTTCTTTTATTTTTGTTTTTAATTTTAATTTGCTTGAATTTTACAATCTCTACTAAGCTTACCATCTCTCTACGCCTTGATAATTTAAGTTTGATTTAATTACATGCTAGCACGGATTACAACCTTAATTTTCCTGCATTATTTAAAGGCACAATTTTCAACAGCCTCGCCTAAAGCTCAATTAATTTATTGAAAATTTTCGTTAACCCGTCTTACATTGTCTATCTGGATATCCTCTGATATTTGTTTTCAACCCTTTAGTATCAGCTTAGAAATTTGGTTTTTAATGTGAATATTATATTATTCAAGAAGAAGTTATGATGCTTTTTCCGCCAACCATCTGAGGTTGTAAGTATTTTTTTTCTCTGTGCATGCTACACTATATTTTGATTGACACATCATATACTATGTATTACACCTCACAACACTAATAGACACATCATTTTACTACAAAATTTTTATTCCCACTACTTCTACACAGTGTATATTTGTTTACTCATTAATTTTTGGGAAAAAAAAATATTGATAATTATTGCCCGTAGACTTCAACGTTATCACAATTATGTTAATGGTTTATGTTAAGATTCAAAGGTTTCCCCGTTATTTTTTTTTCGGATATTTTTGTTCTGTATTATATATCTGGGTTTCTATACATTAGACCGGTTTGTAAAGGTTTATTTACTTTCAAAAATTTTTTTTTTGTTGTTGTTACTTTAATTTAGTTCTAAATTTAAGTTTCTGTATCTATATTTTAAAGAAAATAAAATTCAATTCCAATCAAAACTGAATTATCGCCAGCAATTATTCAATTCTTAACCGGGAGAGAAATTATTTCAAAGGAATTTTATATGTAGCTGCCCAAATGTGCACTTCTTCAAACAGCGACGCACAAAAATCAGTTAATTTATATTTAATTATTTTCATATATATAGTTATTCATGTATAATTTAATAGTTATAAAGTAATTTTTTTTCAATAAACCTATTTAAGAGGGAGGGTTATTTTAGCATGATTTATTTAGTCTTTACAGTTTTATTAGTTTGTTTGATCAATTAAATTATTGCAAGGCGTTGGTTAATCTGTCTAAAAATTGAATCACTTGCGAGGGTTCCTCTGATTCCGGTGGCGAAGGGGCTGTCACTCTAAGGGCCCAGGCCATTAATCTATCTGCAATATTGCCCTCATCTTGCTGTTGTTCTACTCTATTTTCTACTTGATTTTCTACATTTTCACTACTATTAGCTAAACTACTCGTGCCCAGATTTTCACCCTCTCTAACATCATCTGAATTTTCTGTGGATACCGTACCAACAGGGTTTCTATCTCTAGATCGTAAGTTAAAATCACGGGGTTCATTTGATTTTGTTTTGTTTGACTCTAGTGGATTAGACGATTCACTTATTCTATCCACATCGTAACTTACGGTTTCCTCATCTGATGATTTTGAGTCATCTACGTTAGTCTCGGAATTTACCTGAACAGAATTTTGTACGGTTTGGTTGGATGATTTATTTTTTAATGACACCCATACGGCCAAAGGAATGTTTTCCTCTGTCTCTTCATCTAACTGGGATATATCCTCGTATCCCCCCTCTATATCATAAATTTGAGTCTCATCACTGGAGGATTGTGAGTCCTCTCCATTGGGGTTATTTACCTCAAGACAAGAATTTTCGACTTGTCGTTTAACCACTGGCTTTATCTGTGGTGAGACCAAATATGTCAGAGGGATGTCGTTTTCTGGGACGTCATCAAATTCTGCTGGGGGGAGGGACTTAGGTATTGTCTCTAACTGTACAGGCTTATCTTCTTCCCGCACTTGTAAATGCTCTTTTCTCTCAGTGTAGGGAATAAGGCGCGATGCATGTACTTTCATTATATTTTGTTTACCTTTTGTGTGTTGTATTGTAAAATTAACCGCGTTATGTTTTTGAACTACCCTATATGGACCCTGATAATTCCTACGTTTGGGAAGGTTTGCGTTTCGGTCCATTTCAGGGGCTAATAGAAATACTAATTGTCCCTCGTGAAAATTTCTATCTTTAGCTAATTTGTGTTGGTAATCCTCCATTTTTTCAGTTGCCTTTAACAAATTATCTTTTACTATTTGTGCTGCTTTTTGATATTGTTGGGTCCGTCTCTCAATATATGTAGGGTAGGGGTTTGTGTAATTTACTTTTTGTTGGGTATTAAGGAATATTGGGGTTAAGGGAAGTGCTATATCATATCCATGGACAAGGTAACTGGGTCTATCGCCAATTGCACTATGATAAGACGTATTATATGAAAGTTCATAAAAGGGCAAAGCTTCATCCCATTGCTTTGTTTCTCTGGCCAAAATTGATAGTGAAGGTTTTAAACTACGGTGGGACACTTCGTTTACTCCATTAGTAGCTGGATGATAGGCAGTGGTAAAAATTTTGTCTGTCCCCAGTCGTTTTGCGACTAACCGAAACAATTCAGAGGTAAAATTTCGACCCAAATCACTCAACAAAATTGAAGGTACCCCCATTAGACATATATACTCATATAATTTGTCTGCAGTCGTTTCAGCAGTCATATTAGGAGTGGCGTATAAACGCATGAATTTAGTGAAGTGGTCTATAAATACTAGAATGTATGAGTTATTTTTAGCCGTTGTAGGGAGTTTTCCCACATAATCTAAAGAAACTAGTTCCCCGGGCCTTGTCGGTATATGATTTCTCTGTAAGGGGACTGGAGGTAACCGATTGGGAGTTTTATATCCAACACATTCTGTGCAAGATTGAATAAAATTTTTGGTGTCACTATACATACCTTCCCAAAAGTAATTTGATTTTATATTATCAAGAGTTTTAACTAAGGAAAAATGAGCAGCATGACCTAACTTCAAGATTACAGGTTTATATTTATCTGGGACAACAATTTGCTCATTATTACTGGGTCCTACTGATCTTTTGATATTCCCCGCATGCATAAGAATCCCATCTCTAAAAAAATAGTTTTGTTCCGAGGGTTTAAGGTCTGATGGGTTAGATTGTAATTTTTGTATTATTTCCATTAAATATGGGTCATTTTGTTGTTCAATTGCTATTTCTGGGACTGTTGGCAATTCTCGAACAATATTGTTTATTCTGTGAAAATCCCTACTAAGAGTGTCAGCCACATAATTTTCAGCTCCCTTAATTTTTTCAAAGGTAAATTCATATTGTTGTAAAAACAAAATCCAACGTGTTACTCTATTAGCTGGATTTTCTAACCGCGTTAAGGATTGAATAGCAGAGTTATCGCATCTTATAACAAATTTTCTACCGTAAAGATAGTTTTTATAACACTTGATACAGTCAATAATAGCCAAAAGTTCCTTCTGATATATTGGGTAATTTTTCTCTGCTTGTAATAATTTTCGAGAAAAATATGAAATTGGGTGAATTATCCCAAACTTATCTTTTTGGCCTAAATAACCGGATATAGAATGATCAGATGCGTCCGTTGTTAAAATGTATTGTTTATTATGGTCAGGATGAATTAAAATTGGATACTCCCCTAGTTTTTGTTTTAAGACATCAAAAGCAACTTGTGCTTCTGACGTCCATACAAATCGCAGACGTTTTTTTGTTAAATTAGTGAGGGGTATGCTTATTTCAGAATAATTTGGAATAAAACGTCGATAATAGGAGCTTAACCCAATAAAACGTCGTACCTGACGTACTGTCTTAGGGACTGGAAACTCTGAAATTTTTCTTATGTTCGTAGACGTTGGTTGGATTCCGTTTTTATCAACTGTATGGCCTAAAAATGTTATTGTTGGGACAAAAAATTCGCACTTCTTAGGGTTTATAGTTAATCCAAATTCCCTGATACGTTCAAACAATTTCCTTAATTTAAATAACATGGAGTCAAACCCATTTGCACCAAGTGCAAAATCGTCTATGTACCCAGAAATTCCCAACTCTTTAATAGGGTCCAGTAATTTATCGGTCAGTGATTGTAGTACTTGGGGACTGAATGCCATACCTTGAGGCATTGAGAGGTATTCAAAAGATCCGTATATTGTATTAAAAGCCGTTATTTCACGATCTTCTGGTTTTAGTTTAATTTGGAAAAAAGAACTCTGTAAATCAATGGAAGAATAGCATTCAGCACCCTTTAAATTATCAAGCAAATCATTTATTAAGGGTAGGGGATGTCTATTAAATTTAATTAAATTATTTGTTTTCCTATAATCAGAAACAATCCTATAGGTTGGTTTGTCACCATCCAGTTGTTTCTTTTTAACTAATATTACAGGATGACTTATATGAGTATTGCTAGGCTGTATTATGTTTGCAGCCAGTAATTCATCTAACTGATCTCTTAGTTCCTGCCGTAAGGCATAAGGAACTTGATAGTGCCGAGATGTTTCTAATTTGTTCCTGTCAACTTCAATATTTGGGGTAATTTTATCTGTTTCACCTATAGTTCTTAAATTGGAGCTAAAAATGTCTGCAAATTCTTTAAGAAGCTGAGATACCTTTTCCTTATGTAAGTCCTGAAGATGGTTTAGTTTAAAGTCCTTTATATTGAATTCCTTTTTCCTTAACTCTTTAACATATTCCTTGTCCCTTTTATCTGAAACCTTCCCTATAGATGCTAGTTTGGTTAGTTTGTTTATGCAAATTTTATCTCTAGTGACATTAGCAATTGTAACTTCTATAGTCCTTCTGGACGTGACCGTGGCAATATTTTCAACAATATTTATATCAATTAGATGAGGTAATTTTGAGATTTTGATAACATCTCCTACTTTTACTGGAGCATCAATAGCTAATTCAAAAGTCTTGCTTTGTTTAGGATTTAATTTACACTTGCAGTTTAGTTTGGCAAATTCATAAGTTACACTACTAATTTTTTGTGTAATTGCATCTTTAATTGTAATCGTAGTTCCATTTGAAACTAACAGGTTTTGATCTAGGTCAATTTTAAATTTGAATTTTTGCAACAAATCAATACCGAAAATTCCTGAATAAAATGGGCTTAAAGACTGATCAATTATCATTAGGTCATGGTTTATGTGTTTATTACCAATTGTTATTGGGATGTTATAAGTAGCCATTATATTTAATTTTTGACCAGTTAAGGAGTTAACTGTAGGATTTGAATGTACTTTTCGAATAAGAGGGTCATTCCTTATTTCTTCAAATATATCTTTTTCAATTAAACTACAAGCTGCCCCAGTGTCGATTAATATACTATTTAATTTACCTCCAATCTTTGCTTCTATAACAGGCAAGTAAAAAGGACTATTCGTTTGAGGCATTTGTGTGTTAACAATCAGTTTTCGCTCGGATTTGGAATCATTGCAAGGTTTAATTACCGAAGCGTCTAATTTTGAATCAATTAAACCCCATTTCCGTTTCCCGAATTCGTGGAAAATCTGCCTCGACTATTTCCGCGAAAGTTTATGCGCGGTCCCGAGTTTTGGAACCTGACGCCTGGATATGCGTAATGACCCCGAAAACTTCCCCTTTGAATTTGCCTAGGCTGTCTTGGATTGCTATAATTCATTGGGGGTGAGTAGCCTCCATTGTGAAATTGTCCCCTGGATGGGTTTGTTGCCCACTCCCCAACGCGTCCGTAGCTATTGTAATTGGGGTATCCCCGACCTCTCACTTGAAAAGAATAAGGAGGAGAATTTGGTGGCTGTTGAGAGACCATTTCTCGGCAATTTAACGCTGTATGGCCGGCACGATTACAAATTTGACATACCGGTTGCGTGCTACCAATATTTTGATTAGGGATAGTTAAATTTCTCATCTGTTCATTTAATTGAGAAATAGATTCATGCAAAGTTTTGTTTTGTTTATCAATTAGCATTTTTAATTCCATTTGACTATCACTAATTCTATTTACTGAATTTAAAGTGGTATCAGGCTTATTTGGGAGGAAGTCCTCCATGAATTGCCTGGCTTCTATTAGAGATTTGGGACTTTTAACGATCAAAAATTGCTTATTTTCGGGATCCATTCCCTCAATAAAACGTGTTAGCTGTGTGGATGCTACTAGGTCTTTCAAGTGCAAATTATCTGAAGGGACCTTACCAAAAAAATTTAAAGTGGCAGTTTCAACTCTGCTAGCAAATTGCCTGACTGTCTCGGATGGCCTCATTTTTAAATTTAAAAAATCATTTTGAGTATTTAATTTTGTTTCGGTTTTCTCAAAATACGAGAGAAATTTATTTTTAAATGCTTCATAATCTGTTTCTTCAGCTAGTTGGGGGCTTGTTATTACATGAGATAAGGCATTCCCTCTAAGTTTTGATTTTAATAGAACTAATTTTTCAGAATCCGAGCAACCGACCTCATCGCAAACAGAATCTAATGTGGAAATGAAATAAGTCGCGGAAACAACTGACTCTCCATCAAATTGGGGCAAAAAAGATTGAAAACCGGATAATTTTGAAAATGCCGGCATGACTAAAGTCTGGGTATTCTCGGAGGGATGGGGACTCTCATGCATAATTAATTTCAAATAATTAACCAACAAACAATAAAAAATCACAATAATTATTTCAAAGTACCCCTTATATCAAATTACAAAATAGATATCTCAATAGGAATCATACAAATAATAATTCTGTCGGTCCATCAGTATACGCTTGAGTCTAGGATTATCCATAAATTATAAACGGCACCATTGCTGGGGCGTCCTTCCTTCTCTAGATCATATGAGTTACTTTTACTAGCTTATTTTATTTACTGCTTTACTTGTACTATTACTTCTTACTTTATTATAATTAAGCTACCCCAGTTATTATAATACATTGCGTTGTTATCTTCTAGCCACAAAACTCAGGTTTACTAGACTCAATATGTTTTACTGATGAATTGACAAACACAGATATTAAAACTAATATTTTATTAAATTTTATCATTACCTTAGTATTTAATTTATCAATATTTTTAAACACAAAATACTACAGTTAATCAACACTTAAACTTAATAATATGAGATGATGTTATCGTGATCCACCATAATATTGGACCTTTAACTTTAGTATATTAATTCGAAGTAAATGTTTTAAAGTAGTTTCACATTCTTAAACTCATAAATACATATATATTATAACATAGAACTTACGATATACAGTAGAAAATATGTGGGATAAGGAGAGTGACGGAGAGAAACTACATCGACTAACCTGATAACCGTAGTCAAGCATCCTCGTGGTTGCACATTCTAACTTCTTATTCTTAAGGCCTATCGTTAACTTTAATGCTGCACTCCTCAAAACTCTCGACTAAAAACTGTGAACTGCTGTCATCTCCGTAGCAACTGTCTCGGAACTTAAATCTAAACTGTAATTCTTTCTCAAGTTCTCTTGCCGCGGTATTTAAAGCCTTCTCTCTATTCTTTCCCAGTCGTCCAATCTCTGCATGTTTTCACGCCCCCTTTTTATATCATAGCTCTCTGATCAAATCGCGGCTGGTCCACTCGCACATCTCCAGGCTCAAATCCCGAAACTCCACCTTTCTAGACTATCAGTGGTCAAAACTTCCCCCTACCATCAAATCAAACAGAACCCTTTATTCCATTAGTTTATATCATTAATTTCTACCACCTGGTGACCGAAATACCTTTCTGCCGAAAGCAACTCTTGAGACGCACCTGGCGATTTTGCTACAGGCACCCCCCTTCTGTACTGGGACTGTTTTATTGCGATTTTACCTTGTGTGGACAATGGCCAGCTTCTAAAACTCTCCTGAAATAGTACCCTCGGGATGACGGCATGATTCTTTGATTCTCTTTGTCGGAATAAGAGAGACCACCCTGTTAGTCCGAGAGAACGTCTGACCTATGTTTCTTGTTGCTACCCGAACTTGAGAGAACCATTGAGTTTTGTTTTTGGAATGTAATGATGAGAACTGCTTCTCATCAGTTGCAAAACAATAAAACAAAGGTGAATTAAAATAAAATATTTCAAACTATCTCTAGCCTCATATGTTGCTTTGAGATACTTGGGGAGGATTTTAATTGTCTTCCGCGGAGACAATTTTAAGTGGGAAATTAAGCGCTGGCGTTTATCTCTACCACCACCCAACCCAAAGTATTAATGTAAGCAATATGAATAAAATGCAGAATGTACGGTGAAAAGAAAAAATTAATAAATAAATCATGAAATATGTAAAAATATGTAACATAAGTAATACAATAGATAATGTAATGTGGGAAAAAAAGAAAAAAAAACCAAGGAAAACATAGTGTAAAACATGGTACATAGGGTGTAAAATGTAACACTGCAACATAGAATACAATAAATAAATATCAGCTACTTACAAATTGTGTAGAATCCTTAGATGACCGCGTTAAAGTTGCGCGGGGCAAAATATATTTCAAAATGTAATTCCATAACTTGAAAAAATATCTTCCCAAAACTTGAAACTTAGTAAGACCGTATGATAATATACTCTAAAAAATGGAAACAAATATAAGAACACAACAGGCTCAAATAAATACAAACACGCGGTTACGAATCCAGAGGAAAAAGTAAATCGAAAACAAAATTCAAAATTAGAAGATAATTGCATGGCATAGATAAATTACATGAACAAAAATCAGATTGCAGAATTAGATTCATTCTAAACGCTAAAAACAAAATTCATGGGGAAAAAAGTGACAAGAAAAAAACCTGATGGTAGGTTACTACTTGACTGGAATTCACTGTGGACCGTGCGGACTGGGGGACGCGGACAACGTGCCGGGTTAAACAAGTAAGAAATAAAATAAGTAAAACACACATAACAAAAGAAAATTAAGGGAAACACCAAAACACGAATGCACAACAGTAAAAGAGACAAACAAGAAAGGAGAGAAATACAAAGGACAACACAACATTCAAACGTCATTCATTCATCCAATTACTCATTCACACACCCAATCAACCAAAATTAAATACATGTGCACACTAGCAAGTGCACATGCGGGATTCTGCACTTAGCCAGGCACACACATACAAGCGCATGCTCGCGAGGGATCGCGCAGGGCTCCCCGGGTACCCTGAACGCACCCGGGCCGCCCAAACAACGGGGACGGCTAAATGGTTGCCGAATGGGCCCCGTTGACCGGGGAAAGTCCCGTCGCCCGCGTCCAGCCGCCCGCAATTCCCAGAGCATCAACGTCTCGTACATATCGACTAAACTGCAAAGGGTAGACTAAAGCACAGATACGAAAGCATCAATCGGGAAAAATCGAAATAAAATACATTGTCCAAACAACAAGGGAAATAAAACCATCAACCAATCCTACCAGAGGGGGAAAATGACCGCGAAAACGCAGATACGGTAAGACCGAGAGGGCCCACACAAAGTAAGAAAAGGCCAGGGCACAAACTGTCCATAAATAAGCCTGGGTCAATAAGCCCCGAGGGACATAATTTGGCCGGTGAGAAAGCGAGGGACACAAAACAAACTCGGGGAAGCAAAGAGAGCGGCAATCTGCTCACAAAGGACGAGGCCGGGGAGGCGAAGTAACAAACGAAAATGGACAATCACTGCAATACCAATTACCTAATCCAACACCTGACGATTCACTCGCATAGAACGAATAGGGAAATTTAGGAACGGTGAGAACTGTGGAGAGCTCGAGGGTAGCATATGGGCACACCCTACGGCGTCGAATTTTATACAAATTCGCGCCACATAAAGGAGCTAAAAGAGAGGTGAATACTCCACACAAAATAAGGAATGGAAAAAAAAAGACATCTACGAAAACGCGAAACTGCATCCAGGATTAGACGGGGAATATGGCAAATGGGGAAAGAAAAGGGCAGCACCCGAAACTGACCACCCTACACGAAACAAAAACCTAATTAGAAGTCCAAGACCCCAGAAAAGCATAGAGCTCTCGGGAGTGATACTTTCCCAAGTATCACAACAGAGGGATCAATAGCGATTGAAGGAAGAGGAATTGCAAGGAGATAATAAAAATAATTAGAGAATAGGAAAAGAGTGCCTGCCCGCACATATCCCATCGGTGGGAATAACCCGTGGTCAAATAGACACGTAATTCCAACTGGTGTCATTAAGACATTAGTAAGAGCACCGATAACGGTACTCAGGATAAGTCACACTGATATTACACATGTACATATTACACATGTAAATAGTAGAAAAAAAAAATTACCAAATTTTGCGATTTGACAAATTGCAAGAATTTGCATGCATGTAATTGGGAAATGCTTATTCAAAAGGACGTTCAATAAGCGCTCAAGGGACAAGTCCCGAGCAAAAGGCTGAAATATATCTTCCTTTTGAACAGCGGAGTGCCATCTCTGAAATGGCATTAATGATGTATATATTTATTTATTTTTCTTTTCTTATAATGAATCATTAAAATGTATATAAATATTAGGATTAGAATCTAAACTTTAAGCATGTACTTTAGAATTAAGTAACACTATTCTGGACTGGGCAGTGAATTGGTGATATTGCATTGCAGGCTACCTATGGACTGCAGTAGCGGTGATAATGGGCACTCCCCATATCACCATATGCAAAATGGAGGGTGAGGGATGTGAGAAAGAAGCACTCCCACGCCACTTGCTGCAGCGAATTGACCTACCTTCCCACGCGTGTGCCTTGCAAAAGTGTAGCAACTGCGTCACTGGCTATGAATCATATATACTAACGCCTAATTTTGAACTGATTGCACCAACAACTTTCATTCTCAAAAACGAACATCCGGTCGTCGAACACTTGAACTTCAACACGACCTTTTATACCTGCCGGGCACCGCAGGGAGCCTCCTGCAACTGCAACACGGCCACTTGCAAAGGCCCCAACGATTTTTGTCAGTTATACAACTGCTCGCAATCTGCTCAGTGTGAGTGCCACCTTACCCATGACAAAGCGCTAATAACGCACGTAGGAGAGGACCGATCTATAGACAATCCGACGATAATTACTATACAAACATGTATCTTCCGGAAGAAGAAGTCCTATAGCAGGAAGTTACTGGAAGCAGAACGGGCCACATTCAAACAGAACAATTTAACCCTCACGTTCACTGATCCTGTTCTCACCCTGCCAGACACCAATGGCCGACTCATTTTGCGAACCGACGACTACGAGACACTCTTAACGGTGAAGGATACCAGACACATCACCGTCCCGTTCGAGCTACTGGCACACAAGACAACGCTCACCGCCATATTCATAGCGGAAAATGGTCTCTCCGTCGATGCGGAGATACACATCGAAGGCAAAAAGCTCTGTCGCCTAACGGGGTGCATCTTTTGTAAAGAAAATTTCCAAACCTACCGATGCTGGCAGCCATTCTTCCAGAATCTCCTGTGGGGTGCTCTCATCTGTCTAACCATGGTAAGCCTCATCATGGTTAAGATAATCATCAAAACTATCACGTGGACCATCATGCTCCTCTTCTACCAAATCATGCTACTATGTCGACTTATCCGGATGGCGGCACGGTTCTGTCTTCTCTTGGGAGCGGCGACGGGACATGCCATCAGGCACTTCGGTGCGGGAATCTACGAGGCATTAGAACACAGAGACCGAAGATACGGAACAGGACTAAAGGCGGTCTCACTTGCAGTCCTGGCACTCTGCTTAATCGTCGATGGTGCCACCGCAAGTTGCTCCGATTATAACATAGTTCAATCGGAACTAAAACTATGTGAACACCATGACGCATTGGAAGAAACCTGCAAACTCACCACTTCTGCGGAAGTAACCATCAAAAACATTCGCCACGCATCATGTCTATGGTTTCACTCCAAAGATAGTAAGCCTCTATTCTCACTAAAAATCACCCTGGAGTCGGTGGAGTGTCATTTCTCGACACAAAGACTGTATTACACCTTCCCAGTACAGACCCGTTCCCAATCACAGATCACCTGCAGCCAAAACAAATACTGCGCTTGGGGCGAACATTGCGCTATTCACTCATACGACGGACTGAACTTCGAGGCAGAGACGATGGAGGCCAGATCGTACAGCGGATACTCAACGTGTGAGCCGAGCAACCGCGGAAACGGCTGCATAATAAGCCACACACCGGCCTGCGCGTTCAAGCGCGTGTACTTCGTGCCACAGCTGGAAAAGTCTTATGAGGTCTCCAAAATAACTGGTTACAAATGCGGCTACAAAGTGGCATTAGAGCATTCCAGAAATGGAACAACCTCCCGGGCCACCCTAAGAGACAAAACAATAGCGATCGACGGAATAAAAGTGAAGCTTCTGGGGGCGTATGACCAATCTACAATGCTCATCCCAGAGAAATTGGTCACCAGCGTCGACAACCCCTCCGAAGGCTACCTGGTGATGGGGAGTGAAAAGAACGATCCAGTGGCGAACCTCATCGGAGCGGTGCAGGCCAATACGTCTTACACAAAGACCTTCCTCTTCGCCAAGGACCTCGCCGACTGTGCCTTCTTCGAGGACCAGCTACGATGCATAGAGAACACTCAGGCAGTAAACACCATGGTGGAAACGCAGGAAGGCCGCCTTCCAATCACCAGGGAACTTCACAGCCTGCACCTGCACCAGGGACGGTTGCGATCAAAACTTCTCGCATCGTCGGCCATCAAGCTTCAGCTGCACTTCTCCAATTATGAAATATCCGTCCAGCGGGACGCAGTCTGCCCCGTTATTGAGGGCTCAAATTACGAGGTATCCGGATGCTACAAGTGCGGGATTTTGGCCGAGCTCACTCTCACGGCTAAATCATCATGCAAGGCGGGACTAGTTTCCGTCACCTTCGAGAGCATCCAGGTACATACTAAGGCAGTCGAGCTCTCAGTCGCGCCCTCCACCATCACAGTGAAGCTCCTGGCTGAAACAAAGTGCTTCGAGGACAAGATTTGCCTACAATCGTCCTCGAACATTCAGTGTCGCCAAATATCATTTTGCCTGGACGAGCCTTCCATTGAACTGTTAAAAATGCAGGGCAAAACGATGGAACAAACAGCCACCAGCACCCAAGGCTCATTGTTCGAGTGGGTCCACTTTCCCAGCCTTAACTCGGCATTCTTTATTCTAAAATTCGCCGGAGCAGCACTTCTAGCCATTGGACTTACCATCACGATCATCTCTACCCTCATCACCTGCTGCTGCAAACAGAGATAAGCTGTCACCTATGGACTCACTTTTATTTAGTGAACTCTCACTTATGGACTCACTTTTATTTAGTGAACTCTCACTTATGGACTCACTTTTATTTAGTGAACTCTCAATTATGAACTCACTTTTATTTAGTGAATTTTACTAATTAACTTCTTTTATCTAGTTTTTTTTTTTTCTCTTATATGCATATTCTACATATTTCTCTTTACTTTCCTGCATGCTAATTCGGGCTAATATATAACCATGCAAGATGCATTATTTTCCAGGAGGTGGGGTGCCCGAGCACTTGACTCTGGGGTGCACATACATTTCGGAGCAATCCAATGCTTCCTTATTCCTGATGGAATAACATCATTTCCATGGATGGGGACGCATCGCCAAGGACGCTTGACGTATGCGTGGCCATCATATGGGGCATACACATTTAAATGATAAGTTGCTCCCGGATGTTACCGCACTAACTTCACTTCCTGGCAATTAGCATCGCAGCAAGGAGTAATTAAACGTAAGGATCATTTATATGTCTTTCCTATGTTATTATACTATCTTTATGTTATCCCTATGTTATATTTTTCTTTCTGGTTGGTTTCCAGTAAGCTTTTATTTACTCTATTCACTACCCGTTCAATTATTTAGCATTTTCTGGATGTTATGTGCAAACCACTGGACTGAGCAGGAGGGGGTGAACCTCAGGCACTTGTAACCCTCTCTAAAATTCATTTCCTTCTCGTAAGAAAAAAAAAGGTTTCTGCCTTTGCACAACCCTTTTTTTTGGCGGGAGTAGGGTAGATTCTGTTGGCCAGCTGGAATCAAAACACATTCCATCGGCCACCTGCATCACCTCCCTCCGGAAAGACCACACAAGTTCCCCGTGGAAAAGGGGGCAAAAAAAAGCGCACCACAGCGGGAATAAAAGAGAAAGGAGAGCTGCGCGAAAACACGATGACGAATTTACGAGACAGGTAGACCGCCGGAACAAGAAGGGGGTTGCAAAGGGTCTGGGAGGCACAAGGGCAAAGCTAGATGAAATAAAGGGAAATTTGGTATGCACACCTGGGGCAAGCGGCAAGCAGGGCGATGGTCACCCATAAATTCGAGGCTAACAAAGCTGGAAGAGTGCCTCGCCATAGGCCACATAGAATACACTGGGGAACACTAAGAACTCTGCCATAGGCTAGGGTCAACACAATAAGGAACGTGGAGATTGGGTGAGGAGTCCAGGACAGTCCCAGGGGGCGTAGGTGGTCCCTCACGAGTGGTCAAAGGTAGCACCACCCAAAGGTGGGCGGCGCCGTATTTAAAGTCAGGAACGACGGAAAACCTTTTATAAAATCCTTACCTTCCGGTGATTAAGAATTACAAACTCCTTACCCCTCCGGAGCTGGGCTCCCGAAGATTTTGGCCAACGGCCCGAGATAATCGGACACCCCTTAGCATCCAAGAAGATATCTTTTCCCGAGTGCGCGATTAAGTTCGTAAGAAAATGTGCATTTTGTTTAAGTGATCATCAAGAATTACTAATCGTTCAAGAATAACTATTCTCGGGTGCGAAACCCAATTGTGAACACTATATCACTCTCGGATTGACTTAGCAGAGGACAATGAGGAGCTCTAGGCTGCTTCTCTTAGGTAGGTGCAATTTCCCCAATTCTCCTCTCAGTCCAGATTATCACAAGCATTAAATATAATGAGTATATTATTGCATAAATGTGTATTGTAAATTTTGTGTTCAATTTATGCGTCCATAAGGCGCATGGTTTATCGCATGATATTGCTCTCAGGCATTCTTTCTCGGTCTACTAATGATATTAGTAATTTGCAATGTATTACATATTAAGTGAACTAATGTAAGCATTAATTCAGCGGGTTTTATCCCAGCTTAAACTTTAGGGTAAAAGTAAAGGATAGGAATTAGTGTATTGGAGGATTGGGAAGTTACTTCGTAGGGATGAATAGGAAGAATTAGAAAGTAATGATAAGAGAATCCTCATTAAAAATGATATTGCGGACCATGAGTGGGAACAATGCCTGGGATAATAATTGTATAATGTGTTGAATATGTGCATGTTAAGTATGTGCCAAGTGCCTATGTATGTATACATATACTTATAATATTATTTAATCATTGATATGTTTTGATGTGTGATCATAGTTTATTTGAATAATTTAGCCAATAAGGCTCGAATTAGAACGCTAATGCATGCGAAGGATATGTACTATTTGATATCCACTAAGAAAACTAATTATTCAATTAATGGAATGTATTATTATATATACATAATCAAGAATAAATGTGTGTATTTTTAAACAAATCAACCGAATTGTTTCGTTCTATTTTGTTCCAACGCAGTCAATATACACTAACCACTATACATTATAACGGCTAGGGTGATGATAATACAGTTCCCTAAGAACTAGTAGAGCCACCCGACACTAGCACTGTAAGATTTTGAACCGAATCTGTTAATTGTCTTATTTTCTGAAATTTATGTGACATTTTTTACATGTTTTAAGTCATATGAACACCCTCAAGTGATTTGATAAATTTTTCATGAGTGAATAGCTCTTGGTGTATAATTTTAGGGAATGTTTAGGGATTTCACTAAATTACGGTTATTTTTATTTTTTTATACATGATTAAATTTTATTTTCAACTTGAAATTGGGTAGTTATGTTCATTTTAAGAGTTAAAAGGCTATTAATATTTTTTCAAAAAAAAATTTTAAAAACATTTTTTTATTAAATTTTTTTTCACTTTTTTCAAATTAAAAAAAAACTTTTTGAAAATGATGATCATGATGCACACCAAATCAAAGACAAAAAATTTACGAACAAAATGGGACTGATTTCAAGTTTTTAAGTTGTATAGTTCTAGAGTTATTAGCTGTTTAAAAATGCAAGAAAAACAACTTTACAAAATTTGTATGAACATTAAAAAAATTATACCTAACGAAAAAAAAGTGATAGAAGAATGGAATCTGAACGATTATGTCTATAACTATATTAGTTTCACATAAAAAAATCATGAACAATATTTGATAGTTTAATCTTTGATTTTTTTAAAAAAATAATCGCAAAAATCAAGTTTTTTCATATTTTTTCAAACTTTGGTGCCTTTGCGCGATCGGAAGATATTAACCGATTTTTAAAATTTTTTTTTCCTTTTCTTTGTCTATATAATTCGCAACTTTTCCGCGCTATTAAAACTTCGAAAAAAAATAAAAGGTTTTTTCGGCCCACCCTAATGAACACCTGTCACCGCGAGTTGTGCGACTGCCCAGAAGGAGAGCAGATGTTTGGTATTGGATGGACACCGCCTTTCAAGTTCATCATTAGGACTGTCTCAAGGTGAGGAAAACGCTGATGGTTTGTTTACAACAGGAAGATACCTTGGCATCATTTCGCATCAGGGATGCCTCAAGGAAATGTTTCCAATGACGACGTTGAAGAGTTATTTTTTTATTTCTTTCTTTCAACCAGCATTAATGAGGGAACATCCATTAGCAACGACACGCCCAAATTACACGATATTTGATACCCTCAACCCCTTAAGTTCCATGTTGTGGTGTTTCACATGGACCTCTTCCTTGTGATGCCAACTAATAAAAATTATACACTCAAATACTTGCATATTTGAGAATGTTTATAAGCGACAAGGTGAACAGAATATTTCTAGCCTTCGATTTGGGGTTACAATTTAGCCAGGGGCGTCATTTAGGGGGGGCAGGGGGGGGCAACCGCCCCCCCCAAGGTTTCCACTGTAATGTGAAAAATAGCTGCAAGTCCCTTGAAAATTCTGTAACTTCCACAAGGAGCTTTGGGTGCAACTCAAAATGTCTCAAAAAGAGTTAAAACATTACTTTTGAGGGTTCAATTTCAAAAATTTTCTGGGGGAGGACCCCCAGACCCCCTCTAAAATTTTCATGTCTCTTATTTAGTGTTTTCATCCTTGAAAACCATTCCTTTTAAAAGAAGATTTTTTCTTACGAAGTTCCCCCAAAGAGTTTGAAAAAGAGATAAAACACTAGTGTAAAGGGGAATTAAAATTCCTGGGGGAGGACCCCTAGCCCCCTTAAAACTTTGACGTTTATTTACTACTCTTTTCCCTAGAAAATTATGTGGTTTACAAGAAACTGTTCTCTTTGGATGCAGCCCAAAGGGTCTCAAAACGAGCTAAAACACTACTTTAAGAGCCAAATTTTCAAAATTTTTCTGGGGGTGAACCCCCAGACCCCCCTTTTTCTTTGGAGTTCACGTTGTGAAATTTTGACATGATATTACCTTAAAAATGAAGTTCAGGCAACTCCCGCGAAAAAAACCCTAGTTACAGCAAGGTATAGACCCAATTAAAAAAAATTCCTTGCCCCCCCCAACCAAAAACTGAAATGACGCCCCTGAATTTAGCATTACAAATTATGCAAAGTACTTCATTCCCAATGTAGCCTTTTTTTAAACACTTGTCCTTTTTTTAAAAAAAGAATCTCCAAACGTAACCAAGTAATATTTAAGATAAAATGTTTAACAAGTAACAAGTTACGAAAGAAACTTCCCAACCCCCCCATAGAAAAAACCCCTTTTTAGAAACCTTTCAGTAACGATCTGATTCTGAAAATTTATAACTTTTTTACATAGTAAAAAAATTATCTTGGGAAAATGTTGTATGCTTATTAACGAAATCTAATATAATAAAATTGAATGTGTGTGTGTGTTTGTTTGTTTGTGTGTTTGTCTTCTATACAAATCCACAGTTTACTTCCGATCGGGACCAAACTTGGTATACCTACGTAAAAGAATCCCAGAAAAAACATAGGCTATGTTTCGAAAACTTTAATTGACCCCTTGACCCCTTTTTGTTCTTTTTATGGTCATTTTGCTGAAATAGCTTTCCTCGGGGGGAGGGAGGGTGGCAAAGGATCCGACGTCAATTTTTTCAGAAGAGGGAGTTTCTGGTAAACAAATCCGTTCAGAATAACAACAGAGACGTCCCAATTTGCGCGACAACTCTGGCTCTTGCAAAATCTCATATTTCTCTCAAAACACATCTACTTAGCATTTAAGACGAGCTCGCCTCTTTAATAGGTGCAATCGATTGGCTCCGCACGTTTAAGGACGAGTCTCGGCGATGTCTAGGAAGATTATCCGATGAAGCGGAGTGTCTGATCTGCACTTCTTTTCCCTTATTTTAGGGTTCCTGGTAGAAAAAGGCTAAGATTTTAGTTGTTTTTTTTAAAAAAGGTAAAACTTCTCCTTACACCCCACTTCGTCTTTTTTTTTCCTAGGGGAGAGCAGTTCAGGTTCGGCCCAATGAAGTTATTCCGCTCGGCCTTGGGTATGACAACAAACAAAACAAAAAAATGCGCAAGTAACCACAGGGCAAGAAAATTCAACTATTTTACAGAAATCGGTTACTTTCCAAAAATATTTTTAGGTTTTATGCAATAGTTGGTTGGATTTTTATGTCACAAGGGAAATATTAGGCCGTCCTATGCCAAGCAAAACCAAGTTTTATGGAACAGAATACTTTGGTGGCGACCAAATTCAAAGCGGAAATCGTGCAACTCTACTCAGTAAAGTCATATTAGATACATTAGTCATTTCGAATTTGTCCACGCTGATTAAATTAAATTTTTTGATCGTAATCCATTGTTCAAGGTAAAACATTTAAGTTGAACTACTGATAGCCAGATTAGGAGATGCATAGAGCCCACAAGGTTCTTCCTAAAATTGTTGTCGAGGAAACTAGACAGCATTGAAAATAGAAAAGCTTTTAGGAAAGAGGAAATGAGGAGGCAGAGTTTTCTCTCTGCCGACCACTCAAATGAGAGTGTTTTTGCACTCTAGGACGAATAAGCAGAAATTTCGTCAACAACCGAGAAGATTTGTCCGTTTAAAACTGTGAGACCACTTTTTTGTAAAAACAATATTTTGCCCAAGATGAAACATTGAAAAAAACACCTTGCAAACAAAGCGGGAGGTCAACAATAAACTTCTCGAGAAAGGAAGTTTTTTTTTTAACCAAAAGATGCGATTTCAATTGAGACAACTACACTGTGAATTGATGTTTCCCACTAGAAATTCATTATTTTAAGGAAATTTTATAAAAAAAACTTTCAAAAAATAAGTTTTACTATTTTTATGCTTTATATCAGCGTCTTTTGAAAAAAATGTAGGTAGTAAAAAAATGTAAAAAGAGTCCAATAAAAAAAGGTATGGATTTTTATTATTACATAAAAATCATTTCTCTATTCAAAAATACCTTCTCTATTCAAGGTAAAAAAAGGATAAGTACATTTTCAATTAAATTTTGTTTTTTATTTACAGTATAACCACAATATCTCAAAATCGAAGGAACCCGAAAATTTTTTGAGATAACACGGAAGAATTAACACCTAATTTCAAAGAAGAATATATTTTTTCGTCACATAAAGGTTTCCATGTATATAAGATTTAACGAGAGGTAATACTGTATTTTATTTCTTTCAAACCTAGGAAAATAAGTATTTGGGGATCGATATCGATCATAAAATAAGATATTAGTGGGTGGTTCATCTGTAAATTTGTATTATCTTGCAGAAAAGGATGTTCAAAGGTTTATTCGCTCCAAAATTATTATGAGTTATCACAAGCATATTTAAGGATGGTGAATTTAGCATCAGAGGACGTGTGGTTTAACTCATCATTCGTCTTACCATCGAAAACAACTCAACGAAGGGAACACTCGAAATGGCCCAAACGGCTTATTACATTAAGAAAAAAGCCCACGTCCACACAACACAGACAGTTCTTTATTTTTAAACAACCTTGATAAGACGCTTATCGCCACAAAAACAATTCCTAGAAAACAACGCGAGAAATCCAGAACTGTCAATGAGAATAATAGAACGAAATTAACAACAACGCCGTCGTCGTCGTAATCTTCTCCGCCATTTGGAAGAGAGAACAAATTCAATGGAGGAGAAGAAATCCGATTAGAAAAAAAAAATGTAGCGAAAGCGCGGGAACCGTACGCCATGACCCGAGGCAAGCGAGCGGTCCCTGGCACTCTGCCAAAAAGCCGGCTACGATCGAAGCATTCGGAAGTTAAACGTTTTTTGATCTACGCGCATCACCTTTGCGAAGAGGGGAAGGAATGCTTTGTGTTCGCCGCATGTGTGATTAGATGATAAATATAATTAATCTGACCCAGTAGCCACGCGAGATTCCATATGGAAGCGGAGGGTCGCAGTTCGCCGAGAGCCCATTGATGTTTCCTTGTTGAGTCTTTTGATAGTTTTTAAAAGGAACTACAATACCTATTACGAAAAATGATTATAAAAAAATGCCAACAACTCACATAACATGTCAACTTAAAAAAAATTCTCCTTTATCTTACGTCATGCTGTCATGTGTTTAATTTTTATAAGCTAATTATTGAACGTACACTTGTAGATAAAAATATATATACCTAGCATGAAAAAACACCCATTGACAAAAAAATGCTAAAAATTAAACCAAATAATTTATTTTTAGTTTTAAGATAGGGGCCGATCAAATACTACGTAAGCACTTTTTGGTGATTTTAACCCCCCTTCCCCTTGTCCAGCTAAGATAAGCAAACCTCAACCCCCCCCCCGAAATTTTGACATCCCTTTTATAGTAAAAACTTTTTTCTCCTTGAAAATTAGGCGACTTATGCAAGGAGCTGTTTTTTTTTGGTTGTAACCCAAGGGTTCAAAAATGAGTCAAAACACTACTTTTCGGGGTTATACGGATTATTTTAACCCACGAGAACCCACGAGTTGCACAAGAAGAAAACGAAAGTTATATTTTTTAAAATGTGCTTAAGAAATTTTAATTTTACTCGCTAATATTGAGGGACCACTTTCACAATTCGGGTAAAACACTAGTAGCACAAATTTTCTCTGAAGCTTAGCAGCAAAACTGAAGGAAATAATGCTCCGCTGGAAAAACCTCAGCGCGGGTACTACAAAGGAAAGCAACTCCCAGGGGTGGACGATAGGGCGATCGGAGGATGGTAAAATGGAGAAGTTGTATGAATAGTACGCGCAGGACTTAGAGCTCTCATCAAGTATTAAAAAATCCATAACTGATAGTTCGAATAACTTAGGAATTATATAAAACAAATACATATTTTAAAATAAATAAAAATTAATTTAATACTAAACTTAAGGTTCGGTTTATACTACACGAGTATATTACGAACGAGTTTCATAATGAAGCCTTAATTTTTCTGACTAACATTAGCATTCCTGAAAAAACCTTACTAAAATCCAAACTTAAATTTTCACTTGGAATTTTTGACAAGTTTTTTTAAGAAGGACGTACAGTTTTCGTTCAGTTGGCAATTATTTTTATTCCTTGAAGAAAGTTTCGAGTATATGGTATTAGTATAAATGGATATTTAGGCTAAAATTTTTCTTATTAGGTTTAAAATAAATCCCGAAATCTAACATTTTAGTCAACTCAAATATGTGTTCAAATATCGTGAAATTTTATACCATTTAAACCATAAATAATTGGCATAACTTGCCAAATTTATACTCAAAGAAATCCTTTACTAAAAAAAATCCAGGTCCAGCCTGTATAAACAACTTTTTATGGCAAGCCAACAAGGGAAATCCCAAGGAATCCAAGGACAAGACCAAGCTAGTTTAGCAAGTAAATCCAAGGTAAAAACAAATCTTATAAAAAAGTTATTGAAGTAAAGAGAATTGGCGACATATGAAATAAATGAAAGCTGATAGTTTCTCTGTGGGTGTGAAAGGATACACGCAAATAACCCATGAGGATGAGAAGATAACCCGCTGGTTAGAACTAACTGACTACATTTTTACAAAAATTTTAAAGGAAAAAATGTTTTTGTTAAGATTAATGATGTAAAGAAATGGAACGGACTATTTTTTTGACAGATAATAGACATCATTACGCTAAAGTTGAGAAATTCCCATCACTGGCAGGCTAGTTACAGGTAGTACACCTTGTAATTTAAGTCCCAATTACACAATGCTAGTAGGCGTGCTACTGCTCAGCCAATGATAGTAAAAGGGTCACGTGATTTTTACAGACTTAGCACGGCGGATCATTGGGTAACCGGTGATAGTTGGGGTCTTGCTTCTATATACAAGCAAATATCTCTTCCTCTTTCGATCAACTTTCCCTCAACTTCCACCTGTCTCCTCTCTGAAATACTACTTTCAGCGTTGTCAAATTCATGTGACCCTTTTAGTATCGTTGGTTTAGCAGTAGTTAGAGCTCTCCGGTCAAGGCTTGTTGGTGACAAGCACCGTTAACAGGAAGGACCAAGAATCAGCTCGTCTTTCTTCGGAGCTGAGTATTACGAAATCTTGTATTGTGAAGGCTGGAAGGCACGTTTTTGAACCACCTAGCGAGAAGAGTGACTACTGGATGGTCCAGCAAATGTGAAGATTTCTATTTTCTGGGAAGATCGTCATTCTTTAGTATTTAGTTTTAGTAAATGACAAAAACTATATTTACGCTTAAACAGAGTTATTAATCATTCGATATAGTATCCGTGACTTTCCCTTCCATACAGATGAACTACAATGGCTTTTTGGCATGGGACATCAATGAAAAGTTTGAGAAACGCCAATAACCACGCACTGGGGTGTTAGCTACTCACCTTCGTCCTCGTAGGAACTGCTGACGGCTGCGATGGAGCCCAGCGAGGGCGTGAGGCTCTGCGTGAAGGACAGTCGCGAGGTGTCCGGGTGACCGACCACGCAGCAGCAGCAGCCAAGCAGCCAGGCGAGCCACCACAGTGCCGCTCGCCCCATCACCGGTTAGAGGGGCTCCATGGGCGACACACGATCCCTGAAACAAAACACTTCAATGAGACAACTGCAAATCCCATTCATTAAAAGTCATTCTGGCACTTTGCTCTCAATCGACAGTTCATTTCACATCGACAGTGCGCCCTTAGACAGACCAAAAACGATATTTTAGGGTCAAATATCAAAACGGCCCAATTTTTGACATACTGTTACAAACAATTGTTCGAAATTAAATACATATCAAAGGTATTTCGTAGACTGATATTAAAAAAATTAAAATAGTTTTTATTTATTGAAATTATGTTTTCTTTATTTTGGTTAATAAAATTATTATTAAATGATATATTGCTTTGTTGAATTATTTTTTCCGACGAGTGAATGCGAAAACCAAGGTAGAGGCAATGAAATCCAGCTAACCCCCCCCCCCCCTGGGCGGACCTGGAAAAAGTTGTAACCTTCCCCCGAACCTAATCAAATTTACCCAAATCTTATGTATTGCTCCTATGGAGCTGGCATGGGCTTCCCCCGAACCAGGTTCGTAGGTTCGGGCACTTTTTCCAGGTCCGCCCCTGGGGCCGAGCTGGATTCACCATTTTGCACTTCAAAGTGCTTACAACGCAAAATTCATTTTTTATAAATTATTTAATAAAAATTTGGTAGGTAGTACTCTTCCAGAATCTAGGCGCAAATCTCGCCAAGCAGATTTTTTGGCGACAGCTCACACATGACCTTCTGAAACAGATATTCTGTTTGGCGGCGGTTGCATCATTTTTGGCGACTTTATCGCTTGCGCCGGGATTCTGGGAGAGTACCAATTTTAGTACCCTAATAATTCGGATTTGATAAAAAAAATAATACGGATAGTTTTTTTAAATACTTAATTAATTATAATAACATCCCCCATCAATCTCCGTAGAGGAAAAATGAAATTGATTTGCCGCTCCAAAAAAACTTTCCTGAAAGAAAATAAACAGAGTAACGTTAGGTTGCAAGCCTTTCATCACTATAACGGGATTTCAATAATCCAGCAAAACAAACACACCCGAGCAAAAGAGAAAAACACAGGCCATAAGTAATATAACGCAAACAAAACACAACCTGGCCTGCCTGCAAACAAGAGCAGAGCTTCGACAGTTAATTTTAGTAAATGTATGGGTCAGAAAAAGCGACTGTTTTCAACTCAGGATTGAGAAAGATGCAATCGGATTGAAGACCTTATCAAATGGGAATCAAAGATTAAGCCAACAGATAACTCACTAAAAATTTTCAAAGCGTTTCTTGTCAACAGACGGCGGCTAAAAATAGTTCTTATTTCTCAAACGAACTGTTTTTTCTCTAACACCTGTTCTCAACTCCACTTAAACCTAGACTTCTGGGAAATTACAGAAGCCGTTCACCTGTTTTCGACACTTAAGACATGTTTTCCGAAAAATGTAAAGCACATGTAAACGTAAAGCAATGTAAAGTGTACTTGCGACATTTGCTACAAAAATAATCCATGCATTTTTAGACACAGCTACTTTTCTACTTGAATTTTATGCTTTAAAAATCAGTAAAATTAGCCCTAATTCTCATAATACGAAATAATTATAGAATTATAGTACAAAGTAAAAAAATATGTGTAAGTAATTATCAAAAAGATTGAATCTCAATTGAAAGATGATTAACATTGGTTCATAGACTGATAATTGCATCAAACCTTTTTCAAAAAATATATGGTTTTATCATCTAGTTTTTAAAAGTTTTCTTCTTAAATACAAGGGTGCAAGGAGGGGTTTAACTATTAATAGCAAAGTTAACTCATTAAAGTTAACATAAACGACAAACTTAGAAGGACATTACTGTACTGAAATATAGGTTTTAGAATACTTACGGCTGCATTCACTACTAACTTCACCCGAGGTTAACATGGAATCAAGCTATTTCGCCAACTTTTATTGGCTTAAAATTTATTTTCTTTTTCAACTACCAATTAAAAGTTTGATTCCTGGGTTAACCTTAGGTTAGGTTAGTGGTGAATATGGCCGTTAGGGTTTTAAATTAACATAAACAATTAGTCTCCGAAAAGGGGTGCAAGGGAGAACGGGGTCCATAACGTGTCACCGGGTCTGCTCCGCGGACAGCTTTCATCAATTCCATCTATTCGGTTTATTTTCATGTCTGCGATACTTCTCCTCAGACCAGACGGCTAACATAAACACTGTCTGCTCAAACCCAAGAAGTACACGCTTCTGTGCATGGTGACTTTTTGTAGATGGTGTTAAGAGACAAGCTAATCTCACTCTGGCGAGCAAAACAGAAACCAAACACTACTATTTACTTTCAAAACCAATAATTGCGATGTTTTCTAGTTTTAAAAGCACTTTTAAAATGCCTTTTTCCGAACGTTCCATCTTATGGGACTTATCAAAGGTTCGTTTTCTCGATCGTCTTATATGCTTCTCGTGTGGCTGGCTGCTGGCACAAGTGATTTTTAAGAAGAAACAACATTCACTGAATATATTAAATTTTAAATTATGGTATAAAATTCCCCCCGGATTCCAAACTCGTAGGTGTATTTAATCGTTCTAATAATTAACTACTGTACATGTAGTATGGTCACTTTTTCTTAAAGATGGTATCGATTTCAGTTATACACTTGCAGCAATTTCAGAATTTCAGGCAGGGGGGAAAATGTGTGTTTCTGGACGTAGGTTTCAAAATTAATTAAGAATGAAGTTCAGTAACATGTGTACTTAATTCATTTTTAATGGTATTAGGATTGGAGGATTAAAATTATTTAAAAATGAAATGATATTCGTTTTTAATAATTTTAGAAATGTTCACAGTTCACTTAGATTTTATTTCGTTAGTAAGGTAAGTAATTTCAAAAGAAGTAGTCACACAAACGTAAATTATAATGTAAATGATAAGTCAAAGCACAATGAGAAACCAAAACCGTTAGAAATATTTTTGGCATACAAAAATGAAGCTTAACAATATACACATTGCATTGTGATAAAAATGACGCAAATTCAATATTTTTTGAGAAAAGAAATAAGTTAAAAAGAACAATACAAATTAAACATTAAGTCACATCACATCTATTGCTTTCCATAACCATGATTAAATTAATGACGCTAATATAACATAGGTAAATTAAAAGAAAATGGGGACATGAACAACCAGTAGTCACAACAAGTGGAAATAGTAACGGAAGATAACTATTTTCCGAATGTAACAAAAATACTAATGAAGTGATAGTAATTCAATTCGTCGGATTGCCAAAGACCGGAGGCGCAATTACGTAACTGATAAGGGGTATTCAGATTTGCATTCAATGGAGGAACGAAATGAGGTTTTAGAGAGAATAAAATAAAACAGAGTACGTAGTCGGCTTTCTTCAATTTTAAAAATACCGAATTGAAGCCGATGTTTAAACTCCACGGGAATATTTTTGATGAATGGAATATATTTATAGAAACACTGAACCGGAAACTTTTGTTTTCAAATTTTTTTGAAAATGAGATGTAAATTCTTAAAAATAGGGATGCACAAGTAACCGTTTGGGGATGTAATTTAACCTTCAGTTAAGAAGCCAAAACGGAAAAAAATACGAAATATAATTTAAAAAAAACCTTCATGATCAAAATTTGCAACGGAGAACGTGATTAAACGATATTCGTGTAGACAGCTTTCCATCAACAAGAGAACCCTTGCAAGATAACCAGTTTTACAGAAATTCGAACTGACCGTAAAAGCACTGTTTCGAGACTGTTCGTTTAAGCTAAAATAAAGAGTTTTTTTTTATTTTTTCTCAATTCTTAATAAATAACTAAAGTAAATAAATAAATTCTTATTAACGTTTAAATGTCAGATTAAAATCACGAAACAAGTTGCCACAACAGGTTAGCGAGAAAAGGGTGTTCATTTGATACCTATACGACACCTGTAAAGAAATTGATTCAATCAATTCAATGAGTATTTTTTCCTTAAAAAACTATAGTTGATTCTTACCCGAACCGTTCATATATGAGAAAATCTGTACCTCAAAAATAAGTCAATCTTTCAATAAAACATCAACATAAAATGCATTTAAAATCCTATTTCCATGCGATTGCGGACTCTTAACAGCCAAAGTTTTGATAACCTTTCCCCCACCATCTGAAAGTTCACCAACATTTCTCCATAAGCAAAGTACATAATCCACACAGTTATTTCCAACCAAACAACGCGGACTTGACCTTTCATTAATGTGCCCGACCGCCAATAAAACAAGCCCACAGCCGTGGAAAACGAGAATAAAAATTGAAAGCGAATCGGGCAGCTGAGCAAACGAAAACAACGGATTCGACATGCAATGCAAGAATTTAGCTAGCGGCCGGCCCCTAACCTTTTCGCACACAAGTTGCAACACTGTTTTCAAGAAAGTTTCAAAACAAGTGCAGACAATGAAGCCGCACAGAAGAGGAGAAACGGAAGACAAAAAACGAAACCAATAATACTAATAACACAACAGCAAGGAGGGAGAGGCTGGGATGAGGAGGAACCGAGCGCTGATTGGAGGAGACGAAATTTACGAAGAGAGCATCTCTTCGAGTAAACAAGACTCTTCATCATTCTACCCCTAGATAGCTTATAACGGGAGTTGGTGGGATGAGCTTGGCACTGCGCCTTGCTCGTCCCTTGCCGGTAATTGCATAGAGCGGCAAATTGAAATCTTGGAGAGAGGAATTTTTAATGATGAACTCTCTCTGAATCGTAAAAATATGGATCTTCTAAGAATTATTTGAACGTCAATAGTTATCTCGACTCATGAACAGAAAATAAGATCTACCATAGATTGTTTGCTTTTCCAAACTGTGTTAAAAAATAAAAACGTTTTCAAAATTAAAAAAGTAAACATTATTGCGATCAGTGATTGTTAACCTATGAGATTCTACACAAAGCAAAAATTTAGACCATAAGGAAGAATTAAATTTCCATACAGGATATATATTTTCTCAATTATAATAAACTACAAAATTTTCCCTATTTTTGGGTCTTTAACACTTCAGCTAAACAACCAGCCAAAATACATCCCAACTGTCAAGGAATGTGAACCAACAAAATTATGTGTACCTTACTACTTTTCTATTTACCTACTCTTTCTGTTAGTTAATTCACATTTTTGAATGTCGTTTAATTAATCTATACTATTCATAAAAATAAATTTAAAGAGTGGAGACATTCTGTAAAAATTTACCAATTGCAAGTTGACTTTTCAGTATTTTTATGGATGTCCTGTTTTTAAGGTGTGCTAATGCACAGCGTCGAAAACAACTAGGGAATTTTTAACAGAATTGTACCAAAAGTTTTTACCAAATTTTAATGGAAACTGAGTTATTGTGGGAACAAAAAATAAATATTATTAATTGACACCAAATGGGACGGATTCTAATTTAAAAATTTCAATATCTATTTAAGATTTTCAGTCAGGAATTTAGAAACAAGGCTTAAGAAACACTTTGAGTAATTGTTGATGAGTTAGTTGCATAATAGATAACATACTTATCATTTACAGTAGAGCCCCGATTATCCGCGCAATTGGGTGGCAAGGGTACCGCGGATAGCGAAAATCGCGGATAACCCGAAAAAAGACTAAAAATGAGGTGAAAACACGAAAAAAAAATTTCAGCATAAAAACTATGTTTTATTGTACAAAAATCATGACATTTAAAACTTTTAAATTATGTACAGTACAGCAGAAACCTTTGTTCTACATCTAAAATGTCTCTAATCTCACCTAAAATTTGCTCTCATCGTTAAAAAATTTGTTTCGGGGCACTCGCGGATCATCCGCTCGCGGATAATCGGGGTTCTACTGTATTGATAAAAATAATCGTGTACATAAAAAACAAGTAATACCTTTCAGAGCCATCACGGCTGGATATCACGATCATTTACAACACATCAAACTTATTAGGTAAGAGAGATTTTTAAGATTTCTTCTGGAGGACATCAAATATTAAGCAGGTAACAGAAAAATCGGAAACTGGAAAAAGTAATAGTTTAACACAGGTGGTACAGATTTTCCCAAATTATTAATTGCTGCAAAAAGTTTCAAGTAAAGTTTATAGGTTTGAAAATTTGAGTTTTCAAAAATGGGGCAGCAGTCTGACTTTTATTTGGCAATAAGTGAGAAGTCATAAGAAAATGTCCAGAATTCTAATTTGCAATTCAATAAGTGACCACGCGAGTGTCACCGATGCCAGGCACTGCTCTCTTAGGAGGCGGGGGCCGCCGAAAAAAAAAAAGGAAAAAAAAACTTTCCCTCCACGTCACCCAACCGCGGCGCACAGACGGTCTGATTGTGTTATTTACCGATTGACTTTCCCGATTAACAGCCAAAGAAAGAAAAGGAGAGCATGCAAAAGCCGCGAGCGAACGTCTGGGAAGAACGCTCGAAAAACAACCCCGCCAAACACAATCGTGTAAGAAGAAAGAAAGAAAGAAAAAAATCGCGGGTTTCTCACACACGTAGAAGTAGTTAAGGTCTGTCCTTTTCCACGGATGAAAAGTTCGAGCGAAAACTTTGTTGCAGACACAAAAGGTTAAATGACCACCAAAGGATGCGAAAAAACCTGTTTCCCCATTTCGTTACTACCACAACTACTACTCACACATGAGAGAGAGAAAAAAAACAAAGGAATTCAAGATGGATCAAAAGCTAGTTTGTTGAAGGAGCCTTTTTTTGCGGTGGACGGCCGGCGGTCCGTACATTTTGACCACAGAGAGAAGAAATAACGCTCGGTATTTGGAGGAGCATTTCGCCCACTCCTACGGATGTGGGTTTCGGTCAACTGACTCGGCTTCGATCAGAGCAATGACCAGAAGTTCTAATGGAATTCGATAATTTTGGGCGGCACTTTAACCATTCGGTACGAGGAGCTCGGCTGAAAGCGGTGGTGGAATCCTTAATTTAGGGGAATCGTCATTGTGTTAGCTATTTACCAGGGTTAGGGATCTAAAAAAATCGATCCATTTTATTCAGGAATCGATTCCTGAGGTTACTTATCTATTTTAATTACAAATCAAAGATATTTAGTAATTATTATTAATTTAATTTCTCACCAGTAAAATATTAACTAATCATTGACATACTAATATATTTATTTGTTTCAGATGCACATAACAGAAAAATCCAATTACAATGCCCATCATAAAAGACACGATGAAAAACATTAAAAACACAAAAAAGGAAACATTACATTACAATGAGAATAGCCTCCGACAGTTCGCTTTAAAAACATTAGAATGCATACAAAATATATCAAGTTCCTCAGAAACACTGTTATAAGTTTTATAAAATTTATATAGACAAATTCAAATTAGTGAACAAAATTATTAATTATCTCTACTTAGAAAATTATTCTTGGATGCGTCGGACTTTCCAAAGAGGACTTAACATCTGACCCTGTCATGGTTATTGACTTTTTGGCGGTCAACAACTTGATGGAGTTGATCTGACAAATGTCAGATATTCTGAGGATAAGCAACAACAACTTAGAAAATTTAGTACGTTTCCTAAGATTCGATTCCTGCTCCAAAATACTAATTAATTAGTAAACAAAATTGTTAATAACTATCAGTATTAATTAGAAAATTAAGTACGATTCCAATGAATCGATTCCTGCTGGAATTGATTCCTTAAAGGGTTCGATTTTTTGGTTTCGATTCCGGAATCGATTCCTTCAGAAATAATTAGAACCCTATCCAATATCCAGGTTGTTGCTCGCAATGATACTCCGTAGACATAGATGATGTAACGGTAATTGGGACTGTCTGAAGGACTTAAAAGGGTTGGGGCAAACAAATTAAATACTTACAAAGCAAAGTTAGGTTCAACGTTCAAAGCCGATTTAATTATCTTTTACAATGTCAAATCAAATCAATATTGAAAAATTATAGCGACAAACTGATAGGTGCCCTCATTCAAACGAATATGTTATACAATTTTTAACAAAATGAAAACAAGGTAATTTTTTTTAAACTGGCTACACAGATCAAATTTGGAAATCAAAAATTATAATGATTGCATAAGGCATTTAAAAAAGTTTAATTAACCGTGTATATACTTCCACTTAATCCTTTATTTCAGAGAAAAGAACTAATACAGGATAAACCGTTAATAAAAACGGATGATAGGTAAAAATTTATTACCTACTTATATAAGGAAAGTAAAAGTTCGAATTAAAATAATTTGTACTTCTCGGTGACCTATCCCGCTAAAATCGTCCAGCAAAAGGCCATAGGTTAAAGATATCGCCAAAAATTGCTAAGGTAACATTGATGACAACAATAAAAATAAGGAAGTAGATACAGTTTAATATTTAGCGTCGAAAACAACTAGAAAATTTTTAACAGAATTGTACCAAGAGTTTTTACCAAATTTTAATGGAAACTGAGTTATTGTAGGAACAAGAAATAAATACTATTATAAACTGACACCAAATGAGACGGATTCTAATTTAAAAATTTCAATATCTTTTTTTCTGATTTTCAGTCAGGTATTCAAAAAAGAGGCTTAAGAAACACTTTGAGTAATTGTTGATGAGTTAGTTGCATAATAGATTGGCATACTTATCATTTACTGATAAAGATAATCGCGTGTACATAAAAAACAAGTGATACTTTTCGGAGCCATCAGGGGTGGATATCACGATCATTTACAACACAAACTAATTAGGTAATCAAAAGTGCGAAAAGAGTTAGAGGTTTCGTTTCAGTTTCTAAGGTACCTCAAAAACACATCAAGTCACATTTCTTGAAACGCGACCCGAGCTATTTTCATTAAATGAGGAAGACTGGGGGTTCAGGAAATAATGGATGAACAAAAAATATAAACATCATGAAAAGGGTTGACATTGCAACTTGTTTTCTGTTTCTAAAAAGGTTAAGTGTCTAAGGAAAAAAACACATAGAGGGTGTTTTCCCTCTATTGTATTTTCACTTCAACTGTAACTTTTTGCCTTCATGTTATGTTTAAATTATTGATTTGATGTTTATTTTCGTCTTTTTGTACTGAAGAAGGGGATCCATTGATCCCCGAAACAATTGTCTACAGTTTTAAAAAAAATTTATATTGTGTAAAATAAACGTTGTTTTTCAATTGATGTTAACATTTGCACAAGATTTTTTCGCTACTCACAATTATGTTTATTTAAAAAAAACCTCAAATTTGAAACTTTTGAAGCGTTTTTAATGTACTGTAAAAATACCTAGTTTTCAGTTATGTAACATTGAACTTAAAAACTATAGTAAATTAGTATATTGTCTATGCTAAAGTGGGTATCGTCACAAAAAATACTTGCAAACCATCTCAAAGTTTGGCTTGTTAGTCACTTCAGCATTAAGAACAAATTAATCCGTCAATAAGGAAAGAATTCAAATATAAAAGAGAGAAACGCTAGCACTAACCCAAAATATCATTAAATCCTTAACCTTTTCACTCCTGAGTATCATTAATCAAATGTTCAAAGCTCTTTATTAGAGATTTTGCCAACACAATGCACCTACAAATCAGAAATGACCGAAACGTAAATATTATATATTAGCTGATATGCCCGGCCTTGCATGGGTGGACTGTATAAATTCATTTTTTTTAAGTTTTCTCAAAATACATTAATAATTTTGTATATCAGCAATTACCTATCATCCTGGTATCCCAAGCGCATCTTTAATATCCCGGTGTTCCTGGTAATTTTTCCTATCCCGGTACTTTTTCCAATCCCAGTGTTCCAGATATTGTTTAATAACCGGGTGCCTTTATAAAGTAACACATTTGAAACTATAATAAAAGATCTAGTGAACCGTCTCATTTGAAACAATGTTTATTTTTAACTCGTGTTTTCCATGAAAAATTTTTTCCATAAATATCTTAAAATGTAAAATAAAGAGGGGAAAAGTTTGAAATAATTTATTTGAGTCTATTTTAGTGTTTCCACAACTGTTACATCTTTTAAATGGACAATTATCGAGTTTTTCCCATTAAGTATTTAATTTTTGAGGTTTTCATCTCATTTGCAATAGTGAAGTGAAGCAGATCTACTCAGAAGAGAAATGGAGAAATAAGCGTTTTTAGCTATAAATTCGTTAATTACTCGAAAGTATTCGATTTTCGAACTTGGAAAACTTTGCAGTGATAATCGTCGCCTCGAGATACGTATACCGAGTTTTGTCCACGCCTGTGGCGTAATTTAGGAGGAGATTCGTCCTCCGCCCACACAGTCACACATATAACCACATTAAGGTTTATAGAGTACCTCCATTTGCAGTCTCGTTATCTTTCTATCTGCATTGCATCAATCAGAAAAATATAACGGATTAAAAATAAGGAAGCTTATAAAACATACGTCTGCTGCCTGTCTGAAATAAGACAATCTCTCTCATATAGTCGGAACACGTTCGTTGCCATGGAAACTAAACCAATGGCTTTAGTTTGAGATATGCCACTTAATGAGGTGAGGGTAATAAGAGGGTGACAAATAAATTTCACTTGAAATGAAATTAATAATATTTTGAACTGCTGTATGACTGTAAGTGCAATCAAGTTACAATATAAACCCTTTTTTTTATTTAACAAATATGTTTGGTTATTTTATTAACCTCTAATTACAATGCATGGGGGGAAATTTTGTGAATGGCGTGCTTTAGTCTTATCACCTTCTTTATTACAATTAAAACTTGTATGTAATTCATTAAATGTTGGGAAAAAATCTCACTTCAAGTTAAAAGCAATCCAAATGTTATTTGTACGCTTTCAATGCTAATGGACTGGATTTGTCTTTTAGTTTAATTTTTAAACTTAAGTGAATATGAGAGTATTTTTAATTTTAAGGTGATGATGAGTTCTTGAGATGATTTTAAGCTTAATTCCTCAAAAGTATTACTTTTAAAATTGAAAAGTTTTCCCGTTTCATTTGTGTAAAACTTAGATTCAAAACACTACCTTAAATAAAATATGCAGAAAAAAAATCCTTAAATATGACATATTGAGACCGAATGTAAGCGAATTTGTAAGCTATTTTATAATAATATTTTTACTTTTATAATTTTTTAATGATAATTTTAAGGGTTTTTTTTCAATAGAATCAGGTGATTATTACAATCACTACACAAAAATTAAAATGCTTGAAACCCGGACGGGTTGTAATAATACATCCGATCAATATGCAGGACATGGGATTCCATAAAACTTGAAAAGAATAGTGCTATACCTGCCGGGCATATTAGCTACGTAAATCCAAACTTTTTATAAGGTACAGAATAATAATTTTTGTGAACAATGTTAAATATGATTATTTTAAGCCATGGGTGTCTAAACTATGACCGTTTGAGGGCCACATTGCAACGAAAAAAAATTTGCTGGGCCGCACATACAATATTTTTTCAACAAATTGGAATACAAATTTACTCTATGTAGTTTTATTAAAATAAATTAATTTCTTTTTACCATAATTTTAATTAGATATGTATAGGTACATATTTAATTTAAATTTGTAAAAGTTTCATTTAGTTTGGATTCCGTAAAGATAGAAATTAGAAATAATTCAAATTAATGAGATGGATAAATTTGCTTTTGATGAACAAGCAAATTGATATGGGGTTCAATAGACTAGGTTGTAATTCTTAATGCATTTTAAAGATGTTTGTTCACAAATAAAGGTATGCCAAAAGCTGAAGACTTTAATAAAGCATGATGGTGAAAATTAGGATATTTATCGCGGGGTAGGTAACACTGTTCTACACTGAAAAAATTTCCTTGATGAAAATAGTCATTTCTTATAGATTTTGGGTCGCTGAATACGAAAATCCCCATTAAAATTCTCAATTGACTCAGGATTTTCGGGGAACAGCCCCTCCCCCTTTTCACGTTTTTTAACGACTTTATAACTTTGAACTCGATTTTCAGGGTCAAAAAGCATTGCTTTAATCTTTAAATTGCCCCCCAGGGGACAAGAAATGTTCAAATTAATAAAATAGGATAAATTTATAACAAATGGATAGGTTTAAGGGGTAGTTAACCCCCTAAGAATGCAAAAAAATAGCTAAAAATTATAGAGGTTTTTATACGCTATTTTTTCCTCTTATTTTATACGCAATTCACGTTTGAAGGGTCCTAACCCTTCCCCAAGGACCCAAATTTGATGGCAATATGCAGCAATGATTTTTGCTAAAAGCGGTTGAGGTGAGAGCGCCCCCAGAGCACCCACGGAAGGGTTCAATGCCGCACTTAGAGTTTAACTGTGCTGTACAAAAAAAAATTTGAAGCCACTTACTGAATTTCAGCTGATTCTTGTTTAAAATGATCTGCTGAATTCAAATATGACACCCATTTTCCTCCATCACCCTCAGTTTGTAAGGGGATGCCCCCTAATTGTTATCCACAGCCGTGCATCTATTAACATCTTGAAACATGGAATCCTCACTCCCGAAAAACGGTCAGTTTTTAAAGAACTGAAGAGTTTCTACTTAGGATACATCCAAAATATAAGAAAAACGTCATTTGTAATCTTTTCAAAATCATCGATATTAATTCCTGAACTCGCGAGCGCCTTCGGGATTCTGGAAGTCTTCCGAACTCTTCCGCGGGGACTTCTGGGAGGCTAACACCTCAACCGCTTTTAGTAAAAATTATTGCTGCATATTGTCATAAAATTTTGGTCCTTGGGGAAGGGTTAGGACCCTTCAAACGGGATTTGCGTAAAAAATAAGAGGGAAAATAGCGTATAGAAACCTCTTTAATTTTTAGCTATTTTTTGTATTTTTAGGGGGGTAATTACCCCTTAACCCTATCCATTTGTTATAAATTTATCATATTTTATTAATTTGAACATTACTTGTTAACTGGGGAGCAATTTGAAGACTAAAATAATGCTTTTTGACCCTTAAAATTGAGTTTAAAGTTATAAGGTCGTCGAAAAACGTAAAAAGGGGGAGGGGCTGTTCCCCGAAAATCCTGAGTCAATTGAGAATTTTAATGGTGATTTTCGTATTCAGCGACCCAAAATCTATAAGAATTGACTATTTTCATCAAGGAAAAAATTTTGAAGGTCAAATTTGTAGAACAGTGTAATCTTTATAAAACTCCAGTAAAGAAACATTCCCAAATTTTTCTTTGAATGTCGCTTTGCAGTTCAATGCATTCTATTTGAAGGTAATTTATTTACTTCTAGAGAAAATGGGGTAAAAATATGTTGAAATGATCTTCATTTTTTCGAAAATTTTGAAATCTACTTTCAAACTCTTGGATTAAATCACAAATTAATGCAGCATATATTTTGTGCAATTCACAGGCTTCTGTGCAGCCAAAGTACTGCTGAAATGTGTCATATTTTACTTTTATTTGATTGTGCCAAAATGTCAACTTTCTTTCAAACGCTGTTATTGTCTGGATTCTGGAACATATATTAATAAATTGATTTTTTCCTTTGAAGTCTCAAATTTAAACCATTAAAATGTTCTGTTAAGTCTACTAAAATAGCTAAATCTAAAACCCAATCTTCGTCTTTAAATTCAGTCACAGGGGGTTCCCCTTTTGTTTCCCTAAATATTTTTTTTCAGTTTGAATCGATTTATATGAAAAATATTGCAATCATTTATTTTTTAAAAATAAATATGTGCTAAATATTTTCATAATTTGCGTTTGGGCCACATTTTAAAGGCTTTTGGGCCGCATGCGGCCCGTGGGCCGCACTTTAGACAAGCATGTTTTAAGCAATATTTTCTTCACTATGAAAGACGCTGTGAAAATACATCGCTAACTGCATTCAGTGGCGGATCCAGGATTTGGTTTTGGGGGGGGCTAAGAATTTTCATAATCCAATTGAATCTGCTTGTTATTGGTAATACGGAAAAGGTAGTGAATTATCCTACTCAAACCCCTAAAAGGGGGGTCCTCCCCCAGAAAATTTTTGGAAATTTAAGTCAAAAACCCTCCTTTTTCTTCTCGTTTTGGTATTCCTCATCCGAATTTCGGATATACATTTTTAGCGTTTTGACAAACTTAGTAAAATGTTAGACGTTTTGGGGGGGCTTCAGCCCGAAAGCCCCCCCCGTAGATCCGCCACTGACTGCATTTCACATTCACGATATGTTTTAACAACTACTAATCCCCTATTCACGTCATTTAGAGATAATGCTCAAATCCGAGCGAAAACACCTCAAAGAAGGAAGGAAAACCAACTCACGTCATGATGACCAGGATTATCTTAGAAGTTCAAGGAATGGATTAGACTCAACTGTCACACCTCCCTAAAGTAACGTCAGTCTTAGTGGTTTTGAAAACAAGGGAATTACGTAATTCTTTAATGCCTCTGAACTCGAATAGGACGATTTCAGCTTCTTAAAACAAGTTTTAAGCATACTCATCTTTTTGTTACATGAGTTTCTCGTTTATTTCCTATATTCATACACACATATCCGAAGAGAACGTGGGGAAAAACATGTAATACAGGTACTTGGGTTCCAAGTGCTCTTTTAGATACTGTGCTCTAAAGTATCTAGAACAAGATTGTAGCATCTAAAGCTGGAATCTTCTTATTATGGCTCATAATGTTATGTTCGGCAGTATACTCTATTTACTCTGCATGTGTGCCCCGTCCACAAATTTGTTTGTTTGGATAGCAGTCAGCTCCAACTTATAAATTTTTAGACAAATAATTGCAGTCAATGTAAAAAAAATATTTTACGTGTCTTTTACATTCATCCTTCTGAAATTTATATTCAATAATAAACCCTAGGTAACCAAAAAAAGTAAAAATATACAAGTTTTGAAATGGAAAAGTATCTACAGAGAAAGTAGCTAAGTTTTCGCCCTGACTCTTTAATGGGGTTTTGCCACCGTGAACCCCGAGACATTTTGAAGTATTAAATTTCGCCCATGGTCTAAAAATCGTGATAATTGGCACTGCAGTCTCTCATTGCTCCTGGGAATTTTAGTTTACCCTCTAGTGAGCGGATCAAGGTGTGCGTTTTTGACCACACTTCGTGATTTTGAATTGTTTTCAGTTAGCCTAACTAAAGCCTTGGATGAAACTACGTTACTTTAGTGACATGAGTTCAATCGTTCGGTAAAAGCGCTACTCTCTCCTAACAGTGAACAATGAATATTCGTGTTTTTAATAATAACATTAATTTAACAATGATTTCGCTAATACTTATATCATATCCAAACTGTTACCTCCTTCACTGATCAGGGTTACTTGATTTAAATCAAAAATGTAAAACTACCACAATTTAATTAAAAATTTATTTGTATGCTTTAAAAATGGTTTAAGATTATTTGCATTACATTTTTTTAACTGCTAGATATGTAACTGGGAGACATAGGTTAAAGTTACTCTACATAAAATAGCCTGCAATTTCAAGATCGAATTTTAGCTACTAATAACGAAAAGGGGTAAATAGCAGGGTTTAAAATCTTATTTTTTGACCTGGTATCAACTTTTTAAAATACAAGTATGTGGAGGATTCTTATCGAAAGCTTGTTTTTACAATTTTAGACATGTTTTCCAAATAAAATTTTCAAATACAAAACCACAAATAATACAGCTCTGTTATCAGTGGCATGACTGTCAATAATTAATTACTTAACTTTCTTTTTTATCACTAATTAATTATAATTTTAAAAAAAATAAACACACACAAATTCCTGGAGCAAAGTTAATATACTTCAAAGATTGGTTTTAATTTTTACACAAAAATGAGACATGGTGTTTTAAGTAATCATTGTCACAATTTGTTTTCAAACCTAATATTAATAACAAAATTTGGCAAAAATAGTCTGCCTATACCCACCCGGAAGCACAGAGCAAAGCCAGCCCCGTGTGCACCACACTACCCTATCCGCTACCTCACGCACCACCTCCTTGGCATCCGCCGAAAGAGGAAAATAAAAAAACCTCAACGAGCAAGAGCTCTTCTTTTTCGGCGGGCGAAAAATTCTTCTGCAGCGGCGGACCTGTGAATGAACGTCGGCGGTCAACGACTTCCTCTGCTCGCTGTTGGAAGCGAGCATCGCGAGCAAGAGTTCCACGTAGTACGCGCGGTAGGTAGACAAAAGGATGGGATGGAGCGAGCGAAGCCCCGATATTGGGAAGTCATCAACCTCGTTTCCGTCTGGAGCGAGGGCGGGCGGGTTCATGCATTATTAATCCAATCATGCGAATCCTTCGAAATCAGTACGGTTACATCTCTCACCTCCACACGAAGTTCTCACGCACACACAGACGACATTTATAAACAGTCATATTCACAACCACCAGCGTCGGTGTTAAATTCTTGGTCGAAAAACGATTCAACCCATCAGACAGTCAGCGAAAAACTAATCTAACTAACTAAACTAACTGCAACTTAATAGAGACAATAAAAAGCTACGAATTAGCCAAGAAAATCCATCTCACCTTAAATTAATTACATGTCCCACGTTGATTGAAAAGGTATCTCGCGATTTTTTCTATTCAGATTCGTTTTATTCCTGTTTTGAAAGCGCGTTTACACCAAGACATGGTGAAGGTTCACGAGCAAAATCAATTTGTAACACTCCAAAACACAGTGACCATTGGTCGCAGTGCAAGGGCTCCTGTAGCCCCCCATCACAAGTCATTAATCAATACTAAAGTCACGTTTTTAAAGTCTCCTCTTTTGTCGAGTGAGCGGGACTTATTTCCTAAAGATTATTAACAATTTTTAACATTGATTTAATAAACAGGATGGTCAAGAAACAAAGATAAAACTTCAATTTAAAGACGTTGTTATCCAAGCCAAGTTGCACGTCAAGTGGTGATCCTACCGCAATGATGGGTATCCTCGAATAACCGGGTTTTAAAATAGTTATTAAGTAAAGGTGTTTGTGCCAACCATTTGATTTGTTAAAACTAGGTTTTTGATACATCCCAGCATGGTCACAAGTGATTTCAAAGGCGTGTTATAAAGATATTCCCGTAAAGTTTGGTGATTTTCTTCAAGAAAATTCTTAAGGTTCTGTATAAAAGAGTATAATTAAGTTGGCACCTCATGCAGAGGAAGAAATTAATCTCAACGAAAGGGCAAACACCAACTAACGTACACCCATTACCATACATTTGTAATAAAGATAACAAGGAGAAAAAAACTTTTAATCAACTTTTTCTCTCATCAAACGTTTTCCTAATTGCTTCATAACTCGGGAGATCCTTGATCATTTCCAAAGATTACAGCCCCAATGTAAATACAGTTTAATGACACTGTTTCGCTACTGGTCAAGCAACGCCGGTAGGCACGCGACAGAATTAGCATAAATATTTGAATTATTTTGACACGCATGAGTAGATGTTGTCCAGCCTTGAAATTGGGTCAAGAACACGCGAATCAGAACGGTCAGATCAACTCTCCTCTTTCTCCGTTACATGTAGCTAACATTGTGGCCCCCTCCTAAATGAAAAAATATTGATCAAAAAAGTATTTTAACTTTTAAAATTTTCATGTAGAAGTTTATATAAACCTGAATAGGGTGTATCAAACGAATTGCGAAAAAAAAAATGAATGAATCATTAAATGAATAAATTTAGGTTTAATTTTTTTTGCGATTTCATTACTCAAAAGAGAACGTTTTTGAAGGATAGGGATGAAAATGCTGAAAGTCTCAATTCGTGATGTAAAATAAAACCAATATAGTGGTTGTTGTGATTATTATAATTTTTAAGAAAAGTTATAATGATTTACAATGAATAATATATAGTTAGTATAGTATATTATAGTATAGTATTAAGATATAGTACAATTTTATACCGACAAATGTAGTGCATAAGATCAGCAAACAACAAAATTTATATAAAATTAGAATAAAAGATGATTAAATAAAAACATTACAATTAATGGAACTGGACTGGGAATAACATGGAATTTAAAGAGAGATCTAAAGATAATATGATAATTTTACATACATGAACAGTTAAAAAACATCTGTAGTTTTCCTCAGTTTTATTTGCATACTGATTCAACAACATTAGATAAGTTTGATAATTAGAATCGAGAATAGATTTATCGGTATAAGGATTTAAAAAAAAGAGATAATGGCGAGTTTCTCGGAAAAACTTAGGAAATGGTATAGGAAAGTGAGACTTCTCTATGGATAGAGAAAAATGAAAATGATTCATGTATGAATGAAAACACGGGCCAGATAAAAAAAAATCCTCTGAAGGTGAAGGGCCGGATGCGGCGCGTGGTTTGGTAAAAACCCAACTCGGGATAAAAGCGTATCACTCCAGAACAGTCGAAATGAGCGAAGTAATACCAGAGAAAAGGAAGATGTTAAGGTAAGGAGAAATTCCTTCCATTTCTTGGACCTCGCATCAAGTAAACAACATGAGAGCTTTATGAGTAACGCCCGGATGAGAGCAGCTGAGCCGTCGAGAAGATAGTCCGTGTTTAGTCACTCGGCTCTGTTTTGCGACCACCTCATGCATTATGCAGGTGGTGCTGATGCTTTTTACACGCTCTGGACAAAAAAAAGCGAGAATCCACATCAATACGAAATATATGCCAGAGAACTGAGGTGGAAAAAATACACGCAAAAGGGGGGGATAAAATAGCGGGGGATGAAGATCAGTCCGACACGAGCAGATACAGGAAGTGGACATGACTCTCCATAAAAAAAGAAATAGTGCAAATGACTTCTCATTTAAATGCAAGGCGTGAGTGCAAAAAGTTTGGTGCCAGTCATTTTTGAAAAAAATATCTTACATGTAAAATAATGAACGGGCATAAAAAAGTATGAGGCTAAGAATAACACGTTTCTACCCTCAGAAAAACCAAAGGAATATAGTACTACATTCAGAAGCCTGGTGTAATGGTAGTGCTTCGCACTCAAACGTCAAATGCCCGGGTTGGGCGAGGCAGACAGCCTTTTATCACTCCGGGGTCAGTAAAAATAGGACCAAGTTCGCTGGGGGAAACGGGGCTAAACCTTTTACCTGGGTACTCCCTTTAAGTATCCCCTTGTTTTATACATAATACATTTATTGGATATTCTTAAAAATTGCACATCCTTTAAGATATTAGCATTCTTAGATATAGCACATCCCTAAGACCATTTGAATTTTCTTTAATTCGTTCACATTTTGTCTCACTCCTCCTTTCTTTAACAAGGATAATACCAGTTTTTTTATGGTTTAATTCCCAAACAAGCTAAACTGTTAAAAAAACACATCATGCAAAATATGTTCGCTTTCCTATGGAATAAAAGTATACTCCACACATATAACGATGAATAAAAATTTAACCTACAAATCATGATGTCACCAGGAGTTTAACATAAGCCTATATTACCACCGAAATACATTAACCCATTTTTAAGTTTTACGCCACCGACACTCAGTGTGTGTGTGAAGCAACTGACAGCTGGTCAACAGACAACAAGAGATCCCAATAAACTTCTCGATGGCTGTTATTCCAAGGATGCCTAGAGGGTAGTGCAATGACAAGTCCGTTTGGAGCGACACGGATTGTGGAAATTTGCTGGAAGAGTTGACGTCGTGTCTGCCACTTCATGCGACTGTTTGATTTGGTGTCAAGTCAAGCAAACCTTCCACCAATACATTTATTTATTAAGGAGAACAACAGAATGGAGTGCATGAAGATGGTATAAAAAAAAGTCGAAGAAATTATGCTTGAAATGGTTGTTTTTAAGATTACATTTTAGGTTTTCAGAAACATGCGAAAGAAAATGACAATTTGAGTATCTAGACTCGAAGTTTAACTCAAGTTTATAAATCAAGAGGTAATCTGAAAACGATGAAAAGTCGGTAAAACAAATTAATTTAAATCCATCAACATTTTCAGTCCTAGTCGCCCCAAATTTCCCATGTGATTCAATGGTAATCTCGGGCGGCTTAGGATTGAAAGAGTTAAGAGGCAGTATGGGAATTCGATGGGATGGAGTAGATTATTTTCAAAGTACTATCATTAAAACAGTTTCCTTAGAGACAAAATTCTCATGCTCAACTAAGAATACAAAAGCTATCTTTTATAATACTAGTTAAAGATACAATGTTTGACTAACTATATACAATGTTATGCTAAAATGGGTTCTTCAGCGAATCAAAACAAAATAACCATTCAAACCAGAGCGCGTCTAATAGTCTCTAAAGGTCACGAGCTAGTAGTTACGAGATTCCAAAAATGGAGCCACGGTGGGGCAATTATCTCTAATACCGTGTACCTTTTCGGGTAATTTATATAACTCTCGGCCATAAAATCTCCAAAAAACCCAGACACACGAAAAAAAAAAACCGGCCACCGTTGCAACAAAGTTACAACCACGTATATCCCAACTCTTTTTTTTTGGCCAGCATTCAACTATCGATTCCCTGAGAGCCATCTCTCCGGCGGAGGTCGAAAAAGCACCCAGGGAGGATTTATTCCGCTCTCCTCCCACTTGAAATGAAAAGAGCGATTTCGAGAGATGTGGAAGTTTTTTATTATCATTACTTTTTTTGTCGTCGGGTCTGAGCTATCCATCGTCGTTTCAAAAGGGGAATCGGGAGTTTAATCAAGGAAATGAAATTATCGCTCGGTACACTAGATGCGTATTGACAGCCCGGGTGAAATATACTGGCTGAAGTCGACACTGAAAAACAGGGGGAAAAACAGTTGACAGTGTAATTTTGCTACATAGGATTGGATTTTAGATTGTTTTTTTTTTTAACAAAAGGCCATGCTATTATCCTTATTTCGTCCTGGGTGGCTTTTAAAGTCCATAAATTACGGTTAAGCGAATCTGGTTTCGACCATAATTTTACTTTAAAGTGGCTTCTGTTCAGTAAAAGCACTTGTATCAGGGATGTTGCACCACATTGAGCATTTTGTAGCAGTTTTTGTAGCAGCGAAATTTTAAATTTGTAGCAGTTTGTAGCAGCTAAATTCAAAAGTTGCAGCTGTTTGTAGCAGCTAAATTTAAAATTTGTAGCAGTTTGTAGCAGCTTAATTTAAAATTTGTAGCAGAATAAACCATTTTTGTAGCAACCAATTTTAAATATTGTAGCAACTTATCTTAATTTTGTAGCAGGAACAGGAAAAATCAATATTTTGCAACAACCAAAATTAAAATCCATAGCAGGGTTAATAGTCCTTGATACTAAAATATACTGATAATTTATACCAACTATTAATCTTAAAACTATGCATGATTAAGTAAACTACTAAAAATTCATAAGACGAATTACGCAAAAAACAGGTGTTTGAACAGCTAGAGATGTCTAAGCAAAATTGCAACCTTTTTAAGGTACAGTCGGCTGCAAAAAAATCGAAACAGAGACGATTGTGAGCGATTGGTTGGGGTTAGAAGGATACTGTAAACTCCAATTCTCATGATTTAATGTCCTCTTTAAAACAAACTATAATTTAAGTCCTTAAGGGGCCGTCTACATATTAAACAAAGCACCAACTTTCGTTTTTCCTATGGGTGACATCAAATATTATTCCTGTTTCTGAAAGAGCACCCCCTAAAACCCCCAAAAACCAAGTATTGTGGTGTTTGACCCACAAACAAAGCCAGGAGTGGGGGTTGAAGTTCGTCGAATTTACGTTGAAATGTCGTTCTTTAAGGTGGTAAGGTGGTTCTTAAGGTTGATCACGCGGGACTGATGGTTGTAAGGATCAAAATCGAGAATTCAACGTAAAATTCTCGATTTTGATCCTTACAACCATCAGTCCCGCGTGATAAAAATCGAGAATTCAACGTAAAAAACGAGATTTCAACGTAAATTCGACGAACTTCAACCCCCACTCCTGGTTTTATTTGGGGACCAAATGGCATGAAAATTGGTTTTGGGAGGTTTTAGGGGGTGCTCTTTCAGAAACAGGAATAATCTTTGATGACACCCATAGGAAAAACGAAAGTTGCTGCTTTGTTTAATATGTAGACGGCCCCTTAAGGACTTAAATTATAGCTTGTTTTAAAGAGGACTTTAAATCATTGAAATTGGCGTTTACAGTATCCTTCTAACCCCAACCAATCGCCCACAATAGTCTCTGTCTCGATTTTTTTGCAGCCGACTGTACCTTAGAAAATTTACCATTTAAAAATAGGAACATCTACAAATTCAAAAAAAGAGAAAAAAGTACCTTCACAAAATAGATTTAAAAACCTCTGATAAGTCATTTTATCTTAAATTAAAAGTTAAATGGTAATTTTGAACAAACTTTTAATTAATTTTTGATGTTTTTAAAATAATTTAATTGTTTATTATAATAGTTTTTAATACAATTTTTAATTTTAATAACAAAAGTGCCAAATGCAAGGTTCATACAAATTTTCAGAAATCAAAACCAAGGAGTTTTCAAGGAGTGTTTTAAAAAATTCAAGGAGTACTTTTTTACTTAAGAAAGACAAATTTTTACACAGCTTCAAACACACACTATGCCAATTATATTCCTGAATCAGGTTTTAAAACCACTTTAAAAGTCAAAATGTAACTAAAATGAAATAAAATAAAGGAAATTAGTTGACAGAATTTTTATTTTTTAAGTAATATTATTAAATTGCAAAAACTATACTGTCAAAAAATTTTATTTAAGTAGAGCAAAAAAGTAAGAAATTAGTAATTTTGAAGGTATTTTTATAATCTTAAATCAGATAAAAAACATTTTGTTATAAAGCGACCTTTCAGTAAAAATTTACAACTTGAAAAATCCTCTTAAGTTGAAAATATACTGACTTAAATAGAGAAAATATAATCTTGTTAGACTTCTCAGGCTGCTCTGACCAAAGTGAAGTTGTTTTTTCTGCACTGCCGTTAAAGCTAACTTTAACAGACGTCCGTAGGAAAAGTAGTCCCGGAAAAAACGGAACTATCGCGAAAAATCGCTATTTTCCCGATTTCCGGAACACCCGACTTGTGGGCTTATGACCACGGTAAAATTGTTTTTTCTATTTCGCAATACTGACGCAAGACGAAGCCAACTTGAATCGGCACCTGCGGCCGTCCACGAAAGTCACGGGAAGAACGGAAGACTCTGCAAAAAAAAACGAAAAAATTGCTATTTTTCCCGACCTCCGGAACACGGGACTAGTGGGTTTCGGACCACGGTAAAGTTTTTTCTACATCGCTAAAACGACGCAAGAAGAAGCCAACTTGAATCGGCACCCGTAGCCATCCACGAAAGTCGTGAGAAGAACGGAACACTCCGCAAAAAAACGAAACTAACGCGAAAAATCGCGATTTTTCGACTTTTTAACAAACTGACTTAACGCAGCAAACTGAGCTGACGTCATCGGTTTTGGTTTTGAATTCAAGTGGTAGAAATGTGGAAAAGATTCCATAGACGATTTGAGTTTTTTCCCCAAAGGATGAAGGTATTCTTCGCATGAGAGGAGAGTTTGATAATTCGATTTCAAGAAAATCGTTAATTGGCGCAGTTTTGGCGCAATTTTGCTCAAAATACGGTTTTTGTAGCAGTTTAGCACATGAATTAGGATTTGGCGCAGTTTGGCGCAATTGGCGCAGCCGCAACATCCCTGACTTGTATCCAGACAATTTTTTAAGAAAGCAACTAATTCGACAGCACAAGCAAAGAAAAATCTAGTTTTCCCTCGTTATAAAAAAAAATAAGAAAATGTACATATAATATATTAATATTTGAAATGGGGCTCACTGTGGTCTAAGGGCCAACCGAAAATACAGTGTCCAAAAAACAAGGATAGTTTTTAATTTTAAGCACAATGCCAGTAACTACCCTAAGATCAAATTTCCCTAACAATGATTTAGTAGGGTACAAATGCCCCTCAAATAATGGAGCTCCACATACATTCAGTAAAAGCATATCATATTTACAGGTATTCCAAGCTTTTTAAATCATGCACAAGGATATCAGGTATATCGGTTTCTTTACAAATAAGTGGGAAAACTTTACTTAATGCTTCTGACATGGACGTTTCTGTCAGTTTTCCAAATTAATCTCGAACTCCATCATCAACAAAGAGCCCCCCGTTAAATTATTGTTAGAGAACTTGATCTCGAAGCATATATCCCCAATTCTATTGATTCTATGACATGATGTCATCGAGATATACAGGGTGTTTCATAACTTCTGGGAGGTAGGACGCAACCAGAATCATCTAAATATGGAGGGGGTCGGAAATGCACCCCTAACGAGCTAGGGGTTTTTATAAGCGGGAATGAGGTATTTGCATGAGTGAGGGATTTGCTTGATTTTATACTTTTTTGATACATTATGGTTTAAAACTCCTAAATTTCTGATTTTTAAGTTCAAAAATTTGTTTCAAATAATTTAAAATTCAATTTTATTTTTGCCAAAACGTCAGAAAAGTCACGTCATCAGAAAACGGGCTTCTATTGGATGTGACATCACAGCGCATGAAAACCATTGTGTTAACTGTTTTCACGTGATCAGAAAACGGGCTTCTATTGGATGTGACCTCACAGCGCATGATTTGTGATTCGAAAGTGTTTTCGCGCCCAAACAATAAACGAAATTTCAAAAATTTATATCTCAGGAACTAGGTTACGAAAATACTTGATGTAAACGTCATTCTTCATGGTTTTTTATCTACTATTTTAATAAAATTTAATCTCAAAACGTGAGAATACCTCATTGGAAGTCGTAGAATTATCTGTGGGAATTGACACGTATCCTTTTAAGATCGAATTAAAACCATCGATTCGGGTATTTACTCCATAAAACCAATTGAAGAGCTGAAATTTCAGCTCCTCAATCGGTTTTTATGTAATAAATGTCTTAATCGAACGAGTTTGCTGGCTTTAATCCAATCATAAAAGGTTGCGTGTCAATTTCCACTGTGGATTATACAACCTCCCATGCCGACCGATGGGGGTGCAATTCCGACTCCTATTCCTAGGTGATTCTAAGTCATCTAGGTGTGCTCTACCAATCCTAGACGTTATGAAACACTTATCTGAATCTCCCTGTATCGAACTGAGATTTGTATCCTTATTGTTAAAATTACTAACTATACCTATAATTTTTGGACCCGACAGGGCGAACCGCTACACTCGCATGCAACAAAACATTCAATATTCCACATCCAATCAGAAAGGCGTTCACTTTCGCGCCCACACAACAGAAAACCATCAGCATCGTCAAACAGTAGCCTTGAGACGAGAGAGAGATCATTGATTTATGCCGATCGTATCAGCTGAAAACAAAGCGGTCGGAGGCGTCGTTATTGTCCGATAGGTTCAGAAACATCCGCCATCGCTGCTATTTGAATGGACTATCAACACCGCCGTGTCTGCATGAAAACAAACATTTAATGTTGGCTTACTAAATGAAACGTAGTGGAATGAGTATTGGTTCAATTTTATTAAACATTTACTAAAAACAATGGGGCAATTTGAAATAAATTTCTAATTTATAAATGGAAGACTTTGGAGTAATGCGATCTAAAACTGGCTCCTCTAAGAGTGGAAAGCTTTAGTTTAAGACAAAGTTTGTCCAAATTGGTTCAGGGGTTCGGGCTAGCGGCCGGTCGAAAGAAAACTCCCCATAGATTTAACATGGAGGCAAAACGAAAAGAAAGCATAATTTTAAAATGGAAGATTTTGAAGGAACGTGACCTATAATTGGCTCATCTAGGGGTGGAAAGCTTTCGATCAAGACCGAGTTCGTCCAAATCGGTGCAGGGGTTCGGCCTGGCGGCCGGCCGAAAGAAAAAAGCAATTATAATATTTAAGATATTACGGCTCTAACGTATTAAAAAAACTTAGAAAGATGATACGACCGGAATAAACACTAAAGCAAGGCCTGCGAGCTATGGGTTGGATAACCTGGTTATTTACAAAAGGAGACACGACAGCAAAGTACAAAACAAGATCTACTTTCATGACATAAGAGCCGAAAATAGAAACAGCTATAACTCAAAACCAAAACATACCTTTTCGTAACCATACCGATATCCTCGAGGCAATACAACGCCCCTGCCGCATCCAAATAAAGCAACAGGTTTCTAAAGAATGGAAGGCGAGGTAGTTCCAGAAAGAAAAAAAAACGCCGCAAGAGTTAGTAGCACAAGACACCGGATACTCTCAAGGGTTGGATTTAACACTTTGCACTTTCTCTAGCTTCAACTAACCTGGATCAAGAGTCTGTCAATGACAAGGTCCACCAATAAAATCCGACAACACACTGAACTATTGTTATTATCCATGCGGTTCACAAGGAGGCCTTCATCATCCAACAAGGAAGAACATCATAGAGGTCCGTCCCACACACGAGGAATGAACATTCTGCGAAGAAGCCACCCTCCAGAAAATCTGAACTCATCTCGCCCCCTGAAAAGGGCCCCTTCCAACAGGAGGGAGGACCCCGGGCTCTAGCAGGTGGCGGCGCACGCGAGATCGATGCTGCCATAAACATGCGAGTAGGAAATGATAACGGGGTCTCCATAAAGGGGCCCACCTGAGGGTCAACGACCACCCTGCTGCCTTTTGTTTCCTCCACAACTCACCCGATGAAGAAATTTAGCAGCTTGACATCGGCCATGGCACGCAGGGCCGCCATTCGCTTGATAACTAACTACACTGCAGATGTCCACAGACTACGCCTGGATGAACCACTTCGGGTTTTTTTATCTTATCAATAAAAAATGAATTCAATTAGTATCAATCCGATGGCGGTTATAGCCCTGCCCCAGAGAGCTAGCGCCTTTCGCCTCTTTGTTTAAGCACGGAAAGAAACTTTTTTTTTCGACACAGTGTCTCTTCTTGATATACACTTAACTTATCATAAAATACTTTGTTATACCCCCGTCCACATTTGGTAAAAAAATTATTCCAACGAAATTTTTTTTAAAGGGATTTTGGAAATGCGACTTAAATAACTCATTTTCGGTCAGCCCAGCGGGGATAGTGCCCCCCCCCTTGGATGCACGCCTGTACTTTACTTCTAAAGTAAAAATCCAAATCTTGACTTTATCTCAAATTAACTTACGGTGGCTCAGCACGATGGCCAGTTTTATATGGCTCCGTTTACTTGGCGGGGTTCAATAAGCGAACAAAAGAAATCCCCTCCTCTGAAGGGGGTGCTAAGAGAAACCCCCTAACCACACAAAGAGATGGGGGATTATCTCATCTCCCCATATGGCCCGAAGCAGGAATGTTCTGTCGGTTTTAAAAGTTTAGCTGGGCCCTAAAGGTATTGTTTAGAAGCAGTAGTTTTTAGTTTTTTAAAATTTCATTTCCTAAAAATTAAATAATCTTATCTATTTTAAACACACTAACGTAGCAAAGAAATTGCATGAATACATGTTTTAATACAGTAAAAGAAATTGAAATAAAAGTCTAAAAGCTGTATCACTACCGTTGTTGTTTACTCAGTTCCATCTTTCTTCATGTTTACCAGTTTAAAGGGAACACAGAAGAGAGAAATGAAGAAAATTCCTCGCATTTACGGGAACAAAAGCACACGAGAAAACAGGAAATTCGCAGGAGCGTGAAATCCGGGATACTCCGCTGTAGTCCCAAGGAATCGATTTCAAGGCAAAAGCAGAGGGTAAACAACAACCCCATATGGTTCGAGCAGCGCATTATGTCTACTGCATTTCAGATTGAACGCCTCCACCGAACGCAGGTGGCACTATCCAGAAAACAAACTATCCCCTTCCTTTGTACGTATAAATAAAAAGCTTTACTATGTATCCCTATTCCTCAGCTCACGATACATAGTTAAACGGGGGCATTTTATTTATACCCGAAAGAACCAAAAAGTGGATAAGAATTGGCACCCCGCCAGAAACAGAGGGATCAAAACAACACACTGCGCCTTGCTCCTTCTGTTCCATAGGGTAGTCGATACCTACCCCTTTCTCTCTGCGGAAAGGTTACCCCTTTTATTTCGAAGCGAGAGAGGATTTCTAGGGCACCTACATGTTTTTGTGGGTAGGAAGTAGGGTAGAAGAAATAAGGGCAGACGGTAAAAAAAATCCCTGCGGTAAAAATAGATGGGGATAAACGTTGTTGTGAGAAACGTCAACATGATTGCAAAAGACATCAATGCGGTGCGCTGACGGGAACGAACCGAAGATGTGCTTTATCATGCCGAAGAAAAGCGTGAAGAAACGTTTTCGGAAAACATGGTTGCGAAAACGTATCGAGAGATGCATGTTCGAGAAGCTTCCGAAACCTTAACTAGTAAAATTTTACACGCTTGCTTTTATGAATAGACATGTCGTACATAAACTCGTGTCAAGAGAAGGAGGGAATTAAAAAAAATCCCCGGAGATCTAAAATCTATAACTTCAAAGCCTTCGTCTCACAATAAATTGAAGTTCTTCCAAAATTAAACGAAATCGACTGTCTTTCTGCACAAATCTTTAACATATCAAAGCAATAACTTACTCTCTAAAACTCCTAAAAAAAGATATTACTGACTGTTTTCGTCAAGTAACCAAGGTGGGTGAAGTTCATATTTCAGTTCAATTCGATTTATATAAACAAGGAAAGATACAAAAAACCCGTGAGTGTAATTTTGTATTATATATCTATGCCCTTTGCATATCTACAAAACAAGGGGTCGATTGTGTATTCTTACAAGTAATTCCTTCAAACAAACATAGGCTTCAGAGTTCAGAGAAAATTAAACAACGTTTATTGCACGTCGTATAAAAGTTTTAAAAAGTACAGTGTTTCGGGGATGCTTAGATCCCCTTTTCAGCTGACGAAGGGGATCTAAGCATCCCCGAAACACTGTACTTTTTAAAACTTTTATACGTGCAATAAACGTTGTTTAATTTTCTCTGAACTCTGCGTATCCTTGCACGGTGGATTCTTTTACTCAAACATATGCTTATTTAGAGGAAGGACGAAATTCGGACTGTGCCAAAACGATTTAAGACCGCGTTTTTTAAAGTCAAGTTTACAAAAATGTTTGGGAGAGTAGCCTCAGGACTCTTTTATTCAGTTTCTTTAATTAAGTTCATCAAAAAGCATATCCTACCCCAAAAAGTTTTTAAAAAGCTACATTGAACTTATTGATAACGCTAGAGAATGAGGCTTAGGAATATATAATTTTGGTTCCTCTTCCCCGGTGCAAAAAAAATATCTATATACGCCACTGCCTTTCAAAACATCCTAACAACACATCCAATTCAAGACGCAATCATTGCACATAGCATGAGATAATGACGAGATTTTTCAAATAACTCAGAATAAACATCACCGTCATCGATCGTAAGTCACGTGTATGTGATTCAATAACCCATCACAAGGAATTCCTAGAAGACGACGAATTGCACTTCCAAACTGCAATCCATCCACCGAATCGGAGTGAATTTAAACGGCCCCAAAGGTGCCAAAACATCCCACGAGACGGCCGGTGGAAACATCAGAATAACAAAGCCCGTCGTGCCCATGAACCCGTATCCTACTTAGCCGCAGTAATCCTGTGATTGCCGAGCCGGACAAAACGTGTCGTTTTTATCCGAATGCACATCAAACGAGCCGCGCTGGGGACATCAAAAGTAGCGGCGGGATAACCTGCGCGACACGCGGCGAGTATAATTGAAAGTCTTCCTGTGCGGATATCGAAGAGAGACAGATAACTGATCAAGAGATCCATCAACAATAGAGTTGGTTTGAGTATGTGAAGGGGAAACCATTCTACTTGATATCCTATAGGTATCCAATATTCATAGGTTGTTGGGATCTCAAAAATATCGAGATTTTGGATAAGTATGCGCGGTGAACTGTTGTCAACCTGAGTCCCAGAGACCCACTAAGTGAAAAATAAGGGTCCGAAAGCAAAAAAAAATTGAGTCCCTAAACTTTTATGCGAAATACATGTTATTGAAACAAAGGAACTCAATAATATTCCACCCATTATTAGAAAATAAAAGGATTTATTTATTCTTACAAATTTAATCTCTTTGGAGAAGTCTTTTTGTTTGTGCACTATATCATTTCTTTTGAACCTGGCACTTGCCAAGAAGATATCATTAAAAATTATTTATCTCAGTTTCACCCAATTAGGGGACATCCATAAATTACGTGAGGTCAAAAAGGGGGGGAGGGGTTTGGAAAAATCTCACCAAATCTCACCAAGGGGGAGGGGGGTCGATTAAAATCTCACGTCAACTTTTTAAGTTAGAAATTATACGATTTTCTTTTCTTTAAGTATGAGAAAGGAAATACAAACAGATAAGATACTTCAAATTATTTTTAATAAGTTGTAGGTAAATCTCACTTTTGTCCAGCAAAATCTCACCAAGGGGGAGGGGAGTCCAGATTTTGGAAAAAACGCCTCACGTAATTTATGGATGTCCCCTTATTTCTTAGGCTTGTCTTTACTCTTTTCATGCAGTAGAGGCCTCTTTCAGCTACAGCAAAAGCTTACGGAAATAACTTTGCATTGCAAGTTAGCCGGTTTAGCGAATTGGGGAAATTCTCACTGTAATCAAGGGATCCTCCACATTCAGCCCGTAGGCCAAATCCAGCACGCGAATCATCAATTTGTGGCCCACAATCTATACTTCCCAGAGTATTTCCTATAAAAAATCACAAGTTATCGCGGGAAAAATAGTAAAATCACGACTTCTCGCGAAAGTTTCGTTCTTCTCGCGTTCTTACTGCAATGCAGAAAAAACAACTTTGCCATGGTCAGAAGTCAACAGGTCTGATTTGCTTCTAGAAGTTGGGGCGAAATTGCATTCCTTGTCCGAAATCGTATTTTTTTTGCGTCTTTTCTTTCAAAATTTTCCGGGTCCCAAGGACCCGATATTTTGCCGGAGTTGCGCCCCGGTCTCGCGAATTTGCATAAAAAACCAGCAATAACGCGTAAACACGAACCCTGACAGTATATCTCGATACGGTTTTGTCCATCATTAATTTTAATATGGTAAGTGGTAAGGAGAAGCATGTGGACGCCATAAATAAGTGAATGAAAAAAAATTCATACATACTATATATCAGGTATTAATGGAATGTAACTAACAAGTTTTGAACGTAAACCGAAATAATAATTTGTCACTTATCTTATGTAATTGAGATGTTATGTGAATTTTAATGGGGGATAAATAATGGACGTCAATAGAAAATAAGGAAATCCCATTTATTTTTCCACATTCAAGTAAAATAATTCTAGAATCAGCAATAAGGTAAGGTTTAAATGTGTTTTTACACCTGAAATAAGGTTTTAATATATGTTCCATCATTTTTATGAAAAAATCCTCAAGTGTTTTCTTTACCTCATTGTTTTTACATAACGAAATAGAAGTAGGAAGAAAATGAAAAAGAGTTCGGTTTGGATTTATTAGGGAAGAAAGAATGGATTTGGAAGAAAATGTTATCTTCAAAATCTCAACACTATTAGATGATCCAAAGATGATTCGCCTCGTTCTAGTACGTTCAAAAAGAATGTCAGATGACGAGTGAAAAGAAACATGGTCAAATTGTTAGAAACTCTCATAGTTTTTATAAAGAGTTCTTTCTGGGGTAATTTCAAAATTACTTGCTTGAAAAAAGGCAAGGCGCTTGAATAACTTGTAAAGAGTTCATTTTTTAAAATTATTAAGAAGACTGACAACAGGTGATTTGATTCTATTAAAAATAAGTTTAAAGCAATCGGACCGGAGCGGAGGAATGTAACATTCCTGTCCAATGCAGGTGTCTGGAGACTATTTCCCTCCCCTTCAGATGCATGGCAAAATTGTGGAGGTGGCGATAGATAGTGGCAGCATCTATCATCTCATGAGGCAGAAGTCGGACTCCTGCCATCTATGGGCCTCACTTTCTCAGGAGCCGCACCCCCTTTGCCTTGAATCCTTGTGGAGCTTGGGTATTCCAAGTGGCACACGACGACAACAACAACAACAGTGGTCACCGTTTCCACAAGGAGAGACAACGATTGAGTCATACTTGGGACATTAATAACGATATCATCTAAAATATAATAATCTATGAAACATTGGATAGCTAATAGCTATTGATGACACCTACTGTAATACAGTATGAATTTGGTAATAAAGAATTCCATTGGAAATTTCCTCACCGTAAGACATTTGAGTGCATATGACGGAAGAAAGATAGGTTGCAGGTTGAAACACCAAATGTAGGATTTTTGAAGGCCTTAGTTTCGTTATAACTATTTGTTAACTCAGCTATGCGCATGGGAATATGGAGAGGATGAGTGAATGCTTAAAAATTGTTTATTGCGTTATCAACAATGGTTAGATCAGTGGGTTTTGAGGATTAGTTTTACCAAGAAAAGTTTCGTAACACCGAATAAGATGTAAGGAAGATTGCTCAGAACTTCCTGAAAAAGAAAGAACTTCCCTGAAAATGCTGTTTTAGAAGATACATACCAAAATTGCATGGAACTAAAGCGCTTTTAAAAATAGTTTTACCAATTAATTTGAGGTAAGTGATTGAGTAGTATACTGCAGTTATTTCATACAGAGGGATAGTGATTAACAGCGGGAAATTTATTAAGACTGTTGCTGACCCGTCCGTTCATAGCAAACATGTTTTTTTTCAAATCCTTAGATTTGATTTTTTTTTATCAAGTTCTTTTTTTTATAAAATAAACATGGGAAAAATAATTATTGTAACACCAAATAAGATTTGAAAACGTAAAGACTAAACTAACTTCTTCCCGACTGTTAGCGCATTATGTTTATACAATCAGGTTGCTGGGGAAGTTGATTAAAATTTCAGGTTGACGATTTTGTCGGTAACTTCAAACTCTTGGTGTGAGAAGCTTTTTTAATAACATTTTAACACGAAAACCTGACCCTTCATAGACTTCTTTGACAACAGGAATAAATTTAAACTACTAATAATGTATTATGATTTCAAAGGACCCTTTTCAGGCTAAATACGCATTATTAACAATTTAATTCGATTAAAAATGTACGAAAAAATATAAAAGGGAGGCGGAGTTTTCGCCTGACAGTTTTAAAGGTACACATTATTTTTTACACTTTCAAGTCACTCGTTCAAATGAAACAGAGTTGAGAGAAAATTCCATAGACATAGTGAATCATTCTACAGGATTTTTCAGATAAGTGTTTCACAACTCATAGGAGGAGTGGGACACACCTAGGCGAGAATCACCTATAGGAATGGGGGGTCGGAAATGCACCTCCAGCGACCTAGGGATTTTATAAGCCGGCATGGGAGGTTGTGTAATCCACAGTGGAAATTGACACGTTAGCTTTTATGATTGGATTAAAACCAGCAAAACTGTTCGATTCCGGAATTTGTATCATAAAAACCAATTTAGGAGCTGAAAGTTCAGTTCTTGGTTTTACGAAATACCTGAATCGATGGTTTTAATTCGATATTAAAAAGTTATGTGTTCACTTCCACAGGGAATTTCACAACTTCCCATGCCCAAAGCATGCTGTAAAGTACTTCAGATTTCCGGAGGGGATATCTTTGACCCACCCGAAAAATTTGATAGTAACTTTTTTGTCGGATTTCGGTCGATTCCCGAGATGGTCCTCTCTCCGCTGCTGAATTGTAAGACAAAAGGAATCGAGATGCCGCCAATAAAGCTGTGAGGTCACTTCCTGTTTTTCAAGGAAGCCATTAAACTATTCGAAATGGTAGCGTAGCATTCGAACAAATGCGTCATTCTTCACGCTCAAGTTCCTCGAATATTTCTTCCCGTCTGAACACATTCATTCGACAGTGTGATCCCCCCATATTTTTTATAACACGATTCGAACCGTGCACGTGAGACAAGAGAATTGAATTTTTATGTTCCGGTGCAGACTGCAACAAATAAACGAAAGATACAGGCCGGCAGTATTCCTGGAGTGTATCACGAGTTTTTGCTGGGAGTGAGACTTCCCAATTCCCAGATAGGAACCTTTTTTATTTCCAATGGGCGGGTACTAGTGGACATTATTCTCGACCACTGAACTGCCCTAAGAAGTACCTACTTAGCGTTACCCAGCGATGTTACCAGCGAGGTTACGGAGGTGAGGTACTGTTACCCACGCCACTCACACATTCAGATAGGAAATAGGTTGAAGGATTTCGATTTTGCTGAAGATAACATTGTATCGGTTTATAACTAGTGTTCAAAGGATAATATCGTCGGTTTACAAAAGAAAGGCAAAAAGTTAGCGATAACACGTTTACATCCCTAAAAATTGCCTAATATGGCTAAAACGAATATTTAACGTTATAATACAATAAAATTTTTGGGAAAAAAGATAAGAACATATGCGAGTTTAGTGGGCAAGGTGTTCGGAGGCTATAAAATCCCCCTCAAATCTGGCTTTGATATAAAAAAAAGATTAAATTAAAAAAAGTTGCTTGAAGTAAACCCTGTATAGAATGCAACCACATTTTTAAAAGTTATTAATAATAATGAGAAAATAAATGTGCCGAGTTCTAAGGCTTGATCGTATAGTTTTCGCTTAATCATGCCAAATCTGGTTAATGCATTCGAGAAATGTTACTTTGGTTACTTTAGGCAAATTTTGGCAGTAGTTCAATAGCAATATAGCTAATAAGTTTTACACATAGCTTTTGTTTTCGTAGTATTTGACCAATTGGGGTCAGACATCCTACAACTTAAAGCCCTGGATCCTCTACCTTAAGTAGCGACATCACGCTCAATCGGCCGCCATTGTGGGGAGAACTCACTACTAGTCTGGATAGTCTTGCTTATCGTCACTAGTAGTGAGTTCTCCCTACAATGGCGGCCGATTGAGCGTGATGTCGCTACTTAAGGTAGAGGATCTAGGGCTTTACTACAACTAAGACAATGAATCCTGAAGCATATTAATTAATAGGGCAAACATGATAAAAGCAGAATTGCATTAACCCTCTGACTGATGAACATCCCGCGATTTCCACGAGCACGTGTTTCCTTCAGGGGCGTAGCCAGAGGGGGGTGATTTGGGTATAAATCCCCCCCTAAACACAGAAATTTTCTTCTTTTGCCCATAGGAAACCACTAAAAATACCCCATATCCCCTCCCGAAATAACAATATTCCCCTCCGAAATTTTTTTCTGGCTACGCCACTGGTTTCCTTTAGTGAGGATCGCATCAGACATCAGATGTAATTAATATAGCGAATTAGCGATGAATCTGATCATGATTCAATAAACTAAATAGAAATTAACTATAATTAGATTGAAATTTATTTATAAGAAATTTTTTTGGTTATGGTTATAACATCTGATATTAGATTTTTCTGGCAGCTTTGTTTCACATGATAAAAATCTACATAAAAAAAATTTCTGGAAGAAAAAATGCATTTTTCAATTCCCCAATATCATAGATTTAAAATACGCAATAAAAAAATTACACAATTTTTGAAGCGATTTCGGTTTACAGATTGAGCAGTCAAACGGTTGTATAGTTAAATACTTAGCAAAAGATACTAACTAACCAAACAACATTACATAAATATAAGAAAAAATGCTTCAAATGAAAAAAAAAACGTGCAGGAAACGCAAAACGTCGACACTTCCGGCAGTCAAGAGAGAGAAAAGCCGAAATCGAGCGAATAAAAAAGGGGAATACAGGCGGCCTCTCTCTTGAGGAGCGGAGTAAACAAGAATGTTTGGAACGAGTTCAGAATGAACGCACCAAAGACATTACCAATTCACGCGGCGTTTGCTTTCAAACAGCCGTAGGCTGTGTGGTACGACGAAAAACCAGTCCGGCCGAATTTACGATATTTGGTCGAAGGGGAGAAGCGACGATTCATAAAAAAATATTTTCTCCATGGAAAGATGATAAAGAGCCGAGCTCCAGATCTATCTATCTATCCCATGTGCCAAGGCGCGCTCAAGGTGAATTCCAGAAGCGTGATGACATAAGCGCGGTGACAAGAAGGAATATCGCAAATAGGGTTGTGCTTAACTTTTGGGCCGGGCTAAACTTTTACAACGGGCAGAACAGTCCTGCTTCGGGCATTAAGGGTATGGATCAGATATAGGTATAGATAAGGTATAGTCTGTCCATCAACTTAACCTATCTCGACAAGTCTCTAAGCTAATTTTTCATTCAATATCAACAGCAAAGAATTGAAGGTACAGGGTGCACTAGTCTGGAGATTTACAAGTCATATTTGTCACTGAGTTTCGATTGTAAGTTTTCACACCTGTTCCTTCCTTTCCTTGTCCCCTGAAATTTAACAAATCCCCTAGCAAGCAGTTCCTTGAAAATTTGCTGACAGATGCAGGGGTGCAGTATAACTCAAGTGACTGCAATATAACCTCCAAGTTCAACGGAAATCAGGTGAAAACTGCGGAGTTACGGATGTTGAGCGGGAAAACTACGGAATTGCGCTAAAAATCCTAGTTTTCTAGGTGAATACCTGAAAGTTGGCTTTTCCTTGCTTTTTAATTGGTATGCAGAAAAAACAACGTATTCGTGGTAGGATGGGTAATTTTCACGATAACTATGTTCTAGTTAAATCACACTGATGTTCTTTTCTGAAATGTTGAGTTAATTAAGGAGAAGTTTACATTTAGCTTAAATTTGAGAAAAAATAGAAAGTTTTTCATATTTTAAGAAAAGAGGCACTTCTGGGCTATAAGATTATAAGTGTGTAAGAAAGACTAAAAAGGAGATCATTAAAATTTAAATCTATAGATTATGTGAAAATAATTGAATCTGAAAGAAGTTTACTTATTAAAAAAAACTACTTTTTTTTAAATGAAATCTCATTTAGGGGAAAATTTTGGAGAGAAAAATGTGTTCTGGGGAAATTTTGGATCCTGAAACATTTTCTGCACCCCTGGACAGATGTTCTGGACCCTCATGAATGATCTTAATGTTAAGGTCATCAAGCTTGAAGGGCAAGGGCGATGTTTTAATGCAGATATTTAATCAGGTGCATTACAGGGAAAAAAGGGGCTGGAACTAGAGAGTGGGAAATGCCACTGGTCAGGCGGACCAGTAATTTCTGACCTTGGTGATCCGAGCCGTTTTCTAGTGGTCTCGAACCAGCGGACCACCGCAATTTCGAACGCTGGTACTTCATAACAATTTTTAAGCCAAAAAAATTAAAAAAGAAGATATAAAATACATCCGCACACTACATTTTGGAGAGATTGATTAGAAGAGAAAGAACGAAGAGAGAGAGAGAGAGGGATGAATAGATGAGAATAACAGAGAGAAACCTCAAAAACGTCTCTGTTTCGGCCGACTCCCCCCCACACAACTCTAATAGCACATTTTATACCAAATATGTCAAGTTCAGGTAACTGCAACTAGAATTCGACGAAATTTGGCCGTACATGACAAAAATTGGACGAATCTTGAACATTTGTGCTGCTTGGGAATAAGCGTCTTAACTAGTGATGGGCAGGTATCGATACCAAATACTTAAGTACTCGATACCTATAGGTATCGAGTGTATTCGATACCCACAAAAGTATCGATACTTTATTGACATATTTCGTTTTAAATTTTTCAATGAAGTAATCTTTATAATACCTACTGTAGATCAAACGCAGCCTGTTTCCGTTTTCATTTTGCAACGCTCAAACCCAAGTCGTTATCATCCGCGAGAGAAATTTGACGCGGCTAGGTTTTTCCCCCGCCAAATCCTTCGCCTCTATCCACCTCCAGGCCCGTAGCTACGGGGCTTTTTGATGGATCGCTTTCAGTTTTTTGAATATTAGTCTGATTATGGATAGGCCCTAAAAAAATTGTCCCTTCAGGTTCATTTTCCGACATTGAAAAAAAGTACTCGATACCTAAAAGTACTCGATACCTATAAGTATTCGATACCAAAGTATTCGATACCTAAAATTATCGATTTTGCCCATCACTAGTGTTAACAAGTAACTGAGTGAGGAAGTGAAATGAAAATTTCGAGCCGCAATTTACGAACGATCCCTCTTTGTCATTCGTTTGTTGAATACGAAGGCGACGAAGAGGCGCTAACTGAAGAAAAGCTTCACAAAGGAACTTTACTCTGAGAAGTCAATTTCTTTCAGCACCTCTGTCTTGGTTTGACGTAATTACATGGAAGCAACAGCTGCTGGAAAAGATGCTCCCTGTGCGTAGTTTCTGCTCAATCACCTGCGCAAACGCGGAAATCCTAGCTGAGTGACATCAAACCACACGCAAATCATGCAACGGGCGCGATTTTATGGTAATTTGTTTAGGCCACAGCTGTTAGGCGCCGACGAACGACCACGATGATGATGCGAGGAGCAGCAATACGATGGTTCTCGAAAGAAAATTATTCTGTGGAAATTATGACTGAAAACAATTAGGATAACAAATTACTCAGGAACGCGCCATAGCGAAAAGCGAATCCAAACCACTAGCAAGAAATCACAACTTAGAAGCAAGAAGACAGTGGGTACAAAAAGTCCATTCAAAGTCAAACACCATTGACTTCATCCTTGACATTAAATTTAGGTCCTAAAAGACCTATCACAAAGTAGACCGCCGCCAAGAGAAAAACTTTGAAAAGTATGTTATGACTTATCCACTTGGTCGACAGCAGCATCAGACCAAGTCCATGAAGGCGAGATCTCTCAACAATTCAAAAACTGCGCCTGGGCTGGAGTACAATTCATTCTTATCACAACCAATACTCATTAAAACATGCGCAGGAGTAGCCTGTGTTATGTCGCATTTTGTGCAAAGAGGATATAAACTTTCTGGCCCGCCACATGAGGTTGAGCAAGGAGATGACCAGAGCGCAGCCTAGCAATAGTCGTCTTGCTCAGATCTACTTTCAGCCTCGTGCAATGCCGCGCCATGGACCAATCATGCACCAGCATACAAATCATGCAAAGGGGCTCTTCTACAGGAGGAGCTGGCTTCTACTTTCACCCTTGAGGCAAGTTCTGAGAAAGAGAGACAACCATCGCCAACAAGATCCATGAGGCAGCCCTCTTTAGCCAGAACATCCGCTACCTCGTACCTCATAATATTATGTTCGTGGAGAACATTAAATTTGATTTTGAAAATTCTTAGCCCCCCCAAAAAAAATCAAATCCTGGATTTGCACACTGCTTCAAATTAAAATTAGACAGGCATTGAAAGGAGGGCGATAGGTGTTAGTCAACCTCTAGAAAGGGGTGATGGGACACAAAAGGCGAACCACTTCTTTATAGTCATGAGAGTTTGGTAAAATATTGATTTTAAAGCTACAAAACGTATTCATTCGGCTGAATCATGACATTGCAAAATATCTACATATTTCCAATTTCCTTGGTTTTACTGAGATTATATATTTTAGAATCTCGGTTCAAGGTACTATTTTGAATTTAAAAGGGGGTGCGAAATTTTGATTAGAGAAGATCAATAAAAAGAGATACAATAATATATCATACAGGATTTTAAAACAAACACGTGCGGTCGGGTGTTCCAAATCTTCTTCATTAGAAGAACTTGGTTATTCGCACGCTCGTTTTAAATCTAATCCGTTGAGTGGCTTATAAGAGAGATTCTATTTAAAAAGATAGAATGCCCTGCACCATGATATCCCAAGCTTAGGAGATGATATCGAGAACTACAGTTCAAAAAAAGTTGAATATGTTACGACATAAAGAGAGAGAGATAGAGACTAGAAGCTTTTATGGTCTTTCCAAGAAAATCTACCGAGATAGAATATTCACTCCGGTCATTATCTGTTTTAATGTGCTGCTACAGCTTTTAAGTGAGTTTTCGGACAAAATGGATCCGGGGACTTATCGGGATAAAACCAAAGTACTACCCGTACAACATATTTTAGTGGGAAAAACCCAATCAATCCTATTCAATCACTTCCTAATTCACAACTGACTGAATCCTTAGAACCCCCTAATTTTCCACAGGATTCAACAATCTTGGTCGGTCTAGCACTGAAAGGGTTAACAGGGCATAGTCTAATAGCGATCTCAAATAATGTAACCAAATAATATCGGGGTACCGATTGCTTTTTTCTATACTATGTTCATTTTGAACTGGCGCTTGAAAATATTTCCTTCCCCCACCACCGATCGGTAACCATAGCAACTATCCACGTCAAAGTGACAAAGAAGGCTTACTATTGGCTGCTCGAAGATCGTAACTATGGTTACGCTTCTAGAGTGGGGGAAAGCACTATTTCTCAAGCGCCAATTCTAAATGAATAGAGTATAGACCAGTCACGTAGTTTCATCAAAATTGGTGAAAATTGATAAGTGGGGCGATATCAGATTATGTAACCAAAGAATATCGGGGTACCGATTGCTTTTTTCTAGACCAGTCATGCAATTTCATCAAAATTGGTGAAAATTGATAAGTAGGACATACACATGCAAAAAAAAATGGCCTGGAACATACAATAAAAGTCAAGTCGCATACCAGTGTTGAGTGCAAAGGGGGGCACTAACCATACTGAGCGAATGAGAAGACAGCAATAACCTTGACTTAAAATGGATAATATTGACCTAGCATAGCCTTGTAACACAAATGCAACGAGGTTCAAGAAAAACTCAGTAGAGGGACTAACTAAACTGGTAATGATGATTATCCCCACATCGTTAAAGGCTGTTCAAGGAGAAACACTGTTGCGCAGATCCTTTATCAAGTTGGCAACGCACACAGGGTTTCCATAACCTCTCTTTCTTTTCCCCGGCCAATATTTACTCGTTTTTTCATTGTGTAAAGGGCTTTGACCTTAGCCCTGTAAAATAAACAAAAATTCCTGTCCATTTTTATTTTTTTTTACCGCGGTCGAACGACTTAGTAAGGAGAAAACTCTCCAGACAACACACAATAAGAAGAGAAATACGAGAGGGGACAAAAAAGCCGGTTTATATGCACAGAAGATGATTAATCTTTAGGCTCCATGGACGGTTGGGTGGTTAAAAGACCATAAGGTTGGGAATTTCTGCAGTTCCAGTCCGAATTTGGCGAAGAGGCGTCGGGAAATGGAATCAAAATGTAGCCAAGAGGGTACAAGATAAAGCAAAGAAAATTTATAGTTCTTCGATCGAAAATTTTGTAGCCAAACTCAACCATCTTCACATACACAGGATAAGAGAAAAAGAACTTTAACTTCTAAGTCAATTAAAATATCGAAGTATCTATATCCACGAAAGTTGACCCTATGCTAACTAAAAGTATTAGCGAAATTCGTTAGAGTTTAGTTGTAACTTTCGAGGAGCTAGGCAGTGCTATAGCTTTTAATTAGTGATGGGCAGGTATCGATACCAAATACTTAAGTACTCGATACCTATAGGTATCGAGTGTATTCGATACCCACAAAAGTATCGATACTTTATTGACATATTTCGTTTTTTTCAATGAAGTAATCTTTATAATACCTACTGTAGATCAAACGCAGCCTGTTTCCGTTTTCATTTTGCAACGCTCAAACCCAAGTCGTTATCATCCGCGAGAGAAATTTGACGCGGCTAGGTTTTCCCCCGCCAAATCCTTCGCCTCTATCCACCTCCAGGCCCGTAGCTACGGGGCTTTTTGATGGATCGCTTTCAGTTTTTTGAATATTAGTCTGATTATGGATAGGCCCTAAAAAAATTGTCCCTTCAGGTTCATTTCCCGACATTGAAAAAAAGTACTCGATACCTAAAAGTACTCGATACCTATAAGTATTCGATACCAAAGTATTCGATACCTATAAGTATTCGATACCAAAGTATTCGATACCTAAAATTATCGATTTTGCCCATCACTACTTTTAATAGCGAAATTCGTTAGAGTTGAGTTGTTACTTTCGACGTAGAGCTACTTAAAATATTTTAACATACATAAATGTAAGAACGAATAATGCAAAGCAAATGTTAATTTTGCTAGATGGTTAATCTAGCCATAAATGACTACTACTTTACGAGCAGATCTTAAGAAACTTTCTTGGCTGCCAAATAATGTTTTGATAATGTTGTTTTGGTGCGCTCTTACCATGATACCCCCGAAACGGCTTTACGCGATTCTTCTTCTACTGCTAGAGTTTTAAGATAGAAGGGATACGACTATAATTTCCTCTACACATTGTGGACGATGTTTTTATTGTTGCCAATCAAAAAAAGTTAAAGGTGTAAGATCCGGGATCCTTGGTGACCAGGAAATGGAACATCCTTTCAATCCAGTGTTCAGGAAATGTAACATTTAGCGGCTTTCTAAACCTTGACTCCCAAACAGAAATAACAATAACAGACGAAAATACAATCTCATGAGTCTTTTCTATCGCATTTTAAATTCAGTGCAAAGTTCAATTGAACCGCTTATTCCTGAAACTTGTCAAATGCCACTTTTCTTGTTTTGAGATAAACGAGAAAAACTGTATAGAAGCTCACTACATTTTTATGAAGATGTTAAGTAATTTTTTTCTTAACCTTCCAGTAGGCGCGCTTTTTATAGAGAAAGAAAAGGATGCTTGTATCTCCTTCCTTATACACAACCAGAAATGTATATTTTCAACCATAACAAGTTTTGAAACAGCTGTGATCCGTTTATGGTTACAATGAGTACGTTTCATTTAAATATATTTGAACCATTAGATGATCAAATCTATATAAAGTTAATATAAGTTAAGATATCGAAGTTAGTATGAATTGACTTCTTATTAACTAATTAGAAAAATAGCATTAGAGTTATTAGTTATAACGTAACTCATCTGAAACATTATACGCAAAACAGCCTCAAAATGTCAGCCGCCCCGTGCACATGTTAAATGCACGGTTCACGGTTCCGGTTGTAAAGTATTTTCAAAATACGAAGTATCAAAAACATGAGTATCACCCCTCTATGCTCATCACAAGTTTAAACACTCTTTCAATTAATGTGCTCATGACGCGATGGAATGCACTGATAAAGGTTCGACACCAACGAACGAAATCTTACACTCTCAGGCTAAACAACATGGTTATTGCTTTCTCCCTCGATAAAAAAAACTGGAAGTCGACAATCATCCTTGATTTCTTTCCAGAGATAAAATGTACGAGTGTCTGATAAACAACACAACCTGAATATATCGCACGTGGCTACAGTATTCTAGTATTCACAAGCACTCTAAACAGTTCAGTAGATGAACAAGGAATGGGAAAAAAATGTCATTAATTTTAATTGTGAAATAAAACTTCCTCTTATTCGTCAACGCGAGAAAAAAAATCTGCAAGTTTCAAAGATAGGGGGCTACACTAAAAAACGATTTATTGAGCTACGAAGGTCAACTTCAGGGTACAATTCTTAGAATATTGTTGCAGGAGTCACATGAATTCCATTATTTTTTTTACTTTTGGAGAATTAATAATGGGTCTCCAATAATAATAATAATAAATTTCTTTATTTGTTAGAACATTTAAAACTGAAAACACACACGCGAAATAACAAAATATAAAAAAAAGCAGATGGAGACATACGAGTTGCCCAGGGGTCAGAACCCATGGGAAACCTAAAAGAAATTACAATGATTGAAGAAGAGAAATAAAAAGGAGAAAAGGCAATTTCTAAAATAATCTCGAAGAAAACTAAAATTTAGTTTTTTTTTGCTTTATTAAAAAAGGATCAAAATAATAAGGAACATTGACCTAGTTGAGTATTTTGATGAAAGATAGTGTATTCGATTAATAAAGGGATGGGTGATTGCGGTCCACCGATAGTTAATTGGTGGCACACCAGGACAGACAAAAATCAACAACACAAAACCTACAAAAGTAGCTTAAAAACACTTTTTTTGGCTTGCTAAAATGTAAAAATTTTCCGGAGAACCGGAGATAATATAGATACATTTTATAGTCTTTGCAGATAGGCTAGGCTGGGGCTTGATTTGGTAGTGGTTATATGGCACAAGAAAGATAGGGCTCGGTATATTTTTAGTTTTTAGGGCTAGTATTTTAGTTTATATTATATAGGGCTTGTTTTTTGCTTTTTCAATGATGAAAAACGAAAATTTCCGAGTATTCTAGGGATACCATGAAATTACCAATCGCTACACCAAGGAGTAGGAACAATCAGCACCCCTCCCATGGTGTAACCCAATAGTTCTCAGTTCTTTAAAAAAACAGAAGTTTACACTATTTTTAGGAAAAATTTTTGGGTGAAAAACCCTCCGAGTCCATTTGTCAATTTTTATTTTATTTAGTTAGAACCTTATTTTAACATGTTTTGTTGCCTAATAAAATTTTAAAATAACAGTCTTCGTTAGGCAACAAAACGTGTCGCATAATAAGTGCAAATTACTACTCCTTCTGAAATAGAAATCGACAAAGTAGCGAAAAGATTGCAGTTGATCTTAAGCGACGATATGCAGAAATAAGTCCGCGGGCAGAAGATTTCATCCATAGACAACTGCAAAACTACTTTCATCTTTCATCAAAAGAAAATCGAATGAACTAAATCACAAATGATATAAAAGCTATGTAGTAACTTCAAAGGAATTTCTGTTATCAAAATTCTGAGATGAATTTTCAACGCTTGGCGATGCGTGGTCCTTATCATTCAAAAGATCATAAACAGATATAAAACAATGGATTTTGACATCTTTGTGAGGTTCCGAAAAGTCCAAGCAGACATGCAAAAACGGTTGCTGCATACGAGAATTTTTACATGAAAGGCTTTAAGATTAAAGTTCCCAATCGGTGGTCAGCAGCAGCAGACCCCTAGGGTCCCGGTAAATAAAGTTTTTGGATCCGTTGAATTTTCTTTAAATACATTTTACAGTTTAACATTGAACATTTTATATAAGAGAGCCACTCCGGAAAACAGGTGTCTCACAGGGAGAAGTGGAAATAGCAAACTAAAGTTTCATTGCACTTCCCGAAACAGTCATCAACACTGTAACCTTTTTTAAACTAATGTTTAATGTTTAACACATACCAATATTCAAGGTGTGGGTGTCTATTAAACTAAAAAAGGGGTCCGCGACTTTAAACTATATATTGAAATCTACTGCTTTAGGGCATAGGGTTTACAAACTTTGATAACAAGAGCAGTATTTGTGTAGTCAACGTAAAAAATAAGTTACATACGTAATTTTGAGGGAATGGACTAAGGACTAAGGTTAGGAGGATGAATTAGGCGACACTTCATGGTTATGGAGTATTCTCAAAAACTATGAAGATCATTTTCCTTTAAGAGGCAATTTTACAACGCAATGCAACACGTAACATTTACATTCTACTTAGACAGGAAGCTTAAGATTTTAGAGCAGTCATCATTGATTGGACCAATTGTTTTATATGGATCTGAAACACGGAGTTCGAGAAGGTGCGATGAAGATATGTTGAGGGTATGAGAGAGAAAGATACACAGATAAGTCTTAGGAGTAGTATGTGAAAACGGCGAATTGAGATTAAGAACAAATAGAGAAATATGTGAAACCTACAAGGAATTGGATATTGTCCCTGAGATAAAGAGAAGGATTCCAATGGCTAGGCCATGTTGAAAGAATGGAACCTGGCAAAACAATTAGAAGACTTCTATAAAAGAAAACCCAAGCGGATCTATCCCAGAAGTAGATGAAGACCAGGTCGAAGAGGACTTACGGCCGTATTCTGTGCTACTTGATCAACGGTTAACCACCAATAAAAGAAGGAATCGCCGACTCTGATTGGTGGAATCCTTTGATTGCTGTTTAACCGCTGATCAGAAAGCACAGAATACGGCATTGGGCGATTACGAACTGGAAACAAAAGGCTTCTAGTCGGGTAGAATGGAGAAAGGTCTTAAAGGAGGGCCCTTCATGGGTTGCATACTGCATAGCCAATGATGATGATACATACATGGCAAAATTTGAGCGCCTTTCTTAACAAATTATAATATAGGTACCCTAGAATTACATAAATTTTCTACCATTTTTTACCTGGATAAATGGAACGAAATAAGAACAAACTTATCTACGCGGAATATCGAGTAAGTAGAATATACCTGGATAAATGGAATTAAGACGTCGGACCCCAGAGGTTCCACTTATCCAGACAAAAATTGCTTTGACTATACATTATGTATACAACATTCCAAAAAAGGCGTCATGATTTTTAAATTTTCTTTCAAAGCATACTTTTTTGAATAGAGCAGATAAGAATGTCGCACTTGTGTGTTGTTGTTTCTTATGCCACTTGGAATATCCAAGCTCCATCCGCAAAGCGTACAGGATTTGAGGCAAAGGGGGTGAGTCCCCTGAGAAAGTGAGGCCCATTGAATGGCAATGAGTCCGACTTAAACCTCGGATGATAGATGCTGCCTCCATTTATCGCCACCTCCCTAATTTAGCCATTACTGAAGGGAAATTGTCTCCAGAGACCTGTGTACCTAGGGTTAACTGCGCCATGACTATGACCGACCACAGGACTTTGACACTTGATACATCATTATTGAGAGGTTATAAAATTCAAGGATGCCAACGTCGCATGAAGGGTTACGTATGTGTGACCGAAACAGGACCACCAGACACAGTAGTTCCTAAACATTGTCTCGAAATGCAGTTTTTTGAAAACCATGTTTCAATAGTCTGATCCACAACATTCCCTAATGTTGACGTTGAGAAAAAAAAAGGTCGATGGCTAGACAATCGTGAGTAAACTTAACGACCGACGTCTCGTGCGCAGTAAATTGGCTCAACAGAATAGGATGACGTCCAGTCAAAGTTAAAAAGGAACACTAAGTCAATGGCATTTCATTTGCCTCGGCTGAAGAAATGATGAGGAGGACAAGTATTTTACGCACGAGAGTAAGGCATCGACAATGTAATTGGGCAGGGAGATCTTCTACACTGTGACCGTTGGAAATTGTGATTTATCATTAGTTAACTCTCAAATAGATGCAAGAGTTTTCGCAGTTGATATGGATAACGTCTTGCTATAAAAGGATAGGTATGGGAGGTTTGAGAGACGACAGCTTGGAAGACTAGTTTCCATGGAAGGATGAATCATACAATTTTAACATTTAACAGCTACTTTTCTTACAATTTATTTAACCAAATTAGTCTTTCACTCTTGAAGAATAAAAAAAGTAAACGAGTCAGCCCCTGTCACCTATGTTCCGATTGCAATGGTTTTTGACAGTGTCAGATTTTGAAAAACTTGAGAGGAAATGTTAGCTGCTCAGGAAGCAAAACCAGGTTTAAAATGTACAAAAGAAATAAGAAGTTTTAATCAAAAGAGTTCAAGAAGAAATCCCCTGTTTAGGAATAATAAGGAAACCATTTATAGTTCTTTGGGCATTTTTTATGTAATCCACGCTAAGAATCTGGCTGCGGTGCAGAGTTTGGGAAGACTTTACTAGACAAAATCCTTAGAAATACGGGGTACCTTAGGTAGGAATTGCGTGCATCTTAAGTTTTATGGTGGCGTCAACGTCGATGCTTCGGGCAGTGGATATCTACCCCATCTTTGTCCACACAAAGAGACGGGGAATCCACTGCCCGATGGAGCGTTGTCGAGGCGGTCATAAAACTTTAGACGCAGAGTCAACCCCCCCCCCCGAAAAATAAGTCCGGTTACGGTTCTGGGTGTTCAAAATCTTGGGGGTCCGCGATGTCTGGTTGTTACATAAAGGGGGGCTGCGGCGATCGAAAGTTAGTAAAATTCATTTGTTTTCAGGGCTTAGACGCTTAGTCAGAAATAAATAACGAATACCTTTCTCGATAGAAGTAGTAAAAATAATATATGTACCATACACGCTTGAAAACAAATAAGGGATCAATATACATATACATAAAAAATCAATCCGCACACTAAGAACAGTTCAACAAAATAAGAGAGTCCTATTTTCTGCAAACTATCAAACGCCTTTTATTTCTACTAGAAATTCCACGTCATGTTTATAAGTGTTTTATTGACACAAAAAGTACCGGAGGGTTTGTCTATAAAAAAAAATAGTCATAACTCCGAGTAAATACACGAGACCACTCTCGATAATTTTAAACTCTTAGGGTTGGCAAACCTTGGCTCTCATGTATTCAACCTTTCCACTCTGAAAATTTTCAAATAAAATTATACTGTGCAAAACTGAACGCCTAAAACAGAGTTAAAAAAACTCAATTTCGGTTCTAAGCAAAATTCGGTTCTAAGGCGTGGATCCAGGGAGGTGGCACTCTAGAAAGTGTCCCCATTGGAGACCCAAAAATGTTCTCAAATGAGTGAAAACCCAACTTTTACAGGTCTAATTTCAAGTTTACCTGGGTGAGGACCCCCATGCCCCCATTAGCATCAAATTGGGATCTTCAGTGTTTATTTTTAGGAAATCCCCAAAATTCTGACATTTTGGGTCAAAAAGTAAAGGTAATAGTCTTGAAAAGTGCCCCCCTTAGACTTAAAACGTTTCTAAAAATGAGTTTAAACTCTACTTTTACACGTCAAATTTCAATTTTTTTTGGGGGGAGAACCCCCATACCCCCAATGGTACCACAATGGGATCTTGTCTGGAAAAATGCCCCCCCGGAGCCGTGCTGGATCCGCGCCTGAGTACGCTTAGGATAGGAAGAAATTTAGAAGCAAGTACTACTACTATAGTACTTATTCCTAGACCTATATTAGCTGTTCTTTCACTCTTAGCGGTTCTACACAGGTATGTGTAAAAACCGTTCCTTTTTATAAATATACAAGAAAGCGCCTGAAACAGAGAAATCCTGCTATGGGATCAAATCTAAAACCCTACTTACAAATAATATAAACAATTTCATACAAATAATCTCAATGTAAAAACTAGACTGAAAGTGAACAAACAGTAAGACAAACGACAGAGTTAATTCAAGATTCGGATAAAACTTAGTTTTTAATTCATTATTGAAATGCAGAAATATATTAACACTGAAAAGTTTACGTCATTCTAATAACATTCTTTTCAATGAAAGATAAGAATGGATAAACTACTCAACTATAAGAGTTGTGTTGCAATTTTTTGAACTTCTGCATTCCCCTCACTTATAAAAGTTACCAGGAACAATTCAAACACTCTTATCATAATTGGTACAGTAACTAGGTGAATGTAACACCGCAGCAGGTTGAAGAGAACAATAAGACTATAATTTGAAAAAATTAAATAAATTATCTCTAAGAGTGATGACTAGACAAACAGACTGATACACATTTAAATTAACTTTTCCAGAATTGTTTTAAGGATAGTGAAAAAACAATGAAGGAAGTTAAGAATCACTGTGCTTAGACCAAAGATGAAAACACAAAAATGGGGATTTCAATGATTCCACGCTAATTACGAAGTACACATTTGTAAACAAGAAAGTCTTCCTTGATTTATCTTTTTAGCAAAAAAAAGTACCTAAAATGCTTAATCGAACTGATTTCAGTAACTCGAAATGTTGAGATCTTTTCTTGGGATTCTAAGGTGGATGGATTATAATTGCAGTTATATTTCAATTACAGACACTTCTTTATAGTAGTTAAATGTTATCCTTTTTAAATAAGTTTAAAATGTAAAACTTAGTCTACTTGCTATATTTAAATTTCAACGTGATAATTTTTTTTAGAAGAAAAAATATTAAAGTAAAGGTTAGTTTAATGTTTAAAGTTTAAAGGAAGGGTAAGATTTTGGGTATCTGATGATAAAAAAACTACGCTAGTTTAATTTAAATATTTCTATATTTCAATTCATTCCATGCATAAAAACTTCATTACAATGTTTCCCCAATTCAATACCACATATCTTAACAATAAAATTGAAGAGAACAATAGTGATGGTTCAACTCACTAGTGGATCCAGGGGGGCTAGGGGGCTTTAGTCTTGCCCCCTAAAAATGAAAAGTTTTACACTATATAATATAGCATTTTATGCACCGAAATGAGTTAAGACCAGCGTTAGAAATTGGGAAAAAAATCCACTGGTCCTGCGGACCAGTGATTTACCAATCTTACTGGTCCGCAACAAAAACTACTGGTCCGACAAATTAAAAAGGACCAGTTGAATATTATTATAAGGTAACTATTGCCCTGATGTGAGTACCAAATAGTAATGTTAAAAATTAATACATATTCAATAATAAGTTACCAGCTGTAAATATAAAATTCTTATAAAATAAGTAATAAAATAAATTTATGAGAAATAAGCAATAGTACTAAATAATCAAAGAATTTTGAAAATATCTTATTTATTACATACTTTTCTTGATTAAATAATATTTCACTAACTGACAAAATCCATTCAAAATCAACTGAAAAATTCAAATATAAGAATTTTTCTTGAATAAATGATAGTGCACACAAATTAATTCATAACTTCGAATTAGTTTTACATTGTTAGCTGACAAACTGGTTGTAATGTGGTTTATTTAATGAAATTAATTTTTTTCCTTTCTCCCGATTCCAACCAAAGAGAAATTACAGGCTAGAAATGGAGGGTGGGATATTTTTTCACCACTGGTCCGGCGGACCAGTGATTTTCAGATTCCACTGGTCCGAGCCGTTTTTTAGTAGTCCCGGACCAGCAATCCAGTACAATTTCGAACGCTGGTTAAGACCCTGTTATTTTAAGGTCAAATTATCCAAAATTTTAAGTTCTATCACAATATCTATAACCGAAATTTGGTTGAGGCATACAAAAACGAGTTGAAAAAGTGGGTTTTTTTACTTAAATTTTTTGGGGAAGGACCCCCAGATCCCCTTGGTACTTGTAACTCTATCATACCAACTCTGTTTTATATTAAGTTTGTAAAAACGTAAAAATTCTACCATAAAATCCACATCCGAGATTCGGATGAGGCATACCAAAACGAGTTGAAAAAGTGGGATTTTTTTACTTAAATTTCCAAAAAAATTTCTGGGGGAGGACCCCCAGATCCCCTTTTAGAAGTTGGAGCAGTATAATTCACTACCTTCTCCATATTAAGATCATCAAGAAGATTCAATTGGATTACATACCTGCCAACATTGGGATTATAAAAAAGGAAGATTTTAAAAATCAATGTTACCCATGGCATTTTTATCTTAATCTAAGTCAAGGCTACCCACCCTAGTTACCTACTACACCCAAGTTAATAGGTAGCATGAACCAAGTTTTTAAAATCAAAAATCAGAGAAAAACATGTTATTAGTATCACATGAGCACATTATATAACTACCTAACTTTCCCCACATATTCATGGGCAGATAATCACAGGGGGGGGCAGCTGCCCCCCTTAAGTCCTGAGGAATTTACTTTTTTTTACTTTACTGTTAGTTAAGTTAAAACCCAGTTCTTTAGGGTTAAATTTTCAAAAAAATTTCTGGGGGAGGGCCCCCAAGCCCCCCTCCTTTAGTATTTAAACTTTTATTATTTATCAACTTATAAGTTCTTAATAAGTAAGAAAGAACTTATAAGTTCTTAATGAATTTATAAGTTCATTACTTATTTGGTTTTACATGTACCAAAAAAAATCTGAAACCCTGTTCCTAGGGTCAAATTTTCAAACATTTTTTGGGGGAGGGCAGCCAGGCCCCATTTTAATATTTAAACCTTTCACACTTTTTTTTTAGTAAGTTCATTAAAATCAATATTCTACCTAAAAATCAGGGTTGCCAACCTTTTCCAGAAAGCTTCAGGAGCCCAGGGGAAAAAATTCCGGATTTCTTATGCTACTTCAGGAGTAGTGCGAAACTGCTATCTCCGGAACCACCAAAACGGTACAAATAATGCAGAAAGCATGACCGCTAAATTTTTTCAATCGTTTTAAAGCCAACCATTGTTTGTAACCCGACTTGGAAACACTAGCCATGTCTTTTGCGGTCAATTTTATCGAAGAAAGGAAAGAACTTGATACTATTTTGAGCCTCAACCATTGCAATGCCATTTAGCGTTCCAAGGGGGCTTACCATCGTAACAGATTATAAAGCATTAAACATGTAAAGGGTATTTCCGGAGTATTTAACACTTATTGCGGATTCGCGGATTTTCAGTACTCTAACGGAAAAACTCCGGAAGTTTCGGAGTAGTTGGCAACCCTGAAAAATGTATGTCCAAATTTGGCTTTCCATGTACTATCAAAAAGAGTTTAAAACCCTGTTCTTACGGTCAAATTTCCAAAAATTTTCTGGAGGAGGACCCCCAAACCCCCCTTGAACCTGTATTACTAAAAACTTTTCTTATATATCAATTTTTCTTGAATGCAAATTCCACCTAAAAAAAGTGTTTAAAAGCTACATTAAACCTATTAATATGGATGAAAGGGGCTGAAAAATATTTTTAGGTTTATTTGTTTAATAATAGACTATTGACTGTTTTATAACTGCTGAATTTGACGGTTGCTGAACAGTTGACGGGATAAAACGCAAATACCAAAACTTAAAACGCATGTTTTTCGAACAAACCAATTAAAAAAAGACAAAGTAAAAATCACTGTTAATAATTTCGTAGACTCTCAGATTTCAATGACCTATATAACACTTAGAGTGTGTATATAACATTAGTGTGTTAACACTACATTTTTCTGTTGACTACAGCTGAAAATGAAAATCTATTGTCTATTGCCAAAACCATCAGTGCGACAAAACAAAAAACAGTGCCACTGAAACTGATGATCACTGGGATAATAGGCCTGATTTTTTAGTTATCATAGAGGAGACACCATAACTATTAGAGAATTTGTTTTTATCAACCCCTCAATATTTTTAGGTGGATAAGCTAATAGAAAATATAAAAAAGGTAGACTAAGTAAATTGAATGATGACAGAACCATGTACTTCCATAAAATATGACAATCTTAGCTTAGAGAATTTATTAAAAATAGAAGAATACTTAAAGGACGGAAATAACATCCTATAATTCTTAAAAAAAGTGATATTTTAGCTAACTATAAGAGAAAAATAACGAGTTACAAAAACGAGGTGAATAAGATGATAGATGGTAGAATATTAAAAACCTCATACGTTAGAAAGAAATTTTAAAAATGAGAATTCATGAATTTTTCATGTTGTTCTGAACGTGAGTTAGACTTTAAATCAAAAATATTCTGGAGGAAGAAAACAAAACGACCCAAGTCTAGCTCTCAACTTTTTGCATCGAAATCAACAACCAAAAATGATTAATAATAGGTTTTATTTATTTTGGTTCAATTCCGTTAAAGGTTGCGCTACATATCACCAAGTTTTAATGAGCGCCATATATTCAAATATAAACAATATTTTTTTATTTTATTGCATTGATAAATTAAACAGTTTTTGATCTTACCAAGCATTTTAACCCATTAGTTTGAATTTATTTAGCAGCAATATTTCTATTTATGGGTGACCAAAAGAGCATGTCGGTATTTAGCTGAACCTCTAACGGAATTGAACCGTTCAATTACAGTAACTAAGGTACTACCACTAATTATCACCAAATTTTTATGGTTATAACTGATAAAAAAGTGTGTTTATTCAGTAGGTTTGAAATTTTTGGCAATATTCTCAAAAACAAGACAGGTAAATGAATTGAACCCTTATTTTTTAATTATAGGTGATAGGAAAATCGAATTATAAAAATGGCTAAATAAATAACATAAAAAGAACAAAAGCAAATCAATCAAATTTAAACTTTTGAAATGACTAGTATTATCCTTAAACATTTAATAAAAATATATTGATAATATTTTGTAGAAAGCAGAGAAAAAACTGCATCCTAGATATTTAAATGCTATAAATTTTGCACCAAAAATTATTAAATAAAACTCCAAAAATGCAAGTAACTCAACTTACAATATCCCCAATAATATTTCTAATTAAGCGAAATAAAAATTACTCAATCAAACTAGGCTTAGGGAACGAAATAATTGGATAAGAATAAGAACTCGAACATGTAAACAAAGAACGTTTAAAAATTATGTTCATAAACCAATAGGTATACTGCGGCGTCACTCCTGATAACACCCGAAACAAAAATTAAAACAATAAATTACTGAGATAAAAACTGAATAGTAATTACTGTACCAACTAAATTATGAGAAAATCTGATGGCATAGAAGATCAGAAACAGCACATATGCGAAAGAAACGAAATTTCCCACGGCGATATTTTGGTAGTTTATTTGTAAACAATTGTAGACATCACAACAAGTTCCTGCTGCCACTCAATTATAAACTGAAACATTTGTTGTGTTCTAAACCATAGGTGCACAATCTGTGCGCTAATTAAGAATTTAAAAACACGCCTCGGGCAAAGAAAAGCGTTGAGAGAAAGGATGTTTTGAGTTTACTTACCACAGAATATCCATTGCTTGTAAACGGAAATCATTTGCAGTCGACTAATTTAGATGAAAATCCATGAGACTGGACAGGGCACACTATTACGTTATTGAGAACTCAATCACAAATTTTTCTGAATGATTCACAAGACACGAAGGAACAACACCTATAAATAATCGACGACACTTAACTGCAATCCACGGAAACACAATCTCGATATAGTAGAAGACGCGGCATTTTCACACACACAATCAGCGTCGCGGGTCGCGACGGGAAGACAGAACACCATACTGAAATTCCATAGAAGCTATATTTTTGACCTGGACCGGACAATCGGGTATGTTAGTCGAAAGTACTTAACTCTACGCGCTTCTGGTAAACAAGTCTCCAAACGTACGACTTCTAAATCAATCATTTACGCACATATCGCAGAGTGTAAACAACCGACGACGCTCATTGGCTGCTCTGCGGCGGCCGATCCCATTCACGAGACTCAGTCCACAGCAGGGATGACAGCAGTCGTTCGGGAGATGTGCTAGAGCAAATATTCTGCGCTGCGGTAGTGCGTTTTTCAAGAGGGATTTTTGAAAGTTTTTCTCCCGGGAAATCAAATTTTATACATTATTTTATAGGTGTTTTCTCTTTCAAGCGAAGGAATCTTTATCGATATTTTCGAAAGAAGAGGAAGGTTAAGAGAAAAATATTATAAGGAAACTTAACAAACTACTTGCATTTTTTCTTGAATTTTAAAGATTACAAAAAACACTTTTCTTAATCTTTGTGAATTATGGAAGCCGTTTAATATATTTTATACAATGGACGCATATTCCAACTTCCAACTAAACTTAAATAACACAATAAAAAAACTTATAAGCTAAGTTTTTCAAAAACTTCTTGCTTTCAAAATGGACCTGCATTTTTCGATACGTTTTTAAAATATATAAAGTTTGTACCTGTAATTATTTTAAAAATTTTATTGCTATTTCGTTATTAATACCTACAATGCGCTTTTTTATAAGGATAAAATATACTAAATTTCATATTCAAGATCTTTTATCTCCGACTGCGAAATGTTAGGAATTATTTCACTCACATTGTTAAGTTTTATAAAATTCAAGACGATTTACAAACTCTGATAAAGAAACCAGTATTTTGTCAATTTTAACATAAATAGGTAGTTGGATTGTTCCCTTTTTCTTGGAGTTTAAATATTTCAAAATATTCAAATTTAAAATTTAAAATATTTCAAAATGAAAATCATTACGAAAGTTTAAATCTAAACAAAAGCAATTTTTGAATCAATAATACAGATAATTGATTACGTTAGCCTCAAAGAAAATGTACAAGTAAGCAAGTTTAAGACACCAGAAAAATTCTTTTAAAAAATATGTAAATACCATTTGAAAACGATGCGTAAATATAAGGATATATTTTTAAAAATGCCCATAAATCATTGAAAGAGAAAAAGTACTTTACATTAAAACAGTGTGGGTTCACCTCGCCGGGCAGAGACGGCCCTTGAAGAAATTTTCATGGAACTTGGCCACAAAGTGTAATATTTTATCAAACTAATTAGAAGGTAATTCGCGTTTCAGTTTCTATTTCAGAAATGTGGTAAAAAAACGCGTTTTCCCGTTGAAATTTTCAAACAATTTTCAGGGGAGAACCCCTAAATCCCCATTGACTGCTTTTGACTTGACTTAAAATTCAAAAGGGTTATCAAAATTTCATTAATCAGGATATAGTTGGGGCAATATCAAAAGGAGTTATTAAATCAGTAGAAGCGGTGTGTCTGTATTTGGAACTCAATTTTGATAGCTAAAAGTTCCTAATTTCTTGAGAAAAATATCCAACCGCTTCACTAATCGACTAATTTTCCTTTTAAGAAAAATTTAAAAAACTAGAAATAATCTGTTTAAATTTTAATTTTATAAAAATGAACATCATATGTAGAATAGTGTTTAAATTAGTGTCACAAAATAAATTCAGGGAATAAATGACAAGTATGTTAATGAAACCCAGTCAATATTTTGTGTTGCGTTATAAATGTAAGAAAGATATTTCTCAAGTAAAATACGCCTCAGTACGAGTAAATTTTTATAGTTGAAATAAATGTCCCAGTGTTTAAATATAAGCTTGATTTGCCTGTTTGAAAAAATAAAATGTAATTTTTACTGTCTCACCCTATAAAAATTTTAATTCAAAAATTTAAGTTCAAACTTCGACCACACTGCATTAAAATATGATAAAATTTTCTTTCATTGCACTTTAAAGACAGTCTTAGAAATCAGATAAAATTAATCAAGGAAGAAGGATATTCTTTCCCTTCGAAATTCACAAATTTGTAAACTTTGTAAAGTGTAAGATGCATAAAGAGAATAAATTGTGCTTAAAACATTAAAGGAGTGTGAGGAGGATAAGTTCAATCTTTATAAACGGTTAATATGTATTATAAGAAAACGTTCAAGTAATTCTTTATTAAAAAATTAATTCCTTGCCAGTTGTAGAAAATTTTTAATTTAGTATTGTTTTTTTTTCTTTTATTTTTATTGGTTATCTTTATTCTTTTATTTATTTTATTAGTTTCTTCGTTGGTCACTCCAGTCAAGGTTTTCTGAATTTCAAACTAGAAAATAATTGAATGACTAATATTGTTTTAACAACAATTTTGGAGTGCAATTTTGCAAATGTATCTTTTGGAGTGAAATTTTGCTTTTGATTGTAAATTCTTATAAACTTTCTTGATAAATTGGATTATCAGTTGTATAAAAAAAACTGAAAAGAGAAGGAAGACTTTAAATTGACCAATCTTTACAATGTATTTTATTATTTTTGATGCATAGTGACAAAATTGTTTTCGGGAAATAATTTTATATATTGTAAACTGTTTGTTATAATTTTTAAGTGATTGTAAGTAAATGCTTTTGCCTTATTTTTATTTATGAATAGATGCAATTGATGATAAATAGCATTAACACATCGACGCACGATTTTGTCTCGTATAACAAATACGTGTATTTATTTACCTATACTTCATATAAATTTTAAACATAAAAATGTTAAAAATATAAATTTTTATTTATCTATATTAGTTTAAAAAAATTTTCGGTTCTTGTGATTTCTTTTAAAAAAATATTTTATTATGTAGATTGCCTTTATTGATTTACTAGCTGATATGCCCGGCCTTGCACGGGTGGAGTGTATAAATTTTTTAAATTAAGTTTTCTCAAAATATATTTATAATTTTTAAAGCAGCAATTACCAATCATCCCGGTATCCCAGATGCCTTTTTCCTATCCCGGTGTTCCCGGTTATTTTCCTTATCCCGATGTTCCCGATCATTTTCCTTATCCCGATGTTCCCGATCATTTTCCTATCCCGATGTTCCCGATAATTTTCCTTATCCCGATGTTCCCGATAATTTTCCTATCCCTATGATCGAGGTAATTTTTATGTCCCGGTAGTCCCGGTACTTTTTTCCTATCCCGATATTCCCGGTAATTTTTCTTTTCCCGGTGTTCTCGGCAATGTTTCCTAGTAAATTAATGAGTCTAGTGAACAAAAATAATAAATTTGAAACAATAATAAAAGATCTAGTAAATTTAAAAGTCTAGTGAACCGCTTCATTTGAAACAATGTTTTGCTTTAAAGTCCTCTTCAATGAAAATAAAATTTACAATTTTCCATAAATATTTAAATTTTAAAGGAAAATATCTTAAAATAGGGGAAACTAACGTTTCAAAATAAATTATTTGAATTTATTTTAGCGTTTTCACAACTTATATCCTTTTTAAATGGACAACTATAGAGTTTTTCCTGTTAAAATATTTAATTTTTGAAGGTTTTCATCTAGTTAACAATAGTGAGTCGAGCAGTCTACTCTAGTAGAGAAATGGAGAAATAAGCGTTTTCGGCTATAAATTCGCTAATTACTCGTAATTATTCGATTTTAAAGCTTTGAAAACTATCTTAAGTTACTCCCCGACTCGGAATACGTCTATACGTCGAGTTTGGTTTCGGTCCGTGGCCTATTTCAAGAGATTACCCCGGACATACCCACACACACACATACATACATACACACATCGCCCGTTAGCCTTTTATTTATACAGAGACTAGCGGATATGCCCGGCCTTGCACGGGTGGAGTGTATAATTTTTCTTAAAATTAAATTTTCTCAAAATACATTTATAATTTTTAAATCAGCAATTACCAATCATCCCAGTATCCCAGGCGCCTCTTTCCTATCCCGGTGTTCCCAGAAATTAATCCTATCCCGATTTTCCAGGTTATCTTTTCTATCCCGGTGTTCCCGGTAATTTTCCGATCCCGATGATCCCGATATTTTTCCACTTTCCCAGTGTTCCCGGTAATTTTCCTCTTTCCCGGTGTTCCCGGTACGTTTTCCTATCCCGGTATGTTCAAATCCCGATGTTCCCCGCAATTTTAAATATCCCGGTATTCCCAGTAATTTTTCTAATCGCGGTGGTCCCGGTAATTTTCCTATCTTGGTGTTTCGGGTAATTTTTTATATTCCGGTATTCCCGGTGTCTTTATGGTAATTTTCCTATCCCGGTGTTCTCGGTATATTTTTTATAACCCGGTAATTATTCCTATCCCGATGTTCTCGCTAATTTTCCAATCCTTGTGTTTCCGATATTTTTAAAATCCCGGTTTTCCTGTTTATGTTTATATCTTGGTGCTTTTATGAAGTAAAAAATTTAAATTATTATAAATAGTCTAGTAAATTTATAAGCCTAGTGAACAAAAATAACAAATTTGAAAAATAATAAAAGATCTGGTAATCTGAAAAGTCTAGTGAACCGTCTCTTTGAAACAATGTTTGAAACAATATGCCCGGCCTTGCACGGGTGGAGTGTATATATTTTTTTTAAATTAAATTTTCTCAACATACATTTATAATTTTTTAAATCAGCAATTACCAATCATCCCACTATCCCAGGCGCCTCTTTTTCATATCCCGGTGGTCCCGATAATTTTTCATTTCCCGGTATTCCCGGTAATTTTTCTTACCCAGTGTTCCCGGTAATTTTTTCCTATCCCGGTGTCTTTTTTCATCTTAATAAAGTAACGGTAATTTTTCTTATCCCGGTGTTCCCGGTAATTTTTCATGTCCCGATATTCCCGGTTATTTTCCTTATCCCGATGTTCCCGATCATTTACCTTATCCCGATGTTCCCGATAATTTTCCTATCCCGATGTTCCCGATAATTTTCCTTATCCCGATGTTCCCGATAATTTTCCTATCCCGCTGATCGAGGTAATTTTTATGTCCCGGTAATCCCGGTACTTTTTTTCCTATCCCGATGTTCCGGGATAATTTTCCTTTTCCCGGTGTTCTCGGCAATGTTTCCTAGTAAATTAATGAGTCTAGTGAACAAAAATAACAAATTTGAAACAATTATAAAAGATCTAGTAAATTGAAAAGTCTAGTGAACCGCTTCATTTTAAACAATGTTTTAATTTTAAGTCATTTTCCATGAAATAAAATTTACACTTTTCCATAAATATTTAAATTTTTAAGGAAAACATCTTGAAATAAAGGAAAATAACGTTTGAAAATAAATTATTTGATTTAATTTTTGTGTTTTTACAACTGATATAGTTTTTAAATGGACAATTATCGAGTTTTTCCTGTTAAAATATTAAATGTTTGAAGGTTTTCATCTAGTTAACAATAGTGAGTCGAGCAGTCTACTCTAGTAGAGAAATGGAGAAATAAGCGTTTCGGGCTATAAATTCGTTAATTACTCGTAATTATTCGATTTTAAAGCTTTGAAAACTATCTTAAGTTACTCCCCGACTCGGAATACGTCTATACGTCGAGTTTGGTTTCGGTCCGTGGCCTATTTCAAGAGATTACCCCGGACATACATACACACACTAGCTGATTTGCCCGGCCTTGCACGGGTGGAGTGTATATATTTTTTTTTAAATTAAATTTTCTCAAAATACATTTATAATTTTTAAATCAGCAATTACCAATCATCCCGGTATCTCAGACGCCTTTTTCCTATCCCGGTGTTCCCGGTAATTTTTCATATCCCGATGTTCCCGGTTATTTTCCTTATCCCAATGTTCCCGATCATTTTCCTTATCCCGATGTTCCCGATAATTTTCCTATCCCGCTGATCGAGGTAATTTTTATGTCCCGGTAATCCCGCGGTACTTTTTTTTCCTATCCCGATGTTCCCGGTAATCTTCCTTTTCCCGGTGTTCTCGGCAATGTTTCCTAGTAAATTAATGAGTCTAGTGAACAAAAATAACAAATTTGAAACAAACAATAATAAAAGATCTAGTAAATTGAAAAGTCTAGTGAACCGCTTCATTTGAAACAATGTTTTATTGTCGTTTTCCATGAAGAAAATTTACACTTTTCCATAAATATTTAAGTTTTAAAGGAAAATATCTTAAAATAGGGGAAACTAACGTTTCAAAATTAATTATTTGAATTTATTGTGGTGTTTTTACAACAGATATAGTTTTTAAATGGACAATTATCGAGTTTTTCCTGTTAAAATATTAAATGTTTGAAGGTTTTCATCTAGTTAACAATAGTGAGTCGAGCAGTCTACTCTAGTAGAGAAATGGAGAAATAAGCGTTTTCGGCTATAAATTCGCTAATTACTCGTAATTATTCGATTTTAAAGCTTGGAAAACTATCTTAAGTTACTCCCCGACTCGGAATATGTCTATACGTCGAGTCTGGTTTCGGTCCGTGGCCTATTTCAAGAGATTACCCCGGACATACATACATACACACATACACACATCGCCCGTTAGCCTTTTATTTATACAGAGATTGCACAACTTAAAATACTGAAGATTTTCCTTTAAAAGGAAAATATTTCTGATAGTAGGAAAAGGTTTTGAATAAAGCTGAGAATGTTTGAATAAAGATGAGAATATTTTTTGCTTACTTATTTCGCCTCATATTACCATGTTTTTGGAAATACAAATATTCTTACACAAGTAACCTATCAGCAGCGTTAACACAAATACTTGTAAATAAAGTTTTCTGACGTACTACAATTATTAAATTTTGTAACGAAAATATTGAACTGTTTGTTTTGCTTACTTATAAATGAATAGACTGCTTTTGAAAGTTTAAAAGCAAGTAATCAAAAAATATAGAAACTTCAATAAAAATTACAATTTTAAACGTACATAAATGTATGATAGGAATACGCATTATAAGCACTAACTCTCTTTTCCCTAATTTTAAATTATTTATTCCTCTCAATTTTATCACCGTTGAAGTTGTACAAAACATTCATTAGACATTTTGAAAAATTTTTGTAAAAATTCTTTTAAATTTTCTTCACAAAAACTTTCTTCATAACTCTTCATTACAAATTGCATGTTATTTGACTTTATTTTAAAACACTCTTACTTTTGTGTCGATTTCTTCGCATTAGAAAAAAAAGAACAACCGAAGGAAGAAAAAATTAAACTAGGATATTAGAGAAAACTATAGGATCTAAATATTTTTGTACCATTTATTTAACATATTTTGTTTGTTTCCAACTTGTTACTCTTTTTTAATGTAACAATTATAACTTATACTGCTTTACTTATGTTATTTTTTTAAATAAAGGGTGGGTGAAGTACTGTAATAAACAGTAATACAGTATTTTTCGTAATCCTAAACAATAATTTAATTGAAAAGGGAGTATTTTACCACTACCTCTGGTTAGAGGAATATGTGAGAAAACTCCAGCTCTCAAGCGTCGCCTCCAACCGTGGACCGGTTTCGCCCTTGTTAGGGCGAAATGAACTGCGCATTCCATAGAACAGATTTAATCTGTTCTATGGAATGCGCAGTTCATTCCGGCAGATAGTGGAGGTCTAGTCAATAGTCACCACTTTTTCCGTTAGGGCCAACGTAAAGTTTTATTACAGCCAGTGCCTGGCTGTAATAAAACAATTACTGCTAGGCGTCCAGCACTTGCGGTTTAGGGGGAGATATCGGGATATCTCCCCCTAAACCGCAAGTGCTGGACGCCTAGCAGTAATCGTTTTATTACAGTCAGTGGAAAAGTCTACGCTGCACCTTATAGTCGGCTACACTAAAAGCTCTCCCTCCGCTCTCTTGCGTTGCCTTCCTATACCGTGCTGATGAGCCCTAACAAGGGCGAAACCGGTCCACGGTTGGAGGCGACGCTTGAGAGCTGGAATAATTTAATTGCTTTGGAAAGAAAAAAAATACTAAATCAAGTAAATTTAAAAATTGAGTTAAATTTAAAGCAAACAAAGTAAAAGGCAAACTGTTTTACGAACCGAAAATATTTTTAATGATCAAAGTTCGATTTTAATGAGCCAGTTTGTTTTTGTTACTTTTATCCCCCTATTCAATTCTTATTTACCGTTGAAGAGTTTTTAGACAATAATTAATAAACAAGCGGATAATACGAAAACTCCTAAAAACAACAGCAAAAGAGGTAAGGTCTGTGAGAGTTAAAATTTAAAACATATTTATAAAGTAAGTATTATGCTTTTAAAGTGAAATATAGTGTATTTTCTTAGAAAAGTTTAATTTTGGTAGAGGTGGAAAATAGTATGTATTCAAAATCCAAATGTGTACCAATTTAAGCTATGAGTTAATTTTCATGGTTTGGTGGGAGCTTTAAAGAAATATATTGGGTACGTTTTGTATCTATCTTGGTATTCGATATTTTCTTTTCTATAAAAAGTAACAATGTTGTGATTGATTTAATTAGATACCGTAAAACAAGGCGAATCGGATCACTTTTGAACTTTAAACTGCTGCACAAAATTTGGTATTTCAGAATTTTAATTGCTTTAAGAAGAATATTATTTCGAATCAAAATCAATACTTTAACAACCCGTTTAAAAATTCAATTACCTTGAACGATTGACTTTATACATATTTTTAAGTGTCGAGATCAGGTGAATCTGATAACTGCCAGTTTTTGTCGAAAAAATGCAACTTTGATGTTTTTAAAAAAATACAGGATCCTAACATTAGGCTTGTAGTCTAATAAGGTAAATTGAATAAATTTTGTAAAGTAATGAACATTTGTTATAAAATACATCAGAAGAATGTGGTTTCTCCTATACAAAACACGAAATAAATTACAGAAAGCTATTAATGAGAGGAATTACGCTCCTTCAAGAACCCTATTATCATAGATTTATGACTTTAGGTGTTGCATAATAACCAATAGAGAAACCATAAAAATTATTAAAGAAAGAAAATTAAGCATTTTTATGACTAATCCGATTCAACCAGCATTATACTATTCGAAATGGACTATGTTTTACTAAAAAAAATAAAGCAAAAATCGGAATTACCACTTATATTTAAAATTTGATTGCAAAGAAATCTTTGCAAGAATTGGGAGCATATGGGAGGCAACAAAAATTTAGTTGAAGAAGTTATTATTTGGTGAAATTAATATTGAAAATAGTATTATTTGGTTTTGACAGACAAGAGAGGTTTTGTGACATTTTTTGCATCGAACTTCAAAGAGATGCAATGGTGGACCCAAGGTATAATCGCAAAGTAATTTTTTATGACTGAAACAACTTTTAAAAAATGTGTAGAATCGATCATAGTTTATCCTGATTATATAACTCTAACACAAAGGGGGTTATGATGGTTTAAAGAACTTTCCTCTCCCTTACAGAGTGATCCGATTCACCTCGCTTATTCGATTCATCCCTTAGGATAGTGTGTTTAGATAAATTTTATCAAGTTATTAATTGGTGTAGTAGATCCACCTTTGAAAACTGTTTTGAATAAAACAACTTAACTACTAGGTATGTAACTTTTATCTATGTTCACATGCAAATATATTTTTATTCTTGGATTCTATAAACGCTTAACATTAGATAGTTGAACATTTAAAGAGTTTATATAATTACATAAACTTAGCATTTGAATATTATTTAATTTTTTTCGGCTGGTATTTATTATTTTATCCAATAAACTTTCATATAATTAGTTTTTTGGAACATGAAAAGTAAAAGTTTTGTGAAAAGTTCGAAAATTTATTAATTTGTCAAACTCATATTTTACCTACTATTCCATGAGTCAAACAAACTTATTATCTATTTATAAATTTATGTGTGTCAATGACTTTTCTTCAAAGGCTATATTTACTGTTACCTTCGAGGTCCCCTGCCATACATGAACTGAATTACAAAGTAAAGGTTTCTCGCTAACACTTCCAGGTGGAAAAAACATCTGCTGTGGCATTACAAAAACCTTCAAAATGATAAAACCGTACATATAGCTATGAGACTAACCGGGCTTCAGCTTTTTATAAATAGATCCTGTTTTGTAGAATTCCCGCCCAATTTGTATTCGCTCTCTTATATTTTTAGAACGAATTTCTGGTGTGGGGCTGGGTCATTGTTCATAAACGTGAGAAGGCACTCTCAGAGAAACGTACACACCGGTTGGAAGCCTGTGAGGTCAAGGTTACAGAGAATATCCAGGAAAACAGCAGTGCTTTGTGGGGCACTTTTGGGGGCAGGCCCCTCCTATACGAAACACTGGAGCGTTTGACCTAAATTCGATTTCTTTGTGATCTTTTCGTGAGGAGAGTTTCATAATTCTGTCAGTTCAACCAAAAATTAATTTATAAGTAGTTATACTAGTATTAAAAAGGTAATAGAAAGCAATATCTTATATCTTGCTGATTCACTTTAAGGTTATAATAAATAGATAGAATTCATTAAATTCATTTCAATAAAATAAATATAAATTATTGATTATTTTTTTACATAGTCCTTTATTGAAATTTTATTTGAATAACCCTCTTGTTGAATATTTATGTCTTCATTACATTTTTAATAAAGAATACAAGCGCCGTAAAACGGTTATAAAACGTTATGATATAAAACACCGTAATAATCAACAAACACCACTTACTGTATCAAAATATATGTGTTATAAAGTAATAAATAATAATATAGGCTGTCCTTCTATTTTACAAGAATTCAATTTAATTGTTCCATAATTATAACAAGAAATCAAACAGCTTATTTAGAACATTTTTTTACTAAAAATTACTTGAAAGACCAACCATTACTACAATTTATAAAAAAATCAATAATTTACCCCATAATGATATTTTTTGACAGTCTTGTTAAGTTCAGGAGATATAGCATAATTAATAGTTAGCTTTAATTTGTCCTCAGCATTGTCATTTTATATTAATATATCTATTGACGTTCTTCTTTTTGTGTGCCTATAAGAATGTCTTTTAGTGTGTTTTTCCTTTTATATTTCATTGTATGTTGTACCCATGTAACTGGACATACCGTCTGTTTGGGATACTAAATAAATAAATAAAAGTGTTAACCTAACACGAATCAGAAAATATACTTCTCTAAAAATATTTTTATACATAAGATTTGTCAATTTTAAGATAGCTATTGTATTAAAATGGCTAGATTAATACATTTTAAAAAGTAAGCTAAAGAAAAGTTTTACTCAATGCTAGTGAAGTTACATTTTTGTAGCAATTTTTGACTATTTATTCGATTTTAGACATTCTTATGTGCATGTAATATACTGAGAAAAAAATATAGTAATTCCCTAACTAACAATGAATATTTTTTCTTTTAATTTTTTGGTTAGTGAGTTTATATTAATATTGTTTTTTAATGTATTATAAAGTCTAATACCCAATTGGAAGATAATTTTTTTTATTGTAGATCATTATCCTCGGTTAAAAACCACGATCTATAAAATACTTTACAATAAGTGTGCTCATGTGAAAGTGATGATGGTGATTATTTTCTATGATTAACTTATGCTTCAACAAGTCTTTCGACAAAAGTTTTTTTATATAAGTTTATCATAATAACTACTAATTTATTTTAGTTAAAAGAGTTGCTCCCTTTTTCAAAATTTTATTTTAATAGTAGGCTGCTGACATTAAACCATTAAGCTGTTTCAATTATGAAGAAGATAAACATAACTTTTATATAATATTCTGGTCACTGAAGTGGGCATCACTTTTTGTTTTGGATGTTCCTACAAGATTCAAATTTTATAAGTAATTTATAATTAGATAGTTCAAGATATTTCAAAATTGTATGAGAGTATTGAGGCATCAAGTATGTTTATTTAGATGTCCTTTAGAAAATGTTTTACAATCAGTGCCTCTGTTATTAACAACAGAAAACTGCGTTAAAATAATTTTCATTATATGTAATAAAGCTAAGCATACACTAAGCATGAAGAACTCTTCTTTTTTAAGCATACACAATTTAAAAATTACCTGATTAAAAATCATACCTTTTTCTTTCCAACAAAATTAAGTTATGAAATTCGCTACATATTTTTGAAAGTAATATAAGAACATTTTTGCTCGATTCCTAACAAGATAATTTACAATCAACCTGCAATTTCTTTCACGTGATGAACATTTTTAGTAGGTTTCTAACGAAACGATAGGAATACCTCAAAAGAAGGAAAAGTGTGACGGAGAATGAAAATTCTCCTTTTATGCTCACTTTTTTTTCTTTTTGTTGTTCTCTTAACATGTTTTCAACAGAAGAAGATGTGCATTCCTCTGTTTAAAAACGGTTATCGCTGGTGCATTTTAATTGGTTCTTTTTTCTGTTAGGTGTCGCATTTGTTTTTAATGGTGGACGTGTTAGACAGTGTTTAAAAAAAGTTAAAGAAAAATTCAGCTAACAGTTAAGTTCTTAATTAATTAAGTTCTTAAGTTTAATTTTGATGATGTAATGCATTACTGATCCTCACAGTAATAAAAAGCTAAATCTTTTAATTGAAATTATATTTCTATGAGTTTTACACTTTATGTGGCTTATAATACTTTAGAATGATTTTGTAGATCTGTTTCTTTAAACTAAAGATTGTATTCTTACAATCCTCCAATCCAATATATTTATTTAGAGCATCAAGTTTCAAGAAAGTGAAAATCAATTAAATCAACTTTTGACAACATCAGTGTATGGATTGATTTTATCGTTGTTGCAACAAAAATATAATTTAAGCAACATATTTAAATCAATTTATTTATTAACAAAATTTTAAATAGAAATATAATTTAATAGTAACAAAAGTAAAAGAAAGTGAAACTTATAAAAGTTATTGGAAAGAAAAATATTAACAAAATTAAACATTAGAAAGAAATAAGTTCGATACATAAATTTAAATAACTATTATTGAAACCAACCCTTTTCAAACAGAAGGTCTAACATAAAACTTATTTTCTATATAATCACATGTTACATCTTATTGACGGGTACATTTTTGTATGCCTAAATTTACTAATTTTGAAATTTTAAATATCGAATAGTTAATTAAAATATTGAGGTTTTAAATTCTTAATAAAAAAAGCATTGGGATGAAAAAATTGAAATACCTACAGGAGTGTAATTTTTCCTTCTCATATAATCCCTACACTCTCTTTTTGTTTCATCAGACTTGTTAAAACAAAATCCTTTGAGTGTTAGGATTTTAAAGAAATAGAATAGTATTTACGAGACAGTACAGCATTACATACTCTCGATGTTAACGAACAAAATAGCTTCATTTTTTTATATTTAAAATTATGAAAAAATAAGATACTTGCACAAAAAGACTAATTTTCTGATGTTATAGGTTGTAAATTTTAGGTTTCTATCAGCTCTAAGAAGATATTTGGTCTCTAGATGATAAATTACATGAAATCTCTGGATATTCTGTTTTTGCTTCTCTTGCTTTTGCTATAATACTTTTGGAGACGGGTCGTGTGTTGAGGTAGTTCTTCTATTCTACTCCATCCTCATTCTTAGAAAGGACTCAGGATGATTGGACCCCAGCGTCTAACCATGACAAGTAGAGGTCCAAGGAAGTTAGAAATAAATATCTACACTATTAAAATCCGAGAGTAAACAAACGTATGTGTGTGGCTGGCTGGCTGGCTGTGTGTGTGTATGTCCATCTATCTCCTCCAGAACCACTGAACGCAGAAGGGCGCCGGAGGTACCAAAAGACGCAGAATGACCCAGGGACCAGGAGTAGCCCATGTTCGTTCCGAAATGCCAAATACTTTTCGAATTATTTGCGTTTTTCTGCTCTTTTACGCTTATTTCTCCATTTCTCCACTAGGTTACACCTGCTTGACTCACTATTGTAAATGAGATGAAACCCACAAAAATAAATATTTTTACAGGAAAAACTTGATAATTGTCCATTTAAAAACTCCACCAGCTATGAGAACGACAAAATAAATTCAAATAAATTATTTTCAAGCGTTATTTACCTATATTTTAAGATAATTCCTTTAAAATAAAAATATTTATGGAAAAATACATTTTTTTCATGGAATGAGAGTTTTAAAAATAAAACATTGTTTCAAATGTGACGATTCACTAGACTTTTCAGTTTACTAGAGATTTTATCACAGTTTTAAATTTTTTTACTTTGTTCACTAGGCTCATTAATTTACTAGACTTTTTATTACAGTTTATAATTTGGTACTTTATAAAGGCACCAAGATATTAAACATCATCAGGAACACCGGGATTGGAAAAAGTACCGGAAACACCGGGATTTGAAAATTAGCAAAAACACTTTGATTCGAAAATTACTGGGAACACCGGGACAGAAAAATTACCGGAAATACCGGAGTAAAAAAATTACCAGTAACATCGGGATATAACAATTTAATGGAAAAAAAATCATATAAATGTTTGTATTCGTCTTTTGCTACAATAAGTGGATGATACCAATCTGTGACACCAACGAAATATTTAAGGTACCACAAAATGGGTCCTGATGGGGAGAAAAGACGATTTAATTAGAGCTTCTCCAGTCCCGTGTATGTAATTTTCATTAATGGAGATGAATAGCCCCTTCCAATCAGCTATAGCGAGCGAAGCGAGCAAGATTGCGAAGTAATCTTAGGGGAACTGCGTCAGCAGTTCCCGGGGGTTTGTGAGCGATGGCGAGCAGGGGGCGGTAGCCCCCTAATTTATCTTTCTACTATATCTTATTACTATGTCTTTCATTATGGTTTCAAATTAATTGCTTATTTAGATTGGGGAAAACACCGAGAGAGGAAAATTTACCGGGAACACCGGAATATGAAAAGTGCGCCTGGGATACCGGGATCATAGTGGTAATTGCTGATCTACAAAAGTAGAAATGTATTTTGAGAAAACTTTTTAAAAACTTATATACTTCACCCGTTCAAGGCTGTGGAAAAGGTGTGACAAGTGGCTAAACAGATAAAATTGGGTTAAAACTGAGTTATCGTTTATGTTGGAAAGACAGAATAATATGTAAGAAAATTATTGAATTTTTCTTTTTCATATCTTTTCTTTCTTTAAAAATATAATATTAAAGTATACATCGTGAAAACTATAATTAAATCTTTACTCGGCGCAACACATCGGGTTGCGGCTTCAGCTAGTCTACACTATTAAAATCCGAGAGTAAACAAACGTATGTGTGTATGTGTGTGTGTGTGTATGTCCATCTATCTCCTCCAGAACTACTGAACGCAGAAGGGCGTCAGAGGTACCAAAAGACGCAGAATGACCCAGGGACCAGGAGTAGCCCATGTTCGTTCCGAAATTCGAAATACTTTTCGAATTATTTGCGTTTTTCTGCTCTTTTACGATTATTTCTCCATTTCTCCACTAGATTATACCTGCTTGACTCACTATTGTAAATTAGTTGAAAACAACCAAATTAAATATTTTTAATAGGAAAAACTCGATAATTGTCCATTTAAAAACCCCATCAGCTGTGTAAAAAACAAAATAAATTCAAATAAATTATTTTCAAGCGTTATTTACCAATATTTTAAGATAATTCCTTTAAAATAAAAATATTTATGGAAAAATCTATATTTTTTTTCATGGAATGAGAGTTTTAAAATAAAACATTGTTTCAAATGTGACGATTCACTAGACTTTTCAGTTTACTAGAGATTTTATTACTGTTTCAATTTTTTTACTGAGTTCACTAGGCTCATTAATTTACTAGACTTTATATTTCAGTTCACAAAGATATTAAACATCATCAGAAACACCGGGATTGGAAAAAGTACCGGAAACACCGGGATTGGAAAATTAGCAAAAACACTTTGATTTGAAAATTACTGGGAACACCGGGATATAACAATTTAATGGAAAAAATCATATAAATGTTTGTATTCGTTTTATGCTACAAGTGGATGATACCAATCTGTGACACCAACGAAATATTTAAGGTACCACAAAATGGGTCCTGATGGGGAGAAAAGCCGATTTTATTAGAGCTTCTCCAGTCCCGTGTATGTAATTTTCATTAATGGAGATGAATAGCCCCTTCCAATCAGCTATAGCGAGCGAAGCGAGCAAGATTGCGAAGTAATCTTAGGGGAACTGCGTCAGCAGTTTCCGGGGGTTGGTGAGCGAAAGCGAGCAGGGGGCGGTAGCCCCCTAATTTATCTTTCTACTATATCTTATTACTATATCTTTCATTATCGTTTCAAATTAATTACTTATTAAAATAGGGGGAAAACACCGAGAGAGGAAAATTTACCGGGAACACCGGAATATGAAAAGTGCGCCTGGGATACCGGGATCATCGTGGTAATTGCTGATCTACAAAAACAGAAATGTATTTGGAGAAAACTTTTTAAAAACTTATACACTTCACCCATTCAAGGCTGTGGAAAAGGTGGGACAAGTGGTGACAGCAGATTAAATTGAGTTAGAACAGAGTTTTTATTTATGTTGGAAAGACAGAATGTTATGTAAAAAAATTATTGAATTTTTCTTTTTCATATCTTTCCTTTCTTTAAAAATATAATATTAAAGTATGCATCGTGAAAACTGTAATTAAATCTTTACTCGGCACAACACATCGGGTTGCGGCTTCAGCTAGTCAAGCAATTAAAGATCGAAAACGTTTGTTATGTATAGCATTTACTGTATAATTATGCATAACATATGAAATTAAAACTTGCATTTAGTGTAGAAATTGTTTTTTATCAACCAAAACATTTTCAAATTCCAGAATTGAATTATTTTAAAATCAAAACTTGGGCTAAATTCAATTAGTTTTTTCTGCTGTTTTTACTTTCTTATGGATTTATCATTTTCTGCTTTTTATCGAACATAGTAAAACCAATAATATAATTTTCAGACAGTTTGGGTGCTTTCTAAAATAATGGGCCCATGCTAGGGCTTTGTGGGCCAAGGAAAGTATCAGGGACTGGAAAATCCCTGATTTTATTTTGGAAAGTTTGTATATTTAAGGTCAGACACTCTTGAATTTAATTCCGGGCGCTCTCATCCGAGTATGAATGTTTCAAGCCCCAGTGAAAGACTTTGATGCTAAAATTAGAAATGTAGGATCAGAAATGTGGCATTAGGCTTAAGGAAGTCTTCAAGTATCTTTTATAACGGAAAGTTAGAATTCCAATAGTCGAAACTCACAGTGGGGCTTTCTATTAGCAGACGAAAAATTGGTTTCCCATTTAGGTCCTGTTTTATGGTAATGTACATCCTATTCTATATCAGCAGACACATAAAGAATCAAGGGAGGTCCAGACACTTCGATTTTCCACCCAATTTCCCCCTGTGGACGGAGATGTCTTGAATTTTAGAGGTCGTTCGGCATGAATAAGATGTACATACAAACAGGTGTAGTCTGGATTGGAATTATTTTGTAGATTTTTGTGTTCTTCACCATGAAGAAAGTAAAATTAAGTTGTTCAGTAAGCCGCGTGTCATCGTGATTTTTTAATGAGGGCAAAATCTGTAAGAAATGTATGAAAATATCCTTAATATACAATGATTTGCTATATTTTCTAATATAGTATACTATACATTTGCTACGAGTAGAAGAAGTGTTGTTTTTTTATCCCTTTAAAATGCAGAAAAGATTTTAAAATATTGTTATTAACAAAACATTATAAAAACACATGATTTGATTGATAATGCAACAAAATTAATTTTGAAAATTTGTGTCCCTAACAACCGTGCACAACGTTAAAGTATGTATTGAATAGGTGGAGGTGGAGCTACTTAAGAAACAAGCACCTCGTGATTTTAAAAATATATACTATGCAGAAAAGTATAAAATTTCTAAATTTTCTTTTAAATATTACGTTTTTCTGTAGTGACTTTTAATGCAAAAAATTAAGCAATTGTTTAAAATTTTAAAATGTAAATTTTCTAAATTCAGAATTGCTCACGCATTTTTTTTTATTGTTATGATTTTAGTCACAAGCCTGTGGATGCATCTGATGAAAGTTAATTTTACGTAATTTTCCAGAGAGTTGGATGTTAGGACCAAAGTCGTCAACGTTATTTTGAGTTGTAAGTAAACACTTGCGGAAAAACTTTTTTTTAACAGACCAAATGTAAAAGCACCTTTTCAAAATAAATTATTAATTATATTCTAGTTATGGTTGTCGAATAAAATGGAGTTCGAGAACGTATAGTGAACGTTTTGAATCCAATTAAAAATATTCGGTTTATTGGTCGAGGTTTGAAAAAGTTTGGATCTGTGCCTTAACAGCATAAATACTGCTCTAATTCTGGGATAAGTCAGTTAGTTTTAGGCTTTACTCTTTTGCTCTGTTTAGCTAACGAAAACTAATTCAATTATATATCTTCTTTCGGAAGAATCGAGATAATATCAGTTTAGAACTCAATCTACGACGCGGAGAAACATTTTTTACTGCTATCAGCTACAGTTCTTTGATTTCGTCTTTCATTCTATAATTAGGGAGGTTTCTAGTTTCTTTTATGATTTTGTTTACACCGCAACCGCTGCTCAAAAGTTTGAAGATTGTCTATTTAAACAATGTTAATATAGTACAATAAGCTTTTGTATAGTGGCGCATTGAAAACTTAGTTAAAAAGTAGAAAAAATGTTGAGGCAACCTTATTTTGTTATCTCACAAAAAAAATTTATTTTACACGTTTAGAGGAGGACTAGCTCCAAAACTTTTATATGTCCTCCCCAACCTATCAAAGTTCAATAACATAGCGTCAATATTTTCGGAGAATATTGCTTCGGCACTTTGTGTATTGTAATTTTAGAGAAAAAAAATAGTTGTACTTTAATTTAGAAGAAATAAATATTTTAGAAATAAATTTCCATTCCTCCTTCAATTCCATTTCACCTACTATTTCCGCCTTCTTAGGAAATATATATTATTTAAAAAACAATTTTCTCTCAGGATGCTTTTTTATGTAACATCAAACTGAAAAGACTAGAAATATTCCGACTTGTCATGACCTTTGAGTAAATGTTTATATTTAGATTTTCCACTCTTAACTATATATCTTCTTAATAAGTTTTGGTAAAAAAAATTATTTGGTAATCTGTTTTTCACTATTTTCAATAATTTCATAGAGAAAAAGATAAGACAATGATTGATGATCGTCAATTAGGATTTAAAAAATCTCCCTTTTAGAAGTAAAAGATAATTGCAGAGTGAAACTAAAAATAATAAATGGTACTAATTTACATTTTATTACATCTATCTTAAAGAATAGTATGTATGCTAAATTGTCGCCCTAAATTATTTTATATTTACTTAGTTGGTAGTAAGAGGAAGTTAATTCTTAGTATTAATTAATTCTAAAAAACTAAATTGAAGATCTTTTGCACACACAACTAACAATGACAGAAAATTCTCCCTCCGCTTTGGAGAGCTACCTATTTGCATTAGTATTTATCCCCCCTTCAGGTGAGACCACAGCACAACATATTATCTTCAGGAAAAAACCTAGACCAATCCCCCAGCAAGGGAATCTTTTTCCAGGTCAGGAATGCACTAAAAAACATTTAGGGACAGTTTGGCCTCTGGGTCAATAACCGTAAACAAGGGGGATGAAACTAACCTACGCTAAGAAACTGTTGGAATATTCCTTGTACAAAATCTAATAAATCCTATGTATCCAATAAATTAAAAAAATGGAAATTTCGTGCAAATAGATATGCATTTTATGCCTGTATGTTAAGATGAACACTAATGTAATATTTGTAAGGCCATGTTCGTTCTCCTTTTAAATTATTAAAGTAGTAATAGATAGTAGAAGCATTTATTTTTATTATACAGTATTTATAGAAGCACATATTTATAGCCAACAATAGTACATATTTATAGCCAATAGCAGATTAACGCCTGGTTTGGTATTGAACAATTTTAAACAGGAATAAATACTGAAAACACCATAAAATAGTTATGATAAGAAATGTCTGTACATATATCTTGATTTGTTCATCCTTAAAGTTTCTGCCAATTTGCTTTGGGTCAAAATACATTGTCATTGATTAATCTTGTTACTTAAATTTGACAAATTTCAGTAAAAAATATTAAGCTGTAAATTTCTTATTTTAGTGGCAACAGCTTTGTAATCTTTCCCCCTAATAATAAAATACCAAAAACCTATTCTTATTTTATTTCTTTTAAGTATCCCAATCATTTTAGCCCTTGATAATTAAACCCCTCTTATGATTGGAAAATTTGCAGTATTTGTGGATTTAAAGGTCTAAAATCTTATTCTTTTGAAAGGGAAAGTACTCAATAGCAGCTATATTCTGAATGATTTTCATACTTATTTAAACGAGAAAGACTAAAATAGTAGGATTTCAGTCAATTTTCTTCAAAAGTTTCATTTGGCACTGCTTTTTTAAAATGAAGACTTTCTTGTTTGTTTTGTTTTTAGTATGTATATTCTTTTTTAAATTCTTGCGAATAGATGATTTAAACATGTTAGAAATGAATATTTGACAAATTTTTTTAAACGACTCAAAATTGCTATATTTTTAAGGAAAGGTAACGTTATATTTTGAGCTAAATTTAGAAAGTAATCATTAATATCATTTTCCACCCCATGAAAATCGATACCTATTAAGGGGATATTAAATTTTACATACATTTTTAAAAATGTAACTAGTATAATGTAACTAAAAAATAACTGAAATATAACTAAGAATATTAACAGCATCAGAGAAGTTTTATTTTAAGGTATAATACAAGTAAAAATTGATTTCGAAACATACTTTTTTCCCTTTCCCAGTCGATTTTATTGTGAAAAAAACGTACCTTTATCGTTCCACTATGTAATAAATCCGACTTCTCATTGACACGAATTCTTTTTTCCCAAGTCATTCATTCCGAGTCGGATACCTTGTAACATAGCAAACGTTGTTACATGTACGTATTTACAAAAACAAATCAACCAGTAATCAATCTTGGCACAAAAGAGACTGATTCGTCCCGCCAACAGGGACAAAAATACCCTAAAATTCTTAAAATAGAAATCCCTTTCTTGGGACAGAATGCCACTGCCCGCAAATTTATACCTTGCAAAGGGCAAACTTTCGAGTAACCTGCGTCATCAGCCACTTTACTCATATGCCACGTAACATCACATGCCTTTGGCCCTTAGGAGCTGTCGCCATACATTAATTTGCCAATTTCCAGCTCACAACGGCGCACATGATCTTTCTTAAACCATCTGTGCAACTGTGCCGTGATTTATAGATCTGGATCGAGGGTCGGAAACCTCTTGGTTTAGTTGTGCTGAAGGTGATTTTAAAATTATATATAGTCGAGAAAAATTAAATATAAATTTAATTTAATCGGTTATAACTAATTGAAAATGTTTAAGATGCGGGGCAAAAAGAACATTATGATGCTTAATTATGTTAATAAAATCCGCGTCAAATCAACCGAAAGTTCTCAAGTCTCAACCTGACCCTCTCAGATTTTAAAACTTTTAAGAAATTATTATTTCCCATGATATATGAATGAGGAAAAATACTTTAATTATTCATTGACAATTTTAAAAGTTCGAAGAAAATCCAATTTTTGGATCTTTAATCTTACATAACTCCAGTTCTATTTGACCAAGAAAAAAAAATTACTCCTCGTTTTAAAGATAATAAGGAAGTTGCAAGTGTCAGATTTTCAAAAACAACAAGTGTTCCGTATGGTTTTTGTATGGTAAAATGAAATATCTAGTCAATTTTTTAAAAAAATGTACAGGTAATTAAATATTTTAATTTGAAAGTTGAGAAAAAATACGTGACTTAAAACGTTTAATGTTTAAAAAGTAACGATGACGTCAGCAATCATACCATCAACTCCATTGCTTTCCAACAATGTTTATCGTACGATGACGTCACATCCCAGGGATTTAAAAAGGGGATTTTTGTTAATTTTTTTGGCAATCATAAAATTTTTCGATCGGCCTGAAAGCATATTCGCTCATCCCAACGGTTTGGTCCTGACGAGCTTAGTGCGCATGCTCGGGGAGAAAAAAAGGATCTTCTTTGGATAATTGCATTTGTAACCTAAAAAAACCAGCTAAAATAAGTCCACACGCATGCGCACTAAGCTCGTCAGGACCAAACCGTTGGGATGTGTGAAAATGCGGCCTGAAATTTTGGGTAGTTGCTTGTTTTTGCAAGAAAATCGATTAAACAAGATATAAAAAATCATGCAACTTCCTCATTTTACAAGGTTTCGTTTGATACAGAGTTTTTGTTTTTGTACACAAAAAATTTCACGTGTTTTTTTTAGTAAAAAACAATGTTGCTCTTCTTTAATTTTTTTTAACATTATGCATATTTTTTTCAACATGGTATAAATTCTTAAAATTGAAACAACCATGAGAGATTTCTTCAGCTAAAAATTCATAAGTTTGAAAAATTTTACATTTTTTGATGATTCCTGAATTTCCAGTAAATGTTTAGTGATTGTAAAATGAAAATTTTTTACACCTTTTTCAATTTTCTCGAAACCTGTTTTTTTAGACTTATTTCCTTTTTTATACTGACAATTAAATTATATTGATACAAGAGAAGTACCTCGATGTATTTGCAGTATTTATTTGACCGATCAATTCATAAATATCTTACGGATCATAAAATTAGTACTTAAAGAGTTAACGGTTAATCTGACAAATTGTATTGTTTTCGTAGGTATACTCTTCAGAAGATACTTATAAAGATAGTGAACCTGTAGCATATGAGATAAGAGAGAGAGAGAGATGAGGCTTTAAAACATACTCCGCTTTTGCCTTGTTTGCTGATAGATTTTATAAAGCAATAAAGAGATTGATATCAGTTTAAGTGTGCCGCCGCTTCAAAAAACTTTCTCCTTCCGTAAAATCAGCTTCAATCGGCTAGAGCTCAGTTTTTGCAATAAAGTATGAGAGATGCTTTGAAATGTCAAAAATATGTTGCATGTATGAAAAAAAATTTTGTATTTGGAGAAAGAAGTAAACATTGTAACATTTCAAATATCAAATAAGGTTTTATGTGTTTGTATCGTAGACATTTTTAGAACTAATCTATTGCAAGGAATGCTCATGATAGCTGATAAAAATTATCAATAAATAGTAAAAGAAAAGTAATTCGTTACAAAATAAGTAGGTAACTATATTAATTTTACCTTTTTTTAAGTTTGATTAAATTAAAGTTTAAAGCCAAAATGATTAAAATTGATTGATTGTATAACATTTGACAAGTGATTAACATTAACAAAATGATTATATTACATTTTATAAAAGGGGATATATAAATAATTTGCATGTAAATATTTGAAAATATCTAAAAATCAATTTTATAATTTGAATTCGACTTCGTAGTTGGGAAAAGGAAAAATACTGAAAAATACTCATCTTTTAAAACGTTGATAATTTTATAATATTGAATTCGATATCTAGTCTGGAAAATGAAAAAATACTTATATTTTAAAAGTTTTATTATTTAGAATTTTGAAGTAATAAAAGTATTATTACGTTTATTATTATTTATTATTATTTATTACGAAAGATGATAAAAGAATGAAAAAAGAAGAATAAAAGATGAATAAAGTATATTCCACCGTTTTGTGGAGGAAAACATTTTTAAAACTTGAGATAATTTTTATGCTTGTTGATATTTAATTAAGGAACTTAGTATCCGACCCTTTTTTCGACCGTTGAAGAAACGTTCTAGTAATAAATATATCACTTTAAGTTAGTATAGAAACGAACTATATTTATTAAAAAGTTGAATATTTTTTCTTAATTATGACCTTTAATGTTGGACTAATTCCGTTTTTAAAATTGACAGACAATTCAATTCCAACTTAAAACAATAATAAAAAGCTTGTGATATCGCGTTCAATCTTTTTAATAAAACAGTTAAGTTGCAACCCTATTGGAAATTTTTTTCTGGTGTTCCATAAACCAGTATGAATTATACTGGATCCAGTATCATTTATACTGGTTCCAGTATCATTTATACTAGATCCAGTATAATTTGATACTGGTTTATGGAACACCAGAAAAATTGTTCCGATAGGGAAAACGGGAAAAAATCACTTCTTTAAAAAAAGAACTTCATAAAATTTCAATTAAAGAAAATAACACAATTCAAATGTTGCAATCACAACTTTTAAAATATGTTTTTGGATCTACAGCCTCCTTAATAAAAAATTTTGAAGAGCAAGGAGATATATTTATGTTGAATCTCTCTATTCTAAAAAAAAGTTTTTGTAAATGGTTTCCAGAGAAAGGCTTTTTAATTACTGATCCGTATAACATGTTTTTGGTATCAAACTTTTCGGATTCTTTTGAGGATGTGCAAAGTGCCTTTAGAATTTCTAAAAAAATTCTCAATTCTAAGATATTTTCATTTTTCTGGATTACGGATAAGGTTGCAGTTAACAGCAAGAAACTGTCGTACAATTTATTATACCTCCAATCACAATGACCAACCGACGCTACTCATTAACGATGAAAATAATTCCTTTCACGCTTTGAAAATGCGCTTCAAAATATGTACTTTCTAAATAAAATATTTTTAAAAGACTGATAAGAGTTTTCCAGAAACTCACAGATCTACTATTCAAGTATAGAATTTCACACACCAAAATTAATTGTTTGTAAACATTGAGTGCAATGTAGATTTTGTCTCTTATCATTTTTAATAGCTTAAATAGTTTTGTTTAAAAAGTCTGTTTTAAAACTAAAACTTGAATGATAAAACACTAGATATTTTGACGAGTTACTAGGTACTATATTAAATTTAACAGATTCATTGCTGAACGTTTTTGTAAATATTGAATAACAATAGCACGAGCAGACTTGATGGATATTTTCAAGACCCTCTATATACATGGCCATCCAACTCCGGGTGATGACGTCAGACGTGGGTGAAAATTGCCATGTTAAGTCAGTCTATGGAGTGACGTCAAAGATGAGTGAAAGTTATGACGTTGCACGGCCGAGTTGGGTGGCCATGTATATAGAGGGTCTTGATATTTTCAAGGAAAACGTGTTGATTAAATTATTGATAATTTAACCAATAAATATTCTAACTTTTTAGAGAGTGTGCTTCAAGAAAGTTGGTTGAAGTTTTTTCTACTAATTGTTATAACGAATGTTTTATAAATAAATAATTTTAGTGAGCAGGGTTTTGTGGGGATTGCGAAGCGATCCGAAAGGCCCTGAGTCAGCAGTTAACGGGGGTTGGCGAGCGATAGCGAGCAGGGGGCGGTAGCTCCCTAGTGTTTCAAAAAATAATAGTTGAATGCCTTTATTATTATTATTTTAAAAGTAATTAAATGACAACGATAATTGAAAGATGAAAGCTTTTATATCAAACTAACAATTCTCTAACACTGATAACAATTAATAGCCAAGTAAGTTTAAAAAGGAACATAAACCAATGTTCTCCACTAAATCTAAACTACTAAAACATCAAAAGCATTTACTGCTGTTTAAGAATAATTCATTTAAATGAATGTTTAATATGAAATAGTCAAGGCTGTACAATTTACTTCATACAAAATAAGCGTAAAATTTTCAATTACTTTCTTTAATCTTATCAGTAGGGCTGTGATTTATATGTAATTAAAAATCCAAAATATGTACATATAATGTGTTTATTTTAGCAAAATATGTATTAAAAATGCCAAATATATAATAATAAAAAGAAAATATTAAGTAATTTTTAAAGGGTCTCTTCAAATAGTAAGCAAGCACATAGTAGGGAAGGGTGGTTTTCGCTATTTGCCGACAGCTCATGTTTTTTTGCTGTCTTGTAGCGAGGCGAAAAAAACGAAAACCATGTGTCTACTTCCCTTCTCGGCACGCCTGACCCGTTTCATCTGACAATCCAAACTTCACAATTTTTTACAAGTTAAATCCAGCATTGGGTGCACAAACTTTAACTACAATTTGAATACGCATTTCGTTTTATGGGTTACTTCAATTTGAAAATCGGTCAAACGTGTGACTATTTTTGAAAAACTTGAAAATGGATAAATATGTAGTTATAGGTTGGAATAAATAAAAATATGTAAACAAACCAAATTATGTGAAAGTATGTAAAATAAACATGGTCTTAATCAATTCAAAATCTTTTAAAACGTATAGAATTCAAGAGCACACTTTAATATCAGATTCCTGAACAAATATGTGTAATTACATAAAAATCCTATCCCTACTTATCAGTATTTTAAAGAGTTTGAATAAGAGATAAGGATAAAGAGCCAGGGTTGAGGTTTGTTCTGTTCTTTGTTGAACTCTAACTGCACGATGGCTCGACTCCAAAGAATCCCGTGTAGGTAACCCTTCCCCAACACTCGTATGATTTAAAAATAAATAGAATCTAGAAAACGCACATTCCGCCTATGACTAACACACAAAGGTGAAAACACGGAAGAAGAGAAGCGCCAGGGAAGAAAGAAAACCATTTAAAGCCAGCGTTTCAAGGATTTGAATTTTTGCTTCTCCCTAGAAGATAATTATTAGGTCTGCAACAGTCTGGTCTGTATGTTTTTTCTGGCATGATTTTCTCTCTGAGAACTACTGAAAATTATGTAGTTTGTAAACAACAATGAACTGTAACTGTTTGTAAACAACAATGCTTATACTGAAGACATATGCAAGTATACACTGACACTGTGTGTATGTAACGCGCCTAGTAGTAGGGTAGGTGGGGGTAAAAACCCGCACGGGGCATAACCACGCACCGTGATTTTTAATTGTTAATGATCGATTTAAAAGTTGAAAACCAGGTGGTTGGTTTGTCTTATTGTAACCTAGTGTTCTACGAAAGTTCGTACCCCTAAGTCACTTATGAGTTTAAAAAATGCTGAAAGTTTGTTTTTCATCATCTAAATGTAATTTTTCTGATCGTTTACTTGAACATTACATAAAATAGGGCTTGAGGAGAAATACAAACAAATAGCCCAATGATAAGATAGCAATTCAACTTCAGTTTCATTTTGAAAGAATTGCCCCAACATGTTTATAAAAATAATAATGCTTGTTTTTAAAAATAAAGTAAAAACGGGGCAAATCCACGCAGCTTAAAAAGCTCAAAAATTCGTCCCAGAAGGAAAATGGGACTACTTGATCTCTAAAGAGGTTAATAAAGGTAAAAGGTGTCCGAGATGCCAACCCTCTACCTGAAACCATCCTTTCTCCCTTTTGAAAGATATCTGGTCAATCTGAAATGAATTGCTACAACAGGTTGGCAATGAGGAAGTTGCATGATTTTTTTTTATTTTTTTAATCGATTCCTCTTGCAAAAATAAGCAACTACCCAAAATTTGAGGCCGATCGAGAATTTTTTTGATTGCCAAAAAAATTAACAAAAATCCCCTTTTTAAAAGCGCGCGAAAACGCCAAGAGTTTGGATGTGACGTCATCTTATACTAAACATTGTTGTAAAGCAATGGAGTTGATGGTATTATTGTTGACGTCATCTTATAGTTTTAACAATAAACGTTTTCAGTCACGTGTTTTTTTCTCGACTTTTAAATAAAAATATTTAGTTACCTGTACATTTTTTTGAAAAACTGACTAGATATTTCATTTTACCATACAAAAAACCATACGGAACACTTGTTTGTTTTTGAAAATCTGACACATGCAACTTCCTTATTTTCATTAAAACTGATCATATTTATATTTAATATTGTTGGTTGGCTTAGAAATACTAAAACAACATTAAGAGGACTATTTTTAGTGTATTTATAATGAAAAATTCTGTTTATCCATGTTTATTTCACTTGGGAACTAAGATTTGCAAGTGCGGGTCTTTGCCCCATTTGGCGAGGCAAAGTCCCGCGATTTTTTGTTCTACTAAATTGTAAATTTCTCCTAAAATACCATTGATAAGATTTTAAACATGGATTGGTTTTGTAGGTAGGATCTCAATCTAACACCTCCAATTGAAATTTCGGGATTATCTACCCCCTTTCGACAACAATGTTAAAAACACTAAAAATTGCGTGGCTTTGCCCCCACCTACCCTATATTCCAGGGCAAAAGCTCAGTGTTCAGTTCTAGGACAAATAAGTAGTTTTTTATTATTAAAAAGAAGAGTTCTAATCTAAGGAATTATGAAATTTCGTCACAAAATATTTAAAGATTTATGCCCATCCCTTCCTCTATGTCACAAATTGTAACATTTCAATGATCCACTCCTCCTTTTTTGCTCTCATTCTTTTGAAAATAAAACTGAAACTTAATTTCACATATTTTAAAATTCTTGATATGAATAAAAACTCTTTTATTAATGTGAAACACGTACCAGAGGTGGTTAAAATACCTCTTTTAGAATTTTTACACTTTTAAAGTGTGATATCACAAAATCCCTCTTTGTCACATTGTGTCACGTATCTAAACCATCTCCTTCCGTTTAACATGTGACGTTTTCAATGACTGGCCTCTAATAGAAAATGGTTTAACTGGTTAAGTTAAGCTGTGGAATGAGTTAATTTTGAATTCATATGAACATTTAAAAGATTTGATTGGTTATTATTTAATAACAGAGACGAAAGGTTTCATTATTACTTTTACTACTTACTTTAATTGAGACACATCCTTGGTGTTCACATATTTGTTAAAGGGTCAAATTTAGGCATACTAGTATTTGCTTAGTATTCACGTAGAGAGCCGAGAGCACCACTTATTATTGAGTTATATCAATTCATTCTGCTTTAAGTTTTGAAAATCAATATATCAATCGCTTTAAAATTAACTGTCACTGATATTTTTAAAAGAAACGCCTAAAAGAATTTCAGATCTAAGAAAGGATTCTTGTTATCTTTTACATCGACTATTACTTTATTAGAAACTTTTACGAGTTGTGCTATTCAATTGAGCTTTAGTGTGTAAACGTTTAACTTTTTATAAGTTTAAATTTACGTTTTCATCGCTTAATTTCTAAACGTTTTCTGAAAAAGAGACTTCAGCTCTTTTCTTTTTTTAATTACCCACACACATACATCTTTCTCTTGAAAACAAATTTGAATATTTTCTTCTAAATTCTTAAAACATTTTTCATAAGATATCCATTTATTAAATTTAAATGAAATTTAAGGTTAAGCTGTATCTACCATAATGAGATGTTTTCAGGTCGGTATGACCAAACTTAAAATCACTACAAAACAGATTCAATGGACCCGAAATATCAAAATTCTGAATCCCTAAAAATACACAAATGGCTTGGTTATTACAAGTGTATTACTATTTCAATTACCTTTTCTGTTAGGAAGTAGTACCAAAAAGCAATACTATTTTCTAGCTCTTCTTTCTTTGTGTGATTACTTCTTTCATTTTTTATTTCAAATATCTTAAATTTCTTTTTCTTTTATTTTGAAAAATAAAGTAAAATTTGATTTTTTGATCAAATTATAAAAAGTTTTGAACTTATCTTATATTTAACATAGTATAAAAACGCTTTATTTAACATATAAATACTTTTTACTTCAGAGTTAACTTTTACTAATTCATGTGAATTTTTTTCCAAGCTCATTCTATAAAAGTCATCAACCTATATTTTAGTTCTCCCCATTGGATTCTGAAACTCGAAGAGAGGACATATTCCTTTCATTTTTTTAGAAATTTTAATATGACAGTTCAAGGATTTCTAAGAAAATATAAATGAGATTTGTACTATAAAAACAAGATTTAAACGAAATTATAAGCATTTATATAAAATGTTAAGAGAATATCTTTGATATATATGTTACGGGCATAGTGATTAATGGAGCATTATTAATAATGCCCTAGAGTGGAGTCGGGCAAAGTGATAAATTTCATTGATAAATTCCATTGAATTTATCACATTGCCCTCCTCCACTTCGGGCATTATTAATAATGTCCGATTTATCACATTGCCTGTAACATATACATACATATAGTGGAAACCTTAGGGACTTTTTAAAACTGTCTTTGAAAACAACTCGTTTTTTAAGCACACAGGTTGTGATTGAAATATTCAATACCTCCAGGTAAGCTGAACGTGAAGACATGTAATTGAACTTTTTAAAGTCGAAAAATGCTTTAATTTATTCTGATATTTTTAAATACTTTAGTTTGAAAAGGGCTGTTGATCGATCGACGTGAAAGGATAGAATTAAGCTCAGAACTTTGAGATATCTGGCTTAGGCTTTTTCTTTGAGTTAATCATTGTTCCCAGACTCCCCATTATGATATTAAAGTCTTTGCACTGCCATCCTTCTAAACGATGTTCTAATAATAAGCAAAAAGGGGGTTTGTTTTTCCCGAGATTACAATGTCTGGCATTTAATTCCAGGAATGAAGCCTTTCAAGTCCGTCTGCCGTTGTTCACTAGATGTTGTAAGTTTTCCGAGTTCTATAAAAGCAATTATTAGAGCGTCTGGATGTAAGAAAAACGGTGTTACCACTTCCCCCCTCTATGAACACTATTCAAAACTCCGTTTATAAATTTAATACCCATGCTATAGACAATGATAATGAAGAGAGAGATGAAATTGACAAGACAATCATCATCACCCGTTAATTAAGTTTTTAACGTGAAAATACGTAAAAGTAGAAGAAAATTGGTTACACAAATAAAATAATCTTCTTTGTCGGGACACCATAAAATGAATGTAGGGAAGAGTGGGGCACATTCTGACAGACGGCATTTCCAGTCGTAATTATCAATTTAAAAATCTGAAGAAAAAAATACCAGTAGATGGAATCATGACTACCACCTCCTGCATGAATTTTCAAAGACTTTGTCCCTTTTTTGTATACGTACTAGAAATTTGCTAGCGTTAGAAGCAGCAAAGTAAATTTTCTTGTCATTTTGTTGGTGTAAAATATCAATCAAAAATAACTCTCAAGTGGACATTCAGCATTTTATTCAGTAGAGGCACTACTAAAGTAAGTTTCCAGAAAGGTTTTATTTCCCTGCTTTAATTATAAATATCTTGTTGGGACGTGGTAAGCTTGAACTGGTAGATGGGGCACATTCGTACACCAAAAGATGGGGCAGATTCGGACAGTGCGAATGTGCCTCATCTTTCCAATTTTTGATTATGAAAGTGATTTATATGTTTATAAGTGCAGTATATTTAATAACTTGAAGTTTAATTGTTTTTATTGTAATTGTTTCAAAATTTGGTGATAATAGAAAATAACATCTTAAAGAAAACTTCAGTTTTAAGGAATTTTGACCCAGATTTAAACATTGAAGAAATAAATGTCCCTGATAATTGTTTAATACCAATTGACTTTGACTTAAGTGATTTTATTCTAGTAGAATTTGCTACAAAAAAGAAAATTTTGTTATTTTGGTCAAATAGAAAATTTGGAATTGAATGATGCTTATTTAAAATTAATGATGAAAAACTTTAAAATTAATGACGAAACTTTTATTTTCCCAGTAAGTAATGGTTCAACATTCATACAAAAATATAATATCGTATTAAAAGTTCCCCAACCGTCAGTTTCAGGTGTTAATAAGCGAGCTGTTGGTTCACTTTCCTTTGGAATAAAACCTGACGGTTAAAATATTAGTTGAACTTTTTCAAACTAATTATATTATATGAAGTATTTCAATGCGCAATATACTCTTCATTACTACAATTGTTTTCCTCATCAAAAACTTAGATGTTCAATATTTTCTGAAGCTGTTTTCTGTTTGTAAAAAAAATCTTCAATTTAGAGGAAGAATATGTAAACGTGCCAAATATTTCATTTAATTATCCTTACTTTAAAGTGCAATAAAATTTTTAGTTTGTAAAAATAATTATTGTATAATTTTTTGCATGTGTACGAATGTGCCCCACACGTGTGCGAAACTGCCCCACCCATGGGGCACATTCACACCAAATTTCTCGTTTTTTAGATTGATTATATAGGTTAGAACTTCTAGATGAATGCGATCAATTATCGTTCTAAAATATCGGGAAAGGTCTTAACTTTCATTTGAATCCGAGTTTGTTTCAATATCTCATCTAGATCCAGAGAAATATGCCGAAATGCACTTTTTGTTCGAATGTGCCCCACCCCTACATGTACAAAGGAAAGCAACATTTTGAAGTATTAGAATTTTCGAAAAACTATTAAAAAAACTGTTATATTTATATCTTTCTAAAAAATGCAACATCATATCGAATAAAACATGAGACTAACATGGTCGGATTCAGACCCTAGGGGAAAGCTAGATACTTTGAGTGGGTTAAACTGATCCTGATTGCATTGAAAATATCCTTTTCAATAATTTATTGAAAAATGAAATATCCTGAAAAGGTTGGGATGGGCATTGCTCCCCCATGGGCTACCCATAAATCTTTCAATGGAGAAAAATTATTTCGTAATTTCGATCCAGAACAAGTGCTTCAAAATTTTAAATCCCTATCATTCACATGCTCATAATTTTAGAAATTTGAATTTACTACCTTTTAAGTATGATTTCTTATTTTGTGTAGCACTTTTTTTTTGTACCGAAACAAATCAATATGTGTTATTAAAATTAAATGTATCTCAAAGAAGACCTAATGAAATTTATAAAATTCCTCATTTTTCTTAAGAAATATTTTGGAAGTATTTCTACTTTTTAGGATCTAAAATCTAGAACCATGTGCCTTCTTATCTTCAAAATATAAAGACATATTCAACATTTAAACGTGAACTCTTTAATTTCATAATAAATTTGAACGACATAGACCGTTATTTTCAGATTTAAAACGAAGCAACTATAACTATTATTATTAAATCTATGTTATTTGCTTTTAATTGTTTTGTTTAATTTTCAAATTTAAAATTCAGTTATTTAATTTTTTTTGTACCACTGTAAATTTGTAACCTTGTTTTCAGTTATTAATGTTTTTTGTTTTGTTTTTAGTTCCTAATGCATTTCATTGTGTGTGTTTTTATTTATATTTATCTTAAATTTATTTTCATTAAGTTAAAGTTTATCTATTACATTAATTACATTCAAATTTATCTGTCACCTGAACGGGACAATGTCCCCTTGGTGAAGAATATGTTGTATCTTATTTTTTGTACTTATGTTATGTGATAATAAAGCTTATGTTATATGGAATAACTGGTTTATTTCAGTTCACTAATTCAGTTATGCAACAAGTTCTTGTTGCATATTCTTCAATTATAAATGAATTCTTGCAATTTATAAAATTTAAAATTAATTTCAATTTCCTAATGGCTATAAGCCAAAATATCCTTGGGCGGGAAGTAATTTAAATTGTTGAATAAGTTTAAAATGTTTTAGATTCTCCTCAGCATTTAAGTGATCAATCACTGCTTGTCTTAGACAATGACAAATGGAAAATGAACCGTCTACCAAGCAAAAACAAGTTGTTCTTCAACATTTTGTCAATTGGTAGGTATAGTACAGATGTAACTATACAAATAAAGTCATTGTGTCAATTTCAAACATTTGAGCCTGCAAAAAAGTTTTATATTATTGATTTAAATTATCGAAATGTATTCGGGTAGTTAGATTAGACAGATTACAAAAGGTTAAAGGATAGAATGTGTAGAGATTTACATTTATTATTCATTTCTTTATTTCATCTTTTTTATTTTTCCAGGCGTTTTTTGTACAGCTATGGGGAATTCATTTAGAAAAAATATGTTAGGCGTTATTTTTCATGTAATTAGTTCATAGTTTTTAGGGAATATTCCACTAAAATAGGAGAAAATTAAAATATTTATCTCTAATTTAGAGTTAACTAGGAATAGTTATAGTAACTAGGTTTTGTCTACAGATTTATTAAATTATTTCGAGTTCATGTGTAGTTTTTTCATATAATATGTACAAAAGAAGATAAATATTTAATCAGTGATCTATCTAGAAAATCACTAATATTAAATAATTTATTTTAGAAATCTTACAGTTCATTTAAAAATAAGGAAAATGTATGGAAATGTAAAATTTTTTTAAATGTACTTGACTTCCAACTTGATTTATCTTAATCTTAAATAACAAAATTTAGCTTAAAAGCGCATTTTTAATTTTTAAAAACCAAAAACGTTAAAAAAAATACCCTTTACATTAACCGGGCATAACACTGACCATTTATTAATCACCTCAATCTAATTCATTTAACTAATTAAATTTTTTTGAAAAATGCATAATAATTCTACAAATCAGTCATAAACCTACAATTTGCTTACCTAATACAAAACACCTACAGTATTATTAATTTACAAGAAAAAGTAAGGAAACTTTTTAGAGATATTAAAATAAAATATTTCATAATGAAAACTTAAAAAGTTAATAGTATTCTGAAAAAAATCCCCTTATTCGAAAAACTAAACGTTTAATATTTAAATCATGTAACTAAATTAATTAGAAGCGGTTTCATAACCCTACGCTTACTGTTAAAACCTCTTATTATCTGACAAGTCATTGTAACGAGTTAATACTAATTTACTGAGGCATCAATTCCTCTTGAAGGTCCCATAATTTTCATTTCTCTCTAAATGAGGTATCTGTCCCAAGTTTTAGTCACGTGTCTTGTCAAGAAAAATATTTCTAGATTTCTCTTGAAGATTTCTTAGAGAAATTCTGCAATTACTACTGTTGACCCTTGTCTCCCCATGTATTGACACTCAAGTCCAATTTCAAGGTGAACTACTAAACGTTTTAAGTGAGATCCTTCGATCTTCACCTGAAATATCTGAAGGTGTCTTCTTCATTCTCTCAGCATCTCTTACATCAAGTTTTTGCTTCTTTTTCGCTGGAGAGACATCGTTTCTCAGAATTTCGTGTCGCAAGAGCTGTTTGTAAACCTGTGGGACCGTTTTTGCTCAGATCTGAACGGTTAATGATTGGAGAACTTTTGGCTTCTTTTAACATTGTTTTTTAATATTCTTTATAAGATTGTGGTGGAAAAAAACTTTCAATTTAATATTTGAAATGTTAATGTTTTTATTTTTATATAACCCCCTACAAATATCTAACAGAGAAGTTTCTAATGTGTTCTTGAAAAATTTTTTTGTCCTTTTTGTTTAGAAGAAAGGTTATTAAGTCATAAGGCTTGCATAAAACAATTCGTATTTTTTTAAAACTTTAATTTACAACCGAAAAGAGTTAAAATGTTACCAACATTACCAAGCATTAACAAAAAGTAAAATGAGGAAGTTTCATATTTTTTAAATTTTCGATTTTGGGGTATATTAATACAATATAAGATGTGAAAAATCCAAATCTGCAATCCAAATTTTCCTCAAAAATTTATTTACTGAGATATAGAAGAAATAAAAGTTGAGAAAAGTCGTAAACAAATGATGCAATCGCAAACGCTCAAAAATCAAATTTGACGTCACTCGACACTAAACAAAAAGCATTGTTGATGTTTATTCATTATTAAAATAAAAGGTCTTTATGACCTCATGAATCTGGTCTAGTTTCATCAGACCAGATGGGGATTAGTCCCACTTAATAAAAAATATTTAATAATATATTTTCCATAAATATTTGAATTTTAAGGGGAAAAATCTTAAAATATAAGAATGTAATGTTTTAAAATTAATTATTTGATTTTATTTTGGTGTTTTCATAGCTGATTTATTTTTTAAATTAGCAATTATAGAGCTTTTCTTATTAAAAATATTTAATCCTGAGGTTTTCATATTTAAAATAGTGAGTCAAGCAGATCCACTCTAGTAGAGAAATGGAGAAATAAGCGTTTTTAGCCATAAAATCGTTTATTACTTGTAAATATTCGATTTTCGAACTTGGAAAACTTGGTAGTGATCGTCCTCGCCTCGAGATACGTCTATGTACCGAGTTTTGTCTACGCCGGCTGCATAGTTTAGGAAGAGATGCGAGTTGTAGTCGTTTTGACATGCCGAGTGACATCACAAATCTGAAATCGCTGTTTTTCCCGCCTTTTCCAGAGCGCAAACTTTAAGCCGCAGTAAAAAAATAAATAATGATCAGAATTAAAAAATATCTCGGTTTTAGGGTTTTCTCGTAAGGTAGGATCGATTTAAAAAATAAAAAAAAAATATGAAACTTCCTCATTAAATACTAAAAATTTTTAATTCAATGGACCCTAAAGAATTTTGGAGTGCAATCAAAAAGTTTCGCGGTAAACCAGCAATTTCTGTCGACATCCCTCCTGAATCATGGTATTCGCATTTCTTTAACCTAATGAGTGTTCCCGATTTTAGGGTTAACGAATTACACTTTAATGACACCTCAGACCAAATTCTCGATTCATCTATAAGCATGCATGAACTTAACATTCATATTAAGAAACTAAAAAACAACAAATCACCTGGACATGACGGAATATCTAACGAATTTCTTAAAAATATCCCTTCAGGAACTAAAGTGATACTTTTACACATCTTCAATAAAGTTTTGAGCGAGCAATCTTACCCTAAATCATGGGAAAATATGATTATTAATCCGATTTACAAAAATGGAGCAAGTAATCTACCTTCAAATTACCGAGCTATTTCACTCATCCCATGTCTTGGTAAACTTTTAACTTCGATCCTCAACTCACGCTTAAAGGAATGGACCATCTCTCATGATATCATTTCTGACTTTCAGGCGGGATTTAGATCGGGTTACAGTTGTCTTGATCATATTTTCACTCTTGTCTTAATGCACTAGTCAATATACTACTTCAAAAGAAAAGACGTAAACTATATTGTTTATTTATTGACCTTTCGAGAGCTTTTGATTCTGTCAACCATAGTCTGTTATGGAATAAACTTTCTAGTATGGGAATCAGTAATAGATTCATCAGAACTATAAAGGACATGTATGAGAGAAGTCAAGCGCTAGTGTTAGATTTAACTCTCAACTTTCACAATCATTTAAGGTCAAAACGGGAGTATTGCAGGGTGAGACTCTAAGTCAGTGTTTCCCAACGTGGGGCGCACGCCCCACCGGGGGGCAATATCATTTTCTAGGGGGGCAATTTGAAAATTTTCAACCAAATTGCTCCCCAGGTGGAGCCAATTAGGAGGGAAATTTAAAAAAAACTTTTTAAAAAAGTTAATCAAAATCTGATCCTTTTATCCTATCTGAGAATGTATGTCTGAAATCTGGACCTGTATGTATCAAAACCAAGTTAAAATCCTGTTTTTAGAGTCTAATTTCCAAAACTTTCTGGGGGATGACCCAAGATCACTTTGTTTTTAGAACGCTCATATTTGAAACTTGTTTACATTAGGTTCATCAAAATGCCAATCCTACCTAAAAATTTATATCCAAATCTTCCCAACTATAGGGGTACCAAACTAGTTAAAAACCTGCTTCCTAGAGTCAAATTTCCAAAAATTTGCCAAAAACCCCCAGACCCCCTTGGTACTTAGAACTTAATTACTCATAACTTGATTTAGTTCTTTGGCATGAAAATTCTGCCTAAAAATGTTCTGAAAAGCTTCTTTAGACTTATTAAATATACATAGGAGGGAGAGCTAAGAAATAATATTGGCTCCCTCTCAAAATATATTTCTATATATGTCACTGAGACCGGGGGGGCATGGAAAATTTAGAAAGGCTTTGGTGGGGCATGGACCGAAAAAGGTTGGGAAACACTGCTCTAAGTCCAAATCTTTTCTCGATATACATCAATGATGTTGTTGGGTTGCTTGAGAGATCAGGTCTTCCGCCAATCTGCATAAGTGAGAATGATCCGGTGCATATTTTGCTTTACGCCGATGACATGATAATTCTGGCTGACACGGTAGTTAATTTACAAAAAAAGATTAATTTAGTGTTTGAGTTCTTTGAAAGTATCCTTCTCTCAATTAACATGAAAAAAAACTAAAGTACTGATATTTCGCAAGGGTGGGAAAGTTAGTAAAAAAGATAAATGGTATTGGAAAGGAAAAAAAATCGAAGTCTGCAATAGCTACACATATCTTGGTGTTCCTTTTTCTACCACTGGCTCCTTTTCATGTGCTACTGATTATTTTATAAATAAAGCTATGACCGCCTTAAATTCTCTAATACCAATATTATGCCGAAGTAAATGTGATTCCCTTAAAATCAGGTTGAAACTTTTTGAATCTCTAGTAAAGTCAGTTTTGCTATATGCTTCTCCAATATGGAGTATAGCGTACTTGGACAAATTAGAACGCGTTCAACTTGCATTCATAAAAAGGATATATAACTTGAACCGAAACACGCCGGGTTATGTAATAAGACGGGAAACCGGTATTTTTTCTATAAAAATAACCGCAATCAAATCTATACTTTTATTTCGGCAAAAATTACTAAAAATGAACGAGGAGAGATTAATGAAAAAATGTTTTATAAAATTGGCTAAAAACAGCGATAATACTAATAACCCTTATAACTGGGTCTCGCAACTGAGGCATATCCTTAACACCTATGGCTTTTCTGGTTTTTTTATAGCCCTGTAAACATAATTTCAGGCTCTATACCCAATATAATTGAGAGAATAGCAAGCAATCAATTGCAGGAAGACTACAATAAAATTATAAGTTCAACTAATTTTTCACATTACAAGTATTTTTCATTGGATTTTCATCCATCCCTATACTTTAAAATGAATCTCAACATCTCTATTGAGAGAACTATCTTTCAAATTAAAGCTAGTATGACTGTAAGAGACATAAATAATAAACCTTTATTTTATCCAAACAATCAAGTTTGCTCATTCTGCACCCGCGAGGAAACTCAGGATGTATATCAGTATATCACCTATTTAGTAACCTGCCCAACTTTCTTATACTACAGACAAAAATATCTCCTCAGGTATGTTGGCGGGGGAAATTTTTCTCAAAATTACTTTCCCAAATGGTTTGACATAAAATCATCCGAAAAGCGTTTTAACCTTGATTTATTTCATTTTATTAAGGCAGTTCAATATTTTGTTCAAGAAATTGATTAACTTACTCTCTGTTCATTTTCAGTTTAAACACATCAGGCTTAAACTACAAATCTAGGCGCGTGTGTATGTATATATTTGGGTATTTAAATTTGCATGTGTGTATATTGTATACATGTATATTTTTTGTATGTGTGCTTCTCTTTCTTTTTAATAGCTTGCTTTGTCGTGTAACAATTATTAGAAAATTTGTCTTCTAAATTATTTGTATTTAATATTAAAATTTTTTTTGATGGATAATATATCTATTGTAGCTATATGAATGTATGTAGTATTGGTGCATAGGCCAGTGGCCTTTATTTCCAATAAAATTTATTTATTTACTAAAAATTTTTATAATAATAATTATAATAATAATAATTCCATATTTTTTCTTTTGTTAAATTAGTTTAAGTTAATTAAATTTTGAAGTATATAAATGCCTGTTAAGGTTTCTGTACAAGCAATCGAACCATTTTTTAATGGATTAATGTAGATTAAATTAATGAATTATTTTCTATCATATCTTACATTTAATTATAATTATCTGATAATTGTGATATAGAGTTTAATATTTAAGTATAATAATTTTAATCTTAACTAATTTTATGGCATTTAGTTTTTATGGTATTTTTTGTTCGAAATAATGCTTTATTCTCATTAAAAATTATAATATAATGCGTAATATATCAACTTAAATACTTTTTTAAACTTTTTAATTTTCTCCGCACATTGAAATTATTAAAAAAAATTTAAACTAAATCTAAATTTTAAAAAATACTGAAAAGTTGGTGGAAAAACTTTTTAAAAGACTCCATTATAATATATTTAAAAAATTAGAATGAAAATTTAATCGATGTTTATAGGGATTTTATAGAATTTTTCTCATGGGAAAAAAATTCGTTTGAAATTTGCAAGCTTTTTGACAACTCTTTGTTCTTGGTGTTTCAAAATCACTATCATCGTTGTCTTATTACACTATGAATCCTAATAGTCCAGTCAAATAGTATTTATTTTGGGAAAATTTTGGGGTAGAAGATATTTTTCGCTATCTGAATGTTTTTTGGGGTGCTGAATCCGAATCTGAGGTTTGCCAACAAAATTTCGTGACGGAACATTGTAAAAATTCGAAAAAATGGCAAAAATTCACCACTTTTGTTCGTTTTCGGCCCATAGAACATTACCTTTGCGCTTCTGAGCTAAACAGTCAATCCAAAAAATAAAGAACACTAACCAAGCTACAAAAAAGTCAATTACAACTTTTCTCTCAGACGCATAGTTTCGCCGATAGAGCACGTTGAAAAAGGGGCTATTTTCGTTCGATTGGTAAGAAATCCAAAAAATTTCACTAGTATCTCCAAAAAACCACATTTTTGGAACATAATACTATAAAAACTGCCTAAATAATATTTCACATGAAATTAGCCATCTAAAAACTCCAATAATGATAACTAAATGCATTTTCGTTCGGTGATTTCTCTTAAGAACGAAAGTTCAACAGGAGATAATAGTATTTCTACAACTATGTTGCTTCTTCGAAATTACATGCAAAATTTTTCTATTGACTGCTCTATATGTTTTTGAGGGTGCCGAATCCGAATTTGAGGTTTGCCAACAAAATTTCATGACGGAACATTGAGAAAATTCGAAAAAATGCCAAAAATTCACCACTTTTGTTCGTTTTCTGCCCTTAGAACATACACTTAGCATTTCTGAGCAAAACAGTTAACACCAAAATAAAGAAGAGAAAACAAGCTACAAAAAAGTCAGTAGTGGGAAAAATGGGGGTTCTAGCTCACCGGCGCAATCCGCAATGGTTGCGCCGGCAGATCTGTGACACCTGCTCCGGTTGCGCCGGCAGATCTATGACTCCTGCGCCGGTTGCGCCGGCGGCTCTGTGATACCTGCGCCGGCAGATCTGTGATACCTGCTCCGATAGAAAGGGGTTCCTGCGCCGGCAGCTCGATGACTCCTGCGCCGGTGGAAAATGATCCCTGCTCCGGTGGAAAGGGGTTCTTGACTAAAACGGGAAGAGGGTAATTAGAAGTTACCTGCTCCGGTGATCCCTGCTCCGGTGGAAAGGGGTTCTTGACTAAAACGGGAAGAGGGTAATTAGAAGTTACCTGCTCCGGTGATCCCTGCGCCGGTAGAAAGAGGTTCCTAAGCAATCTACTAAATTGCGGATAAATTGGGGTTCTACCAATAATATGCGGCTCCACCACTAAATTGGGGCTCTGCTACTAAATTGCGGCTCCAACAACAGCAAGAAGCTAAAATTAAAGTTATTTAACATCAATATATCTCCCAGGAGAGTTAGCCCAAGATATTCTTGGTTACCGAAGTACGCTTGGCAGAGCTTAACGCAAATCCTGGATCAGTTTGATTTGGTAAGTTACCGGAAGCCTCTCCTTTGTACTTCATCCCCCAACCCCCTAATTAAATATTTTAAAGTATTTTAAATTGAAGTCCCACCAATGACCCGACAAGCAAAGCATGCCGCCTCAATTCAATAACGCGAACTATGACTTATATGTGAAAATATTTAAAATTATATTACTATTAACAAACTGTAACCGCTCATTAACAGTTTTTTTATTGTTTATATTATTTTTTAATTAGAAGACCCCTGCGCCGGTGATAAGAGCATTCAATTAACAAGAAGTTAAAGTTATTTTTCTATTAACAGTTACTATTAAAGTTATTTACTAATAACAAACTGTAACCGCTATTTAACTATAATATGGATAAAATTAGCAAATTGCAACTCCACCACTATATTGGGACTTTACCACTAAGACACAACAGGAAGTTATTTTACTCTTAACAGTTACTATTAAAGTTATTTACTATTAACAAACTGTGACCGCTGTTTAACTGTAATATGGACAAAATTAGCAAATTGCAGCTCTTCCACTATATTGTGGATCTAGAACACATGCAACAAAAAGAAGCTAAATTGTGACTTTCTAAATTATTTTAAGATAACATTAATTGATAGTTAAAGTTATTAACAAAGGTTAATTAACAGTTTAAGTTATTTTACATAAAATTATAGGGTTAATGAACAAACTAACCGCTGTAATACATTACCTATTGAATGCCCATACTGGAATAAAAGACCAAGACAATCACAAACTCAAAAATGTAGACTGCACTACTCACCTGTCATTGAGACTCCCTTAACAATGCACGGGCGAACCGCCCCTCTTACCTTTCACAGAGCAATATGTGTGGCGATAACGGGGTAACCTCCATTGGGATTGATAGCGATTGCATCTTTTCCCGCAATACCAAGGGGAGAGGGTTTTCAAAAGATATATATATATTTTCATTACAATCATTTCTATTTCGTTAAATTTACAGTTCAATATTAACTTTAGTTACAGTTTGACACAAAATGCTTATCCTATCACAATCCTTAACTTTGAAAATACAGTATTTTCACCAGAAAGGATGCTTTGAAAAATTGAGAGTGATCGAACATTATCATACAACCAGACATCTAATACGTTATCCTATTGGTGGAATTATTTTTATTTTACTTTGATCAGGAAAGGATACTTTGAAAAATTGAGAATGCATTTTCAATGCAAGCATTTTCAGACCACTTGACATATAATACGTTATCCTATTGGGGGAATTATTTTACAACTTCGATTAAAAATTACTAATTATGTTCATATTGGATAAGATCTTCAATATTTTAAGCATTTTTTTAAAATAAAATATACTTTTATTACGAATTCTGTTCGAGGAGTTGATTTTTTTTTCATAGAATGTTAGAATCATTCAAGTTAAAAATGATAAATCCATTAATTTTACAATAGTTCAATTGAAGATATAACTTATTTTATTCGCATAGTACCTTTTTCTAGATTTAAACGTGAGAATATATGATTAATCACCTAAACAAAAACTATTCCATTACTCTTTTTTCTGAAATCATTGTATAAATGAGAGAATTTTTTTAATTTTTTATACAAAAATTGTAAAATATATACGATTTTCCCAACAGTTGAAAAAATTTCAATCATTAACCTTTTATTTAAAGTACTTTATTAGGCTACCACTACAGAACATACACTATATACATTCATTTTATTCATAACTTTTACTATATTTATTAAACATGTAATATTTTTTCTATACTAAAGAGAACTGCTTGGGCTATTTTTCAATTCATGGAATGGTTACGTTGATCATTTTCAACCTTTTTTTTGAAAATAATAACTTTTTTAACCCATAGGCTATACTTGCTCTACAAGAATTTTACCATCTGCTGTACATTTTTACTAACAATTTATATTATTCACAAAAGCAAACAATATAATACATATAAACTAACTTATGAAAGAAATCCTTTATGGATATAATGTTTTCTCTTACCTAAAAAGCCTTCTTTCATCTATAATCCATATAGAAAATTAAACTATTCTAATAAAAATTAAAGGGGGAAACAAGACTTAAAAGGAAACATACATTATAAAAACCAAGAAAATTATTACAGAATCTAAAAGAAAAACTAAAAACTCTGCTAAAAATAAAAACTTAACAGAAAATTTCGTTAAAAATTAAGACACATGCAGAAAAATAACTTAATACTTTGCTAAAAATAAAACGAACACAGAAAAACTTTCACTGAAAAACTAAAATCTTTGTTAAATATAAAAAACTTATTCACTTCGAAACTAAAAATTTAACTAAAAATTTTGTTAAAAATAAAAACTTAACTAAAAACTCTGCTAAAAATAAAAACTTAACAGAAAATTTCGTTAAAAATTAAGACACATGCAGAAAAATAACTTAATACTTTGCTAAAAATAAAACGAACACAGAAAAACTTTCACTGAAAAACTAAAATCTTTGTTAAATATAAAAAACTTATTCACTTCGAAACTAAAAATTTAACTAAAAATTTTGTTAAAAATAAAAACTTAACTAAAAACTCTGCTAAAAATAAAAACTTAACAGAAAATTTCGTTAAAAATTAAGACACATGCAGAAAAATAACTTAATACTTTGCTAAAAATAAAACGAACACAGAAAAACTTTCACTGAAAAACTAAAATCTTTGTTAAATATAAAAAACTTATTCACTTCGAAACTAAAAATTTAACTAAAAATTTTGTTAAAAATAAAAACTTAACTAAAAACTCTGCTAAAAATAAAAACTTAACAGAAAATTTCGTTAAAAATTAAGACACATGCAGAAAAATAACTTAATACTTTGCTAAAAATAAAACGAACACAGAAAAACTTTCACTGAAAAACTAAAATCTTTGTTAAATATAAAAAACTTATTCACTTCGAAACTAAAAATTTAACTAAAAATTTTGTTAAAAATAAAAACTTAACTAAAAATTTTGTTAAAAATAAAAACTTAACTGAAAATTTTGTTAAAAATTAAGACACATGTAGAAAAATAACTTAATACTTTGTTAAAAATAAAAACGAAGACAGAAAAACTTTCACTGAAAAACTAAAATCTTTGTTAAATATAAAAACTTATTCACTTCGAAACTAAAAAGTTAACTAAAAATTTTGTTAAAAATAAAAACTTAACTGAAAATTTTGTTAAAAATTAAGATACATGCAGAAAAATAACTTAATACTTTGTTAAAAATAAAAACGAACACAGAAAAAACTTTACAAGAAATGAAAACATACACTGAAAAATTAAAATCTTTGTTAAATAGTTCCTACGCCTAGCCAAGTTTCTTCTGTTGATCCTACTCCTAGCCAAGTTTCTTCTGTTGATCCTACACCTAGTCAATTTTCTTCTATCAATCCCGAGATATTGGAATTCTTTACGTCGCAGTACAAAGAACTCAAGGAACTCATTAACACAAGCGTAAACGATATCACCACATCACTTGATTATAATACTGATCTTATTCAAGAGCTCAAAGACACGATCAAAGAGCTACAGACTGATAACAAGAATCTGCGTACAAAAAATCAAGAACTTGCAGCGGAAAATAAACAAATAAAATCTGAGTTGAAAGATCTTAATTTTGCTGTGATCGAGTTGAAACAATATTCAAGGAGGACAAATTTGGAAATATCTCTTCTTCCGGAGGGCGAGAATGAAAACATCATGGAAGTTCTCACTAAAATCGAAAACATATCACAAACGAAGATAGTTGAAAATATTACTGCAGCCCACCGTGTGCCTAGCTACAGTGCCGATAGAGCGAAGTCTATCGTGGTTCAATTCAAAACTAAAGACTCCCGCGATCAACAACTCAAAATCCTAAAAGCCTGTAAGCTAAAAGCATCTGATATTAGTCCAAGATTTCCTGACACCCCAATTTATGTTAACGAGCACCTAACTCCTGAACTTAAGTCTTTATTTAGAGATGCAAGGAAAACTAAGGTAGAAAAAAATTTCAAGTTCTGTTGGGTTCGTGATGGGAAAATATTTCTAAGAAAAGACGAATCATCTAGAGTATTACGTGTTAAGCATCACGACGATCTACTAAACATTCAATCCTCCACTTGATAGCTGTGACTTTCCTGTTGTAGATTGTGCTATACTTGAAAATCTAGATGATTTTGAAAACTTTCTGTCTTCGAACCCGTCAAACTGTAAGCCTGATTTTTTTGCCTTACATTTAAACATTAGAAGTTTACGCTCAAATTTCAATAGCTTTATTTCTGTTGTATCTAAATACCTAGATCATATCTCTGTAATAATATTATCTGAAATATGGATATTTGATTATGAAACTTCTTTATATTCTATTGATGGTTTTGACTCGTTTTTTTGTTGTCGCGATATTAACCGCTCAGGTGGAATTGCTGTGTTTTGTAAAAGATATCTTAAATTTAATCAATTAGATGTCAATATTGTATCTGCTGAAATTATTTTATTGCATAGCAAACTGTTAAATTTAACAATATTATCTATTTATCGATCCCTTGCCTTTACAATAGATTATTTCACTTATGAGCTAAATTCAGTTTTATCAACTCTAAGTGATCCTAACGTAATGATCTTGGGTGATATTAATATAGACATTCTGAAAAATGACTTTGATACTAATGAATACCTAAATTGTTTATCGGAATATGGATATATTAGTTACATTAATAAACCCACTCGAGTTAATACATCTTCTTCCTGCATTGATCACATTTTTGTTAAATCAAATATTTTTACAACAACATCGGGTATTTATATAAGTGATTTAAGCGATCATTACATTACTCTCTGTAAATTGATTGGTCCTGAGTTACCTAAAATAGATATATATACTACAAAGCAAATTGATTATAATGGATTTTATGACTTCTTAACTAGATATAATTTTAGATACGATCATATACAGTGCTTAGATCAGCAGTACAAATATTTAAATCTTTCGCTTACTAATATCAGAAATAATTTTAAATTCACTAACAGGACCAGAAAGAAGCATAAAAATCCTTGGATAAATAATGATATATTAATTCTTATTCGCAGGAAAGAAAAACTGTTTCGAAAAGTTCGTAAATATCCTTGGGATGTTGTTTACAAAATGGCATATCGTACCCATGTCTCGGAACTAAAAAGAATTATCGAGGTAACAAAATCAAATTACTATAAGAATAAATTCGAAAAATGTAGCACAACCAAGCAAAAATGGAATTTTGTTAATAATATATGTGGCATAAAAAATAAATCTTCTGTTCTACCTCAACTTAATAGTGATCATGATTCTGCTTTACAATTCAACGTTCAATTTAATAATTGTACTGCATCCTCAATTGACAATAGTAATGAATGCATTTTATATATTTCTCCATGTTTAAATTCTTTTGTTTTTCTCTCTTTATATGATTATGAAGTAATCAATATTTTCAATACATTTACAAAAAATATTGATTCACTGGATTCTGATGGCATTAGCCTGAAACTTCTTAGGGTGTTTGCAATTAATAACTCGAATTTTATTTCAAATTTTATAAATAATTCAATTACTACTTGTGAGTTTCCTGACTCACTTAAAAAGGCTACCATAACTCCAATATTTAAATCTGGTAATAAAAATATACTGTCAAATTACCGTCCTATATCTATTCTACCCTCTTTCTCTAAATTAATTGAAAAAACTTTATCAATTAAAATGTATAACTTTTTAAACCATACGAAGTTTTTCGCAACTAATCAATATGGTTTTTTAAAGGGCAAAAATACTGAATCCGCACTTTTAGAATTTAATAAATTTGTTTTTAACAGTATCGATAAAAATAAGAAAACAGCTGCAGTTTTTCTAGATATCTCTAAGGCTTTCGATAGTGTAAACCATTCCTTGCTAACTTTAAAATTAGAACACGCTGGATTCAGAGGCAATATATTAAAATGGTTTATATCGTATCTATCTAATAGAAAACAACGAGTAAAAATAGGGAATAGTTTTAGTGATTATATTATTGTTAATCGTGGAGTGCCTCAGGGATCTATTTTAGGCCCTTTATTGTTCTTAATTTTTATAAATGATTTTTGCAAACTGAAACTATCTGGTAAAATGATAACTTATGCAGATGACTCGGCATTACTATATTCTTGTGATAATCTCCTAGAACTCAAATCACAGATTGAAAATGACTTAATCGAAATCAGAAAATGGTTTACCATTAATGACTTATCTCTAAATTTAAATAAAACTAAATATATTTATTTCTATCTTAAACAACCATTTATTCAACTAGATATTACATTTCATTTAAATTCTTGCCATGGCTCTTTTAATTGTAACTGTCCAAAGCTAGAACAAGTTAATAGTATTAAATATTTGGGTTTATTTATCGACTCAAATTTAAAATGGAAAACTCATGTTGGTGAGTTATGTAAAAGGCTTCGTTTCGCATTGGTTAAATTTCATCACCTAAAAAATAAAGTTACACAATCTTTTTTAAAAACCTTGTATTTTTCTTGGTTTTTCTCTTTAATCAATTATGGAATAATAATTTGGGGTGGAGATTATAAAACCAATTTATTGCCTTTAATTTCTATTCAGAATAAGTGTTTCAAAATCTTATGTTTAAATAATTCCGACTCAATTGACTTTAAAAGTTTAGGTTTACTCCCCGTGCGACATCTCGTTTTTTATAGAATTACACTTTACTTATTTAGCAATAGAAATATTTGTAATCTAAAAAATACGATTAACCAAAGGAGAATAAATGAAATTTATCAGATTCCTCGCTTTTACAAGGAGATATATCGTAAACATTTCTTTTATCTTGCACCAAAGTTATTTAATAGTCTACCTGCTGAGTTACAAAATATTTCTTCCCATCCCTCATTCAAACGTTGTTTACATAATTTTGTAATTTTTTTAAATAATGTTGAAGACCTTTTCTAAAGGAAGCATAATGTATTTTTTTTTGCCTTAGCTGTTTGCCAACTTGTAAAACTTTAATTTAAATAATTCTGTCTTTTGTAAATTAAATTAATCATTTATTATTGTTATTTGTACTATGTTTTTTTTCTGCATTTTTGAATCTTATTATTGCTATGTAATTCAACCCACCTATTTATTTATTTTATTTTAAATATCACTCAATGTTCGCACTTTTTTTGGTTACCTGAACGGGACTGTTTCCCCCTGGTAACTCATATTATTTTATATATTCATTTGTAATTTCCATAGTGTAAAATAAAGATTATTATTATTATTATTATTATTAAATATAAAAACTTAACTGAAAATTTTGTTAAAAATAAAAACTTAACTAAAAATTTTGTTAAAAATAAAAACTTAACTGAAAATTTTGTTAAAAATTAAGACAAATGCTGAAAGATAACTCATTACTTTGCTAAAAGTAAAAATGAACACAGAAAAAACTTTAAAAGAAATGAAAACTTATACACTGAAAAACTAAAACTTAACTAAAAATAAAAACTTAACTAAAAATTTTGTTAAAAATAAAAACTTAACTGAAAATTTTGTTAAAAATTAAGACACATGTAGAAAAATAACTTAATACTTTGTTAAAAATAAAAACGAACACTGAAAAAACTTTCACTGAAAAAACTAAAATCTTTGTTAAATATAAAAACTTATTCACTTCGAAACTAAAAACTTAACTAAAAATTTTGTTAAAAATAAAAACTTAACTAAAAATTTTGTTAAAAATAAAAACTTAACTGAAAATTTTATTAAAAATTAAGGTACATGCAGAAAAATAACTTAATACTTTGTTAAAAATAAAAACGAACACAGAAAAAACTTTACAAGAAATGAAAACTTATACACTGAAAAATTAAAATCTTTGTTAAATATAAAAACTCAACTGAAAATTTTGTTAAAAATAAAAACTTGACTAAAAATTTTGTTAAAATATAAGACAAATGCTGAAAAATAACTCATTACTTTGCTAAAAGTAAAAATGAACACAGAAAAAACTTTACAAGAAATGAAAACTTATACACTGAAAAACTAAAGTCTTTGTTAAATATAAAAACTTATTCACTACGAAACTGAAAACTTTGTTTGAAATGAACTAGAAAACGAAAAACTTTACAGAAATGAAAACTTATACACTAAAAAACTAAAATATCTGTTTAAAATAAATAAAAACTTACAAGAAATTTTACAAGAAATAAAAATTTGCACTAAAAACTTTACCAAAAAGAAATTATTACGAAAAACTTTAACAGAAAGAAAAACCATAAAACTAAAAACTTTGTTAAAAATAAAGGCAAATGCAGAAAATAACTTAATACTACTTTGTTAAATATTAAAACTTAGAAACTATGAAACGAAAACCTTTACCATAAATAAAAACTTATACACTACAAAACTAAAATATTTGTTAAAAATAAAATAAAAACTTTGAAAAAATTTTACAAGAAATAAAAAGTTACACTAAAAACTTTATCAAAAAGAAATACTTCGTGTTAAAAATAAATAAAAACTGAAAAATTTTACAAGAAATAAAAATTTACACTAAAAACTTTACCAAAAAGAAATTATTACGAAAAACTTTAACAAAAGAAAAACCTGAAAACTTTGTTAAAAATCAAGACAAACGCATAAAAATAACTTAATACTTTGTTCAATATAAAAACTTAGAACCTATAAAACTAAAAACTTTGCTAAAAATAAAAACTTTAGGATAACTTTGTTAAAAATAAAGAAATCAATACAGAAAATTTTAAAAATAAAAACTTCAAAAAAATATTACAAGAAATAAAAAATAACACTAAAAACTTTATCAAAAACAGATACTTACAAATTATAAAACTAAAAACTTTGTTAAAAATAAAATAAAATTGAAAAGATACACTAAAAAACTAAAAACTTTATCAAAAAGAAATACTTCTTGTTAAAAAAAATGTACTTTGAAAAATTTGTACAAGAAATACACTAAAAATTTACCAATAACACCCATACTTTGTTAAAATTAGAAGACAGATAGATTCACATCCTCCTTTCATTGGGACCCTTTTTTAATTATTATGTAAAACGTGGGCTGAAAAATTTAAAAGTACTATTTTTAAATTTCCTTCATTAAGAAGGAGTTTTCAGCCCACCGAGTTTTCATAATAAAAAAAGGGTCTCAACGAAAGGGGGACGTGAATCTATCTGTCTTCTAATTTTAACAAAGTATGGGTGTTATTGGTAAATTTTTAGTGTATTTCTTGTACAAATTTTTCAAAGTACATTTTTTTTAACAAGAAGTATTTCTTTTTGATAAAGTTTTTAGTTTTTTAGTGTATCTTTTCAATTTTATTTTATTTTTAACAAAGTTTTTAGTTTTATAATTTGTAAGTATCTGTTTTTGATAAAGTTTTTAGTGTTATTTTTTATTTCTTGTAATATTTTTTTGAAGTTTTTATTTTTAAAATTTTCTGTATTGATTTCTTTATTTTTAACAAAGTTATCCTAAAGTTTTTATTTTTAGCAAAGTTTTTAGTTTTATAGGTTCTAAGTTTTTATATTGAACAAAGTATTAAGTTATTTTTATGCGTTTGTCTTGATTTTTAACAAAGTTTTCAGGTTTTTCTTTTGTTAAAGTTTTTCGTAATAATTTCTTTTTGGTAAAGTTTTTAGTGTAAATTTTTATTTCTTGTAAAATTTTTCAGTTTTTATTTATTTTTAACACGAAGTATTTCTTTTTGATAAAGTTTTTAGTGTAACTTTTTATTTCTTGTAAAATTTTTTCAAAGTTTTTATTTTATTTTTAACAAATATTTTAGTTTTGTAGTGTATAAGTTTTTATTTATGGTAAAGGTTTTCGTTTCATAGTTTCTAAGTTTTAATATTTAACAAAGTAGTATTAAGTTATTTTCTGCATTTGCCTTTATTTTTAACAAAGTTTTTAGTTTTATGGTTTTTCTTTCTGTTAAAGTTTTTCGTAATAATTTCTTTTTGGTAAAGTTTTTAGTGCAAATTTTTATTTCTTGTAAAATTTCTTGTAAGTTTTTATTTATTTTAAACAGATATTTTAGTTTTTTAGTGTATAAGTTTTCATTTCTGTAAAGTTTTTCGTTTTCTAGTTCATTTCAAACAAAGTTTTCAGTTTCGTAGTGAATAAGTTTTTATATTTAACAAAGACTTTAGTTTTTCAGTGTATAAGTTTTCATTTCTTGTAAAGTTTTTTCTGTGTTCATTTTTACTTTTAGCAAAGTAATGAGTTATTTTTCAGCATTTGTCTTATATTTTAACAAAATTTTTAGTCAAGTTTTTATTTTTAACAAAATTTTCAGTTGAGTTTTTATATTTAACAAAGATTTTAATTTTTCAGTGTATAAGTTTTCATTTCTTGTAAAGTTTTTTCTGTGTTCGTTTTTATTTTTAACAAAGTATTAAGTTATTTTTCTGCATGTACCTTAATTTTTAATAAAATTTTCAGTTAAGTTTTTATTTTTAACAAAATTTTTAGTTAAGTTTTTATTTTTAACAAAATTTTTAGTTAAGTTTTTAGTTTCGAAGTGAATAAGTTTTTATATTTAACAAAGATTTTAGTTTTTTCAGTGAAAGTTTTTTCAGTGTTCGTTTTTATTTTTAACAAAGTATTAAGTTATTTTTCTACATGTGTCTTAATTTTTAACAAAATTTTCAGTTAAGTTTTTATTTTTAACAAAATTTTTAGTTAAGTTTTTATTTTTAGTTAAGTTTTAGTTTTTCAGTGTATAAGTTTTCATTTCTTTTAAAGTTTTTTCTGTGTTCATTTTTACTTTTAGCAAAGTAATGAGTTATCTTTCAGCATTTGTCTTAATTTTTAACAAAATTTTCAGTTAAGTTTTTATTTTTAACAAAATTTTTAGTTAAGTTTTTATTTTTAACAAAATTTTCAGTTAAGTTTTTATATTTAACAAAGATATTAATTTTTCAGTGTATGTTTTCATTTCTTGTAAAGTTTTTTCTGTGTTCGTTTTTATTTTTAACAAAGTATTAAGTTATTTTTCTGCATGTATCTTAATTTTTAACAAAATTTTCAGTTAAGTTTTTATTTTTAACAAAATTTTTAGTTAACTTTTTAGTTTCGAAGTGAATAAGTTTTTATATTTAACAAAGATTTTAGTTTTTCAGTGAAAGTTTTTCTGTCTTCGTTTTTATTTTTAACAAAGTATTAAGTTATTTTTCTACATGTGTCTTAATTTTTAACAAAATTTTCGGTTAAGTTTTTATTTTTAACAAAATTTTTAGTTAAGTTTTTATTTTTAACAAAATTTTTAGTTAAATTTTTAGTTTCGAAGTGAATAAGTTTTTTATATTTAACAAAGATTTTAGTTTTTCAGTGAAAGTTTTTCTGTGTTCGTTTTATTTTTAGCAAAGTATTAAGTTATTTTTCTGCATGTGTCTTAATTTTTAACGAAATTTTCTGTTAAGTTTTTATTTTTAGCAGAGTTTTTAGTTTTTCTTTTAGATTCTGTAATAATTTTCTTGGTTTTTATAATGTATGTTTCCTTTTAAGTCTTGTTTCCCCCTTTAATTTTTATTAGAATAGTTTAATTTTCTATATGGATTATAGATGAAAGAAGGCTTTTTAGGTAAGAGAAAACATTATATCCATAAAGGATTTCTTTCATAAGTTAGTTTATATGTATTATATTGTTTGCTTTTGTGAATAATATAAATTGTTAGTAAAAATGTACAGCAGATGGTAAAATTCTTGTAGAGCAAGTATAGCCTATGGGTTAAAAAAGTTATTATTTTCAAAAAAAGGTTGAAAATGATCAACGTAACCATTTCATGAATTGAAAAATAGCCCAAGCAGTTCTCTTTAGTATAGAAAAAATATTACATGTTTAATAAATATAGTAAAAGTTATGAATAAAATGAATGTATATAGTGTATGTTCTGTAGTGGTAGCCTAATAAAGTACTTTAAATAAAAGGTTAATGATTGAAATTTTTTCAACTGTTGGGAAAATCGTATATATTTTACAATTTTTGTATAAAAAATTAAAAAAATTCTCTCATTTATACAATGATTTCAGAAAAAAGAGTAATGGAATAGTTTTTGTTTAGGTGATTAATCATATATTCTCACGTTTAAATCTAGAAAAAGGTACTATGCGAATAAAATAAGTTATATCTTCAATTGAACTATTGTAAAATTAATGGATTTATCATTTTTAACTTGAATGATTCTAACATTCTATGAAAAAAAAATCAACTCCTCGAACAGAATTCGTAATAAAAGTATATTTTATTTTAAAAAAATGCTTAAAATATTGAAGATCTTATCCAATATGAACATAATTAGTAATTTTTAATCGAAGTTGTAAAATAATTCCCCCAATAGGATAACGTATTATATGTCAAGTGGTCTGAAAATGCTTGCATTGAAAATGCATTCTCAATTTTTCAAAGTATCCTTTCCTGATCAAAGTAAAATAAAAATAATTCCACCAATAGGATAACGTATTAGATGTCTGGTTGTATGATAATGTTCGATCACTCTCAATTTTTCAAAGCATCCTTTCTGGTGAAAATACTGTATTTTCAAAGTTAAGGATTGTGATAGGATAAGCATTTTGTGTCAAACTGTAACTAAAGTTAATATTGAACTGTAAATTTAACGAAATAGAAATGATTGTAATGAAAATATATATATATCTTTTGAAAACCCTCTCCCCTTGGTATTGCGGGAAAAGATGCAATCGCTATCAATCCCAATGGAGGTTACCCCGTTATCGCCACACATATTGCTCTGTGAAAGGTAAGAGGGGCGGTTCGCCCGTGCATTGTTAAGGGAGTCTCAATGACAGGTGAGTAGTGCAGTCTACATTTTTGAGTTTGTGATTGTCTTGGTCTTTTATTCCAGTATGGGCATTCAATAGGTAATGTATTACAGCGGTTAGTTTGTTCATTAACCTTATAATTTTATGTAAAATAACTTAAACTGTTAATTAACCTTTGTTAATAACTTTAACTATCAATTAATGTTATCTTAAAATAATTTAGAAAGTCACAATTTAGCTTCTTTTTGTTGCATGTGTTCTAGATCCACAATATAGTGGAAGAGCTGCAATTTGCTAATTTTGTCCATATTACAGTTAAACAGCGGTCACAGTTTGTTAATAGTAAATAACTTTAATAGTAACTGTTAAGAGTAAAATAACTTCCTGTTGTGTCTTAGTGGTAAAGTCCCAATATAGTGGTGGAGTTGCAATTTGCTAATTTTATCCATATTATAGTTAAATAGCGGTTACAGTTTGTTATTAGTAAATAACTTTAATAGTAACTGTTAATAGAAAAATAACTTTAACTTCTTGTTAATTGAATGCTCTTATCACCGGCGCAGGGGTCTTCTAATTAAAAAATAATATAAACAATAAAAAAACTGTTAATGAGCGGTTACAGTTTGTTAATAGTAATATAATTTTAAATATTTTCACATATAAGTCATAGTTCGCGTTATTGAATTGAGGCGGCATGCTTTGCTTGTCGGGTCATTGGTGGGACTTCAATTTAAAATACTTTAAAATATTTAATAAGGGGGTTGGGGGATGAAGTACAAAGGAGAGGCTTCCGGTAACTTACCAAATCAAACTGATCCAGGATTTGCGTTAAGCTCTGCCAAGCGTACTTCGGTAACCAAGAATATCTTGGGCTAACTCTCCTGGGAGATATATTGATGTTAAATAACTTTAATTTTAGCTTCTTGCTGTTGTTGGAGCCGCAATTTAGTAGCAGAGCCCCAATTTAGTGGTGGAGCCGCATATTATTGGTAGAACCTCAATTTATCCGCAATTTAGTAGATTGCTTAGGAACCTCTTTCTACCGGCGCAGGGATCACCGGAGCAGGTAACTTCTAATTACCCTCTTCCCGTTTTAGTCAAGAACCCCTTTCCACCGGAGCAGGGATCACCGGAGCAGGTAACTTCTAATTACCCTCTTCCCGTTTTAGTCAAGAACCCCTTTCCACCGGAGCAGGGATCATTTTCCACCGGCGCAGGAGTCATCGAGCTGCCGGCGCAGGAACCCCTTTCTATCGGAGCAGGTATCACAGATCTGCCGGCGCAGGTATCACAGAGCCGCCGGTGCAACCGGCGCAGGAGTCATAGATCTGCCGGCGCAACCGGAGCAGGTGTCACAGATCTGCCGGCGCAACCATTGCGGATTGCGCCGGTGAGCTAGAACCCCCATTTTTCCACTACTAAAGTCAATTACAACTATTCTCTCTGATGAAGGGTTTGGACGCTATAGAACGCTGAATATTGGGAAGTTTTTGTTCCATTGGTGGAAAATTCATAAAATGTCACTCGTATCACCGAAAAGCGGCCTGTTTTGGAACAGGATACTATAAGAACGGCTTCAATTATGTGTTATGCCCATGAAATCAACGTTCTGCATACTCAAATGTTAATTGATAAATAATTAAGCATAACAATAACATGCGACCATTAGGAACATTTTGGGATTACTGTAAAATTGCTCATTGTTAAAGGCTTTAATCAAAGAAAATAGAACTTTAATATAGAAAAATAGGTACTACATGAAATAAATCGTGCATTAAATTAATTAATGCACGATTTAAACCTTTAACAATGAGCAATATTACAGTAATTCCAAAATGTTCCTAATGGTCGTATGTTATTGTTATGTTTAATTATTTTTCAATTAACATTTGAGTATGCAGAACGTTGATTTCATGGGCATAACACATAATTGAAGCCGTTCTTATAGTATCCTGTTCCAAAACAGGCCGCTTTTCGGTGATACGAGTGACATTTTATGAATTTTCCACCAATGGAACAAAAACTTCCCAATATTCAGCGTTCTCTAGCGTCCAAACCCTTCATCTGAGAGAATAGTTGTAATTGACTTTTTTGTAACTTGTTTTTTCTTCTTTATTTTGGTGTTGACTGTTTTGCTCAGAAAAGCAAAGTGTATGTTCTAAGGGCAGAAAACGAACAAAAGTGGTGAATTTTTGGCATTTTTTCGAATTTTCTCAATGTTCCGTCATGAAATTTTGTTGGCAAACCTCAAATTCGGATTCAGCACCCTCAAAAACATGTAGAGCAGTCAATAGAAAAATTTTGCATGTAATTTCGAAGAAGCAACATAGTTGTAGAAATACTATTATCTCCTGTTGAACTTTCGTTCTTTAGAGAAATCACCGAACGAAAATGCATTTAGTTATCATTATTGGAGTTTTTAGATGGCTAATTTCATGTGAAATATTATTTAGGCAGTTTTTATAGTATCCTGTTCCAAAAATGTGGTTTTTTGGAGATACTAGTGAAATTTTTTGGATTTCTTACCAATCGAACGAAAATAGCCCCTTTTTCAACGTGCTCTATCGGCGAAACTATGCGTCTGAGAGAAAAGTTGTAATTGACTTTTTTGTAGCTTGGTTAGTGTTCTTTATTTTATGGATTGACTGTTTAGCTCAGAAGCGCAAAGGTAATGTTATAGGAGCCGAAAACGAAAAAAAGGGGCGAATTTTTGCCATTTTTTCAAATTTTTACTATGTTCCGTCACGAAATTTTGTTGGCAAACCTCAGATTCGGATTCAGCACCCCAAAAAACATACAGATAGCGAAAAATATCTTCTACCCCAAAATTTTCCCGAAATGGCCTTATTTTAGGACAATTTGACTGGACTATTACTCATTTACTACTTATTTACTAGTGAATCCTAAAAAACTTTATAGACACACACTGTAAAATATTTGCAAAAAACAGTTTTAGGTTTTTCATTATTTGAAATTCCAAAAAAAAGAAGGAATTGAATTTCTGATAAACAATATCATAATACTTTTAAAATAACTTAAAAATTATAATTTAAAAATTAAGTAAATATCTGAATGTAGGAGATAACAATTTTCAAAACAGAAAGTTGAATTTTATCTTGAAAGATTATGATTTTCAAAAACAAAAAAGTGTTCAGTATGGTTTTTTGTATGGTAAAATGAAATATCTAGTCAATTTAAAAAATGTACAGGTAATTAAATATTTTAATTTAAAAGTCGAGAAAAAAAACACGTGACTGAAAACGTTTATTGTTTAAACTATAAGATGACGTCAACAATAATACCATCAACTCCATTGCTTTACAACAATGTTTAGTATAAGATGACGTCACATCCAAACTCTTGGCGTTTTCGCGCGCTTTTAAAAAGGGGATTTTTGTTAATTTTTTTGGCAATCAAAAAATTTCTCGATCGGCCTCAAATTTTGGGTAGTTTCTTATTTTTGCAAGGATAATCTATTAAAAAATATAAAAAATCATGCAACTTCCTCATTGACTTGATTCTTTAGTTATGAGTTAAAATAAATACTTCCCATCAATATTTCACTTTTTCTTTATCTTCTGAAGAAATAGAAAAAACCTATGTATTCAATCGAAATTTAAAAATTTTGATTGTAAGTTGGGGTTACGCATTTGGTTTTAGCTAATACGGGCACCTCTCCCCAAGTAGCTATGGATGGTGCTAAAAAATGGCTTCGAGTGCAGTAGATGTGGAAGGTTCCTTATTTAGAGTCTTCATTTCAACTCAATTAATGACCCCACCTTGAAGAACTTAACTGTAACACATCTGCACACATCTAATTCAAAATTTTATTTAAATAATCAGTTTTGATCACCTTTGCATGTCACAAAATGTATCACTCGAACGTAATCGTATTATGTGTGAGTGATAGAAAATTGAAATTCATATTTATGAAACCGGGGGATATTTCAGGACCACTTCCACATCCTTCTATGAAAACCCATTTCACCATTTCTTGGATATTTTTATTCTTTAACTTTTATGTATTGTTCTCTTATATTTAGATTATACCGATAAATATATTATGTTCTAATTTTGGGTCGCAGAAAGTTTGAGAGAAGTGCTGATTTAATATTTTAAAACAATTTGGTAATATGGAGGATTCCTGCGGGGTCCTCCACCAGAACATTAAGAAATCTAATGCTCTTAAATGGGGTTTTAACAAATTTCTGGACGTATATGGGATCCAATGTTCAAATAAAGCTAGAGCTAAGGTCTTTTGAGATCTGTCTGTAGAGTTATGATGAATGAGGTATTTGCATGAGTGAAGGATTTGCTTGATTTTACACTTTTTTGATACATTATGGTTTAAAACTCCCAAATTTCTGATCTTTGAGTTCAAAAATGTGTTTTAAATAACTTAAAATTCAATTTTATTTTTGCCAAAACGTCAGAAAAATCACGTGATCAGAAAACGGGCTTCTATTAGATGTGACATCACAGCGCATGAAAACATTTGGGTTTACGTTTTCACGTGATCAGAAAACGGGCTTCTATTGGATGCGACCTCACAGCGCATGATTTGTGATTCGAAAGTGTTTTCGCGCCCAAACAAAAAACGAAATTTCAAAAATTTATACCTCAGAAACTAGGCTACGAAAATACTTGATGTAAACGTCCTTCTTCGTGGTTTTTATCTACTATTTTAATAAAATTTAATCTCAAAACGTGAGAATACCTCATTGTTATCATCTTTATTCAGAAAACAGTTTCTAAAATTACCCCCCTTTTAAGGAAATTTGATTCTTATAAAGAGGGAAATCACTCATTTTTAGCTTTCTAAGAATACAAATAAATTATCGAAATGCCCGGTTGTTTTCTAGATTGTCCCAGTAATAAAAATTCCCACTTCAAACAACACTTCCATTGCTTTCGAGTGTGCAAGTTGCGGTTGAACACTCATCAACGACTGATTTCCTCGTGTTTCCGGAATCTGAGAGTCTTCCTGCCGCACAGCGTATATCCGCGAGAGGAGAGCATTATTGTCGAAGTTACGTGGCTCTTGTGTTCTTATCTAGCTCCCCATTTTGTTTTTTCCTGATGCGCCCGGTGCAAAGTCCAAATTCCGAGACTTTTTCCCCTTCGCCGTCATTAGGTTTCTTTAAGAATCTACTCAAATGCGGAAAGATGGCTCGTGTGTGACCTTTGAGATGCCCGGTTATCACTCCGAAGCCATTGATCGACTTTTTCTCAATAAGTTTATTACTCGGCATGTCGACGACTATACTCTATTCATTTAGAGTTGGCGCTTGAGAAATAGTGCTTTCCCCCACGCTAGAAGCGTAACCATAGTTACGCTCTTCCAGCAGCCAATAGTAAGCCTTCTTCGTCACTTTGACGAGGATAGTTGCTATGGTTACCGATCGGTGGTGGGGGAAGGAAATATTTTCAAGCGCCAGTTCAAAATGAACAGAGTATAAATTGCACTTTTGGGTGCATCAATGACCGATCAGCCCTCTCCCATTTTTGGATAAAATGGCTTCATAGTATGGCCGCCAAGGTTCAATGAGTTCTGTAGCCTGGCCAGTAACTAAACTCGTGTTTCAGAGGGAGGGTTTGACACAAAATTATTTCTAAGCCCCCATCAGAAGGTCTTAGAATGTTTCATCTCAAATTTTTACGAAATGCATAACAATATAGAGGTATATAATACAAGAAAAGATAGGGGTATGTATAGAAATCCTCACCCTCCTTTTTTTTCTGAAATTTCCCCTTAAAAGTAGCGATTTAACCAATTTTTAGACATTTTAGACTTTTTGGTGACCTTTTATGATACCAGCTTCGTCATGAAAATTTTGTAAGGGCCCTTTAACGCCAGTTGAATAGAGAGCCCTGTCTGTATAATTGAATTGTCAGTTGGAAGAAGGGAATAAGTCCAAAAACCAAGTTTTGAGAAAATCGAAAAAAAACTGTATAAGTAATGGAATTTTCCTCTTATAACCACTAAATTTTTACTGGAAGTTCAGAACCCTACTTAAAAAACAGAGCAATCATCAAAACAAATATAAGTAATATTCAAAAATATTTTACAGTCAAAATAAGTTGACGGACTTATTTCCCTTCTTCCACCTTATAAAATTTTTCTGAAGAAAAACCCTTTTAAAAACCCTTAAATTCACATCTAAATTATATTTCTCCTTAGTTTAAACCACAAAAGAGTGAAATAAAAGGAATAAGACAAATACAATTCAAAATTATAGTGAAACTGAGTTATTAAAGCAGTATCAATGGAGTGAGTGAATATAAATGGACTCAAACACATTCCCTGCATAAAAAAAGTTTGAAAAAATTGAAATTAAGAGAAAATTTTATTTTAACTTAGTTTACAGAACAAATAATATGAAAAGAAAGGCAAATTAGCTTAAAAAGTACAATGAATGGACATCGATTTCACAACTTCAAGGGGCGATATCTCCCTACAGGGGTTAGTTATTTTTTTTCACCCATGTGTAGAGCAAAGCTTGGAGATAGCACAGAAAGTCAATTTGTCATATTTTGGACCTATTCCCGTCTTCAAACTGACGATTCAATTATCCTTGAAATCCAGAAATAAAGTCCCCAAATTTTTGAATGCCTGTTTTAAGCATAATTTATAATATTAAAAAAAGTAAAATTATATTTAGGATAAAGTATGGATAGTGAAGACTCAAAGATACCACTCACTAATGCCTCACACCTTTAACTTAGGAAAACAATGAGCAGTTGAGTATTTTTGCTGAGTTTTTTTTACAAAACTGTATTTTATTAGAAAAGTAGAAATAATATTACGGGAAAAATTTCAGAAATAAAAAAATTATGTAAATGCATTTAGTGTTTGATGAGATATAAATTTTATAAGCAGAAACAGGACGATAGGAGAGAAAAATTAAAATTGGTATTCACTTTGATAAATCAGAACATGTTTCATCATGTTACTAGAACTAGGAACTGTTTAAAAATAGTTAGGCAGTTAGGTTTTAAGAGACTAATCACCAAATTCTTACAACTACCTTGAAGTAGTAGTTATACAAATTAGTCTAGATAGAATCATAAGAGTAATCCAGTAAAATTATAATCTTGGTAAAGCTAATAAATACTACAGGGTTTGAAAAATTTCAAAAAAGAGATTAAATTCTAACGTTGTTAACGTTAGAAATTAACGCTCAGTCAACATTCAACATATGTCCGTGTTTCTAGACGGTACTTAATTTCAATTTGGGCACAGTTTTAATTCAATAAAATTTCATCTTCATCAGAAAACACCTCATTTTATAAATCAGAATATTTAGTATTGCTAACCAGAGTGACATGTTTTTTTCAAAGCATACTTTCATAACAGCCTGTTTTACTTTCAGTGATAATCATGTCCTTTTTGTAGTGACTTTTCCTAACCGTTCTCATCCAGCTTTCTCAAAAGATTCGGCTAAAATCGGCACCTTCTAAACTTTACTTTAATTAACATTTAAAATTTCAGTCACAGTTCAGTAAAAAACAGACACTTTTTAGATTTAACTTGTGTAAAATTGGGATTTTATTTTATTTTTTTCAACATTTACAAATATTTTTACAGCGGCTTGGCGTATCCGTTAGGAATATCCGCAATTCTTATGTAGATAAAACAAGTAAAGCTGCATTAAAGAAGTATAGATTCTTAAAATATTTTCTAGTTGGAGGTCTCCGCTAAGGAAGGTTCCAATTCAGTTTGAAATTTCTCACCGACTTTACCCCTCCTTGCATTTACAAACGCGAAAATTTACTCTAACACTAGAAAACGAAATTTCCTTTCACAGCACGAAAATTAGATAAACGCATCCTTTTACATTTCGCTAACACAAACACTAAAATTTTCAGCCACCATGAGTTTGTTTCACGCTTTCCTCGCTCACACTGAGAGAAATCACAGTTTCGAAATTGAGTAAATCGATGTTCTTGGTATGAAACTTTTTGTTTCAAATTTGACGACTCAATGCTTTCAATATTGAAACACCAAACATACTCAATATCGAACAATTCAATAGTCACCACTAAAATTACGCTTACTTTTAACTTATGTTTGAAAATTGGAAAAGTTTTGGGTAAACTATCAGCAAATATCCCAATTTTTCATTGTGGTAGCGCGAAACACGACTTTGCAATATCACACCCAAATTAGTTCTAAAATTAACCTTCTCGTCGCACTTCGATTTATACGAATACCTGACACTAACTCAAAAATAAGCACTTAATGTTTCATTTTTGATTATCTGCACATTTTCAGAAATGAGTACATGCATGTTTACAAATTTGAGTAAATCTAACTCGGAGCCAATTTGAGTATGTGATACACTCAGATTCGAGTAATTTTTACTCAGTTTTGAAACTGTCGTTTTAAGAGTGCAAAAATAAGAACAATCAAACATTGTCCATGTAGTTTTCCATGGATACGGTAAAAATTAAACGGAGTTAAAACTTCATTCTCCCTGTGGAGGTCTGGGTTCAGGGGCACGATAAAGAAACTCCATACAAGATTTCTTACCTTTTTTTCAAGGATTCAGGAATATCTCCAGAGATCGAAAACAATAACATTCATTTCCCTGTTATCAGCTGCAAAAGTCTGAATAGTTTTTTTGCTATGTCTGGTCCTTTATCGTTATTTTCTCACACGTTCACCGCTTATCTCGAGGTTTGTAAGTTAGAAAGAGAGGGAACTGTTTACTTAATGTAACTAAGTCTCTATCTGACGTAGTTATTCATGTGTTTTTTATCGCTTTCGGAAAAACAGGATGCTTTTGAAACTCTAAGATTTCGCGTAACGTGTTATCCACCGAGCGAGATACCTCTGGCGCCCGAATGATTGTTGTTTGTCAGTTGGAAGCCCAGGGGAGCCTGTTGGGTTTGAAGTTTCAGCAAAATATTTTTGAAAACTCCTCGAATCCCCCTTAACATCCTCGAGGCATCAATATTTTCGAGAATTCCTTGTAAATTACAATTTTGAGCAATTTTTCTCCATATAGATGAATGATGCCACGCTTGGACGGGAGAGGAGATAACACAAAATTTTTAACTATGCTCACACTTTTCAAATCAAATCAACAGAAACCCAAACGACAATGAGGAAGTTGCATGATTTTTTTTATTTTTTCAATCGATTCCTCTTGCAAAAATAAGCAACTACCCAAAATTTGAGGCCGATCGAGAAATTTTTTGATTGTCAAAAACATTACCAAAAATCCCCTTTTTAAAAGTGCGCGAAAACGCCAAGAGTTTGGATGTGACGTTATCTTATACTAAACATTGTTGTAATGCAATGGAGTTGATGGTATTATTGTTGACGTCATCTTATGGTTTAAACAATAAAAGTTTTCAGTCACGTGTTTTTTTCCCGACTTTTAAATTAAAATATTTAATTACCTGTACATTTTTTTGAAAAACTGACTAGATATTTCATTTTACCATACAAATACCCATCCGGAACACTTGTTTGTTTTTGAATATCTGACACATGCAACTTCCTTATTGTTTAGTCCACGCAGAAGTATAAACAACATTATAAAACTTATCCTACTACTATTATAATTGTGAATGTTTGTCCGGATGTTTGTTACTCTTTCACGCAAAAACTACTGAATGGATTTTAATGAAATTTTACCATAATGTAGCTTATACATCAGAATAACACATAGGCTATAATTTATAAAGAGAAAATCAGTCCTTCATTCTTTTTTTCCCGTTTTTCCTGCTTTTTTTCACTTATTTTTCCGTGTTTGAAAACCTGTTTTACCAGTCATACAACGAGTTAAAAATAAAACATTGTTTCAAATGAGACACAGATCACTAGACTTTTTCATTTACTAGATCTTTTATTTTAGTTTTAAACACTGGTTTTAAATTTCTTAATTTGTTCACTAGACTTTTTACTACGGTTTCAAATTTGTTATTTTATAAAGGCACCAAGATATTATTAAACATTATCAGAAACATCGGAATTGTAAAAAGTGACAAGAACACCGGGATTGGAAAATTAGCGAGAACATCGGGAAGGAAAAATTACCGAGAACACTGGGATAGGAAATTTACCATAAAGACACCCAGAATACCGGAATATAAAAATTACCGTAAACACTGAGATAGGAAAATTACCGGGAACGCAGCCGGGATTAGAAAAACTACCATGATCACCGGGCAATGGGATAAGATTACCGGGAACACTGGGATAGGAAAGAGGCGCCTGGGATACCGGGATGATTTGTAATATTGCTAATTTACAAAATTATAAATGTATTTTAAGAAATATTTTAAAAAATAAATTTATACACCCCACCCGTGCAAGGCCGGGTATAACAGCTAGTATGTATATATAAGCTGTAAAGATGACGAGTTTAACATTATCACGATGATGTTGAGGTGAGGTTGTAATTAAACTCGAATAAAATATGGGGTCCCAGTACCGTCCAGTTGTCCCAAAATTTTGACATAAATTTTTATACTGTTTTTTTTTCTTGAAAATTCAACGACTTACAAGAAGTGGTCTTCTTCAAATGTAATCGAAGGATCTCAAAACAAATTACATTATTACATAGAGGGGGAGGTTTGGCGAAGTGTGAAACTCTGTGGAAGGGGGAGGGTAAAAATGAGTAACTGCGTGACCATTTATGGACAGTCACCAGCATGGTGTTTATTTTCTCCCTGCGACATCTTTATTGGTATCGCGATATCATTTGCGCATTGTAACTATTAATAACAGTAAAGAAAGGAAAGGCATATCCGGCTGTGCTTTATTTATGGAATTCTTAGAAAGAAATATTTATTTTTATTCTAGTTTTGATATGTTTCATTGAGTTAAGCATGCCATATGAAATAACGTACTTGCATCTTATATTTAAAGCTTTGTTACTATCAAAATAGTGAAGAAACCGTCTTCATTCACAAGTTAATAAGATGTTTATAGTGTTAATATTGTTACAAATAATCATTGTAAGAAAATTTGAAATGACCTTTCCCTTTATTGTGCTGCCACTCTTTAAACTCAAACATTTCTTTCGAAACTAGATGTTAAAAACCGTCTCCTTCAGCAATTATAACAGCTCTTAAATATAACAGTTTTATAAGTGGGATGTAATGTACGAACTTTCCACACTTCATGTCACATGGTGGTCCTCCTTAACATAAGACGTAGTTTGAAAATAGCTTCTACCTTTTCAATGTTTCACTTTAAAATTTAATGTGTCGCAATGATAAATCAAACACAATTTTCTTCAAAGGTTTTACGAAGCAGACTATCTTTATACCTACCCCACCCAGTAGAGGAAAGGTTTGCCTCATATCCCCCCCAAAAAATTTTTCTGCTTTCGCCACTGGGCTACCCTCCGCAGTCTTTTCTATTAATCTGCCTTCCTGAATGGCATCTTCACAAGATGCGTTATTTGTCCTCGCCGAGTATTTTTTACAGTCCCAGCTCAGAGTCATGCCTGCTCGGCAGGTGTTTACATATTCAGGAGAACGGATCTTGTCTTTTACACGACACTCGCCTAACGAGCTGGCTTTCGGGCATCTAGTTGTAGTAGCCCACTTTCCCACTAATTCAATAAACGAGCCTTCAATTCAAGACCGGCTCTCTAGGCTTGATATATGTGAATGGGACTTGAGGGGTCATGACACTGAACTGTAATTTTAAAAACGTATTCTTTTTTTAATCAAAAACAGGTAATATCTTATTGATGATCGATGATCTTTTGCTGATTAAATCTAGTATTATTATTGTGGGGAAACGCTATAGATATGTTTGCTGCTATTTGATGCAAGCTGGTTTGCAGCTATTGATTATTTTTGTAAAATTGACTACTTAATACTTTCTTAAAAGTTAAATTCGTGATTTTTAATTTTGGTATTTTGAAGATTCTTTAAAAATTTTTAAAGTGTTAAAGGGAAGACATTGCATGCAGACAATGTAATTTATTGAAATTTAAATAACATTGTGAGGAATACCAGTTTTTTCATTACAGTAGAGTTTTGATGAATTCGAGTCACGTATTTGAATTTCTGATACGACCTAATGAAAAGAATATATTTAGGTTTCAAACAATGACAAATTGACAATATTTTTCCGATATATAGTTAACATTATAATTAAATTTATAATTTCAAAATATAAATTTAAAAACTGTTTTATTTCTTATGATTTATTTATTAAATTTTATGATTTACAGGACTTATTTGTTTACTCAGCAAGTCCACTTTTGAAGGCAAAGGCCTTGGGAATTAAATACATTTTAAGGTCTATGTTTGAAGGTTTATTTCTCGAAGGATGGAGGAAAAAAATAATCTTGGCACTAATTATTTTTGCTTTCTTCTTGGTTCAGTAGCACTTATTATCTGAATAATTATGAGATAATTATGATTATCGGAAATGGAAATGTATATTTTGTAAGAAAACGTTAGGGATAATTTTGCATTTAGCTAGTTTTACAATTATATACAAATTTAATATCCATTGAGGATTTTTAAGTAATCTGAACCGAACATATAAAATTATACAATAGTTTACCTTAAAATCCAACATCCATTAATAAATATTCAGAGTTCAAAAGAAATTTATTTGAGTTATTAATTAATATCGACGACCTGGATTTATATTTTTCACTTCAATGAAGCATATTTAGTTAATGGTTTACCAGCTTGCTGCCATCATTACTTAATTATTTAGATATTGGTTTTATACAGTTTTATGTTTGTGTTGTTGTAATTTGTAAATATGTCATTTGTCTATATAATTTCTTTTTCGCCTGTACGGGAAGTTTCTCCCCCTTGGCGAATCACATTATATCTGACTTTCTTATTATATTACAAACCTCGTACATGTCCTGAAATTCCTGAAATGTTTAATTTTTAAGTATTTAATTTTCTTAGTAATAGAATTTAATAGCCTTTTAAACTAACTTTAGGTTTTAAGAACATAAATTATCATTGTGACATTTTGTCCTGAAGTAATCTTGAAATTGTTTTTGGAAGGTTGTCCTGTAATTTCATTGTGTGCTGTGTAATTTCATTGTGTTATTAAGTTTCATAAACTGAAGTTGTTAAAGGGTTTGTGTTAAATAAATCACTTTGCTTTACTTAAAAGCAAATGGTATTCCTAAATTTTACACTTAAATAAAGTTTAAGTACTAGAATGTAATTAGAATGTAATGGTTGTTTCCTATTAAAACCGTTCTTTATATTACCTATGATTTTTAGAATATTTCTGTGCTAATTGAATAAAATATTTCAAATTCAGGAAAAACATGTTAAAAACCTTCGAAAGCATATCCCAAATTCATTAGTAACCTGTCTCTTTTTGCATTCCAAATATTTTCCTACTGACTGACTTTAAAATAGTTTATTCCTTCCACGGAACCTGCATTTAAAGTAAACAGCGTTTCAAAATGCTACTGGACGACATATTTCTCTGCTCTAAGCACAAAGGTCTCCATATAAAGAAACAAATCTGGTTTTTGAAGGAGCGCAGTACAGACAACAACCTAATTATATGATACCGGTATGAATATGAAAGAAATCAAGAAAATTCGATATTTCTCAAGTGAAGGAAACCATCACAAGAATACTAGTAACTATAAATTCATTAGAAAAGTGCGTTCCATTGATGGGTATGAATGTTTACAAAATCTATTCTCCGACCTACATCTAATTTAAATATTCTGAAAACGACAACAACATGGACGACCCCGTTCGTTTATCATTACGACGAGGAAACTGGTTCCCTCGCCAGTAGGATGTGAAGTAAAAACAAAGTGGACTAAAGCCATTTTGGAAAAACACAGCCTTCGAACGGAAAACAACTAACTGTTATTCTCCGGTAGTGTTTGATGAAAACACCCGGACGCACATTAATTACAGGTGTTTTGCGGGTCTTTGCACCCCTCATTTGTGATTGATGGTTGGGGAAAGACGTGAAAATCCCCATTTATCGTTTTAACTTCAGTCATGAAGCCAACGTTTTCTTGAAACCGCATGAGGTCCATTGCAGATTTTCTTCATTTTTAGAGAAACGTTTATCTTTCAAATTTCATTGCATTTTGTTTTGACTTATTTTGTCTAAGTTTTAAGTACCCCAGCGTGTATGTTTTTTAAAAACTATTTTACCTTTAAAATTTCAACAATGAAATAAAGTCACCTTGTGATTTGGCCATTCTTTAAAATTTTACGTAAAAAGTTTTACGTGATTCGTTCGAAAGAAAAATGCTTCATTTTCGTGATTGGGGCTTTTTGATATTTTAAAGAAGTCCAATTTAAAAGAATTGGTATCTGTAAGAAACTTTTAGTGCTTTGAAAGTTTTACACTAAATGTGTATTGAGAAATAGTAAATAGAAATCACCTACTAATTGCATCAACGTCAGACAACATAACGTTTATTTTACCCATAGTATTTTCATTCCAGGAATTGAATTATAAAATATACTGTAAATTTAACATGTTTCTTGTAGGTAAGTAAAGAGAAAGCAACACAGTAGTTTGATAGTGTATCCTATAAATTCTCTAAGTGGGTATCATAAAGAGAATCATAAATGTTAGGCGGAAATTTAGATTCTAAGAAAGAAAAATAAAAAAATCAGAACAAAAAGTACTAACAACAATAGTACTAATGTATAAAATCAAACTATTTTCAATAAAAATCGAATCGTAAGTGGCAAATTGCCTATTTTACTCAAAGAATATCTAACCTCAGCTCTACAAATGAGTGGAAAGAGAAAGAAAACATCTATCCCATATAGGCAGATATAGCATAGCATCTTGAACTCAGCGAAATCGATGTCCATTCATTGTAGTATTTTTTATTTAATTTGAAATTTAAATTAATTTGTCATTCTTTTCCTATTATTTGTGTTGTAAACAATCCCAAACGTAATTTTAAAGTGTTTACTTTTTATATCCAATAAATGGTGAACTATTGAAATCCATTAATTTGTCTAAATGTGTGTGTGACTCAGTCTCATTATACTTCTTAAATATTATTTTCAACTTTTATCTTTTGTGCTGTGAATTAAGCCGATACAATATGATTGTCAAGTTGGTGATTTTTAAATTTTTTTCAGCTTAAATTTTAAAAGTTTATAAAAAAGAAAAGAGTTCATCAACTTTTTCATCTGTAAAGTATTCATAAATATATTTATAATTTATAGTATTTTTATAATAAATAATAATTTAACAAAAAAACTACATTACTTATACTGTTTTGTTTATTACTTATGCAGCTTGTCATAGTGTTTTTTCAATTTTCTCAAATTTTGGTTTTTAAATTTTTCTTTTTTTAAAACTGGCTTGTTATTTCAAAAGTAAAAGGTTGACATAAAACATTTATGAACCATGGTTACTTTAGGGTCATTCCATAGTGACTAACGTAACTTTAGACTACTTTTCAAAAGTCATTAAATGATATAATATTATAAAATTCCCTTTATCAAAAATATAAATTACAAGATATCATGTAATTCAAGTCAATTAACCTGTTTCATACACCAAAACAATTTTTAAAGTTCATAATTTTAATAAATAAAATTTAAATTTAACTGTGACTAACGTAACTATTTTTTTACCTCCTAATACAAGTGTAAACATCAAATTTACATTACTCTAATTTTAAACAGAGAAAAAATCTGTAATTACAGAATATATAAATATTAACATCCAGTTTTAAGAAATTGCTATTTTTGTTTGATGAAATAAACTATAACCAGTATTTTAGGATGATTTTTTATTAATGTAGTGTGACTAACGTAACAAATGGATTATAAATATGAAATCATGCACTCAGTTAGAAAAATGAATTTATTTTGAAACTGTCTTATATTTTTTGTATAAGGATACTATGTTACTTCTAATTTCCATATTGATGTGAAACATATTCTAATACTTAAAGTTCCACAGAGCTTAGAAATTCGCTAAATTCTTGCTAAAAAAATTGGAAAAAACATGCATTTTGGAACATTTTTCTCATAGAACAAAAAATTATTTTTGGACTGTTTCAGAACTGTTTGTAACAATATTCCCTAACCTTTTTCAATTAAATGTAACCATATTTTAAAATATATAGGGTTAAAACAAGACCCTCTATATACATGGCCACCCAACTCCAGACGATGACGTCAAACGTGAGTGAAAATTGCCATGTTAAGTCTATGGAGTGACGTCAAAGATGAGTGAAAGTTATGACGTTGCACGGCCGAGTTGGGAGGCCTTTATATAGAGGGTCTTGGTTAAAATGAGGTTTTTTCCTTGGAAAAGGGATTTCAACTCTGTGTCCCATTTTTCATGGAATTGCCCTTTAGCTTTTCACTTATTAGCAAGAAGAATACTATTAATAGGTGTTGTAATAATAACCCCTAACCCCACTATCTTCCTTTTCACATTGTCTTACTATTTTAACACTACAAACAATAAAGTTGAATTTTTCATTTCAACTTCAGTATGTGTTTGCGTATATTTTTGAAATTTCTCTAAAAATGGTTTGCCTGAAGTCTTAGTATGAATTGCATCACAGTGGTATAATTTTATTCCAGCGACTAGACAAATTCAATCAGTTTGAACTCTTTTAATTTCTGTTTTCTATAATTAGAATTATTTCTATTCCCAGTTTCCATAGCAACGTTGCAAAAAAGGGTAAAAGTGTCTGCCAAAGTCATAGTGATAAATACTTTTCATTCAAAGGGCATCGCATTGTTTGTGCCTTACTTAATTGAACTGTTGATGCCATAATGTCTCTTGAGAGAATTAATTGCATTTGTCTCGAAAGACGGAGATTGAGTTATAAAAAACAGAAATGCGCATTTATTGAGATCCTAATAGCATGACGCTGCTTTAGGATTTTAAAATACAATGAGATTAAAATCAACTTGATAAGCAGTTATTTTTTAAACCCCCTTTGGACCTGGCGTCCGGACATAAATTTTAAACAACTATTTTTATTAAATTCGCTCAGAATCGAGAGATTTTTTTTGCTGTGAATGTTCTACATCCTTATGTTATATCTCTGAAACAGTTAATTTGTTTTTCCCGAATGGCAACAGTGATGCTATTTATCACAGTAGTATACTGTGTACCAAAGGAAAAAATTTTAAAGTAAAAATTTCATAATTCCGACTGAAGGGGTTAAAAAAAGAAAACTAGTAATTAGTAAACACTTTTTATTACAAAGATTAAAATTTAACAGTGATTCAAACACTTGAACACTTCTTTGGGAATCTCTTGTTTCAGGATACAAATTTCAACTGAAAAAAAAACAAGAAATAAATAAATATATACCCATCATTCGATTCACTAAAAACCTTCTTTTAATACTTTGTAATTATGAAATTCAAGTAAGACAATAATTTCTTAAACCAAATTTACCAATATCCACTTATTATCAACACTACAAACCAACTAACAAGCCATATAACTTAACAAAGCATGGCGATATCTCTCTCTCTCTATCTATAAATCACGGCAACTGAAGTAGTTCTTCAATAGACGTAAATATTGTTTCACGAGCTGTTTCAGTGTCAGACAAGCAGATAAAATTAGCAAAAACTAAAAAAGTACTGTTGAACCAATTTTAAATTGATTATGCAGTGATTACTTTTACTTAGATTAAACTTTTTTAACTACTTTATTCATTCTTTTTTTTCATACCGATTAGATAAAATTTTACCTTGTGTCATTTCTTGATTTCAAAAACGATAATATAAACGGATGCATGGATTTTTTAGTTACTTTTTATTTTATACTTAAAAAAGGTTTAGGAATCTTTAACTACTAAAAACTTTTTTGTAATTACCAAGTACTTTGGGATAATAAGGCGCATGAATTTCTTCTTTTAAGAGAAATTTTAATTCATAGATTAGATAACCAAACAGTGTTGTTGGATACTTTAGTGGCCAGTAGAATTACGTTCGATAAGAATGTATTGAAAATTGAGATTTCCCTGAAAATAGAGTCATTGAAATACAGAAAAAAAACATAACCCTTAGATTTAGTTAAAATATTGCTGCCTATTTCTTTCCAAACAATCTTACATGGAACAAACTTCTAAAAACTGCATTGCTATTCTAATTTTTAGTTCTACTTTATTTATGAAAGTGTTTTACAAAAAAGATAATATTTTTTTAAAAGATTAATTATTTTAATACCTACTACAACTTTTTTTCTTAATGCAATATAATTTTAAAACGTCTTTTATGTTTCTTAATTATTGTTTTTCACACGTGAAACCACACCACCACTCAACTTTTAAACATTTTATGACTTTTAATATTTAAATTTAAAAACCGAATTTTCATAATTGTATGGTACTTACAATTTTTAACCTTCAACGTTGGTATTTTAAGTGTCAATTATTTTAATTTAAAGTTGCAGCATAGTATTTTTTACCTAGCAAGGATTTTTTCTTCATAATATACATTTTAAATTTTCACTATGTTTCTAATAACAATCTTTATTTTATTGTTTGGTGAATACGGTAAAGGTAGAATTAACCATCTCTGTTAAAAAAAAGGTTCATTTTAAATGATATTAATAAAATTTATCATATTTTTGATAATTTATAATCGTCATTGAATTACTTTGTAAACATTTTTTAAATTAAAAAAAAGTTTTTGTTAATAAAGATTGTAGTAAAGATTGTTCTAGGATTTCTGTTTGTATTAGAATAATCTTTATATGCATGGAAATAACCTACATTCCCTACTAGTGGCTTTGACGGACACTTATTGCCTTTTGGGTATAAGGGTTCGAGTTAAAATTTTTGATAGGTCATTCTAATTAGTACTACACAAGGGAGTATTTTCAACAAAAAAATATATTAATTTAAATATTTTTCCAAATTAGCAATCTAGTGTTTTTAATTTGTTTTCACCATTTTGTGTGATAAAATTTTTGATATTCCATTACCAACTAAAAAGCAAACCTCAAGGGCCCCCTTAATAGTGAAATAAAGCAATTAGAAGTTATTATCACGGCTATTTATTATAGAAGTAATAACAGGAAGTTCAATTTAAAATGCAATGAAAGAAATTATTGGAAAAAACAATCAATATAATTGTTTTGAACGAAGAGACAGGCTTTAAAAAGTGTGTAACTAATTTTATAATTTTAGAATGCGCTTTAAAGGGAGAAACATTTTTTACATCAAAACAAAAGTACTAAATTTTTGTAAATGTAAACTAGTACTTAAGACGCAGCACTTTAAAATTTAATAAATATATTTTGACTGACTCAATTTTCAAATTTACTTTTCCTTGACACACTTTCATAGCTTAAGTTACCCATTTTAATATCTGACAAACATAAATTTATTGTTAAAATTTTAAAGTTTTGAAAATTATGTGAAAAGTAGCATTTCTGGTTTCAAGTTGGAAAAAAATATTTTTGACATAATTTTACATTTTTTAAAAATCTGGGTTTTTGTTGTAAAAAATGCACAGCCAGTAACGACTATACTAGACAGCAACTTAATTTGAACCTACTACGTCACTAACAAACAAAGTTGTTCACATCGCGGTGTCTGAATTTCGAGTGAAACAAAGAACGTCAATTTTAAAATACGATCATTTCGTTAAACCCATGTATAAATAGTGTCTTTTTATCACAATTTGCGTATCGAAATTCCTCCTATCAACCCAACAGTCTTTGAGTTTACTCACTTTCTCCTTCTGTGTAGTGACGTACTGGGTTCAGGAAAAGTTGCTCTGTGAAGTATAGCAGCCTAAAACTGTTTCTGAAATGCAGAATACAGAAAAAAACCCTATAAATAAAAGGAGAACGCTTACTTAGAGCATTTTTTCTTATTAATTAATCAGCTTCTAATATTCTGGTTCTCAAAAGTTTGCTATTTACTGACTATTTGCTATTTATTTTTTCTTAATTAAAAATATTTTGTTTTCCTTCATATTTGTGTGCTTTAAAAAGGGAAAAATATTTTTTAAAATTACTTTTCCTAATCCATCTGTGTCAAGTATCATTTTATACTAATATTTCTTCATAAATAGGGCGTGCCAACGCACCATAAAGGACAGGTAACGAATACGTCAGTTTTCAACTAAAAAACCAAAGAACTTAAAGATAATTTTTAACCATCAAGGGAAGTGTTTTTTATACTATCAACAATACTCCTCCAGTGCTGTTGATGAGGTAGTGACGCATAACATCGCGTCAAATGTTTAAAATGCAGAGAGCAAGAGCAGCATATTTTTCAGAGAGAAAAACAAAACCTCGATTGCGTGTGTTTTTCGCGTTCTTTAGAGACAGTTGGCCGCGTTCCCAGAAAAACTGCTTGTTGTTGATTTATCGTTTACCAGGTTGTAACATTTTAACGCTTTATGGCGGGCTCTTATACAAAAGAAACACATTATGAAGCGAATTTCATATTTTAACTAATTTAATGGAGGGCACTTAAGAGATAACTGTAACCGGAAATACCGTGAAGGAGGTCATGAAGCGGAGATGAGTCTGTGATCCCGATTTATCTTGGGATTCCCTATGATAGGGAAAATAGTTCATTAAGGAAGATGTTGGAGAGAGGAGAGATTGGGGGTGTTTTTTTTCGTACTCCATTACTTAGTTATACAGTTTGTTTGCTTCTTCATAATTTAAAGTTTTTATTTTTCATGGAGATTGAAAGCCCGCAATTTTTTGCGCATAATTGTAACAACTAATTGTTTTTCAGATAATTAATTTCTTAAAGACTTTTTGAGAAGATTGGTATTTTTAGAATCTTTTTAACATACACAATTATTTATTTCTTTTTTACTTTTGCGGTCACTTAGTTGTTGTAGAGGAAAGTAAATATTGGATTTCTGTTTGGACAAACTGAAGGCAGTGTTGATAAACAGGTGATCACATCAGGAACTTAGAACCTATGCCTTGATAAATTTTAAGCATTATTTTTAGGTAACCATGAACTGTGTTTTTAAAAAAAATATTAGTCGAAAACCAGCAGCATAATGGCCCAAAATTAATTAGTAAATTAGAGCAGCTTTTTCCATTTCTGAATGATTTTAGATAAAGATAGTTTTGAATTTTTAAACTTAATCAGGGGCAACAATTTCTTGAAAAATTACATTTTATTTCTATAATTAGAGATGTGTGTAAAAATGACTAATGATCATTCCTAAAATTCTTAGATTTTCTTTATTCCTGAATGCTTAATGGAAAATGTGTTACATATATTTAAAAAAAGATTACCGTAAAATGATCATCTCGATACACGAAAATGTATTATTTTCCTAAATTTTTGATATTAATTACTACTTTTGAGAAAATTAATCATTGTTTATTTCACACGACATTGAATTTTACTTATAACAAATTGATTTTTTTAAAAGTTGTAAACGATCTTAAAAGTAAATAAAAAAATTTGTTGAATAAAAGCAATTTTACTTATGAAATTACCAGCGATTTCTAAAAACCAATCTGTAACCCTAATAACCATAAACTTAACAAAGATAAAAATTTTCCTCACTTTCGCTTAGTACCGACACTTATTTACTTTAAAAAATATGTCATTAATTTGCAATTTAAATAAATGCACGACTCTAAATTTAATTATCTGTTTGCTTTCTTAATATCACCATGTCATTGTTAGTACTCCATTTTTTTAAACTATGTTCTTTAAATCAAGTAAGAAATAAAGTTCAAAAATGAATCGATTTAGAATGTCGATTTAATTTTAGAAAAATTGCACTTAAAAAAAGTTTCTTTAATTGCTTTATAACTCGCAATGAACTCCAACAACTGCCACAGCGAAACAATTCATCAAACATAAAAACTGATAATTAAAGATGAAGAAATTTTCTCCCTTCACTTACAGCTCATTCAAAAGCAAAAAATCTTTCTCTCCAGGAATTCGAAGAACGAGCTAAATATGTTAAGTTGTCACAAAACGCAGCTTTATAAAAAAAAGCAAGTCATAATAAAATTCCCCACTTATTTAATGACTCCTGCTATTCCACAACTCTAATCTTGATTATTTTGCAACAAACTGAAAACAAATCACGGCTTTCTTCTTCTTCTAACAACCCCATTCGCATGCTTCTCACGGTTTTTGAGGTTGAGAGATCTCTTTTCGATTAATTTCTAGCGACTTCGAAGAAAGGTTGGTCAGTTCTCAAACACGTCCTCAGCTATTCTTTTGCCATCAGACTTGTTTGTGATGAGCATCTTTTCACGAGAGTTCTTGACCCTATGACCAAAGCACTTCGAGATAAACAAATATGTTGTCTGCACGTTTCAGTGGGAGACTAACTTTACTTCTTCACCTGAAACCCACTTAAAATTCTAACTTGTTTAGAAACAAATAGATATGCAATAAATATGCATGAAGGTTCTAGTCTATATAATGATAGTTTTTTAATGCGTCAAAATTTCAATGCAATGACAAAAAAGATAAAACGTGAATATGAACCTAATATGAAATGCCGATGTAGATGTAAATTGTCTACCTTCAACAATTATTGTCTTTTAAAAGATTTTACTGCGCTATTACGTTTGAATGAGTGAAAATATGTGCCCTTTTGAAATTATCTTGCAAAAACTTTGTTGGATAGTTAAATCTCAATAACTGAATCTATGTTGAAATGTAAAATATAAAAAATTGCACGAGCTCCAAAAATTTGTTCTACGCAACCCAGGAGATCCGTGGACCACCAACTGGAAAAATCTGCTATTATAGAAAATTATGGGTGCGCCGTTTCTCCTTAAAAATACCCCAAACACACATGTACGCTTTTAATTAATTAAAACTCTTCTAAACACATACATTAAATTATCTTTCAACTACTAATACAAAAACAAATAATCTTTTCTACCTGTTTCACCGTGAAAAAAGTTATTTCACAGTTTAAAAAATTTTTACTTTCTATTGTTTAGCACGAAAACTTTCCGCATGCCAGGAAAACGTGTCTTTCGTGAATTTTTCAACAAAAACAGTTATGGTTTAATAAGAATATGATATAAAAGAAAAAAATTAAAAACAAGTGTGTGAAACTAGTCGTGATCATTCAGTTAAAGGAAATCTTCTTTCAGCTAGCTGCATAATACGTTTTCCGTTGATGTCGCAAAGTCATTCGGCGTTACGAAATTTTTATAATTATATTTAATTGTCATGAGGCTGCCTCTTGTAGCTAACTAATCTAAAAGAACTATCAAGCAAAACGGAAAGTTTCTCTCATTTGACAGAAAAAAACTGATATATTTCCTCCAAGTACAAATATTGACCGGCAACAATCTTTGCCGGTTAATTTCCGTTATTTGAAGAAAGAATTTTTTACAGTGCACACCTGAAACCCACTTACTGAAAAGCCAACTTAAAGCTTCAATTTGCGATTCAAAGCAAAGAGACGCCGTTGTATACGTCCCATTTCATATACGAATCTCGCTTTGTTAACTCGTGCACTTTCAACCTGAGCGAAATGTGTATTTATGTTGACGTTAGAGGAATATCTAAATAGAAATGTAGGTTGCGTCATGCATTCCCGTACGCCCTGAATGCAATAATTCCGTCTGGCCCTTGTTAGAGGTGTCATCTCTACAACCCGAGCACAGCCAATGGTGCGAATGGCGATTTACGGCTTCGGGGTACCCACGGAACGGTCGTTACTTTGCCGTGGATGATGCTTTTATTAGTTGTTTTTTTTCCAAGCTGCGTAAATAAATCGTGAGTCGTTTTTTTACGCAGATGGCGGAATCGAAAGATTTTTCTAGTGAGCGTACGACAGGGAATTTCGGAAATGAAAATGGTAAATAAATAAATGAAAGTAATTACGAAATACAAAATAAATAATAAAAGTAATTACGGGAAAGAAAGGGGAGAGTACGCACAAAAATGATTTTAAAGCTAAGCCCGGCGTTGGCCATGTGTAAGCGTTATTGTTTATTATGTTTTAGAATCAGTTCAACCGTCTAATTCTCTAATTGTATAGTGAAGAGGTAAAATGTTAGCTTTTTACAATCATTCATTGTCATATTTGTTAAAATAAAAAATAGTATGGTAAAGATCACAAACGTCGGACATGACGTGAGGAAACAAAACAGGAAAGGTGAAATATCTGTGATGTGAAAAAGTAATATAAATTTACAGTAGGTATACCTGGTTATATTCACATTATACACTACTGTTCATAAATTAAGGACGGAACTGTTTTTTCAACATAACACCTAGTGAAATTATTTTTCATCAATGAAAATTATACCAAGAGATGTTCAATGGGTGGGAATACAGGGCCCGAAAGCAAATTTTCTCTACCAATATTTTAAGGGGGTTTAGTGCAGGGTGGTTCAGTGTAGTGATTCAATGAAATTCAAAATCAGGTAAAATTTAAACTTTATTTAACAGAAGAAAAAGGGGGGGTAATAATAAAACGCGTAACAGTGGTGTATATATAGTAACAAACGATCGGAAATGCAGCGCCACCTGGCAAACCAAATAAGACAGGTAACTTCTGAGAGAGTGGGAAACAGATTCAGAGTGGGAATCTAACACTCCCCACCTTTGCAGGTACATTCACCTGCAAAACTCAAAGAAAACGTAAATACACAATCGCAAAAAATACACAAAATAAGAATCACTTATTCTTTACATCAATTTACTCAAAGTTACAATTTCAAAAAATTCCTTAGGTATTTAACTCTAAATTATAAATTAACTGAACTGATCGCTTCAAACAACCCTTGGCAGTTTTCAAAAGGACAGAACGGATCTTTCCGTCTCTTCCAGGATAAAGTTCAACAATTCTACCAATACTCCAAACATTTCTTGGATACTTCTCATCATTGATTAAAACAACATCATCAACTTTAAATTGAGAATTAACAATTACAATTACAGATGGACTTAAATTAGCTTTCTTAAACCTTTTGTCATTATCAGAAAATATAGTATGGCACACACCCCGGCGTGATACAAACCTTCTAAAGGCTAAAAGAAAAGATTCAGTACTCATACTATTTACTAATTCAATATGAACACTTCTAGTTACAGCACAAGTAAACAACACTATGTAACTTTTTACTTTTACATCTTTTGTAAAGAAAGGACCGGCAAAGTCTAATCCACATACTGAAAAAGGGAGGGCTTTCCTGAATTCTCTCAGGGGGGAGCGGAGCCACTACCTGTGACCCAGAACTCACCTTATACCTCCTGCAAACTAAACATTTATTAATAATACTTTTAACATATTGCCTTCCTTTAATTACCCAAAATTGTTCCCTTAATTGAGTTAAGGTTGCTTCTACTCCACAATGGCTCACTTTATTATGAGCATCCATGATTACCAGTTCCACCAACCTGTCCTTATTAGGCAAAATCCAGGGGTGTAAGAGTTCCTCCCCACCATGGGCAAACTGTAATCGTCCAGTCAAAACCAAGGAACCATGACTGTCTAATTTTGGACCTAAAATAAAAATTTTAGAGTTTTTATCAACAGTACCTCTTGTTGTTAAATCAGACAGCTCTTGTCGATAGTGCAGACTCTGGATCGCTTTTATCCAGAAAATAAGAGAATCTTTTAACTCTGCTGCCGTCAATGGACCTTTAAGTTTGTCAGCACTTTTGCAATTGTTTACAAAGCGTTTAATCCATGCAGTCACTGACAACACTCTTTTCAAACTGCTATATCTGCTTAAGTCCATCAAGCAGAAATCTACTCCAGCATTGGACTGAGTCAATCCAATGATTGTCTTGGCTGATTTCTTTTCAGCCTCCATCACACAGTTACTATTGTCATCCAGAACACCAGATGAACTAATAGCAGGCCATGAGTTCTCAGATGAAGCTAACCAGGAAGGTCCGTGCCACCAAAATTCATTAGTGACAATTCTAGAAGCCAGCTCACCTCTTGTAGTGAGATCAGCTGGATTGTCGTTACCAGGACAAAATCTCCAGTTCTCAGGCTTTGTCATCAATTGCACCTGGGCAATTCTGTTAGCAACAAAAGGTCGCCATAACTTGGAAGTTCCTTTTATCCAATGAAGGACTATTTGCGAGTCGCACCAAAAGTGAACACTTTGCAAAAGGTCAGGGAATATCTTTCTCAGATATTTCCATAAGCGGGCTGCAAGCAAGGCACCCATCAGTTCAAGTCTTGCAACACTTAAGGTTTTAATCGGAGCTACTTTGCTCTTTGATATCAGAAAATTAACTTTTAGATCACCGCCGCTATCACAATACCTCACATACACGACAGCTCCATAAGCTTTGGGACTGGCGTCGCAAAAGATATGGACAGATACTGCAGTAGCACCAGCTTTTCCAAAAATATTTCGCTGAATTGAAAAGTTGTCAAATTCAGCAACTTGAAAACACCACTTCTTCCACTTCAGAGACAGGTCATCAGGCAATTCTTCATCCCACTTGAGGCCACGTATCCACATCTCTTGAATCAGGATTTTCATATTGACCACGAACGGACTTATGAATCCACACGGATCGAAAATGGTCGCTATCACCTTCAGTACATACCTTTTAGTATTTCTTGCATTCTCTAAGCATTCTTTAACAGCTTTCATCTCCAAGGCAATTTCATCTTTCTTGGCATCCCAGACAAGCCCCATGAATCCAGAACCTTGGCTGTAATCTGTATTTTCTTCAAATCCGCCTTCGATCCACATTTTTTGAAGCTCTTCGGAATTCGTCCTCAGTTTTCTTAAATTGAATCCGGCCTTCTTCAAGATAAGAATTGCATTGGCAGTAAGAGAATAGGCGTCTTCAATACTTCTTGACCCGTAGTACAGATCGTCCACATATAGATAAGAATTCAGCATTTCAAAGCAACTTGGATACGCCTCTTCAAAACCTGAAAGATGATGCTTTATAACACATGCCAAAGCAAAAGGTGATGATGTTAGGCCAAAAGGTAAACGATTGAGGTAAAATGTTTGAAAACTTTCATTCAAAGTGTTTTCATCAGTGAACCATAAAAACTTAAGGTAATTTCTGTCTAGTTTTTCTATTTCGATCATCAAAAAAGCTTTTTCCAAATCTCCACTAAAAGCTATTGGATTTTCTCGGAACTTCAGGATTACATCTAATAAATTTGGATTCAAATTAGGTCCCGACTCCAAACAATCATTTAGTGATTTTTCATTAGAATTTAATTTACTGCTACAATCGTAAACTATTCTTACTCTAGTAGTTTCTTTGTCTTCCCTTATTACTGCTCTGTGGGGCATATAATATCCAGTAAAGGGTTCATGTTTTAGTGTTTTACTAACAATATCACTTTCAATTTGATCCTCAATTATTTTCTTATAATCTTCTAATATATCCCCATTTTTCTCTAATTTACACTTTAAAGCTCCAAACCTTTTCTTTGCCACCTCAAAATTAGAAGCTAAATTCTCATTGGGACTACAACCATCTTTCCAGGGAAGCTTGCAAACATACCTTTCCCCATTAAATTCTAAATTATCCTTGAATAACTTTACTAACTTTTCATCCTTTTCGGATAACATTTGGTCACATCCTTCAAGTTCCTCAACTTCCCAAAAACGTTTCAAATCAAACAAAACGTTTTGAGAATCCATCAAAAGGCAAGAATTAACAAACTTACCCTCCTTCAGTTCACAATCTTCAGAACCTGCCAAGACATAACCAAAACATGAGTCAATTGCAAAGATTCCTTCAGTAATAACTATTCTATTTTTCTCATTTATTACCTCCCAGAAGAAATCTGACCCTAACAATATATCTAATTGTGCCCTGCAATTAGAAAAGGAATCTGAAAGTATCACTTCCTTCTCCCTGAGTATGTTCAAAGTACTCTCGGTTGGCTTCCGCAAAGTAACATTAGCAATAAATTCTGTCACTAAACACTCAACTTCAATTAGCTGATTTGGATTAAATTTACTTTTGAGGATTAAGGACACTACAGGATAAGTTTTCTCCCGTGGTCGTTTTTGACCAAAAGTATAAACAGCCAAAGATTCAAAACGGGTTGGTTGTAAGCTTAGTTCTTTCACCAAGCGTTTAGATACAAAAGTTCGATGGGAACCCGAATCTAAGATCAATCTACTTTCAGTACTTTTTCTAGATTGGTTAGAACAAACAATTACCGAACATGTAGGTAAATAGGACTTTTTAGTTTCTGGCATATTACTGTAAGCAACAGATATATCTTCACGTTTGGGATCTAAAACATTGGAGACAGTTCTTGGCTCAAATTTAAGTTCTTCAGGAGGATTGGATGGGCAAGGGGATGGATGATTAACCTTATCAATCCTGTTACACAAAACTTCATTATGGGAACTTGAGTTGCATACTTTGCAAGATAACCCTTTATTACATGTTTTACTGGTATGATACCTATCAAAACATGAGTAACATCTACCCTCAGATTTCAATTTGTCAAATTTTTCCTTTCTGCTAGTTTTCTTACAAGAACTAGATTCGTGATAACCTACACAAAATATACACTTACTTCTAACATAAGTGTTTAATGCTCCAGCTGTAGGATTGTATTTAGGTTTACCTTTCAGAAAAGCTACATTAGGCTTATAAGATTCAGGCTTAACTACGTTAAAACCTTCCGATATTTCTCGAGATTCCAATTCATCTTTAATGAAACTTATAACTTCCTTAACTTCAGAAGTCTTACTTCTATCTCTGTTTCTGTGAAATTCTAACACTAAATCTTGGGGAAGTAACTTAAGTATTAGGGTGGGTTGGGGTAAAGTGGGTCTTGGGGAAAAATGGGTCAGTTTTAATTAACTCGATATAAATCAAATTTAAATTGAATAATTTTCGCTCATTTTTTTGTATTATAATCTTTTACCTGTTGGCAACATTTCTCGACTGTCAAAAATTAATACTTATGATTTTGAGGACTGAAAAAATATTTAATTTGAACCGTAAATGATGTCATCGAAAAAACAGGGTTTACTAACTTCCAAAATATCTATATATTGTAATAAATTACAGCAGACTTTTGTAATATTTTTCCATAAAAGAAAGTCCGAGAGACATTTCAAGCCAATCAGTTTAGAAAAATATAAAATATTTTATCTTTTATAACGATATTTTGGGCTTGGGGTAAAATGGGTCATAGTAAAGAGGCCTTTTGTATTAAGTAAAAACAATGTTTTTAACTTATTTCCTTCAAATATACATTGAACTGTCGTACAAGTTTATTTTTTTACCCAAACGAAGTATTTTAAATGCTAAATTTGAACAATGTTCATTAACTCCGGACTTTTACAATTTCATTAAAGTGCAACTTAAAACAAATTTTTTCAGATGAAAACGGCTTAGCCGATTGCCTTTTTTCTTATTTTCATGTATATTTAGTAATAAATATATTTTTGACATCTTTTTGCAATGAGACCTATTTTACCCCACATTGGGGTAAAATAGGTCATTACTTTTGATGCTAAGTTTAACCAACTTATAACTAAAAAATATATGATAAAATTAGATGAAAATGTTCTGAAGGATTGTAATGTCAAGATCCAATTGAAAGAAATCATTAAAAAGTAATAGTTTTGATGAAATAAAACTTAGAATGTGAAGGTACCTTGAAATTGACCCATATTACCCCAACCCACCCTATAGGGATAAGGAGATGTCCGTAGGATCCCTCAGTTACCTCAAGTGCGCGAAGGTTTCTAATTGTGATTTCTATATCATCATACAATCTTCTAAGACTTTTGTGATTGTAAGAACTTTTTACTGGCTCTAAATTTAATAACTTATTCATATAAGTATTTATAATTACATCCTTTCTACCAAACCTACTTTTCAAAAGTTCGATACAAGAATCGTAATTCTGATCATTTATTTCGAATCCTTGAACAATACTATACGCTTGACCAACTAAAAGGGATTTTAAATATTGAAACTTTTCAACTTTAGTCAAACTTTCATTTTCACCTATAGCATTGTTATAACAACTGAAAAATTCAGTAAACTTGCTTGGATCACCGTTAAATTTTCCCAATTCTAACTTCGGTAACTTTAATGAAGAAACTGGGGTTTTTGCATCTTGAATTAACAAAGTTTTACTTTCAGTTACTTCAGTTTTAGGTAACTTTTTAACATTAAGCTTTTTAATTGCTTGCTTAAGCTTAAACTTAGCCGATACTATTTTAGAGTTATATTCCTCACAACGTTCTAATTCTATTTTAAACTTTTCAGGATCAGTTATAAGATCTTGAATACTAGAATCTAACTCATACAATTCGGATTCTTTCGGTTCCAATACAAATAAACTTTCTTCAAGATCTTCAATACTATCTAAATCTAAAATGTTAGGCAACTTACTCACTGTCCTAGTCACGAAGGTGCGTATCAGACCCCTCTTTTCAATCAACTTTTCCAGCTTTTGCATTCTTGAATCGGAAGACTTCAGTACTTCAAATTTCAACAAAAATCAATCTTCAACTTCAAAGCTACTTCAAATTCTTAGGACAAGCAGCCGTCCTTCAAGATTTCCCAGAAGATGCACCATTTAGTGCAGGGTGGTTCAGTGTAGTGATTCAATGAAATTCAAAATCAGGTAAAATTTAAACTTTATTTAACAGAAGAAAAAGGGGGGGTAATAATAAAACGCGTAACAGTGGTGTATATATAGTAACAAACGATCGGAAATGCAGCGCCACCTGGCAAACCAAATAAGACAGGTAACTTCTGAGAGAGTGGGAAACAGATTCAGAGTGGGAATCTAACAGGGGGTAAATGGACCCTCCATTGATAATGGAGTCCCATTACAATTTGGAGCTGTGGCAGAAACGTCTGTGTAAGAGGTATTTTACCGAAAACTTTATGGTTATTGTAATGAATATGATTACTCCTGAACTCAGTGCATATTTTTAAAAGCCTGTGTTACCTTTAAATGGTATTTTTTATGTTTTATTGATAGAAATCGGTCTAATCATCATTTTTGGCAAGTTTTAGCTTCTGGGTCATTTTTGGTAATTGGTATCTTACCGTCAACCATGTTTTTAGTAGTTCTTATATGTGCTAGATTATGTTTATGTCTGGAGACCCTGAAAGTAAATTATTTCTTTCAATATCGTGACTTTCAAGAAACTTTGAGATAGCCAAATTGTGATTTTGTGCAACTTTTTCTCTCATAAAGAGAAATTCTTGATCTGAAATTTCTTCTAAAAGAAGCAAAGGGGACATGAGAACCCAGGAACGTGATCGCAGACATCAGGGAAAATTTTTTTCGTGTATAGGGAGTGTTGAAATGTCTATAACAGTAATAGAGTATCAATGGAGATTGGAGAAATTATATCTCTTAAAAACTCATTTCAAAGGTAATGGAGATATTTTTACAACTATATGTTTCTTTTTAGGTATGTCTACGTCCATAAACACTAAAAAATACTTTTTTTTCAAACATTAATAACAGATGTCCTTTCTGTGAAACTATACAATTATGTTGTGCCGTTTGAGCACCTCGTATACACCGCAGATATTTTCACTGATGTTTGCTATTGGGTACCTGTGTTCTCATGTCCCATTTGATTCTCTTAGAAGAAATTTCAGGTCAGGAATTTCTCTTTATGAGAGAAAAAGTTGCACAAAATCACAATTTGGCTATCTCAAAGTTTCTTGAAAGTCACGATATTGAAAGAAATAATTTACTTTCAGGGTCTCCAGACCTAAACATAATCTAGCACATGTAAGAACTACTAAAAACATGGTTGACGGTAAGATACCAATTACCAAAAATGACCCAGAAGCTAAAACTTGCCAAAAATGATGATTAGACCGATTTCTATCAATAAAACATAAAAAATACCATTTAAAGGTAACACAGGCTTTTAAAAATATGCACTGAGTTCAGGAGTAATCATATTCATTACAATAACCATAAAGTTTTCGGTAAAATACCTCTTACACAGACGTTTCTGCCACAGCTCCAAATTGTAATGGGACTCCATTATCAATGGAGGGTCCATTTACCCCCTTAAAATATTGGTAGAGAAAATTTGCTTTCGGGCCCTGTATTCCCACCCATTGAACATCTCTTGGTATAATTTTCATTGATGAAAAATAATTTCACTAGGTGTTATGTTGAAAAAACAGTTCCGTCCTTAATTTATGAACAGTAGTGTATTTGCAACCCGATTAAGATTACTGAAATATCAAAACTACAAAATTTTCTCTATAACTTCATCATGAACTTTTGTGAAAATACATATTAATTGTATAAAAGAAAATGTTAATGGAATTTTTTTAAAAACCTACAAATTTCTTGTATGGGTAGAACTTGATTTACGTAATAAATTTACCAATTTCGTTAAACTTTAAAAAATGTTATTAAAAAATTAGAAAATTATGTAACAAGTACAAAATATGAGCCATTATAAACATTGCTTAAAATAATTATAATTACAATTAAAAGTACAATTCCTGACGTTTTAGTACATTAACTTTATGTATGTGTGAATTTTATGAAAAAATTCAAATGACGGAAAATTTTTTGATAAACTTTAAAAATGTTAGAGTATTCATGATATAAAAAGTAAGTATATATGTTTTAATAAATTTCGACATCAAATATACTAAAGTTAACAACATTTTTTCTGATTTTTTAATACTGAAATTTTGCATTTTGTGGAGACCTTTAACGTATAAAAGGAAAACTAATTTTAAATACTGTCCGATTTAAAAACAAAGCGAATTTAACCCCTTTATTCCTTTGGTTAGTTTTTCTTTAAGATAATTCTATAAGTGTAAACTCACAACTCTCAAGCGTCACCTCCAACCGTGGACCGGTTTCGTTCTTTTTAGGACTCATCAGCACGTTATAATCGGCTAGACTAGTACTTGCCCTCCGCTCTCTTGCGTTCACTGAGCTTTAAAAAAACTGGAGTGACTAGTGAGCGTGCTGAAACCGCATCACACCACGGAAAGGATTTCCATCTTCATTTAATATTCCCCATCTGTTAGCCCAGTTGTATACACAGAATGAAACGACCATTCTAAATTTTGCTTATAATATTTAAAAAAAACAGGCATGGGCGGATTAAAAGGGGGTCATGCGGGGATTGCCCCGATTGCTTCTAGCCCCGAATGCCCCGATTGCTGCGAGCAGTCGGGACAATTTAACCTTCCGCGCCGGCAAGTTTGGTCGCTTGTTATAGTATCGGAGGTTGTCACTCCAGTTTGTTTTATAGCTCAGTGCTTGCGTTACCTTCCTATACCGTGCTGATGAGTCCTAACAAGGACGAAACCGGTCCACGGTTGGAGGTGACGCTTGAGAGTTGTGAGTTTACACTTACTGTCCGCTTAACCAGCGATAAATGGTAAAATTCTCCTTCCATAATTCTATAGTTTTTAAACTAATATATAATGAGTCTCAAGTAGCCAAATATTATATTTTTTAAAATATTGGAAAGAACAGAAATAAAGAGAATTCGTATAAAAAGTGATTGTGAAAAATTATTTCCAATCCTACTTTTTTGCATATCTATGAATTAAATAAGTCACTTAAGATACTTAATTAAAACTGTTCTTCCAGAAGTGTCATCACTGAAGATATTTGAATCGCCAGTTTGAAAAATTAAGTAAGTCCAAAAAAGGACAAATTGACTTTTTGTGCTCAAAACAATCTCCAACCTTTGCTCTATATATGAGTAGAAAGAGGGGGAAATAACTACCCCCATATGGAGATATAACCCCTTTAAGTTGCTAAATCGATGTCCATTCATGGAATTTTTTCAATTAATTTGGAATTATGTTCTTTTTTTTTCTGATTCTGTGGTGTAAGCTAGGCCAAAATAAAATTTGCTTTTTATTTTTTTATCCAGGGAATGTTTGACTCCATTCATGTTAACTTACTCCATTGATACTGCTTTAACGGCTCAGTTTCATTATAATTATCAAATTTTATTTGTCTTAATCTATTTATTTCTCTCTTTAGTGTTGTGAACTAATCAGAAATATAATTTAAACGTCAATTTAAGTGGTTTTTAATATTTTTCTTCACTTGAAATTTCATAAGGTTGAAAAAGGGAATACGTCCATCAACGTTTTTCAACTATACAATACTTTTGGATGGACTTTTATTTGTTTAGATGATTGCCCTTTTTTCTAAATAGGATCCTAAATTTCCAGTAAAAATTTGGTGGTTATTATACAACGAAAATTCCATCATTTATGGATGTTTTTTTTTCGATTTCCTTAAAACTTATTCCCTTTATCAACTGACGATTTATTTTCTGTACTGGCTAGTTGTTTTGTAGGGAATAATTCAATTTATAGATATACTATTTACTTTATAAGAAACTTAAAGAAACATAAAAACATGTGTGCTACGTAAAAATTAGAATATCATTGCAATGTGTTTACCGATCTTAGTTCTTTTGTCTCTACGTCATGTTTAAAAAACACGTTTAAAGAGTGACAAAAAGATATTCCTGAATCCAAGAAGAACTATTTAAAGGACTAAAGCAGTAAACAATTCAAAGAATTATGAAAAGTAATAAAAAATAAATTATTTGCACAAACATTGATGTTTTTTTTAGTAAAACTTTATTCAATAAATCTTTTTTCTAAAATAAACATAAGCGTTCTTTGAACTTATTAACTAGGGGAGAAAGGGGTAGTAAGAAACTGGGAGAATAAGAAACATTTAACTTGCACCTTTGTGTGTGGGCGTAAAAATCTGAAAAAAAATCACAGAATATCTTCAAGACATACTTTATATCCCATAAAAATTTTATCGTTTAGTATGATTATTTCAGTGGGAAAATTCCCGTTTGAAATAATGCGGCCAGCAAAATCATCCCCCTAAAGTCATGCTTTTTCAAATAATTAATTTATCTTATTTTTTTGTATTAAATTCTTATGGAAATTTATTAGCTAACTCTTTAGGAGATAAAAAGGGCTATATAATACACCTTTTGTTCTTCAATTTAGGGTTGTGGATCATTCTTAAAAGTGCTATGTTTCTTATTGCCACATTAAAAAAATATGGGGTAGTAAGAAACACTAGCATTTTATATATAAAAATTTATTTATAGTGTTTTTCTCTTTATTATCTTAATACTTCATTGTTCTTATTTCATTTATCAAGCTCAAAATTTAAATTTAATTAGGTTTATTTTAACTTCATTTTCTAGAAACAGTGGGTAAATGAGATAAAATATATCAATTTAAAAAAAATTTTGGGAGGGGGAAAAACTTTTGAAACTGATAGCCCCACAAAATAAAGTAAGAGAAGCTCCATTTGATCTGTTTTGTGAGGATCTTCAAATGTTTAATACAAAAATATAGGGTTGTTCAAAACTTTCAACTTGTAACTTTTTTAGACTAACTTTTAACTGGGTATATATCAAAAAATTTTCAATGAATTTTTTGAAAATTATTGGAGTTATAAAATACTCTTTAAAGATTACATTAATACCTTCATTTTATTTTAAATCCTTTTAATTAGTAAATTAACTGGCATGTTTCGTATTTCCCCTCCTGGGGTAACAAGATACAGTCGCTTTGGGGTAAATAGAAACAAGTAAATATCCCCTTACCCTTTTACTTAGCAAGTGCATTATTTTTTCAAAGAAGGCTGATAATGATATAAACATTCTGTAAAAAAATGAGCTTCACAAACCTAGAGAAAAATCCTGTGGAATTTTTAAATACTTCTTATTACTACCCCATTTTAATTTTATTACCCTACTCTCCTCTATAGTATCTTATTATGTTATTAGAATGAACTTTATTTTTACTGTACGTTTTTGAAAACATTTTATACCTATATAAAATAATTTGGTACTTCTCTAGAAAGCCGGCGCAAATCTCGCCAATCAGCTTTTTTGGCGATAGATTTATTTCTGAGATTTACCGAGCTTTATTTCTGCTCAAAAAGAGATTTGTTTACCCCATTGTTACGAAAAAAATATAAAGTAAATAACAAGTTATTAATAGAAAAACTATATATAAATCTGTTTAAAAATCATATTAATAATCTTAAAATATACTTCAACGAAATTTAAAATTTTAAAACTGGTAAGTATAGTTTAAAATATTTTTATTTGAGTGTTTAAATTTTAAATAAAAAGCTTCATGGAATGGCATTGTTGTTATTTTTTATTTACAAGCGGTGAAGGACATATTCGTAAATATACCAAATCATTCCGAATTAGTCGTCTTCGCAGATGATATAAACATCATTACAAAGGGAGACAGCAAAATGGAGTTGGAAAACAATTGCAAGGAGACCATTGCTCAGATTTCGGAATGGTGCAAAAAATGGAAGATGACTATACAAGCAGAAAAAAGCAGTATTATCAACTTCTCAAAAAAGAAAGAATTTAAAGAGTTTAATATTCTTTTAAATGGAAAACCTATCCCGTGGGCCAATTCAAAGAAAATTCTGGGGATATGGTTATCATCAAACAGAACACTTAAGTTACACATGAAGAATTTGGAGAAAAATATTCTCAGGAAGATCAACATACTAAGAGCGATTAGTGGAGTAGGATGGGGTGTCAGAAGCCACAACGTACTTAGTATTGCAAACGCATGTATAAGAAGCAACTTGGAATATGCCCCGATGTACCTGACGCAAGCGTCAAAATCAATCAAGAAAAAACTAGAAACTTTATACAACAACATGCTCAGACAAGCGCTTGGTTTGCCGAAGTGGACCCCCATCCCGGTTCTGCAAGCAGAGGCTAGGCAAGCCAGCATCTCGGAAAGAATTAAAGAAAGAAATCTTAGCTTTCAAATAAAATTAATCAAAAATAATTCACCCATATTGGAGGATATAAACTTTATAACAGAAAATTGTTCAAATAATGTTTTCCAAAAAATGGCATACGGTTTGGAATTGGAATTAGAATTTAGAGAGATGGAGGTTGACAAAAATACAATATTAAAAACAGTCCCAACAACAGATATAGAAGGAATCAAAAACGTTAAAATCCTCACAGAATCGTTACCATTCCAACTACCAAAGAAAAACATTCATGAAGGCATGCATCATCTACTAACAGAATACTTGGCAACTGAGTGCAGAGACGATACAGTCATAGCTACTGATGCTTCGAAAACCATGGAGGCCTGTGCAGTGGCTATAATAAATCACAAAAAACAAGTTAAACTAAGCGGTACCATCCCAAAAATAAATACAATTTTCACAGGAGAAGCCGCGGCATTATGCATAGCGATTAACCACTATGTAAAAGAGAAAGAAAAATACAGTGTCTTCTCAGACAGTTTATCGGTACTACAGGCTCTAAAAAATGTGAACGACAAATCCAACACAATTATCCTCAAACTAGCAAAAATTATAAAGCAAGTCAGCACGGTGTGCAATCAACTTAACCTGATATGGATACCAGCGCATTCAGGCTTACTCATTAATGAACTGGCAGATAAAGCAGCTAAAGAGGCCTTAACAAAAGACAAAATACTCAGATGGGTATCCCCAGAAGATATCAAACAAGAAAAAAAGAAAAGAGTTCTTGATAAAATGAAGAAAGAATGGGAAGAAAACAAGTACAAAGATAGATTACCGAACTTACTAATACTAAAGAAGGAAACAATAGCTAAAATAGCAAAAAATAGAAGAGAAGACGTGTTACTAGCGAGATTAAGGACCAATACCCTTCCGACAAATAAAATACTGACTAAATGTAATATTACTCAAGAGGAAAAATGCAGATGCGGAAATTCGGAGGAAAATTTAGAGCATGTGATTTTGGAATGTGGGCTGTACGAAGAGGAGCGAGAGGATATGAGAAAACAGATGGGAATAGTTCCACTGTCGTTCAGGTGGTTGGTATCATTCGAAGATGAGGGAGAAAGAAAAGCAAGAGCGCTAATTAAATTTTTCAACAGCATTAAAAGATTTTAGGGGAGACGGAGAAAAGTGAAGAAGCGGAAAGAAAGAAAATATTTACAATAAAAGGAAAACTGGTATAAGCGTTAAGCAGAGACCAGTATATAACAATCAACCAACCAACCAACCAATATTTCGTTTGGCGCTGGTTGCATCCAGTGGCGGCTCTATGGTAAAATTACAAGGGGTGCTGCTCCGGCGGTACCAAGTTGACAACATATTTTAAGCGATATAATGCCAAATAATATTTCACAAAAACGTGAAAAGATGGGAACAATATAAAATTTCGATTTCACACTTAATAAGCATTCAAAAACTGCCACTTACCTATATTTAGCTGATTATTACGAATATGAAGAATCAAAGATGAAGTCTATTTCATTTAGTATCTCAAAAGCAAATGAAACTAAAATCAACATTTTGAATTCAATTTGTTCATTATAAAAGGAAATAAAAACTTGGCTACAAAAAATTAAACATAAATCTGTATTGACTTGCCGAAACATCAGAAAAGATTTTGTTCTCTCTCTGTTGAAAAGAAAAAAAGAAGCTATAAATAAAAAATTAAAACTGCGTTGGAGTGAGATAAGCTAAAAAGCCAATGTGATTTATTAGTAGTAGAAATCGTTTATTTATCTTCTTCCCTTAGTTTTTTTAACAGCTCTCTCAAGAGAAAAATATATAATTCTTTTGGTCGGGGCTGCTGAAAAGCAGCCCCATTTCTCCTAACAGATTCGCATGCTAAATTCTTGATATTTTGATGTGATATGATAAAGCTAGTGTTTTATACCACGATTGGTATATCTGCGGGGGCTGATCGACCCGGAAAGAAATCTGTTGGCGGGACGGCATAGCAGAGAATTATTAATTGAAAAAGGATTATAAAGGACAAAGATTATAGTGGGGAAATAGGCAATTTTTTAAATATTGTAAAGAAAATAAAAATTGGAATTTCGGGAAATTTTGGTTGGGGGTGCTGCAGCCCCGCAGCCCCTATGGACGAGCCGCCACTGGTTGCATCATTATTGGCGACTTAATCGCTTGCGCCGGGATTCTGGAGTAGTACCAAGACCATCTATATACAAGGCCATCCAACTCGGCCGTGCAACGTCATCACTTTCACTCACCTTTGACGTCACAATCATCACGACGCCATGTTTTAAACTTTATGAATTGCTAACAGTGAACAAGGAATATCCGCGTTTTTGTAATAAACATTAACTAAACAATGTTAACATTAAATCTGTAATAATTTTTAATGGCTATCGTTATTAAATCGAAGTATAACCAGTAGAAATTTGAAATAAACATAAAAAAACAAAAATGTCTTTTAATTCAACAAAATTGGTGGAACCAAGACCCTCTATATACATGGCCAGGGCCACCCAACTCCAGACGATGACGTCAAACGTGAGTGAAAATTGCCATGTTAAGTCTATGGAGTGACGTCAAAGATGAGCGAAAGTTATGACGTTGCACGGCCGAGTTGGGAGGCCTTTATATAGAGCAGCGGTTCCCAAAGTGGTCCATATGGACCCCCAGGGGTCCACAGCGAATTCCAGGGGGTCCACAGGCCTGAAAATGAAAATTGGGGGTCCACAGCAACTTTTAGGGGGTCCACAGCAACTTTCGGAGTTCCACGGGAAAAATTTTGATGTTTCAAAAATTTTGTCTTTTATAATCAAATTTTGTAATATGAAAAGTTGGTTATCACTGAGTCCTCATAACGTAAACATGGGAGATGGAATCTTTGTCAAATGTTACATTTAGTAATAGCCATTGATGGTCATTTTCTCATGCGTAACTTGTTAAACGTCAATAATAAAGGGGTCTTTTCAAGATTTGAACGAACCCAGTAAGTATCTAATTTTTAAAGTTTAAACATCAGTTTTTTTATATTTTAATGTTGATAATCGCTTTTTACAATTGAATATTTTCATTAATGGTTCTCTTTTGGTGAAACTTAACTATCAGTATTTTTCATCTTCAATGGAAAACTCATGAAGTTATTTTCAAAATTTATAAATTTTGTTCAATATCATATGTAAATGTACATATTTCTTAATGTACCTATGTATATAAAAAGCAACACATAATTTTTTTTATTGCAAAAACTTTTTTTCCAATTTCATAAAAAACTAAATTTTTGTACTCTATAGTTTAATTTCTTTTCATTAAATGTTGTTCTTAACATGAACATGCCATGTATTAATTTTAATTAATTCTGAAATTTTATAATTTGGTGAATGAATAACTCACTCATAAGCCATTAACTTTGACAAGTTTGCAACCAACACTTTTATTGCTATTGCTAAAGCTAAAAGTTTTTGTGCCTTGAAATGTAATGTTATTAAAAGTTTAGTATTGTTTTTAGTTTCAAACTTTAAAACTGTTTGGTTTTTATAATTTCATTAAAAATGTTGTGTAACCATATCAATGGCAATCGGATTTCTATTTATAGTTGAACTTAATTACATATTGTTTGTTAACATTCAATATATTAATTTTAATTATTTCTGAAATTTTATGATTTGGTGAATGAACAACTCACTCATAAGCCATTAACTTTGAAAAGCTTGAAATCAAAACTTATTCTTAAAATAAAAAAGTTTTTGTCGTCTTAAAATGTAGTGACATTAAAAGTTAAGATTTGTTTTTATTTCAAACTTTTGTGTGTGACTTATCCCACTTGGCAGACAGCAACATCACACCAAGTCCATGAAGCCGAAATTTTTTAATTTCAAACTTTTAAAATGTTTGATGGCTATAATGTACTTAAAAATATCAAGTAACCATATGAATGGCAAAGTTTAAAAAGCAGAAGATTTTTTTTAAATATGTGAAAGTATGAAATTATATTCTTATTAAAGCACGAAAAAACACTTGAAAAAATTACAAAATTATGCATGGCTTAGAAATATATATATATATCATAAACATAAGTTTTTTAGCTATTTTTTGAACGGTCCCTAAGACAGGGGGTCCACGGGGTATGAAAAATGTCGTCAGGGGGTCCACGGGCCAAAAAAGTTTGGGAACCCCTGATATAGAGGGTCTTGGTGGAACAACAAACAAAAACGTGATGCCAGCTGCATAAAATGCAATAATGCGTACCAAACTGATTAAATAGAACTTATTGCCAAGGTTAATAGAGTACTACAGGTTGGCTCATAAAATGTAAACAAAGCGAGGTCGCTACGTCACAACATACTGAAAGTTGGTCTGCCAATGTTAATCCTATGAGAAACTATGCATAAAAACCGACGAAAATAACTAAGAAAACAATATGAAATGAAAAAAAACTATTCATTTGTTTAGAAAATTTGCAAACGATTATTTTGAAATTCACGAAATTCCAAAGATGAGATAGTAATTAATGGTATTATGGTAATTTATAAAAAAACAATCTATTTATTAAAGGTAAAATAATATGATTTTATGCATGAAAAATGTGACAGAAGAATAAATTTTAAAATTTATAATCTTTAATTTATTAATATAATTATTAATTATAATTATAATATTAATTATTTTATAATAATAATTTATTCAAATATTTGTAAGCATGAATATTCAAATCAAAGCTATCAACACTTAAGCAACGACGCTCCCATGGTAACAGCGGTCGCAACTTTCTGAGCGATCGCAGCGCCAATTTTCCTCCTGGCGAACGTGCGAGGAGTTAGCCGGTGACGGAGGGCTGCCCGCGCATGCGTGGTTATACCTTCCTTAGCATTGATTGCCATTCCTTAAAATTTATTTTGTTTAGTCTTGTTGAAGAAATAAAATAAATTGGGGTTCCCATAAATTTGATCATTTTTATTAACGTATCATTGCTGATTATAAATTATAATAAATATTGAAACATATATGAAAAAACCTTTTAATTTGAAACCATTTTTTTAATTTCATCACATTAAATCATTAAAAACAATAAAATCTAGCCTTTAAGTTAAGACATAAAATGTTAATTTTTTTAATTAAAAAAAACTAAAACTGCAATAGTATATGGTTTTGTTTAGCAACTTTATTCTGTTTTCACAGAATACATAAAATCGTTAATGATATTTAAAATTAAAAAATTAGGATTATTGTACATTTTTATGTATCCAAATATTCTTAATAGGATATTTCATTGGTGCAGGAACATAATTGTTTCCTCCAAAAGAAGATTTTATTGTAAAATAATACCAAGTTGATTCAGTTACTGAAATTCTTTAAGTTTCATTTTTTTTTCACATAATTCATGGATAAAAATTTTAATAAAATTATACCCTATTTTAATCTTCCTTTCGTACTTAAAGCTTATCTTTTAAGTGGACATTTTCTTCAATTATCAATTAGATATAGGTATTTTTTCTCGAATTTAGCTAGCTTAAAGCAAGATTGATAGTGTTGCATTTGCAAATTTTTGGTTGGTTGACAATATCAAAATATCTCTTACTTCTAATAGAAATAATTCTATAATCAAAACCTAAATCCTTGCAAAGAAATTTAAAATGTCCCTTTAAAGAAAACTGGAAAGTTATTTACAATATGTAAGGTGATGGGGCAGATTTTACAAACACATTCTTAATACTCCAGTTTGGAAATAAGAAAAAAGTGAGTCTGTCTAGGATTTTTTTAAAACTACATATTTTGGGAAAATTTAAATCAACTTGGAAAAAAATTAAATGATAGTGTATAAATTAACATGCACATAATATACATAACCTTCAAAAGATCAAAAAAATAATAAGAATTTTGTTTAGAATGACTAATTAATTTTAAATATAGGATAAAACAGCTTATATCAGAGAACTTTCCTATAGAAATTTATTTTGTGAAGGTACCAATAAAATGTAGTAAATTATCCTTAAACAGACACCTGGAGTAACTTGTAAAACTTTAAAATTATATAAACTAAATCTTGGAAAAAAAATATCTTCTAATTACAAGAAGGTTCTGAACTGTAAGAATGTTAGCACAACAATTTATCAATTATTCAATGTTTATTCAATGACTTAAATATAGTTGAATTGTCACTATTTGATGGTCACAATTCTAAGGAAAAATATTTTTTAAAATTACTAAATACAGTGATCTGTTTTTCACTATCAGAATGGTTATTGTCATCAAAAGATAACTCAGAAATGAAGAGAATTTATCAAAAGGAAAAATGTTTATTTGACTACATTAATTGACACTAATTCTTGAAATACATGACATTTTATTAAGTTCCATCATTTTTAAATTCTTCACAATCTGCCCTTTTCAATATTTGTTTCATGGATTTACAAAGAACAGCATTTTATATGAAATTAAAAAAACAATTATTATAGCAAGCGATTACAACATCGAAATAGTAATTACAGGAAAAAATTTAACATTATACTAATTTACTGATTGCTATATTAAATGACTCATTGAAGTATGAAAGGTTTACTTATTTGCATTCAATGATATTTATTTTATCTTGGTGTAAATTTCTAAATTTAATCTCCTGAAGATAAAAACTTACATGCGAAAGATACAGAAAGATGCGAAAGAAAGATACAGTACTTCTAGTTGAACAAAAAACAAGGGAATAAGAATTCTTAAAATATGGGATTTCCTAATTCTAGAAAAATATGTGCATGAAGTTGGCCGTGGCATGGTAGCCGTGCCAAATGAAAATGGTGCAGATCGTTACTGCATCGTTACTGCCCGTTACTGCCAGCAAAATTAACGTTACTGCCCTAAGCCTAATGGTCGAAATTTTCAAAAACGTTTCCACGGCCAGCTTCACGTTGCCGTGGCAACTTGCTGAAAAAACCCTCTAAACCGTCCCAAATTGAGGCATTATATCAGTCATCGTTACTGCCATAGATATTGACGTTACTGCCATCAATAACGACGTTACAACCCCGCCTATTCGCTTCCAAAAGTAAAAAATGGTTCCCGCGTACTTTACACTGCCGTGACCGGATAAACGGGACACATGCTTATCTGCATAGCATATATCGTTACTGCATCGTTACTGCCCGTTACTGCCAGCAAAATTAACGTTACTGCCCTAAGCCTAATGGTCGAAATTTTCAAAAACCTTTCCACGGCCAGCTTCACGTTGCCGTGGCAACTTGCTGAAAAAACCCTCTAAACCGTCCCAAATTGAGGCATTATATCAGTCATCGTTACTGCCATAGATATTGACGTTACTGCCATCAATAACGACGTTACAACCCCGCCTATTCGCTTCCAAAAGTAAAAAATGGTTCCCGCGTACTTTACACTGCCGTGACCGGATAAACGGGACACATGCTTATCTGCATAGCATATATCGTTACTGCATCGTTACTGCCCGTTACTGCCAGCAAAATTAACGTTACTGCCCTAAGCCTAATGGTCGAAATTTTCAAAAACCTTTCCACGGCCAGCTTCACGTTGCCGTGGCAACTTGCTGAAAAAACCCTCTAAACCGTCCCAAATTGAGGCATTATATCAGTCATTGTTACTGCCATAGATATTGACGTTACTGCCATCAATAACGACTTTACAACCCCGCCTATTCGCTTCCAAACGTAAAAAAACTTTTCCACGGCCAGACTCACGTTGCCGTGGCAACTTGCTGAAAAAACCCTCAAAATCGTCCCAAATTGAGGCATTATATCAGTCATCGTTACTGCCATAGTTTTTGACGTTACTGCCATCAATAACGACGTTACAACCCCGCCTATTTGCTTTCAAAAGTAAAAAAAAACTTTCCACGGCCAGCTTCACGTTGCCGTGGCAACTTGCTGAAAAAACCCTCTAAACCGTCCCAAATTGAGGCATTATATCAGTCATTGTTACTGCCATAGATATTGACGTTACTGCCATCAATAACGACTTTACAACCCCGCCTATTCGCTTCCAAACGTAAAAAAACGTTTCCACTGCCAGACTCACGTTGCCGTGGCAACTTGCTGAAAAAACCCTCAAAATCGTCCCAAATTGAGGCATTATATCAGTCATCGTTACTGCCATAGTTATTGACGTTACTGCCATCAATAACGACGTTACAACCCCGCCTATTCGCTTCCAAGCGTAAAAAAACGTTTCCACGGCCAACTTCACGTTGCCGTGCCAACTTGCTGAAAAAACCCTCTAAACCAGGGGTTCCCAAACTTTTTTGGCCCGTGGACCCCTTGACTACATTTTTCGTACCCCATGGACCCCCTGTCTAAGAGACCGTCCAAAAAATACCTAAAAATATTATGTTTTTGATATAAATTTCTAAGCGACGTATAAATTTTTTAATTCTTTTCCAGTGTTTTTTTGTGCATTCAAAAGCATTTGATTTCACACTTTTACATATAAAAAACCTTTTTTTTTTAATTTTTGCCTCCACACGATATTTTTAAGGAAATTATAACAATCAAACATTTAAAACATTTGAAATAAAAACAAATCTAAACTTTTAATATCCACTACATTTCAAGCCACACAAACTTTTAATTTTTACAATAAGTTTTGGTCGCAAGCTTGTCAAAGTTAATGGATTATGAAGGAGTTATTCATTTGCCAAATCATAAAAGTTCAGAAATAACTACAATTTATATATGGCATGTTAACAAACAATATTTAATTGAGTTTAACTATTAAAACAAATCAAATTGCCATTGATATGGTTACACAGCATTTTTTATGAAATTATAAAAATCAAACATTTAAAAAGTTTGAAACTAAAAAACAAATCTAAACTTTTAATATCATTACATTTCAAGGCACAAAGACTTTTAGCTTTTAACAATAAAAATTTTGGTCGCAAACTTGTCACAGTTAATGGTTTATGAGTGAAAATAAAAAAATGAAAGTCATAAAATTTCAGAAATAGTCACAATTAATATATGGCTTGTTAACAAACAATATTTAATTAAGTTCAACTATGAAAAGAAGTCAAATTATGCATTACGAAAATTGAGTTTTAATTTATGAAATTGAATTATGCGTGGCTGGTCGGGGCTCTTCACCGCGATAAGAGAGAAATGATTCCATCGCCCCTGCTAGCGTTGCGAGAACTCGGTGATAACCAACTTTTCATATAATACTAAAATTTGATTATAAAAAAGACAAAATTTTTGAAACTTATCAAAGTTTTCCATTTTGATGAAATTTTTCCCGTGTACCTCTGAAAGTCGCTGTGGACCCCCTTGAAGTTTCTGTGGACCCCCAATTTTCATTTTCATGCCCGTGGACCCCCTGGAAGTTTCTGTGGACCACTGGGGGTCCATATGAACCACTTTGGGAACCGCTGCTCTAAACCATCCCAAATTGAGGCATTATATCAGTCATCGTTACTGCCATAGATATTGACGTTACTGCTATCAATAACGACGTTACAACCCCGCCTATTCGCTTCCAAAAGTAAAAAATGGTTCCCGCGTACTTTACACTGTCGTGACCGGATAAACGGGACACATGCTAATCTGCATAGCATATATCGTTACTGCCCGTTACTGCCAGCAAAATTAACGCTACTGTCTTCCCTAAGCCAAAATTGCCTTTCATTGGAATTGTTAGTTCAGGATTGGTACTATTTTTCTTCCGCGATTTTTGTATTTCGAGCTATTAGTAAAGTCAGTGTGTAAAATTTAAATGTTAAAAGATGTAGAAAATAACTTACGAGTTTTCCATAGAAAAGATGTACCTAGACATAAAATGGACTGGTCAAAACAATTTAAGGATATTGGTGAATTTGATGCATTCTACCAAACAGATAAAAAGATTGCAGTGGTTGAAAAATTTTTCATGAACTCAGGATCATTTTAAAGCTAAATCCATGTAGTTATTCAAAGAAATTTTTTTATGGAAACTGGAAAATCACATTCTAATGCATGAGCATTTTCCAATTTCTATAAAAAAAATGTAAAAATTTTTTCCTATTAATAAGTGCATGGATTTAGCTTTTAAATGACCCTGCGTTTATGAAAAATGCTTCAACCACTGCAAATTTTCTATATGCTTGCCAATATGTATTAAATTCACAAATATTTGAGTTGAGTTGGATAGTCTTGTGTCATTTGCTGCAGAGAAACAAAAACTGGCTTTGACACAACTGTTCCTTTCAAGAGTCTAAAAGTTAGGATTTTATGTAGTCCACGGCAATTAGAAATTTTTCTAATTCCCCAATATCCTTTAATTGTTTTGACCAGTGTAAATAAATTCATGTTTTTTACCCGAGTAAGACTGGGCGTAAATGCTAGTAACTGATATAAATTAATAAGAATAATATATATTTAAGGGGGTCTGGGACACAAAAATCGTCAGATTTTCAAAAAAAAACTTTTTGCTTTTGAAATGTAAACTAGTTTTTTCCTGCTTAAAATGATGCTTTTATTATGTTACTATCATATACAGGGTGTCCCATAAATAGTGGGCCACACTTCTAGAGGGGATAGTAGACACCTAGACGAGTCAGAATCACATAGGAATCGGGGGTCCCAGACCAAATCCCAGGGAGTTAAAAATGGAGCGACACCACAAAACAATTATTGAAAAATTCAATCTGTAGAAGAACTACTATTGGTAAAAACTTAATCATGGTCTCAAATTTTGTGGTTTAACATGATCTTTAAAGTCATTGTAAAAGTTTTTATTTTAAAATTTTTTTTACTACGAAATAAAGTCAAAAACCACAAAAATATGTGAAAAATCTGCCAAAACTTTATTTTGTATTTAGAAATCCTTTCTTTTGATTTGATAATCTGAAAGATCATAGTTGAAAACCCTTAAGTCCAAAGTTTCACGTAAATACCATCAATATTAAACGCTTGAGATCTAATTAAAGTTTGATTTTTGCTTGCGAAAACAGATCCAGAAAAGAAACGTTGAGGGAAAATCTACGAATTACGGATTGATGCTCGCTAAATTTCTCGCCATTATTTGCGATACGAGATTCCTCGCCAACTTTCGCCAACAACAAATCACCCAAGCTGTCTTGGCGATCTGTAGGAGCTTGGTATGTTTCGCCAAACTGGGAGAGAAAAGAAAGTTAGCGATTATCTATCCGTAACTCGTAGATTCTCCCTGAACGTTCGTTTTCTGGAGCTGTTTTCGCACTCAAAAAACAAACTTTAACAGGATTTCAAGCGTTTAATATTGATGGTATTTACGTGAAACTTTGGACTTAAGGGTTTTAAAATATGATCTTTCAGATAATCAAATCAAAAGAAAGAATTTCCAAATACAAAATAAAGTTTTGGCATATTTTTCACATTTTTTTGTGGCTTTTTGATTTTTTTCGTAGAAAAAAATTTTAAAGTGAAAACTTTCAGCATAATTTTAAAAATAATATTAAACCACAAAATTTGAGACCATGATTAAATTTTTACCAATAGTAGTTCTTCTACAAATTGAATTTTTCAATAATTGTTTTAGGGTGTCGCTCCATTTTTAACTCCTTGGGATTTGGTCTGGGAACCCCAAACCCTATGTGATTCTGACTCGTCTAGGTGTCTACTATCCACCCTAGAAGTGTGACCCATTATTTATGGGACACCCTGTATAGAACCGGAGATACAATCCTTTGTTGCCGGCTGCATTGGTAGTCTAGAATTATAATGTTCTGCAATGTAGTACCAATCCTGAACTAACAATTCCAATGAAAGGCAATTTTGGCTTAGGGAAGTAGCGTTAATTTTGCTGGCAGTAACGGGCAGTAACGATATATGCTATGCAGATTAGCATGTGTCCCGTTTATCCGGTCACGACAGTGTAAAGTACGCGGGAACCATTTTTTACTTTTGGAAGCGAATAGGCGGGGTTGTAACGTCGTTATTGATGGCAGTAACGTCAATATCTATGGCAGTAACGATGACTGATATAATGCCTCAATTCGGGATGGTTTAGAGGGTTTTTTCAGCAAGTTGGCACGGCAACGTGAAGCTGGCCGTGGAAACGTTTTTTTACTTTTGAAAGCGAATAGGCGGGGTTGTAACTTCGTTATTGATGGCAGTAACGTCAATATCTATGGCAGTAACGATGACTGATATAATGCCTCAATTTGGGACGGTTTAGAGGGTTTTTTCAGCAAGTTGCCACAGCAACGTGAAGCTGGCCGTGGAAACGTTTTTGAAAATTTCGACCATTAGGCTTAGGGCATTAACGTTAATTTTGCTGGCAGTAACGGGCAGTAACGATGCAGTAACGATATATGCTATGCGGATTAGCATGTGTACCGTTTATCCGGTCACGGCAGTGTAAAGTACGCGGGAACCATTTTTTACTTTTAGAAGCGAATAGGCGGGGTTGTAACGTCGATATTGATGGCAGTAACGTCAATATCTATGGCAGTAACGATGAATGATATAATGCCTCAATTTGGGACGGTTTAGAGGGTTTTTTCAGCAAGTTGCCACGGCAACGTGAAGCTGGCCGTGGAAACGTTTTTGAAAATTTCGACCATTAGGCTTAGGGCAGTAACGTTAATTTTGCTGGCAGTAACGGGCAGTAACGATGCAGTAACGATATATGCTATGCAGATTAGCATGTGTCCCGTTTATCCGGTCACGGCAGTGTAAAGTACGCGGGAACCATTTTTTACTTTTGGAAGCGAATAGGCGGGGTTGTAACGTCGATATTGATGGCAGTAACGTCAATATCTTTGGCAGTAACGATGACTGATATAATGCCTCAATTTGGGACGGTTTAGAGGGTTTTTTCAGCAAGTTGCCACGGCAACGTGAAGCTGGCCGTGGAAACGTTTTTGAAAATTTCGACTATTAGGCTTAGGGCAGTAACGTTAATTTTGCTGGCAGTAACGGGCAGTAACGATGCAGTAACGATATATGCTATGCAGATTAGCATGTGTCCCGTTTATCCGGTCACGGCAGTGTAAAGTACGCGGGAACCATTTTTTACTTTTGGAAGCGAATAGGCGGGGTTGTAACGTCGATATTGATGGCAGTAACGTCAATATCTATGGCAGTAACGATGACTGATATAATGCCTCAATTTGGGACGGTTTAGAGGGTTTTTTCAGCAAGTTGCCACGGCAACGTGAAGCTGGCCGTGGAAACGTTTTTGAAAATTTCGACCATTAGGCTTAGGGCAGTAACGTTAATTTTGCTGGCAGTAACGGGCAGTAACGATGCAGTAACGATCTGCACCATTTTCATTTGGCACGGCTACCATGCCACGGCCAACTTCATGCACATTAGAAAAATGCGTAATTTAGCTAAATAAGAACGAGAAAAACAGTCAAAATGATAAATATTTTTATCCCTGTTTCAATTAAGAATAACAAGTAATACGTAATTTATAACTATGGCAAAAAATATCTTACACAAAATTTAAAAGAAACGATCTCTTATTTTTTTACAACTGAAAAAACAATAAAAAGCTCCATTTAAAACAAAGTAAACAACAGCTGATAATAAATATATAATTTGTCGACTAAGATAACTTTCACTGGGATCTAAAAAATATTAAATATTCAAAATATTTACCTTCGTAATTCCAATCTTGAATTGACCTGAGCTAGTCTATAATTTTTTATGTTGATCTGAAACTAATGATTAATCAAAACAATACTCGCCTCTTTCGATTCAATTGAGTGACGACATGGGGAAAAAATGGCGGCAAATTTTGAGCTCTGAGATTTCTGTAACTCCTCGCACGCTCGCTAGAGGACGCCACTAGAAAAAAAGCGACTGGTCGTCCCATTGAATTGTCTTCGCTTAACTATATAACGCTTTGATTCAAATATTGTCAATAGTTATTTCAACAATGCTTAGATAAGAGCCCTAAATGAGCTTTTCCCATTGTAAATAATCTGATTTTAGTAAAAATTAAAACCCTATAAAAACTTAATTAATCTAGTTACATCTATTATTTCATTTTTAAAAATTATTTTGAACTATCATCTATCAGTAACAATCGCCAAAAAACAAATTAAATTAGTCGAAATTAGTTATTTTCGTCGGTTTTTATGCATAGTTTCTCATAGGATTAACATTGGCAGACCAACTTTCAGTATGTTGTGGCGTCACTATATTTTATGAGCCAACCTTTAGTATTGTGAGAAAAACCTACATTACATTCATTATTTGCAAGCAAAATAAACTAACATCCATGTTAGTCTTAAAGTAAAAAAACTGAATGAAAATACAAGAAATCTGTACAAAAGGGACAAAATTTTGATTCTAAACTAAAGATTTTGGAGTTTTAAGAACAGTATATCAGCCTTGAAGAGATTCATAACGGGAGAAGTCTAGAAAGTAAGTTTTTATGCCCCATAGACTTAACATGGCAAATTCACCGATTTTCACTCACGTTTGACGTCATCGGGCGGAGTTGGGTTGCCTGTAATATAGAGGGTCTTGGTAGTACCAATAATTTTTATCAAAAGCTTTTATTGAAACAATTTAATCAAAATATAAGTTTCAAATTTAAACAACCTCAGAAGTCTAAATACTTAATGAAATGTAATAGAGATTCATGTTAAGCTCTAATTCTTACAAAATAGGGTACTTATAGATAAGTATTTACATAAATGTTATGTAAAATCATAATTTTTGATAAACGGAACATATACTAAAATTAATTGACTATTACTATTCTGAAAGAAACATGTCTTTATAATTATTTATTTATGTAATTGAAAAAAGAAACATTTCCAACATATTATTTTATCAGACTAGGGAGCTACCGCCCCCTGCTCGCTATCGCTCGCCAACCCCCGTTAACTGCTGACGCTGATACTTAAGGATCTCTTTGCCATCCTCACAAAACACAGCTCACAGCACTTACTCATTTTATAAAACATTCTTAAAACAGGGGAACTACTTCTCTGGGGTATTCTTTCAAAATAGGGGAATATTCATTCAGCGGCGAAATTTTAACAGTTCCTTTATGGCAATATGAATTGGCGGATCGCCATTTAATTCCAAGAAAATTAGTAACAAAGCAGTGTAAACTTTCTTTTACCATTTCCCCAAGGTAATGTTTTTCTCACACAGATCCATTCAGAAGCACTGAAACATCTCCGGAATAAATTTTACTTTCTTAAAATTTGTAATGATTTTCATCGATTGTCTGTGAAAAATGTAGTAATTATCGTAAACATCACGAAAATTTAGAATTTTGCTTCATGAGAACAAATAAACATCGAAATTGTGTCAGTTTCATAGCAATGACACGAATGTTCTGACTTTCGATTTTTATCTTTATTTTTAAAACAATCCCCCGCCATATCTAGTTTTGCGTTTTGGCATTATAAAAAAAAGTTACCTTTTACTACCTTAAATAACATAACTTGCAAAAGGACATAAAAATAATTATTATTGTAATAAATAAATGCAAAAGTTCAAAATTTCTGAAAGCGAGTTTATATTTTATTGTAAATATAGTAATGATTAGGTTGCCACAACAACAAAGATAAATATATAAATATGAATTAATTATTTAAAAATAAAAGATAAATTAATTATACATTAGTTTTAAATATAATTAAAATCGTTTGAACAGCAAAAATATAAATATTGTTAAAAAGAATCCAATATATATTTTTTAAATTAGTGTGATAAATAGAAAGATGATTATTTAATGTATTTGAATGTTAAAAAACCAGTGAAATATATTTTCAATTGTTTTAAAATTCATAGTTTCTTGCTTTGTAACTGCGACCTTATCCGAAATCTAAAAAAATGGAAATATTTTAAAATTAAGAATTTTTTTGAAAAATCGAAGGGCTTACTCGGAAATCCGGAAAGAATTCGGACATTTTGATACCATATATGTGTCATTTGGTTCAGTAATTAAAAAGCCTTTCTCTGGAAACCGTTCACCAAAAACTTTTTTTTTTAGAATAGAGAGAGAGAGAGATTCTAAAAATAGTTTTTGGTCAACGGTTTAAAACTTTTTAACTACTGGTTAAAACAAACGATACATTGTAACTTATACTGATGTATCTCTCTATTCTAAAAAAAGTTTTTGGTGAACGGTTTCGGAAGAAAGGATTTTTAATTACTGATCCGTATTTTCTGGTATCAAACTATCCGGATTCATTTGAGGATGTGCAATAAGCCCTTAGAATTTCAAAAAAAATTCTCAATTTTAAAATATTTCCATTTTTTTAGATTACGGATAAGCTCGCAGTTACAAAGCAAGTACTATCAAACAACTTATGCATCCAATCACAACAAACAATGGACGCCATATTTTATAATGAAACCTAAAACAAATGTTTTACCTTTTTAAAAATGTACTTTAGAGTACTTTCCAAATTAAATAACATTAAATTATCGATAAACGTATTCTAAAAACTTACAGGTGCGATATTCCAAGCTAAAATTACACACATTTTCTCTGAAATTAATAATTTTTAGTCTGATTATCGAAATTAATTGTAAACATTAAGTGTCGTGTAGGTTTTGTCTCTTATTATTTTCAATGGATTAAAAAGTATTGTTTAACAAGTCTACAAGGTCTGGGTTGAAACATAAATATCATGTTGATAACTATCAGAACACCAGTTATTTCTTAAACTCACTTCAAACTTAACTCACTTCATAAAACATTCGTAAAAACAATTTGCAGAATAAACAATAACCAACTTTCTAAATATACATCACAAGACCATCTCCATGAATAAATCTCCCTAAAAAGTTTGAATATTTATTATCTCCTTATTATTAAAATTTTAATCAAAATGTTTTTAAATATCCAGCATAATTAATTTTATCTGTTATTACTATATTAATTAACTATTTCTAATAATAAAAATTGTTAATAAACATTCTGAAAAAGTACATATATGTACTTTTTAAAACCTTTTTTAAAACAAAATTTATTTTTGTATTTGCATTATATTTTATAATTAATAAATATTTTCAGGACAATTTAATGCAGAAATGAATTTGAAGTCATTTAATAATTTGATTTGGATATTTACCAGTTACAACTTTTTAAAAAAGCTATGCAACCGTTTAACGCAGTGGTCCCCAACCTTTTTACCACCGCGGACCGGTCAACGTTTGATAATTTTACCTCGGCCCGCTGGGGGGAGCATTGATTGTTTACATTCTAGATTATTTTGTTTTATTAATTTTAATTTAATTGCATTTGAACATGCTTTCAAAATAAAATACAGTTACACCAAAAAAAATAAATATTAAGTGATTTATAATTGATTTCAGTCATTAATTTGGAGTATAAAGCTAGGAATTTAAATTCATTTTAAGTGAAATGGTCGGCCCGCGGCCCTGTACCATTTGATCCACGGACCGGCACCGGTCCGCGGACCGGGGGTTGGAGACCACTGTTAACGGATCAAATACATATGAAATTCTTTAAAGGGAAATAATATTGTAGTTTTACATCTTAAGACATAACTGATAGGGTAAGTATGTATTACGAGCTAAATTTTTCAGCTTAAAGTATTGGATTCAAGTTAAGTTGGTAGTAAATAATTTTTCTTTCATACCAAGTTTTAATATTTTTATGATTGGAAATTTACCTTTTTCTAGTTTAATAAATGCTTTTCACGCATCATATTTGTTAGTAAAACAAAATAAACCGCATTTTAAAAATTATGAAATTGAAATCGCCCATCCTCAATGACTAAAAATAATTAGGTTTAAGTAGAAACAATTACTTACTGATGTATAGAAAGTTATACAAAACATTACAAATTAATTTTAGTGATCTCTAAAAAATAATTGGTTTAAGTAACAACAATTACTTACTTATTTGAAGTTATACAAAACATTACAAATTATTTTTAGTGATCTCTAAAAATTATTGGTTTAAGTAACAACAATTACTCACTATTAATCGATTTAAAGTTATTTACAATATACTAAAACGCAAAACGGGAGTGTATTTTATAAAGAAAATTATGTTGTGAACTATTTTTTGTCGTATCGATTTGTGGTGTTCATAATTCCCTGTTTTATCAAATTTATGATATATTTCAATGGTGTGTATGCGTATGAAAAGTGCAAAGTGTATGAAAAGAAAGTTAAAAAAAGACAGTTGACATTAAATTCAGACATTGATGTCCAAAAAGCTGCCATTACGTTTCTTCTTTAAGAAGTCTTTTCTTCTACTAAACTAAAAAAACCATTATTTTAAAAGTAAATATAGTGTCTCCTTTTAAAGTATTTGAAGTAAATAAGTCCTTTTCCATCCAATGAGGATGTTAACAGCACTAAAACAAAAACTTAGTGTCCCACTTAATCACCCAGCTCGCCTCTGAAATCCTAAAACAACCTAATTCAATCACAATCTTCAACTCCCGAGCAATAAACGAAAGTTGTTTTCCCCTCTGAGCCGCAAGACAAGGTAAACAACCAACCGAGCAAAATTGCGTTTCTTTCTGCCGCAAGGCTCGGACAAACGCGAAGTCACCGGAATGCGAAATGGGTACTTTATAGGGACCGCATGAACTATTTTGTAGATCACGGGGAAGATACTCTCGCTCACCTTCATCTTCCGTTGGAACCGTCAACAGCTGCAGGAAAAGGTCCCCGTGGTCGAGAATCGAAAATAGTCCTCTTATTATTTAAGAGTTTGGTCGCATGCGGGGTTCTGAAGATTTTGTTCCAAATTAGAAGTTTCCTCTGTTGAGGTAAATTGAGAATTAGTGTGATTATACAGGGTGTTTCAGATAAGTGTTTCGTAACTTCTAGGGCAGGTAGGGTACAGCAAGACGAACAAGAATCAGGCGCGGATCCAGCACGGCTCCAAGGGGGTTGGCACTTTTCCAAACAAGATCCCCTTGTGGTACCATTGGGGATATGGGGGTCCTCCCCCAGAAAAAAATTTGACGTGTAAAAGTAGGGTTTTAACTCATTTTTAGAAACGTTTTGAGTCTAAGGGGGGCACTTTTCAACCCTATTACCCTTACTTTTTGACCCAAAATGTTGGGATTTCCTAAAAATAAACACTGAATACTCCGTTTTGATACCAATGGGGGGTATGGGGTTCCTCCCCCAAAAAAAATTTTGAAATAAGACTTGTAAAAGTTGGGTTTTTACTCATTTTGAGAACCTTTTTGGGTCTCCAAGGGGGGGCACTTTCCAGAGTGCCACCCCCTAGATCCGCCACTGACAAGAATTGGTAGCGGTAAGGAGGGGGTCGCAAGTGCGGTTCAAGGGGTGAAAATCACCGGTGAAAGACAGGGGTGATATACAGTGTGAAGAAGGGGGTAAGTTTTCTGAATGAGATTGAAAATAAACATATTGGAAGTATAGGAAAATACTATTAATTTTTTTTAAATTTTTCATTAAATATTAATTATAGAACATTTAAACATGTATTCTACAATTAGCAGACAAAATCTCTATACTTTAAAATGAATCTCAGCATCTCTATTGAGAGAACTATCTTTCAAATTAAAGCTAGTATGACTGTAAGAGACATAAATAATAAACCTTTATTTTATCCAAACAATCAAGTTGGCTCATTCTGCACCCGCGAGGAAACTCAGGATGTATATCACCTATTTAGTACCTGCCCAACTTTCAGACAAAAATGGTATGTTGGCGGGGGAAATTTTTCTCAAAATTACTTTCCCAAATGGTTTGACATAAAATCATCCGAAGAGCGTTTTAACCTTGATTTATTTCATTTTATTAAGGCAGTTCAATATTTTGTTCAAGAAATTGATTAACTTACTCTCCGTTCATTTTCAATTTATATTATGTATATATTTGGGTATTTGAATTTGTATGTGTGTACAGGGTGATTCTGAAATGGACCGCCAAACTTTGAGGGGTGATAGTACTCATCAAGACGAACAAGAATTAATGCGGAAAGGGGGGTCGCAGTTACACCGTTAAAGAGCTAGGTCCTAATGTAGTGCGAGAGCGTTACAAAAGGACGTTTTGCCAAGGCCCTTTTAACGAATAAAAACATAATGAAATGAAAAAATTTATTGCATGAGGTACAGCAGTATCCGTACTACTTACATCATAAATTTGATAGAAATTGAACCACTTTCTAAACCGCGGAGTTAGTTTCAAAAGTGCAATATTAATCTTTTAGTCAAAGAATCACATTCCTTAATGGTATTTAGAAAAATGATGATCGGGGAAGGAATTTTCAATGATCGTAACATGGATCATTGAAACTGTTTGATCATTGAAAATTCCTTCCCCGATCATCATTTTTCTAAATACCATTAATGGAACTCCATTGTTTGACTAAGAGCACGTTTTAAAACTCACCCCACGGTTTAGAAAGTGGTCCAATTTCTATCAAATTTATGAAGTAATACGGATACTGCTGTACCTCATGCAATAAATTTTTTCATTTCATTATGTTTTTTTTCGTTAAACGGGCCTTGGCAAAACGTCCTTTTGTAACGCTCTCGCACTACATTAGGACCTAGCTCTTTAACGGTGTAACTGCGACCCCCCTTTCTATACCAATTCTTGTTCGTCTTGATGAGTACTATCACCCCTCAAAGTTTGGCGGTCCATTTCAGAATCACCCTGTATATTGTATACATGTATTTTTTTTGTATGTGTGTTTCTCTTTCTTTTTAATAGCTTCCTTTGTTGTGTAACAATTATTAGAAAATTTGTCTTCTAAATTATTTGAATTTAATATTATAATTTTATTTATGGATAATATATATGTAATGTAGCTTATGAATGTATGTAGTATTGGTGCATAGGCCAGTGGCCTTTATTTCCAATAAAATTTATTTATTTATTTATTTATAATTAGCAGACAAAAGGTCTAAATTTGAAACTTGTAGATACACACGTTACTTAACAAATGTTTCCTTTAAAGTAGGAAAACCATTAAAAGTAAAGTTAAATCCTTTAAAAGTAGGAAAACGATTAATTCCAAAATTTTAACCAATCTTCAAAAACTTTCGTCTTTAATAATAGTGATTCAGTTAACAAATGCTATATCTACTGTTCAACTAGTCTATCAAACTTTGCAGTTGAAATAACAGTATTAGTTGAAAAAAATGGTTGTTTCGACAAAACGTTTCATTTATGAAATCCTTCTACCCCTTTCTTTGCCAACCGCGTTTGCAAACAAAGGAGGTTCAAAATTTATTTGTTCAATCTGTCACGCTTATTGAATGATGAGCTTATTTGATCTCTTGAGTTAGAAAGCACTAAACGAAGTCACTTCACAAACAATAACGTTTGAAGGTTACCGTCAGGTTTTGAAAGAAGTTTGGATGATGAGGATGTTTTTGGAACAAATTTTAATACGTTCTTTCGACAGACATCGGTAGCTGAGTTTTATTTTATTTTCCATTAACTAAAGAATCGAAAATGAAAGTTCTTGTGTTTGTTGAAGTTTATCTTTTCTGAAAATTCCTTTAGTTTAGAGAAAATCATATTAACTATTACGAAATAAAATACGTAAATTATTGGCTAGGCTAACTAGAGATAAAGCTGTTTTATAGACCTAATATGTTCGCCTTTTTTAACTTAATACCTAAAACAGTTTATATAAAAATTTTTACAGAAAAATTCTGAAAATGGAATTGTTAAAACTTATCGTATCTTTATAAAGTAGTACGAGAAAAGTAAAACCAGTTTTAAATTATTACAAAGGCTAAATATATTTTAAGTATAGGTATATTTTAAGCGTTTTTTTTTTCATTCCAAGATTTACCATTTTATTATTCCCCTGAAGAAAAATTTTATCCTTTATAAAATAATAAATATTAAGTTATACTACACTGCTGGCCATCCAAAATGGTACACCAAGAAGGAACAGAGGTATCAAACCCAAATTTATTTCTATGATTGCACATAGTGTAAATGTGAATTGATGAAAAATTCAGCCTTCCTGGATGTTAGGGGGCCGAGAAAATCGCTGAGGAGTGTTTTCTCCATAGGTGTCCATTACCGACGCCCCACGCCTTGGTATTGAGTGAAGGAGGCTCTAAATGGGCTTTGAGGGATTGGAAGACCATGTTGAGTCAACAGGTAATCAAAGTTCATGTGGTGCACCAGCGGACGTGGCATACCGAGCTAGGGGATTTCTCCTCTTTCATCGGACATGTTTTGTGGCGTTGGTTCTTAAGAACGGGTAGGTCAGGGTAAAAATGCAACATAGGGGGATAAGAAGAAAGCTTGGACATTGAGTTCATCACGTGGTTGTGCATTTTTCTCTTGATACTTGTGCGCAGGTGAGGGTTGTAGGTATGGGTGGACAACAGGTTGTCAAACCACAATACTGCAGCTCTGGTTGGCTAATGGGCCGGTAAATCATACTGAGGAGGTGTGGGAGTGGAATGCATGTCATTTACAGTGCAGGGGACTGCCCGTTTGGCAAGCATAGCTTCAGAAAAATTCCAATCTTCAACACATGATTTGGCGTTGGCAACAATGCTCTAAATATTGAAATTGACATCTCAAAGTGATGGCATAGAGTTTATGAGAGTATCCCAATGCGGTCTGGAGCACCACGATAGTTGGAGATTACTCTACGACAGCGAGAAAAGAGAGCAGTCAGCTATTGATTTTGTAATCGTCAGATTTCCTCTTTACGCAGAGTAACGAGGTAGTGAAGCATTGGATTCCACTCCCACACCTCCTCAGCATGATTTAACGACACATTTACCAACCAGAACTGCAGCATTGAGGTTTGACAACCTCTTGTCCACCCTTACCTTCAACCCTCGCCTGCGGACAAGTCTCAAGAGAAAAATGCACAACCACGTGATGAACTCAATGTCCAAGCTTTCTTCTTATCCCCCTATGTTGCATTTTTACCCTGACCTACCCGTTCTTAAAGAACCAACGCCACAAAACATGTCCGATGAAAGAGGAGAAATCCCCTAGCTCGGTATGCCACGTCCGCTGGTGCACCACATGAACTTTGATTACCTGTTGACTCAACATGGTCTTCCAATCCCTCAAAGCCCATTTAGAGCCTCCTTCACTCAATACAATGGCGTGGGGCATCGGTAATGGACACCTATGGAGAACACACTCCTCAGCGATTTTCTCGGCCCCCTAACATCCAGGAAGGCTGAATTTTTAATCAATTCACATTAATACTATTTGCAATCATAGAAATAAATTTGGGTTTGATACCTCTGTTCCTTCTTGGTGTACCATTTTGGATGGCCAGCAGTGTATTTTCACAGTTTTGATTTAAATTTTATAAATTCTAGATTTAATTTGCTAAATAGCATTTATTTATTTTATGCACCACATCCAATTTTATATTTGATTTTTCTCATTTTTAAATATGTTGGTCATTTCCAAAAAGGTTACTTCAAAGAGCCCCATTTAAATTTATCTTAATTCCAACTTTCATTCTTTAAGTTTTCTAATTGAAATTTTCTCTCACTAGTGTCTGTGCTCCTTTAATTAATTTGATAATGGTTCAATTAATTTAAATTATTTAAATTAATTACCGTTAAGTTAATTGGATTAATTTAACGGTAATACATGAGACCGATCATTTAGACAGAGTTAGTACCAAAATAAGCTATATCCTTTTGAGAGTATTTTTGCTGAATGAGGCAACTCTACACAATAGTTGAAGAAAATATGGGCAAGATACATAGAAAAAAAATGTAAGTGTTGATCCTTCAAATCCTCGTTTTTCCTCTATTTAAAAATTAAATAGTTTACTAAAAGCTGGCTAAAAAAGGACAAAGTGACAGTGAAAGCCTACTTGTATTTTATTTTACCCACTTAAAAAACTCATTACAAAAACTAGTCAAGCTTTTATGAATGAAAAAAGTTTGTGTGTGCAATCTCTACGCATCTGGGCGTTAATTTTTTTTCCAACTAAATTTAACCACGATTTCATCTTTTCTCTGTGCAAGTGGACCTTGTGTATTTTCAGATAGAATTTATCTATTTATGTCAATTGAGCAACATTTGAGGCCAAATAAAAATCTTACAGAATCAGCAAAGTTAAAAAAGCAAATTGAAAAATCACATTGTTGAACTTTTTCGAAAGAAATCGAAAACTGTTGAACATGTTTTATCTAAAGAAGTAATCACAAAGCAGGAGATCCAAACAAATAAATAAGTACAATGTTTCAGGAGGAGAATAACAACAGATGTGTCTAAGGGCCAATTTTTTGAAAAGGCTAATGGCAGATAAGTCATAGTTTATCGGTACCTGACACGCAAACACTGAAAACACTCAAAAAAGTGTAACCTCAGTTAGCGTGTTTGAAACGAATTTGCTTTGAAGTCATTTACATACAAAACCACCTCTAAGCATGCAAAATAATTTAATTTTTTCCCTTTAAAGGAAAGCTTCAAAGAACCTTTTTATTGAGCTATATTGAATCGAATAGATTATCCTATTTAGTAGGAAATTAGAATATAAACTTCTTAATGAACAAAACCCCTCGTTTATCTTAAAAATTTAATGTTATTATACTCGTACCTACTCTCCAAAAGTGATATATTGTCCCAGAGAAACTATTATTACTTTTTCCCTTCGAAACTGAAATTAGAAAATATTACATAGTTTCAAGTTTTTTAATTGGGAAAGTACGCAATAAGGAAACTACTATCTTCAGAAAAATGTATCTGTTTTCGTATTACTCTTAATAGGCAAACTAACAGAAGAAAGTGTGTCAATATGGTAGAAAATTGGAGTAAAAGAATTGAAAATCTAGGTATGTTACCGAGTGTTACATAATCTGGTATTATTAAATAAATTTGATATATTATGATGAGGAAACTAATTTTTATTGAATTTTTTTCACATTATACACTACTGTTCATAAATTAAGGACGGAACTGTTTTTTCAACATAACACCTAGTGAAATTATTTTTCATCAATGAAAAGTATACCAAGAGATGTTCAATGGGTGGGAATACAGGGCCCGAAAGCAAATTTTCTCTACCAATATTTTAAGGGGGTAAATGGACCCTCCATTGATAATGGAGTCCCATTACAATTTGGAGCTGTGGCAGAAACGTCTGTGTAAGAGGTATTTTACCGAAAACTTTATGGTTATTGTAATGAATATGATTACTCCTGAACTCAGTGCATATTTTTAAAAGCCTGTGTTACCTTTAAATGGTATTTTTTATGTTTTATTGATAGAAATCGGTCTAATCATCATTTTTGGCAAGTTTTAGCTTCTGGGTCATTTTTGGTAATTGGTATCTTACCGTCAACCATGTTTTTAGTAGTTCTTACATGTGCTAGATTATGTTTAGGTCTGGAGACCCTGAAAGTAAATTATTTCTTTCAATATCTTTACTTTCAAGAAACTTTGAGATAGCCAAATTGTGATTTTGTGCAACTTTTTCTCTCATAAAGAGAAATTCCTGACCTGAAATTTCTTCTAAGAGAATCAAATGGGACATGAGAACACAGGTACCCAATAGCAAACATCAGTGAAAATATCTGCGGTGTATACGAGGTGCTCAAACGGCACAACATAATTGTATAGTTTCACAGAAAGGACATCTGTTATTAATGTTTGAAAAAAAAGTATTTTTTAGTGTTTATGGACGTAGACATACCTAAAAAGAAACATATAGTTGTAAAAATATCTTCATTACCTTTGAAATGAGTTTTTAAGACATATAATTTCTCCATTGATACTCTATTACTGTTATAGACATTTCAACACTCCCTATACACGAAAAAAATTTTCCCTGATGTCTGCGATCACGTGCCTGGGTTCTCATGTCCCATTCGCTTCTTTTAGAAGAAATTTCAGATCAAGAATTTCTCTTTATGAGAGAAAAAGTTGCACAAAATCACAATTTGGCTATCTCTAAGTTTCTTGAAAGTCACGATATTGAAAGAAATAATTTACTTTCAGGGTCTCCAGACCTAAACATAATCTAGCAAATGTAAGAACTACTAAAAACATGGTTGACGGTAAGATACCAATTACCAAAAATGACCCAGAAGCTAAAACTTGCCAAAAATGATGATTAGACCGATTTCTATCAATAAAACATAAAAAATACCATTTAAAGGTAACACAGGCTTTTAAAAATATGCACTGAGTTCAGGAGTAATCATATTCATTACAATAACCATAAAGTTTTCGGTAAAATACCTCTTACACAGACGTTTCTGCCACAGCTCCAAATTGTAATGGGACTCCATTATCAATGGAGGGTCCATTTACCCCCTTAAAATATTGGTAAAGAAAATTTGCTTTCGGGCCCTGTATTCCCACCCATTGAACATCTCTTGGTATAATTTTCATTGATGAAAAATAATTTCACTAGGTGTTATGTTGAAAAAACAGTTCCGTCCTTAATTTATGAACAGTAGTGTATAATTTGGTGTACTTTAAAGCACCTCTTAACAAATTATGAAAAAAAAACTTTGAAGGGCAATAGATAATAGATAATATCATTAAAAATGCATGATAGATAGGAAAAAGTAAAGGACTGTTTGAGTATTAAGCTTAAGGGTACAATGGACGTTTAAAATCCCTTTAAATATTTTTCTTTAATTTTGAAGCTTCTTCTTCTTTGGTCGCCCTACAGCCCTTGATGGGCCTTGGCCTGCTGTACTACTTTATTCCAGGCAACTCTATTGCACGCCTTTTTTTTCCAGTTGGTTATTTTCATTGTTCTAAGATCTTTAAGAACATCATCCAACCATCTCATTTTGGGTCTCCCTCTAGGTCTATTGCTCATTGGCTTCCAATTTAATGTCCTTTTAACTCTATTTTTGTCATCCGATCTTTCAATGTGACCCAACCAAGCCAGTCTCTGTCCTTTAATAAAACGGGTTATAGTTTCATTTTTTACTAGGATCTCCAATTCTCTGTTTGTTCTAATTTGGAATCCATTATCATTCATAATCGGGCCGTAAATTTTTCTGAGAATTTTCCTTTCGAAAATTTCTAAATTATTTAAATCTTTTTGAGATAAGGTCCAAGTTTCACAACCATAAGTTACAACTGGTCTTAGTATTGTCTTATACAACTTAAGCTAATTTTGAAGCTATTGCTCTGAAATTTTTACAGTATTCTTGATTGATATCCCAAACAACATAAAAAAAATTTCAGAAAAGTCCATTGATAAATTTTTAATTTTTTTTCAAAAAATGTAAAAAATTTTTAAAAATTTTAAAATGTTCCAGGCGTCATAAATTTTATTACAAATAAATTTTTCTTGGTGTTTCAACTAGGTATTTCAGTGCCATTTAATATTTTGTATGTTTGATTATCATATGCTAATTATTTTTGCTATAAAATCTAAAAATACTAGATTTTTAATAACAAAATCATGAAAAAATTTCCTTAATTTGATCTATATTAAAATTTAACAGTCACAAATGTTTAAATTATGCAAATTTTTTTTATGTTGTTTAGGATATCAAGCACGAATACTGTAAAAATTTCAGAGCGATAGCTTCAAAATTAAAGAAAAATATTTAAAGTGATTTTCAAAGTCCATTGTACCCTTAAGATCTTGATATTATCTATCTCTGCAAAGGATGGTTTTACTAAAACCAGAAGAAGTATATTATGTTCTAATTAGTTTTGATCACAGTTTTAAAAAAATAAAATTTTTCAGAAAAACGTTTTTTAACTCATATGAAAAAATTATGTTCCATAGTATTGGGTTGTCCCATAAGTTCTGTTACTTTTTACGAAGTTTTGTCTTTGAAAATTTTTTATGAAAAACTGGTAATAGGTGGAGATTTCAAACAAAAGGGATTTTTTATATGTATATTTATGAACATAATGTGTGATTTTGGTAGTTATCGGGATATTATTTCTTTTCAAAATGGCGGTTTGAAAAAAAGACCAAAAACGACGATTTTCGCGTAATTTTTTTCTTTTGTTTAAAAAACTAGGAAGAACGCATAATTCATGGCTAAAAAAAGTTTTACTGTATATTTGAAATGTTTAGATTACGATGTCATAGTTTCAAGATGATTCGATAAGTTTAAGGTCGGAAATTTTGGCTTTAAAACTTCATATATTGGCAATTTCACATGTTTTTTAAAGCACGCCTATTGTTTTTCTAAGCAGCTGGTATGAAGTAATTAAAGGCAGGTGTTTTTTGAACCATAATGCTTGTTACTGCATTGAATTGATGCCATTAATGCATTAAAAGTACCTTTTCATAATATCATTCAATTGATTTATTTCGAATTGCCAAGGAGTTGTTTTTATTGTAATGTTTTCGTATGAAGCGAAGAAAATTGCTTTGTTCGCTGAGCGTAAATTCAGCGAGTGTAATTGTGATAAGCTAAAACGTTGCGCGCTTGCATTGTGCGCACTATTTTCTAAACTAAAGTTTAGATATAATTTAATATACTGCATATTTTGAATACTTGGGTCTTTCCTAAGCTTTTTTATTGATTTTGATACTTTTTTCGTAAAAATTTCTTTGAAATGACTAACATTATTGAGGTAAGTTTTGTGCAATAGATGTTATGTTTGGGACCGAAATTTCCAAAGTTAAACTTATCGAATTATCTTGAAACTATGACATCTTAAACTAAACATTTCAAATATATAGTAAAACTTTTTTTAGCCCTGAATTATGCGTTCTTCCTAGTTTTTTAAACAAAAGAAAAAAATTACGCGAAAATCGTCGTTTGTGGTCTTTTTTTCAAACCACCATTTTGAAAAGAAATAATATCATGAGAACTACCAAAATCCCACATTATGTTCATAAATACACATATATCAAAATCTCTTTTGTTTGAAATCTCAACCTATTACCAGTTTTTCATAAAAAGTTTTCAAACACGAAACTTTGTAAAAAGTAACAGAACTTATGGGACAACCCAATAGATTTAAATGTGAGCTATAACTTATTAAGTACCTTAAGACGAGTATTTAATTAATAATTTGCAATTAAAATTTTTATCTTTTTTAAAACTGTGATTAAAAAATACTTATAACAGTATCTTCTTTTTAATTAGTAGGTATAACTTATTAAGTATCCGAAGATTAGTATTTGTACCCAATTTCATGTTTATAACTTGAATACTTTTTGAAAAATCTTGCGCGCAGTGAAATTTTTTCCTTTTCTGATTACTTCTATAAAAACCATCAAAATTTTTTTGAAATTTTGGGAATTTATGTATAGTAGTTATGTATATAGTTGTTATGCTGTAAAAATTTAAAGTTTCTACAGAAATGGCATGGCGGATTAAAAGCATGGGCGGATTAAAAGATGGTCATACGGGGATTGCCCCGATTGCTTCTAGCCCCGAATGCCCCGATTGCTGCGAGCAATCGGGGCAATTTAACCTTCCGCGCTGACACGTTTGGTCGCTTGTTATAGTATCGGAGGTTGTCACTCCAGTTTGTTTTATAGCTCAGTGATTCTTACATCTACAAGAAAAATTCATTGTTTAGTTGATTTAGGTCGCTTGGGTCATTTGGATCTTCCTCTCATTTCCCTGAACTTCCCAAATGTATGTGTTCGCGAGGTAAAAATGATGTAAAGAAAGGAAAGAAAAGATAAAGCAAACAACAATTAAGCGTTTGTAGATATAGTGAATCCTTATGAATACGGGTGACGGAAAATACTTCCTCCAACTTAATCACTTATTACGGAGCCACATCAGAGAAGACCTACTGTCACACTTATTGTCAACCTCCAACTTCCTTCTGAACAAAAACATCCCAAAACGAACTCCGCATTACATAACGGGAATTAATCGGACGAAAGGGGGGCTGAGAGGGGGGAGCAAGAGGAGACGAAAATCGAAAACGGGATCTATTTCTGTCGGCCGACAGCGCATACTGCTGGCATCCCGAGAGAGAGAGAGAGAGCGAGAGAGTCGTGTGTGAGGTCCCTTTGGCGAAGACAGGAAGAAGGAACAATGAGGATCACGTGAAGTGATCTCCGCCCCTCCTACTCCTCTTTCCAGCGGTGGTGATGTCGGATACACCGAGAGAGTACGTTGATGTTGCACCCCTGTGGCCGATGTTGTGATGAGTGGCGAGGAGAAATCTGTCTCTCGGAAAAAGCATTTTTCTACTCGAGAAAAGAAACGAAAAATCCCTTAGTAAAAAACTCCCTATTCTATACTATGTTCATTTAGAATAGGTGGCTGAGACGCAAGGTATTAAAAGCAGTTACTATTGTAATTAGGCACTGTCTATGTCCACGAAAGTAACAACTCAACTCTAACGAATTTCGCTATTAAAACCTATTCGCTATTAATTCGCAATTATAAATACTTTACTTAACTTTATCCTACGCCCGTCCTTGGCCTTTCGGCCATCAGACGCCGAGCCTCCCAGTAGCCATTAAAAATATAAACTTTAAAAGATAAAAAATAGGTCCAATACCCCCCCTTCCCCTTTACAATCTCAAACTTGCAAACTTCGGGAAAAAATTGTATTTATTCTTTATGCGTGATAGTATTTCTATCGTCTTAAAGAGTTGAGTGAATAAAGTTTATACTGTTACAGGCATACTAAATATTAGTACAAATTATGAAATTTATTTCATAAATTTCATTTACTCGCTAAAAACGCTTTATTACTCTAAATCCAATTTATAGTATCGAATATCTGACTATACTCTGTTCATTTAGAATGGGCGGCTGAGACGATATGTATCGAAGTATTCGAAGTTAAAGTTACCTATTGTAACTATCGTCGAAGAAATTTTCTTGTGCAATGACAAGGCAACCAGAACAGAAGTAGTTTAAAATACTGTAAAAGAATCGGTCACTGTCACTTAAGTTGCGTGATGAGCGTTATTAGGCGTTATTGAGCACTTTAATCTTGTTTCAGCCGCCTATTCTAAATGAACAGACTAGTTGTTTTTATTTTGCGATGATTTTTTAAAATCCATTGTCGGTTTTGGAAGGAACGACTTTCACCTGTGATTTTATGTAATAGAAATAAGTATAAGGGGGAAATATAAATTTAAACCCTTTTAATTCAATGCGATCAATTTCCAATTAGATTGAATCTGTCATTACGGAAGAAAATCGTTGTTTAGTGGCAGATATGGAAAATAAACTGGAAAATGTAGAGGTTTGGTCTCTGAATATGGTTATGGAAATGTTCTGTTTTCGTGTCCATGAACCAAGCAGCACAAACGTTCAAGATTCGTCCAATTTTTGTCATGCATTTGCAGATTTCGTTTACTTCTACTTTCAGTTACGTTAACTTGACATATTTTAGTTAGAGAGCCTATATAGGAGAGAGAGACGACAACTCGCTTAAAAGCGTCTCTGCGCATCCAATTCTGTCCAAACTGTATCATGCCGCCCCACGCTAATCCTATGGAGGGAAACCTGTGGCGAACAGAAAACCTGTTTACCGATCTGCGCGCGCTATACTGAGTTGTCGCCTCTCTTTCGCATACAGGCTCTCTAATTTTAGTATGAGATGAATCGAACGAAAGGGGACAGAGAGAGAGGGACACCGCACAGAGATGGAGGAGAAGAAAATCGAAAATGGGATACATTCTGTCGCTACTAGGGACAACATAGAGGTAGACGGGAAATAGATGTCAAACTGGAGTTCTCTCTTAACTCTTTTAGAATAAATTCGATGAGTGTGGAGGATTAAAACTCATCTGGAATTTTCAAAACTCGTCGATCTCGAAACGTTTCATTGATGTTCTCGTTAAAACGCGAATCCTTTTTCTTTTATTTAAAGTTAAGGTAAGGTATTAAAATTAAGGTAAAATCAAGGTAAATTTTTTTCTACTATTTAAAAAGTCGGAGCTAACCCTCTGATGAAATTAAGCACCTTGAAGCTTACAGTTGAAGGGAGGCATCCAATTTTTTTGACGTATAGGAGCAGTTTTTGAGTCTAGAAATAGAAGAGTTTGTGCTGCTGAACCGGACAAGCAGCAAAAAAGATGGCAAGGAAAGAAGTGAAAAGCCATAATGAAAAAAGGGTGCGGCTATTGCCTAAAAAGTGGGCTATGGATATACGAGGTTAATTGGTTAATGCAAAAATCTCCAACTTTTCAAAGAAATTTGGTCATTAATGCTTGGGTAGTAGGGCGTATCACGAAAAACTTTTTTTCGAAATTCAAAAAGGCATACTGAAAAAAAGTTGCCTTAGGGGTCATATATTCACCATGAAAAATTTCAGCTCGATCAAAAAATGTTTAGGTCCCCCGGAATTGGGCCAAAGTTTTGGAAATTGCCTCATTTTCCAATAAATTGACCGAAACCTCCAAGATAAAATTTTTATATAAAGTTCATAATTTTTCTAGGATAATATACTATACTACCTTATAGTTGGCAGTTGGTTTCATATTTTTACTACTCTTCGTTTAGGAGTAATAATTTTTTTAACATAACAAGTCATTCGTGAAGTTGTTTTTCCTGCATTACTAAAGTTTCCATAAATCATGTTCTATCTACCCTAGAAAGTTGTAGTTTGTGTCATTTTGTTTAGAATTTTATTTTCTAACATATTTTATGCCCTGTTGAAATTATTTTGGTTTTGTTTTACCTGAAACACCGTGCATAATCTCTCTATTCTAAAAAAAAGTTTTTGGTGAACGGTTTCCAGAGAAAGGCTTTTTAATTACTGAACCAAATGACACATATATGGTATCAAAATGTCCGAATTCTTTCCGGATTTCCGAGTAAGCCCTTCGATTTTTCAAAAAAATTCTTAATTTTAAAATATTTCCATTTTTTTAGATTTCGGATAAGGTCGCAGTTACAAAGCAAGAAACTATGAATTTTAAAACAATTGAAAATATATTTCACTGGTTTTTTAACATTCAAATACATTAAATAATCATCTTTCTATTTATCACACTAATTTAAAAAATATATATTGGATTCTTTTTAACAATATTTATATTTTTGCTGTTCAAACGATTTTAATTATATTTAAAACTAATGTATAATTAATTTATCTTTTATTTTTAAAAAATTAATTCATATTTATATATTTATCTTTGTCGTTGTGGCAACCTAATCATTACTATATTTACAATAAAATATAAACTCGCTTTCAGAAATTTTGAACTTTTGCATTTATTTATTACAATAATAATTATTTTTATATCCTTTTGCAAGTTATATTATTTAAGGTAATAAAAGGTAACTTTTTTTATAATACCAAAACGCAAAACTAGATATGGCGGGGGAATGTTTTAGAAATAAGGATAAAAATCGAAAGTCAGAACATTCGTGTCATTGCTATGAAACTGACACAATTTCGATGTTTATTTGTTCTCATGAAGCAAAATTCTAAATTTTCGTGATGTTTACGATAATTACTACATTTTTCACAGACAATCAATGAAAATCATTACAAATTTTAAGAAAGTAAAATTTATTCCGGAGATGTTTCAGTGCTTCTGAATGGATCTGTGTGAGAAAAACATTACCTTGGGGAAATGGTAAAAGAAAGTTTACACTGCTTTGTTACTAATTTTCTTGGAATTAAATGGCGATCCGCCAATTCATATTGCCATAAAGGAACTGTTAAAATTTCGCCGCTGAATGAATATTCCCCTTTTTTGAAAGAATACCCCAGAGAAGTAGTTCCCCTGTTTTAAGAATGTTTTATAAAATGAGTAAGTGCTGTGAGCTGTGTTTTGTGAGGATGGCAAAGAGATCCTTAAGTATCAGCGTCAGCAGTTAACGGGGGTTGGCGAGCGATAGCGAGCAGGGGGCGGTAGCTCCCTAGTTATAAAAATAATACTAATTTTGTCGTTTACAAGTAATATTTTTAAAACTCCTATGATATAAATTCACTAAAAGAAATTTATCCATAAAAATGCACGTGAACTCAGATAACAGTATATAATAATTTAACTTTCATATATTTACTAATAATTCTAGCTATTCTTATTAAATGGAAAGTATTTGATTTATCCTTTTTTAAGACTAATTTTTTGGTAAAGAGTATAAATTCTAACTACAAATAAAACCAACAAAAAAGCCAATATTACAAATTACAAGTAAAATAATATTTCTAATAAATAAGATAATCACTAAGTATTACAGTAGGTATAAAGGAATACATACACTTTTACACATAGTACATACAAATATTTTGATCCCTTTTTTTCTGAAGAAGCATCTAGGAAATCCCGTTTAGTTTCGAACTTGGAAAGGAATTTCCTGTCCAATAATCTGGATTTAATTAACACATCACAATTTTTGAACCCACAAATAACGAAGGGAAGCTTCATTGACATCCTTCACAATATTTTTAACTGCTTGGGTGTGCGAAGGAATTCTATCACTCAATCCAGTTTCAATGATTCGCTCGATTTCTTCTTTTTACTTAAGTTATTTAGAAGTGGTGGTTCAGCTACAATCATTGACTCCCAGTTTATGATGTCATCGATATTATCCACCTCGAAATTTACTTGAGGGAGTTTGCGAGCTTCCTGTATTTTTTTATTTGCCATAGATCTAATTTGTTTTCGAGGGTCAAATAACATTTCTTAAAAGAAGTTGATCTGGATTTACCCTAAAGATATACCTTTGTGTGGTAGATTTAACCACATCCTTTAGACTTTAGATCATTGTCTAAGTACCTTATGCTGATTCTCTAGGAAAAAGGGTTTTCAAACCACCTCAAGTAAATTTCGAGGTGGATGATATAGTAGACATCATAAACTGGCAGTCTATGTGACTTTAACTGAACTACCACTTCTAAATAATTTAAATAAAGAAAAAATCTAGCTAATCGTTGAAACTGGATTGAATGATAGAAAGGAGTTCAAAATTCCTTCACACACCCAAGCAGTTGAAAATATTGTGAAGGAAGTCACTGAAGCTTCCCTTCGTATTTGTGGGTTCAAAAACTGTGATGTGTTAATTAAATCCAGATTATTGGACAGGAAATTCCTTTCCAAGTTCGAAACTAAACGGGATTTCTTAGATGCTTCTTCAGAAACAAAGGAATAAAAATGTTTGTATGTACTATGTGTAAAAGTGTATGTATTCCTTTATACCTACTGTAATACTTAGTGATTATCTTATTTATTAGAAACCTTATTTTACTTGTAATTTGTAATATTGGCTTTTCTGTTGGTTTTATTTGTAGTTAGAATCTTTACTCTTTATACCAAAAAATTAGTCTTAAAAGGATAAATCAAATACTTTCCATTTAATAAGAATAGCTAGAATTATTGGTAAATATATGAAAGTTAAATTATTATATACTGTTATCTGAGTTAACGTGCATTTTTATGGATAAATTTCTTTTAGCGAATTTATATCATAGGAGTTTTAAAAATATTACTTGTAAACGACGAAATTAGTATTATTTTTATAATTATGCACGGTGTTTCAGGTAAAACAAAACCAAAATAATTTCAACAGGGCATAAAATATGTAAAAATAAAATTCTAATCAAAATGACACAAACTACAACGTTTTAGGGTAGATAGAACTTGATTTATGGAAACTTTAGTAATGCAGGAAAAACAACTTCACGAATAACTTGTAATGTTAAAAAAATTATTACTCCTAAACGAAGAGTAGTAAAAATATGAAACCAACTGCCAACTATAAGGTAGGATAGTAGATTATCCTAGAAAAATTATGAACTTTATATAAAAATTTTATCTTGGAGGTTTCGGTCAATTTATTGAAAATTGAGGTAATTTCTAAAACTTTGGCCCAATTCCGGGGGACCTAAACATTTTTTGATCGAGCTGAAATTTTTCATGGTGAATATGTGACCCCTAAGGCAACTTTTTTTCAGTATGCCTTTTTGAATTTCGAAAAAAAGTTTTTCGTGATACGCCCTTTTGGGTAGCCACTTACAGCCGTATTCACCGGTAACTTGACCGGCGGTTAAACGGCAGTCAAGCTTCTGATTGGCCGTTGAAGAAGGAAAACTAGTTTTACACCAATAGAGGTTTGACTCCCGGTTAACCGCTGGTCAAGTTACCGGTGAATACGGCCGTTAATCTTGCTTCTCAAATGGCAACTATTGTGACCACGCTTACAGCACTTGATGTTCAAAGCTCTCTCTAGAGAAATCGCATCTACAGGTGATGTCACACAAGGCGAGGGCGGTTTTCACCCCGTCGCGTTTTCGTAAACATGTTTTCGTCTGCTCAGAGGATGGAGCGATAATAAAAAGGACAAAAAAAAAGAAGAGTGCGTGAGTTTGAATGCGGAGCAGGAGCAAATTATAGTAAAAACAATAATGAATGATGAAAAATAAAAAAAGGGTGGAAGAGAAAAAGAAAGTGGTCACATTTTGTGGGGCTGCGGAAATCGGAGAGTTTTCTAGTGATTAAAATCATATTTTGAAGCGTTAATTATCTCGGAAGCCTTTTTATCGCTGGTTGAAAACAAAGCGATTGGTCCTCAGGTCGAGAGGGTTTCGTATTGCTTGATGTTTGTTTTTTGAGAGAAGAGGCTGTTCGCGATAAACAAGGTTTCATTTAAGTTTGCTTGTTTTTTGTCGGTTTGAAATATTTCGCTTATTATTGTTAGAATCTTTTATTAGAAATTTGTGGCGATTCACTTTAACATTTATATGAAGTTGAAGTAAGTGAAGTTGGTGTATTATCTTTTGTAGAGAGTGTTATGTGTTCCATAAACTTACATCACATCGTTTTTTTACGTTTTTGTTAATGCTTTTTTATTTTACTCTCCAAAGAATTCGGTAAATCCTAATACAGAGATAAATAGTTCCTATCTGAGTACTGATGAATTCTTTTTCTACAGATTTTTAAGTTTTTCCTCTGCTGCACCCATCTTCGAGAGTTTCTTTTCCTTTTATATATCGAAGTTTTGAATTATTGTTAAATGGTGACGACTTTTCTTCTGCTTATACGACTTTGGTTCATTTTAGCTAAAAGCTTTAGCTAAACCAAATGTTCATCCCACATTTTCTCACTTATGTTTCTCTAATCTTACTACTACAAGAAATGCAATTTCATGTTTTTAAATAAAAGTATAGTTGATTTTATTTTGTAATGGGGAACTTTATGTAAGGTTTTTTCCACACCTTCAAAATTTAAATTATAGAATACATTTACACTTTTTTCAAGTACCTAGAAAAAGTCATTCAAAGGAAGTATTTCTATTATAACAATTCCTTTAGTAGTATCTTTTTCTACGATTATACTAATAGTAATAATATTTAAGGTGACATGAATGACGAAATTAGCTAAAGATAAAACTTTACACAGTAAAAAATGGAAACATTTATACTAAATGTTTTAATGTGTGTCTGATGTTGTGATTCTTTTTATATACCCATAGCTATAGTAGTAAAGGTTTTAAAACATAAAAATACTAGATGTCTTAAAAATAAAATAAAAAGTTTGAAATATTTTGAAAGGAAAATTAATGTTATACGATATTCTTAGATGACGCCAGATACTAAAAAAACTCTACACTAGTAATTGAATAATTAAAAATAATTTACAAAAATATACTAACTAATTTGTTGAATTGTAGCTACTATCATTTTTATACAACTCATTTTTTTAGACAATTTCATCTTTTCAAAAATATATTTCATCTGCTAAGTCAAAAACGAGATGGCATGGAATCTACAAAACAAATTTCGTTCCTTAAAAATTAAGAACTTTTTGTGGGAACCATTTTGAAAACAAAGAAAATGTCTGCTAAATATATTTAAATACTTATATCTTTTCTCGCTAGGAATAAAAAACTAACTTAAAGGAATAAATATTTTAAACTGAAATGGTGTTCAGTTCCAACTCTTTTAATATCTGCCTGCATTGTAAGGGAAAAAATTTAATTCTTATAAAGGCTTCTTTTTTATTCGAGACAAAAGTTTGAAGAGATATTTCTATTACATCAAAGCTTACAATTTGTAGTACGTATTAATTTATTTCAAAACTAAGTATTATTTTTTAAAAAAGATTTTAAATGAAGCTATATTTCTTTATGTTCATTCTTAGCTAAAAGAGAACTAATTTTGAGACTCTCAGAGCTATTTAGGTAAACATAATTAAGGGTTTTGAAGCTCATTTATAGTCTTGTGTGTTTGTTCTCATTTACGGTTCTTCATAAACTCCTGTGAAAAATTATTATACAGCGAAAGAGTAAAATTACAACATGGGCGAGAGAAAAATCCTTGTCACTTTCTATAATATATCTCTTTTAAACCAATATTTAGAAAATTGAAATTCCTTGCATCACTTTTGAAAACGGTGGTAAAAGGTTTCATATACTCAACATATAATAGTTGTTGACATATATAGTTGTTGAGTATCTATATATATAAAATCCAAATACCACTGATTCATTCATTCATTCATAACACTCATCACGAAATCTCCAAAACTGCCGGACCGATAGGCTTGAAATTTGACAGAGACCTTCCTCTCAGCCATTAGACGCGCACTAAGAAACGATTTTAAAATCGAACGACTCCTTCCCTGCTTTTCGGCGCTTTTTCGACTCCGTTTTACCCATTGAAATAACATTGTGCATTGTTGAAATACATAAATTGCAGTGTTTACTTCTCTATTTTGAGGCGTCGTCTTGCCTCACTTGAATAAATATTACTTCAAAACATTTTATAATTTACAATTAAATTTAAGAAAAACAGTGTGAATATCTGTATTTAAATATTATAACAGCTATCACAAAACCGAAGTAAATTAAAATAATTAATTTACTTTCTTTAATATTTTAATTTCTCAAAAATAAATAGATTTATGGAAAAGCAAGAATTTAAAAGTTTCCAAGGAAACAGAGCTAAAATTTCATTGTTTCATAGGGCATGGTTTACTAGACTATATAATCACTAGATTTTTATTATAACTAGCACTAGCAATCTATTTTTACTTTTTCAGAGAATCTTTTACAGAAGTTGGTTTTATTAATAAGCAGACAGGCTCACTTGATAACTTTTTATCTAGGGATTTTTGAAATTTATTTATTTTAAAATATAATTTTTGCAGAAACTTAAAAGGATAGCGGGAATACTTTATAAAAATTCTGTTCAAGATTTAAAACACTGGATTTCAAATGACAGAGATGATTTCAAGTGGATTGTTTCTATCACATATGAAGGATAAATGTGTTTAATAGACAAAAAATCGGGATGGAATGAGATATCACAGCTGGAACTGGGATGAGAAAAAGGCACCGGGAATACTGGGATGAAAATTATCGGGAACACCGGGTTATGAAAATTATCGGGAAAACCGGGACATTAAAATTATCGGGAACACCGGACATTAAAATTATCGGGAACACCGGGTTATGAAAAAGTACCGGGACACAGTTGGAACTAAGATGAGAAAAAGGCACCGAGAATACTGGGATGAAAATTATTAGGAACACCGGGATATGAAAATTATCGGGAAAAGCGGGATCTGATAGGTACCAGGAACACTGGGATATGAAAGTTACCGAGAACATGAGTATATGAAAAAAGCACCGGGGACACCGGGATGATTGGTGATAAGAAAAATCGGACATATAACTTGGGAGAACTTAAAAAAAGGAATCTATACACTCCACCCGTGCAAGGCCGGGCAAATCAGCTAGTATATTATATACTCAACAACTTAAGATGTAAAGTGTACAAACATCTAATATAATAAAATCAAGTGTGGGTATATGTGTTTGTCTTTTATACAAATCCACAGTTTACTTCCGATCTGCACCAAACTTGGTATACCTACGTAAAAAAACTCGGGAAAAAACATAGGCTATGTTTCGAAAACTTTTATTGACCCCTTGACCCTTTTTTTGTTCTTTTTATGGTCATTTTGCTGAAATAGCTTTATTTCTCCTCCAAAAGAGATCTGTTCAACCCATTGTTACAAAGAAAATTTAATGCTAAACAACAATTTTTTAATAGAAACACTAGGTACAAATCTATTTAAAAATTATATTAATATCTTAAAAATCTATTTCAATGAAATTTAAAAGTTATGTATAGTTAAACATATTTTTATTTGACAGATTATCTAATTTTTATATTTTAAAAGCTTTATGGAATATCATTGTTGTTAAAATAGTGTCCATGGAAACGAGGATGTAAAATCAAAAAGTGATAATATTTTAACTTTTCAGAAAGTTGGTTATCAAACCAAAAACCATTAAAACTCCCTTTCAACTAGAATATATTGATTTTTTTCTTAAATTTCAAAATGGAATAAGCTTTAGTTATTGAATTATTTTACCGAAAACTTTAATTCCTGAAGATATGATTAATCAAGGGATCTAAGCAATTTTAAATACTTTTTAGATTAATTTTTCCAATGTAAATGTGGAAATCATTCAAAAATTATATTGCTTGAGAACTGAAGGAATTTTAATCCATCTGGGAACACTGGGATAAGAAAAATTACTAAGAACACTAGGATAGGAAAAGTTACCGGGAAGACTGGAGTATGAAAAAGACGCCTAGGATACCGGAATGATTGGTAAATGCTGATTATCTAAAATTAGTGTATTTGGGAAAACTAAAAAATGAGGCGTTTGCTATCAAAACCAGCTTATTCCATTTTTGGAAATTTTACAGGAGAGACAAAAAAACTTCTTACGTCCACAGTTCTAAAGCTAAATATGTTTTTTAAATTTTTAACTGTAGGTAGAATTCGATTAGTTTTTCATTTTCCTTTCAGTTGCATTACCTTGGGCGTAATTACGCTAATTAGGTTAGAATGAGCTGACTTTGATGCAAAAACACGATTTTTCATACTTTTTTCAGTTTTTTTGTTCAATTAAGTGGTGAAGTAGTTTTTTCCAGTTTATTGGGTTGGAATGAGCTGGGTTTGAGCTATATCCCTTCGCCAGGTTATGAAGGATCCTCTAAACTTTCAAAATATGCAAAAAAGTGGATTTCAGAAAAATATGGAATGAGCTGGTTTTGATAGCAAACTCCTCAAATAATAAATTTATACTCTTCACCCGTGCAAGGCCGGGCATATCAGCTAGTCTAATATAATAAAATTGAATGTGTATGTGTATGTTTGTCTTCTATACAAATCCACAGTTTACTTCCGATCTACACCAAACTTGGTATACCTACGTAAAAGAATCCCAGAAAAAACATAGGCTATGTTTAGAAAACTTAAATTGATCCCTTGACCCCTTTTTTGTTCTTTTTATGGTCATTTTGCTGAAATAGCTTTATTTCTCCTCCGGAAGAGATCTGTTCACCCCTTACAAAAAAACATAATGCAAAATAACAAGTTTTCAAAAGAAAAGCTATATCTAAAGTTGTTAAAAATTATATTAATGATCTAAAAATATATTTCAACAAAATTTTAAATTTTAAAACTGGTAAGTATAGTGCAGAATACTTTTATTTGATAGTTTAATTTTTAAATAAAAAGTTTAATGGAATAGCATTGTTGTTAAAATAGTCTCCATGGAAACGAGGATGAAAAATCAAATGAAGATCATATTGTTGCTTTTAATGAAGTTGGTTAACAGACAAAAAACTAGAGTAATATTCAAAACCTTTCAAGTGGAAATATTGTATTTTTTCTTAAATTTCAGGAATGTTTAAATTTTATTAAATTTTATACCAAAGATATATTAAAATCATGAAAATACGATTAATTAAGGGCTCTAATTGAGAATTTTAAGTGATTTTTGGAAGAATACTTTTCTAATATTTTGTTGTTTTTTATGGGAATCATGTGGTAAATGCAGAAATCGTTCAGAATTTAAAATGCTTGATTCGACACCTTTCACTCATTAAAATATAGGCGCGGATCCAACACGGCTCCAAGAGGGGGGGCACTTTTCCACACAAAATCCCCGTTGGTACCATTGGGTATGGGGGTCCTCCCCCAGAAATTTTTTTTAATTTGACGTGTAAAAGTAGGGTTTAAACATATTTTTAGAAACGTTTTGAGTCTAAGGGGGCACTTTTCAACACTATTACCTTTACTTTTTCACCCAAAATGTCAAAATATTGTGGATTTCCTAAAAATTATATCTGAGGATCCCCTGGTGGTACTAATGGGAGGTATGGGGGTCCTCCCCCAGAAAAAAGAATTGGAAAGTAGACGGGTAAAAGTAGGATTTTACTCATTTTGACAACCTTTTTTGGTTCCAAAGGGGGGTGCTGACCAGAGTGCTACCCCTTGGATCCACGCCTGGAAGGTAGGAAATGAATTTAAAATTTTAAGGAAAAAATCTCCATCTCCACCCGTGCAAGGCCGGGCATACCAGCTAGTGTAAAATAAAAAAATCTTGAAGTAAAAGCTTTTTAGAAGGTGAAATAATCAAGGTGATAAATCCTTTTTTGAAGCTTTCCAAAATTAAGCGGATGTTTTTAAAAGAAAAATGTAAAAACAGCCCTCAAAAGATTTCCGGAATAATTTTAAAAGAATCCGAAAGTATTATCGTTTGCATAAGAATTATCCTATGTCCGAAGAACACACTGGAACCATTGCTGCTCACATTGTCTTTCGATCCTAAAAGCCAAAAGACACGACAAAAACACGCACGTGTAAAGGTCAAAATAATCAAGGTTTGTTTACTGTGAGAATAGAAAGAAAGAGAGTTCCCTTAATTAAGCGAAGGAGTATGTTCAACAATATGAGAACTACTCTGGAGAAGTCTTGAGTTTTTCAAGGAGTTGACTTGGTCGTTTCGTAATTTATTAGGGAATTAATTTAAGAAGTTCTTAACTTCTATTTTATCTTCTTCTTCGGTCCTTAATAAATTAAAAAATCCTAAAATATATTTTTTAAAGTATCGCACAATTTCGTTACAAAAGTTTCTGTCAATGAATGAATTTGAAAATTTATGAATAACTAAGAATCTAAAAAAAATATTTTTCAAAAGAACTACTGATCATAAAGTCAGTTAAAAAAACACACACAAATTCCTAAATAATACTTCGTTATCCCTTTTCTTAGGTTTTAGTCCAGTAACTTGGTAGTTTTTTCAGGAAAAAAATACAGTAGTTGTTTTTTCAACGGTTTTATATGTTTTCAAGGGTGCTGAATCCGAATCTGAACTTTGCATACAAAATTTCCTAGTGCGTTTTAAGAAAATTCGAAAAAACCCTGAAATTTCACCTAATTTTTTGATTTCTTGTTTGTAGAACGGAAAGTATGGGTCTCTCATGAAAATGTTAAAAACAAAAAAATAAAGAAGATAAAACAAGCTACAAAATTGTCAATTATAACTTTTTTGTCAGACTAATAGTTTGGCAGCTAGAGCTTGCTGAAAGTAGGGCATATTTCGCAATCTTAAAAATGACCCATATCTTCCTTAAAAAGTCAGATTTTGATTTAGATAACTGAGATAAACTGTTTTAATAATGTCTTACATGATATAATCCTATACTACTTTTTCTCCCAATAATTATTAATAAAATGAATGTTCTTTAGGAATTTCCTCCCCCAAAACGCAGGTTTTTTAGGCAATAAAAAATTCAGTTTCAAATTCTATTAAAATTAATTTGAAACACTAGTTCAGTTCAAAGTTTCACTAGTATTCACAACAGGCAAAAAAAATACTTTTTTTTAGATGCAAGTTTGATTTTCTGGATTTTTCGCCGCCAGAGCGAAATATGCCCTATTTTCAGCAAGCTCTAGCTGACAAACTATTAGTCTGACAAAAAAGTTGTAATTGACAATTTTGTAGCTTGTTTTATCTTCTTTATTTTTTGTGTTTAACATTTTCATGAGAGACCCATACTTTCCGTTCTACAAACAGAAATCAAAAAATGAGGTGAAATTTCAGGGTTTTTTCGAATTTTCTTAAAACGCACCAGGAAATTCTGTATGCAAAGTTCATATTTGGATTCAGCACCCTCGAAAACATATAAAACCGTTGAAAAAACAACTACTGTATTTTTTTCCTGAAATACCCCTTTTTTGACACCAAGTTACTGAACTATTTGCTAGAAATTAATCTTGGAATCGTGAGTAGATAGACTTGTCAAATCAAACAAAAAACTAGAGTGTACTAGTACTAGATTGTTACTAGATTTTGAAGAGAGACTACTAGAGTGGTACTAGATTTTGAATATTAACATATGCAGACTATAGAATCGAAGAAAACCTTTTAAAGATAAAAATTTACTTATATTTTTAATTCTATGTAATAGTCGTTACAAATAGAGGCTTTTAGGTGCATATTCGCTCTAATCAAGAGACGTTCCATATTCATTTTATAAAAATTATGTGAAGTATTAATTCATTTTAGTCCCTTAAATCACTTTAGTCCATTTTATAACAATGCACACTTTTAATCTTACATATGAAACGTTGTGCTTTGTTTTTGGTTAATAAGGCAGTTCTTGGTAAGAAAATCAATCCATAAATTTGCAATACTATTTGAACAAAGCGTGTGTGGATCAAGAGATACTCGATTACACACATCAACAACCTCGCTTTTAACGCTTTCATCAGCTGGGGACTTGCAAACAAGCATTTTAACGTCATTCGCATAGCAGGTGAGTAATGATCGATGAACTATGACATTTTAAAACACGTAATCAAACACTTTCGCTTAGCCTGGTCTGTTCACACCTATGACTGTTTCACCAACTGTACTGTCCCCGATTCCTAAAGGTACAGTACAGTCTTAATACAAGAATTACGACAAAAAAGTAGCGTTTGTAAAGAAAAAAGAAAAACTTATTTCTTTGTTGTATTTCGTTGTTACTTAGAAATGTACTTTATCAAGGAATACTGTGATGTCATTACTGTAATGTAGTGTTTTGAAAATCGTTATTGGATGTATAAATCATTTTGCTAGAAATGATAGAGGAGAAGAGGGTATTATGGAATTGTCGGGTAATATGGAACACCTGAGTTTCTGCTCCCCCTCGTGCCGCTATCACGTGGCAATGCCACGAAAGTCTTAAGAAATCCCTCATGATGCAGTGCGCAAGGAGTTTAGCTTCTTGTTGTTGCAGCAAAGCAAAGTGTGTTTTAGGATTGTCGAAAGTTTTTGACAGTAAATGTTCAAACCTTTTAACCTACCAGTAACTATGAGACTTTGATTTTGTTGTTAAGCATAATGTACACTAAAAGATCAGTAGTTTATTATACTGCAGTTGTTTTTTAGCTATCCATGTTTTATCGGTCAGTAAAAGGGTTCATAGTACAAGCTAGTGTGTCGAGTATTATGGAACACTAGGTCCATTCTGATGTGTCATATGAAATTTACTTCCTGCCATCAACTAAAGGACAGGAAAACAAAGATGTTGAAGCATCTTAAACTAAGATGTTTTGAAATGAAAAATTTTCCGAAGATCAACGAGGAGAAATTTGGATCCAATGTATTAGCTGTTTTCTATGGGCTCATCTTGACTGTACTAGAGCAGAAAAAGACGATTATGTTTGTGACTATTGCAAATAAACTCATGAACAAAACTATTTGAACGTAAATTGTTAAATATATTTTTATAGTTAAGATTAACTATGTTCTCTAAGGTTTAATTAGTTTTCAATAGCTGTAAATCCAACTGTTCCATATTACACTCCATTCGTGTTTTTTTCTTAAAGTACATTTTTTGATTAGAAAAAATAAATGCTGATTTATTTGACCATTGGCCCTTCATTGTTATTAGTTATAGTATGTACTTAAAATGATTTGGTGGATTTTTATTAAAAACCAATAGAGTTATTCTTAAATATATAAAGGGTGTTCCATACTCATCTCCTCTAATTGGTAAGTTTAAATATAAAAAGTTGTACACCAAAAGAAAACAGATCTTCCTAAGAGCATCCAGAGTGTGAGGGGTTCCTTATTTGAAAATTTATAGTACGTATATAAAAGAAGGGGATAGATTACCCTCGCAAAGGATACGCATATAAACGGAGTATGGGGGAGTCGGAAAAAACCGGGTTAGTGGACAAAACAACAAAACAGGGATTTGGGATTTATTCATTAATTTGGAATGATATCTAGCGGACACTGCTAGAACTACTTTCAGCTATGAACCCTGACAACGTTCAGTAAACAGAAGTTAAATAAACCAACCTTATTTGCAGAGGGAATCAATTTTAAGTTTCATGAGAAAAGCTTGTCATTTTTGGCGTCTGCAATAATAAGCCACCAATCTTGAATACCAAAGGATTTATTCTCGGTAGGTACACAGTGTATGATACCTGATTATTTATTTGTTATTTTAAAATGTTTATATTGGTGCCTAAGTGTTGTATTATTAACTCTATAGATTAAAATTTCTTCAAAAAGTCATTGTCGGACAAAACCGGGATGTGGATAGTCGGATGAAGATTGAATCTTTTGCTTTTATGAACATTTTAAATCTAAGAAGATTTGGATACGCAGTGCTTTCACAGCAAAGGGTTTGCCCATGAAATGATGAACAAGATCAAAATTAGTTCCTAAAAAGTTTTACCTTAGAGCGTAAATTAAATTGTTGTTTGATGAAAATTTTATATAAAGTCAAATTCTAGAAGTTTATTTTGTTATATACCATGCAAGTTTTCCTATAATAAACATTATTTTTTCAAAGTTACTATGTTTTTTTGATTGTTCTCTCAGTTTGGGTCTCAGTTTTGTCTGACTTTCCCCTACGCATGTAAAGAGGAGTTATAAGGTATGCATATAACAGGAGTGCTTCCCCTCATTAATCACCACAATCTATCGATAAGTTACGTTTGAAGTTACCAATCGTTTAACATTAATAAAAATAACCATATTGCCAGTTAAAGTGATAAAAAAATTAATTAGTTATAAACTCTTCATCCTGTTAATAGTATGTGGCTTGGTTATTCTGGTTCTAATAGCTTTCGCTTATTGTATGAACTCGCAGCAGACATTAAATAAATCCAGAACTAATAATCTCATTAATTATATTTTGTACAAAAATGTTCCTCAAACGTTTATCTACAAATTTTCCAAATTTCAAAACTTTTCAAATGATAGTTTTTACAATTGTTATTTTATGATACATTTATGTTTACCTAAAATTACCCATTCAATGCAAAACTTTTACTTTTTTTACAAATATCAAAATCCCGCATTGTGATTTTGTGTATCAGTAAAGTACGAAAAAAGAATGCTTTTATACTTTTAAGATACATTCGTCATCACTTCCAAATTACATAAGGAAGGAGTTGTATCTTTGATCAATTGTTGAATTTTTTACGCTTTCATTTTTGCACTTTTTAAACGGTTATGGTTGTAAAACAACTATCCACATGTTTTTCATAAAATTCAGCTTCCTCATGGGTCGAATATATTTTCAAATGTGTTAAAAATAATTTGATTCGGAAAATGTGAAATAGTAGTAGTGGATAAAGTACAACGTGGTGTTCGTGGCACCATTGGCCAGAAGATGTCCACTTATCACACTTCGCAGTAAATGACGGAAAGGTTGTTAGTTTATGTAATGAAATTGTTTTTAAAAATAAATTACATGCAATTATAATGCACATAATGTGTTATTCTTACCAGAATTAGTAAAAAATGCTCTTAAATTAAAAAATAATAATTAAGTCAATTTCAAACATTGCAAATATGACGGAAAAGATTACTAATATATCAATCAAATTATTCAATTATATCAGTTACAAAAAAGAAGAGCTTAATGAACCAATAAATAATAAATTACTTTACTATATTGATATTGATTAATACTATATCAATATTTATATGTTGATATAATGTTATACTACATCAATATAATACAAGAAATACGTTTTAAGTTAAGAAGTTAAACAAAACGTGTTATTAATAATATTGGTTAGGTACGTACCTTACAACATCATCCTCTTTGGTCACAAAATCAAGCCCTGAGAATTCAGATTTTAAAAACGTTGTTCGTAAGTAGCTAGTTTTATATTTTTCTTAAATCTTGCTTTACATTTTAGCAGATTCTGTTCTGAAACTATAAAGATAAAATTTGATTTATGAGCTAAAATGCTCATATGAAATATTACTTTTCACGTATGAGAACAAATTAAATAATTAACAAATTAACTCTTTTAATTTAAATACAGTAAAGAGCACCTCTAGTATCAAAAATGTGAAATAGTGCCACCAACTTTTAAAATTTACCACGGTACTTTTACAAGCAATGGTAAACGTCATTATTATATAACTATTTGTAGTCGCTTTTTAAAAATACAAATTTCCTCATTTAAATTTAAAGATTTAAGAATTTGAATTTGATTGGAGAAAAAATATTTTTTCCAAAGATAAATAAAAGAAATATGCTTATTTTAAACTATTGCATAAGCAGAGATTTGGTTCAGCCCATAAGAGATACAGTTTATTTTTTGCGGATAGTACCCATAATGTTATTTTTACGAGTTTTATGATATTTGACTTTAATTTATTTAATATAAAAGTTTTATCACATATCCTTTATTACTTTTGAAAAATACTTAAAACTACACCAATACACATCTAATAATAACGAAAACTTATAACAAAGTTAATTATCTTCTCTCCCTTCTCTCCATTCTAAAAAAAGTTTTTGGTGAATGGTTTCCAGAGAAAAAATTTTTAATTACTGATCCGTATAACACATTTTTGGTATCAAATTGTCCGGATTCTTTCCGGATTTTCGAGTAAGCTATTGGATTTTTCAAAAAAAATTCGTAATTTAAAAATAATTCAATTTAATTAAATTTAGGGTAAGGTTGCAGTTACATAGCAAGCAACTGTCAAACAACTTATTATCCATCAAATCTTAACGACCAATTGACACCATATATGATGAAATTAATTCATTTCATGTTTTAAAAATGTACTTTAAATACTTTCCAAAATAAATATCTTTCAAATATTGATGTTTTATAGAAGCTTACAAATATACTATTTAATTTAAGAATTTTACATATTTTTTGCAGAAGTTCTTAGTTGGAAAGGTTGGATATATATATTGTTTGTAAACATTGAGTGTCATGTAGGTTTTGTCTCTTATTATTTTTAATGGCATAAAAGGTATTGTTTAACAAGTCTGGGTTAAAACAAAAATATGAATGGTAAAACATTAGATATATTGACGAGTTACTAGGTAAAAAATTAAATTTATATTATTAGTATTTTAATTAAGAAAGGTAATTTAAATTATTAATTGTTGTACGTTATTTTTTCGGAATATTGATTAACATTAGTTATAAGTAGACTTGCTGACTACTTGAAAAGCATTTTGATAATTTATAGATAAGTCAGAACTTTAAAGAGAGTGTTATTTATGGATTGTGATATTGTGATCTAAATTTCTGTGACATGTTTTCGAAAAGTTGTTTGAAATTTCTTCTGCTTAGGTTTTAGCAGTTTAGTTCAAAGTCTATAATTTTTCTATTACATTTAATTGTTTAGTTCCATTGTATCAGTCTGATTGAATTTGCGCTGCCAATTAATTAAAATCAAGACGAGATACTTTACTTTTGAGAAACTAAGAATTATGGTATATCAAAATTATTTGATCTTTAAACACGGGTAACTAACCGTAAGTCACTTTGAGAAGTTGTCATGAGATAGTCTGATTTAAAATTCAAAATCGCCCATGCAAAAGATGAGGAAGTAAGTTCTTCAATTAGGAACATTGTTCTTACGAATGTTTTAGAAAATGCAGTGGTTTTGTGAGGATTGCGAAGCGATCCGAAAGGTTCTGCGTAAGCAGTCAACGGGTATTGGTGAGAAATAGCGAGCAGGGGGCGGTAGCTCCCTATTATAATAAAATATTAAAGGTTAACAAAAAACAAAAAAGGTACAGTAGAGTAAAAAGTAGTACTTTACATCTTAATATTAACTTTCAAACAACTTTTGTAATTTGATTAAATCTATATTAATGTCAATTAAGAGGTCGCGGCAATGGTATTATGAAAAAAATTAAACAACTGTAATAATGTAGTTTTTATAAACTTATAGTAAAAGTTTTAAAACTTATAAATTTCATAGGTTTAGTTACTTTTCGATCAGCAGCAATATTTTTTTCCGATATATACATGATTTTTTTGCATTTAAAAATGTTTTTAATTTTTACAATCCTGACTGCCCAAATTTTCTATACGGTATAATGGAAATCATAGGGGAGACACTATAATAGATTTGGAAAGGGTGAAATATTTCTTGTTTATTTAGCTGTTTCTTTAGAATTCCAACAAAATTTTGTTTTTAAATTTTTAATAGTTACAGTTTAATTTTGAAAATTGTAAATCTCAATTTCAGTAGCTAAATATTAATACACTGATAGTAGTTGCCAATGAGAAGAAATTATTTGAAAATCTTATGACTTAAACATTTGTATATCTCATATAATAAGTAAATCAAAGGCAATTTTCTAACATTTGTTCACTGAAATTAATTTATTGATTAAATAAAATACTTTATTACTCACTTTAAAAGATGCTTCAAAACTGCAATAATAAGTTTTAATTTTAACAATGGTTCTAAAACCACGACTATCGTTGGAAGGGAATATTTTGTTTTACTTTAGGTTTGTTTTATTTTTTTTAAGGGAGTTTTACTTTAAGTCATTTGAGGTCAAGCACAAGACCCCTTTCCTTTATTTCATTTTATTTTCCTTAACATGAATAAATTCACAATCGAATTTTCTGTTTACAATACATTTAGGAACAGAAAAATCAAAATCATATACAATACAAAAATAACTTCTATCAAAACTAAAGAGCGTGTTGGATTGAAGAGATTGTTTTTGATGAGAAACATCTCAGAAAGCAAACTGGATTTTCGAAAAAGTGAAAACGTAATGAAAAGCGTAACATCTTAAAAAATAAAAAGTGAAAAGTACATATTTCTCCTATTTAAAAATATAATACTCTATTTGTGTAAAAACTTATCTTTTTATTTGATCCATGGAGAGTGCTGAAATAATGAACTTATAGAGTGTTATATGTACTATTTCAAAAGCAGAAAGAAATTATTTATTACCTTGAAACGGAGAGCAATATCATATTCATTTTACGAAGTTTTATATTTCTACTGCTATCCTGCAATTTGAGGTACTAAGGAAAAGCATTTGTTATAAGTACTGTTGTTACTTTTGCTGCATTAGAGGATTTATTCGGAAAAAGCAGTATTTACAGATTTATCATTGCTTTAAAATGCAATGATATTTCGGAGGCAAACCATACTCATTATAAAGGAATCAAAAATAGCAAATAGTAATTCATTTGAACCCAAAATAAAAAAAAATTGATAATATTTTAAAAACTGCGTTAACGTTGTACATTCTTTTAAAGTTTAACCAGGGATAACTTATTTTTTGAAAACAAGTCAGCAAAATATTGTTGGTTAAATTGCATTTTCTTCATTATTTTGCTATTAAAATGGCCATACAATTACCTGTATTTATTTAATAAAAATTTATTTTTTGAACATTTCTTATACCTTTCTTTCTTTACTTTTTGTGTTGGATAAAATAAGTATCTGTTTCATAACATAACTTTTCGATACTTTCTACATTTTACTCTGATTCTGAAGGGAAAAAAACTCGAAAATGTTGAGTAGTGAAAAGATATTCTTTAATTAATTCAGATTGTTATTATTATTTATTATTCAGAATACTGCGAGTACGCTGATTGAATATTATTTTTACAGTAGAAAAGAAAATATATTTTTTATTAATAGGATATGGATACGATCAGATTTTTTGACATTTAATAATTAGTATCTACTACTAAGGCTACATCTGGCTATATTTTTAACAAAAATAAAATAGAATTTAGAATTAAGACCCCCTAAATAAAAGCAAAATGTGGAGATTATTTTCTATTTAATGCTTGTGCTGCTATCTACAATACCTTTTAAGAAACTTTAGTAAAGTACTGTAGAATAATCACCTTCACATAGTGGTTTCATATAAAAATTGCCGAAGAAAATGTATAATGATACTTTTGTTTGTTACGAAAAACATACAAAATTTTCACTTATGATAGAAACTTCTCGGAAAAACAAATTATAGCCAGCTGCTATGATTCCATTCCAAATCAGTTCTACGTAGTGACATATTCTGTTTCTCGTGAAATTATTCTTATGTATGATTTTATTAGAACGCTTAGAATAATGTTTATTAAATGCAAGCATTTTGTTTAGTGTTTTCCTTCTAATTCTAATATTAAATCATTAAACAAGAAAATAAGATAATATTTTCCGCCTCTTTTGAAAGAAGTGATTCAAACAATGATTTTTCAAAACCACATTTGCATTCAAAATTGGTTATTTTTAATATCTATCCACAAACATCTGAAAGTAAAAAAAAGGGGCGCAAGTTCAGAGTTGCACCTGCTTGGCGATTTTTGGCTGTTTAACGGCACATTTAGAAGCCAAATGACTCTTTTAACATGAGTTAGGGTTACCATATTAGTCATCTTTAACGCTAAAAACTTGGCGCAGGTGCAACTCTGAACTTGCGCCAAAAAAGGAATATTGATAAATTAACCGCTTAACCTAACGCTAACGTAAGTGTTCATTTCTTTGCTAAGAAAGCACAACTTTATTTAAAAAAATATTGTTTTAGTATTTTAAAAATATCCATCACATCTTCATAATGATTTAGGAAAAATCACCTTCGTACCTAAAAAAATTACTTCTACAAGACGAAATCGTAAACAACTAAACTCCGACTCCAATTTTGTTTCTTTTCTTCCGAAACGTTTTTTGTAGTATTATTATCTTTTAGGTTTCGCGTTCGTGGAAGAGCGACATCTGGGTATTACGTGAAAAATTTTTCTAATTAGATGTTGTATTTGTTGACATTTAAGATGCTGTTTACATTGAGCTCGAATGGCAGCAGAGTGGGGGATCCATAGGATCTATCATTACATTTGCAAGAACATTCATTGTCTCCCATTTATTCCGAAAACTCGAGCAAAACTTTATTTATACAGTCTCGATACCTCTCGGGTAAGTTCACTTTTCACTACTTTGAAATACGGGTATTTGAATTGACATGAGAAGATCGACAGTGATTTATTATTATATTTTCAAACGTATCTCTCTTTAGTTTCAGATTAATTTTTGACGCAGTTAGTATCAGATATAATGTGTGTTTTGACCTATATTTTTTATAATTTAAAGTGAAGTAGATACATTCAACTTAAAATTTTAGTTTCAAATAAAATCTTGAAATATTTTATGTATTCCCTTGGAGATATTTTCTTTAATTTTCATGTTTTTATATCAGCCAATTATAATTTATTTATTATCTTGGGTTTTCTGAGTCCTACGGTACGGATTTGGCGCCATGTTTTTTTTGGCGCCAAATCGCCAAAATGGACCTGAAACGGCTATTTCTTTTTGTAAACTTTTACATCCGCATATAAAAACGAAGAAGAAAGTGGTAAATCAGAAAAAGACAAAGCAGAAAAAACCAGCACTTTAACGCAAAATAGAACGTGATTTCGGGGGGCTTCAAGACAAAACGGAAAAAACCAGCACTTTAACGCAAAATCGAACGTGATTTCGGGGGGCTTCGCCCCCCCTTAAACTAACTATAACATTCACCGATTTGGAATAAATCAGAAACAACACGAAACAGAAAAACACGCAAAATAGAGAAACAAAAACTAGCACTTTTACGCAAAATAGACCGTGATTTCGGGGGCTTCGCCCCCCCTTAAACTAACTATAACATTCACCGATTTGGAATAAATCAGAAACAACACGAAACACAAAAACACGCAAAATAGAGAAACAAAAACTAGCACTTTTACGCAAAATAGACCGTGATTTCGGGGGCTTCGCCCCCCCTGAAACTACATATAACATTCACCGATTTGGAATAAATCAGAAAGAGCACGCAAAACAGAGAAATAAAAACTAGCACTTTTACGCAAAATAGACCGTGATTTCGGGGGCTTCGCCCCCCCTTAAACTAACTATAACATTCACCGATTTGGAATAAATCAGAAACAACACGAACCACAAATAACACGCAAAAGAGGAATAAAAAGTCCACATACCCATTTCGTTGAGCTTGTCGAAAACACAAAATCCGATTGAAATAAATTTTATCCATATTCATTCAGATAACTTACCTTGGCTCGATTGCAGAATGCTCTTAAATTTCCTTCCAGATCTCCTAAAATCGCTTCCAAATTTCGTAAAATCGCTCGCTATTCAAGATGGCACCAGCCCACTCCAACGCGAACAAAGAAATGACGGAAGACGCTCAAAAACCCAGACGCTTTTTTTCTTCCTCCCCTCCCATGGAACCCCAAACCCCTTCCCCGGTCACTGAACTTTTAATTACCCTTCCGGACATACCATAGGTCGCCCCCGCCCCGAGGGGTGACGAGATACCTCCCCCAACCATCAACCCGATCTCCGTCGCAGGCCGCACCCTACGAAAGTCGAAAAATCCCGGGGTTGCCCTAAACCGCGACGGGACACTCTCCCGACACCTCCCGATGCCATATCCATCCGTTCATCCCGAAAATCGCGTTTATCGCCCATCCTGGCGCCCGTACCGTCAGACTCAGTATAGCCATTATCTTAACTAAATTATATAACGCATTCTATTTAATGCTTTGGATTAAGAAACCTAAAAATATGAAATATTTAAATTTTTTAAAAAATATTTAAGTGCTCTTACACCTTTTAATTTTAATAATTTTAATGTTTTCCTCTTAGCTTTGATTAAAAAAATCATTTTATGCTCCTTTTTTAGCTAAATAAATACATGATCCGCCTAAATAATTCTTGTTACAAAATGTACCAAAATATATTGTAATGTGTCTTTAATTATATGATTTTATTTAGTTCATTGGGTTAGTGATACTTTTTAAATTTAACTTCCTTTGGTTGGTTGATACCATTATTTATATTATTAAATATTTTTTTCATAAACTATTGATGCAATTTAAAAACCTTCAGTATGACAAATAAGGTTTATTCAACTTTTTTATAACAATAACAAGTTCAATATGAAATTTATAATTTTTAAGGCTAGATATTAAATATTAATTGAAGAATTTGTGATCTTAGGAAGGCAAATCTTTATTGATAATATTACTCAAATCTTTGTTAAAAGGTTTTGTTTTATATAACTGCACATACATTAAAATATGTTTTATCCAATAAGGTAGTTTGCTAATTAATGTACAGAATTATGCAAGATATTTTTAGAGAACTTTTTCATTGATGTTAAGGAATCTGGTATTTGGTTCTTTAGGATACCTAGTATTCATGTACTTTTAAATTAATGTAATAATCCACCTTATCCTAAGGTTGTTACGATATAATATAACAATATAACATATTAAGACCAAAATATTTTCTATATTATCTCAGTATGACAATCTGTATAAAAGTTGAAGATAGTTTTAAAAAAGGAGCCTCCTTAAAGAAATTATGTTATGTATTTTTAATTTTACCTATTACTCTTACCAATACTTAACAGCAGGGTTGGCAAAAAACCGGGTTTTTTTTTAAAAACAAAAAAAAACGGGTTTATTTGGTTTTTTTGGTTTAAACCAGGTTTTTTTGGTTTAAACCAAGTTTTTTTAGAATTTTTTTTATCAGAATAAGTTATTTTAGCATTGATGTTTGAAATTGAGTGTAAATGAGACATTTATTTCAGGGGTTGTTTATAATTGATAAATGATTTGTATATTTCAATTAATTAATTAAAATTAAATTAGTTTGTTTTAAAAATAATTTTTGTTTCTAAAATATTCCAATTTGAATATCTAATATTATTGTAGTGAATAAAAATCAGTGTTAATTTATCTTGGATAAATGGTTGAAATAATCAAATTATTTATCTTAATTATATATGGATTAATTTATGAACTTAAGAAATTTCTTTAGAAAGAGAAAATTTTATTTTTTATATGAGAAGTAAAAGGGAAATGTAAGCAACTAATGTTAATTGAAATTGGATAAATGATTGAGATAATTAATCCGATTAAGGAAATTTTATTAATTTAGTAAAAAACCCAACTGGTTTTTATCTGTTTATAAACAAACCAACTGGTTTTTATTTTTTATCATTAAAGAAATCAACGGTTTTTATTAATTTACTAAAAAAACCAACTGGTTTTTATGACTGACAAAAAAGACAAATTGGTTTTATTAATTAATTAAAATCCGTGAAAAACAGATAACTTTTGTGTATGTTTAGTTACTCTTTGAAATAATGCTTCATTTTAACGGAAATTAATAAATGAACTATCTCTTGCAAAATATAAGTTTAACTTAAGCATTTAAGGTTAAGTTTAGAGAGAATTCAATAATTAAAACCATTAAATTAAAAGATTTCCGATTTTTAATCACCTTAAAATGTCAATTTTTTTTTCTGACCTTTTAATTTTGTGCAAAAGATTATACTTAATAACACTCTCTTTAAAAAATCCTGAAAATATTTTATAATTTCTAAAAAAAACCAAAAAAACCAAGTGGTTTTTTGGTAAAAAAACCATGGTAAAAAAACCATGGTTTAAACCGGCCAACCCTGCTTAACAGTGATGAATTCCCATGAATATTAAGTGATTCTAAATCTTAAGCTGAATAGAAATCACTATCTGAATGCCTGATTGGATCATATGACCTTAATTAATGTTAAAGGTTATTTTTTTAAATGTTTTTTACTAGGTGCAAAATAATCCATAAAAATCATGGTGGTGAAATACTTTTTAACTTCAAATATAATATCTATTATAAAAAAACTTAAATATATCTATTATAAAAAAACTTAAATATATCTATTATAAAAAACTTAATGAAAATATTTTAGGTGATCATTATTTTAATGAAAAAAAATCTTTTATATTTTAAAGATATGATTTCTCTTAAGATATGTTAAAAGCACAATATTTAAAAGGATATGTGTCAAATACAAGGAGTTTTTCAAAAGTCTGCTTCATGGTTAATGTCTTTTATTTGAAAAAACCCTTTGGTTTCTCATGGAAGTACAGAGCACTTATAGGTAAATGATCATTCTGAATCCATTTAGACAGTTTACAGTGCTCCTATTGGCGGCAAAATAAGTAAGTTAAATGAACTTTTAAAAAGTAATGGAAAATGCGGAAAAACTCCTGAAACTGTTGTCAATTGAAAAAAAAAGCATCATGAAAATATCGTTAATATTCAAAAAGATACTAGCAAGAGAAAATAAAACTTACAGGTCTCAAAAAAGAAATTTTATTTCACTTTTCTTTTTTTTATTTATCAATTTAACTTTGTCTTTATTTAACTTGAAAAGCAAAACCACTGAAAAACTTAGTAATTTGCGAACTTCTCGGTGCTATATTCTCTTGCTAATATCTCCTCAAATATTTAAGTTGCGAAATATTTTCCAACTGAAATTTTGTTTTCACATTCTTTAATTTTTTAAACTTCCTTATTTTGCCGCTAGAAGGATTAAGTGGATGGATGGTCACTTCACTCACCTAGGGTTACGCCTTTTGACGTGACCTTGAATGACTTAGTTTCCAAATAAAAGCTGTGGAACAGACAGTAGATTTTTTTAAAAAGCATTAACGTATAACTTATGGATTGGAAGGCCGATCTCAACACCCTATCAAAATAATAATTGCAATGGTTTCTTTATCTAGGCTTCAGAGAATCAACAGGTACCTATATTTTTTTATGCTTAGATATACTTTCTTAGAAGGATGTAGATAACCTGTGACGTAAATTTTGAAAGTTAATTGACGTTTCATCTGCTAATTGTTTTTAGGATACTTTATAAATTGAGTAAGATCAGTTAATAAGGTTATGTGAGGATTGTGAAGCGTTCTAAAAGGACCTGCGTAAGCAGTCTACGGGGGTTGGTGAGCGATAGCGAGCAGTGGGGTGGTAGCTACCTAGTACTTAAAAATGCGCTTTATTAAGGTAGTACTGTGATGTCAATACTGTAATAATCACGAAGAGGATGAAACGCAACCTCAAGTCTTTATAAAATCCTTTAAAAGTTATTTTTTTCCGTGATTGGCTTCATTTATGTTTCCTAAGTAAAGACCATCGGAAATTTTTACGGTGAATATTTAATGTGAAATGAAATTTTAAAAACTGTTTTTCTGTAACTTGTTACCTTAAAATTATGTTTTAACTCAACGATATTGTTAATTTGTAAAACTGAAAGTTAATATGATGAAATAGACCTTTTTCCTGAAAAAAACGTTTTGACTACTTGAGTAAACGATTAAAAAACACTAAAATTTGTAAAGGTAATTGTAAACTAATGTTTTTCTCTCTAATTTCCTAAAATTATTAATTTACTTTCTTCATTATTTTACCATTAATGAAAAAAACTTTAAACTGACAATTTTCTGTGAAAGTATAGCTCGAACGGTATGGCTCAAGTTGCTAGTTAGAAATAAAAGTTACTCTGCCTGCCTTATCCAATTTTTTTCTAGTTTTATAAACTTTATGGTACTAAAATTGAATCGTCAGTTTGCAAAAGGGAATAAGTCCAAAAACCAAATTTTAAGAAAATCGGAAAAAAATTCCTTATAAATAACGGAATTTTCGTTGTATAACTACCAAATTTTTACTGGAAATTCGCAACCCTATTTGAAAAAAAGGGAAATCATCGAAACATATATAAGTACATTCAAAAGTATTTTACAGTTGAAAAAAGTTGATGGACTTATTCCCTTTTTCAACCTTATGAAATTTCAAGTGTAGAAAAATCTTAAAAAACCACTTAAATTGACGTTTAAATTATATTTCTACTTAGTTCACAACACAAAAGAAATAGAAAGATTAGACAAACAAAATTTAATAATTATTGTGAAACTGAGAGTCATTATAGCAGTATCAATGGAGTAAGTTAATATGAATGCATGTGAATTAAACATTCCCTGGATAAAAAAAAGTTAAAATCACTTTTAAATTAAAAGCAAATTTTATTTTGACCTAGTTTACACTACAGAAAAATAACAGATAAACAAATTAACTTTAATTCCAAATTAATTGAATTGAAAACATGCAATGAATGGATATCGATTGTCGCAACTTCAAGGGGCTATATCTCCCTATAGGATGTAGTTATTTCTCCCCTCTTTCCAATCATGTGTAGAGAAAGGCTGGAGATTGATTTTAGCACAAATATCAATTTTAAATTTTTTGGACTTATTCCTTTTTTCAAACTGACGATTCAATTTTCAGTACGGCATCTTTTTAGTTCACCAATGAGTAAAAATATACTATCTTTGTGTTGCTAGGTTTTTTTTTGTAAGAAATAAAACTATCTTGTGGTTTGTATTTAAAACATAGGTCAGCGATATCGATTTTGAATCCCAATAGTCGCAGTGCTGCTGGGGAGGGAGTCAGGCAATATTTTTAAGATTACTCTAGATCCTATACTTAAAGATTTATAGAAGCTCAAACCACGCGCGTTAATCCTTTTTTTTTACATCCCACTGTATTTTTTAAAAATACACTGATGAAGAAACCGGTTTTTGGAATAATCAATGCATTTAATCGGATCAGGAAAGAACAAAAATAACTGAAACCAGTCATGTTTGCAAAGTCTAACATCCTTGTTAAAAAAATAAACTGCGTTAGGTCCCACTCTAAATAGGAAACCTGAAAAGCTGACATGGGTCTTTTCCCTAGCCAGGAATTCTGACTACGCTGAAAATTCGAATCATCGCGTCAGAAGGTCCCGAAATCCCCTACGATTACCTTCGTTTCACGATAGTTTCATCTGAATGGCCATACGAGATCAAAAACGCATCTTTGTTAAGTGGTGCAAAGAAAAGATGGCCGGATTCCGTGTAGTAGAATCTCTTGTATTTACTCTTCAATTGCGGGTTTAAGATGCCATTATTTGAGGTGGAACCCCTATTTGCCCGTTTCATTTTCGGAAGAAGTGATTGGCTGAAGAATGCGTTCGCTTTTCTTCTTGCATACTTCTTGATGGGCCATTGTTTCCTAATAGTTAAGAGTTTTCCTGGTGGTTCGCAATATTCTTGGACACATACTTTTTCTCTACCAAAACGCAATGTGAAGAAAGTAAATTTAATGTTTATATTCAGTATCTTCTAAACTAGTGGTTATTAACTTCTTTTTTTGTCTTGAAGTCCTAAATTCGTGATTATTTCGTGAACTTAAAATTAACTTATATTAACTTCAGTATGTTATACTCTATTCATTTAGAATTGGCGCTTGAGAAATAGTGCTTTCCCCCACTCTAGAAGTGTAACCATAGTTACGCTATTCGAGCAGCCAATAGTAAGCCTTCTTCGTCACTTTGACGAGGATAGTTGCTATGGTTACCGATTGGTGGTGGGGAAGGAAATATTTTTCAAGCGCCAGTTGAAAATGAACAGAGTATAGTTAGAGCTTGTAAATAACTCAGCTTATTTTCTCAATTCCTAAAATATTATTTTTTAATGGAATATAGACACTAAAAACCCACCTTCACTCAACAATAACAAAATTAAAAATATTTTACTGCTCTAAGCTTAAATAGCTGATCTGATCGTTAATTAATAATGTTTACATAAACTAGTCTGTTTCTCCAATTTTCGAAAATTTAAAAGGAAAAAGAGGAAATTATATTATTGCTAAAATTCTGCCTCCTCCCCCGTAGGGTGGTCCTCCCCCCAAAAAAATTCGTATAGTTTTGGGCACCATATACTTTTTTTCGAATAGTTTATAGAAATTCACTGTCAAAATTTCTGCTCTGTAACTGTATTCGGATTAAAAGTCGATGTCCAAAAGGAGTGAAAATTTTCAAATTCAATGTAATGATAAAATAAAAATAATATTTTAAAAAATGAGAAAAAATAGAAAGTAATAGAATTAATGAGAATAGTCTCATTAATATACGTAAAATATAACTGTTGGACTCAATTTCAAACTAATTTGCACATAACCATCTTTCATGGTGGTTCATCGTATTATAACGTAGATTTTTTTTAGAATAAACATGTTTTAAATTAACGTGTTTTAGTATAATTTAATGATAACCAACTGGGGATTTCTAATAAAATAATGATTGATTTTTATTGAAAATGTGGAAAAAGCTTACGACTCACATTCCAAGTTAAACTTAGTGTTTTATAATTTCACTTCTTTACAAAACTTTATGTCTTCTGGTCATCTCATCGCTTTCTAAGATACAGAGCTCAAACTTCGCAAGATGGGTTTTCTCAACAAATCTAAAACATGAGGGGTACCCTAGATATTTCATTACACTCTTTTTTCCCGTAGAAAAGTGGGGCCACCCTGCCCCCCAGTTAGTGTATTCTTTGGTTCTTAAATGTTATTATTCTTAAATGTTAAAGGGATTTTTTGCATTAAAGTTATGAGTAAAAATATACTGAATTAGAGTGGTCTGATATTTTATTCAATAGTTCTTGGGTCCTTTTTGAAAACCCCAAGACGCAATGCCCTCACGCACTGATAAATTCATTAAATATAATGAAAGTAAATTAATATCGATCTGCCCTTAAAACTGAAAAGTTTTTTTTGCAAGCTGTCGTGTTGCTTTGGTTCCTCTTTGAACAGCTACACCAGGCAGCATCGTCTTTCCTCTGCTTCCAAAAACTTAATTTTAATTCTTTTCAAACTAATTTTGACTCAACTAAAAATTAAGGGTACTGTAATGAAAGGAAATTTACTGTCTTAACTAAACTAGCATTCGTGAATAAGTTGTAACTTTTGATTGTTTTCAAAGAAACAGTAGTTGTCAGAGACTGCCCTTAAAAACCTTTCCTCTGAAATGAAATTCTTTAAAGTAATTTGTGGTCATACAATGCATTTCTTCTCCCTACCCTTCTAAAAATACCTTTCTTTGTGTTATTGTGTTCCATATAGCATCCGTCTTTCCATTTTGATGCGAAATTTATTCTCAATCCCTAATTGATGTAAGGTCTGTTCAGATGTAGCTTCGTGTGTAGCAATTTTAAAAAGTAATCTCGTATTAAATGTGCTAATAGGTTGTTCCATAAACTTGGTGCTATATGCGGAAAAGTCATTTATTTCTGTGTTAATTAGAAAGACCCATTTCAGAATGAAAATCGAATTTTCTGGGGCGCGCCTTTATTTTTGGCACCGAAACAAGTATTTTTGTGTTACCTTAGTCCTCGCATAGTAGACATCGTATTTTATGGCATTTCGAGCATGAGGAACTTTTTATATTAAAATAAAAGTTTTTAGTTAAAATAATGTATCAACTTAATAGTAGACCAGTCAGCTTTTAACCAATTTCAGTCATTTTATAAGCTTTTTTGTGGAAAAAAGTCTAAAATAAGCTAATTCTGCAGTAAAATATATACTTTTTAAGTAAATTTGATAATGCTTCCTACTTTTTACAAATCAATGATGACATTTAAAATGGTTTCTTTATTTTACGATGTATGCAGGATTACTATTTTTAAAACATTTCGTTTATTGTTTAATACTTTCTTCCTTTAATTTCTTGCTGCAATTCTAAAAATCGGTCCTTGGTAAATTTAATTTTCTTTAATAAATACAAAAATGGCTGACAAACAAATTCAAACCTCAAATAAATGTGATCGAGGCTGATGATGTACTTGTTTGTTTATAAGCTAATATTTTTCCATTTTAATAGGAATTCCATTTAATAAGGAAGTTGCATGTGTCAGATTTTCAAAAACAAACAAGTGTTCCGTATGGTTTTTTGTATGGTAAAATGAAATATCTAGTCAGTTTTTCAAAAAAATGTACAGGTAATTAAATATTTTAATTTAAAAATCGAGAAAAAAAACACGTGACTGAAAACGTTTATTGTTTAAACCATAAGATGACGTCAACAATAATACCATCAACTCCATTGCTTTACAACAATGTTTAGTATAAGATGGCGTCACATCCAAACTCTTGGCGTTTTCGCGCGCTTTTAAAAAGGGGATTTTTGTTAATTTTTTTGTCAATCAAAAAATTTCTCGATCGGCCTCAAATTTTGGGTAGTTGCTTATTTTTGCAAGAGGAATCGATTAAAAAAATATAAAAAATCATGCAACTTCCTCATTGTTAAAAAATATCAATTTTAAAAATTAGATAGTAAAAAAATTAAAACATGCTTAAAACCACAAATATCTGCAAAAAAGTAATTCTAACGTTTTTTTCTTAGAAATACCTAAATGTTGACATAATAAGAGAGTAGATGAAAATCACACAATTAAAATTTTAAAGTTTTCAATAATTATTTTAGTCTCAAATATCAACCGTTTTTAAAATTCTTGCTTAAAACATTTAAGGCATTTTCCGCGGTCATTTTTTCCATAGATATTACAGTTTAAAGCTACATAATTAAACAATTGAATCTTAAATAAATAGTTAATTAATTAGTTTAGTAAATTGTACTTTGAAAATCCAAGCCAAAACATTCAATCAGGTTGAAACAGTTAATATTTAAATATTCGGAAATAAATAAAGTTATAACTAAACTTTTAAGAACAGTAAATTTTTAGAAATTTTGAATTTTAAGAAATTAAAAATATTTTTACAGAATAAATTATGTGTGGTATAAGCTTGAGATGTATATCTCTTGGTTAAATTTTAGTGCTGATGTTAGTAATCAGTCCGATTTTGCAATGAAAAAGTGTGAAACTATTGTAGCATTTAGTAATTTATAACAAAAGAAATAAGATAATAGATAAATGCTTCAATGCGGGTTGAGTTAAGCTGATGTAACTGTTGCTCATTCCACTATTTTTCCTCGTTTGCTATAGTTTTTGGAACATTAATGCATATACCTTCTTGTGTAATGTTTGGAATGATAGGATGAGATGAGACAATCGATCGGCAGAGCTCGGTATCGACACCCTAGACCCGCGTGAGGACGTGATATACTGTCCCCATCCTCCCATCCTCTGCAGAAATTGGAAATCTTTAACAAAATCCATGTGTGTGCTCCCCGAAAACAAACCATATTTCCTATAAAATCGAATGTCAACTGACGTCACACATTAATGGCGCATGCTCGAAAAATGGCAACATCGAATATATCCGAAAATAGAACTTTATTCCGAAAACTTTTCTTTTCCTCGCGAAAACGTTCTATATAGCGAACTGCGTAGCGAGTTGCATCGATTTTCAAGTAATAATATAAATTTAACTGCCAAGCCATGTGACGTCGATCAATAAAATCCGAAATGACGTTGCCCGGCTCCCCTAATGAAATCCCGAAGCCAGGGCACACTGCTGTTGCCCCGGTCGGTGGAAAAATTCGGGACAAAAGAGCCCTGCTGCATGCATCTTATCCCGAGGCTGTCAAGATGGAGCCTCTTAATTCCAGGGAGCTCCTTGTCTCATGCACTTAGAGCAAAATTTTTGAGGATAAGCGCATTTCCACTCACTGCCTCGCCGCCAGAAGAGAGAGAGAGAAAGCAAGAATTGATGATTGAACGAAGAATAGAATGTCTGAATTTATATTTAATTCATTTGGGTGTGTTTATGGTGTTAATTTTCAAAAATCGACTAAAGTGCTACCAAGGGTGATATTTTGCAATACGTTTTATTAACTTGAGTTGTAGTTGAGACTGATGGAAATAGATTGTGAAGTTATAAAAGTTTAACACCCCCAATAAAAATAAATAGTATTCAATATTCAATTGATTATACACACTCTCGTAGACTACAGAAATTGCGAGAAAGTAACGTGTCCGAGTTAAATAAATACTTACATAAATTCGTAGTATGAAATTAAACATAAGTTTAAAAAAAATGGAAAATTGACTTTAAAATAAAAGAATCTCCAGAAAAAGAACTTCCTCCTAATATAGACAAGTATAGCCCTAGAATTTGGCAATGTAGATGTCCCTTCATTGTATTTTTTATTTAATTTGAAGTTTAAGTTAATTTGTCTTTCTTTTCTTATTCTTTGTGCTGTAAACTATAAGCCAAAATAAAAAACTTTTTTGATTTGAAAGTATTTATATACATTTTTTTTATCTAGTGAATGTTTGATTCCATTGTTATTCACCTCCTCCTATCATACTGCCTTATTGACTCACTTTCATAATCATTTTGAATTTTATTTGTTTAAGTATTTCTATTTCTCACTCTTGGGCTGCTGCACTGTAAAAAATAATCCTGCAAAAAAACAGAAAATTTCTGGCAGCAAAAGTTGCCAGAAAATTTCTGTAGGCCGAAAAATCCTGTAAACAGAAAAAAGCTGTTACCTACAGGTAAATGCTGTAAAAAGAAACTTTCTGTCAAGTGAGCTAAAGATTTTTCTGTTGCCTCTCAGTAATTTTCTGCTTGTGCGCATGCACTTATTTTAGTAGAGTTTTATTTAATTTTAATTAATTAATATCCGGGGATAGAACCCACGACCTACCGCATGCTAAGCACGCACGCTACCACTGAACCAACGAAGTTTCAGTATAATGTTGCCAATAGCTGTATTGGTTTTCGATGCAGTAAGTTTCTGTTTAAGTACAGATAAGCTAAAAAACTAGATAAAAGCTGTTATTTTATATAAATAAATAGAAGTGCGGTGGGAATGTTACATGACAGAATATCTCTGTAAACATAAAGTCATTGTTATTGAAAACTTCTGTTTTTCTACAGTTTTTTTTACAGTGTGTGAACTAAGCAGAAATATACTAATTTTTCTGCGTAATAATGAGATATTTATAAAGCCCCAGTTGTAAGTGTTGCTATAAAAATGGTATTGTAATGTTAGCATATAGTTAAAACCAATTGCTAGGGACAAGTTTTAAAAATAAGACATATTTGCAGTAAGCAGAAAAATGTAAATTATACTTTAAATTAATATAAGTTTGAAAGCTGTAGGATTAACCCGTGATGAGAAAGTTTCCGGCATATAAATATTCATGGTAGAAAACTTTTTTTTCAACAGTCCAGTTTAAATTAAAGTTATAGTGATAGTTTACTTTGTAAAAATAACTATTATAACGATTTTTTAATAATAGGAAGTACAGCGAAATTACTTTTATCTGCTCGCGAACTAATTTTAATGGTTGAGATAAGCCTGGTGTGGGAAAAAAATTGCTTTGAATTTAACGTTAAAAGAACGAAAATGTATTTTTTTTATTTCATACTGAAATGGAAGGATTATCTTTTGTCTTTTAAATGGGGTTTTCACAAGTTGTGTTGAGATTATTTTTCAGTAATATCACCATTTTATAATTTATCATTAGGATACTTTAAACTGAATCAGCATTTCAAGTTCTTATCACGTGCGTTTCATTGCATCACAATATTAACGTTAGCTTTTCTAGGTGAATTTAGTTTTTTTTATTTTTTCCATTGCGTACTAAAATGTAATATTAATATGTATTTCATATGTTGAGAACATTAGTGATGTTCATTGTTCATATTATCGATCCTGCTTATACAATTTGACGAGTATCTACCAAAAGATTAAACTAAATTGCAGTATAACTATCATAATTATAAATTTGCTGAGTCAGATTTATATAAAATGTAGATATTTTAATTCTATGGACCAATCTAACTTTTATATCGTTTTATTTCCACAAGATATTTTTTGTGACTTATCCTAAATTAGTAATTATTGCATTTTGGAATCACTGTTGCTTTGTTTTTATAATTAACTACTCACTACTTACATCTACTTTGACCGCGTTTTTTAACACACTGTTCTCTTTAGAGCCGACGCAAAATTGAGAAGGCATCTGGCATACATTTTGACACATGATAACGAGATCATAAATTTAAATATTTAACTAGTTAAAATACATCTTTTTGATAGTGTTTCGGAAAGGGTGAATGAACCTAATGATTCAGGAATGTTTAGCGAGAGAATTTATAGGATATGTTTTTGAAGTGAACGGTTGATCTCCTAACTTGTAGTTTTTAGCTCCTTTCAGAATATTCCCCATCCCCGAATTAATTTTTGTAGGTATACAATTCCAACATTCTTGTGACTTAATTCATTTCATATCTATTGCTTGCAATTTAAATTATCCGAATGATCTCTAGTTATAAAAAAACGATCATGACAAAAACGTACTTAAACTGCTAAAATAGCCATATTTGACTGATTTTGCCCTTTGGTAGTTTGGTTTAACCTTCATTTCTGTACAAAAAGTGTTTAATTTAACTAAAATATTTATAATTTTGCTGGTCCACGGACTTGACGGCTTGATCTTTACCCCAAGCTCATTTTTCTTTAACTTTCAACATTAAATAAATTTTAAAAAATTGGAAATTTAATTCCTACTTCACTAAACAAGTTAAATGGCCGGAGTGATTCGTAAACACCCACCACTCACACCAGATGACTTTTTTTGAGATGGGGCTTTTAAGCTGTTAAGCAAAATCTTTGTCCACGGACGTGCTAACTTTAACCGAGGAGAAGTTTTGATAAAGATATGCTCAAAATTTTAAAAATCTGTATAAAATCTTCTATGATTTTAGTCATTAGTTTTAACACACACTTTAATGTATTCTCACGATAGACTTAAGTATAAAATAACAAATGATGGAACTCTTAAATTCCTTGAATTTCCCGGAAAGAAGAGGCCAATAAATTAAAATAACTTATCAACAATAGCTACATTGGAATACTTATCATGTATTTCACATATACAGGGTGTTTCAAAAGACCGTTTCTCGGCTTTTATTTGAAACCAACGTATCCTAGGGTCACGGAAGTAAGGTCTACCCCTAGGTAAAGGACCCTGGGGAATTCATTGAGATGAATTACATCGCCCCTAGCGGCGAAATAAAAAAGTTAAAAAAATTAATTTAAAAACTAAAGGAGATAGAGCAAAAACTTCAGGGAAAATATTGTTGGAACGTTATGAAGAACTCACTGAAAAAAACTTCATGAAAATATCGCGAATATTCACGGAGATATAAGCATGTGAAAATAGCTCTTTTTCGGGCTTCCAAGAAGAAAAGGTTCGTAAATTTGCAAACTTTTCGGTGTTATTGTGTAGGTTTGTGTTTTTCTAGTTGAATGAAGACAGAATTTAATAAAAAAAATTAAAAAAAACTTGGAACTTTGCGAGCGTTTTCTTTTTTGAGGCTTGAAAAAGTGCTATTTTCTCATGCGAATATTCACGATATTTTTTCGCGAAATTTTTTTAGTTAGTTCTTCATAACGCTGGCAACAATACTCTCCCTGAGGTTTTTGCTCAATCTCTTTGAGTTTTTAAATTAATTTTTTTAACTTTTTTATTTTGCCCCGCGAGGGACGCTATAATTCATCTCATTGGATTTTCCTGGGTCACTTACCTAGGGGTAAACCTTACTTCTGTGACCGTAGGACAGTTAGTTTCAAATAAAAGCCGCGAAACGGACTAATGAAACACCCTGTATATTCCCGCCCTTCAAGTAATTCAAATTACTTGTAATATTATGCATTACAAAAAAATCAGTCTGTGTTAACGTTATTCTTAGGTTAGAAGTGTGCAGAGTATACTATACACACATACATATATCGACCCAAACATAAACCCATTACATTTTACTAATAAAAAATTAATCCTTTCAAAGCCCCGCCCGCTTTCTAATTGTTTCCTATCGAAAAGCTGAACTTACCTAATGCCTTTCCCCGTGCTCATTATAATGGAATTAGGCGGTCTATTTGCATTCCATCCCAAACTTAGTTAAATCTGTTTACTATTAATGGAGGAAAAGTAGAAAATAATCCCACTGCACATACCCTAATGCGCACCTCCTTTCGAAATTGCGTGAGAATGCTTTTAATGTTTGATTAATGTAAATTTTTAATGTTCGATTCCCCCCTCTCCTCCCTGCCTCTACCGCCAATCAATATCGCGCAGAGGGGGACTCTCTGGGTCTTCCTCCCCGGTTTATGGTGCTAGAGGGATTTGTGTGCACTGCCAGGTAATTCTACCCGAGCAGGCGCAATTACCGTTTTTAGGCCAATTACATTTTTTTAAAAAGAGCGACAGAGGAAAAAAGTTAATTTTCGGAAATTAGCCGAGCCTGCCAATCCTCCTTGTGGAACATGATTGCTTTCCGGGAGTTTTGACTACGCCCCCTTCTTTTCTTCTTAATGCTTGGTACAAAGTTTTCTGGGGTGCTTTTTCAGCTTCATCGGTATCTTTAATATCGTATTATTTGTCTGCGCTCGCTTGGCGGAGGGAAGCGGGGAAATCCAAGTTCGAGCAGGGGTGCGGGAAATCAGGGTTGCTGGCTTGGCTACTTTTGCACCCCATTGGCAAAGGAGAGGGAAGGGAGGTGGAGTAGCTCTTGGCGAGAGAAGTAACCAGTTTTGGCGCGCTCTCTCCCTACCTATCCAACCCCAGGGAGAGAATGGCCTTCCCCGTTTGGGTTTACCATTCGTGCCAAGCGAGCACAGACAAATAATATGGCCAAATCTCTTCCCATTGGTTCGTACTAAAGACTAGAAAATTTAAATTATTGTATATTTTTGGACTCAAATCAGAATTTTTGAAATTTACTAATTTTATTGTTGGGTTAAGTATCACTTTAGCTAAATTTACGATGGAAAAAGTCATGTGAAATTATTTTTCTGTAGTATATTGTCGGGAAAAATTATTTTTCCAAGTTCCTTAAGAAGGTAAATCTTAACATTGTTACCCAATGAAAGCTAGTATGCAGGGGTTAAGTATTGTAGAATGCTAAGCTTTACTATACGTCCAGGGTTACCCCGGACAGTCCGGGATTTTTTAGAGCTGTCCGGGGAAATGTCCTGGGTCGCAAAAATCTCCGGGGTTTCATACATTTAAGATTTGCCAGACATTTTTGGGAAACTGTCTGGTTTAAAATTGCGTTATTTTACATTGCCTTATTTTAGCTGTTTGAAATTGCGTTATTTTACATTTTCTAACGTCTGTATTAATTGTGAGGGAACTTTCTTTCAGTAAATTTTGCAATAATATTAAGTTAATGAAACAATTTTAAAAAAGTAATGTCCAATGAATAAATAAATTTGATATTTCTGTTTAATGCTCTTTAGTTTGAATGTTTTTATCCTAGTTTTTAATCTTTGGTGATTTGATTTGGTACTTATTAAGAAATTTCAAAAATTTGTCCTGGGTTGGATCCGAGAAAATATGGTAAGCCCTGTATGGCAGTAGTACTTAACTATTAGAATTTCAAAATTCAATGTTCGATGTATAAAGGAAAACACTAAAAGAACCTGTTTTCGAAGCTTTATGCGTATTTGAAAAAATATTTATTTAATCATAATAACTATATTATCTTATGAAATTTAACTACAATAACTTGGTCCATCTGAAGTAGTGCATAAGAAAAACAAAAAGTCATTTGTCTTCCATAAATTTCCTACCTATTCGACACCATCGTTAGGAATAAGGTGTGCAAAGAGAGTCAAGATTTTTTTTGCGTGTGTGCATGTGCGGGAGAAAGGAGGGTAGAGTTTTCAATATAATAGTATTTTTTTCCAAGGCAAACAATTCCATGCCAGTGCGTTGAACCCACTCGTAAAAAACCTAAAAAAAATTCCCCGCTTCTCGAAAACCGGTTTCCCGCATTGGATTTTGTTTGTGAAATTACCACTCGCTTCTCTCTGTACAACTTTTCGTGTCTGCTATCCATTAGCAGTATTACAAGAACCCCAAAAGTTAACATTGATACGTCCATCGGATATACAAACATGTGTTGCGAAGTTACCGAGAATCATTTATTTTTCTCCTCTTCAGTTTGCCTTCCTCCGTTTGGTTTGGGAAAATGAAATAACTCGGTAAATAATGAACCGAAATGCTATACTTTGGCCGGTTGCCGAACATCTGACGTCAGTCGATATTTTTGGTTGTCTGACCTGAAAAATTTTAAAAGCAAAATTGGAAATAAAGGATGAACGCGGTGACGTAATGTGACCTTTAGTCAACTGCATTAATTAAGAGGAAGAGGCACGATGTCCTTTTTCTCTCAAGAAATGGCAGAAACTGAAGTTCGTTGGGGGGCGTCCATAAAATACGTGAGATGTTTTTTTTAAATTTAGACTCCTCCCTCCCCCTTGGTGAGATTTTGCTGGACCCCCCTCTCCCCTCAAATTGTCAGGTGAGATTTTTACTATTAACTTTTTAGCAAATACATTTTGTTCTAGATCTGTTCTAGTCACATGTTTCGTCTTATCAGCATCACATTTTACATACACATTATAAAATCTTTGATACAAATCCATGTTTAAACCCAAAACATGGTCTCAACATATAATGGGCAATACCACCATTTATTTTTTATTTTTTTAGTCGATAGAGGTACCCTAGAGCGGAATATACGCGCAAAATTTTTTTAATTACGATGATTATTTATTTTTTATGTAATTTCAAAGTTTGTCTTTAAAAAAGGGCGTTAAATCGTCCAATTTCCCAATGTGACGTTCTTCTATCATTTCATATACATTGATTTTAAACAATGCTTTAATTGTGAGAAAACTCCAGCTCTTAAGCGTCGCTTCCAACCGTGGACCGGTTTCGCCCTTGTTAGGGCTCATCAGCACGGTATAGGAAGGTAACTAATGAGGGTTAGGGTGATGAGCCCTAACAAGGGCGAAACGCCTCCACGGTTGGAGGCGACGCTTGAGAGCTGGAGTTTTCTCACATATTCCTCTAACCAGAGGTAGTGGTGAAGTACTCTCTTTTCAATGCTTTATTTGTTTAAACAAATCAAAGTATGTAATTGTTGGGTTTCTAGTTAAAGTCTGTATGAATCAGCTGTGACGTACTTCTATTATATACAAAGACAAAGAGCTTGGCGATTTTAATTTTAAATATTTAATTAACTAAATTTTTTTGAAACTTTTCATGTGGATTTTTGGGTTTAGATCTACACTGTAAAAAATAATCCTGCAAAAAAACAGAAAATTTCTGGCAGCAAAAGTTGCCAGAAAAGATTTGTAAGTCGAAAAATCCTGTAAACAGAAAAAAGCTGTAACCTACAGGTAAATGCTGTAAAAAGGAGCTTTCTGTCAAGTGAGCTACAGATTTTTCTGTTGCCTCTCAGTAATTTTCTGCTTGTGCGCATGGACTTATTTTAGTTGAGTTTTTTTTAACCAATTAATATCCGGGGATAGAACCCAGGACCTAAGCGCGCAAGCTACCACTGCTCCAAAGAAGATTCAGTATAATGTTGCCAATAGCTGTATTGGTTTTCGATGCAGTAAGTTTCTGTTTAAGTACAGATAAGCTAAAAAACTAAAAAAAAGCTGTTTTTTTACATAAAATAAATAGAAGTGCGGTGGGAATGTTACATGACAGAATATCTCTGTAAACATAAAGTCATTGTTATTGAAAATTTCTGTTTTTCTACAGTTTTTTTACAGTGTATTTCCTTTACTGAAAAAATGCATTTTTTTGTTTTCAAAAAATGATGGTATTGCCCATTATCATGACTAACTGGCTAATGATTAGCTGTTTTGACTATTCTGCGCGTTTTTCCTAGTTGACGTGAGATTTTAACTGACTCCCCCCTTCCCTATGATGAGATTTGGTGAAATTTTGCTGGACCCCCTCCCCCCCCCTTTTCGACCTCACTTAATTTATGGATGTCCCCTTACTACGTTTTCTTATTTTACGTCCGCCGATAGTAAGGAAATTTATGGGTTTTAAGATCTGATTTTGTGTCAGTTAAAATTGACCTGTTTGATATCCATCCATAAATTACGTGAGGTCAAAAAGGGGGGGAGGGGTTTGGAAAAATCTCACCAAATCTCACCAAGGGGGGAGGGGGGTCGATTAAAATATCACGGCAACTTTTTAAGTTAGAAATTATACGATTTTCTTATTATGAAGCACAAAATATAAACGAATAGGATAGAAAATTATTTTTAAAGGTTGCAGGTAAATCTCACGTGGGGGGAGGGGGGTCCAGCAAAATCTCACTAAATCTCACCAAGGGGGGAGGGGGGGTCCAGATTTTGGAAAAAACACCTCACGTAATTTATGGATGTCCCCATTATTCTAATTTTCAGAGGGGATGTTGAGAACTTGGTGCAATAGAATTTTTTCAAACTTAAGTGTTAGGGGATGCGATCCGATTGATGCGATGGAATGAGAATCGCGAATATCAGATAGTTAATGTGGATATTTAGGGGGAGAAGAGTAAAAATCTATAGAAATGGATGGAGAATTATAAACTACAGACGAAATAAAATGCACAATTCTTAATTGTAAGGTTACATGAAAAATATTTTTAAAATTTTTATGCATCTTATGATTGGGTAAACCTTGTAAAAATCATATAATTAATCGTGTAATCATTAAGAATCGCTGAGAGTACATTTATACAAGGTGTTTTTGAAACTCAGAGACCAAATTTTCGATACTCCCATAACCAATCAGATTTAAGGTAGAACACGTCTAACAAATAAATTAATTTATTGCTATTGTATGAAAATTAAATTAATATAGAATGATGTGAAAAGAACGTATTGTGTTTTCAAAGAAAAAGAAACGATTATTTACATGTTTACATCTTTTAAACGATCGAGTATCAATGCAGTAAAGATTAATCTAATATAATATAATTTATCTTACGTGTCTCCCAGATTTCGCTGTATTTCTTTACCTCGGTTGGTAACAATTAGTTTGTTTACAAAATGAGTGTATTGTTTTGATTTGATTTGAAATTTGTGACACCAACTAAATATTTAAGGTATCACGCAATAGGTCTTGATGTGTAGAAAAGACGATTTCATTAGTGCTTCGCCACTCACATGCATGTAAATTTCTTTCTCATTAATAGAGATGAATAGCCCCTCCCAATCGGGGCTTGCTAGACTAACGAAGTTAGTATAACCACTTTGCGAGCGAAGCGAGCAAAGATTGCGAAGCTATACTAAGGGAAGTGCGTCAGCAGTTCCCGGGGGTTGGTTAGCGATAGCGAACAGGAGGCGGTAGTCCCCTAGATTAGTAAAGAATATTATAATTTGTTAAAGATAATGTTTTATATATAGTGATAACTATTAATTTCATTTTTACGGATGATGATAGATCCAATCAATCATTCATTCTTTAATACATTCCTTTGTAATAAGATGATTTGCGAAACCTCGTTGTATACTCTTCTAAAATTTATGTAAACTAGAGCTTGAATTTCAAAAATGTTGTTTATTGAATTTCACAATTAAATTTTTTTGGAGCTCGAGAGATAATTACCAGTTTCAATTTTGTTTTTTTACGGTACTTTTTTTTCATCTTTCTCCATTGTTTTATTTTTAATACGAAATTTGATTAAAAATTAAAAGAAATATATTTTTAGACAGTACTTGTTTTCATCAAAACTTTTATGAAAGCAACCTTTTTTTGCTGCGAAAGAATTATAATTGGTCGTTAGGGATTAGATTGTTAGAGTTGTTTTCTGTAAGTTTTTTTAACTGTTTTCTGGTGAGGAGTTTTTTATATATCGATCGGAAATTAATAAAAAAAATGTACAGAAAATCTCGTAAAGTTCATCAAAAAATTCAAAGGTTTATTTTTAACTTTTTAATGGTATTTTTCAAGTAATGGAAGCCGTTGATTAATTTAAAAAATTAAATTCTTGCTGTTATTTTTTAGGCCTTCAAAATGATGGATGAGTGAATTTACAATTATTTTGAAAGTATTATAATTTTTAGCGATATATTGAGCTAAAAAACCACCTCAAACTATAATTATCTCTGTTCTGTTACTATACTAATTTTAAGATAAAGTTTAAATATTACTAGGTAATTAAAATATAATTTTATAAAATTAACTTTGACTTAAATATTAAAACAGCTAACTAATTTAATTGCATTCCTTTTGTAAAAATTTTTAAATAATGTTATGAAAACTTGCTTACAACTGTGAGCTGTAAACTTCATTCGGCTAATGCTATTATACTATACGTACTTGGCTATTAATGCATGAAAATAACTTTGAAATAATGCAGAGATTTAATGATGTATAGTTTTCTAGAATTAATACCTATTTGTAATTAATACAGTCAGAAAAGTTTGTTTAAATTTGAAACACAATGTCATCAAATAGTTGTCTTCATAAATCTAATAGTGTTTCTATAAATAATAGTAATATTTGGAAATTATCCTTGTTATTTATTTAAATTTGAAATAAGTACTACTTTTCTTAATGTCATTAAATAGAAAATAACGTAATAATGTCTTCAAAATCTATAAAATTGAAAAAGTTCTACGGAAACTAAAAGAAATATCTGTTCGAGGGACCTTCTTTCCCCTCATCATTAGTGGCTTCTGTTATCTCAATCTCCTATTCACCCATCCCAGAAAAGTCATTAAAAACCAAAACCTATCTATTTATAGATCGACTAGTAGTACTTCGTGCTCTGTCGCATAATATTAATAGATTACTCAGTTCATAGCATAAATTTGCAAGTAGCTAAAATTTGACTCTACTACCGACATTTGCATTCGTGTCGTGTTTAATTCATTGCTCAGAGCTCCATTTACCATTGGTTAAACACTCCCCTCCTCGGAGGGGAAGATTGTTATTCCTGGCGTGTGCCATCGATTGAGAAAATGACAAAAAGTTATTCCGTGGGGAGTCGTTCGTTTTTTATTTCTCCCGTGCTATACAAGAGCTTAGTTGCATTAATATTAATGCTCGCTTTCGTACACAATTAGTTTCGTTTTAAAATATTTGCGAGGATGTGTGAATGGAACAGATTAATGAATAACATCTCGGAGGGTTTGGGACAAATAATTATGTCGGGGATTTTTTTTTCTGTTTTGTACTTTTTGACTCATCCTTTCATTAAAAATACGTTTTTTAAATATTTGGTTCGTTATTATAGAGGTATTTTTTTTCTTGATGAATATAGGTTTTATATGTAGTTGAAAAAATTTATTTGAATTGCATTATCAATTATCATTATTTTAAATTTAAATGATAATTATGTTTGTCAGTATTTTTTAATAAAAAAAGTAGGAATTTTTAATAGTAAATGTAACACAAAAGTTGTTTTGTAAGAAGTAAATTCGTAACTGGTTTTTAAAAAATAAGGCACTTTAATGAGATATATCGAACGACTTTTGCTTGAATAATCTGCATTCTAAATACTTTGCCATTCATATCGATAATTGTTTTTTTAGGAATATCACAAAAAATATTGTTTTCAGAAATGAACTTTCATTTTATTTCTTTTTACATATAATTTTGTTAATGAGTTTTTAATTTTGTGGGGTTTTACTTTAATCTATGTCATTATGAAAATGAACTACAAGACTCGTGATTTATCATTTTTAATTTGTTTTTTGCTTGTGGATTCCATCGAATGTTTGTTATATTTATTTATTAGTTTAGGATTTTAATATTATTTCTTGACGGAGCAATTGAAGTTTTTTCTTAAGATGAATTAAATTTCTAAAATTGTAAAACCAAGAAGTGATCGATGTAAACAATCAGCTGTTGATAACACAATCAAAAATGATTCTACTACCGGAAAATTATTCCACAGATATTAGTTCGATTAAAGTAGGTTTGTAAAGAAATATAATTTAACTAGCTGTTATACCCGGCCTTGCACGGGGGGGGAGTTCATAAATTTATTTTTTTAAATATTTCTTAAAATACATTTATAATTTTGTAAATTAGCAATATTACAAATCATTCCGGTATCCCAGGCACCTCTTTCCTATCCCAGTGTTCCCGGTAATCTTATCCCGGTGGTCACGGTAATTTTTCTAATCCCGGCGGTCCCAGTAATTTTCCTATCTCAGTGTTTACGGTAATTTTTATATTCCGGTATTCCCGGTGTCTTTATGGTAAATTTCCTATCCCAGTGTTCTCGGTAATTTTTATAACCCGGTAATTTTTTCCATCCCGATGTTCTCGCTAATTTTCCAATCCCGGTGTTCTTGTCACTTTTTACAATCCCGATGTTCCTGATAATGTTTAATATCTTGGTGCCTTTATAAAATAACAAATTTGAAACCATAATAAAAAGTCTAGTAAATTAGTAAGTCTAGTGAACAAATTAACAAATTTAAAACCAGTGTTTAAAACTAAAATAAATTGTATGACTGGTAAAACAGGTTTTCAAACACGGAAAAATAAGTGAAAAAAGAAGAAAAATTGGAAAAAAAGAATGAAGGACCGATTTTCTCTTTATAAATTATAGCCTATGTGTTATTCTGATGTATAAGCTACATTATAGTAAAATTTCATTAAAATCCATTCAGTAGTTTTTGCGTGAAAGAGTAACAAACATCCAGACAAACATTTCACAATTATAATAGTAGTAGGATTTAGAAATGAAAATAAAATTGACGCAGTTACGTAAAACTATATACCTATATTTTTTTAATTTCAGTGATGAAATTTATTAGTACGAAAATAAATTAATACCCTATCTTAAGTTAAAGTTTACATGTATAATATAGGAATTTAATTTAAATACATTAATTCTTATATACTTTACATTTAAAATGTAAATAAGCTTTTACTTTATTTAAACAATTTAGACAATGTTTTTTTTAATTATTAGAGTTTTCTTATTAATTTTATTACTATAAAATATATATTCTATTGGAAATTCTCGTAATATTGTATAAACATATACTATAGGTACTATTACTACTAGAATTTTTATACTTTAAAAGTACATAAATAAAAAATCTAAATTGCAATGAAATAGGTTATGAAAAATGATTTTACTGATTTCAATTTAATAATTTGAGTTTGAATTTGCATTAAATATAAAAAAAGTATAGGTAATTCTATTCAGATTAATGAACGCATGTTATTTGAATTAAAAATGTTGGTATACTGATGTTATATTTACATTTAAATTATACATTTATATATTAATGTTATTTTTATTCATATATTAGCTGTCTTGTGGTATTCATGTTTTAGAATTAACTTTTGAATAAACGTCATAACTGTGTTAATAACACGAAGCTTAATTTAACGTTAAATCATTTTAAAATATAAATAATAGTTTGAATGAAAATATATGTTAAATAATAATATGAAAATTTAATTATCTATATAAATAATTCTCTTACGTAACGCCCAGATTTCGTTGTATTTCTTTTACTCGGTTGGCAACAATAAATTTGTTTATAAATTTGGATTTGATTTTTTCCGATTTCAGTCTCCAATGATATTATTAGTTGTTCAAATATGTTAAGAGGGATTAAATGTTACTATTTTATTAATTTACTGTTAAATTATTATTTTTATATACATGTTAATAGTACTAAGAACTTATCTGATATAATACTGCTTATGGTGGTTTTTCTTGGCTAATGCAACAGTACCCATGAATTTTATACATATTTTTCATACACTATATTTCATACACTGTTTCCCTACTGCATATTTCTATTTATAAAGATTTATTTTCACCAATAAATTTAGTTGGTAATGAATCTCAGCTAGGCTGTACCAGCGAGCGAGCGTTCCCGGGGGTTGGCGAGCGATAACGAGCAGGGGGCAATATCCCCCTAGTGTTAAAGAATTTTTTTACCACTTAGCTTTAAAATAAGTATGTGTAACTGTATAAAAATGTAAAAGTATCACTCATCAAGGTGCAAACAGTAATTTAAAATGTAATTTATTGCAGGAATTGGATAATATGAATGAAATAACATCATGCGTTTAAATTAAAACAATGAAACATAATTGAATCAAAACAATCTTCTTTACATTAAATGTCCTAACAATGAAAAATATTAATGAATATATTTCGTCGCGAGAATCTACAAGCCCCATGTTTCGTTCCGCCGCTGACGTGGCGCCCGCACTCTTTTATAACAAAGTATTCATTCTCCTGCTTGTTGGTGGCATGCGAGGCTTCTCTTCTCCCCCCGGAAAACCCTTTTTCTCGATTCTCTCTGGATGATGTGACCTGGTTCCGATAGATTGGTTTTCTCTTTGGATCCCTCCCTGCAGGCTCCCGTATGCGAGCCGGTGTTTAGTACACGCTCGAAAAATAAGGTTATTTGTTGACGTTCATAAACACGATTATGTTAAACGGTTTCCTATTGAGGAAATGATCCTCTTGGATTGGAATGCTGATCACGTTTGGGTATTAATACTCTTTTGTCTCTTGATGAACTTGGGGGGAACTGTCTTGGAAGAATATTTATGTAGTTATGGTTTTAAATTCAGTTTATTGAACGCATGCATCTTTTGGATAGAAAAAAATGCTGTAAATTTCAATTTTATAATTTTTCCGGTGGCCAACTTGTATTGTTTTAGTATAGATCAGTGTTTCCCAACCTCTTTCGGTCCACGCCCCACCAAAGCCTTTCGAAATGTTCCATGCCCCCATGTAAGATTACACATAAATTTTTACACTCAAAATTCAATTTAAAAACTTAATTGGTTGATTTAAAAAAATGACGGACATGTTTAAAAAACTTGGGAAATAATTTATCCAACATAAAATGAACTTAAATTTGTAATGCAAAAAAAAAATTAATGAAATAAATTTTCATGAAATTTAAAGACTTAGTATTCAATAATAACAGTTACTAACAATGTTAATGAGATTCTTGCAGTGTCGTAATAAGTTTTAAATGAATTAACAAGTAAAATTGGGGGAACTGGTGGTTCCTCCCCCAGAAAATTTTAGAAATTTGCCCCTTTAAAATAGTGTTTTAGTTCATTTTGAGACCATTTAGATTACACCCAAAGAGACCTGCTTATTTTAAGTGGCAGAATTTTGAAGGAAAAACAGTATATAGTAAAAGTAAATTAAGTTATGAGGGGGGTTTGGGGTTCTTTCCCCAGAAACCTTTTGAAATTTTTCCCACCTGAAGGGGAGCAATAAGGTTGAAAATTTTCGAATTGCCCCCCTATCGCCCCACGTTGGGAAACACTGGTATAGATAGAGATGCGATGAGTATTTTTGAGACATTTGCTTGCTGATGAGAAGCTGCTTCGTCCTCTTCTCCATCTGTAGATATTACAGATGGAGTTATGTGAAGTTGTATTTTAAGTTTCTACAATGTGCTGTAGATTAGTAATAATGGCAATTACCAAAAAGAGAAATTACTTTTCAGACAAAGATATTTATTGCATTTTCGCGATAGTTTCACAAGGACCTGATGGTATTCATAGAGAAGCATTAAAGACACATCTAGATACTATGTGGGGATCAAAAGAAAAAAATGTGAAATTATTAAAGTCAAGAGTGGATCAAACATCCCCTTTTTATACGACACATATTCTAACGACCGTTGTTTTTAAATTAAATTTATGTAAGGGGCCGTTCAAATATTACGTAAGCACCTAAGGGGGGGAGGGGGTTTGCTCTTTGCTTATTTTTCCTGACAAGGGGGGATGTGAGTGATGCTTACGTAAGATACTGCATTTTTGAAAATATCTTGTTTCTTGCATAAATAATTTCAAAAATAAATTTAACAAAAAATTGAATTACGAAATCTGACGTAAGCATTTTTTTCTGGGGATGGATCTCAAAAATTTTGAAATTTTAACCCTGAAAAGTTGTGTTTCGACTCACTTTTGAACCCTTAGGGCTACTCCCAAAAAGGACAGCTTCTTGTAAGTCATCTAATTTTTAAGGAAAAAAACAGCACTTACTAAAAAGGGTGTCAAAATTTCGGGGGGGGGGTTCCGAAAGTTTCTTACGTAATTATGGTGGGGGGGTTTGAGGTTTTCTTATCTTTGCTGACAAGGGGGGAGGGGGGGTTAAAAATGACCAAAAAAGTGCTTACGTAATATTTGGACGGCCCCTAAAATTTAATATCATAATTATGTAAGAATAATTTTCATATTTACCATGATAAAAAGAAACTAAAATATATGGATACCAAAAAAAATTTTTTATTCACTTTTTAACGCTTTTAATTGTAAGGACAGTCAAGATTTAAGTGTTTTATATTAAAAGGATATTAATAGCTAATGAGTACTGTGGGTCTCGTATAAGTGATGTAAAACTTGAAATCACTCTGTGAAATTGATATTAAATAAAATAACCCAGGAGAGAAAAAAAAACTTGCTGAAAATTCACAAAAAGTGTGATTTTTTATGGATAAAGAAAATTTATATGGTAAATATCTAAAAAAATATTTTTTTAACATCAATGACAAAATTAAAGCTGTCTCCAATGGATCAAGAGTGAATTGTTCGTCTTGCAGCTGTCTAAAGAAACTATTTTAACAAAAAATATCATTCGGGAGCAGACATAGTTAAAGGCGAATAGTTTATGTTGTAAGTAGCAATTTTTTTTAAATGATTAAATGTATATAACCATTGTTCTGTCAAACATGATAACATGAACATGAACCCACAGCAAAATGATCCAAATGCAAATCCACTTCCAACTGCAAACTTTATATAGTACGGGAGCTGGCGTTAAAATGAAAAATTCCTCTGCTCGTACGATGCTCTATTATTGTGCTAGAAAGAGCTATTGTGCACAAAAAAATATCAGTCTTAAAAGTTATCGGAATTCCTATCTTTTTAAAAATGAGTTCTGCCGATTCCTACACCATTGTAGTTCTTCTGTAAGAGAGCTAGAGAGGATTGTCAGGTTTTTTTGAACATTTCGATAAAGTTAAAAAGTGTACTGAATGGAATAATTTTGAATCCCTTAAGACCTTAATTTCTTGTTTTCTGCCTGAGGATTAAAAACAATCAATAACAACAGCACCAATGAAGGAGTAAAATGCTTTAGACTTGGTTTTTTTTCAAAATAAATTTTATTTCTAAATACTGTTATAAAAAGTACTCTTAGGTTTATTTTTTCTTTTCTTGCATTAACTCCTATGAAGAAGTGTTTGTTTTGGCGGTTGGTACGTGTACCATGTCGGATTTTTTTCATCTTTGATGAACTAACTGAGGGAAAAAGTGAACACAAACAAAAATTGCTTGAAACCTATTTTAGTTTTTAAACTGCAGGTTGATTTAGTTGGGCGAGTTCTCTGATATCTTTCCTCTTTCTATTGGGTGTCTACTCAAGTTAACTTAAGTTTGTCTTGAAATGAAACCTTTTTAATGTGGATGGAAAACCAGAATTTTAATTTAAAAAGGGGTTGAAGTTATTCAAAAGTTTTTCGGAGTTAAATTTCATTTCTCCCCTTAAACCCTTTAAGTATGAATAGGCAAGATAGGGGTAAAAAAAGACACTATAAAAATTTTTTTATATCGTCAAATGCATTTTTAAATTTTTAATCTAGTTTTAATTACCGGGCTGGTTTGCTTTTTGCTATAACGCCAGGTATAAAATTTCCTTACCTTGCATGTTTCAAAGAATAGCTACGAAAATAATATTGAAAACTTTAGTATGTTTTCCCCCATCCTCTATTATCTCTAATTAAAGTTTAGAAATTATAATCTTTCTTCTTATTATTTTTATGGTAGTGTTATGAAATTCTTTAGATAAATTTAACTGATAACTTACTAAAATGCTTGTTATAATGATAGGCAAGATAGATCACGTTTTATGAAACGCACTATTGTTTATCAGCTATTGTGTATTTCACCGTAAGTCTTAAGGTCATCGCCATTGTCATCCCATAGACATTATTTCTTTTTGTTTTTATAAAAATTATGATTTTAGCCGTAAAATTTTAAATTTTTATTTAGTAATTTATAATCACTCTTGTTCCCCGTATTATTTTTAGTGATACAGTAAACTTTTCCAGAATCGATGCGTGGATTTAGGCAGTCTTGTAAAAACTATTACCTTGGCGGTTTTACTTGATGAAATCTAATTTTTTTTCACACTGTCTATTTAAATAACAATAGACAGTTAATAATTGGTGTAATTCATGTATTATATTCATAAATTAGTAGAATAATATTCCACTTATCTGAGTGCTGAGGGAGAACTTAATCGAAATTTAACGCTGGTTTGGTTCAGTTCAGCATCAGAAGTTAGAGCTAAATCGATCGAACCATTTTGAAGACGAACTTTCTGTATGCATTTTATAACCTCATTTATAAAAGTTTGGGGAAAATAACAAAAAAATATAGTTTTTAAAACCGTTACCCGTAAAAACATATATATAGTTTACCCGTAAAAACATCCCATTCCCCAAAAATGTCGACGGAAACTGGACTGTCGCTCATAATTTAATCTGTCATTGCTCTTAGTGGTTTTAGATGTCACGGGAGAAATAAATTTCTCCCCTGACGTCAATTTATGCGATGACAAAGAGCTCATTACACTTCCACGGAAATAGATGGCGCAGGGGCGGTTCTCTATTGATTGATTACCTATTATTTTTGTTGGCTGCCCATATCGAACCCAAACACCGGGGCCTATTGTTTGTCTTAAACGTGTGAAAATGGTCTGTGTGCTTCATCTGCTATTGGAAAATTGAAAGCATAGATATAACTTCTCTTTTTTTTTTGGTCACACCATAGCGTACTTTGGTATCTGACATAATCACATAGAATTTAGTCTTGATAAGCTATCCCCATTCTTACCCTTGAACACAATTAATATTTTTGTAATTATAAGTGCTCGTATCAAAAGTAAATATCTTTATTTTTTATTATTGAATACATGGTTCTGCTTGCAACTATTTTAGACACTTTTTATGCGGTTCTGGCAATGAGCAAAGGATTCTGGGAAACAATATTTCTTTACTCATGAGCACAACAACTCTTTTTGCAATTCTTCCTGTTCTCTTCAGCGTTTGAAGCAAAATAGAGGCAGTTATAGCTGACATAAATCAACCATTTCTGCTATATCTCGAGTTAAAAATTCTGTGCATTAAGTTACACTCATCTTTCTTGTGAGAGTTTCACGTATTTTCTTATAAGCAGTTCCAGTCGCAATTTCTGTCAATGGACGTTCAGGGAGTATTTCTGGAGAAACATTGATCAATATAGGATGGTAGATGTAAGCGAACTGTCTGTGTTATGATATGTAAAACAAATTTAATAAAATATTGCACATATGAATAAGACCTACGAAATTTTCCATCCGCGCGTTCAGGGATGTATTTTTTTTACCAAAGTACATTTTTAAAATTAATATGCTAACAAATTATGTTACCTATACTTTTATATCTTCCCATTTATTTTTTAGTGTTTTGTTTACATAAGATACTCTGGCGAAATCGAGGACGCGAATAGCTTTGTTTGTATTACCAATGACGTCATCACACGATGCGTCATCACATCTAATTTCCTGCAATATTCGAAACCCCTACGTTATCAGTGGGGCGCCGCAGTTCAAACATACACCTTGATTATACTCAGAACTAATAACTGCTTCACTCCAAGTCTGTATCTCTATTCATGTCTACGAACAATAATCCATGTATTTCAAATAATGTCCTGCGTTCTGGATACTCCCACATTTTTTCTCCAATGGATGCCCTCATAGTCTAAAAAAAAGGACCGACCTCATTTTAAACTTAATTTATATCTTGTGTTTGCTGGTGATTATTTTTTACTCGACAAAACCGTCTGTTGAGGGCAAAATTCGATACCTTCGAAAATTCACCGCATTTGATAAAAATTTACTTTCAAGTATTCAGTTTGAGGGGGAAAGATACCCTTTAGAACATTTTAAAAACAGCAAATTCTCTTAGTTTTCAAATCTTTAAGCATTCCACAGTGAATTTTCATTTTTTTATGTTTAAAGAACTTAGCACTTGGTTTTTAAATTTAATTTTTGACAATATTCCAAAAAAAAAATTCTAAAGTATTTCTAAATTTTCACAAAATAGATGCCTTTACAGATTAGGAAACCTAGACAGACTACTGCTGACTTTCCGTAAAACTTGTGCATTCTCTTAATTTGATGTTTTTAATAAAATTATTGAAATCAGTCCATTTCTAAGTCATGATAAATTAATACCTGAACGTTAATTTATAGCCTCCTTATTTTTTTGAAACGCTCCTATATTTATCTCCACAGTATCCTGCTCTCTTTATAACCTTAAATTTCATGAACCTTTTTACTGACTTGTGTGTTTTTTAATTATCCTTTTATACCTTTAATGCTTATGTTGGTTTATTTAGAAACATGCCTTTTACACGTATTATTTTTTAAGTTTAAAAAGTATAACTGGTAACATCAGGTAAAACTTGTGGAAATAGTAAAACTAGTAATGTAAAAAACAACGTTAATCCACAATTAAAACATTTAAAAAGCAGACAATTGTTTCGGGGATCAAAGGATCCCCTTCATCAGTGCTAAAAGTAACAATTAAAGACAGGCGATCGGTATAAATACAAGCAAAAAGCGACTTCTAGACAAGGAACAAGAAAACCAAATAAGTTACAGTTAAATCGAATTACCCAGAGGAAAAAAATAAAAAGGAACAAGGTTAAATTACGAACAATTAAAATTTCCAAACAGGTGAAAAATAAGGTACACTATTTAAATCATTAATTTAAAATTCAGAATATTTATTTATACCTATAATATGCCTAAATCAAGAAATTGATGAACTCTAATTTATCAATAATTTAATCGAAATGTTTTCTTTAAAAATATCCAGCATAGCTTATTTTAATATATTATTATATAATTAGACAATGCTAAAAAGAAAAATTGATAATAAACATACTGACCGAACAAAAACCCTACACCAATGAATATTTAAATGTAATATTATGCCTAGTAAACTCGTTAGAATATCTAGTGTTTTATCATTCTTATTTTTGCTTCAGCCCAGACTTGTTTTAACAATGCTTTTTAAACCATAACCATAGGAAATAATAAGACAACCTACTTGACACTCAAAGTTTACAATTGATTTCGATTTTCAGACTGAGAATAATAAATATATCAGAAAATGTGTGAAATTTTAGTTTAAAATAGCATGTCTTTAAGTTTTTAAAATACTTTTATTAGAATTTAAATGATAATTTTATGTAGAAAGTACTTTATTAAAACATGAAATTGTTTCATCATAAAATATGGAGTCAAATGGTCATTGTGATTGGTTGCATAAATGGATATTTGACAGTACGTTCTTTGTAACTGCTACCTTATCCGTTCTATAAAAAAATGGAAATATTTTTAATTATAGAATTTTTAAAAAAAAATCGAAGGGCTTACTCGGAAATCTGGTAAGAATCCGGCATTTTAATACCAGTTATGTGTCATTCGGTTCAGTAATTTAATTTTTTTCTCTGGAAACCGTTCACCAAAACTTTGTTTAGAATCGACAGATATAATCTGTAGTTTTTAGAAGATGATGTGTGACGTTAAAATGGAAATTTGGACCTCTGAACTGATTTTTCTAGTGAATGACAAACATTAAAATTCACAAATTATAAGCCTTCAGGCTTAAGCTGAATGTTTTAGTGCCTTATGTCTGAAGTACGTGTACTTTCATTTAAAAAAAATTTTGAAAAATTATCTTATTATATTTAGGCTCAAAATTAATCTTTTGAAGGAAGGAAGGTAAAAAAAATAAAGAATTTTTCCCCAAACGCGTAAGAGTAAGAAATAATGAACGACTTCCAAGAGCATTTTTTAAAGAACTCGCGATATGCGCTTTACATAACTGACGTTAAAAATTTTTATTTAGAAGTTCTAAACTTTTTCTACTACTTTAATATTTTTGGTCTTATTCTGAGTTAATATCAAATTCTAAGGAAGGAATTAATATTTAAAGAGAAAAATTCTGGAATATTTAATTTAGTTGACTGGTGGAAAAGTACTTTTCCATTTTGGGAGTTATTTCTGTAGAACTCAAAATTCTCGAAGTTAAGACTTATTTTTTTATTCAAAAATTAAAATTTTTTAAAGTTATTTAACTTAAGAATTGAATTAGATTCTTCATTTTCGAAATAAATTGGGCCTGCATTTTTAAAAAAGAAATTGGGGTTGTTGTATTGAGAAATTGGGATTCATAATTGCTCTTGGTAATTGTATTTTTTAAATCATAGTTTAGAAAAACATCTTTCTCTGTCTAATCCATACACGACGTAATTACTTTTCAGTGTGTAGTTTTCAACTGAAATTTATTTTACTAATTGGGAAAAAATGCCGTTGTTATTCAATCTGTAAAAAAAGTACTAGTAGTTTTTATATCAATTGATCTAGACTAGGTAATTTTTTTAATTTCCTTTTTTACGCCTTGATTGAAAAAAAAGATGGATGGGGGAACTCATTTTTTCGCTTAAATATAAATCTCCCCGAAGACTAATAAAATTTTTGCTTATTTACTCGTCTCTGCAAATGAGAATTTTATGCAAATATCTTAACTTCCTCTACACCTACATGTATCGGTGGTTAGGATAACGAAAAAAAAATACAACGAGGAAGAGGGTATAGTATTACTTTAACTCAGGAAGAGGAAAACCTATGTTATTATTTTATTGATCTCGCTAGTTATTTTTCTCATGCTCTATTGGCTGTTATATATAGATCTTTAAACCTCCCTAACTATTACTGAATAATTTATCAAGGTTAATTTTTGTTTTTGTGGCGTTTTCTTTTTGAATGATGTTTTTTTTCATCGTTTAAATTTAAAACGAATTAATAGCACGGTAGTCTGATAATTACGATTTTCTGGTGATTTATGTTCTGTACCTGTATTTAGTTTTGCAACATATAAAAATTTAAATCAAACCGATTTCAAGTGCTAGCCTTCCTGTATATTCCAATGTAAATAAAATCATTTTTTAAAGTTAAAAAAATTTCGCTTTTTCCTTGTACAGTTCTTTAAAATAAGAAAAGTGAGAGAAAATGAATGATGATTGCTAATACGAATAAAGGGAGTACTGTTTAATTATTTTTTAAAGGTGAAATGAAAATAAGGGCTAATTACACGCTGCCAGTCGGCATGCTGGTTGAACAAGCCTGTAGTGTAGAACTTGTAATTGCTGCATATAGAGCAAGAAATCACAGATAATAGAAGAATAAAATACAATATTGTGTAAAAATTTTAGAGCTTTCTGATATGTTTATCGGCCCTAAGTGAGAAGGGACTAATTTTGAATTCAAACAACGTATTTGTGATTACGACTCTCCACGGCATTGTAGTAATTACTTCGAGGGTGAGTGACTGTACACCATTTTATCAATATTTATTTCATACCTGACTCAAAACAATCAAATTTTAGCCATCATGATTTTGGAGGCTTTTACAGCTCAATGAATGGTCCGTTGTCTTTACTCGGCACAAAAACTGTTTTCAACCAGTAATAAGTTGAGATGAGGATCGAACTCGACCCATTGACCACGAGCACATATAACTCATGGTCATGGTCAAAACGAGGTTACAGCGATAAAATTGAGTTGAACCACCTCAGACGACCATTTCATAATTTATAGTTGACCTCTCTGTCATCAAGTTTTTTTATTCTTTTCCAGTTTTCTAGTATACTTTTAAAAAATATTAATCGACATTGGGGTAGTTGGTTGTGTAAGAACTATTAACCCTTACATTAGTGCTTTCTCTTCTAGAAGAAAAGATGACGCTGTTGAATGACTCCTCATTTTCTCAGAGAAGTGATGGATAAAATGGATGCCGAAAGAGATTTTTTCAAAATGAAAGAGCATTTATGATACTTTTGCTCAAATCGAGTAAGTACCTTTAATCCTTCGGTATTAATCGGTATTAATGATAAAATTATAATGTTTATTTCTATTACTTGTTCTTGAGTCGTCTAATATCTGTATGAAACTCAAAATACAAACATTACATTTTTATAAATTTCTTTTTCCCATTTCAATAATCTGATATTATTCTTCGCACACCAAAGAACTTTCATCTTCAATTGAACTTTCAAGCATAATCTCAAAAAAGTCGATTAAATTTCTGTAGCAAATAGTTCGAAAAGTGGAAATGTAAGTAACATTAGAACCTCTTCTTTCCAGAAAATTTGAAAAAAAAAAGGCTTCAAGTTACTTGAAAACCTGGTTAACCCTTATATCAGATAGGTTTCTACGTCTCACGTCTCCATTTTCACGATAGGTTTCGATAACTTCTTTGAAAATGAAAAATCCTTCTATTTTTGGCATTTTCTTATTTTGCCACCCCCACTATGTATCATTTGGTTGTTTCTTTTTGGGCTTAGATGTTAAAATCTACACTACCTCATGAATGATTTGTGGGCTAAATTGTTAATTTAAAGGCAAAAATCTAAAAGTTAATGGAAACTTCTTCAAGACGCGTTTAAAATTTTGTAAAAATTGAAAATAAATGGTTTAGCGTTAGGGGACAGGTGAGGTAATAAGATTCAAATGGGGTAGTAAGAAACATTCAAAAATTCCACAGGATTTTCCTTTATGTTTATGAAGCTCATTTTTTAGAGAATGTTTATATCATTATCAGCCTTCTTTGAAAAAATAATGCACTTGGTAAGTTTATTTTACTAATTAAAACAATTAAAAATTAAATGAAAGTATTAATGTAATCTTTAAAGTGTATTTTATAACTCAAGTCATTTTCAAAAAATTTCATTGAAAATGATTCAATTGAAAGGGTTCAGCATAGGGCTACTAAAATGGTCAAGGGTCCAGTTTAAGTTATGAGTTAAGATTAAAGAAGCTAACTATGTTTACTCTAGAGAAAAGAAGGATTAGAGGGGATTTGATTCAACTTTTTAAAATGGTAAAGCAAGGGGACACAGAAGGACTAGATTTCAATATGGGTATTTGAACAAGGGTCACAATTCAAATTGAATAAAGTAAAATTTAAGACTGATAGTAGAAAGCATTATTTTTTAATAGGGTAGTTCAGTGTTTCCCAACGTGGGGCGCACGCCCCACCGGGGGGCAATATAATTTTCTAGGGTGGCAATTTGAAAATTTTCAACCAAATTGCCCCCCCAGGTGGGGCCAATCCAGAGGGAAAATTAAAAAAACTTTTTTAAAAGAACTTTATCAAAATCTGATCCTATTATCCTATCTGAGAATGTATGTCTGATATCTGGATCAGTATGTATCAAAACCAAGAAACCCTGCTTTTAGAGTCTAAATTGCAAACCTTTTCTGGGGGATGACCCAAGATCTCTTTGTTTTTAGTACACTTATATTTGAAACTCTTTTTACATTAGGTTTATCAAAATGCAAATCTTACCTAAAAATTTATATCCAAAATTTTTCCAACTAGGGGTACCAAACTAGTTAAAAACCTGCTTCCTAGAGTCAAATTTCCGAAAATTTGATGGGGGAGGACCCCCAGACCCCCCTTAGTACTTAGCACTTAATTACTTATAACTTGATTTATGAGTTAAATATGCAAATCCTAAACATGCTGTAGCATTCAAATTCTACCTAAAAATGTTCTGAAAAGCTTCATTAGACTTATTAAATATACATAGGAGAGAGGGGCTAAGAAATAATTCTGGATCCCTCTCAAAATATATTTCTATATGCCACTGAGACCGGGGGGCATGGAAAATTTAGAAATGGTTTGGTGGGGCATGGACCGAAAAAGGTTGGGAGACACTGGGATAGATGGAATGCGTTGCCTGAAACAATTGTAAATTCAAGTGGGGTAAACGAGTTCAAGAGGAAAATTGACAGATACTGGGATTCCGGTAGTTTGGGTTAAAAAGACTGGACCAACCTTGCTGGGCTAACGCCTGTAGTTGGTTGACTTAATTTGTATTTGTATATTAAAGTTAGTTGCTAATCATTTTAAAGAAAATATTGTCTATTTCTGTGAAAAATAGTTACCCATAAATTTTACTATAGTGCAATATATAACAAGAAGTCCCATTTATTGTTAAAAATATCGTCATATATTTTCTCCTTTATTTTTGCTTAGAGACCAATGTACCCCACATCTGCGATTTAGAGCATAACTTGATGGATAGTAAAATTATACTATTAAAAATACTAAAACATTTTGTTCTTATAGAGGCAGTTTGATATTTATAAAAATGATGTTGGGATCTTCAGCATCAATCCATTATTTTCTTATTCTTCCCATCTCTGTTCATTCTCTTCCACTGGATTAAACGTATCCGTATTGTTAGTATAATTTACACTAGCGGAAATAAAAATCCCAACACCAAGAAGGAAAGGAGATATCAAAGTCAAATTTATTTCTATGATTGCACATAGTATCAATGTGAATTGCTTAAAAAATCAGCCTTCCTGGATATTAGGGGGCCGAGAAAAACAGGGAGGAGTGTTGTCTCCATAGGTGTCCATTACCTACGTCACACGTCATGATATTGAGTGACAGGGGCTCTAAATGACTTTTGAGAGATTGGAGGACCATGTTGCCTCCTCAGGTAGTCCAAATTCATATGGTGCACCAGCGGACGTTGCATACCGGGCTAGGTGATTTCTCCTCTTTCTTCGGACATGTTTTGTGAGCGTTAGTTTTTACGAACGGATAGGCCAGGGTAAAAATGCAACATAGGGGGTTAAGAAGAAAGCTTGGACATTGCACAAAACATGTGTTTGTGCATTTTTCTCTTGAAATTTGTCCCCAGGACAGGTCTGAAGGTAAGGACGGACAACCGGCTAAAAAACCTTAATGAAGCAGCTCTGGTTGGCCCAAGTACCGGTAGATCATACTGAGGACAAGCGGCAGTGGGATGGATGTCGTTTGCAGTACTGCGGATTGTCCGTTCGGTCCGCATGGCTTCTTACAGCTTTGGCTATAAACAATGGGCTGAAAATGGGCCTTTCTGTTTCCAATAGTGCACGAAATAAGGAAATGAAAATCCCAATTTCATTACGTTGTGTTTATGAGAGAATCCTGATTCGGTTTGGAGCACCACCACCTTTGGGTAGGAGTTTGAAGACACAATGGAGAGAGCGCACTCAGCTGATGATTTTCTAATCGTTCCACGGAGTGGTGATGCAGGGTAACGGAGTGGGGATGCATTGGATTCCATTTCTGCAACTCCTGAGAATGATTCAACAGTACTTTTTCCAACCAGAGCTGCGTCATTGAGATTTTGCAGCCGGTAGACCGTCCTTACCTTCAGACCTGTCCTGGGGACAAATTTCAAGAGAAACATGCACAACCACATGTTGTATGCAATGTCCAAGCTTTCTTCTTAACCCCCTAGGTTGCATTTTTACCCCGTCTTTCCCGTTCTCTAGAACCAACGCCCACAAAACAAGTCCGGTCAATAGGGAGAAATCACCTAGCCCGGTATGCAACGTCCGCTGGTGCACCATATGAATTTAGACTACCTAAAGAGGCAACATGGTTCTCCAATCCCTCAAAAGTCATTTAGAGCCCCTGTCACTCAATACCATGACGTGTGACGGCGGTAATGGACACCTATGGAGACAACAGTCCTCGCCAATTTTCTCGGCCCCCTAACATCCGGGAAGGCTGATTTTTTAATCAATTCACATTAATACTATGTGCAATCATAGAAACAAATTTGACTTTGATATCTCCTTTCCTTCTTGGTGTTGGGATTTTTATTTCCGCTAGTGTATTTCAGCCGTGCGTCCTAAACCCTGGTACTGTAATTGTATTCTGGATTCATAAATTTACTGATCGAATGACGTAGTTGTGCTTTGATATTAAGTACCTACACCTACGCTTTCATTTCTGTATCGCATCACATGTAAAAGTTTTCATTGGTTATGGTACGTAAATATAGTAGTAATTGCAAAGGATAATATTTCGCTTTTAAAGTTAAATTGGTGTACAGGTACACGATATATTGTTAGAAAACCAAATAGCATGTTTTATTATTTTTTCTTACTTTTTAGAAAAGTTTGAGTAAACTGAATTTTTTTTACTAAAGCTTTAAATTAATTTGTGATTTTTCACTTTTGCTATTTTTAACTAGTATACAGGGTGTCCCATAAATGTTGGGTCACACTTCTAGGGGGGATAGTTGACACCTAGACGAGTCAGAATCACATAGGATTTGGGGGTCGATTTTAAATTATCTTTATTCAGAAACCTTCCCGGGAGCGAGTAGATCAACGTGGTAAAGTTTAATACTTAATGTAGGTTGGAAAACTTCAAATCTATTTATAAAGGACATAATACACACATACAGACATAGATTGTTATATATACAGGGTGTATCTGAAATGGTGCAACAAACTTTCAGGGATGATAGTAGACACCTAGAGAGCCAGAATCACATAGGATATGGGGGTCCCAGACCAAATCTCAGGGAGTTAAAAATGGAACGACACCCCAAAAAAATAACTGAAAAATTCAATTTGTGGAAGAACTACTATTGGTAAAAATTTAATTATGGTCTCAAAAATTCTGGTTTAATATGATCTTTAAAATTATCTTAAAGGTTTTCACTTTAAAACTTTTTTTATCTGAAAAAAAGTTTAAAAACCACAAGAAAATGTGAAAACTCTGCCAAAACATTATTTTGTATTTCGAAATCCTTTCTTTTGATTTAATAATATGAAAGATCATAGTTGAAACCTCTTAAGTCCAAAGTGTCACGTAAAAAACATCAATATTAAATGCTTGAGATCCTATTAAAGCATGATTTAAGTCCGTTTTTTGCGTCCGCAAACTGCTGTTTTGGAAACGGCTATAGGAAACCAGTTTGCGCACGCAAAAAACGAACTTTAACAGGATCTCAAGTGTTTAATATTGATGGTTTTTGCGTGAAACTCTGGACTTAAGGGGTTACAGCTATGATCTTTCAGATTATAAAATCAAAAGAAAGGATTTCGTAATACAAAATCATGTTTTGGCAGAGTTTTCGCATTTTTTTGTGTTTTTTTTAACTTTTTTCATAATAAAACAAATTTTAAAGTGACGACTTTTGAGATAATTTTAAAGATCATATTAAACCACAATTTTTGAGACCATAATTAAATTTTTACCAATAGTAGTTCTTCTACAAATTGAATTTTTCAATAATTTTTTGAGGTGTCGCTCAATTTTAAACTCCCTGGGATTTGGTCTGGGACCCCAAATCCTATGTGATTCTGACTCCTCTAGGTGTCTACTATCCCCCCTAGAAGTGTGACCCATTATTTATGGGACACCCTGTATAGTGACTTTCATTTACTTTCAATTTTAAGAGGAAAGTTTATTTATATACATTAATACTATTCATGAACTTCAAGGTAACTGTTTTGTGTACTGGCACTGAGCTGGTGAAGTCTTATTCCACATTTTTAATTGTCCTGCACATGGGCGTAGACAGGGGGGTGCAGCTGCCCCCCCTAAGTCCTGAGTAATATACTTTTCATTAAGTAAAAAACCCAGTTTTTTAGGGTCAAATTTTCAAAAAATTTCTGGGGGAGGGCCCCCCTTTAGTATTGAAACCTTTATTATTATCACTTTTTTTATATTAAGTTCATTGAAATCAAAATTCTACCTAAAAATGTATCTCCAAATTTGGGTTTACGTGTACCAAAAAACAGTTTGAAACCATGTTCTTAGGGTCTTTATTATTCACACTTTTTGTATAATAAGGGGTCATTCATTAATTACGTAAGGATGATTTTGGCAATTTTTGACCCCCCCCCTCCCCCATGTAAGGGTACGTAAGATTTTTCAAACCCCTCCCCCCTATTCTTACGTAAGATTCCCTTATGTTTTTCAAAATAATAAAATGTTAGAAAACTCTCAGTTTGACGTAAATCAAAGATTTTTATTTTTCAACAGATAAGTAATATTCTTGCTGTCAACTACATATTACTATTATATTATTATCTCTTGATTAGAATAATTGGAATTTGTTTATATTAACTAAGAAAATCTTACGTAAGAATTGGTTTGACCCCCCCAAGTAAGGGTATGTAGAGATTTTTCCAACCCCCCCTCCCCCTCGGGACCCTTACGTAATTAATGAATGGCCCCTAAGTTCATTAAAATCAAAATTATGTTTAAAAATGTTTGTCCAAATTTGGGTTTACATGTACTAAAAACAGTTTAAAACCCTGTTTTTAGGGTGAAATTTCCAAAATTTTTCTGGGGGAGGACCCCCAGACCCCCCCTTGAACCTTTATTACTAAATCCTTATAGTGTTGAAAAACTACATTAAACCTATGAATAGGGATGAAAGAGACCTCATTGTTTCCACGCTACCCATAAAAACTTTTACATTCATTTTATTAAAGGTCAAATACCCCTCTCGAAACAATACTGTGGTTACGGCCCTTTCTCACAGGGCTTTAAAATTGTTCATAAACATAAAAAAAAGTCGACCCTGCTTGCCCCCCCAGGTGGAACCCTGGCTACGCCCATGGTCCTACAGTCTTTGCTTCTCTCCACGCCATCGGAGTGTCACAGAGGTGGATTTCTACCAGAACGGTATCACAGAATTAGACATCCAATCAAAAAACAAGAACAACAAGCGAAAATTACCATCATAGTGTCCGTGACACGATTTAGATCTAGACAAATTACACTAGTGGACACAACGTCTTCATTACTATGAGAGGTGTCAACCGGAAGTCACTTACGGCCCGGCGACTCCGATTGCATTGTTGAAATGCATAAATTGTAGGGTTTGTTTCTCCATTTTAAGGTGACGTCTTGCCTCACTGATAAATTTTATTTCAAAACATCTTAAATTTCCAACGAAATTTAAGACAAAAAAACATAAATTTATATTTATTAAATAATAAAAGTTATCAGAAAATTCAAATTACTATTTCGAAATATTATTATTAACTTTTATTCAAGATTTTAAATGAACTGGTCAACTTGTAATCGGAGTTTTCAGCCTAAAGCGGAAGTTAGACCTCAATCAGTGACTGGTGACCGGTTGACATCTCTCATATTTCATGACGTGGCATAATATTTTGATATTCATAAATAACTCTGGAGTTTTAAAAAAATTCTCCGTGTTTGTATGTTTTCAGTTATTTAAGTTCACCGTATTGACATTCTTTTCAGTTTTTAAATATTTTTCCCAAATGAAAAAAATTAAAAATGCTAATAAGTTAAAACGAGTTATCAACGGCAGGGTTGGCCGGTTTAAACCATTTGGTTTAAACCATGGTTTTTTTACCATGGTTTTTTTACCAAAAAAACCCCTTGGTTTTTTTGGTTTTTTTAGAAATTATAAAATATTTTCAGGATTTTTTAAAGAAAGTGTTATTAAGTATAATCTTTTGCACAAAATTAAAAGGTCAGATTTATAAAAAAAATTGACATTTTAAGGTGATTAAAAATCAGAAATCTTTTAATTTAATGGTTTTAATTATTGAATTTTCTCTAAACTTAACCTTAAATGCATGCTTAAGTTAAACTTATTATATTTTGCAAGAGATAGTTCATTTATAAATTTCCTTTAAAATGAAGCATTATTTCAAAGAGTAACTAAACATACACAAAAGTTATCTGTTTTTCACTGATAAAATATGGCTTGGATTTTAATTAATTAATAAAACCAATTTGTCTTATTTGTCAGTCATAAAAACCAGTTGGTTTTTTTAGTAAATTAATAAAAACCTTCGATTTCTTTAATGATAAAAACTAAAAACCAGTTGGTTTGTTTATAAACAGATAAAAACCAGTTGGGTTTTTTACTAAATTAATAAAAACCGTTAATTTCCTTAATCGGATTAATTATCTCAATCATTTATACAATTTTAATTAACATTAGTTGCTTACATTTCCCTTTTATTTATTAAAAAAGTTAAATTTTCTCTTTCTAAAGAAATTTCTTAAGTTCATAAATAATCCATATAATTAATTTGATTATTTTACCATTTAATAATTAATCAAATTAATTATCTTTATCAATTATCCAATTTCAATTAACATTAGTTGTTTACATTTCACTTTTAATTCTCATTTAAAAAATAAAATTTTCTCTTTCTATAAAGAAATTTCTTAAGTTCATAAATTAATCCATATATAATTAAGATAAATAATTTGATTATTTCAACCATTTATCCAAGATAAATTAACACTGATTTTTATTCACTACAATAATATTAGATATTCAAATTGGAATATTTTAGAAACAATAATTATTTTTAAAACAAATTAATTGAATTTTAATTAATTAATTGAAATATACAAATCATTTATCAATTATAAACAACCCCTGAAATAAATGTCTCATTTACAACTCAATTTCAAACATCAATGCTAAAATAACTTATTCTGATAAAAAAAATTCTAAAAAAACTTGGTTTAAACCAAAAAAACCTGGTTTAAACCAAAAAAACCAAATAAACCCGGTTTTTTTGGTTTTTTTAAAAAAACCCGGTTTTTTGCCAACCCTGATCAACGGCATCATTGTGTTCATGCATTAACGGAGCAATTATTTTTCCAGACTGCATTAACACTAAACTTGGTGAGATATAAATCAAGTTATGCAAGATCCCCTTGTGTTCACATGCAATATAAGTTTTGAAATTCTAAAATTTAGCTAATATAACTTTCGACTACGTATCACATTTCAATGAAAATAGCGAATTATCATTAGAAATTTCACAGTAATTTTTATTTCTTTTATGGGGAGTTTTGTAAATTTTATAGAACTAGGGAGCTACCGCCCCCTGCTCGCTATCGCTCGCCAACCCCCGTTAACTGCTGACGCAGACACGTTTGAACTGCTTCGCAATTCCTCACAAAACCCTGCTCACTGCACTTACTCACTTTATAAAACATTCTTAAAACAGGGTTAGTACTTCTCCGGGGTATTCTTTCGAAAATGGTAGATATACATTCAGTAGCGGAAATTTAACAGTTCCTTTATGGCAGGGGTTCCCAACCTTTTTGCACCTGCGTACCACTTGATTTTTTGAGAAATTTTGGCGTACCACCAGACCTAAATATTTTAATACACGTATGATATTTACTCTTTTATAAGGGTTCAAAGGATTTTTGAATTAAATTCTTGAGAAAACTTCATATTTAATGGTAAGATATTTGTTTATTTATAAAATGCTTAGAATAAAGGAGAAATAAAAAGGTGAAAATGGTATTAATTTACAGTTTTATTTATTATTCCTAATTATTATTATTTAGGTCTAAAAACACACAAATAAAAAATTAGTACAAACTCAGAAAAAATTAATCATCATACAAAATATACTTTTATAGTGTTTAGTGCGAAATTTGCTGTTGTTTGCCCGTGATTAAAATATCAACATTAGGAGTAATGGAACTTATCTTCACTCTTAAGTCCTCTTCAACACGTATTCTGCTTCTATGTTTATTTTTTATGTACAAGAGTTCAGAAAATCCACTCTCACACAAGTAACTCGTAACAAATGGCATCAAAAATAGCAGAGCTTGCCGGAAGATCAAAGGGTACTCGGTTTTACATCCGATCCAGAAGTTAATTAAAAATTTCTCTTTAAAATAATCTTTCATGGAACTATCTTCTGTAAAGATCGATAAAACTTTCTTTTAGTTCCTTTCTTTTAGTGCTTTGACTCATGCGTACCACCTGAGACGTTCCCGCGTACCACCAGTGGTACGCGTACCACCGGTTGGGAACCCCTGCTTTATGGTAACATTAATTGGCGGGTCGCCTTATAATTCGAAGAAAATTAACAACAGAGCAATGTAACATTCCTTTACCATTTCCCCAAGGTTTTGTTTTTTTCACAGATCCATTATTAAGAAGCACTGAAACATCTCAGGAATAAATTTAACGTTCTTAAAATTTGTAACTATTTTCATCGATTGACTGTGAAAAATGTAGTAATTACCGTAAACATCACGAAAATTTAGAATTTTATCTTCATGAGAACAAACAAACGTCGAAGTTGTGTCGGTTTCATAGCAATGACACGAATGTTTAGACTTCTAAAAGTCCCCCGTGTTATCTAGTTGTTTGCATTTTGGCATTATGAAATAAGGTGTCACATTTTACTACCTTAAAAAACATACTTGCAAAAGAATATAAAAATAATAATAATTGTAAAAAATAAATGCAAAAGTTCAAAATTTCCGAAAGCGAGTTTATATTTTGTTGTAAATATGGTAATGATTAGGTTGCCACAACGACAAAGATAAATGTAAAAATATTAATTAGTTATTTAAAAAATAAAAGATAAATTATTTATACATACGTTTTAAATATAATTAAAACCGTTTAAACAACAGAAATATAAATATTGTTAAAAAATAACCCAAAATATATTTTTTAAATTCGTGTTATAAATAGAAAGATGATTATTTAATTTATTTGAATATTAAAAACCAGTGAAATATGTTTTCAATTTTTTTTAATTCATGGTTTCTTGCTTTATAACTGCAACCTTATCCGTAATCTAAAAAAATGGAAATATTTTAAAATTGAGATTTTTTTTAGAAATTCTAAAGGCACTTTGCACATCCTCAAAAGAATCCAGACAGTTTGATACCAAATATGTGTTATACGGATCAGTAATTAAAAAGCCTTTCCCTGGAAACCGTTCACCAAAAACTTTTTTTTAGAATAGAGAGATACTATTTTATTTTAATAGCACATGTGCAGTTCCTATGGACTCAATTCACATGACGTCAGTGATCACATGATAGCTTCATTCATTCATGATAACTACATTGTTTACTAGTGAATGCATTACTAGTAGCATAGTATCAGTTGCATTGTTTTGTGTAGCTATCACGTGATAATCGATACTAACGCCGTCTGGCGATGAATTGACCCCATTGAAAAAGTTCCGCATCTGTAAAATTTTTTGATGTTAATACTTGACCATCATCTGGGCTTTTCCATGCTAACATTAGCTCCCTTTTCAGGATCACGAAAAACAATACCTAAGCCCGATGCTCCAGATGTTTAGTCTTCGACAGTTACTTATTTGAGAGCGAAAAAAATATTGTTAAAAGAAATATGGGAGATACGTTTTGAGAGCACTCTAGACCCCAAAGCTATACTTTCCAATACGTTTCCTGTGTTTTCTCATCTATCGTAGACGTAGACTAAATAAAATTTTAGTTAGGGTAAATTAATGTTTGCTGCAAGGCGTATTTGACTCAACTGGTATAACTGGTTTTGGGCCTTTTTGCATACGGGTTTGGAATGTTGAATGTTTTTTTTCACGTGAAATGTCTGAACTAGTGACCGTGTTTTGAGTTTTAAAAATATTTATATTTTTTCCGTCAATGTATTTTATTTTGGATGCATTCTTAATTTTATGGATTAGATTATTTTTAATTTATGAAAATTGTGAAAAAATAATCTTAATAACAACGATTAAGAAAAGGCGGATTATCGTTTCCTACTATTATTATTTGTTCAATGATAAAATTTCGTAAATATGAAGAAATGAAAATTATTTGAATGGAATCTTAAAATATTTTCCGTCCAAAAATACATTCATAGAAAAAACTATTCTGATATTGCTGTTCTTCCAATTTCTTTCTTTCCGACCATATGCTCTCTCTTTATTATATAGATAACATACTTTCAAACCAAACAGATGGGCCTGGAAGCCAGAGGCTGTATTCTATAATTTGAACAATGTTTGGCAATGGAATGTTCTTTTTTATTTCTGAAAACACGTGCATCTATTTTTCGCCGCAGCTTGTAATTTTTCAAATGTCATAGTTAACGGGCACAAAACACTTTAGCAATTTCTATTCCGTCCGTATTGTTTTTTTCGTTCTCACAATATGCCACGCTGTCATCTTTTATGCAGTTGGTCAGGGGCAACTAAGTACTGTGACTGAAGCAATACACAGAACTTTCTACGAATAAAAAGTGTGGGAAAAAAGAGTAAATAAATTTCCTTCATTGTCAGCACATTGATTATTTTATTTCAAATAAAAAAATCCTATTAGTGCAAAGTCCTTCCATATAGTCGAACATCGGACCTTGAAGCAGCATTCTTTCTGTGAAAAATGTATGCTTTTATGAACGAACGCAAGACAGGGAAAGCAAGACCTGGGTTTTTCCTTAAAAACTATGACAAACTAGGGAGTTTCAGAATAAAAGTGTAACAAGTGGGGTTTTCCTAAAAAGTAAGGGGTTTTTCAAAATTTAAGATGTTTTTACTTAAAATTAAGTGGATATTTCACACAAAGTTAAAGTGTAGTTTCTTTCAAATCTATTGTTTTATTTTATTTCAATGGGTGCATTAAAGAATCAAGTGAATTTTTTTCTAAAATTAAGTGTTTTTAAATAAAGCTTGAAAGTTAAAAATGCATAAAATACACCAGACAGACAGACAGAGAGTTCGTTCTAGTAGGTCTCCTAGGTGGCCTCTAGACAATTGACCTAGGTGACCTGGGGCGTAATAAAAGCGATATTCCCAAGGCGCCCGTTTACTAAGCAAGGCACAATTGAATGAAAAGATTCATTGCATGATGTAGTACAGCGGTGTGTATACTGCCTCCACCTTAAATTTGATTGAAATTGGAATGGAGGGGACTCAAACTGTGGGGTGAATTACAAAAAGTCCAATATTAATAGTTCAGCAGAGCATTTTTGAATTGATTTTATTTTAGAAGCTTTGCTATGACCACGGTCACCGTGATCGCAGAATCAGGCGTATCAACAGGCGGATCTTATAGAGCAGTGGACATTTACCCCATTCTTTTGTTCGCTAATTGACCTCACCTAACCACACAAAGGGATCGGGGAGATACGCCTTATCCTGCACTCAGGGTGACCGTACCCTATATATTGTCTTTTTGACCAATCAAGTTAATAAATTTCTTCAGTATATGAATGAAAGGGAAATAAATTTATGTTACAGTATCGTCTCTGGGGGAAAAACTCTAAAATACCTTCGGAAAACCGTCAAGTGAAATGAATCGTTTATTTCAGACTTAACTTGTTTCTGAAATAAACGATTAAAATGTGTTGCACTGCACATCTCGGATGCAAACAGTCGTTATTAAAAGCACTTGAAAAAGAGTAGAGCAGGGTTTATTATTAAAAAAGTAAAGAAATAAGATGTTTTTTATGTACAGTACGTTTTTTTCGATTGAGAAGAAAGCCTTTTTAATTCAACTCGTTAAATTGCTCTTACACCACGCACTCTAAAAAATAGCTTAATATAAATTTAGATTTAAAAAATTATTCCAGAAAATATATATTGATCGTTATATCCGGATCTCGTAAGGGCGAAAATTTTTAAAAATGCCTTAAAATATTATTTTGTCGAATAATAGGGCTTTAACACATCTAAATATTCATATTTGACCGTTTTTCATTCCTAGCTAGGCGAAATTACCCAGTTTTTAGCCTGATCATCAATCGGAAAATCATCAAATTTGCCCATTTTATACTGAGAATAAGGTACCATTTGTAGACGATATTGATGTGTAGATAAATAATCTGGAGCTAAAATTAATTACTAGCATTTTAATTACAGGTGCCATATTGGATTACATAACCACTAAAAAATTCTGGGATAAGCGGTATGGGCATGTTAGGTATTAGGCAATGCGTGTTTGAGTTTTCTAATCTCAGTTAATACTAATAAAATCCTTTCCTTAAGCCACTTTTTAAAGCTCTTTACTCATTTCGAATGCCAGCAGATCTCTTATTACATAACTATAGAATATAGATGATAAAATTCTAAATGCATAGTAGGGGAAAGAGAAATTCTAGAAAAATATTGAAAAACTAGACTTCAGCACATACAGAAGTATTGTATTCTGTAACTTAGCTGAAAAATTGAAGTTCAGACAAAATTAACCCGCTCTTCTTGAGGACTGATCCTACTGCCCTCAGAATATAAGCCATTTACTATGTATATAATGCCTGTTTTTATGCTTTATCATGATTTTATAGTACATAAGAGCATAAAATATTCCTGTAACATGAAAAACCGATTAGATACTGATATTGTGATGAGAATATGTTAAATATTGACAATGGTTGTTTAAACCAGTCCTTTTTTATAGTCTGTTTGTAAGTCAGAGCTACACTTCACTCTGAAAAATTTTAAACAGTTTAGACTCTTAAAAATACTGAGAGTTTAAAATAATTCAATTTTATAAATCAATTTATCAAAAAATCAAATTGAAACCTAATTTTACTTCAAGAACGTTCGCTTATGAAAATTGAGGGGTTTTATGGGACAAGGGCCTGATTAGGCCATTGTATCCCAAATGAAAATTGCATTGCGAAAAATACTATTATATGAGAAGTTGAAAAGTTACAGAAACTGTAGTTAGTAGGTGTAAACTCACAACTCTCAGCGTCACCTCCAACCGTGGACCGGTTTCGCCCTTGTTAGGACTCATCAGCACGGTATAGGATGGTAACGCAAGAGAGAGGAGGGCAAGTACTAGTCTAGCCGACTATAACTGAAAAAGTGGTGACTATTGATTAGTCCTCCACTCATCTGCTGGAATGACAATGGCATTCCTAGGACAGATTTAATTCCAGAAAGGCAAGGAAAATATACCGTGCTGATGAGTCCTAACAAGGACGAAACCGGTCCACGGTTGGAGGTGACGCTTGAGAGTTGTGAGTTTACACCTATTGTCCACTTAACCAGCAATAAATGGTGAAATTCTCCTTTCATTTACTGTAGTAAGTATTTAAAATTATCCTAGCTAAGAATCAAATACCAGTGTTTAATCGGCTTTTCATGTTACTAATTTGTTGAATTGCAGGAAGTTTTTATGTTTATATATGAAATTATGAAATACCAGATCTATAAACATGGTTAATGTCAATGACATATAATTTCGTTGTAGTAGGCTCACAATCATTATGAAGAGCGGGTTAATTAATTTTCTATCAACTTAAACTTTTCAACAATACAATACTTCTGTATATACTGAAGTATAGTTTTTCAATATTTTTTAATAATTTCTCTTGCCCCTATTATGCATTTAGAATTTTATCATCTATAGTTATGAAAAAAGTTAGATAAAAGTCTATCTATAGTTAGATAAAAGATATGCTGGCCATTCGAATTGAGTAAAGAAAAGAATTGAGTTAGAAAACTCAAATCCGCATTGCCTAATACCAAACATGCCCATACCGTTTATCCCAGAATTTTTTAGTGGTAATGTAATCCAATATGGCACCTGTAATTAATATGCTAGTGATTAATTTTAGCTCCAGATAATTTATCTACACATCAATATCATCTACAAATGGTACCTAGTTATGGAATTACGTGGTTATAAGTCATTCCCCACTGACTTTTGTATAATCTATTCTCAGTATAAAATGGGCAAATTTGATGATTTTCCGATTGATGATCAGGCTAAAAACTAGGTAATTTCGCCTAGCTAGGAATGAAAAACGGTCAAATATGAATATTTAGATGTGTTAAAGCCATATTATTCACAAAGTAATATTTTAAAAATTTTCGAAAAAATGAGAAAAATGTCAAAATTTCTAAACTTTAGGCCATTTGAGGCACGTGTTAATATTTTCTGATTGATTTAAGATTTTGCACACTTTCTTAGGATACCAGAAGGAAAAAAATTAGGGGGTGTCGCAAAAGTTTCCCGACTTTCGATTTTTAAGGGACACCCCTTCGAAGATTTTTTTACATAGGAAATAAAAGGAACCAAAGGAAAAAAAACAATATTGGATTGAGATTTCAATTTTTTTGTTTACTAAAACACTTCAGGTGCACAAAAAGACTGTTACATTTTTATATTGCTTTCTCTTCTTTGGAATTGTTTATTTTGATCATCACAAGACTTGGAATCGGTGTCCAAAAAAGAAATTAAGGCCACGGGAAGGATAAGAAATTTTCCTATGCCTTATCTATATAGCCCCCGGACCTCGAGTAAGATAACTTCTTTGAAAATTTCGTAGTAAAGATTTCGCTTCTAACACTAAGGCCTTTCTTAGGACGTATTCCCCAGTTACTATCGATCTGAAGGTTCCCAGCTCAAGGAAGTTTGGGGACCTTTTAAATTACGCTAAAATATCATTATTTGCGGTCTACCATTACACTGCATCGTTTAAAAACGTTCGCCTCGGCAAAATACAAAGGTTCATCCAACATGTTGAAATATTACTGAAATTTATGATTTTCTAATAGTAGTAGTTATTTTTAACAACTGCATTCAAACTGTGTTGTAAATGTTTAACTGTTTTTTCAACACTTAAAATATTTTTAACCCTTTATTTACCAATTTATTTTCCTCATCCTCATCCAAAATATGTCAAGTTTACGTAACTGCAACTAAGTAAACTAAATTTGGCCTTACATGACGAAAATTGGACGAGTTTCGAACATTGGGAAGTGGTACTTACAAGTACCGTCTTTAAAACAACCCGATTAGACGAATCAGAGTTATTTCACTTCTAGCTTGGGAAGACTAAGTCCACGAAGCTATTATAATCACAAAACATGTCAATACTAGTAGATGTTCAAAATATGATTTTTTATCAAAAAAAAGTTTTTAAAAAATCGAGTTTTTCTAGGTTTAGGTACTGGAAAATAGAATGCTTTTCAGAACTTCGACTTTTGATTGAATCCGGATGTTTTTAGGACTATTTGAAGGAAAGTAGCGTTGTTTTTTAAATTTTATTTGGCTGCTATATGTTAATCAAATAAAACCTTAGAAAATAATTCTGTTTCTAAGGTTTCTGTTCTTAGAAAACCACTTATTTTCAACAATATTTTTATATATAAAACAGAGTTCTCCTCTGGAACACCGCCCACCTATACCTAAAGTTCATTGTGATTTTAATATTTTTATATCATATATTTTTGTTGTTTTTTAATAACTGTGGGAGAACTTTAATAATAATTATTACTATAATACCGCCGTAACTAACATCCAAATTAGGTTAGAGCGTTCGCTTTAGTAAATATGGCTGAAAACGCGTTCTAATAACGTTTCCTAACTTGAATAACACGGTTAGAGTTATTAAAAACACACAAAAAAAGCTTTAATAATAATGCTTTTCATTTAAATATTTCAGAAGTTTTAAAATTAGCCCAGCCATTTTGTGAGTTTTTCTCCCTGTTTTAATGATTAACTGCTTGCACAAAAGTAGCATAAATTAGATTATTTTCTTCTCTCGAGAATAAACGTTAATTTTTCCACGTCCTCAAATACGAGCTTCCTTACCTCAGTCAAGTTCCACAGCCTTCTTTTACCCTGACAGTAAGAGTAATTATTTAAAACTGAGGCAGGATTTTCCATTTCTTGAAGGGAAAGAGGATGACATTCCTTTGTTCTTTCTTTCACCGAAAGCGTCGCTCTTTCAGAAAGGCTTCTAAAAGTGCAGAACCTTCAATTTACTAGAAATTACCCTCTTCCTAGAAACATCGCTTTTCTAACTTTTAAACGTTATATATGAGGGGTTTCCAAACTTTTCCTTATAGCGGTACCCTTTGAAGAACTAGAATTTTACCACGGCACCCCTTTCATAAAATATCGATCGGATGGGATGTGTGTTATATAAATTTAATTAAATACGTGGTTTTATGCAAATGCATTTTCCGCCGGTGGTTATATTTGCAAATTTTTTTGTGTAAGCTATTCTTTAATCCACTGTTTACATCTGAACTTTTCTCCAAAAGCAAAAAAAAACTTTTTTCAATAAAATACATCTATTTTAAAAATATTACATTTATACGAAAAAAGCACCCTACTTGAAGAAAATAGTTTTAACTTCTGTGTCATTAGAATTGTATGATAGAAAAATGGAAAAGACCGCTCATCATTTTTCTAAAGACGTTACACTGGTTTTTCAGACTATGATTCTTTCACTCCTATAAGCCAGGGGTTCTCAAACTTCTTAACATCGTGACCCACTTTTGAGAAACAAAATCTAACGCGACCCACCGACTTCAGTTAATTATAATTAACTGAACTGAGATTATTATCTCATGCCCCCCACAGAATTTTAACTTCTCTGACTGGGGGTGTTCACCAACTCTTTAGTTACAACAATAAATTATTACATGCACGAATTAGAAGAGAAATTAAATTTTTAGAAATTTAAAAGTAAATATTTGAATCTGAGCGTATGAAATAGTTGAATTGTGGGCAAACAATGATCCCCACAATAAAAAGGGGGTCTGGGGGTTCTCCCCAAGAGAAAATTTTAAAATTTGACCCTTAAAAACATCGTTTTAACTTGTTTTTTTAGCAATATGGGATAAATTGCAGTTGCATCATTTCCTAAAAAAATTCTTAAAAATTTGCATTGCTCCCCCCTGGTGTGGATGGGGAGAAACACTGAATATCTTTTCAAATCTTATTTGAACAACTGACTATATTTGCATTATCGGCACATTAAAGTGGCACACATAAAACGCATCTACATTAAATGCCTTTTCCGTTCGACACCAAGTAGTGTAGTTTTTCCTCAAATGTTTATTCTTTTTACTATATTGTAATGTGATAAATTTCAAAAGTTCAAATAATAGTTTGATAATTTAAAAGTCAATAACACGTTTGTAAAAATTATAAAAAGATACTTCATATTCAGAAAAATTAAAAATCTTCTCGCGACCCACCAAAATCTGACGGCGACCCACCAGTGGGTCGCGACCCACAGTTTGAAAAACTCTGCTATAATAAGCAACTGATTAAAAATTTCAGAATGGTCTCAAAGTATGCAGTACCAGTACAACATTGGAATAGGTTTGATAGATGTTCTTGGAAAATGCATTTTCCAAATTAAATTATGAATACTATTTATACTCAATTTCCGCTGTTTTGTCCAATTTAATTTTTTTAAAATTGTTAAATTAAAACTTGTAGTTTTCGCAATTGAAACTGGATTTTTTCCTATTAATAATTATTTTTAGAACCTCTGGTAGATATGAAAAATCATGGAACTTTTTTTTTGCCTTTTTTAAGAGCAAAACTTCAGTTAGTATTCCTCAACCTGTCTGTTAGTCGTAAATTTCCTTGGCAGAAACTAAAATTCGATTTTGCGTAAGAATGATTATTACCACCATGAAATTTATCTTATCTCGTAAAAAATCGGAATGGTTGAATATTTTCCAATATTTATCCAGTAGTTAACTTTAAAAGATGATTCAATATCATATTAGGTTGTTTAGAATTTTTCTTCAATTTTATTAAACGATTTTATGGCTGGTAGCATTTAATATTTTAGCTGCAAAAATTTAAATGAAAGAGAGATCTTAATAACTAGAGTAGATTAATTCCCTAGAAAATGTCAATAAACTAACTTTTGGAATGTCAAATATTTTTTGATGAAATGCCCCTTCTAGTTCGATCTTCCCGAAACATTTGCTTGATAAAATCACTTAAAACTTAGATTTCCATATCAAAAGTTGTCTATAGCGGAGTCCAAATGCATCAATTTTTTTTTCAAACTTAATTCAACTCAAAACTATACCCTTTGATGCATAAATATTTTCTTGGCATTGATGCTCATCTTCACACACTCTTTGAATAAATAATTCACAATTCAAGCATTGTTCTTTCTTAGGAAGTCGGGGCTCTGTTCGTTGCAGAAGGATACAAGCGATGCTTTAAAACCTCTATAAAAAGTCATGTTTCTAAAGAACATTTGAACCACGTCGACGATTTGGCCTTTCTATTGTGTGCTTAGTATTGACCGTTACAGTAGAGAATTCATGTCATGGCCATTACAAGTGTTTTCCGTTCAGCGCGAAGATGTCCTAAAAAAGTATCCTCTTGTCGCGTTACTACTATAATCTTTGTTTTTCCCCTTTTTATAAAATTTTAATAAATGTATGTATTTTCTTTCCCCTTCCTCCAAAAATACTGACATAGTTTTAAAATTTTTTGAAAAAATAATTTCAATCATGCATAAGTTTGAATCTTCTTTTGTGCCATGTCAATTCAAGGGTCGTTCCAGACGAAAATTGGGGCTCTTTTGCGGTCCCTTCATGAAATTCCGACTCCCCCCAAAACCGCCTTTCACAAAATAGAAATAAGTTTTGATGATTATTTTCAAGAAAACATTTCCAAAATCTTTGAATTTTTTTTATAATTTTCTAGGATTGTAAACTATTTACGCACTGATCTGCTTATCGACACGATTCGGCCTGTAAAGGTGGCTTTTTTTTCTCGTCCGTTGGTTGTATTGCGGAAAAACTACTTTTATTGAAAGGTAGACGTTGTTTTCCTGCAATTCAAACTGAAAGTGAGGAGAAGCTGACTTTAGAAAACCTAGCCGGAGCGTCGGGTCGTTAGGGTCGCGCCAAACCAAGCTGCTTGTAGACGCGAAAGCATTAAAAAACTCGTTAAGATGCTTTTTTAGAAAGGGGGAAAACATGGAGTTGAACCTGTCTGCGATGCATCTTGACAAGTTTGTTATTGCTTTCGCGTCTTCAAGCAGCTTAGTTTGGCACGACCCTTAAAGTCGGCGTCTCGCGTTTATTCGTGTAAAAAAACCGACTTGAAACTTTTTCGGAGAATCGGAGATATTTAGATTTTCAGCTAAAGGATTGCTTCTTGAAGTTATTTCTCAATTCTCATTGAGGGCTCGAATTATAACAATTAAGTTAAAAATTTAAAGAAAATTTAAGGAAAACCTTGATTTATGGCCGAATTTGTAATTTAAATGGATTTATAGTACGATAAAAAAAGTCTAAAGAGATAATTTTGAGTGCGTATAAACATTTCTGTAGGAAAGTAAAAAAATAAGCTTTCAATCAAGAAATAGATCCATATCAGATATTCCAACTTTTTTTATAAACTTTTTTTAGAATTTCTTTTCACAAGTTAGTTTTTACATGGGATTTTAAAATTTTACTTTTAATGGAAGTTTTAATTTTTCTCAGATGTGAAAAGTAAAAAATATTGCTCAAAAGTCGTTCGCGCAGTTTTCAGACTTGTAACTTTCAGCTTTCCCCCCATAATTTTATACTGGTCCTTAAAAAATAATTCAAGGCCCTGGATTTTTTTTCTATCTCCTCATAAGAGAAACCTGCTTTCTCTTCTTGACATTCTCTGAAATGTCCATCCATCGGACACTACTCCTCCCCATCATTGCCTCGAGGCACTCCGCCATTGTAGTAGGTAGACGCCAATGGAGGCCATAACCCAACAACAGTGCCTGCCAGTAATGGATTAACCAGCACGGGGGCTGCACATGCACAAGCATAGCCCTGCCGGAGCACTACACAGAATCCATTTCTGCAGAACTCCTCTCTCCGTCTCTCCTCGTGCTTTGTCAGCCCCCAGATTTACGATCGAGCCCCTGCATTCCTCCACCTCTCTCATCGATACAGCAGCAGCCCCGCATCCCCCACGGCTGCCCTCCCCCCCTGCTCTCCCCCACCTGCTAAAGGGGTTGACCGGATGCCGACCCCCCTCGGTTCGACAAGGGGCGGGGAGAGAGAGTCGCTGATCCGGTTCACTACCGTTCAACGTTTTAAAAAAAATGTTTGTGCAAGTCAGTACTCCGAAATGGTTTGTGTGGGGTGAATGAATGAGACCTGTGCTGCTGCAGTGCTATTTTCTGCGTGTATTAGCTTTTGAAGGTGTTTTAAGGGTATTAAACTTAATATAATAATAGAAGAATATAGTTACATAGACGAAGGAAAAGATTTGAAATCAATCTTTATCCATCCTTATATTTGGTGGAAACTCCAGGGATAAGGTGGTAAGTGGTCACTGGTAGTGGAGCTATTCCCTGAAAATATGCTCATTTTTGGCAAAAGGAAATGGCCTATACTCTGTTCATTTAGAACAGGCGCCTGAGAAATAGTGCTTTCCCCCTCGCTAGAAGCTTAACCATAGTTACGCTCTTCGCGCAGCCAATAGAGTAAGCCCTCTTCGTCACTATTAGTTGCTATGGTTAGCGATTCGGTGGGGGGGAAGGAAATATTTTCAGGTGCCTATTCAAAATGAATAGAGTATAAATATCTTCCTCCATTTTTTTCCGTCTACGTTACTGTTGAGCTAAGAGAACAATGGTCTTAAATTAATCCAAGGGTGCTACTGACTTCAACCCAAAATCCCGTAAAACTATTAGAGTAACGAACCTTTTATCCGGAATCCCAAATGGAATTCTCCAAAATCCGCAACATTTACAATAGATGTATTGTAATCCTGCTTAGAACCGGTGGTGGGGCTGGATTCTTCATACAAGGTGATAAGGTTGCAGCCCTGCACCATTTTAATTGAACCTCATTTTGCGCTTTCCTTTTTATCTCAAGATTTTCGAAAAAATCCGTAATTTCGGGATTCATGTTGTTAAAAAAACGATTTCCTTTTCCGGGGTTACCCCGGAGAAGTATATAGCACCCCTGTTAATCGTAACTTTTTTACCTAAATCTTTTTTTCTCAAGTTTTTCGGTCAAATGAGGTTGCTAGGTTGCTTTTATATTTGAAGATAAAGATCTTCGAATAACAACGCCTTGCTATAAATATTCAGATAGAACTACAAATTTACTCAAGCATAAAATTTTATTTCCTGGGAAGTGTTCACGATAGAGGAGGTGAAAGTTTTCCAGATTGTAGAATTTAAAGGTGAAAATGGGTTTAAAGGAACCAAGTAATGTGTATTTCATGTGTTCTCAAAAATAATGTCCTTCAAACATTGGAGTGACTAATTTTTTTCTGTCACAAGGGTTGATGGAAAAATAGCTCTGTCTTAGAGAAATCCGGACATTTCATAATTGAATTTTTTTTCCTTCCTTCATAGCTTTTTCCTTCGACTCATTTAATTCCTTTTCATCTTTCTACCTGAGGTACTCAGTGGATGCATACTGCTACCGACTGGTATTTTAATGTAAAGAATTAAGCATCTGAACTCCAAGCAATCATGATATTTTTCCAAGAACCTGGAACTTCTTCAGCGGGTAGCCTCATGAATATGCTATTAGAATCGGGATCGAAAACAATTTCTCCTAGTTTTTATTACTTCATGCGAAGAAAAATTGCAAAATAAATTGAAGGTACGGGTTTCGCATTGCATAAGTTGGTAAATGAGATTGCTCAATGTTGGGATTGTTGCAACACTCGCTCTTTCTTGAGATGCTCTGTGAATCGAGACGAAATTTACTCAATTCTTTTAATGATTCGTAATTTTTTTCAAAACCATATACTTTCTGTTTGGTAAGATTTTGATTTCCTTAGTAATGAGATGTAAACGACATCGACGTTATTTTAAGAAAAGTTTCAATTTTTAAAAAAATTCGGAAAATTAAAAAAAAATAATAATTTTGCGGGTCCCCTTGTTCGATGAGAAATTTAGATATATTTTAGAAGTATAATCATCCCGTGTTTGAAAAAATAAATCTGGAAAAGAAAAAAGTTTGAAAAGTGTTAATATTGCTTTCCAGCGGCTCAGCTATGCCCACAGCGAAACTGCATTTACATGAACCCATGAACGTCTTTAGATCAGTGATTAATGGTAGATGTGTTGGATATTAATCTTCTGGTATAATGGAAATTGTGTAATGCGTCAAATTTATGGTTGTAAACGAAGTTAATATTCAGTTTGTCATAGCTTGGTATTTTCTAAATTAAATTTTTTAAGGTTATTTCTTGTCAAATTTTTGAGAGTGTTTTATTAACTTTTTACGTAAAAGAGTGATTTTTATGTTGTTTACCATCGCGTTTTATATGCTTCATATTTGAAAAAGTAATTTTCTCCCGCAAGTATTATTATTAGATGATAATTTGAGGAATTTGCCCATGTCTTCTATGTTAAAATTCGTGACATTTATCCGAATAGTAAAATTTTTCCTTTCCCAAGTTTGATGCACTTTTATTTACATTTAAAACACTGCAGCTGAAAATTTCAATTAGAAAATATTACTATAATGAAATCAATCTATTAATGTACTTTTAAACTTAAAAAATATTTTATATTCCCTAAATTAATATTGAAATCCGTTATATTCGTAATGAAATAATAATTCTTGTTATTCTGCTTTGCGCATCTCATACTAGAGGAGGAATGACTTATTTTCTCACGCAGAAAGGGAATTTTTCTTTTCCCCCTATCTTAAAGAACACAGAAAATTTCTTACTGGTCAACTGACTATAGTTATTTGAATTATTACTCGTTTAGAAAATTTTTGTGTGAGGTTTTGAGTTCTAAACAGAAGAGGACATAGCTGTTGAGGGGAGGGACATTTCTTCGTAAAAAATTCCATTCCCTAGTACAAAAAGGGGAATAAAGCTACAAGTGATGTTGGATGGCTGCCAAAACACGAGGAAGGAAGCTTGAATTCAACTTAATTTCGTATCCTTAAAGTTAAAATATTTTTTACATGCTTTAAAATAGTTTTTTTTATTACAAGTCTAAATTGAATTTCAAAACTGAATTAATTTTCTTGAAAGGAAGGTAATTGGAACATTCGTTAAAGTAGCGCCTTCACTGGATCTTTTCAGTACTGACCTCACGTAATTTTTTAAAATGTATATAGTATATGAGTAAAATTTTAATTAGACCATCTTTTGCATGTCTGGCAATTGTAGCTCGGTCCTATGTTTACAGAAGTACTTAATTTTGTATTCTACATAATATGAAAGGTGTATATTGTGTATGTGTATATTGACAAGACAAAAAATAGCTTTATAATACGAATTATAAGCTGTGAATATAATATTGTTACAATTTTTAACTAAATAAACAGCGCGCGGATAATTTCCTGTGACTAGGTTTAATTTAGAATATATACAATAAAATAATATAATATAATAAATGATTTACAATAAGAACTTGAACACTTTACAATCTTCCCTCACTGTCAGGCCAGCTCTCCTCTGTTCTCCCAATTTCCTTTATAAAATCAAAGCACAACAATAAATTGCTATCTCTAAAAGTCCAGGCTTCACCAGTCCCGTTGGGGCTGGACTAGTTATCTGTTACACTGCCCCCTTCCTAGGAACTGCCGTCCCGGCAGTTTCTTCTTTAGGTATTTCCTAAGAAAGGGGCCAGCCGGTCCATGTGCACCACCTTATACTTTGTAGTCCCCCTTTTCGTGATCCGGTATATGACATCGTTCAGTTTTTTCACAATGATGTATGGTCCGTCCCACACACTTTGTAATTTCGGTGATAATCCTCGTTTTCTCGTAGGGTTATACAACCAAACTCTATCGTCTTCTTTAAAGCTATGGGATGTAGAACGAACATCATATCGTGATTTCATCCGCTCGGCCATCCAGTTAATTCTTTCTCGGGCAAACCGATGAACTCTCTCCAACCGTGCCTGTAGAGCATCGATGTATTGATCAGGCGATGAAGGGGTATCACTTGGTCGTCCGAATAGTAAGTCGCAAGGTAACCGAAGCTCTCTTCCAAAAAGTAAGGTGGCCGGAGTGTAATTAGTTGACTCATGGACGGCGCTTCGGTAAGCGAGCAAGAATAGGGGAAGGTGGTCGTCCCAGTCTCGCTGGTTTCTTGCAACGAAGATGGATAGATGGTTTAAGATAGTTCGATTGAATCTTTCAACCATTCCATCTGACTGCGGATGCAGAGGAGTAGTCCTGGTTTTTTTTATTCCAAGGGTCTTGCACAACCCTTGAAAAAGGCCGGAATTGAAGTTCGGTCCTTGGTCTGAATGGATTATAAGTGGCACCCCAAACCGACATATCCAATTTCTGGTTAGGGCTTCTGCCACAGTTGCTGCTTCCTGGTCAGGCAGTGCATACGCCTCCGGCCATTTCGTAAAATAATCCATTACAACCAAAATATATTTGTTTCCGGCATCTGTTCTCGGCAAGGGTCCTAAAACGTCCAGGGCGATCCGTTCGAAGGGAGCACCGACATTATACCTTTGGAGACGACCCCTAGTTCTCGTTTTCGGACCTTTCCTAGCAGCGCAGGCTGTACACTCCTTGCACCAACGTTCGACGTCCCCTCGAACTTGGTCCCAGTAAAACCGCTCTCGCACCTTGTGAAGGGTCTTCATCACTCCGAAATGCCCTCCGGTTGGACTATTGTGGATCTCTTGGAGTACTGATGAAACTCTGACTTTGGGAAGTAAAAGTTGCCACCTGTGATTTCTTCCATCCTCCGTTTCCCACAAACGGTACACCACCCCGTCGCGTAGATGTAAAGAGTCCCATAACGCCCAATATCGTTTGGTCGTTTTACTTTGCATGGCTATGTCCTGCCACTCAGGTTTCGAAGTCGAATTTTCTTTCAGTTCCAGGATTGGCTTAATGTCTGCGTCGGTTCTCTGAGCTTTAGCTAACTCTGCAGGACTCCATGGATCAGGCATAGTCGCTGGTTGAGCTTGAGATTGCCTGATTCTCAATTCTCTTTTTCTCGTTTCGGGTGGCTTACTTTCAGGTTCAAATTTCACCTCCGCCTTCTCGCAGTAATTGCAATTCGCACAAGGACGTCTTGATAATGCATCGGCATTCCCATGGGCGGATCCTTTCCTGTGTTGGACTTCAAAGTCATACTCTTGCAACCGTTGTATCCACCGGGCTACCTGTCCTTCAGGATTCTTGAAGTTCAACAACCAGGTAAGAGCAGCGTGGTCTGTCCTCAGGAGAAACTTCCTTCCGTAGAGAAAGTGGTGGAAATGCTGAACAGCTTTCACGATAGCAAGTAATTCTTTTCTGGTCACACAGTAATTCCTTTCGGCTTTCCCAAGAGTTTTGCTAAAGTAAGCTATAACTCTTTCATTCCCATTGATGGCTTGGGAGAGAACCGCACCCACTCCGTCGTTACTAGCGTCAGTGTCCAAGATAAATTTCTCACTGGGCTGAGGATAGGCTAGAATAGGAGATGTTGTGAGGACTTTCTTAAGGTGTTTGAAAGCTTCCTGGCATTCCGAGGTCCAAACGAAGGGAATTTTTGCTTCAGTCAACCGATGCAGGGGTCTTGCTATCAAAGAGAATCCTTGCACAAACTTCCTATAGTAGGAGCATAGCCCCAGAAAGCTGCGAAGTTCATGAACATCTTTTGGCTCTTTCCAGTCCTCGACAGCCCTAACTTTGGTCGGATCCGTCCTGACTCCTTCGGATGAGATGAGGTGGCCGAGATAGGCGACTTCTCTGCGAAACAGGTTGCACTTCGCCGGATTTAATTTGAGATTTGCTTCCCCTAGCTTTCGAAACACTTTTCGTAAGTTTGCCAGATGCTCTTTAAAGGTCTTTCCGATGACGATGATGTCGTCCAGGTATACAAGACATGCTTCACAGGTAAGGCCTCTCAGTACTGTTTCCATAAGTCTTTCAAACGTAGCAGGAGCATTACATAAGCCAAACGGCATCACTTTAAACTGCCACAGTCCTTGCCCAGTTGTGAACGCTGTCTTTTCCTTATCTTCTGGGGACACTTCCACCTGCCAATAACCACTCTTTAAATCGAGGGTGGAAAACCATTGGTTTCCTGCAAGAGTATCCAGCGCATCGTCAATCCTAGGGAGGGGGAAGCTATCTTTCTTGGTCACATCATTTAAACGGCGGTAGTCTACACAGAATCTGGTGGATCCGTCTTTCTTCTTTACGAGAACGATTGGAGACGCCCAGGGACTGGTGGAGGGTTCAATCACTCCATTTTCTTCCATTTCTTTGATCAAGTTAGAGACCTCCTCCCTTTTAGCGAATGGCAGTCTTCGAGGATGTTGTTTAACTGGCGGGTGATCACCAGTGTCGATTCGATGCTGGGTCACCTTTGTTTTACCTACATCTCTTGAGGAGCTAGAGAATAATTTCTTGTTTTCTAAAATCAAGGCTCGAACGGTTCTTGTCTGGTCTTTAGTGAGATTCTCTAAGCCGTCGTCAATAGTCTTCAAGTAATCGGGTAAAGTGTCTTGATCATTTTCCATCTTTTCGCAATGGGAGATGCTGACCACGGGAGAGCAGGAAGCGATTTCTGCTCCTCTTCGAAGTAGTTTTACCTTATTGCTGAGGTTTAATAGACGAACAGGTACTTTTGACTTTTTCAGGTCGATAAGCGTTGCAGCCACCAAGAGGTCTTGTTCAGAAGACGTGGATGAGGGAAAGTCTGTTACCCCGTACCTATAGCCAGTACCACGGTCTCCAACTCCCTCTGTTACCACCTCGGTTCTTGGAGGTATGCTTATGTCTTCTGTGGCAAAAAGTCTGCAGACCAACGTCTCCGGACGAATTTGGCCAAAGAGCGGAAACTCCTCGTTTCTCAAGAGAAGGACGTTCTTCTCTAAATCAATTTTAATCCCTTGTGGTTGAAGGAAATCAAGTCCAAGTAAACAGTCTTCTTGTATGTCTGCTACGTAGATGGAATGTTGAAACGAATACTCACCAATACGGATGTTGACGGTTGCTCTTCCTCTCACGGTCGCTTCTTCTCCGGTAACTGTCCGCAACGCGATGTTGGGCGTCTTATAGTCGAGTTGGCCCCTACTTATCTTATCAGCTAATTTTAGATTTATAAGGGTGACATCCGCCCCAGTGTCAACTATCATAGTACAGGGAACATTATTTACATATCCTCTTATGTGGAGTCCAAGGTCTTTTCCATTGATAAAGGATATTTCAAAGACTTTCTTAGGGCCTGTAAACGTCGCAGACTGCCCTTGCCCCGCAGGACAGTCTCGCTTTAGTTTCCCTGGCCTTGGAGTCGGCGATCTTGCTTCTTCGGACACCTATTGCTTAGATGACCTACTCCTCCACAGTTCCAGCATTCCAGGTTTCTTCTACGAAAGGAAAGATAATTTCTTCTCGCTTCTTCAAATGTCTCACTTATCATTTTGCGCATCATCTCCTTAAGCTCTGCTGCATTACTTGCGCTGTCCTCTTCGCTAGTGGTACAGGCTCTCACCGATCTCCGGCTCCCAGTGGTTGCTCTTCTACAAGCTTCGAACTTTAGAGCGTGAGCCACCGCAGCGTTGAGATCCTTACAATCCGCCATGCGTGTCGAATGTTGCGTCTCCGGATCTGAAATGGCGTTGACGAAAGCGTTCCTCGCCATACAGTCTCTGACGTCGAGCGGCCAGTTTGCATAGACCTTCCGTGCCAATTTCTCCATCTCAGAGGCCAGGACTTGAAGAGATTCTCCAGACTTTTGTGTTCTGTTGGTCATCTGTAGCAGGAAGAACTCTTTTAAATACTCTTCCCCGTACCGTAGTTCCAAGGCGTTGACGATATCTTCATAGTCCAGGCGCTTGTCGCTTGGTAAGGTTTGTAAAACTTCTGCTGCTGTTCCTCTCAGAGACGCCGCCAATTGACTTGCCCTTACTTCTTCATTCCAGCCATTTGAGTCCGCGATTATCTCGAATTGAGTCCTGTGGACTGACCAGGCTGTTTGGCCGTCAAAAGTCGGCGGCTTGACCATGGGTATAGGAGAGACACATTCGACGAAACTTGACAATTTTGTATGACGTTCTACCTCTAACATCCTCCTTCCTAAGTCTTCATTCCTTTGGCCCAAAATCTTCTCTAGTTCCTCATATTTCTTCTCTATTGCTTCAACTTTCTGATCAATGTGAGCTATATCAGTCTTGAACTCTATCTTGATATCTTCAATTGTGTCTTTAATTTCGGTCCTAATTGTGGATAGGCCGTCCATCATGCCGTTTTTAATAGCCACCTGACTGGCCTCTAAATTTTCCTTCATACTGTCTTGACTAATCTGTAGCTCTTGCTTTATGCTGTTTTGAAAATTCTCCAATCTTTCACCCAAAGCTTCCAACACTTTACTCAACTCAGCCTCCATTTTTCTCGTAGTCATTTGATCGTTTAGTCCTAATCACAACCCACTTCTAGACACCAAATGTTACAATTTTTAACTAAATAAACAGCGCGCGGATAATTTCCTGTGACTAGGTTTGGTGCTACTTTGATATAACCCCCCAAAAATTACGCGCCAAATCTGGCACTCCCTACGGACTTTTTAGGTTTGCTGTTTCTTGTTTTTTGTGTATATGTAGTAGTAATGTGTAGCCTAGTGAATTACTGGAAAAAATTGAAATTTTGAACTTTAATAATTCCAAAACTAATGAGAATTTTCGGAAAAACTAAATTACAATATTTTTATAAAAAATATTTTTGTTCTTGGTTCAAATATCAAAGTCTTACTATGATTAGTTTTTCTGTTATATTCCAAAAACGTTTCAGCGATTTCATCGGTTCAGCTGACCGGACATTTGATTTTTAAAAAAGTTGCCAAATTTCCGATTTGGGGGTGTATATCAAAGTAGTTCCCTAGGTTTAATTTAGAATATATACAATAAAATAATATAATATAATAAATGATTTACAATAAGAACTTGAACACTTTACAATCTTCCCTCACTTTCAGGCCAGCTCTCCTCTGTTCTCCCAATTTCCTTTATAAAATCAAAGCACAACAATAAATTGCTATCTCTAAAAGTCCAGGCTTCACCAGTCCCGTTGGGGCTGGACTAGTTATCTGTTACACTATAGAGAACTAATTTAGCTATTTTTTAAACAGGACAATAGAAGCTCTGAATTACGAAACATTAGTTATAATTTACGATAAAAAAAACCTATTCCGTGCCTAAATAAAAAAAGAAATATTTCATAAAAATTTTGTTTATTTATCACCTAAATTCTTTAATGCTTTACCTGAAAACCTAAAATCAGAAAGATATCCTTTTAAATTTAAGAAACAACTAAAACTCTTCGTTATGACAATAGATAAAATTGAGGGTTTTTTTTATTTTTTCCCCCACAAACGCTCTTTTTATTCAGAGTTATAATACTGAAGCTCACCTCGCGATAGTTCCACTTGTATTTAATTATATAATTTTTAAATAAATAGCCTAAATTGTATTTATAATTTAAAAATAATTTTAATTTTTTATTAAATATTTTTAGTTACTCGTATGGGTCACTGCGCTGACCCCTGAGTAATACAAACAACTTTATTCATATTTTTTTCTCTATTGTTTATAGCAGATATGTATTCTTATGTACATTTTTAGTTTCTGTGTTTTGTTCGTTCCTCTTGTTCTTGTTATATGTATATAATGTGAAATTCTGCACGTATAAAATACCTTCGTCTTGGAGAAACTATATTTAAAATATAGTTTTTCCAAGACGAAGGAATTTTATACGTGCAGTCAAAATAATTTTGACTCACCCACCCATTACATTATAAATTTCAATAAGGATAAGGGGAAAATATATTCATAAGTGTGAATTAGAATTTTCCTCATGTTTTCAAAGATAACCTTTTTAATTTTTATTTCTTTTATTGTTTAAGAAAGTAAAAAGCAGGAAATCAAAAATTTGTTTCAGCAACAGCTAAGAAGCTAAGATTGATAAGTGTCGTGCTGTTAAGTTTAGCATCTAAAGAAAGAAAACAGTTTCTGTTATTGTGGTTGGCTCGCACAAGCCTATGCGAGCCTATTAAGAAGTGTGTCTTTGATGGGGGGCAGGCAGAGGGCAGAGAAAGTGATAATCAGATCAGTTGTCTTTGAGTTCATATCAATTGGGGAACAACTGCCCAAAATTATTACAATTTTTTGCATTATTTTTCATCTTTATTGGAGCTTCGAGCTTATAAAGTGTTAATTTAAGAAAACATACTGTAAATGATAATTTTGCATTAAGAAAAAAAGTCTGGCGGTTAGTAATGTGTTCCTCCCCCAAAAAATATGATTCGATTTACTGCGAAACTACATAATTTTTTTAATAAATAATTTTATTGAACAAACAAAAGAACAGAACAGAAAAAAATACAAACGTAGGTGATCCAGTACATGCATATCCCAAAGGAGCTACCGCTCGTCCATGGGGTTACAGAATATCTTTTCCGTAAAAGGTATGCGTTTTGAAATTAAACCGAGAGTAAAACATTAAATCATTTTTCAATGTCAAGAATACTATTTTTAGGTTTTTATTTCAACTTTTTACTTCTATGAAGAAACGATAGCTCTATACATTGGTGAAAAGAGGGGGGAAATAACTAACCCCTATTGGAAGATATCGCCCCTTGAGGTTGTGAAATCGATGTCCATTCATTGTATTTTTTAAGTTAATTTGGAATTAAAGTTAATTTGTCTTTCTTTTCATATTCTTTGTGCTGAATAAAAATTTGTCTTAATTTCAATTTTTTCAAACTTTTTTATGCAGGGAATGTTTGATTCCATTCATATTCACTCACTCCATTGATACTGCATTAATAACTCAGTTTCACTATAATTTTGAATTTTATTTGTTTTATTCTTTTTATTTCACTCTTTTGTGGGGTAAACTAAGGAGAAATATAATTTAAGGTTTTTTAAGGATCATTTGCTGATGATACGGTTTTGGTTTTCTCGGCGGTTAATTACTCTGAGCTGTTTAAAAAAATTGAAGTTTGCCTACAAAAAGTTAATATTTGGTTTTATAATAATATGCTAAAGCTTAATGTTTTGAAAACTAAATTTATGATTTTTAACCTTAAAACTTCAGTGACTATAAGGGATTCCCTAAAAATCCATAAACCAAATTGTTATCGTGAGTAGGGATGGGAATGGCTGGAAAAAAACCGGAAACTTTGGGAAAAAAACCGGTTTTTTTCCAGTTTTTTTCCGAAGGGTTTATTTCTTTCCGGAAAAATTTAAAATGTTAATTTAAAATACTTTATTTAGAATTTAAATATCAACCGATATCAACTAAAATATTATTTAGATGATATTCTTATATAATGAAGTACTTAAAATTGAAGTTTTAACCACAAAAAATAATAATTTTTTCCTGAAAAAAGTTGGATTCTACTCGGGAAAAGTTAAAAATTTTTAAGTTTGTATGCATTTAAAAATTATCTACATTCACATTCTAATGTTTTCTCATTTGATATTTTTTTATACTCAATATTTCACATGAAAACACAAATTTGGAAAAAAAAAAGATTAATTATTTTAACATCCAAGTGTTATTTATTTTACTCTCTAAAAACAAAAATAATTATGCAATGCAAATTAATATCAATAATACCAATTAGGATTAGAAAATTTGGTATTCTTATACTATATTAATCATAAAATGCAGCACTTTAAAAATATTTTAACCATTAAATCAGATTGTCTAACAATCATAAGCATATGAAATGACTTACTACTTCTTCAAGTTTCTCTGCTTTATCTGAATTTAAAAAAAAATTTAGATCAGATTTCAAAGTTTGGGATTATTATTGGAGGCTTTTTACGGCGTTGCTTAAAAAATATTTATGGTGTATGAGTATTTATTGAACAATGAACACATTAATGTCATGAAAATTAAATAATAAAATAAGTTCCAAAAATATTTTAACAAAACAATGAACGATTTTTTAATTTTTTTTATATTATGACTTCAAAATTTTTTTTAAATTGGCAGAATTTAATTATAACTTCTCAACCTTTTTAAGAAAACATGATTGCAATGATTATGTGAAAAAGGTTAAGATCAATATATATATTGATGTTAAATATTATAGCAAACATCGGTTATTTGTTATTGGATCATGTTGAATACAAAATTAATTCATTAAAAGTACTTTATGTTTAATAAATAAATATTAAATTAATGTTATTTATTACAATCACATGCTTTATATTTATATTGCATATATTATTTTATAGTTATAAAAACTGTAGTTTTTTTTTTCAAATTACTCGTAAAATGCTGCATATTTGTAATTTGGAAGAATTATTTTTAATTAATTTTTAAGGATTTAATAACTTATAATATATAATGACTAATGATTTTTATACAACGAATGATTATTTAGCTTCCAAAAAAATATGTATTCAATAACCACTATTTTCTATGCAAAAAAGGTCAATTTTTCCGACTTTTCCAATTTTTCCGGAAAAAAACCGGTTTTTTTCCTGTTTTTTTCCGCCTACCCAAAATTTCCGGAAATTTTCCATCTCTAATCGTGAGTGTAATGGTTCTTCCTCCTGTGATGTAATTAAGTGTGATGATACAATTAAATATTTAGGTCTACATTTTGATACTAATTTAAAATGAAAATCCCATATAAACATCTTGTAAAATAAATTGCGTTTTATTAATTTGAAGCTGTTTAAATTAAAAGGTATAATTGACCATAAATTTCTAACAACTGTATATTTTGCTTGGGTACAATCAACAATTAATTATGGAATAACGTGCTTTGCATCTGATTATTACAATAATATTAAACCGCTTATTCAGTTACAAAAAAAGATTTTATCTCACTTAAAATATAATTCCCTGCCTAATAATATCTTAACAATCAGAGAACTGTATATTTTTCGTTTATTACTCTTTATATTTAAAAACAAACATTTATATGAAGCCAAAAATATAACTTCTTATCTTAGAAACGCTAAAGGTAACTTGTATATCCCTAAATCTAGAAAAGAAATATTTCATAAATCTCATGCCTTTTTGGGACCATACATATTTAATAAACTTGAAGAAACTCTTAAACTAACCAACAATTTTCACAAATTTAAATCCGGTATTCATCTTTTTATCTCAGGACACTCAGATATTGAAGCTTTGTTCAAAATTCCTAAATAATAAGCGCAGCTCTTGCCACATGATAAAATCTTTTTTTTTAATTTAGGTTCCCTGGGCGAGCCTTTGGCTCTTTGGGATCCACATAATCAATTTTTTTGTTTTTCTTTGTTTAAACAAAATGTCAATATATGTATATATTTCCCTTTGTGTTTTTGTACAGTCTTTGTCTGTGTGTTCCATGTCTTATATATGTTTTGTCTTTTGTCCAATAAATTTGATTTGATTTTATTTAAAGATTTTTTCATTAGAAAAATTTCATAAGGTGGAAGAAGGGAATAAGTCCATCGACTTATTTTGACAGTAAAATGTTTTTGAATGTACTAATATTTGTTTTGATGATTGTTCTGTTTTCTAAATAGGGTTCTGAACTTCTAGTAAAAATTTGGTGATTATACAATGAAAATCCCATTACTTATACAGTTTTTTTTCGATATTCCCTTCTTCCAATTGACGATTCAATTAAAACTATAACTTGTCAATCAACTTTTCAAAGGAAGGTTTTTAATCAAAAATTTATGAATTATTAAATGTTTCTCACAATCGAGATCGAGATAATTAGGTCCTATTTTAAACTGGACACCCAAAGAAGGTGCGGGCAACTTTTGGAAATTTGCAGGTCAAATTTAGATTATAAATAAAAAGGCGGGCTGTAGATAGTATATATTTGTGGAAAAGAATATGATCGCAATAATGGGACAGATTTCTAGTTAATTAATTTACAAAATTGCAATTGTATAATTAAGATTTTATTGAAAATATTTCTGATGCAAAAGATTTTTTTCATTTTAGATATTATAATTTTACATTGAAAAAGTAAACTTTATTGCATAGTGTATTTCCAAAATTATCAGTTAATTCCTCGAGTGTGATCATCAGCTTGTGTCGTCATCACGTGATTCCTCGAAAACATGGCAGGGAGTTCTTGATAGCGAGATATTTTTTCAGGCCCCCTTTTTTCCAATTTACCTTAAAATATTTAATAGATTAGCAGCTCTTTTGATGCTCATTTTTAACGTATATTGTATTTAAGACCTGCTCTATTTTGCTTTTAAAATTAATTAAATAGCAATAAAAATATTTTCGGAGTAGATGGTGGATTGAAAATTCCTCGATGGTGTTATTTCATAATATTAATTCTGAGAAGTTTTTCATAACATGATTGTTTCAAAACAAACATTAATGATTAAAGAGACTGTATTAGTCAGGGAAATTATAAACTTCTTAACTCCCTCTCTGAAAGGCCAGACAACTAATACGAGAATTAATTTTAAAAACTCGATATTTGGTGCTTGAATATTTAAATTAGTTTATCTTAATGTAACTCGAAACAGCGAAATATTATCCGCAAAAATATTAAAAATTTCTTCTGATTGTAGGTTATATTTAGCTGCATTTATTATGTAACCTGCAACCAACCATCATTTCAAAATTTTGGATATTAATTAAAAGAACGCTTATGATGGAAGGTGAATATCTTTTTAAAATCAAAAGACTATTGAATAAATGTAGTATTAAAAGATGTGAAATTTAATAGCGCAATTTTTTTCTTATCAATATCATCTGTTGCTCTCTCGCTTTACCGTTGCGCAATAATTTATTTATTTTAAAATTACGATCTCTATCAGTTTGACCTCCACTGTCCATCCTTTGAAATTTTTCATAACTCACTATTAAAATGATCAATATTCCCAAATATTCTAAAAATAGCCTCCCGTTTTCAATATCGCTGTTGGAGGCAGTTTCATTCTGACCGACCTCGAGACAGAATATGGGTCACACCGCTGGCCGTTTTTCATTCTTCCTTTTTTTCCCAATCTGGTTTTGTTTGTTTTTCGAAACTCATTATTTTCGCTTCGCATCGCTCACGCCTACGATACAGAATGCTATTAGGGATTTTCCTACCCGCCACCCCTCGAGCAGAGTGGAACTTGCCCAATAGGAGTACTATGCCGGGTGCGCACCGTAAAAGTTATCCGCGCGCCTACCCCTAGGGAGAGAGATGGAATAGTCCTTCCCTCTTGTCACTGCTAGCAAAGTTATGGCTCATGCTGGGTGATGTATTAGTTAGCTACAATATTTAATATGCTATGCTGGACTTGGATCACAGCGATGGGATGAAAAAACGATAGTTTAACGAGTGGAATAGTTTTTCGGAGATGTCGGCACTTAATATTGTGGAATCGTGAAACAATGTTTAAGAGGCAAGTGTGTTAAGTGATACCGGATCATTAGCCTCTCTTTAATATTTACATTTTTTAAGGTCACATTGTTTGTTGATTCTGGCAGTGATCGATGTTTGTCAACATGGTTTTCTGTGTTGTGAAAAAAGGATGGCGGAATTTTGCATCTTTGGTGATTTCTTCGTGTGATCGGCGTATTTTGAGTTTGTTTTGATATTTGACAGGTGACAAAAAGAAAAAAGACGGATTATTACGTGAGAGACCGGAAGTTTTTTTGAATGTTTTTGGCGACTTGGTTTGTTTTTCATAAATTCATTTATTAGGAAACTTAGTACACATTGTTTATATAATTTTTAGGTGTTAATTTTTGAGTGTTTTCCTATGTATGCCTTGTATTTTATGAATGACATTTCAATTTAAAAAATATTACTCATTTCGATTCAAAAGCTGCTTAAAATTTTAAAAACCATCTGATTTAAAAACTCAATATTTAATTTTGTCTAGACTAATTACTTCAGTCTAGATTTTTAATTTTTCTCAAGTCAATAATTTTTCAAGAAGTTAACAATTTCATACTTAAAACAAGGTTTAATTAAAAATTTTCATTGTGGACTAACTTGGTTCTTTTCATTCTGGGAGTTTTCATTTATTTATCATATATTCAAATGAATTCTTTATGAAAGGTAAAATAAATACCTATAATAAATAAGATTCAATAGGGTATATGCATCATTTTATTTGTCTTATAGGGTTGGCCATACAAGGCAATTAGGATATTTCCAGTGGGTTCCCATTTTGAATTAACTTCGTCTTCTATCTATTGTCTTCTATTGTATTTACTTCAAAGCTAAGGATCTGGTGACAAAATTGAAATCTCCCTAAAAATTTTCCAAGATTAAAACATTTTTTAAAGAATTCTACTGCGAAAAGTCATCAACTTTATAACCATTACTTATTTGTGTGTCCATCATTAATTGTTAATTATTGGCACGTTAATTTCAAAACTCGTAAGTTTAATCTGAGAATAGTTTCTAAATAAAATTGGAATTTCTCTTTTTTATCAAAAACAGGATTTTATTATTAGTTCTTTTCCATATTCATGATTTTCATTCAATCATTCTTTTCTAGGTTTCTTAAATGCTATGTGTGGCGGAGGATTTCCCTGCAAAGGTCATTGGGAAAATGCATAAGATGCCAAACTCCATGAGGTAGAATGGAAGTAATATGGCTCTTCCTACACCTGCTGCTGATCTGTGTACTCAAGAAGAAAGCGGGATAAAAATTAAAGCCGAGAAAGATGACAGCAGTGATGTTGCTAAAGAAAAGAATCCCAAAGAGATCAACAATATCATCGTTAGTGATCCCCAACTGTCAGGATTACAATCACGAAATATCACTATTACTGTTGCCAGTTCACAAGCTGAAAAAGCTTCCCCTGCAAAACCTTCAGTACAACAATCTAACAAAACTGCTGAAGAGAAGCCAGCCAAACCTTCTCCCCCTCCTATTGATCATCCTAGCATTTGTGGTAGATTTGGCTGGACAACTATTGGTCCCGTACACATCCCTGTCATCCTTCGTGGAGAAGAAAAATTCATTGCCGTGAGAATGTTCGAGTGTAAAATAGTATTTGGATACTTCCCCGATATTTTTCCAACAGCTGTTTTTAGCTGCACCAATATTAATAGTTACTACATAACTGAAAATGAAGCTAAATTGCTCAATGAAATCAATAGCTTTCATTGTGATTATCAGTTTGGTTACACCGATTTTACCGTCAAGGATTATGTAGTGCGTCTGAATGACGCTGTGAACCTGTTTGAGTTTCTGGAGTTTTGTCGAGCTAAATTGTACAACCAAACCTCCAATTCTTCCATTTCTGATAAATGTGGATTTCTGTTCAATTATAAAATTCCTTATGTCAAGAAAGGGTCAAAAAAGTTCATTTCATTAAATATGGTTTACCAAGAAGGTGTTCTTCCTACTGTGACCACCACCGAGACCATAACAAATTGGGATCTTGCTTACTTCCGATTCTTGAGCTTTTTTGGAAATGTTGATCTACAAAAGGTTGAACTTAATAAGCCTTTGTGTAACGTGGAAGACCTTGAAAGTGCATTAGGTGGTGTTCAGTTTGAAGAGGCTTCCAGCTGGCCTGAGATCAAATTTTCTTCCAAAGAGGAATGGGAAAGTTTTCTGCATCCCAGAACTTTGCAATGGATTCCTAACAATGCATCTACTGACTCTAGCTCTGAAGAGTCAAAGAAACTCAGGAAAAAACTGACTGAGTTTCAAGACAAAGAGAGCATGTTGAATTCCATGATGGGTCTGGAGAAGCTTCTTGACATGAATTCTACTTTACCTAGAGCGGCCCATGTCAGAAATCACGACCTCTCAGACCCATTGAATATCCTCCAAAGTGGTGAGAAAGGTACCATATTCCCTGTGTCATTAGAAAACCTGCTATCCACCACATCATCATGTAACTATCCATATCCAGTAAGTTATAATCATTACAATAGTCACATTCAAGCTCCCTCGTTGCTGGAGTACGAAAGGTACCGAAAAAGCAACGGGAACTCTTCTACATACTCATCCAGAAAGCCTAGAACATTTCCTCCCCCTCCTCCGCTGGTGAGGTTGGGCAACAGCAAAGTGAGTGATTCTCCAGATCAGGACATGGTGCCAAAGTCTTCGTCTATGTATCCCTACCTACCTGCTCCATCGGGTGCAACGTGCCCCCCGTGGTACGCTCGCATGCTGGACCCCAGTTGGCTTCCGGAGGAGGAGGGCCAAACCGTCGTGCAATCCAATGAAGTCCCCGAGAACCTGTCGCGGAGGCTGAGCAGCGAGAGTGATTCCTGGGGCTCCACTTCCAATCTGAACGGAACCAGTTCCTTGCGCAGCAGCAGCAACCCTTTGGGAGTCATCCGAGAGAACTACGATCTCAACCACGGGTCGATGTGTCGGGACGAGCGCTTACTTCACCCTCACGGTGGGAGCCCAAGGCTGCTAGCGGGCCCTGGTCCTCCACCGCACTACCCCACTCCTCCCCAGTCATCGCCCTTACAGCCCATGTCTTTGCTGGACTGCACGACGGTGCCAAGCTTCGCGGACTTGTTTGCCCCCCGACTGACTCCCAGCGGACTTGTGGATCTGTGCAGTCCCCCTCCTTCTCCCGAAACCAGAACTGCTTTGTCCACTAGTCCAAGGAGTTCGCATTTGTCCAATTACGGATATCAGCCACACATAGCTCGACTGGTGCAGGTGGATTCGCGCTATGTGCTAGCAATAAATCTTGAACCAGTGAAGTACCACGCGAATCTAGCAGTTCCTATATCAGACATTGTTAATAAGTTCTTTAGTGGCGCTTCTGTTCAGTCCTGCCAAATAATGTTGGAATCTATGTTTGGATTGCCTCTCTATGAATGTACCAGGTGAGACTTTCGCTTCTTTCTGATCATTACTGAATATTTTGTATAAAGTTTGAGGACTTGCATATTAGCCTGTTGGTTGACCATGCTGCAAAATCCCAAAACTTTGACAAAGCCCATTTAACTGTGCATCTGGACTTGACGGGCACTGAATGGTCAACAGGCTAATATGTAAGTATCGGAATTTGAGTTAAATCGAAATTTTTCTGCTTATTTTTCCTAATTAAGTAATCAAAAGTCCCTAATATTAGCAGCATTTATACGGGGTGTTTCAACAAGTCTGTCCCAACTCTGCATAGAAATATTCCTCGAGTGGTGGATTACATAGAAATGCCCAATAACTAAACATATCTAATAAAATGCCTTTTTTTAGAAAATAAAAAAGGGACATTCGGAAACAGTCCCAAAAAGGACATTTTTGGGACAGTGGATATTTTTACCTATCCCCCCATAAACACATCATGCTCAATGGCGGATTTAGGTAGCGAGAACCCTGGAGGGGGACAGGCTGTCTCTGATGGCTTTAGAAACAGAATTTTCCCTTATTAAAATGGAATTTTCTTAAAAAGTTGAGAGGTGACATTGCCCCCCTTAAATCCGCCCATGATCATGCCTTTTTCTGTCGTAAGGAATCTAGCCGTGCAGACTTATAGAAGCATCCCATGTATGGTTTAATCCTGTTGTATGTTAAAAAGTTAATTAATTAAAAGTGTTAATTATTTTAACTATGAAGTAAGATAGGTAGAGTGCAACTTGATAAACTGAAATTCCTCTTATTCAAATTTGTGAATAATTTGTAGTTTTCATGGTAATTTAGTAGTATGGTACTATGTTAAAAACATTAGGATAAGTTAAAACTTTAATTCAAAGGGTTTAAAATTTCTTTAATTTGAAAGTATTACAACTCTTGCATTATAAAATTCGTAATCAGAATGACAAAGTCATGTCTTGGCAGGGGGTATTTGAATCATTAGTTTGAAAAAGGGAAAATGTAGTTCAAAAAATTACTAAAATTGACTTGTGCTCAAAAGAATCTCCAAGCTTTGTGCTACCCACGAGTGAGAGTGTTTTTAACCTTTTTATCCAGTGAATGTTTTAACTCCATTGATATATTAATGAAACTGTTTTGATCACTGTTTCATAATACTTTCTCTTTTGTGATGTGAACAAAGCAAAATATAAATAATGTGTTTTTAATATTTTCCAACCCTTCAAAATTAAATTTTTTCAACTGGCCAATATTTTTGAATTTTTACTTATATTATTAAAAATTTAATTATAAAAAATTTACCTAAATTTTCTAGTAAAAATTTGGTGGTTATATAATGAAGATTCCATTCTTATTCAGTTTTTTGGTCAAGATTGCAGTCATCTGTAGTTGAAAGTTTTCAATTATACAGTAATTGGGAATAAGGAAGTTGCATGTATATCAGATTTTCAAAAACAAAGAAGGGTTCCGTATGTTTTTTTAAGTGGTAAAATGAAATATCTATTCAATTTTTCAAAAAAAATGTACAGGTAATTAAATATTTTAATTTAAAAGTCGAGAAAAAACATGTGACTGAAAATGTTTATTGTTTAAAAAGTAACAATGACGTCAACAATCATACCATCAACTTCATTGCTTTCCAACCATGTTTATCGTACGATGACGTCACATCCCTAACTCTTGGTGTTTTCAAAGAGAGGATTTTTGGTAATCAAAATTTCTCAATCAGCCTCAAATTTTGGGTAGTTGCTTATTTTTGCAAGAAAAATCAATTTAAATTTTTTTTTTTAAATCATGCAACTTCCTCATTGAAATTAAAAAATTTAACTTCTTTATTTGAAGATTTTAATGATGTCCCTTCAGCCCTTCCCAAGTTGTACAATGCTAAGATTTTAAAATATTATACAAAATACTTATACAAACATTAGAAATGAAAATGAAAAGAAAATCACCTAATTATATTCAAAATTCTTCATTCCCAGGTATCTTGTGTAATAAAATAAAAAAACAGCAGTGGCAGTCAAGCAGCACAGATTCGCTACCACAGTTTACAGATTACTTACATTCCACTTGTTCCTGGGGGTAAAATTAAAAAGACAGAAATTAATTTAAAAACTAAAGGAGATAGAGAAAAAACTCCAATGAGAATGTTGTTGCAAATATATTATGAAAAACAGAAAAAATTCATGAAAATGTTGTGAATATTCAAGATAATGGCATGTAAAAATAGTACTTTTTCAGGTCTCAAAACATTTTTTTCACCCCCAACAGATTTTTTCATTTGTGGATTATTTTACCTATCAAACATAAGGATTTTTATTGAAATTCTCCCTGATTTCTTGTTCAAAATCCGTTTTACAAGGGACATTCTTGATTTTTGATAAAATTTGGGATATATATATAATTTCCGGTAATACCATGGGCGCCCATACATAAGGGCAGAGGGGGGCCCGGGCCCCCCCCTGGAATCAGAAAAATTTATATAAAATCTTCATTTAACCATAATACATAATTTTTATTCAACATTCTATTTTATATTTTCTGCTATTTCAATACTTTATTATGATTTTAAGCTAATTCAAAAGCAATATGAAAATTGTTTCTAACATTTCATACACTGAAACATTGCCATATCCACCACCCTAGTAACAAAATATAGGAATCCTGAATTCTACTCATATCATGAAAATCATGCGTAACAATTCTATTAGGTTGCTGCCCAAAAGTGTTCCAAATAAGTTAAATCTCTACTCTTAATAGTAAAATTTCAAAAATTTTCAGGGGGAGGACCCCCCCCAGACCCCCCTTTTTTTAGTATCGACTAGGTATATTGTGAACAAGTAGATTTCTACATTAAGTGTAAAAATATTAAAAACTATAATTAGAAGGTGTTAAAAAATACTACGCACAATACATGAGTGAAACTAACTTCTATAACTTTGAACCAAACCCTCCTCCCCTCGAAACAAAAAAATGCCTGACTAAAAACCTAAAATTTTTCTTGGCCCCCCCTTGAGTTTTAACATATGGGCGCCCCTGGGTAATACGGGAAATTAGGGGGCAGTTCAGGAATCTCCTGATATAAAGCAGGAGAGTTAGCATGCATTCATTTGTAACTCCAGTGCATAGCGGCCAACATTTGAAAACATAAATTAGGGAGATTGTGAGAAAATCTCCCTAATTTTTGTAAACAAATTAGGGAGATTTTTGCGACTTCTAACCTTGTTAGAAATACAGTACTACTCTAAGAGACTTAAAAGTAAAAAAAAAATAAAATAATACTAAGGATTCTTACAACAGAAATACTACTTAAACGTTTTTATTACCTTTTACTATTAATTTTTATCATTCAAAACATTGCAAAAAAAGCTTGCCAACATCATTTTTAAACATTGCCCACATTTTAAACTTGCCCCTAGGCTATTATCGATCGGTTTCTTGGACACTCGCAATCGGAAAAACGAAAATTACCGAGAAAATCCTCAAACTTGATTTATAAAGAAATTCGGGAGATTTAATACTTTTTCGGGATATCGGGAGATAACAGTGAAATTCGGGAGTCTCCCGAAAAAATCGGGAGAGTTGGCCGCTATGCCAGTGATGATTTTTTAAAGAAGAATGTCAAAATATAAGTAGTTAAAATTTCAAAATTTTTTGAGAAAACTCTAATTTAAAGATACTCAAGTTGCACTGGTACTACTTAATTGTTATTATATGAGGGTTGTGGGTTTTTTCTTCTAATTTGCTCTTGAAAAAAGTAATAAATTTGCTAGGTAGATAGGTATACAGTATTTTTTCCGTACATCCTTGAGGGTGGATCAATTGGCATCATTACTAGAAAAAAAACTGAAATTTTTTCCAATAGCTATTCAATTTACAAGCAACTTCTCAAAAACATTTTCCTCATTGGCCCTTAAAAAAATTCTCTTTCTTGAAACTGTTCGCATTAACAATAACTCGATGGTAAGGCAGGTGATTTTTGCTGTATGTAATAGTGCATGCTTAAAACCATATGTTCTGTACCTGCAAAATTCCAGGCATTTGTCATTCTTGAGCTTTTTAACCTTAATAAACAAGGGGAAATCAATGTGTACCTAGAGCAGTGGTTCCCAAAGTGTGTTCCACGAGAAAAATTTTATTTCATTAAAAAAGATAAGATTGGTGTCTAATACATTCACATTTTCCTTGGAAAGTTTACAATCGATCACCAAAATATATTAAAAATTTTTATATAAGTTGATTGAAAGCACAAGCGTCAGTGGCATTTCGAATTTCACCAAATTAATCAGGTCCTTTATAAAGTAACGTTACTACTTCACTTCTTTGAAGAGCAAATTTTAATAATTTTTCTGGGGGAGTACCCTGAAAAACCCCTTGAAGTTTTTATGTCCATTGATACTGCTTTTCCATTTATTCATTAGGTAATCTTTAGTGGTCATTCAAAGAGTTTCAAATGAGCTTAATCACAACTTTGAAATGAAAATTTTCTGGGGGAAGGACCCCCAGACCCCCCTTTTACATAGAGATCACACTGGTTAAAACTTTTAGGCGAACATCACATTAAACACTTTTCATTTATTTTAATTTGTGTTTTTATTAGTTATTTCTATGGTGAATTGTTTTTTTAATTTTGTTTTATTCAATAAATTCCCAAAATAATACTTGTTTCATTTAATATCATATATTAAATTTTGAAAAGTCGTTGATTTAAAAATATTAAGGGTTCCGCAATCATTCGCAATAAATTTGGGGGTTCCACGACCAAAATAGTTTGGGAACCACTGACCTAGAGGAAAAAACTATTCTGAACCAACATGTACAAGGGTGGTCCCTGAAGTACCTGACCTAACAAAGAAAAACTAAAAATTTTTGGAAAAATAATCCTTATTTCTTTATATAGTCTCCTTTTAGCCTCATACACCTCTTCCAGCGAAGTTCCATGGGTTTCATGACCTGTTTTTAGAAGGATTTGTAAAAACCCTCAAACCTCGGCATATTTTTCTTGATCATTTTTGCAAATCTTTTTCCATTGAACCATTTTCAAGGTTTAGAAGCAAGTAATAACCTGTGGGGACAAAATCTGGGAAATACAGACGTTTGAGCAATTTTAACATTGATTTAATTGATTTTAGCCATCACAAACATACATTAGGTCAATTGTCATTAATTGCGGCAGCCATCTCGGACAAAACTTTTTCATGTCCCAATTTTCTGTTAAAAATTTTGTGCAGCGCATTTTCAAATGCCTACCATGTCTACTAAGTTTTGTACTTTCAATCAAAAATCACCTAATTTCCTTTGTGGATTAATTCATAATTTCCCGAGGTTTCCCCCTCATTTGGTCGTTCTCTGTGATGTTCATCTTTTTAACTCACTCCCCCTGTTTAATAACTGCCGCCTAGTATTTCATGGTTGTAAACGAAAGGTAGAGTCCCCAGGCTCAAATCCAGTTTTGCTTTAATATTGGTAGAAGTTTAGCCAGCCCCTCAAATGGAAGAACTGAATCAAGCAATGGTGACCCAATTTTATCCATCTTCAAAATTTTACTGAGATTTTTTCCTAAAAAAAGCCACCAAAAACGAAACTCAGTAGCTTTATCCCTGCCGACTCAGAATTTGGGCTTCATAAGGATTGACTTTTCAACCCCAGTCATTTGTTCTGTTTTATTAACACCATCTATTGGTCAGGTTGGGTACTTTTGGGAGTGCCCTTGTAGCTAACAAAAGCATGATGAGGGGATCGGAAAATTTGTCAAAAGGTACAATGAATCGCTCACGCCTTTCAACATCATATCTCAAAAAACAACAATTTTTGGTTCTTATGTATTGGGTTGTCCCATAAGTTCTGTTACTTTTTACGAAGTTTCGTGTTTGAAAATTTTTTATGAAAAACTGGTATTAGGTGGAGATTTCAAACAAAAGGGATTTTGATCTATGTATATTTATGAACATAATGTGTGGTTTTGGTAGTTCTCGTGATATTATTTCTTTTAAAAATGGCGGTTTGAAAAAAAGACCGCAAACGACGATTTTCGCGTAATTTTTTTCTTTTGTTTAAAAAAACTAGGAAGAACCCATGATTCATGGCTAAAAAAATTTTTACTGTACGTTTGAAATGTTTAGATTAAGATGTCATAGTTTCAAGATAATTCGATAAGTTTAACTTAGGAAATTTCGGTCTCAAACATAACATCAATTGCAAAAAACTTTCATTAGTAATGTTAGTCATTTCAAATAAATTCTCACAAAAAATCATCAAAAACAATAAAAAAAGCTTACAGATAGACCCCAGTATTCAAAATATGCAGTATATTAAGTTATCTCTGTAATTAAGTTTAGAAAGTAGTGCGCACAATTCAAGCGCGCAACATTTTAGCTTATCCGAATTACACTCGCTGAACTCATACGCTATGCGAACAAAGCAATTAATTGCTTCATACAAAAACACTACAATAAAAACAACTCGTGTTGGAATTTAGAAATAAATCTATTCACCTATAATATGAAAAGATGCTTTCAATGTTTAAACTGTGTAAAAAAGCATTATGGTTCAAAAAACATCTGTCTTTTATTTGCTTCATACCAGCTGCTTAGAAAAACAATGGGCGTGCTTTAAAAAACACGTGAAATTAGCAATATACGAAGTTTTAATGCCAAAATTTCCTACCTTAAACTTATTGAATCATCTTGAAATTAAGACACCTTAATCGAAACATCTCAAATATACAGTAAAACTTTTTTTAGCCATGAATTATGCGTTCTTCCTAGTTTTTTAAACAAAAGAAAAAAATTACGCAAAAATCGTCGTTTGCGGTCTTTTTTTCAAACCGCCATTCTGAAAAGAAATAATATCACCAGAACTACCAAAGTCGCACGTTATGTTCATAAATATACATAGATCGAAATCCCTTTTGTTTGAAATCTCCACCTATTACCAGTTTTTCATAAAAAATTTTCAAACACGAAATTTCGTAAAAAGTAACAGAACTTATGGGACAACCCAATATTATATCTCTGACATTACAAGGAGGAATGTTTCAACTTGATTATTAATATTGATAAATTATCTTGCAGTTTGATGCAGGAAGCATTTGCCAAGCATAACCTGACTATCTTGCCCGGTAGTAAGCTAGTTGGACTGAATGAACTTAAGAACTGTATATATCAACTCAAGTATGTGCTAACCGAAAGAGAAAGGATCACGGGAAAACAATTTGACATCAAGTCATCATCTGACTTACCTTTATCAAAACGATGGTGTGGCAATGCTCGAGAGTGTTAAGCATCATTCCTCTTTCTACTGGTATTTTTTTTGTTTTGTTTTCATGGTAAGTTGAAAAAATCAGCTAGAAACCAAAATATTTTATGAATATCATTTGGCAACATTGTGTTTTGTTGATCATTTGTAGACTGGTTCTGTGTGGAAGCCAGTGAGGATGAAGTTTCCCATCGCATTTTAGGACCACCATGTGTGCAAATTTTAATCTATTTTTTCCATGTTGTATGTTATGTTGATTGCATTTATTTGTATATAGATGTGTTAGTGCTGTTGATGAATGATTAAAAGTAAATTAAAGTATGTTGTAATTATTTTCATTTTCATCAAAGCTTATTTATTTCTCTCCGCAACTTTTAAAATCATTCTCTTTGTTTAAAACTGTTTTTAAGCAAATAAAATGTAATGGTATTAAGTATAGATGATAGTTTATTAATAAAAACTGTATGAAATTGTCTTTTTCTTCATTAGTGACTCTTACCTTCAGGTAAATTGTTTTACTATGTACAGTTGACTTTGCTTAATGGGATCGCAATTGTCCAAAATTAAACTGATAACATCCGATTGATAAGGGGTTTCTTATCAAAAAGCAACAAACAGTGTAACCTTCAAAATCAAAATTATGTAATCGTAATTAATTTATTAAAACAATTTTACACTATTTACTTGGCAACTTAAAATTTTTTTGGGAAAATATTATCCAATTTTTAAAAAAATTAAATAATTGCTTACTCAGTTTTTTATTTATTGTGAACCACACACATTTGCGTTTCCGCTTACTGTTTATAAATTTGTTTTCTTTCAACCTCAGACAAGATCATAGCAAAATTTTACATGAAGAGGCCTTCCACTCCAATAAATAGACCACTTAAATTAATCTAAATTTCAGTAAACAAGGGAAAATCAAAATATCTTACCAGAAACATCTGCAGGGTGCTGATGGTGATCGGGGTTTGTACTTTGCCTTGAAAGTACTTTAATTTCAAAATTTCGCTTTCAAGGCCTTGAAAAAGCATATATTACCCTATTGGCCTGGAGAATCCTTGAATTTTAACCGAGACTCAATTTTTTTGGATCTAGAGACCATGAGATTGGATATTGTTGCCCCCTTCTCCAACACAAAAACCTTTTTTGTGCATACACTTAGATGTAAAATGTTTGTAACAAAATGCATAATCTAGTGATCAAATTCAATACCTTTGTCCATAACTTCTTTTATAGACCCCCTGAAAATAACCAGAAGCCTTAACTCTACTTACCTTTAATTCTTAACTACTTTCTTTCCAATCTACAATAATCTGGATCCTTCAATAGGGTGTGATGGGTTGCCTTTGATCAAGAACGAAAATCCCATGAGCAATCTTGGAAATCTTTTTCGATCTTAAAAAATTCTGAATTAACTATTTAATTGAATTCTGTCTGAACCTCTAAAAGTTAAGACATCACTTGAATTAATCTTGCTTAGTCCAGATGCCTTCTATCTTAAGAACCAATGATGAAAGAAAAAAAAATCTTATATTAAAAATTCACACAACACTTAAAAACTTCTTACTTTTCAAAAAAGTTTATCAAACTATTCATCAGAGGCTACAAGCCCATACTTAATAGATAATTGTTCATACAGACTAATTTGCCCTTTAGTAATAGATGGTTTGGTATACTGCAATGCTTGTATAAAATGGTCTTGGTTAATGCATTCAGCATTGATTTTGTCCTCCCTAAAAGCATTCATGCCAGCCTGCAACGAAAAATTTTTCAAGAGGTTAATTCAATTTAGGGGGGGAATATTTTTCAACATGTTTCTATACTAACCTTGTCTTATTCATATCCAAAATTACAAAACAAATATTGTGTGTATGCTCAAGAAGATGATTTGGTATTAAGAGTATTCTTCCCAAAATGCATCTTTTTTATGGCCTTTCAGCAACTTAAGGGGTCATTCACAAATAATGGCAAGAAATTTTTAGGGATTTTTCATCTTTTATCACCCCTTGTCAATTTCAATACTTACACACTTATAAATAACAATTTAAAAAATGAAGCATTTGAACTTAATTTTACTATTTTTATTACTTAAGAATTAGGTAAACTCGCACTGCTAATACAAACCACACTGTTGAAGAAATTATTATCATTAGTACTTTAACAGCAGTGAAGAGACAGTTTTAAATATGTCTCAGAACAGAATTCTCCTCCCTTCTGACATTGTGTCATACATACTAGCTCCTCCATCCCCCTAAACATGAGGCGTAATTATTTATCGAGGTTATTTAAAGTACTAGAACTTGATGAATTGAAATACTTACCATACCGACTAAATTTTTTAAATCAGCCCCAGTAAAATATTCAGTTTTCTCAGCAATTTTATTGAAGTCTATATCAACTAAAGGCATTCCTCTTGTTATTGTTTTTAATATAGAAATTCTTTCCTACAAAACAAGAATGAACACAAAGTTAAATGTCTTTTAACTTCTCAATTTAGGTTCAATAAATAAATAAATGAATGAAAACCAATAAGAAGTGTATCTACAAAATATATTATCAGCAAAACTTAAATCATACATGTGATTCCTCAGTCAATTGGCAGAAATCCGCCAATTTCCTAAAGCGAAAATAAAATTGTCAGATTTTATTTTCGCTTTAATTGCAGCTTTGTTAACTGGCAGCCGGACCTGGAAAAAATTGTAACCTTCCCCCGAACCTAATACAATTTCTCCAAACCTTATGTATAGCTCCTATGGAGCTGGCAGTGGCTTCCCCCGAACCAGTTTCGTAGGTTCGGGCACTTTTTCCAGGTCCGCTGGGGCAGCTCAAGAAAAATTAAGGTGCTTGCATTAACAAAGAGCAAGCAACTCCAATGAAAAGCTGTAGGAGTTGGCTCATTGTTGTGCTGCAAGCACCTCAATGTTCTCAATCGTTTCCTTATCAAATAATAATCACTAATAACCAACCACCCTTTCTGACTATCTGTGCATACATTTCGTATAAATGACAAACAAAATCGGCTAAACCGTTGTTCTAAATTATTCTTAAATTTGGAATGAACCCTATCAGTTGCTCTTTAAATTTTTAAACATTTTTGAATATTACAAGATTTTATTTTGTATAGGTACATTAGGGTGTATCGAAAAAAACTTTTTTTCGATTTTGATGACGTAATAGTGCGGAAAAGTTGTCTAAGGTGCCAGAGAGTACCTGTGAATTTTTTCAGAATTTTTGGATAATTTCTTAAGGTGCCACATTGGCCCTGAAGTTCCCCATGTTAATCCAATGGGGCGCGCCGCCAAAAAGGCCGAAAATCGGTTTTTCGCCCCTCATTTCTACCCTAATCACACGACGAATGTCTCGTCTCGAGTTATGGACTCTATATGATCTAGGCTATCCGACAAAACTTGAATAATAGCCTAAATATCTATATTACGTTTTTTTGTATGCTCAAATTTCGTCGAAAATCGCGTATTTCCTCGTTCAAATCAGAGCCCACAATCAACATAATATAGAGATTTAAGTTATTATTCAAGTTTTGTCGGATAGCCTAGATCAGGGGTCCCCAACCTTTTTGTACCTAAGAGCACATACCAGAATATCGGTCGAATGGGGGGGCACCATTTATTTTTTCAATATAAATTTATAGTTGGTGGACATAGTTAATAATACACATTACATGTAATGCACAAAAAAATTAATTTTAAAAATTAATTTAACATAATGAATAATATAATTAGTATTAATATTCTTTTGGACAAAAAATTACTACTAAATTGCTTGCAAAACATACGAAGTATAAAAATTATTTATAAAATACATTGCATTTCACTGGCCAGCGCTTCATAATTGGGAGATTAATGAAATTCTTGCCCGCAAGCTATCGTCAAGGTGTTCATCTGTTGTACGTCGTGATCTATATTTTTTGATTTTATTATATTCATTGTCGAAAATGATTCACATAAGTGTGTGGAACCAAAAAACTACTTTATTTTATATGCTGCTTTTTTTAAGAATGGAAATTTATTTCTATCAACTATATTCCAGAATTTCTCATATCATCTGATAATAGTTTTGAGGATAATGTCATTCTGAAGATCCAAAATTTCTGTTCTCGCCTTACTTGAAGAAACTGAAATGTATGTTGCTATTTCATTTCTAGAATTCTATGGGATAGTGGAAAACTGAAATATTTTATCGTTGGGCACAAGCAGCGGGCGCACCTAGACCGATCGACGGGCGCCATGGTGCCCGCGGGCATAGGGTTGGGGACCCCTGGCCTAGATCATATAGAGTCCATAACTCGAGACGAGACATTCGTCGTGTGATTAGGGTAGAAATGAGGTGCGAAAACCGATTTTCGGCCTTTTTGGCGGCGCGCCCCATTGGATTAACATGGGGAACTTCAGGGCCAATGTGGCACCTTAAGAAATTATCCAAAAATTCTGAAAAAATTCACAGGTACTCTCTGGCACCTTAGACAACTTTTCTGCACTATTACGTCATCAAAATCGGAAAAAAGTTTTTTTCGATACACCCTAAGGTACATACATTACACATACATTTTGTAAAGATACATTGAAGCCAGGTATATGGAAATAAATGCTACCATGTAGGAGAGTGAAAATTTAAAACTGCAAAGTTAAACCCTCTTGGAAGAATTTAGATTCAGATTTCACCTCAAAAATTTTTGGGAAATAGAATTCAAAAAAGTAGTTAAAAGGTTGCGAAGAGGTAGAGTTTGTGGTTTCCCTTGAAGGACTTCCCCAGGGCACCTCTATATTACACAGTTTGGGAACCACTGGTATACTTGGTAAATAAGATTCAAATGTTAATGAATATACTAGACAAGATTTAATAGAATTAAAAATATTTTTGACATTTTATTTTCTTTTAAATTCTGATGATGTTTAGTGATATGTATTTTTCAGCAACAAGACAGGGGAAACCCATTTTAAGTTGCTGGATGTTACTAGATAGCATTTGATAAATAGTTTAAATAAAAGCATCTTTGGGGTTCAGAATCAGACAAAAACTTATTTATTCTACACATTCTTTAAAAGTTGTGTCACCCATCAAAAAATATTTTCCAATCATTCTATGGAATCTTTCGTACCTTCCTTGATTCTTTCAGATCTCCCTCATAAAAATAACTAATTAAACGGACAAATAAGGTAAAAAGTTTATCTATTGATTAAAAACTACAATATTGATTTGATTTATGACTTACTTCATAATTTGGAGGTGGAATATACAAAATCACATCAAAACGACCAGGACGAAGTAGAGCACTATCAATGCAATCAGGTCTATTGGTTGCAGCAACAACGATAACTTGGTTTTTTCTGCTCTTTTCTTCATCCTATTTTTTAAAAAGCATAATTTCAATGCATTAAAAATGATTATAGGCAAAATTTTGCTAGAAACAAATTGTAAAATTTTTTTGAAATATGAAGATGTATTTTAGGGTATGTTGTTTAAAAGGTTATAACTATCAACTATAGATTTATCTTTGTGATCCACCTCTGAAACATGTATAGTAATCTTATTACAGGGGTATCAATGATTTAATAAAACAGGTTAAGCTATTATTTGAAGTTTACAAAGATTACTTACTACAGTTTCCTCTGAAGTTTGTTTCAAATCGTAGTAATTGCCTTGTACATTTGTTTTTATGCCTGTAAGTATAAACCATATCTGAATACCAAAACTTACTTAAAGTTTGTTACAGTCAAAAATTAACACTAGAACGACGGGACTTAGTCGTATACCTAGAAGGACGGAGAGGGCCAGAAAGACCCTCGCAGATTTCTTTTGTTCGTATCATTATTAATAAAACATCCCTTAAACTAGAAATATCAACGAAATAACTTATTTAGAACATAGTGGAGACAAAATTTACGTTTTTATAGAATTTTTGTATTTTTAATGGGGGAAAATAGCCAATTAAATTGATCATGAAATAAGTTGGAATTATATTTTCTTTTCTTCGTGCAGATAATTGAATAAGTAAATATATCAATCCTATACATATATAGTAAATTAAAATACACTTTTGGACAGTCAATGGACGCTTAATATTTTACAAACTGATACATTCATTCACATTTTGTATAATTTTGGGAACACTGAATTGAATTCCAAGCATTGCCATCAGGGCACTTTTTCCCCAAATGCTTTCAAATTATTCTGAAATACACTAAATATTTTCTCTTATACATATCTGTCCTAAATTACCTGTCTTTTTATTTGTTTTTTAATTGTGTAACTATATTTTTTGTATTGACTCTGCGTTAGAGCGGCGGTCTTCAAAATGGGGTTACTAAAATTAAAAATTATTTTTTTGCCAGTACTGATGTGATATTTTTTCCATAATATTTTAAAATATCAATCGTGAAATATCTCTTATACCTGAATCAAGCATATCTAACCATTGCAAATTTTTCATAACTTCGTTTTGAGAAAGTCTTATGTGTTCTATGCATTTCTTGCAATTTTGGAATAAAAGTTGTGGTAATCTATTAGTAATGGTATTTTTTATGGTAATAAATCATTAGTATACACTTCTAAGTAACAAAATTGCTCCATTCCAAAAAGCTATCACAAATAATAGACCTCTAGTCTCACAAAAAGTAGACAGGTCTCTTATTTCTTTAGTACAGATAGGGGGAGGGAATTTTCGGAATTCCAACCACTCCCCAAACACCTGTGAAAACAGGGAATTGAAGGTCAAGGTCAGGGTAAGTAGGGGGGATATTTTCACGCTTCAGTGATCACCAGAAACGACGATTTTCAAACGCGCATTGACAAAATATCTTCACAGTCCAGAATGGACCCTCCCGTCGTTCTAGGTATACGGTTTGATATCTCCGCTCCTATGGGACTAAAATGAAAATGATTTGGTATTAACTTAAATAGGGTCAAATAATGAAAAGTCAGAAAATTTCAAGCCATTTGGTTAATTAGCGCTAAATTGATTGAACAACAAACTATGCGAGGGGCCAAAATGGCCCCTCCCGTCGTTCTAGTGTTAATGAGTTATAAGTTCATATAAAAAAGGATTCCTAAGAATAAAACTTGCTAATTTCGAGAAATGACTTTCAAAAAATTAAAGACTACAAAAAAGAAGCTGAAATAAAAATAGTTCTTAAGTGAATGATTGATTTTTTTTATTGTCATTAACAAATTCAGAAGTATGAGAGTGATGAGAAGCTAATTATCATTATTAGTTTTCAAGAGTTTAATTCCGCACGCTAAGCAGGGAGAGTTACCACAAAGGAACACATATTACAGTGACATGTTTTATGGGGGTGTTTGTGAGTGCAAGAGGGCAGCGAAGGTCCGAGTGGGTCCTTTGAAAACGCGGGCTATTGTTGATCTCTTTTTATATCCGGCGGAATTGCACAAAGGGTAACGTCAGAGAGTAAAATGGAGAATTGTGTGGGGGGCTAAATTATGAGGTCAGGTGCGAAATTTAGGTCTGATAGAATTAGATAAGCCCAGGTGTTGAGGAGAATTCGCAGATAGATAAAAGACGCTTACTCGGCAAAAAGGAGGCGCGAGCGGGGGGAAATAGAAATTATGAGACAGTTCCTTTAGAATTTAAAAGTTGATCTGATTTGACCAAGGGGGAGAATCAACCAGTGGGAATCCAGAAGGGTGGAGTTAGGACCCTAGGTAGGCGGTAAAAACCCCAGGATTGGAGATTTTAGGACAATGGGGAAAAGTTTATAAAAGTCCTGGGAGAAGGGAAATCGTGGCCCTTTTGATATACTAAAAATTCTGAAAGTAAGAAGTGTTGAAGTTTTCAAAATGGTAACTTAAGGAACGGACTCAAATTGATAGTTCGAAAGCTGTCAGTGCCATGTATAGTAGAAATTGTTATGTGTGGGATTTCCTGAAATAAGTGAATTCAAGATATATGCAATGGATAACAAAACGAACTACATTACGATTTGGGGTGAGTCACAAAAATATCATCTCTTTTCCTGTCTCTCTCTCAAATTGCTAATTTATCATTATAATGTAGTTAATTATATGAATGGAAACGAAAATGTGTAAAGGATACTAAATAACTTTACACAAAATTAGATTAATGGATACTTTAATATTTTATTAAGATTTAAAGTTAATGCAGGGATGTGATTGACCAAAAAGCAAAAAAGAGGAAATCACAAATTATGTATTTGCTTTTATGGTGTTTAATTTTAAGATTTTGACTAATATATAAAAAGTGGTGAATTATAGAGATCCAAGCAAAGAGGGTCTAGGGGTCCCCTCCGAGAAATTTTTTTTTGAAATTCGACCATAAAAACAAAGTCACTTCTGATTGGACCGCGATGACACCAGCGATCGAGCCCCGGGTTGCTCAAGTTCATAGTCCAGTGTAAATTATTTCCTATAAAATAATCTACCTGCTTTAAAACATTTCTATCACAACTAATAATAACTATACAACCAATTACAGAAAATGACTTGAACTGGTGTCCTTGTTTTCCTCCTCAATATTAGAAATTGTTTTCACAATAATGGTTTTCTAATGCAATCCCTGAATGGCATGATTTCAATATTATTTTTAAAATACTCACACATATTTAAAAATATTCATTCACCTCTCTAAAAATAGAGTATATTTTAAAGAATTTAAAGGAATTAATAGTTAAAAAGGGAAAATTTTGCAACTTATGTAAGAGCCGTACTAAATATTTCATACAGCGTGTTCAAATTTTAATTTTGTGAAAGCGCCATCTATCAAAGCGAGAGCGCACTCTAAACTTTTGCGTTCGTAAAACCAATGAGTTCTTCACGGAGAGAAATTATTGTTATTACACGTTAATCAACCATTATTTCGATGATTAAAGCAAATATACTCAAATATAAACATAATTTGTGATCAAGTTCTTACTTAAATGTCCATTTTCGCAAAAATAAACCACGGATCCGTGGTTCAACCCACCAAAGTTGAGTGGTCAGATTTTGGCTGAAAAAACCAGTGAATAACAGTTAGTTGGGGCTGGACGATAACGTTTTACTTAGGATCAGCGGATAATCCTTCAATCCATGGTTGAACCACGATGGTCAATACGGCCGTCACTGAAATCGATAAAAACGCGATCTGAGAGGTATCACTAGACTTATTAGGCTCCTTTGACTACACTTTTAAGTTTTTTCTGCAACGCAATTACAATGTGAAATGATGCCAGCTTCAACTAGGTGCCGGAAAAACGGTTCTTACGCGAAAAATCGCTATTTTTTTACTTTTCCCGCTTTCTTTCGTGATCTTAAAGACCGAACTTGATGGCCTCTAACACCTGTAAAGTTGTTTTCCCACATCGCACTAACAACGCAAGAAGAAGCCGACTTCAACTTGGCACCCGCGGCCGTTCAAGAAAGAAGTCGCGGGAAGAAAACACTCCGCAAGCAATACGAAACTTAAGTGAAAAAAAATAAGTCATCATTTTCTCGGAAATAATAGGCAAAGTAAAAAAAACTGTGGATTATCTATAAAAATCCAAATTAGTTCACGGGCCGTAAACGGGAGCTTCGGAATGAAAGAAACGCGGACCTCTTTCGCTTGCAATAGCCGAAGCAGACGTTTCTCGGAAAACGGCCCGCTTTTGAACTCCTTGCGTTCAGTCAGATTTTCATTGAAAGCGGAAGAATCACATCCCTGTGTCCAGATCGAAGAGGAGAAAAGTGAAGAGAAATTTTCCCCCATGGAAATTTCTTCCGCGGAGAAGAGTTAGTTTGAGGAAAATTGTTAAAAAAAGCGGAACATAATACTAAGTCACAAAACGCGGAATTCCGCGGATCCGCGGAAAAATCACATCCCTGGTTAATGAGACGTGTTCATCTGTATATATCATTCTTATATGTGTAAATATATAATTTAACTTAAAATAAAATTGTTGTGGCTCTAAATATTTGTTGTGTCTTAAGGCGACACAGTACCCTAACATATTTTTTTTAGTTTTTAATATTATAATTTTGATTTTAATTGCATATTTAGTGGGCTAATATGGTATACCCATTCCCCTAAAAAAAAGTTGGATTTTAATAATCAGAATTTAAAAAATTTATATTTTTCAAAATTTTTGACCATTTTTTAAATCCCTAAGGCTTTTTTAATTATGCATATTTTTAAAATTTTTTAAATTTATTGGTTCATTATATCATACTTTATAAAACTGTGCATGGGTTTCTTTCTATCAATATTACTTTATTTTCTAGAATTTTTTGTAGTAAAACCCCCCAAAAAAACGGAAAAATTCATCATTTTTGATTTTCATATTTTTAAAAAAAATATAACCTTGTTAGAGCTAAACCCATGCACAGTTCAATAATACATACATTTTAGAATATATATACAAATTTTCAGACTTATATTTGATGTACATAAAAAGCCTTAGGGTTTCAAAATATTGCAAATACACAAAAATACAACAAGGAGAAAATTCAACTTAAAATTTTGTTTCTTCATAGAAAACCCTCATCATCACATCTGAAAAATGTAAATAACTTCATAAATTATTAAGATAGAGCTCTGAAATTTTGAAGACACGTTCAGAAAGATCCATGGTATGGATTAAGCCAATAAAATGTTTTTTTTGATATTTTGATGATTTTTTGGGTACTGTGTCGCCTTAATCACCATTAATCAGGGAATAGTCTAGGTCCTGGGTTATTATATTATTGAGTTATTAATGTCTGATTTATATAAACACAACACATATAATCAAAATCATAATGAAATCATATTACATTAACTTTAACATAAAACTAAGGGTAAGGGGATAACTAAGCTCCATATTAAGTAACATTAACATTAAAACTAAGGAGCAGATGTGCCCCCCAGCAAGAGGATTTAATATCAGAAAAGATAGACTAAAACTGACCAGATAAAAAGGGAAAACTCAACATAAGGCAGTTAAGAGAAAAAATGTGCTTGAAGAATTTCCCATAAAGGCATTCTTATAATAGATTGGTATCAATGTGTATTTTCTGAGATGAAAAATGTACCTTTAGGTTTCACAAAAGTTTTAAATTATGGAACTGAATTGAATCCAGGCAGTTTCAAATAATAAAATAAATTTTCTAGTAATTGTAATATAAAACATATTTATAAAGGTGTAGAATTATTTGTTTAGTTAATGGGCAAGTCCAGTATTTTTATATTTTTTTCGATAGAGGTATCCAAGAGAGGAATATATTCATAAAATTTTTAAAATTACGATTATTTATTTTAAATTATTTTTTTTATTTATTATTTATTTTAAAATTTAATTTCAAAGTTTGATTTTAAAAAAGGGCAGGAAAATGCCAAAATGTGACGTCATTCAATCCTGAACAAAGGCAAAGGGATTGTCAATATTTGTTTTAAAATATTGAATTAACTAAATTTTTTTGGATTTTTGAATTAAGATCTATTTCTATTACAGGAAAGATGCAGTTTTTCTGTTTTAAAAAAAGGCTGGTGGTGCCCATTGATCGAATAATTGTGTACCCTTTTTAAAAATTTCTAAATGGAAATATCAATCTCTCCAGGTTTTTTTGATAACTTTGTATTCTAGACTCTGTATCCTTGTTTATTAAAGAATGGGTGAAAAAAAATCTTACTAGATCCATCCATCTCATTAAGCAGAGTAGATAAAACTTTTTCAGCTACTCCTTGTTGCTTTGTATTTACATCTCGAGATCCAACCAAACTATCCAATTCATCCAAAAATATGATACTGGGAGGACACAGCCTGGCTTGATAAAAGAGCTATACAAATATAAAAGATTTTAAATTCTGGGACAATTTTCAGCAATAAATCTTGTTACGTATTACTGACACTATATAAACATTAAATGGTAATTCTTTTTTCCTGAAATATATTCCATTGGAAGAAATAAAACCATATCCAAAATATCTTTTTTGTATTGAGAAACATAAAAAGCCTTCTAGAAAGAAATTAAGTAATAATGATATAAAATTATGTTTAAGATTAGTGTTAACTCATTCATTGATGCTTTAAAATTATTTTTGTGAGAACCCCTGTTTTTAATAACCCATGATGAGCTACCACTAGTTATAATAAAAGAAAAAATTTTTAAAAAAAGTTAGTGACCCCCATAAAACAGCACTGCACTCATAAAACAAGATAATAAGAAGTTCCCAGAATATGAATTTCAAAAGAAAACTAAATCAAGAACTGTATAATATTTAGTAAAGATTTCTTTAAAAAAAGCTGGGTACAAATATCACTTATTGGATTTTTTTTTTCAATTCACTAAGTTTTATAAATTATATTTTGATTGTTTTATTATTATTATTTGATTTTTTGGTGAAATTTTAGAATACTTGATATTTGTGCCCAGCTAATCCTAAAGTAGACTAATTTTTAAGGATACCTCACATATATTTTTCTCAGACTCTCCTACATATGCCGAGTATATCTGAGAAGGGTTGGCAGCAAAAAAATTTGCTTTACACTCCGTCGCTAGACCCCGAGCAAGAGTTGTTTTACAGCAGCCAGGAGGACCAAACAAAAGTACTCCATTTGGGCAGTGCAAACCTATGTCTTCAAAAACCTCTGGATGCAGCAATGGTTTCTCTACACACTTTAACATAAAATAGACAAATTAGAAAGAAACTCAATTAAATTAGAATTTCAGTTTTGTAAAACAAATTGTCGGATTTTAATTTTGCTAAGCAAATTGGCAGAAGAATCACATGTATATCCTTAACAGGTTTCACTGATTATGGGATGGCTAACAATAAAGTACAGATCTTAAAAAGAATCCAATGAAATAAAAGTAATAAAAATATATAGCTTAAAAAGTGTTTGACTGTCAAAATCTTATAAAGAAAAAAGTTAAAAAATTTATAAATATCAGAAAATTAAGACAATTATTAAAATATTACATCAATTATTAGTAGTAGTTCCTTTTTAAATCTCCCCATATATAATGTAAAAATAAAAATATATATATTACATAGATTTAGAGACAGAACCTGAACTGGGATGCACTCACATAGTAAAAAGAATAAGTGGGGATAGAGGTTTTTACTTTTTTTTATGTTACTAAAGACATTTCAAAGCCTAAGGCACGGGTTCCCAACCTTTTTGCATCTGCGTACCACTTGACTTTTTGAGAAATTTTGGCGTACCACCAGACCAAAATATTTTAATAAACGTTTAATATTTACTCTTCTAAAAGTGTACAAAGGCTTTTTGAATTAAATTCCTGAGAAAACTTCATATTTAATGGTTAGATATTTGTTTATTTATAAACATGCTTATAATAAAGGATAAATAAAAAGATGAAAATGGTATTAATTTGTAGTTTTATTTATTATACCCATAGGTCTAAAAACATACAAATAGAAAATTAGTACAAACTCAGCAAAAAATAAATCATCATCATACAAAATATACTTTTATAGTCTTAAGGGCGAAATTTGTTGTTGTTTGCCTGTGATTAAAATATCCACATTAGGAGTAATGGAACTTATCTTAACTCTTAGGTCCTCTTCAACACTTATTCTGCTTCTATGTTTATTTTTTATGTACAAGAGTTCAGAAAATCCACTCTCATACAAGTAACTCGAAACAAATGGCATCAAAAATAGCAGAGCTTGCCGGAAAATCAAAGGGTATTCGGTTTTGCGTCCGATCCAAAAGTTAATTTAAGATTTCTCTTTAAAATAATCTATCATGGAACTATCTTCTGTAAAGATCGATATAACTTTCTTTTAGTTCCAATTCATTTGGTGAGGTTCCCGAAAAAGGATTTCTGATCCAGTCCACTTTTGAATGATATTCAGAGAAATAATTCTTAAACGCGCACTCACGCGTACCACCTGAAACGTTCCCGCGTACCACCGGTTGGGAACCCCTGGCCTAAGGAATTAAAAGGAAGTGCAGTTCAGACACATGAGATTTAATAAAATGGGTTTTGCAGGTTTAAATGTAGATTTTTTAAAGAGAACGTAAGCTCTTTTTTATTTTTAAAATTGCAAAAATTTGCTGGATCATAACACATAATATTTTTGCTTATTTCAAGAAAGAAAGATAAATATATGTGGAGGATTCGCTCCGCTCGTGCCGCTTCCTTAAATACACATCGGTGTCTAGTCTGTATATTATATTTTCCTCCTGCGGGAGAAGGATGTTAACTACTCAACGCGCGAGAACTTGATAGATTCTCTGTGAAAGAAGCGCGGCTGCGGTCCGCTTTTTGGGTTCGCTTTTGCGAAAGCACCCTTTTGTATTAATTCGATAAGCTAATTAAACCTGTCACTGTTAATCTGTGTTATGTATACCTGGTACTCTCAACCACATATATATCATACCATTTGAAGCCTTTCTTTAATTCTATTCATTCCACCAATTTCATCCCAATGCACAGGCTTGACCTTCATATTCCATGCAGAGTTCTTCAATAAGGATGGGGTAAAATTGAAGAGGGCATCTTCAAAATCTTTATTTGTCAACATTTTTATGCTGCTTTCACCTGACAAGTATTGTTCCTTACTCTGTAATATAAGAAATATATTTTTAAATATTATTTAAAAAGTCCTAGTTTTCCTTTTGTTTTAACCTTCCAAACAACTTCTTTACCACCAAACCAGCTTCAGCAAATGCCCACAAAAACCAAATAAACCAAGGTGTTACATGTCACTATGTTTTTGCCTCATACACTTACTGAAAGAGTGGAAACTCTTATAAACTTTTACTGCACATCTAATTCTAAGAAGTATGCATTTAAAGACACTTCGTTGAAGATTACATACAGCAGCTTAATTTCAAAGTTAACAGTTTATAAGTTACTGTTACAGCATAAGTTACATTGTTTATATCTACTTTGGTTTATTCTTTGGATAAGCATCTCTTACCAATATCCATTATCAGTCTCATTAAATATTGCCAAGCTGTTTTGGTCCCCAACTAACCAAATAAAACATACAAATATATCAATGATAACCATAAACATTTGACAATCATAGCATAACATCTTGGGGGTATTGAATGGGACAAATAACAGAATTGAACCAATAAAACCAAGTTTTATTCCAAATTTTTGTTTAAGGAACAACATCAAAGAAATTTGTATTTTAAAGTACCTAAATTTATGCAAATCTAAATTGCCTCCCTGATAAGTCCCCTACTGACAGTCAAATAAATTGACCATGTAAACGATCACTAAACTACAGAGGGAGGGAAGTCCAGCTTTGAGGTTGCTGCCCCTTTTCTCAAGCTAAATTAAAATTATTCATCTTCATTAATCACTATTCTTTAATGACTTTATAGTTTTTTTAAACTGGGGTCAATAACAAAAGTAAAATAACATTTTAAGGAACTTCTTTATTTACTTTTACAATGACAACTACATATCTATATACGACCAAAGTTTCTATACTAAAATCCTGGTTACAACTGAGCTACAATTTAAAAGTGGCTCAATTATGTTAAACATGATATTGAAACATATTCAGCCAGGTAAAAATATTGGGGTAGGGCACGCTTTCAAAAAAATTGAATAGGCACAAGGTTTCGTAGCTTTATAGAAAGGGCATACCTGCAAACCCGTTCCGATTTTTACTGTTTCTTTTTCAATTTTCAACCCGGTTTTCCATTTTTTAAATTCGGAACAATTTAATAATAGATAGCTGTAGTCTATTCTCTACGATTGTATTATTAAAATTGTACTGTAATTTGTATTATATTCGTTACAAGAATTGAAAATCAGAACGGTTGGCAGCTATGAAAGGGGCAAAAAAATATCGCTTTTAATTTTACTTCAGGACCAACAATCAAAAATATTTAGTTCTAAGTTTATTTTTTAACAATTAAATCCTTTTTCTTTCTCTTTTGGAATTTAAAAAAGTTCATTTGGACCATCAATCATTTCAGAGTTACCTTACTCTCATATATTATGTTTCCATAATGATTATCTCACCTTTTAAAAACTTTCTTGTCTGACTAAACAAAAATTTGAGATGATAAGTAAATAACCATACTGCTTAAAAGGGTCACGTGATTTTTTGCTTTATAGTACTTTTTACTTTATTTAAAATATACTGATTTTTTATGTATATAAAGGGTCTAACTAAGGTAAGAGGAAGTAAATGTATCTTCCTCTTTCGATCAACTGCCCCTCAGCTTCTTCCTTTCTCCCCTCCGAGTATGTCAAAATCACGTTACCATTTTACTATCGTTGGTTAAGCAGTAACTATTCATCTCAGGAATCAAAATCTTACAGATTACAACTCATATGACTAAAGTACTTACTTTAACAACTTTTTCACACAATTGCACAATATCACAAGCAACAAAACTTTGAAGAGTGCTAGCTACTTTGTCTAAATCTATCTGGCTGTCAGACAAGTTTAAGGTAGCATTCAAGATTTTTTTCCGCTGTTCAACTGACAGGACTCCAATAGTCACCTAAAATGAAATAAAAGTCGTTATCTAAACCTAAGATTTCAATACGGCAAACATTGGAAAAACATTTGAATAGGTTCTGCCTGAAATTAAGCACATTTTATAGAAACATGTGTAGATCATAATCATCAGTTTGATTTACTAAAAAAGGAACGACGAAACATAACTATAAGGTCTCAAAAAGCCCCAATGACTAAGAATCATAGGTAATAAGAGGTTTCTCCGTGAAGTACTACCATATTCCTTTTTTTTGTGAGTTAGGTTAGGACGGAAACTGATTTGGGTTTGTATTCAATTGGATTGGAGAAAAAATGGTTTCTGAGAATGGAAGCCGAGAGCAACTAACATAGAGAAGAGAGAAGACTTTTCTCCCAAAGCTCTTCCTCCTGCCTGCTTATTTTTTAGTAGCACATGCAATTGAAAGGCAATAAAGTCAGAGATTATTGAAAGCTCTCAAATATTATGCAATATATTTTTCTTTTTAATGTTTTGAATAAAAGGACTCTGAGGATGGAAGCTCATCCTGAACAAGAATATAATTTTATAACTTTTTCATAATTGATTGACTTTATTTAATTTTCAAAGGTGGTTCACATGCTCTTATGGATGAACCATCATTGTTAGTTAGGATTCGAAGTACCTTTAGAGATTTTTCCACTTACCTCATTGAAGAAATATGCAAGAGCTGGATTAACTAGATTTTTTCGAACTGCAGTGGCAACTACACAAACATTTCTGGTCTTCAGTCTTTGAATTAGCTTTGTGAGAATAGAAACTGGGGATGGTTTAACTTTAAATGAAGCCTGGGAAAATTTATCGATCTGATCAATAAGAAGTACGCTCATACTATTTGCAGAACATTGTGTAAGGTAATGAAAGTATTCATTACATTTTTGAGCTGTCAAGTCAGATTGTTTCAAACAATCAATCATTATAAATGTACATTGGAAGTCTAAACAAAATTTTTTCATCAAAACACTTTTACCACACCCAGATGGCCCAGTGATAATTATCATTTTATCAGAATTAATGTAACCCAATAGTTTTTCAGTATTATAAATACTAGTTATTTCAGTTATTTTATCAAAACCTCTGGTGACATTTACTTCCTCTGGAAATGAAAATTTACCAATATTTAAGTTTGTATGTCTTGATATTTTACCACAGACATGTCCTGGCAAATGAGTGTCTCTTACTTTAATTTCGACAATCGAAAACATTTTTGCCATCTCCAAAGAAGAACAGTTTATACTTGCTCCTTTGCAAAAAACTATATTTCTAAGTAAACAAGTAATTATGTTCTGATAATGGTTCAAGTTCAAATCAAAGTACATTTTTTTGAAAACTATCTCGATAGTTAAGTGTTCAAAGGTGGTTATTTTTTCCACGTTGAAGGCTTCAGGAAATGGCAAGCTTTGGTCAGTTAATTGCCTTAATTGAGAACTGAAATTTTCTTTAACTGACACTGCATCACTTATGCTGATATTTTTTTCAACTTTTGTTGGAGACAAAATAAAAATGTAACATATATATATACATGGTCCATGGTGAATACAAACAACATCTCCAGGCCTAATACCTGAACCTTCCAAGATATTATAAGGGACGAGACATTTCTGGGAACACAAGCCATCATCAATGAATTTCACACATACATCAGGCATTTTAACTATTTTTTTACGATAATTAGCACGGAACTATAGGGAAACTACCGCTGATATAAATATATATTCTTAATAAAAGCAAATAATCGAACTTTTTTTTCAAAAGCTGTTTTGTTTTCTTCAATTCACCAAGTTATGTTCACAAATAGTCAAACAGCCGTTAAAGAAAACAGCATGCCAGAACAAGACAAGACAAGACATGACCATTCCTCCATGGACATACAGGCTCAGGCTTCAGGAAACCCCAAATAAACGTGTTTATGTTTACTAAAAAGACTACCAATAAACAATAAAGGCTTGGAATTGCCTCAACTCAAAATATATGGTTTTTATAACAACCCTAATAGAACTTCTTATATAAAGATTCCTACGTTTTCATCCTAATCTCGTGATTATTGGTTTCACAAAGGAATTAAAACGCAGTTTGGTATATAAAAGTTTTTTTTCCCAGAAGTTCCATATCCAATCAGGAATCACTTTCGAATTATCTGATTGTGAAAATAATTATAATCTGCGAGCATGAATTAAGGATGCAAGTTTAGAACTGCTGATGCGCCAAGTTTTTAGCGATAAAAATCACAATATAGTTACCCCAACTAAAGGCCCTTTTCCATGACGCTTTTTTTCTGCGCTGAAAATCGGCAAGCGTATGATGTTGGCGAGACTTTGGTTGACAAAGTTATTCCCTTTGCCGATTTTCATGCTGCCATCTATCAAAAATGTCACAAGTAATTATACACTGATAGTACAACTTTTTACAGGCACTAGATGCCCATTACTTTCGTAATATATTAATGTCTGAGGACTTATTTTGTTAATAAATAGCTGTTTTAGATTTTTTGGAACTATTAAATGGGCCACAAAAAGTGTAATTGCAATCGGAACCTGGTGGCGAGTAGAAATATCTAGTTTAAAATATATCGGGTTCTCCTTTCCATCTCATTCTCGTCTGGATTCCCATTCGTGTTAAAGTTTCTGAATAAGGCCCTAAAACTATTTTAGTACAAAATCTTTAAAGTAATTGCTTTTAAAGTAATAAAAAACGCTTTTCAAGATCGCGAGTGAGTGATCATGCTGCCATCTGTCAAAAGCGTCACAAGTAATTTTACACTGATAGTAAAAATTTTACAGGCACTAGATGTCCATTACTTTCGTAATATATTAATGTCTGAGGACTTGTTATCGTGATAAATAACTGTTTTAGATTTTTTGGAACTATTAAAAGTGTAATAGCAATCGGAATGCGCTTCAAAACTATCAGATCCAATATGGATGACGCTGAAAGTCTTTCAGCGCCGAGAAAAAGTCCATCCATGCCGGGCTGAAAACCAGCTTCGGCGCGCTGGTTGAATACGCCTAGCCATTGGTCCGTAGGACTCACGTGACCACTAAAAAGAGTCAACCAAATCCGCGCGTGTTCGGCGTTCGGTATGGCGATTTTTTCTCGCGCCAAGAGGTCGCCACGCCGAAAACACGCGTATTGGGCGCTGAAAATAAGTCGCATGGAAAAGCAGCTTAATGTTAAGTGAAATATGTGGCTTCTAAATATGGCGCCAAATAGTCAAAACTCGCCAACCATCAGCAGTTCTAAACTTGCGCCGAAATAAGTACCTAAAAGAGGAAAACTGCCATTTGGAATCTGTTAGCTCTCTACTGTGAGGAAAGGGAGGGGAGAGAGGAGGAAGAGGACCCACATAATATTGTGGGCCACAATATTATTCCTTCCTACCTGAGCTCCCCCCGTGCATAGATTCAATGTTTGCTTTTAACACCTTTTCTGGTAGGATTTGTATTTTAATCAGGCCCGTAGCCAGGAATTTCCCTTTGGTGGGGCGGCCGCTTTTTCAGGGGGGGCAAGGGGGTTTTCAGTCTTCCCCCAGGAGGTATCATAGGCGTAATTTCAACTGTTTGACTATGGGACAAAACCCATAAGACCCTCAGGCCTAAGGAGCTGTTACAAGACTTTAGTTTCGGGAGGAGTTAGGTCCTAAATTTTTCTAGTTTTACCTCTTCTGTTTTCTTAAGTTTTCGTTTTTTAAATTTTAGAAATTTGAAGCTTTAAGTAGTTTTAGCCCATTTTTAGATCCTTTGGGGAAAAGTATAGAAGAACTGCTCCATGTAAGCTAGTGGCGGATCCATTATTTGGTTTTTGGGGGGTGGGCAAGGAAATTTTCATAATCAAATTGAATCTTCTTGTGAATGATTATACAGAAAGGTAGTGAATTATTCTACTCAAACCACTAAATAGGGGGGTCTGGGGGTCCTCCCCCAGAAAATTTTTGGAAATTTAAGTCAAAAACCCCACTTTTTTAACTCGTTTTGGTACGCCTCATCCGAATATCGGATATAGATTTTTTGCGTTTTTTGACAAACTTAGTATAATATTAGACGTTTTTGGGGGGTGGCTTCAGCCCGAAAGCCCCCCGTAGATCCGCCACTGCCCCAGAATTGAAAAGGAAAAATAGAGTTTGATCACTCCTTGTTAATCTTACAGACATAATTTTATAAATGGTGTTGCTAGGGTATAAGTTTATTTCTGAAGGGGCCTAAAAATATTAGTCAGCCCCTCCAATTCATATTTAATAGATTTAATGTAGTTGTTATACATTTTGGAGTTGAATTTTCGTCTAAGACAACTTCATTAATTCGTGTGATGTGTTCTTATATTAATATAAGAACAGTTTTGTTTGTAACAATGGGGGATACAAGTATCAAAGGGGGGTCCTCCCCTAGAAAATTTTTGGAAACTTGACCCTAAAAACAGGGTTTTAAACTGCTTTTAATACTTGTAGACCAAAATTAAGACAAAGTTTTAAGTAGAATTTGATTTTGACAAACTTTTGATTTTGATACAAATGGGGGCCCTCCCCCAGAAAAATTTGGAAAATTTGACCCTAAAAGTGGGTTTTAACTTAGCTAGAAGGAAATAAAGAAGAAGTGGGCAGCTGCCCCTCCCTGCCCCCATGGCTGTGCTTGTGGATAAAATTTGTGAAAATTTTCTAGGGGGGCAAATGAAGATGTCAGGGGGGGCTCAGCCCCCCCGTAGCTACGGGCCTGATTTTAATGAACTTCTTAGAATAAAAAGAGATAGTGATAGAGCTCCAAGTACAAAGGGGTGTCTGTCTAGAGTTCCTCCAAAAGAAAATTTGCAGGTTTGACCTTAAAAAAAGATTTACAACCCAATTTGGTACATATCCTTCCAGGTTTCATAAATGGAATGGTTTCATAAATTCCTCCAAAACTAAAATACCCCCTAAAGTCTTAATTCTAGAAGTCCTTTTTTTGTTTTGTTGCTGATGCACCAAATTGGAAGTATAGGCAATAAAAAGCTTTTTAAAATCTAAAATAAAAAGGTTATCAGAAATTATCTGGGTACTTTATCCTGTCGACTGTTCCGTGACTGTCAAATTCAGCGGCAGTCATAGAAAAGTCAATGGGTTGTTTACCGCTTTCGAATTCAGCAGTCGACAGGATAATATGCAAGAACCATTATCTGAAAAGTAATGACTACAAAAATCAATATTGCCAAGCATCAGCAACTAATATGCCTATTCTTCCAAGTATATCCAACTCCTATGACAAGAACTGACCAAGATATTTAGGTTTAATAATTTTTTATCAAATGGTATTCACACAAAAATTTACTTGAGATTAAAATAATCCTCAAATTTACAACAGTTTATAATAGTCTCCATTAAAACAAATTTTAAAAATATTTTTCCATTTTAGAGACTGTCCCTCGAACCAAGATTTCAAGTGCTTCTTGCTTCAAAATCTCGAAATTGGTATTGCTTTTCTATTCTTATCAAAGGAGTAGGAAACTTTGATGAACTTTAATGAGTCAGATGGCGTAGCCAGAAAAAAAATTACTGAGGGGATGTTGATATTTCGGGAGGGGATATGGGGTAGTTTTAGTGGTGTTTGGTCAAAAAAGGAATATTTCCGAGTTTCTGGGGGAATATATCCCCAAATCCCCCTGATGATAGTACTAGAAAACTGTAAAAATTTAAATTTAGTATTTTTATGTTAAACTTTTTAAACCAAAAAACCCCATCAAATATACTTAAACTTCATTTTGAACATGTTTACCATTGGAAATATAAGTTAGTCATTGGTTCACTTTAAGAGTATAATCCTGAAGCAAAAGAATTAAAACATAGTCTCAAAATGATATACAAATGTTGACCTTTATTTCAATGAAATCAGAAAAATATAAATCTTCAATTAGAATTGAAATAGCACCTATTAAGATATTGGTATGCAGATAATTCTAAAAAACTCAACTCAAGCAAAAAGATAGTTTCAAGGTAATTAAAAATTAAAAAATACTTATAAAGTAGGAAAAAAGGGGAAGTCAAAACCAATAATAATTAGATGTATATCTCAGTATTGCGCATTGAATGTGAGACCAGTGAAAAAAAAACAGGGATAGTACAAATGATACTGTAATTAGTATGTGTGGTGATAAAATTCTAAATTTGGCTTAACTTTGGTACTGATTTATCATTGATAAATAATTATCAATAAATGGAAGTTAAGGGAACATTTATAGGAAGAAAACACATGATAAAACTTTTAGTATAGTTATCCTCGTTTTCTAACCCACTCAAATGCAATTCAACATACCACAATTTACATAAAAATGTAATTAGAACTTATCACCATTCCCTTCAATTCACAATTTTAAACCTAAGCATATAATTTTTAGTTTAAGAAACTTTTTCCTTATCTGCGGGTAGAAATTTAAATAATATTTACAAAGGTATCACAAAAATTGTATAATATAAGAAAAATACTATTTTATATTTGAAATGATTGTTCTTAGTAATAGTTGAGGATTGAAAAAACCCACCACTTTTCAGTACTTCAAAATGATTACATTAGAATGAAAAAATATTCTATAAAAACTATAACTGAAATAGTTTACTACTCTAGAGAAAAAATAAACTTGTATATTTTTTCAACAGGCAGGCATCTTCTAGAATTAAAAAAAAGTTTAAAAAAATAATAATATTGAAGTGAAAAAAAATTGTTTTTTTATAACAAGTCATAAACAATTGTTTATAAATTTTTAGCAAAAACTATGCAAATACAAGTTTGCTTGATAGGAATGTTTCAATAAAATAATTTTTTACCTATCAATGAAGTCAGTTGGCTTTTGCACACCTTTTGGTAAAAGAAATGTTATAAGTATGAACAGTTATGTAGAATTTGAATTGTGCACATTAAATTGATTGTTAAAATGTAAAGTTCTACCATTTTTTAGCTATGTACAAAAATATTCTAAACTTAAGTATTAAGCACTTGCTTAATTTTCTTTTTAAATAGCATTTACTTCACAGAAGCAAAAATGTAACCCTCATAAGTAATTGATTTAATTGGAGTACACTTCTAATTCAAACATTGTAATTCCTGCCATTTTAACAGTTGGTGAAAATTAAGTAATAATTTTAAATGTTTTTTTTTCTAAAGATATCGTTAATTTAATATTTAAAAACCCCCAACATTTTTAAGCAAAATGTCTAAATCATTCATAACAGTGTTTGCTCTAATCAAGATTAAACACAACAAAAGCATCAAAATCAAAGTATACACTATCATCTTATGTATAAAATTAACTTTGAACTCTCACACAACATTTTAAACATTGATTACACAAGTAACACACAGATTCCTGAAAGCTCTAGATCTAAATAAAGGTATTGAAAAGAATATAATTTTTGAAAAGATACATAGAAAATATAAGATTTTTAAAGAAAAACTTGCAAGTCTATAACCTATAAGCCCAGGATAAATTTGAGACTAAAAATGAAAATTTAACTACAGTATAACCCAGGGTATCCCAAAGTGGTTGGTACAAACCCCCTGGGTGTCGATGAAGGTTTAAAGGGGGGCGATGAGGCTCTAGGGGTCGAGGAAGCTTAAGGGGTAGGTAAGGGGTCGATGAAAGTTAAACAGTCTTAAAAAAGAAAATCGCAGATGAGAAAAGCTTCTTATTACTGTGGATGATTCAAAGAATTTTCCTTAGGCTTACCATATTTTCTTGGGTCCAACCTAGGACATATTTTTGAAATTTCTTAATAAGTACAGTATCAAATCATCAAAGATTAAAAAATAAGAAAAAACATTCAAACTAATAAACATTGAACAGAAAGAAATATCAAATTTATTTCTTTATTCGACATTATTTTTTCAAAAATTGTTTGATTGACTTAATTTTACTATAAAATTCTCTGAAAGTAAGTTCTCCAAATTAATACAGATGTTAGTTACTGTGAAACAACGCAATTTTTAAGAGTTTTTTCACGATTTTTTATAAAAATGTCTGGCAAATCTTAAAAGTATGGAAACCCCGGACATATTGCGACCCCGGACATTTCCCCGGACAGCACTAAAAACCCCGGACTGTCCGGGGTAAACCCGGACGTATGGTAAGCCTAATTTTCCTGGACTTTTGAACTTACTTTACATACTAATTTTTAATTTCAAAGTTTTGAAAGATTAATGCTTCATTGGTGGTCTATTGCTTATTTGGTTCACCTACAAATTATCCAGATTGAACTATACATTTCTAGTGAGTGGAACTCTAGCAGATCTAGGGGCTTTAGCACCCCCCTCCCAAAAAGAATAGGAACTAACAATGAGACATAGGGGAAGTGGAAACAGGTGTAAAAAAGGGAAAAGAGTTAAAATCCTGTTTTTAGGGTTAAACTTCCAGAAATTTTCTGGAGGAGGACCCCCAGACCTTCTTTAGAACTTCACTTTTTCATAAAAAGTTTGTCATAATGCACAAAAATCCTACCAAAATGTAAATTAAAATCTTGAAAATGTGTGTCCGAAATCTGGATTAGGTGTGCCAAAACGAGTTGAAAATCTGCTTTTTAGACTTAAATTTCCAAAAAATTTCTGGGGAGGAACCCTAGACTCCTCCTTTAGGATATTAGAAGACTATTTTGATATAAGAGGACTATTAGAGCCCCCCCAAAAAAAAACAAATCCTGGATCTGCCGCTGGAGTGGAACCAGCTGTAAAATTTTAGATTTTCATTCATAGAGAATTTTTCTTAAAAAATTTAGTCGGATTTTTGAAAGGGGGTCGATGGCCTAGCTAAAATACTACCAAAGGGTCGATGCATGAAAAAGTTGGTAAAACCTATTCCTAAAATTTGAAGGAACCTGAAAAAAATTTCAAGATGGAGATTTTTTTTGAACAACAAGGGGAAAATAGAAACACTTAATTTCATAGGGGAAATATTTTTTCGAGATATGAAAGTTTGAGATAATGAGGTTATACTGTATTTAACATAAGATTCCTACAAGTATTCACACAAAATATAAGCTTTGGCATTCAGGCACCTATGTTTCTTACAGAAATTTACATTTCGACTATTAATTTGTCTACTCTAAGAATAATAAATATTACTAAAGCTCCATACAATGTCTACAATAACTGTAGCGAAAAAAACAAAAACAATTTCAATATTTTTCAAACCAGTTTGCACACTTTGTAAAGCTCTACTACAAACATCAAATACAACCAATAGGGTTTCCACTTTAATCCTCATACCCCTCCTCAACCTCAGAATAACTAATTTGCAGACAGGAAGTCGATGGAACGAAATGATACGAGGTGGAATCCCACGGAGCCACCGGAGCAAAAGGAAACACCGAAGTAACTATGGAAGTGCCCTCCTGAATCTGGCCAAAGTCGATGACATCAGTGGACAAGGTGTAATCGTCAGACGCTACTCGCCTATGCCTTGAGGGAGGTTTCGCCTGTGTAGTTTGAGCAGACAAGGACTTGATCTTTCTTTCCAGCGCTTGGATCTCGGCGCAGATTTTCAAGTTAGTCAAAAACAACACAGGAGGACCTCCGCCCAGAACATGAGCCAGAGGAATCCACCTCAAATAACACTGGTGCCACAACTTAAGGGACTTCAGGTAAGGGTCGATCTTCAACAGATTCTCCTCGTCGTCCTTCCAAACGACAGGCTTCGTTGCCGTCTTCTTGACCACCAGGGGGCGGGACTGATGAGACTGGGCGGTGTCTTTGAGGCAGCTGAAGGACTTGGGTCTTCCCTTCTTCGGGGATGGATCTGGAGCTGAGGCAGAGTACTTGTTGAGGATGAACAGGGGGTTTGTGAAGAGCCGGATGTCGTTCCTGGAGAACTGCCTCGGCCAGCGCCAAACGCTGCGCAGACAGAAACCGTGGTCACTGTGGCTGATGATGGCTTCGGTGCGGCTTTTGTGGCTGCTGAAGAGGAAGGTGTCGAACAAGCTGATGCGAGAGCTGTCCCAGAGGGTGGTGAGGTAGGTTTCGGAAAACTCGAAAACGGCAGGACACTGCTCAGAAAGTTGCCAGACACAGTCCAAGAATAGAAGGAATACAGGAGACTGAAAAAAATCATTTGTTTGAGTACAGAAGATAATGTATAATTACAGTAACCTAAAACAGACCTTATGTTATAGTATTTTAAAGATAATGTAAAAAATCCTACACCTAATCATATTGTTTTTATTTAAACTCAAGAAAATTATTTTTTTTTAAACAGTCAACTAAATAAAGGGCATTACTGATTCAAAAGTCAATCAGGATCTATATACAACTTCAAACCATATTAATTAAGTAAACAGAGTGGTGTTTCACTATATACTAACAGAGTTTGAAGAAAAGAATTCTCCCTTCAACTAAGGAATTCCCAAGTTAATATGTAATTAAGAAGTATTAGTACCGAAGACATAAAGAGAAGACAAAGACAAATTTTTGTCAGCAAATACCTCAAATCAATCTCAACTCAACAGAGTTTAACTACTGAATTTAACATTTTGTTGGTGTTTAGATTCAAACAAAATATGAAGATAAAATTATGCAATACCTCTTCAGACTCGCATCCACTAATTAAACGATGCCTTTCTGTGAAGGGATGTCCAAGAGCTACCCATTCTTTTTGAATTAAAAGCTCAAATCCACAAGTAGTTCTATACAACGGATCTAGCATGATCTGTATTAAACTTGAAACAACAGCACTTAAATCTCTTCCTTCATTTTCTAAAAAGAAAATATTTTATAGTAATCTACATTTTGATAAAATAAAAGGTCATTTGCAGGGTCATAAAAAATTTTGTAATAAATACCCTTTAGAGCAGTGTTTCCCAACCTTTTTCAGTCCATGCCCCTAAAGCCTTTCTAAATTTCCCATGCCCCCATGTCTTTCTTTTCTCCAAAATTCTTCTGGGAAAGTAAATAAAACCTGGTGATCCATGCCTCACCTTGGGTCAGTTTGATTAAAAGTTTTCAAACTGCCCCCCCTAGAAAATCATATTTCCCCCCAGTGGGGCGCACACCACGTTGGGAAACACTGCTTTAGAGTCAGTATCAATTTATTTGAGGTATAGGAAAGGCCAAGGTATGTATTTTTTATGAGACCTAGAGGGAATGAGCAGTTACTCTACATTTACTCTAGTAACCTTTTATAAAAGGCACATTTCTAAACTATTGTAAAACTGTGTTTATACTGCCCTTGTTTATACAGTTCTCTGAATCACATTCATAAAAAAGAGAGCTTCATCTATACACCCAACATTTTTGGGAATAAAAAAACAGTGCACTTATTCTTTGTAAAGAAATTACATGACTATTTATTTTTATATTTTTTAAATAATTACTCCTACTAATTTAGGGATTCATTTTGCTTATTCAATTTTTTGATTTTCAAGATTGCCTTTGGTTCCAGTTAGTTTAGGTAAACCAAGTTATACTGAACTTAAATTTAAAACCTGAACCCAAGATACTTTTAAGTAGTTAAGTCGTTTAAAATTGGTACACTGTTTTTGTAACACAACAAGTCACAAAAACCTTATAATTTAAGTGATGCAATAAAGTAGGTCAAGGTTTTTGAAATTGGTATAATTAGTTATGGTTAAATTTAAAGCATTTGAACATGGAACAATGATTGAAACTTAATAATGCACAAACCTTGTAGAATTACAGTTGTATTTTCCAACAAAAGGCTAGCAGCTTCCAAGGCAGTATTTAAACATGAAGAAACATGCTGCAGCCACTTACTGGATTCTAAGTTACTCAAGTAATTGTTGTCCGTCTGCCAAAATTCTTGTGGTGTGCCTGAATATATCAAAATTGTATAAAAACTTAAGTTCATGAGGGGTGAGTAAAACAAAGAGAAAATAAACATGAAAGATATTACTGAAAAGAAATCAGACGAAAACAATAAAAAGGAATAAATCACACAGTGGTTCAGCCCTTGTCCGTAGGAGCACATGAGCCCTCAGTGTAAAGGTCACAACTCATTAATGAAAAAAATTAATTAATTAAAACTATTTTACTATGTGTCAGGATGAGCATCATCCTATTATCTATTTAAAATTAAATTTTTTTTTTTTGAGAATTTTGAATGTTTTCCAATTGTTTTGCCATTTAACTGAGCAGCAAACCAGAGATTTCAAAAGAATATTCAAACAAGATTTTCATTGCAAACCAGCAAGCTGTTTGCAAATAAACTAAGAAGCCTTCATTTTCAGCCTTTAGTTAGCAAAATGAAATACTGCTTCTCACTGAATAAATTACCCGTGAAATTTATTCTCATAACCCTTATATAAAAAATTATAATTGGGAGATTGTTTTATTTAACCGTTTCTTAAAAGTATAATTGAATTGTCAGTTTGAAAAAGGGAACAACTTTAAAAACTGGCATATTGACTTCATCTTCTTAAAAAAAATCCAAGCTTCACTTTAAATTGGATTAGGCTTGTTGTTGCAGTAAGTACCTCCTTTTTTATATACAAAAACCTTTATAAAAGTAAATAAGAATACATACTTGGCATGCAAAGTTCTCTCAATTTCAAGAAGCTACTTTGAAGTTCTTTATAACTTGGGCATAAAGCATCTAAATTAAAAATATGAACTGGCACTTGACGAGAACTGGCTCGACTAATGGCATCAACCATTCTTAAATAGAAAAATATAAAAATCTAGTTAAAAACATATTGGTAGAAAAATAAGTATTTAAAAAACCTTCAAAAATTTATCTTACTATGTTCAGGAATTTTCAAAACATTAAATATGAAATGAGACTCACTAAATTAGTATTGACTTATTTTGACATTGTAATTTGAATAAATCAGTAAGACATCATATAATTAAGTCACATGGAATTAACTAAATCAATAAACTAAAAATGCAAGCTAAAAACAATTCCTTTGTTTGGCTGTTACAATTATTACATCACCACTTCAAATTCAAACAGTTGCCTCAAAATATTTTTGGAATTAAAACTTCATAATATTGAAAATTCATAAATGAGATTTCATTTTTAATAATTGCTTTTAAAATTCTGGCTACATAAAGAAACATATGTGATTATTAAAACAGGGAAAACAACAATCTTTTAAAAGGTAATACACCTAGCAATACTTACACATCCTTTTGTTTACTGTCTGAAATACCAACATCTAAAGCCGCCATGCGAATTATAGAAGCACCAGAAGACATTCCCCAGCTCCATATCTAGAAAATGAAAAATTACTTAAAATCCACATAAACAAAAGATACATTCCACATAGTGCACAACAAATGATAAAATCTTTTTTGATAATCTAAATATCAGTTTTATAATCTCAATTCATAAGAAAAAAAACTTCCATTGCATGAAATTTCAAGAATAAAATGCATAATATAGTTTTTAAATAATTTTCCTCTGTTTCTTGACAGGATTAAATACATTAAGTTAGCTGATAATAAAATTCCAATATCCCTTTTATTACAAAAACTTTATGCTCATATGAATGGTAAATTTTTATCTTCAGGCATAAGGATTAAAATAAATTTTTAAAGGCTATAATAATAAGAGAAGTACTTACAGGTACTCTATGACCTGAAAAGTGGGGAGCTGTTTTGTTCAGATTCATATCAAGTAAAATTGAAGGCACAACAAATGATTCTGGAAGGCTAGAAGGTTTTTGAATTAATAAAACTGAAAAATGTGTTGCCAAATAAAACAAAATGGTACAAAATAATATGCTATACTCTGTTCATTTAGAATAGGCACCTGAGGCGTAATGCATCAGAAGCAGTTACTATTGTAATAATCATCAAAAAAAATATTGTGCAATGGCAAGGGAGCCTTACAGAAGTAGTTAAAATGCTGTAAAAGAATCGGTCACTGAAGTTGCGTGATGAGCAACATTAGGCGATTTTTATCCTGTTTCAGAAGCCTATTTTAAATGAACAGAGTATAATAAAGGAAAGGACTTCCAAGGCAAAATCTTAGGTAGCCTTAAAATAGAGACAGGGTTGAACATTAAAATCAGCACCAACCATACAAAATTTACCAATAAAGATAAAGCATAAGTAGATAGATGCCAACTAAGTTTGCTTGAAAAACCAGAAGATTTTAGATAAAAAATGACTTTAAATTGTATTGCATTGATATTTCGTAAAAAAAATTGGTCTCTTAAGAACTGAAATGGGGAAATTTTTAATGTTTAAAATAAAATGCTCAATATCATTCATCATTTCAACCTTTTGATTTTTTCTTGATTTTATACAATTCTAACATAATCACCCACTGTGGATATAGTATCTGAAGAAAATGCAGACTTTATTGAGGCTCAATTGAGGAAAAAAGTAGGGAAAAGTTTCACAAAAATGGTATTTCCCTGAAAAATGTGGAAAAACCAGGAGAAACTAGTTATTGGCCATAAGATGATTCAAAAACAGGAAAACTCCCAGGTAAAATAAGAGGATTGGCAGTTATGCTAGAATTGAACGTATTGAATATTGTAAGTATTGAATGGAAAATACTATGTGTCTTTTCCCTTAGGAAAAGGGGGTAAAAATTTGTGCTTACAAAACTGGTAATTGGCTTGTACAGGTGATCATACAGTAAGGTTTTACTGTAAAACAAATTATTTTCAATTAGGCAAAGGTATATTTATTGCATATTAATGTAGATTTAACAAGAGTTCACGATGAAAAAGGCACAAATGAAAGAAAAGTAGAATTATTTTATACATAAAAAAGTGTGCTCTGAAATAAAAGTTATAAAACTATATGGTCGGTTTATTTGGGTTTGATAGCACAAGGTCACGACAATGAGGGCTGTTTGGTGTGAGTTCCCCAGTTGGCCTATTTTGAGTCATGTTAAAACCATACAGCACCACCTACAAATATTTTTAGCTAAATAAACATAAACCAATCCAAAACCCCTTGGATTGACTTCCAAGGGGTTTCCTAACATTAAAAAATCAGTATGATAAGCATTTTTACCTTTCACACAATAAAAACTTTTCATTGGCTAAAGTAACCCTCCAACCAGGGCAATTACGTCTTTCCAATTCAGCTTCCCAATCACAGGGTCGAGTGAAAAGGATAGAATGGTTCTCACTCTCTTCAGTGACTAAAATAGCAGAAATACTCCATAGATTTAGCAAGGCACATATACAATAATTTAACTCATTTTTATCACAATTTATCCAAAAATATTCAAAGCACTATAAACTTAAGGCAAGATCAGATCCATTTGAAAGAAAAATTTTCAAACTTCTATTGGAATTCTCAAGATGTAGGGACAACAGAGATATTCTAATACAACCATTTGATTCCTTTTAGTTTAGATAGTTTAATTTTTTAAAGCATATGAGCCTAATCAGACTATTTAAGGATTCTTAGTAAATAAAACTAAAGAAAAAACATCAATAAATATATACTAGAAAACAATATAAGCAAAATAAATACTTACAATGGGATTCCAATTTACAATCGAAAGCAAACAATAAATCAATTCTTGGAACAAAAGCATGATGAATAATAGTATTTATCACCTGGAAGATAGAAACAATGCAAAAGTAATTAGGTAAGCCTTTATTATTTTTGTTTACAATGGTAATAAAGTACAATGGTAATACTTACAGATCTTTGGTGAGGAGGTGAAAACTTAAAGCTAAAGGTATAAATTCTAAAATCCTGTAAAAAAGTAAAAGAAAAACTAGAAAATAGGAAAAAATCAAAGGCAATTTTTCTTTATAAAAAATCATTTTATAAATTTTCCATTCAAATAAAAAACATTAGTTTTACTTACTTTGCAATGAATTTCAATAATCTCCACACTTGCACTAGAACTCGTAACTAAAAGTTTCTTTCTCTTACCACTTTGTACTAAAAAGGAGAAATCGGAATATGATTAAGAGAATGAAATAATCTGAATAATTACTGTTCATGGTTGAAAGTTAGGAAATTTTTACACAAAGTGATTTTAAAACCTTTAAATTGAAATGTTTTCACTACCCTTTCAAGTTAACTATTTCTGTTCCCATTCAGTTTAATTGCAAAATTATTGAATTAAAGAACTAACCTTTGCTACTGTATTCAAAAAACATGTCATGCATTGTTTTTATGTAAACAAATGGGCAATTTATTAAAAAAAACCTCTAATTTTTATATAAATATCATCTTAAAACAGAAATTTCAATGGCAGGGGCCTGTCTAGGTTTTTTTAAGAGTTACCTATTTTGTGAATATTTAGAAATTTTGTGAAAATTTAAGTGCAAAATAACAGGAAATTAACTTTTTAACATTTCAAACAAATAAAAATTTAGTATAGAATGGCTAAAAATTTAACTATCTAGAGAACATAGCTTCCTAGAGAACTTTCAAAAATGTATTTTTCAAGTGATGAAATTGTGAAGGTAACGAAAAACTGTAGTAAAATTGCCTTGGACAGACCACTGAATGGAAAAGAACTTACCATGATAAACTGCATCAACATTTGTAAGGCAGATGTCATGTTCCCCAAGAAAGGCATTTCTTTGGTGCTACAAAATTAAATTTTAACAAGACACTGGTAATAGTACAGGTTGGTTAGTTAGTTGGGGTTTAATGGTGCGAGGTCCAAAAAATCTGACAAAAGTGCCAGTGGCGGCTCGATGGTAAAATTATAAGGGGTGCTGCTCCGGCGGTACCAAGTTGGCAACGTATTTTAAGCGATATAATGCCAAATGATACTTCACAAAAACATGAAAAGATGGGAACAATATAAAATTTCGATTTCACACTTAATAAGCATTCAAAAACTGTCACTTACCTATATTTAGCTGATTATTACGAATATAAAGAATCAAATATGAAGTCTATTTCATTTAGTATCTCAAAAGCAAATGAAACTAAATCAACATTTCGAATTCAATCTGCTCATTATAAAAAGAAATAAAAACTTGGCTACAAAAAGTTAAACATAAATCTTTGTTGACTTGCAAACATCAGAGAAGATTCTGTTCTCTCTCTGTTGAAAAGAAAAAAAAAGAAGCTATAAATAAAAAATTATAACAGCGTTGGAGTAATGAAAGCTAAAAAGCCAGTGTGATTTATTAGTAGTAGAAATCGTTTATTTTTATTTTCCCCTCAGTTTGTTTTTTATAGCTCTCTCAAGAGAAAAGGCTATCATTCTTTTGGTCGGGGCTGCTGAAAAGCAGCCCCTTTTCTCCTAACAGATTCGCATGCTAAGTTCTTGATATTTTCATTTGATATGATATAGCTAGTGTTTTATACTACGATTGGTACATCTGGGGGGGCTGACCTACCCGGAAGTAAATCTGTTGTCGAGACGGCGTAGCAAAGAATTATTAATTAAAAAGGGATCATAAAGGACAAAGATTAAAGGGGGAAATAGATAATTTTTAAATATAGTAAAGCAAATAAAAATTGGAATTTCGGGGAATATTGGTTGGGGTGCTGCAGCCCCGCAGCCCCTATGGACGAGCCGCCACTGAAAAGTGCCAAAGGTAATAAATAGTACAGGAATTTATATCAAAAGTTAAAAAATTTAAGACGTATTAATTTCAGACATTAAAAATTTATTGCGCATACATGTAAAAATCCCCTACAGAGGTATGTAAAAATTCAATTGAAGCCCATGATGAAATGTGTCTAACTCGGATTGTTTCCAAAGGCATTTTATAATTAACATGCATACACTCATTTAGGAAAAAGATTCAGTACTTTAGTATCTTCCTGTGTATTGTGCCGCTAAAAGCGCAAATGTACAGCCGAATTCCATTCACTGTCCAGCTGAAATTGACAGTCAAATTGATAAATAGGAACTAATTTTGGTACTTGTGTATTATACCGTTGACTGTTCAGCAGCCGTTTAATTCAGCGATACAACTGAATAGTCAATAGGATTTGATAACTCTTAGGATTCAGCAGCACGGTTGACAGCATAATAAGCAAGAACCCTAATTTTTTAAAAATAATGCTTGCCTTTCATTTAATTTGTACAATTAATTTTGCAAGAATAAGAGATAAAAAATTAAGTATTCCAATTAAGCTTAACATGTTGGTTTTAAGAGCCTTTACCTATGCCCCTTAAAATTAAGAACCAGCGGTTATTGTATTTGTAATCTGACCATTAGATGGAGTTGATTGTGATAAAACAATGCAATAATGATGTAAATTGTAAGTAATCATGAAATTAGTTGAACTTACCAGGTTAGAAGGAAAATTTTCAGCTGTAGAAAAACTGATTTTAAAATTTGTACAAGATAGAAGACCAGACACTCCTTTATTTAGTTCACTGAGAGTATTAAATTTCAAGACATTTTCTGCTTGTGCAATAATAACTTCACCGGGCAATAAAGGTGTAGGTTTGGTTTCATTGGTGCTCGTGTCCTCCTATAATAAAACACAAAATATAGTTGCCTTAAGCTGGAGTTACGCACCACTGAATGGAAGTAGGTAAACTACCTAACAAATTCAATAAGGGAAACTTTAACGATCATTAAGATTAACTTCTAAATAAATCCTTAACATTAAAATAAATACTATTTCTATTGGTAGAAAGTTCATTAAGTAAATATACTCAAGATACTATGTTTAAAAACAAACAGCTATGAAACGAACTATGTAGTCACAAAAGGTAAACAAAACACACAAACCTCATTTTTTATCTCATTTTTCAGATGGGGAGGCGATTCAGATGCAACTGAATCTGGAACATCTGGATCTAAATCAACGTATGATTTGAACGTTTTAACAGAGTTTGATCTCGGTTTCAAATTTAGATCTTTTAACCAATTAGCTGTCATAATTATAAAACTGAAACTAATATAGAACTATAAAAAAAACCAGAACTTAAGTTGCCTACTATTCATATTTTCATTCTGAAAGCACTGAATTCGGTTCCATAATTATAGAGAGAGAACAAGAAGGCCAAACAAATTGCATAATAACATCACTGTTCATCATAGGCGTATCTTGAAACAAATCACAGCACTGTAGCAGACATCACCTGTAGGATCACAGCAATAATTTTAATTTGATCCATAAATTTATTGGCTAAGTAGAAGTGTTTTTTCTGGCAAAATTAGCTGAACTTAAAAATATTATTAAAACACAATTTTTTGAACTTTTGAACAAGTTAATTCATATTTTCGAAATAAATATTTATCAAACTATTCCTATCATTTCCCTAAAAGTACCTTAGGGCACATTATTTTAAATTCATAAAAAGAAATATTTTGTCAATATTTGATTTTCTACTGACAAAATTTTTAACTAAACGAAAATACTGATTTTTCCACAAGTTGTATGATTTCTCTACAGAAAAATATTATGATCTCTAAATTATCGTGATCGTGGTTTTCTCCGTGTTTTGCTTGTGTTGCAGACAGAGCATTGTGTTTTAGTTGCGATTTAAGTAAAGAATGGTTTATTTTTCTATGGCAAGTTTGTTATGAAATAAATTTTGAGATGGAATGTCCTCATTTGAACAATCAAACTAAAATTGTTAAAACTGTAAAAAGGGATACCTCATTAGAATGGACCTGTACTAGTGAGTATCACTTATTTATTTTTTCAAAGCAAGAACATGTAACTTTTTGCATATCAATCCCTCTAAAAATTATGATCTTATCATATATTTTAATAAAAAAATATTTTGCTTGATTTTTTTTTCATTGGTTTTCTTTTAAGTTTTTTTTTGGTTTTTAATTACACCTCTATGATCATAGTGTATTGTTATTATAAAATAATTAGGTAAATAAAAATGTGTAATGTTATCTTAAACGAATAATTTCAAGCTGGTAGTTGCATACTTTATTTAGTTGAATTCCCCCAAACACTGCCTTGGACCACTTCAATTGTGGGCATTTTCCTTTGTTCACATGGTTTTCTTTTCAGTTTATTGAAGGTGGTATAGTAATTACTATATGGAGTTAAAAAGGATACTAATTTTTTATAGATTCTAAAATATTCAACCTATTAAAGTTGTTGAAACATTAAATTGATTTCTCTTTGCAGCATTTAACTCTGACTAATAATTCATGATAATGTATGACTTGTTCATACTGTGTGGTTTACACAGTTAAGAAAAGTTTTGTTATTTTGAATTCAAAATCTTTAAACTTAAACAGTCTGCAATTGAAGTTGCTAATTGCTTCAAACACTTAGTCAATTTTTAAAATTTTAGTTGAATTTTAATTATAACATTTCAGTACAATTCTGTTAATATCTTTCTTTCAAGCATTGGAGTGTTTTGTTTTTAGTGTCAAATTGCCAAAAATTGCAAACCATCTGATTAAAATATGTGTTACATTGATAAAAACAATAAAAAATCATGATAACTATTCCTATTTGGCAAACCAAAAAGCTTGAAAATTTTTAAAGGGACAGATACTTAATGGTGTTAAACTTTTTTTTACTATTGATGTGTTTCTGTAATTATCCTGTAATTATGTTTTTTTGTTGATACTTGTAAATCTAAGCATTTTCATTTGAATATTTTATCTGCCTATTCTGTGATATTGATCAATTTTGATTTTGAAAAAATAGCAATAAAAATGTTCTAAACATATTTAAGCCTTAAATGTTCTAAATATGCAATTATCCTCTTGTCACTTTTAACATAACTTTTTGTTAAATTTTAAAAATTATTTATTTAAAGATTTCATTATATTCAAATTAAAAAAATTAAATTTATGTTGAATTACTTTATATTAGTTCAACAATAAGTTTATTATTTCCATACCTCAGAGCCAAAATGTCTTATCTCTTAGTTTACTTTCTCACTAAGAGGGGAAAAAATCACCCTAAAATTTCGAATTTTAATCAGGTTTGGATAAATGGTGTCGCGAAAAAACCGTTCAGACAAAAAACGTTCAAAAAACAAAAAAACTCATAGCTTTACACATGTAATAAATTTATTTGTTTTTTATTGAACGGTTTTTGCATTGAACGATTTTTTCGTATATCCGGATAAATATTACAATATTTGTAGTACACTAAATGTCAAAAAAATGGATAAATATCAAGGATTTAAACAAGAAAAATACTGTTTAACTTAACATACAAGAAGTGAATACTAGCTTAAACTTAAGTAAAAAATATTTTTAACTAAATCCTGACAGTATTTGCTAATAATTCTGAAAAAATATCCTTGTAATCAAAAACCTAACATGTTTATTCAAATTTTAAAATTATCTGTAATATATTCAGTGGTCTGTCCAAGGCAATTTTACTACCCTTTTTCCCTATTTATTTTTCTACCCTACTGTTACATTTTCATTTTATAAATAGGTAGTACTTTCACAAATTCAGTTTTAGTAAAAACTAAAAACAGTACCCCTTCACAAAATACATTTTAAAAAAAAGTTTCTCTTTATAGTATTAGTTAAATTTATAGCCACTCTAGACTAAATTTTCTTTTGTTTATAATGTTTAAATATTATTTAGGTACTTGTTAGTAATGTTCACAAATTCTCAGAAAATTTTTCACAAATTAGCACTTAATTTTTGCAAAATAGGTACCTCTTAAAAAAACCTAGACAGACCCCTGGTATTCAATTGATTGATATACATTAACAAATTCATTCTTGGTTTGAGAAGTAAACTGGTTGCTTTTATGCTGTAAGATGGAACAAAAATACTGCTTACTGTAATATTTTATACTTAATAAAAATATAATATAAAATAAATAAATTTATCTCCTCCCATTTTTTAAAAATCAAGTTATAAAAAGAGGTCCTATAGTTAGTAAAAATGCTGTTTAGAACAATAAATAAATAAATATTATTTATGCTTTTTAAATATTCCCCCTTGAAATTAAATAATTGTTTATCCTCTAATATACTATTAATTACTTGACTTAAGCAGTGATTAGACACCCCTTCAGGTTACTCATCATGTAGCATTTTTAGAATTCATTGAATAACAGCAGATGCCATCTTTGATCACAATCGTCCCAATTTTACTTTTACTTTTTGCAATTCAAAATAGTTTGGTACCTAATTTGGAAAAAATATGAATATTATCAAAAGTATTGCTTAGTTTATGTCTGTAAATTATTTGTTGTTTTTTCCTATTACGATTATTGTCCCTAATTCTGAGTAATCTTCCATACCTTTTTCTCAACTCCATTTTGAGCAGGGTTGGCAAAAAAACCTGGTTAAAAAAAACAAAAAAACCCCGGGTTTATTAGTTTTTTTGGTTTAAACCAAGTTTAGAATTTTTTTTCAGGATAAGTTATATATTAGCAGTGATGTTTGAAATTGAGTTGTAAATGAGACATTTATTTCAGGGGTTGTTTATAATTGATAAATGATTTGTATATTTCAATAAATTAATTTAATTAGTTAAAATTGAATTAATTTGTTTTAAAAATAATTTTTGTTTTAAAAATATTCCAATTTGACTATCTAAATATTATTGTAGTGAATAAAAATCGGTGTTTATTTATCTTGGATAAATGGTTGAAATAATCAAATTATATATCTTAATTATATAAAGTTAATTTATGAACTTGAGAAATTTCCTTAGAAAGAGAAAATTTTATTTTTTAAATAAGAAGTAAAAGTGAAATGTAAACTAATGTTAATTGAAATTGGATAATTGATTGAGATAATTAATTTGATTAATTATTAAATGGTAAAATAATCAAAATAATTATCTTAATTAAATGGATTATTTTATAAACTTAAAAAATTTCTTTAGAACGAGAAAATAACATTTTTTGAATAAATAAAAGTGAAATGTAAGGAACTAATGTTAATTGAAATTGGATAAATGATTGAGATAATTAATCCGATTAAGGAAATCAACGGTTTTTTAATAAATTTAGTAAAAAAACCCAACTGGTTTTTATCTGTTAATAAACAAACCAACTGGTTTTTAGTTTTTATCATTAAAGAAATCGATGATTTTTATTAATTTAGTAAAAAAACCAACTGGTTTTTATGACTGACGAATGAGACAAATTGATTTTATCAATGAGGAAGTTGCATGATTTTTAAAAAATTTTTTAATCGATTCTTCTTGCAAAAATAAGCAACTACCCAAAATTTGAGGCCGATCGAGAAATTTTTTGATTGCCAAAAAAATTAACAAAAATCCCCTTTTTAAAAGCGCGTGAAAACGCCAAGAGTTTGGATGTGACGTCATCTTACAGTAGGCATTGTTGAAAAGCAATGGAGTTGATGGTATTATTTTTGACGTCATCCTATAGTTTAAACAATAAGCGTTTTCAGTCACGTGTTTTTTCTCGACTTTTAAATTAAAATATTTAATTACCTGTACATTTTTTTGAAAAACTGACTAGATATTTCATTTTACCATGCAAAAAACCATACGGAACACTTGTTTGTTTTTGAAAATCTGACACATGCAACTTCCTTATTAATTAAAATCCAAGCCATCTTTTATCAGTGAAAAACAGATAACTTTTGTGTATCTTTAGTTACTCTTTGAAATAATGTTTCATTTTAAAGGAAATTAATAAATAAACTATCTCTTGCAACATATAATAAGTTTAACTTAAGCATTTAAGGTTAAGTTTAGATAGAGAAAATTCAATAATTAAAACCATTAAATTAAAATATTTCTGATTTTTAATCACCTTAAAATGTCAATTTTTTGATAAATCTGACCTTTTAATTTTTTGCAAAAGATAATACTTCATAACACTTTCTTTAAAAAAAATCCTGAAAATATTTTATAATTTCTAAAAAAAACATTTGGTTTAAACCGGCCAACCCTGATTTTGAGCCACTAGTTCTAATCATAATTGCCCTAAATTTAAATTGTTATTTATTTAATTGAGGTTAAAAGGTTAACTTTCGAGTTAGAATGTTAAAAAATTCTAAATTTTGATGTTTTAGTTCAAGGTATATTGAGTAAGATTATAAAGTTATAATTCTCAAGATTTAAATTAATGAACAGAAATGGCGATACTTTCTTTAGTATGAGGATGACGGCAAACTCTGCCCTATTATTGACGATGTGACGGTAGGTGAAGAGATCATATAAGAGTTGATCAGAAGAATTTTTTAAAACAAGTTACTTATTTTATATCCAACCGATAGCATTATCAAGAAGTCATTAAATTACCTTGCATCGTATTAGTGACTTGACGGCGATTTCCCCACTATTCAGGAGCATAGAGTTTAGGAGATGGGATGGGAAAAATAGGTATGATGGTAAAATTTTTACAGATTGTTTTTTAAAGGAGTGTTTATAAATTAATAACAGGGGTAAATTATAATTATAACTTAGTAACGATGGAACTTGAAGTGAATGTGACTAAAACTAAAATACGTTCTTTGATATTGTAATGATAAAATAATACAATATTAGGTTTTATTTTGTAAGAGAAGCTGTGCCAATTTTATCGTAAAAATGTTACTTATTTTAGGATCCTTTCTCCTCTATTTGATACTTTTAATCGAAATAATTTATTAGAAATGAACGCATTTTGGGCGTTAAACTTTTTCCGAAATGAAATTGTACTAATCAGCAAAATGAGATTGGTTTCTAGGATCATTATAAATGTGACTTTTTTGTGTCACTCTTTTTATGCCTCGATATAAGAGTCCGATCCGTTCATAAGGGGTCCGATACGATATAAGGGTCCTGCATAGTGTGATTATTTTTAACCCCCTATATTTCATTTTGACTTCATACTTTTTTCATTTCAATCGGGAAAAAAGGTCATACCCGGTTCCTATCGGGATCATGTATCCCCGAAAATTCAAAGTATTCCAAATTTAGAATGTAATATGTTTGTAAAAATTTAATGTTCTCTTATTTTCTAGTGTGCAAAACGAACAAAAGCCCATGGATTTGTATTCATTGTGGGATAGTGAATTGTGGAAGGTAATGTATTTTATGACTTCCTTATAGTGTTCGAATCAAAATGATTTTGAAAGAATTAACTTGAATGCTTATTTTATAGCTGTGATACAGAAATAAGCTCAAAATCATAACGAAAGTTATTGTCTCCAAATTTAATAGAAGTTTTCGATGGTATGCATCTTTTTAAAAATCAGTGAAATAACTAGGATTTGTTATTTTTAGAGGTATACGAATGGAATGGCTTCAAAAAGCGGCATAATTTTAATTTGTATAGTCAAATAATAATTGGGGAAATTTTATTAAAATGGTCTATTTTTGTGTAATACAAGAATAAAACATTTAGCCATCAAAAACACAAGTTTTTTCTTCAGATTATTGTTTAAAACTGCGGGAACATGAACGATATGTGATCCTACTTTTTCTGTGCTGAATTATTCTTTAAATAAGCAGTACTGAATTGCAGTCAATTTTTTGGCCCACAAGATCGACCTTGAGATCGATAGTTTGGCTAATTCCGGCTGCCCTATACAGAAAATTTCGCACTTTTGACATGACCCCTTGTTTCCTTTCTTCTTTCGATTCGTGCAGAGAGCAAAGGATCGGTGGAGGGGAAACCGAGGGGGTTTGTCCAAATGGCGTATACTTCCAAGAGAAGCTTTTGAACTGGCTACGCACTCGGTTGTTCTCTTGCAAATCTTCAAACAACCTTTGTCTCCTCCTTAATTTTAATTTCCCTAGGAATAAATATCTTTAAATTTTAGCATAACTAAAAATTCATTCTGTACCTCAATTCTTTTTTATGTAGCCTAGTGATGCACAACCTGCGGCCCGCGGGCCACGCCACATCATATGGCCCGCGAACCATCAATATGCGAATGCGGCCCGCGAACTAATCCCTAACTTTTGTTACTTTCAATATTTTAACCGAGAAAAATGACGATTTATAGCGGAAAAAAGTCGGGAAAATTGCGATTTTTCTCATAAGTTTCGTGTTGCTCGTGAAGTGTTCCGTTCCTCCCTCGATTTTTGGGCGGCTTCGGGTGCCAAGTTGAAGTCGGCTTCTTCTTGCGTTGTTGGTGCGATGTGGGAAAAACAACTTTTCAGTGGTTTGAAACCATGAAGTCCGGTGTTAACCCATCTTCGGCCAAAGTTGCGAAAACGCAACATTTCAATAAGTATTTTTTTATTAATACTGTGACGCATATTTTTCTCCAATTTTATTTTTCGGCTATTTTTAAGGTTTCTGAAGGCATCAAAAAAATATTCGCAATTAAATTTAAGTAACCATTATTTTTTGAGAAATTTTCAAAATTCGCCAATTTTCTAACTTGAAACGTTTGTTGACTAAGTCCCATTTTTGAAAATGTATAATTATTCCACTAAAATCAATCTTACGTTTTTATAATGGACTAAGGTTATTAGTTCTATAAATAAAATAAAAGTTAAACAATTGTTTTAAATAAACTTTAAAATTTTCATCTAAATTTAATGTTGCGTTTTCGCAACTTTGGCCGAATCCATGTAAAATCGGCTAAAAATTAAAAATTTTTTTAACTACCTAAAATTTAAGTACGGTAACATTTGATGTAGAAAAGTACAAAAATATTTGTCCCTGAGTAATTTTCGTCCCTTTTATAAGTCCTCAAACTTTTTATTTTGCCTGCTTATCTACAGTTTTTTCCGAAATATACCATCCTAAAATCAAACTTTTTCCTATAGTTTCCTTTATAAATGCAATGATTTCATATAAAATCATCTATTTGACTCTCTGAGGTGTTCAAAAAATTTTCTCCCTTAAAAAACTTACTTCTTGCTACGAGCATCCGGCTAATTGTAGCCGATAGCTCGGTGTCCCTGATAAGTAAAGCAGGCGAGGGTCCAGAATTTTTTATTTTTAAAAATTTCCACCTTAAAAAATTTCTCCCTTAAAAAAGAAAATTTAAATATAGCTTGTGCTTCCACGGTATGTTCTGAAGTTCTTCCTACTATACACCTCATTGACCTCTACTCAGAAATACCATAGGTACCGTGGTCCAGGACAGCTGTGTCAACAAAATTTCCTGGAACTGCAAACGGGGTGATTGAATTTCACGGGGTAAACTAATGTAGTGGCAAGTGAAAGACGTTTCAATAGAAAGTCCATGGCAGTTTTATGACTTGCAAATCATCACCGCTGTTTCCCACGCCCCTTCTTTGAAGGGAGAGGGGTTCAGTTTTATGGTTCTCAAGTGACGAGTACAAGCTCTTCAAGCCACATGTGGTCAGTATGAACAAAAACATAGCGACTTCATTGTTGAAATCAGAATCCACGACCGATTCATCTCTTGAAATAAAAATGGGACATCCTAATAAAGGTCGTCCCTCCTCCACAGCTTTACCCAAAGAAATAAGGAGGGATTCAGTAGGGCATACCGTAATTAGGCAAGAAGAAAAAACACGTAGACGATGCAGACACTGCAAAAACAATACTGTGTATACGTGTGCTAAATGCCAAATCCATTTGAACCCCAATTGCTTTGATAATTTTCATAAAAATGTGTAAAAACTGAATTGTAATAAAATTGTTCATCCTTGAAATTTTTTCATTGATTCGGCCAAAGTTGCGAAAACGCAACATTTTATTTCGTAAATAAAATATAATTTTTTTTTGCACGAAACTGATTTTAAGTCTTAATGAACGTAATTTAAGCATATTTCAATAAAAAAAATGCAACATTTAAAAAAATTTCTATGCTTAGCCTTTAATGGGTTAAGGATCACGTTCGGCGGAAAAGTCGAAAAACAGTGATTTTTCGCGAAAGTACCGTTTTTACGGCTCCTAGTTGAAGCTGGCTTCTTTTCACATTGCAATTACAATGCAGAAAAAACTTAAGCGTGGTCAGAGGAGCCTAATAAGTCTAGTGATACCTTTGACATAGCGTTTTTATCGATTTTAGTGAGTATTTTCAACTAATTTTTCTAAAGGATTTCCTAAATTTTTACAAAAAGGTCACTCTGAAGCAAGATTAGATAACAATGCAGTGTTTTTTTAGTTCTTATTAGATTATAACCTGTTTCAGATATGATTTCAAGGGGGATAGCAGAAGGCTGGGGACCTGTCCCCCCAAAAAATCGGACTTTGTCCAAAACAAGTTAAAACTCTGTTGGTAGGGTCTTTTCTTGGGTAAAACCCCCAGACCCCCCTTTACACTTGGAACTTTATAATTCACAATTTTTTATATATTAAATTAATCAAAATGCAAATCCTACTTTAAAATATATGTCCAAAATTTGGGCTAAATGTACAAAAGCTAGTCAATGCCTTGTTTTTTAAAGTCAAATTTCCAAAAATTTTCTGGAGAGGATCCCTATGCCCCCGTAGTACAAACTCTATCACTCACATCTTATATTAAGTTCCTTGAGATGCAAATTCTATCTATGCCCCCCGTGTCTCAATTAACTATGTGAGTGGCCCTCCACCCAAAAAGGTTGTGCATCCCTTGCAGCCCAATTAGATAAATCATGATGGATGTCGATGTGTAATATAAGGATAAGGATTTCATAAAAAATATTATTACTAAAAATAAAAATAAAACAAATTTTTAAAAATTCTATAAAAAATTTAAAGAAAAATTGCAGTAAATTTTTTAGAATTTTATTTGAAATTTTGGAAAAAAAAAACTTTTTAGTTAAAGTTAGAAAAGAGTTTCAAGTTTATTTATTTTTTAAAATTGTGATAATTTCTTTTTCCCAAGTAGTTTTTGCATTAATAATTAAAATATAAAATAAATTGACAAGATAATTTTCTTATGAATTCTGAAGATATAAGTTAAGTAATGGTTAAAAAAATACTGAAAAATTAATTTACAGAGGTTTCTTTTGTCAAAAATATAAAACATTCTACATTTTTTGTACTGCCAGATGATGTAATGAGTTGAAAGTAATAGTTTCCCACCTAAATTTAGATAAGTGTAATAGCCTGTAAAATGCCAGGGGTTTGTCTAGGGTTTTTTAAGAGTTACCTATTTTGTGAAAATTAAGTGCTATTTTGGGAAAATTGATTGCTAATTTGTGAAAAATTTTCGGAGAATTTGTGAACATTTAAGTCAAAATATCAAGTAAATAATTTTTAAACATTAAAAACAAAAGAGAATTTAGTCTAGAATGGCTAAAAATTTAACTATTAAGAGAACATAGCTTCATGGAGAACTTTTTTTCTAAAATGTATTTTGTGAAGGTACCGTTTTTACTAAAACTGAATTTGTGAAAGTATTGGGTTGTCCCATAAGTTCTGTTACTTTTCACGAAGTTTTGTCTTTGAAAATTTTTTATGAAAAACCGGTAATAGGTGGAGATTTCAAACAAAAGGGATTTTGATATATGTATATTTATGAACATAATGTGTGATTTTGGTAGTTCTCGGGATATTATTTCTTTTCAAAATGGCGGTTTGAAAAAAAGACCAAAAACGACGATTTTCGCGTAATTTTTTTCTTTTGTTTAAAAAACTAGGAAGAACGCATAATTCATGGCTAAAAAAAGTTTTACTGTATATTTGAAATGTTTAGATTACGATATCATAGTTTCAAGATGATTCGATAAGTTTAAGGTTGGAAATTTTGGCTTTAAACTTCCATATATTGGTAATTTCACGTGTTTTTTAATGCACGCCTATTGTTTTTCTAAGCAGCTGGTATGAAGTAACTAAAGGCAGGTGTTTTTTGAACCATAATGCTTAATGCATTGAATTGATGCCATTAATGCATTGAAAGTATCTTTTCATAATATCATTCCATTGATTTATTTCTAATTGCCAAGGAGTTGTTTTTATTGTAATTTTTTCGTATGAAGCAAAGAAAATTGCTTTGTTCGCTGAGCGTAAGTTCAGCAAGTGTACCTGTGATAAGCTGAAACGTTGCGCGCTTGCATTGTGCGCACTATTTTCTTAACTTAAGTTCAGATATAATTTAATATACTGCATATTTTGAATATTTGGGTCTTTCCTAAGCTTTTTTATTGGTTTTGATGCTTTTTTTCGTAAAAATTTCTTCGAAATGACTAGCATTATTGAGGTAAGTTTTTTGCAATAGATGTTATGTTTGGGACCGAAATTTCCTAAGTTAAACTTATCAAATTATCTTGAAACTATGACATCTTAAACTAAACTTTTCAAACATATAGTAAAACTTTTTTTAGCCCTGAATTATGCGTTCTTCCTAGTTTTTTAAACAAAAGAAAAAAATTACGCCAAAATCGACATTTGTGGTCTTTTTTTCAAATCGCCATTTTGAAAAGAAATAATATCACGAGAACTACCAAAATCCCTCATTATGTTCATAAATATACATATATCAAAATCCCTTTTGTTTGAAATCTCAACCTATTACCAGTTTTTCATAAAAAATTTTCAAACACGAAACTTTGTAAAAAGTAACAGAACTTATGGGACAACCCAATACCTATTTATGAAATGGTGAAAATGTGAAGGTACCGAAAAACGGTAGTAAAATTGCCTTGGACAGACCACTGAATGCTTATTTAAAATTATTGTATTTTACTTTGTTTTAAAAAATTTTCATTTCAATATTTCTTTCAAACAGTTTTTGGAAAAATAATTAAAATTTTTTTGAATCTCAATTTTTTGATGATTTTACAGGTATGTAAATGGACATGCTCAAGCACATTTTGAAGATAAAGGGGATCACATGATCTGTATAGATTGTGATAATTATGCAGCATTTTGGTAAGTGCTTGTGCTATGATCTCTGCAATTTTAGAAGCAATAACTTTTTGAAATGTCTTACGTCCCTTTCGAGGCTCAATTTTTTTTATTTGTTTTACTCTAGCTATCTATGTGATGATTTTGTTGTTAATGAGAATAAAGATCTCAACCATTTAAGAGAAAGACTCCAAGCCTGCAATGAGTAAGTTCTGGATAAAACAAATAAGTAATGTACTATATTAATGAGTTTGATGCCTAGAAAATAAATATTGTAAAGATCCTAAGCTTTGTTCTAAAAATCTAAAATCTTTGTTCGAAAGTGTTCTAAAGTTTGTTAAAAAAGTTTTTTAACACTTTTCAAAAATATATATCCAGGAATGTTTAGTTTGGTAGTTTGATTAATGATTGCATGGTTAATTAATGTTTAGTTTATGTATTTTTTATTATTGTTAACTTACAACATATGCTTTATGCTTTTTATTTCCTACCTTGGCTAAACGTAAATAAAAAAATAAATAACTCCAAATATGTGTTACAAGAGATTTATTTTTGTTCTTTATGATAAAACAGTAATTGCTTTTTTAAATTAATATCTATAGGATAAAGCCCCCCCCCCCAATTTTTTTATTTAGGTTTTAAATTGCAAAGAAACTAAATTTATCATAAAATAAAAATAATTAAATCTGAAAATTTTAGAACAGAAAGTTAACAATATTGAGTTTCTAATAACATTTGTATGCATCTTACAAAATTTTTACCAGATATAAAAATATTACTTGAATTTTAATGCCTATTAAAGCTGGACTGTATGTAGACAAGTACAATAAGGCTACATTGTTTTCTTTTCAGACCTGAGAGTTCCAAACCTGTAAAACGTCAAGGTATTGTAGGCGAAGAAGAAAACAAACGATGTAAAAGGCATAAAAAGGTATGATCTGCTTTTTTTAATCAGTTTAAAAAATGAAAGTGAAAAATAACTACTATAACAAACCGGTAAAATACTGTATTTTATATTTTTTATTCTAAAATTTGTTATGTGCTTTTGTCCAATTGATTGTGTGATTTTCATGAATTTTTACAGGGTGCAAATAAGAAAAGCTTTTGTAAAGCTCGTGTTTCAGGACTCAGAAATTTAGGAAACACGTGCTTCATGAATGCCGTTCTCCAGTCATTAAGGTAAGCTTGAATGCATTATCCATGTGCATTAAGTTTAATCTACTTAAAAGTTAAGTTCCTGTACATGATTTTCTTGATTTGTAACTTTTATAACTGTTTAATATCACCCAACAGTGGGTAATCAACCCTCAGTTGGGAGGGACTGTCCTGATAAGGGGAAGTCATTACTTTTGTACTTGATCCTTTCAGTAGATCATAAATATCTTCTGTAGCTTTCTATTTTCAACAGCCTTTTCAGATATTTTGTACCGATTTCTATAAAATGGTAATGGAAAGAAATTCAATTGAGTGTTGAAAAACTGAATCAGCCATATAACCTAATCATGATAGTTTATAATTACAGGGTAAAGTTTATTGTGCTCTTTCCCTATGTTTTTTTATAATATTTTTAATGTAATGCATGCTTCTTTTTTTTCAGTAATATACAGCAGTTTTCTTGTTATTTTAAAGAACTTCCATCACTAGAACATAAAAATCATAAAAACGGAAAGAAAAATAATCATATCAAAAATGGCAACAGTGGACATGACATGTAAGTATCATTTTAAATTTATAAAGAAAACCAGTTTTAAATTTTAGACTAAAACATTTAACTTTTAAAACTGATCTTTTAGTGTATGAGTTACGTAAAAAATTGGTTTCCATGAGAATTAAAATTTTGTTTTTGAAATTTCTATTAATTAGTTTTAACCAGGGGTGCTACTTCTCTGGGGTATCCCCGGAAATCCATTTTTTTAACAGCATAAATCCTGGAATTCGGCTTTATTCTCTTGAAAATCTCGACCTCAACAAGAAAGAGCATAAATTAAGACTCAAATAAAAAACTAGTGCAGGGGTGTAACCTTAACAACATCTAATTATATAGAATCCGATCCCCTAAGCTCGATTAATTCTTTAAACGTTCCAGATTTTGGATAATTCTAATTGTGATCCGGATTAAAGGTTTGTTACTGTAATAGTTTTCTGTGATTTTGAGTTAAAGTCAGCAGCACCGCTGTTTAACAATCTTATTGCAAAGTGTTGACCTTTGTCATTTGTAAAATGCTTTAAAAAGGGGAAAAAATTACGACCTACGTATCTTTCAAGCATGCTGTGTTAACTTTTATCCTTTGTGTTAACAGGTTGTTAGCTGAAGAATTACGTAAAACACTGATTTCTCTAAGACAAGGAAGTAAAAGTGCCATCTCTCCCGAGTCACTTTTTGCTGTCATTTGGAAAGTTGTCCCAAGGTTTAGGTAATTTTTTAGTTTTCTTTGCTTTAAAAAGCTTTCATGGGAATAAAACTTTATTGCTACTGTTACATTGTCAAGGAAATGTTTTTAAATGATTGTATATTTGTTACAGGCAATGTGATTAATTGGGCATTATTAATAATGCCCAGAGTGGAGGCGGGCAAAGTGATAAATTACATTGATAAATGCCATTAAATTTATCATATTGCCCTCCTCCACTTCGGGCATTATTAATAATGCCCGATTCATCACATTGTCTGTAGTTAAATATTAATTAATTGTAACATATATATCAAATCTTAGATTTTAACGTAGCTAAATAAATTGTGACTTTTTTTAGAGGATATCAGCAGCAAGATGCACATGAGTTTCTGAGATATATGCTGGACAGACTACATATGGAGCTTTTGAATATTTTACCATATCCCAAAGATAACAATACTTTTTTCATTGGAGATAAAGGAAAAGCAACGATTGTTACTACCATCTTTGGTGGAATATTGCAAAACGAAGTAACATGTCTTGTTTGTGGGACCGAATCCAAAAAGCATGATCCTTTTCTTGGTAAGTTTAAATCCTAAATTTTGAATGTTGGGAAAGTTAAAGAGAACAAAGATATATTGCAAAAACTAACATTTAAAAATGTTTTTTCTGTTTATTTTTAAGACGTTTTGTGTAAATTGTGAACATGTGTGTTTTTGGATTCAGTTTTCTGTTGTTGATATTTTTGTAAATTCATTGAGCTACAATGACCTTAAGTAACTATTTCTAAAAAATACTGTAATATCCATTTTCTGCTAAAATTGTGATGTAATGTAAATAATATTTTAGCCTAATAAAAAAATTGCGAGCCTGTCTTAATGTTGTTTAAACATAAAGACAGACATAAAACATAATTAGACAATAGCCTTTTCTTCTAAATTATAGCTGTGTAATGGAAAGCTAATAAAATTGATTGTTCTTAAACTATTAAGATATTTCTTTAAGCCTTTTCTTCTAAATTATAGCTGTGTAATGGAAAGTTAATAAAATTGATTGTCCTTAAACTATTAAGATGTTTCTTTTAGATCTTTCTTTGGACATTCCACCTCATGCGATAAAACCAGTGTCAAATAAATCAAAAGAAGAGGAGCCTCCAAGCATTCAGTTGTTAGGTAACTGTAGTTCTGGTACCTAAATAATGATTATTCGTTGAAGTATGGTGTTCTACAGAAGTGTTTTGTTAAAAAGATTCTATAATATTCATCAATCTTTAAATTACTTCAAAAACATTTAACTTTTCTTTTTAAACAGTTATTAAAAGAAAAATTTTTATGGTAGTATTACTTTTTGAGAGTATTACAAGTTACGTATAATTGTTGCTGGGGTATTATCTGCACCACACAAATCTGTGTTTTATTTTCCTTGCTGCTGTGTTTAAGTCATAAAATTTTCTTGTCCGAGGAGCTGGATTTATTTAAAGACTTCTGTTTGTTTCCAGAAGAATGAGTTTTTCCTTTCAGTTAACTGGTTTGTTTGGTTAAATTCAAGAATAAAACAAATTTTACAAGCTTATAATGGGTGCAGTGTAGTATCTTAATAAATCAGTCATTAATTGGAGATTTTTTGTGCATTCTTCTACATTTGTTAAAGTTAGTCTTCCATTATAGGAGAAGCTTTTTCCCTATTACAAATATCATAGCAATCCTATTTTGTCACTCTAAGATAATTTTAAAATTTTAGATTGCCTGAGTAGCTTCACTGAGTTAGAAGAACTTGCAGATAGTGAACTATACCTTTGTCATAGTTGTAAGTGCAAGCAAAAGTCTACCAAGCGATTTTGGATTAGACGTTTACCTAATGTAAGTATAGAATAATATAATAGGATTTATTCTCTTTTCAAATATCTAGAGTTAAAATTTATGCAAGAAATTTATCAATTTTCTAGGTCTTATGTCTGCATTTAAAAAGATTCAGGTGGCACAACTTCTTCAGGACAAAATTAGACAATTATATTGATTTTCCAGTACAAGGTCTTGATATGAATAAGTTCATTCTTGTGAATAGGGTAAGAATATTTATTTTACTGTTTAAAGCAGGGTTTTAAAAACTCAAACCATTTAGGTAATTTGTGGTTTTAATGGGTGGGTTAAGTATTACAGCAGAATTTTTCAGCTCAGCTAGAAGGAAATTAAATGTTTATTTTTATATTTATGATATTAATTTTAGTCTCAAAGAAAATTTTAATTGCAAAATATTTTTAGTTATTTAAAATACAAAATGGGTTTGCCTCTTATTATATTAAAATTTTTTTATCTAATTATTTTTATGACCGAAGATAAAGGTATATTATAGTACCAGAAAAAAACATGTTGTTTTTGTATGGATTTTATTACTTTTTAAAAACGTTGATGTTAAGTCAGGAAAAATTTAAACTCAAAATTGGAAAACCTTAACAAAGAGAAACTGTTAAAAGTATGTACAGGGTGGCCACAAAACTGGAAAACCGGGAATACCGGGAATTATCAGGGAATTTTAAAAAACCGGGAATTATCAGGGAAATATCAGGGAATTTTAGAAAAATCTAAAATATCAGGGAATTCCGAGAAAAACCTCAAGCTGCTACCGAATTTTGTTAATAGAATGAGTAAAAAAACTGCAAAAAATAAAAAGCATAATCGTGCGTAAATCTCAGGCGCATTCCTTTTCCTTTGATTCAAGCAACGGAGCCATCGAACCGCATCGAGCGCACGCAAAAGGGGGGGACTTCTCTTTTTGTTTATCGAAACCGAAACTTTGAGGTTGTTTTTTTTTGCGGATGATTGACTGCAGCTGTGAGCTGTGATAAAGGATTTAGCCTTTTCGGTAAGTTATATTTTGTTTATCTTTGGTTCTCCGTTGAAGGATCATGGTTTATGGAATGTAAGTGGTGAAAATGTATAAAATGCTGAATCGTTTTCTTCAATGTTAGAAGCTATTAATTTTCAACCTCCTCCTTTTCATAGGACATGCCGTTTTTTTTTCATTCAACATTCCGCGTCACCATTGCTAAATCAGGCACAGTTAAATGTAATCAAAATAGGCAATTGACAACAGGTTTTGGCCGATAGATTTAGCTTGACTATCGTTTTTTAATTTTGTTCGAGTTTCTGTTATTTCGTTCTCTTTTAAGAAGTATCAGAAGTCGGAAATTTTGTACGACTGGGGTGCCTTTCTCCCAGATGGCTACTTTTTTTGCCGGTCCGATAATCAGGAAAATAAATTTTCAGTTTCTTTTTAAAATAATTTTTTGTGGTTCAGCAAAACAATTATTCGGGTGAAGCTTATGTCTTAAATGGAAATGCTCACACTTAATTGGTGATCGAGCAACGCCGGGCCTTATAGCGCGCGCGTTATCATAAGAATAAACTTAACTACAGAGTGTCCCAAAATTTACTGAACGATTTCAAAAGTTTATAAAAAATAAACTAGAAAGGATAGCAACATGCAGAACATGCAGTTTGCTGCCACCTACTTTTTCCCAGTCTGGTAGGTTTTTTTTGTACAAAATTTCGTGACTAACACGGAGGATTTTAAAGAAATATGAAAACTTAAGGGAAATAAAACAACAGCCCGAATACATATTTCTAAAATATCTCTGATATTTAAAATATTTTCTAGAATCGAAGAATCCTTGTGTTGAATTCTTTTTTTTTGTCTAAAGCAGTGTTTCCCAACCTTTTTCGGTCCATGCCCCACCAAAGCCTTTCAAAATTTTCCATGCCCCCCCCGGTCTCAGTGGCATATATAGAAATATATTTTTCAGAACATTTTTAGGTAGAATTTGCATGCCAAAGAACTGAATCAAGTTCGAAGTAATTAATTTCTACGTACCAAGGGGGGTCTGGGGGTCCTCCCCCAGCAAATTTGACTCTTGGAAGCAGGTTTTTAGCTAGTTTGGTAACCCTAGTTGGGAAATTTTGATAACAAATTTATAGGTGAGATTTGCATTTTGATGAACCAAATGTAAAAAAAAGTTTCAAGTATAAGCGTTCTTAAAACAAAGAGATCTTGGGTCATCCCCCAGAAAAGGTTTGGAAATTAGACTCTAAAAACAGGGTTTCAACTTGGTTTTGACATACTGGTCCAGATTTCAGACATACATTCTCATTAGGAATCAGGATCAGATTTTGATAAACTTCTTTTAAAAAGTTTTTTTAATTTCCCCCCTGGATTGGCTCCACCTGAGGGGCAATTTGGTTGAAAATTTTCAAATTGCCCCCCTAGAAAATGATATTGCCCCCCGGTGGGGCGTGCGCCCCACGTTGGGAAACACTGGTCTAAAGGGTCTGTTTTAAAGGAATTGATTGGACAAATTAGATTTTTTAAATAAGAAGTGTTTAGAATCTTAATTTTGAAAGTTATGAAATTTTGTACAGAAAGCTCCTTGGCTGAAAGTAGTTTGCAGCTAGCCACTTGTTTTTATCTCTATTCTATTTTTTATAATTTTTTAAATTGTCCAGTACATTTTGGGGCACTGTATCCCTGTCAGTGTTCTGATTTTGATGTAAACTTTGTAGACCTTTTTATTTTAGAAAATAAATTTTAGAGGGAGAAAATTTGGTAAGAATCTAAAACACCTGGGGTGATAAAATTTTAAAATAGCTATCGAAAATAATTTAGTACATTTTAATTTTGTATTAAAATTAAATTTTTTAAAATTAATAATATATTAAATAAGATTGAGATAATGGTGTAACTTATAATCATTAAAAAATCTACTTTTTAACAGATATTTCAGCAAACACGAAAAAATGAAAATTAAATTTGTCGGTGGTACATCAGGGAAAAATATCTCAAAATATCAGGGAAAACCTGGAATTATCAGGGAATTTTGAAACAAGTTTTCTGTGGCCACCCTGTATGTAGTAGCCATTGTCAACAACACATTTATATGCTGTAGTCATTTCATCTTTTATACAGGATGGGTTGTGTTACTTCCACAAAATCAACAAGTGGCCTTATGGCATATTTATTTCCTTTTCATAAAAAATTAACCATAGGAAGTCTACTTCTACTACAATTTTTAAGGAAATTTTTTTTAATTGCATCTAGGCGATTTTATTCCCTTGCTCAAATGTATCTTAAGGGCTTGTAGTTGAGAAATAAGTTTATCTCAAGTAAATAACTATCAGGAGATGATAGATAGTTAGAAATTTGTTGCAAGATAACTAGTTGATTTGGAAGTTGGATATATTATTGAATTTGCTAATAAATGTCCCCTAAAAAACCTGCATTTTCCTATTTACTTGAGAGTACTTTTAACATAAAGATATGTTTACTTTATACTATGTGTCTTTTTCTTTCCCTGACATAAAATTTATTGTCTTGCTTTTAGCATGAGACTAGAGGAACATCAAATGGTAGTACTCTATATGATTTAGCTGCTGTGATAGTTCATCATGGCTCTGGGTATATTGAAATTTTATTTGATATTAATTAATTTTTGTCTCAAAGTATGGTTTTAGGAACACTAATTTCCCAGAATTCATTTAAAAGAGTACAATTATTTTACTAATTTAAAATAACGCTATTAACTTCTCTGATTATAATACCTAAATGTTCAAAGTAGAATATTAGATTACAGCTTGTTGTAAATGTACTATTATAATTATTTGTTTTTAAAATTTTGCTTGCATTTTTAATCACTTGATTTTTATGTCAAATATTCTTTTTTATACTTTAACTTATGCTAAAATTGACAAATTTCTCTGTATTCTAAAAATATTTACATTAAAATATTTTTTATGCAAAAGATTTTACATGGAAATCTGAAAAGTTTATAACTATGCAAAAAGGATAATTAAAAATTAAAATAAGGGTGTTGGTGAGCAGTGTGTTCAGGGGCTGAGCCCTCTGTTTGATATTGTAAAGTAAAACTTAATTTTTAATGTATTTTCAGTGCTGGATCAGGCCATTATACCGCCTATGCTACTCATGATGGTAATATAAATTCATTTTAATTTAATTTGTCTTCAATTAGTTATTCTTAAGTTTAATTCACTGTATTGCTTTTCTAAGCTAATCAGTTTGAAGGACATCTCCAGTTGTTTTTCTTTGTTCTTAAGTTAAGCAAATATTAATATAATATCTTTGTTCAGTTAATTACTTGCTACTGCTCTGAACTTACTTTTTTAAAATTATAATTTATGACTGTTGATAATATTTATTTCCATGCATTCGTAAAATTAATTTACTTCTATTGCAGGTTGCTGGCATCATTTCAATGATAGTTCTGTTACTGTAACAGATGAAAGTACTGTTGCAAGTTGCAAAGCCTACATTTTATTTTATATTCGAAGAGAATTGAATTTAACGCCATTCAGTGTCTAGTAACTGTTTCCTACACAAAAAAAACTTCAAAAAATTGGTGAGAAGTTGTTTCCGAAAGTATGCATGTAAATAAATAACTTACTATGCAAGGAAAGAGATCCAGAATCTGGTTTGCAAAATCGATGTACATAGTAATTTGATGCAAGTTAGCTATTCCTGGAAAGTGAATATGATTGGTCTTTTTGCGTGCTGTACCCATTGAAAAGTGATACATACATTGCATAACTAATCTATTTGTTAGAAGTTCAATAATTTTTCATGAATTTCATTTGTTTATTTTTTTGTTGGAATCCAGATACAAATAGGATACAAAATAATAACACCTTGGTAAAAAGATATCTTTTTTAACTTCCCGCATAGACATCTACCTCCAAGTGGCTATAAAGTGGAAGCTGTCAGTTTCTTGGTTGCACATTCTTAGTCAACAGTGCTGGGTATATTATCTGTATGGTCTGAATGATGTTTAAGTGACACTTGACTGATATCGAAAATACAAAATTAACTTTTTAATAGAGCTTTGGTATTGAGATGGAAAACTTTTTAGGTGGCACCATGGGTAAAAGTTTTTCATCTCGAGACGAAAATTGGTCCTAGTGATAGTATTATTTTGTATCCAACCTGTATTGTTTCTAAAATTTTATGTATCTCAATTTATTTGCTCAGTCATTGTAGCTTCATTTTTTTTAATTTTGTGAATTTGATGTTATTTAAGGCATAATTACAAAAAGAAAGTAAGAGTAAAAAAGAAAAGGGTTAGCAAGGTTTAAACCATTTAGATTACAAAATGTTATTTCCAGAAAACTGGACATTTTCTAGAAAATTTTTGTTTTTTATCCTCGTTTATTCATTGAAACATATCTCTTGTTAATTTGTAAGCAATTTATTAAAACTATAAATAATTCATTAATATTAAAAACATTTTTTTCATGGTGTGAAAGAAATGGCCCAACACCTGCAAAATATTTGGGTTTTGAATTTAAGAAATTAAATGCTCTTACTTTTTGAGTACTTGCCTTTTCTTCAACTGTAAATATCCCAGTCTGTATTGAATGAAGATTAGCATTGAAAGCACATGTTATTTCTTGTTACTTACTTGCCAGGCAATGTTAGTGAGATTTCTTAAATGTGCTACAATCACAAACTGTATCATGGAATGTGGATGGATCTCTTCATTTATTGATTTCCACATCTACCTGAATTTTAAATAACATTTGTTTTTCAAGGGACTAATTCATTGATTTTTTTAGGTGAATCATTAAAATTAAAAAATTATTTTTAATTATGTAATTAAATTTTTTTATTACTTTTTATTTTAAAATTAGCATGCCTATAAATTAGTTTATGTTTGTTTCACTTAAGTTTTTGAATATTAATATGTACAGTAATACCCTGAACTTGCATGACTGGTGGGACTAAGCCACAACTGTGTAATTTGGTATTACAAAACATGTTCAATACCAGCAGAAAATTGTGCTATAAAATCATGAATTAAACATTATTTTGAATTGCAAAATAAAATCATATTTAAATTATTTTGACATAAGACTTCATGAGATCCAAATAATTTGATAGGTTAAAAGATTCTGATCTATAATATGCTGATTGTGGAATCTGTTTTAAAATTTTCTTTAAAACTGGACATTTAGTTAAGTTTGCAAACATAATTTAATTTTCGGCAGGGTTGTTACATTTAAAACACTTTGTTTTAAACACTTGTTTTAAACATGTTTAAAACAAAAAAAACATTGTTTAAAACACATGTAGTTTTCAGCAAGTTGCTCCCTTTATTTAGGCAACAAACTCACTATTTTCATGTATGATCACCCAGAGCCTAAAAAAATAGTGCCAAGTATAAGGCTTGGGTACAAACCACCAAATCGCCATGACATAGACAGTCATTGCTTGATAAAGAGCATGATGCTTTGAAGAAAACTTGCAAAAATCATTTAAAAGAACGAACTGTTTGTGGTGTATTTAACCCTCCGTCGGTCGCAACTGAACTTTTTCACACACCTCATACATTTTCGTTCGCGTTTCCGTTATTTTGGGGGTTAGAAGTCTGAAATTTTTGCTAATCTCTTATCTCTACCGGATGTATGGCGCCAACCAATTCATTTAATTCGCGCGCTTTGTTTAGTTTGGTTTTCATCATGATTTTACTATTTGAGACAGCGCGCTCGATCGTGTAATTTGTCTCTAAGGTACGTAATATTATTTTTTGTAATCTCTGATTCTTTTTTATTTGTTTTATGAGTGGTTAAGTATCAATATTATTAAATTTTCCCCAATATGTATGTTATTTTTCTATTTATTTTTGTTTTATTGCGTTCGAACATCACCTACAAAATCGTACCTTATACAATAAACTCTCCAAAAACAATGTTGTGCAATATACAAATCTATGTTTACTACCTGTAATTTGACAGTTTAAAGCTAAAATATTGTATTTTGGAGTTATTTTACAATAGCTACAGGGACCGTCAGTGGTCAATTTGCCCAGCCTAGTATTACCTGTTAAAGTTTTGTTTGTGAATGGTTATTATTTGGACATGAGTTCCAAAACAATAATTTAGAATTAATATCCCTCAGTTTTCACATCATGAAGTATATTTTTTGAATAATATATTGAATTATTCATCCCGCTGAAGTAAGCTTAATTTTATGTTTTTTAAAATTTTTTCTCTAAATTATTTACAACAAATATCAAATTTTTTTATGTCTGAATAATACTATGAACATCTTTTATTGTTTTTAAGACCTTATCATTGAAATTAAAAGGTAGAAATTTGCGATTCTTTCGATTGTGCGTTTTGGCACATTGCGACCTAACACGTCAGTTTAATATTGCGACCGACGGAGGGTTAAAAGTATAGCTTTATTAATCTAATTTTGATTTGAAAAGTCAAATTTAAATTTTTAAAATCATGGATTTTTTTATCATTTCTATGTTGAGGGTAAAAAAACAAATAAAACGTTTTAAACAAAAAAAAACCGTTTAAAACAAATAAAACATGTTTTTTTCCAACCCTGATTTTCGGATTTAACAGGGTTTTAATAATCGTATTCCTATTCTGAGCTACAGCCTATTTCCAGCCAGGGCTGTCTCAGTTAGCTTGAACCATTTGGATCTGGTTTTGATAATCAGGATCTTGAATGTCGTGCTCTTATGTGTACTTACACATTTTTGCAAGTTTAAGATAAGGTGATATACATTCTTGCAAGATAAGTTTATCTTTAAAAGTAATCTCCAAAAGGGCAAATATTAGTTTTTCCACCACACATGTCTTAACTACTTTTATAAGTTATTTTATGGCAAGATATTATATAAAAGAAATAATTTGACATGTTTCTGAGGTACTTGGGAAAAAAATCAAAAAAATTTTTTTTTGTAAATTTTGCAATCTCTGTTAATTCAATTCTATGCTAATTGAACTCAAGGTATAACTGTACTGGTATTAAGTTGCTCATTGTATTATTAAGGTGATTGTTTTGTTTTACTTCATGCATTTAAATTTGCATTTTCTGCTATATACCCTATATTGAATCTGTCAGTATCAGTTTGATGTAGAACTTATTGCAGCTATTGTTTTTTATATGGTAAATTGGTGTGCATGTTATTTCTCATCTTGTGCCCAGTGTGTATGCTGAAAATGAGTAGTAGTAATCTTTCTTGCATGAGCATGAGTCTTCCTGTGTACAGATTTTGTGTCAAGAAGCAGCACATTTTGACCTGGATGAATATTTTTTTACTGTGTTTTATGAAACATTTTAATTTGATTAATGTTTTTTTTAGAAAAACCTGTCTTAACTTGTTTGTGACTCAGACTTTCACTTTATTATGATGAATCAGTTTTTTTATTAATGAAATTAATTTTGTTACCATTAATTTGAAAAATTACTTGGTAGGAAAATGGTAAAATATGTTTTAGATCAATTCACTGTTTAGTGTATCCTGTGTCTTGTTATCTCAAATGACTGTAAATATTATGGTTTAGTTGTTTCAATTTATTATTCTCATACTTGTTTTTGTTTCAGTTTTCATTACTTTTATATTTGTTTTCAATGTTAATTTGTGATATTAGTGTATCGTGAAATGGCTTTGGGAACTTAAAATTAAAAAAAATTACATTATTTTCTTGAAGATTGTCTTGCAAATGGTGTTTTTTACAGCTAAACTAGCTCAAATGTTTATTTGAGTGACAAAATAAAGCAAAATTATGGTTTAAAGGAGTGTTTTCTTTTTAAATGGACTATATTAAGAACTTTTATTTTCATAAGTGAATCTCTTTAACTAAGACTACATTTTAAGTGTAGAAATAAAGGGTGTTAGGGGGTTCAATCTTATCAAGATTAAAGGACTTGTAATACTTTTTAGATTATAATTCATACATTCGCTGTTGAACTCAACTGTAGTGAACTTTTTGGCTAGTACTTTTTACTTGTAAGAAATTATCTGAATAATGAACTGAACTTTATTTTAAATATGCTTTTCTATTTTTCAAAATAGTGTTTTTACACTTATTCAAACAAATTATTTAACAAAAGGATAAATTAAAGATGACTGTTTCAATAAAATCTTATACTCCAGTGAAGATAGAATAACTCAAGTAAAATTTAAGACACTGTGATCTTAAATAATTTTGATTGTTTCAGTGACATTCTCAAACTCAGAAGTGAAGTCGCAGATGATATTTTAAACTTTTTTTTTTGGGATGAAGTATTAAATGTTTTTAGTTGATAAGAAAGTTAATATTTTACAGTCATAATTATTATTTCCTCCTTTAGGAGAATACATTTTAGTAAGTATTTATTTATAATGAGTTAGTTCTTTATTTTTATAATGTGAAGCTATAACTCATACTATTTACATTGATATATTGCTTTCAATACAACATTATGACTTGCAATTAAATATTTACGTTTGAACAAAAATTTGTTAACCTGGTTCTATTTTAATCTAACTACCTGCCAAGCATTGTCCAATTTACTTATTGTTCAGTTAGTCGACTTCAATTTAAAGGCTCCTTTACCTGTGACGTAAGGGGAGAAAGTTTCATTTTGTTTTGCAGACAGTTCACTATAACTGGGTTTGATATATCGGATTTTGGAAAAGTGAAATACCATTATAATAGTTTTTAGCATTAGAGGACAAAAATTTTAACAAACTCTTGCAGCATATATCAGCAGTTAACATTTTAATGTATCTATTTCCCAACAAGTTTTGCTTTTTTCTATGTCTAAGAGTTTTAGCAACTATATAATAAGTTATGAAGTTCAATAAATTTTTTTGAAGTACAGAAGTTCCAATACTTGTTTTTCTCAAGTAACTAAAATAGCTTAGTAAAAATATTTAATCATTTTTGGTAAAAAAAATTTTAAGACAATAAATCTTAAGGTTAAGTTAAGAATTTACCAACATTCGAATGCACATTGAGAATCATGAAACTAGAAGATTGTTTTATCTTGCTATATGCACTTTCTATTACATGTGTAGTAGTAGTAGTTTTGGATGAATGTGATTAAATGCAGTTGGTTGTGAAGTAGTAATAGCACAAACATTAAGTATGTGATATTATTTCTGTAATAAATGTATTATTGAAACTGGAACAAATTGTAAAAATAATTGAAATAAACTATTTTTTCTGCTGCTCAATATAATACTGAATTGCTTAATTTCTATATAATAACTTGGTGGATCTCAGGGGCATTTAATCTATGCATACATAATTTTTTCAAATGACTTTTTACTTGATCAATAAATATGCATTAACACTCCACCTCCAGACTAAAGCTTTTTTTAAAGAATAAAGAACACCAAAATTATGTTGAACCAGAATGTTACTTAAGCTGAGCAATGTTACTTTTCTTAGACTGTTCAGGTGTTGATGGCTAAATTTATAAGTACTTTTGTGGGTTGTAGCTACTTAACTGAAGATACATTAACTTTGGAAAGAAATTAGAATACACAAGGTGTTACAGGGTGATAAATGTTTCCTGAAAAAAAAAACTGTTCAGGAATTTCAGGCACAGATCTTCAGTAAGGGTCTTCAATTGTGCAACCCACCCATAGAATAATGCCAACCTGGTGATAACTAAATAAGTGGTTGCCATGGAGGACCCTTGTGTTGGATTTTAAAATGAAAAGACATCAAGAAATAACATCTGGGATTTATTATGTTACAATCTGTCATTTAATGTGTCTTTGTTATTGAAACATTCACATGCAGTGTAAAAAAATTCATGCATTTAGAAATATCCAAGTGTAAAAAACGATTATAAAGGTTATTTTTTGGGTTACTATAACATTTTTGAATAAAATTTGAAATATTAAAAGTTAGCTTAACACGTTCACTGCCAGCACCCGAAACAAAAATTGGTGGCAGTACTAGCGCAGGATTCACAGACGGTTTGCAGCGTCTGTGTGCATCATACATTTCTTCCTACTCTTCTATTACACAGGACTAACAAATACTACCGCCAATTTGGCGTGTTTTTACGATGTGCCCCGTATGAGATTTCCTGTCTTTGCCATCACTGATTTTTTCATTTCTTTTCAGGTACAATCTAGTTATATTTTCCGGAATTTTATTTCTGAGATCGAAGTGTCTATATCAATTAAATATTTTCAATAATTATGAGTTTGATTTTATTCATAAACAATCCTTAATGATGTAATTTGAAATTTCTAATATAATGGGGCAATTTTAAAAGATTTATTGATAAAGATAATTTTTAATTTTAAAACAAGTATAAGCCATCAGGAGCGTAGCTAATTTGCGGAAAATTACAAAAACCATGACTACCAATTTAATGTTGGTGTAAAATGAAATACCCTCAAAATAAAATATTGTGTGTATTAGATGCTTCCCTAGTAGCACAGCTCATACCAAATATGTCGAGCTTATGTAACTTCAACTAGAAGTAAACGAAATTTGGCCATACATGACAAAATTTGGACAAATTTTGAAAGTTTGTACTGCTTGTTAAATCAATATTAAGAAATAATCAATATTAAGAAGGGTTAAATCAATATTAAGAATTTGAAGAAAAAAACACAATTGCGCAAATTAGATGCGGAATCTAAATATTTCATTTTAGTTTGAAGAAACTTTCTAGGTCTATGTGTGGCAACAAGAAAGACACGAAATCTAATCGCAGAAATATGAGGAAAGCGGTTTTATGATCCTTCGCCAAAAGACCCCAAATTGGCTGTAGATCGAAGTTATAGTACTTGTTCTCTATGTAACGCAAAAGTACGGATAAATGCGTTATATACAGATGCTCCCAAAAAGTGATAAAATTTTACAGTAGACAACAGCGCTCTTTTCTCCAGGACAAGCCAGCGCGTCCTTGGCAGTGAACGTGTTAAATCAATATTAAGAATTTGAAGAAAAAAACACAATTGCGCAAATTAGATGCGGAATCTAAATATTTCATTTTAGTTTGAAGAAACTTTCTAGGTCTATGTGTGGCAACAAGAAAGACACGAAATCTAATCGCAGAAATATGAGGAAAGCGGTTTTATGATCCTTCGCCAAAAGACCCCAAATTAGCTGTAGATCGAAGTTATAGTACTTGTTCTCTATGTGTAACGCAAAAGTACGGATAAATGCGTTATATACAGATGCTCCCAAAAAGTGATAAAATTTTACAGTAGACATCAGCGCTCTTTTCTCCAGGACGGGCCAGCGCGTCCTTGGCAGTGAACGTGTTAAATACTGTTAGAGAATAACTTAAAATCTTAAACATTGTAAGAAATATATCTATAAAAGCTCCATGAGAGTGTCAACACTTCCATCATCTGAAACGTTATCTTTGTCAGCTGAACGACTAGAAGGATCTGGAAGTGAGTTCTTTTGGGGAGCCACCTTCCTCTTGCGGATTTGAGTTTGAGGAACCAGTTTAGGTTCATCATCAAATTGCAAAGAATTATTCATCCTTTGATTAGATGGACCTGGATCCTCGTTATGGAATTCTCCGTCTACATCTGACTCACTACTAGAGACGAGCATATTTAAAAAATGGTTTTTCTTCTTTTTATTCAATTGTAATGAGGTGTTAGAAATATTATCTAACTTAAGATTAGATTCATATGAGGCAACTGTATTTGTAGGAGGATTTTTCTTCTTCATATTTAAGCGTGAAGAAGTGTTTGCATTATTTTCCAATTCCGTATCAGATTCATCACTAGAAGCTAACATTTTTGTAGGGGGCATTTTCTTTTTCTTAGTTATAGGAGAAGAAATGTCGTGATTATTTTCCAACTCTTTGATTTTATGCTTTTTTTCATTCAGAAGTAATATAAATTTAGAATACAATTCTTTTTCCATACCCTTTTTCAAATCAATTGCACTAGAAAGATTAGTTAATGCAGTAGAAAGCTGACTCTTACAAGCATTTAGTTCACTGTTTAGGTTTTCTATACATAACTTCATACTCTGCATTTCATCAGTAAAAGAAAAAAGAAATTGGGTAAGAAAGCTATAGAAATTCATTTTTTCCACTTCCAGGGAACCAAGACTTATTATAGTCTCTTCCGAGTCTATACTCTTCCACTTAAAAACATAGTTTTCATTGGTTTTATCTAAACTGTACAGATAATTAGTTTGATTAGAAGATTTTTTGAAGAGGGCGTCTCTTGTTTTCAACATGAAGTCAGAAAATGACATGCGAATTTTCGCAGCTTGAGATCGGAGGTCGAATTCTGTCGCTTGTCCCTCATATGCCTCTTTTTCTTCAATGTTTAAAATTGTCAAATTTAGTTTTTTATCTTTCTCCCATTCTAAAACGAGGAAAATAACTGAGTCGTTGTTCAAGCGTATTGAAGTTACTGTTTTTTCAGAATCCATTTTAACAAAAATAGTTAAAACTGTTACAAGAAAGGAATACTGATAAAAATGCACAGCAAAATATGGTTAAAATATTTTGACAGATGGGACAAAGGACGGACAAACTACGACAGAAATCATCTGCTCTAAGTGTTGTAAATATAAACAAACATATGTAGACAAAGTTAAAGTCATCTTCCATTGAAATATTTGTCAATCCTGTTCCAGACATTCCAGGCAGGCTTTCTTAATTTTTTTTAAATGTTAGACATTTTTAAATAATTACTTACACGCGTTTTTTATTTTGAAGAGCTAGTTTTCTTTCACATTCCGATTTAAATTGGATTTCTCAGCTTGAACCAAAAAGGAGCTTCTGTAACTGTGAATTCAACTGTTTATGAATGAGTCCGTTACTATGGCAACCATGCTTTGAGGTTTTTGTTTACAATCAGAGGTTTTAGATGGTTTCACGGAAATGAATACTTCGTCCCGTGAAATACCGTTGGAAAAAATTGCATTTCTGTGATTCTTGAGTGGAATGAAAAGAGTAGGTGAAAAGACTTCTCATATTGCTTATTGTAGTTCTCAAAATTTCTTGCTTTTCTTTAATTTTTTAAACTTTAATCCCAACCCCCTTTTCGAATAGACCCTTGGCCTTGTAGTGGAGCAATTATCAAGGTTTCCAAAACCCTCCCATTCCTTTAGTTACAAGTTGTTACAATTTATTGAAGCTCTCATCTAGATTTTAAATAAAAAACTTTTAATTTAAAGTTTTAAATTTAATTTTTACTCAACCAAATTTGCTCAATAACTTTAATATTTCAGTTTAGAGTTGTCCTTTAATAAATTACTTAAAAAACACCAAAAATAAGCAATTATCAAAATAAAGTAAAATAAAACAAACTTTTTAAAATCTCGTTTTAAAAAGTAGCGAATTTAACTTAAATAACTAGACAGTATCACCTTGTCATTAAGTTCTGCTTTGTTCAAAATTTCAAGTATCTAGTTCAACGGGAAGTTAGTTTCAAATTGATTTCTTAATTTCACCGGAAAAGACAGACAATATTAAAAGTGACATAATAAAAAACGTTCTAAACGCGACATTGTAAAAACAATTAAAATACTTCAACTAAATGTGTTTTTTTGCGTTTTTTATGCAATTTATAAAATGTCGCCAATAGTCCGATTGGCGAGATTTGCGCCTGTAAAAATGTACTTTTTACTACCGTTGGAAAAATATAATATACAAGACCAAAATTTTTTAAGCGATAAACTGGTAAAGGTAAACGATATAGATATCAAAAATATATTTTAAATTAGATTTTCATAGTTGCGTGCACGCAAAAAAACTAAGAGGTCTTCATTTCTCTTATCTCTCATATAATGTTATACTTGGAGGAGGGTAACTTACTTTCAGACAATCAGTCTGGAAACAGGTAGGGTAGATCCTGTCAAACTAATCTTTTATATTATATTACGAAGTAACAAAGGAGTTGGATCAAAAACATAGTGTAGACATATTTTACATAGATTTTCAAAAGGCATTTGATAAGGTTCCATACGAGGCATTGCTACTCAAATTGGAAAAATTGAGTATCAGAGGTAAACACTATTGTGGATTAGGAATTGGTTGATAGGTAGGAAACAGAGAGTGCAAGTCAAGGGTAATTATTCTCAGTGGGTAGGAGGTCATGAGTGGGGTGCCACAGGGGTCAGTATTGGGGCCAATTCTCTTTATAATTTTCATTAACGATATTAGTCAGGACATTAGGAACAAAATCAGCATCTTTGCTGACGTCTTAAAAATTTGGGGGAGGGTAAATATTCAGAAGCAGGTACACAATTTACAAAGGGATCGCGATATTATATCACAATGGGCTGAAAAATGGGGTATATGTCCTTTAAGTAAATGTCCATAAGTAAATGTCAGGTACTTCATATAGGTCGGGGGGAATGGTAGGGCAGAAATTTATCTGCAAGGGGGCAAAGTTAAAGAAGGTAATATGATCAAGGATTTAGGGGTGATAGTAAATGAGGACTTTAAATGGGTTCATCAGTGTTCATCTGCTAGTAAAAAGGCTAATAGGATATTGGGATACATTAAAAAAACTGTTTCTTCAAGGTCCGAGGATATTATTTTGCCACTATACAGAGGCTGGGTGAGACCTCATCTAGAGTATGCTGTTCAGTTTTGGTCTCCATACTCAAAAAAAGATATTGATTCAATCGAAAGGGTTCAGCATAGGGCTACTAAAATGGTCAAGGGTATATCCAGTTTAAGTTATGAGGGAAGATTAAATAAGCTAAATATGTTCACTCTAGAGCAGGGGTTCTCATCCTTTTTGACTCCGCGACCCCCTTTTCAGGGAAAATATTTTGGCGACCCCCTCATCCCTAAAATTTTAAGACTTTAATAATTATTTACCATTTATTTGTCATTTCACTCGCAATACGCTGCCGATGCTTCCTATATTTACTCTTATTCAAAACGAACTTATGAAACGAACTATTCTCTCTAATAATCTACAATTTATAAGTTTTGAAAATTTTTGTGTGTGTATAAAAAATAACTCTGTAAATGTAACTGTTTTTAATTTTTGTTTCACGACCCCCCTAGGCATGACCCGCGACGCCCCAGGGGGTCGCGACCCACCGGTTGAGAACCCCTGCTCTAGAGAAAAGAAGGATTAGAGGAGATTTGATTCAACTTTTTAAAATGGTAAAGCAAGGGGACACAGAGGGACTAGATTTCAATACGGGTAATAGAACAAGGGGTCACAATTTCAAATTGAATAAAGTCAAATTTAAGATGGATTGTAGAAAGCATTATTTTTTAATAGGGTAGTGGATAGATGGAATGCGTTGCCTGAAACAATTGTAAATTCAAGTGGGGTAACCGAGTTCAAGAGGAAAATTGACAGATATTGGGATTCCGGTAGTATGGGTTAAAAAGACTGGACCAACATTGCTGGGCTTACGCCTGTAGTTGGTCGACTTAATTTGTATTTGTATAATAAGCAAAATCAGATGGCATCCTATCCTATTCCTGTTAGGAGGGTTAAAACTTCATAGTACCTGTTAATTCCATTTTCGTAACTCTCTATTGATATAATTAATTATATTTGTGACTTAATAATAGATACAAACTATAATTGTGAACCCCTATTTGAACAACCCTTGAGCCCAATTTTAAAATTTGGAAAAAACACAATTTTTTGGAAAAACGACACATACATCAAAACTTTCTTTTTCTATTTTTCTCTCAAGGGTTCATAGCATGTGATGATGCCTGCTTTACTCAAGAATTTGTTAAACGTAACCTCCAATTTCCAGCAGGTAAGTGTCCTCCTTGAGTGTCAAAAAATATATAATGTGTATTTTAATATATAATGTGATGATTTGAAATTAAAGGGTGTACCCCAAAAAAACAATTACATCAATTAAAATATCTTAATTAAAAGTGTCGTTTTTAATTGTTTTTTTTTATATTCTTTTAAAACAATCAAGTTTTTTGTAAAAAAACGCCTTATATCTGAATTTTGTGCCAGGTTGATCTAAAAGTAGAGAAATAAACTCTGATTTTTAGTTGAAATTGGGTGTTTTATACTTCCAAGTTTTTTCTTGAATAGGCTTGTGTATGCAACCCATTTCCTAATTTAGGTTACGATTCTTTTTTTCCGCTTAACAATGAGTGATGAATTATTTTAATTTTGATAGGCAAAGCTCAAGATGGTGCCGTGTTGTGCGAGCGGACATATAAAAATCGTGTTGTGAGCGGACATTGATAAAAAATCGAGATAGAATCGGTTAGCGATTTTATATGCTATTTCCAACATCAAAAGAACTGTAAAAAGTTTATGGTAGTTGGGGGGACTGCCGCCCCCCCCCCCAAACCCCCCTGCCCTAACTATAACTGTGACAGCCCTAACTATAACAGTGTAATCAGTAAGAGTGACGATTCAGAAAAAAGGGGGCTCGGTACTCTTTAATGTTACACAAAACACACAAATCACACAAAAAGAGCAATAAAGTAGCCAATATGAATACAAATAGCATAACTTACCTTACTTTACTTACTACTTTGAGAAAAGCAAAAATTTGGAAAAGTGTATAAATAAATCTCGTCCGCTCCTCGGCAACTTAAAAAAACAAGAAATCTCAATAAAATAAGCGGTACTACTCCAATCCCGGCGCAAGCGATTAAGTCGTATATAATGATGCAACCAGCGCCAAACGGAATATCACCGCTTATAACCCTTTGCTTGTAAAAAATAACAACAATGCCATTCCATGGAACTTTTTATTTAAAAATTAAACACTCAAAAATATTTTAAACTATACTTACCAGTTTTAAAATTTTAAATTTGTTAAAAAATTTTTTAAGTAATAATTAATATTTTTTTTATTATATATTAAGTAATTTTTTGTTGAAATATATATTTTAAGATTATTAATATGATTTTTAAACAGACTTATTTTACAGACAAGTTTTTCTTTTAATAACTTGTTACATTATGTTTTTTTGTAACAATGGTGTAAGCAGATCTCTTTTTGAGCACAGCTATTCAGCTTTCAGTTTCGGAAGGCCATGTGTGAGCTGTCCCCAAAAAATCTGCTTGGCGAGATTTGCGCCGGCTTTCTAGAGAAGTACCAAATAAGCACTAAACTAGATATTAAAATTTCGAATTCCAACATCAAAAAAGAACTGTAAAAAGTTTATGGTAGTTGGAAGGGGGCTTTCGCCCCCCCAAACGCCCCCCCCCTGCTCTAACTATTACCAAACTCGTGTTTGGTGTAATCATTGACAGTGACAATTCAGTAAAAAGGGGGCTTGGTACTCTTTAATGTCACACAAAACAAGCAAATCACACAGAAAGAGCATTAAAATAGCCAATATGAATACAAATAGCTTAGCGTATCGATTCTATCTCGATTTTTATCAACAACTAGACACCCTCACGATAATTAAAACTACTATTACGGGTATAAAAAAGAAAAATCGGAAATATATCTCTCACGCTGAAATTATTACTCCCCCAGACTTTAGGAGAAATAAGAAAAAACAAATTTGCTGAAAGTTTCGAGAAGGATTTTACGGAAGTCTTGGAAGTTCTGAAAAAAGCTGCTGAGGCTCGGAGACAGTTGTTAAACCGATGCAAAGAGCTCTGCATTCAAGTTTCCATCTATGAAAAGAAGCAGCAAGAAGCTGAAGAGAAACTACTGGAGGCCGAAGAAGCGAGCAACGTCCTTAGAAAAGTATAATTGGTTTATTCTTTTTTTGTGAGGGATGTAAGGAAACATAAATGATTTAGAAGTAATTTACTTGAATAAAATTAAATCTGCGATCTTTCAATTAATTATAACAAAACATATGAATTGTATTGCTTGGTAAGCAAACTTTTGTTTTAAAGCAAAAGAGATAGCCCACAAATCCCAGGTGTTTATAAATGCATACATAGTGTACTTGTATACTCCAACTCTCAAGCGTCACCTCCAGCCATGGACCAGTTTCGCCCTTGTTAGGACTCTTCAGCACGGCATCCGCTCTCTTGTGTTACCTTCCTATCCCGTGCTGATGAGGAAAAAAAAGAAAGTTTCGTGCTGAAAAGGACGAAACTGGTCCATGACTGGAGGTGACTCTTGAGAGTTGGAGTATACTATTATTGTCCACTAATCAGCGTTAATGGTGAAATAATCTCTTCATCCTTGCCTTTCGGGAATTAAATCTGTTCTAAGAAAGCCAAGTCATTTCAGCAGATGAGTGGAGGACTAATCAATTGTCACCACTTTTTCCGTTATAGTCGGCTCGACTAGTTCCTGCCCTCCGCTCTCTTGCGTTACCTTCCTATGCCGTGCTGATGAGTCCTAACAAGGACGAAACCGGTCCATGGCAGGAGGTGTCACTTGAGAGTTGGAGTATACACTTATTGTCCGCTAACAAAACCAACGTTAATAGTGAAATTATCTTCACAGTGTGTACTATTTCTTAAATTTTAATCTCGATACATTCTGCGATTGAGCACAAACTTTTAATTTTTAGGACCTCACAAAAGCTGGAAAATGCATTGAAAATTTTGGTGAAAAGGAAATCAAATATAAAGAGACAATTAAAGAGCTGGAACAAAAGGTTTTCAATTTGGAAAATGAAACGGATGATTCAATACAAGAAAAGTAAGTCATATATACTATTATGTTCCATTATTAAAAACGTTGTAATTTATGTTTGTATTCGTATTTCAATAAGTCCCTCCATTTTATTCTCTCGTTCACACTGCATTTAAAGGGCCCCTTAAAGTATTGCGCACTTTATCGGATAGGGCCTTTTCGTAAAACGGCGTTCGCACTGATAAAAGGCGGTAATAAGCACTTTACTGTGCGTAAGATACTGTTTAATGTGTTTTTAAGTCTGCTTAAAAGCTTAAATAATTGCACAATAAAATTTCCAGGGAAAAGAAACTAGAGTTGGAAGCTGAAAGGGAAAGAAAGTTATTGAACTCAAGGATTTCTCAGTTGGAAAATGAACTTAAGACGAGAGAGACAACAGAAACAGAAATCAAATCAAAGTTATTAGAGACTATGAACGCGATGGAAAAGGTACCTTTTTACTTCTATTCAACTTTTTACGTTAAATCCGCTATATTCCATTGGAATAGCAATGGTTTCTCCTTTCCAAAATAACTTATTGAGTTCCTTTTTATTTGCAACTCCCTTAAAAAAATTTAAAAAAGTAGCATTCATTTTTTGCAGTTACTTGAATTTTAATTTTCAAAATTATTATTACTTATTAGCTTTTAAATTTTAGTTGGAAGCATATATCGACCAACTTTGAATGCTGGGAAGCTTGTTTTAATGTTTCGTGGATATTAATTGTGAATTGAGTTCAATTTGGAAAATAAAAACATTAAATTTTAGTTATTTCGCTTACTAATTGCAATGACGAGTATTTATCTAAAAAGCCAAACTGATTGCATTTTATTGGTAATTAGTTCAAAACCTTAAAAAAGACACAACTTACGAATTCTGCAATCTATAATTTTAAGGTTTTTCTGTGACGCTATTTGAAGGTGGGCCTGTCAAAACTCAACATCTCCACTTTCAGAAATTTTTCAGGAGAGCCCAAAATATTGATACATAGCCCATTGGCTTCAATGAAAATGCTTCCCCCCCAAGTTTTTGTTGAGGGGAAATACCCACTTTTGGAAGAAGATATTTTTACCTCTCGTGTAAACCTGGAACCTCAGTCCAAAACAGTAATAAAACCTATTTTGGTCGGGGGTGGAGATGTTGAGTTTTGCCAGACCCACCTTCATTTATCCCAGATAGCCTTTTTGCAATCGTAGCAGCAGTGAAAAAAGTGGTGAAAAAACAGTAGTGAAAAGCTACCGTTTACACCAGTGGTTCCCAACCTTTTATGGCCCATCACCCCCTTTCTAGAGGTTGACTAAAACCTATCGCCCCCTTTTCATTCTCATTGTATTTCTAATTTTAATTTGAAGTTAAGTGTAAGTAATTAAGCAATTTTATGTCCGGGGGTCCTCTCCAGAAAATTTTTGGAAATTAGACTAAAAAAATATGTTTTTAACTAGTTATGGTACACCTCTTCCAAATTTCGGACATAAATTTTTAGGTGGGATTTTGATTTTGATGAACTAATTTTTAAAAAATTAAAAAATTAAGTTCCAAGTACAAAAGGGGGGTTTGGGGGTCCTCCCCCAGAACATTTTTGGAAATTTGACCCTAAGAAACAGGGTTTTAACTTGTTTTGGTACATTAAGTCTGAATACAGTCTGTCAGTACAGTACTGTTTTATTTTCCCCCTTTGAATACTCATCGCCCCCAATCGCCCCTCACTTATTTATCGCCCCCTTGATAACAAAAATCGCCCACCTGGGGGCGATCGCCCCCAGGTTGGGAACCACTGGTTTACACGTTGTGCAATGGACCCACACACAGTTCCCCTCTTTCCCTAAAACGCGTGATATAATTTGTGTACGGGTCCTTACTTCAGAAGGGACCCTTTTGTGGAACTGCTTCCAGATTTTCATCTTTCCGTGGAAAACTTGCAGCTCGAGTTCGACATGGAAAACCTGAAAGTGAGGCTGAAGCAAGAGCTCGAGCGAGGCCAAACGATAGTCCGGGACCGCCATTGCACCGAGAAGGAGATGCGGGACAAAGAAGACAATATCCGGGAGCTGGAGGAGACTGTGGCACTCCTGAAGCGGAAGCTGGACAAGACGTCAAAGAAAGTAGAGTCATACGAGGTAACTTTTTTTTTGCCTTTCTTCATGCATCATCTGTCCCTACTATAGAGAATTAAAAAGGGAAAACAGTGTGACTTTGTATTTTTGTTAAAGTGTCGTTTATAATTCGTTGGTTTTTCAGAGCAGGGTTTCCTCTCACCAGCAGAAAATCGATTCTTTGCAAGACCTGTATAAGAAGACGCAAGAACAAGCGAGGGTTCAGTTGGAAGAGCTGAAAGAGTTGTCTGACGAGAGGGAAAAGCTGGCTTTGCTGGTGGCGGTAAGTAAATAAAGGGTAAATGGATTGGGATGGATTGATTTGATAAGAGCTTTATGCTAGTTTACGATGTTGACCGATGTATAAATGATATTTTTTTATTAAATAGAAAGAATACGGCTTGGGAATGTTTTTGGGTTTAGGTTTAGATTTTTTTCTAAGAAGGTCTGAAAAGAACATAGTGGGATCTCACTGCACTTTTAATATTTTTTAATACGGCAGAATCCCTCTAGAAGGGCCCAAATTTAACTAAATTTTTATGTGAGCTTTATTCGTCTTTAATCGATTGTTGCTTTTTAGTTATTAGAGACGGCTCATCTCAGGTGTGACGAAAGGGGTCCCACATGTTAAAAATGAGATAAAAACCTTATTATTAAAAGTTTCTTGGGGAAGACCGACGGACTCCTCTATTTTGTTCTCATCTCAAGATCGCATATTTTTAGGTCATTACCTAAAAAATTAAAAAGGTTGAAATTAGAGAAGAGGGAAATTTTCTAAGGGTAGATGTATAAATTTAAAAAAAAATCTTGACTCCTTTTTTTTTCTTTTTGATAACGTATATGTTGAACATGCTAATAACCGGTCCCCTTTGGGTTGGGATGGTTAGGAGAGATAGTCTACTATAACTTTCTAATATAATTTGATTAAGGAGTTACCTTTAAAGCAAATAAATCAACAGTAGTTATTATTCAAGATTAAATACATTAACTTAATGTTCAAAGCAATTAAAAGAATAAAAAGTTAAAATTTTTATAATAATTAAAGTTTATTTTAGTAATTGGAGGTAAGCAATAAAAGTTCAAATAATATTTTTCCAAAAGCCATACACTTTTTTTTTCAAATAGAAAAAAGAAGAAGCATTGGAAGCCCTGAATGGGAAATTAATAGACATAGCAAATGAAAAAGAGTCAACTTTGCAGAGGTGTTTAATCGTAAAGAATCAGAAACAAAGCTCCGAAGCAAAATGCGAATCCCTAGAAAAGATACTTTTGAACAGTGAAAGAGGTAAACTAAAATATGAATTTTCAATTTTAAGCAGTTTTCTAATTATGCCCTATTCTGCACCACTCTTTGTTCTTATGCACTGTTTCTCTTTTAGTTCTGCACTCTATTTTCTTTTCTGACCTCTACAAGTAAATATATTTGTTGCGCTATGAAGTAAAGAAAGGCAAGTAATTCTGTGTATACAAGTTTCTCTACTTTCATAATTTCAACAATCTACTACAAAACGCGAACGTTTAGACTTCATACTTCAAAAGATTATTTCATAAAAAGTTATCATTGTCTAATTTTGAACGGCAAATTTTCATTTTCATGATAATGGCGAATTTTATTCAACTGATGCAGAAATTGTGTTTGCCGGATAAAATAATGCCATTAGTTCATAACAAATAAATATTTCAGATACTTTCAAAATGAAGAAGCAGATAGCTCATCATGGTTCGGAAGTATCAGCATTGATCAGAGATAAAGAACTTTTGGCGAAAGTAAGAAATATAACAATGAATATTTTCTTATTAAATCAAAAAATCCGAAATGGAATGCGAGATATAAATGATGGTAAAATAATCGAACAGTGAGAAAATGTGATTGTTTTCTTTGATAGAACATCATAAAGATGGAAGCCATTATTGAAAAATATTCGGACGAATCCAAAAACAGAGAAAAGGAGAAAATCAAATTGCGTCAGGATCTCAAAAATGCCGAGAAGCAAATCGAAAAGCAGAATAAAATAATTTTATCTTTAGAAGGCATGAAATCTCAACTCTTGAAAGATATAAAGAGCTTATCAAAGAAGGTTGGTATTTATCATTAATGTTGACTATTTTTTACTAAACCACGCCAATTTTTTTTAATTTTCGAATATTAAAGATTTTAAAATAAAAATAATAAGTATACCAGAGCCATCTTCTTTTGAGTGTAAATTAAAGCTTTTAATTTTTATGATGATTTAAGAAAAGGAAAATTATCCATTTAGACTTGTAAATTTACTTTGAAAACGACGACGAGTGTAAATTAAAGCTTTTAATTTTTTATGATGATTTAAGAAAAATAAAATTATCTATTTAGATTTGTAAATTTACTTTGAAAACGACGAAGTGAGAAAATTATTTTAAATTTAGTTAAAAGCTAAAAAATGACACTAATTATTTAAAAATATTTAATGATTAATTTTGAAATAAAAATGCTCATTAGTAAACAAAATATATAACGTTCTTAACAAAGATATACCTTTGATGAATTTATTATTGTTGCTATTTGAAAAAAATCTTTAAGCACGCCTTTTTAAGGTAACTTAAATTAACTATATTATGATGAATTTTCATGTTCATCTATTGTATGCCTTCTTGAAAAATGAATACTACAGATTTAATCTGATGTTTCAAATTGTTCTGAGTTATTGTGTTTTCATTCTCAGATTGAAAAGTTGAATGAGGATATCAATTCTCACGAAGATAAGGAAGCTTCGTTAGAGTCCACCGTTATTGAGCTTACTAGCCAATTAAGTCAGCAGAAGAATTTATTGAGTGGTGCTATTCTTGACAGAAAAATATTTTGCCAACAGTACAAAGAAATTAAGGTAAATTTAATGTTTTGTTGAATGCAGTTATTCATTTCTACACAATACAGACATTACTTAAATTTTGAGAAATATTTTTAATTCTAGATTTTGTAATTTTTTTTAAAGGTAATTTTTAATTTTGTGCGTAATTTCGAGTATTGAACCAATAAAAATTATGGCGAATGTAATTGAATCGTCAGTTTGAAGAAGGGAATAAGTCCAAAAAATGAAAAATTGACTTTTTGTGCTTAAAACGATCTCCAAGCTTTGTTCTACACATGGATGAAAAGAGGGGAAAAATAACTAACCCCTATAGGAAGATATCGCCCCTTGAAGTTGTGAAATCGATGTCCATTCATTTTATTTTTTAAGTTAATATGGAATTAAAGTTAATTTGTCTTTCTTTTCATATTCTTTGTGCTGTAAACTAAGTTAAAATAAAATTTCTCTTAATTTTCATTGTTTTTCAAACTTTTTTTATGCAGGGAATGTTTGACTCCATTTGTATTCACTCACTCCATTGATACTGCTTTAATAACTCAGTTTCACTATAATTTTGAATTTTATTTGTCTTATTCTTTTTATTTCACCTTTTTGTGGTGTAACCTAAGGAAAAATGTAATTTAAATGTGAATTTAAGGGTTTTTAAAGGTTTTTTCATCAGAAAAATTTCATAAGGTGGAAGAAGGGAATAAGTCCATCAATTTATTTGGACTATAAAATATTTTTAAATATACTTATATTTGTTTTGATGATGGCTTGGTTTCCTAAATAGGGTTCTGAACTTTCAGTAAAAATTTGGTGGTCATACAATGAAAATTCCATTACTTATACAGTTTTTTTTCGATTTTCTCAAAACTTGGTTTTTGGACTTATTCCCTTCTTCCAACTGACGATTCAATTATGAAATATTAAGTATTGTAATTATTCCTTATGTAAGAAACTTACTTCTTAATACACTTTGTTTAATTTAAAATAATACCTTAAAAGCAATGAGTTTAGCCAATTAATCGTAATTAAAAGTTTTAAACCTTTATTTCTTAAAATTTTAATACAAACGCGCAATCAATATGTTTTTAATGTAATGAATAATCATTTTTAAATACAAATCTTTCTATTTTGCATTAGAGGGATATTCTAACTGCTCAGATATTCTTTATTTATAGGAAAATCGAGAGCAACTAAAGCAGAAAGTTGATTTACTAGATAATTATGTTAATGAGTTAAGTGAAATACAGAGGTCTCAAACTGAAGAAATAACTTCTTGGGAGAAAAAGTATGAAGCATTAGACATGCAACTCAAAAACCTAACTGCCAAACTGTCTCTGGAAGAGAATGAACACTCGGCGTTGAAAAATGAATGGAAGCATTTGAATGACCAGATGAGTTGCCATCTGCAAGTAATTGCTTCCAAGGAAAAAGAAATCAAAATCCTGCACTCCAAAATAACTAATGTAAGTAATTTCAAAAGGGATGTTATAGATTTTTCTAGCCACAGAAACAGTAAAACAAGGAATTTTGGCCGATTAAAAGTCAAGAAATGGTAAAAAATTTTGGAATTGGACTATTTTTCTAAAATTAAAATTATGTTCTTTTTTTACTAGGGTGAGATAACTGAATATGTTGAGGATGGTTGCTTTATTTTACTGCGTGCATTGACTGAAAGCGTTTGAAATTATCTTTTGTATAATTTTTAATAACTACTAAGAATTACTTTGATGAAACTGTCGTAGTTTAGCGTGAAATGTTGTAATTCATTTGAAAAACTCTATATGTACTTGAGAGGTAAACCATCGAATGTACTGCAGCATACAGTAAATTTATTGAAATCCTATATAGAATCTATCAAAACGTCAAGAGAAGGAATTTTTCTCCAAATACAGTGATTAATGTATTCAAGCTTAAGTCCTGAATTATTTGAGTAGACATGTTTCTCAACGAAAACGTAGCTTTTAGTTTAGGTCGCCAAAAAAACGTACCATCTTAACCATATTTTGTGATTTTAAAGGATTTTATGACGTAGTTTACCTCTCCGGTGCAGAAATAATGAGATGTTAAGCTAAGAGGCTATATTTAAGTGCTTGAATGTTCTCTTTAAAGTTATATAACTTATCTTTAAGTTATATACATTATCTTGGACTTAACTTTTCCCAAAAGAGAGAAACCGAGTACTATAATTATTACGTATATATTACCTGGCTTTGATGACTAACGTTTTTGAGTAGTGTGCATTATGGTTATTTCCAGTTCGAGGGTCACGTAGTAAATGACTACTTAAGGTTATTTAAAACCATATAAATATATAATATTTCTCTCTTTACATCTTTTGTCAGTGGATTCTATATCACTTGAAGATGCAATTTTTACATTAACTGTAAACTAAAGATATTTTTACTTGAAAACTTGTAAAAAAGGTTTCCATTTTTTGAGTCAGTTAAGAATTCAATAGTTAAAATTTGAATCACTGCTCTATTGTCTTAAAACACCTTGACTGAACTCTTCCCTGCAACACAGGTAACGGAAGAAAACATGATGCTGCGTTCCCAACTGCAGCAGCAGAAGAAAGACCTGCTCGCTCTGGAAGAGAAGCTGAAGCAGTCTGAGTTCTCCGTCGCCAAAGAGCAGGAGAAGTACGCCACCCTTAAGCACGGGACGAAGCTGCTGCACTTGGAAATACTGCGGTTGACGGGGGAGAAGAACTCGCTGATGTGCAAAGTGAACGACTTGCAAAAGCTGAAGCAGAGCTTCACGTATGCCAAGCAGGAGCTTCACAACGAACGCCGCAAGAACTCGGCGTTGGAAATGTCCATGCAGCACCCGCTCAATGTGCACAGGTGGAGGCTGCTCAAGGTAAGCAGAGAAAAAGGGTCAGTTGTATGTTGTTGTTGTCGTATGCCACTTGGAAAATCCAAGCTCCACCGCAAAGCGTACAGGATTTAAGGCAAAGGGGTGTGGCTCCTGAGAAAGTGAGGCTCAAGAAAGGCAGGAGTCCGACTTAAGCCTCGGATGATAGATGCCGCCACCATCTATCGTCACCTCCACAATTTTGTCATGCATCTGAAGGGGAGGGAAATAGTCTCCAGAAACCTGGACCCAAGGTAAACTGCGCCATGACCGACCTCAGGACTTTCGGACCCACAGATTTAACGAGCACGTACTCCGCATATACTCGATGGGTCTTCAGCGGTGTCGGGAATCGAACCCGGGACCCTCCGATCCCAAGGCCGATGTCTTAACCACTAGGCTCCCCACGGCCTTGGTCAGTTGTATTAAAGAATCATTTACACTGCTTCCTTTTCAATGTTCATAATAAATGAACCTGACCAAGGAATCACACATTTGCACTGGAAATTGGAGGAAAGAAGAGGGACAGGAATATTGACGTTTTTCATTTTAGATGAACTAAAGATCTCCGTCAAGTATCGAAAGTGAAAAGTCTAAATGTGCCTTATAAGGAAAAGCTGTTGGAACAGGCCTACACATACAGTAACTTTACGCGGTCCGACTGGGGCATGTTTTTTTCAACCCATAAGTTTTTTCACCCGATGTGTCAATTGTGTCAATTTTCAAAAAAAATGTACAAATGTACAAGTAATTAAATATTTTAATTTAAAAGTCGAGAAAAAAACATGTGACTGAAAACGCTTAAGTGACCGTACGATGACGTCAACAATCATACCATCATATGGTCAGACTGGGAAGAAATTTTGGCCCAGGCATTTTAAGTCGGAATCGGATCAACTCAGAATTTTCATGGAAATGTAACATTATACCGGGTGTTTCAAAATTGCGTTGCACGGCTTTCATTCGGAAGCAACGCCTCCTAAGGTCATGGAAGTAAGGTCTACCCCTAGGTAAGTGAGCCTGGAGAATGCAATGAAATGACTTATAGCGAACCTAGCGGCAAAATTAAAAAGTTAAAAAAATTAATTTATAAACTAAGAGAGATAGAGCAAAAACCTCAGTGATAGTATTGTTGCCAACGCCATGAAAAACTTATTGAAAAAAAATCATGAAAATATCTTGAATATTCGCCGAGATATTAGCATGTGAAAATAGCACTTTTTCAGGGGTCAAAAAAGAAAAAGTTCGTATATTTGCAATTTTTTTTGATTTTTTGATTAAATTTTGTGTTCTTTAAACTAAAAAAACACAAAACTACAAAATAACACTGAAAAATTTGCAAATAAGCGAACTTTTTCTTTTTTGACCCCTAAAAAAGTGCTTTTTTCACATGCTAATATCTCCGCGAATATTCAAGATATTTTGATAAATTTTTTTTCAGTGAGTTCTTCATGACGTTGGCAACAATACTATCACTGAGGTTTTTGCTCTATCTCTCTTAGTTTATAAATTAATTTTTTTAACTTTTTAATTTCGCCGCTAGGTTCGCTGTAAGTCATTTCAGTGCATTCTCCAGGCTCACTTACCTAGGGGTAGACCTTACTTCTATGACCCTAGGAGGCGTTGGTTCCAAATAAAATCCGTGCAACGCAATTTTGAAACACCCTGTATATGTAAAAATTTCAGGGCTTAGTCGGTAAAGTCGTGGTCCTATTGCACAGAAGGTACTCAGTTCATCCCCACTAACTTAAATTCCTGTTTAAGTGCTTTTTACAGTTAATTAAATTCTAAGAACTGATAATTCCACACTATACACTTTGACCAGAGGCTGCTTTCAAAACGTACTTGACGGCTTAGTCGGTAAGTCGCGGTCCTATTGCAAAGAAGGTACTCAGTTCAACCCCACTAACTAAACTTCCTGTTTAAGTGCTTTTTACAGTTAATTAAATTCTAAGAACTGATAATTCCACACTATACACTTTGACCAGAGGCTGCTTTCAAAACGTACTTGACGGCTTAGTCGGTAAAGTCGCGGTCCTATTGTGCAGAAGGTACTCAGTTCAAACCCCACTAACTTAGCTTCCTGTTTAAGTGAATTTTACAGCTAATTAAATTTTAAGAACTGATAATTCCACACTATACACTTTGACCAGAGTCAGGCTGCTTCCAAAATGCACTTGTCGGCTTAGAGAAGGTAAAGTCACTATCCTACTCTACAGAAGATACTTAGTTCAAACACTGCTAATGTAACCTCCTATTTTAGTGCATTTTAAAGCTAAATTAAATTTTAAGAACTGATAATTCCACACTATACACTTTGACCAGAAGCTGCTTCCTAAAAGTATTTGACGGCTTAGTCGGTAGAGCCGCGGTCCTATTGTACAGAAGGTACCCAGTTCAAACCCTACTAATGTAACCGCCTGTTTCATGGCATTTTAAAGCTAAATAATATTTTAAGAACTGATATTACACTTAACACTTTGACCAGAAGCGCCTTCCAAAACGTACTTGACGGCTTTGTCGGTAAAGTCGTGATCTTATTGTACGGAAGGTACTCAGTTCAAACCCCACAAACATTACTTCCTATTTTAGTGCATTTTAAAGCTAAATAATATTTTAAGAACTAATATTTCCACACTTAACACTTTGACCAGAAGCTCCTTCCAAAACGTACTTGACGGCTTAGTCGGTAAAGTCGTGTTCTTATTATACGGAAGGTACTCAGTTCAAACCCCACAAACATTACTTCCTATTTTAGTGCATTTTAAAGTTAAATTAAATTTTATGAACCGACAATTACTCAGCAGCTGCTTCTTTTTTCAAACATGCCCGATGGCTCATTTGGTAGAGTCGCGTTCCTGATGTACAGAAAGTACTCAGTTCAAACCCAACTAACGCAACTTCCGATTTTGGTGCAGTTTACAGCTAAATTAAATTTTAAGAATTGACAGTTCCACTCTACACTTTGACCAGTAGCTGCTTCTCAAATGTCCTTGATGGCTCAGTTGGTAGAGTCGCGGTCCTGGTGTACAGAAGGTACTCAGTTCAAACCCCACTATCGTAACTTCCTATTGCATTTCTATAATATCAACCTCTCCCTCTCAACTCTCTTTATAGTCGTCTACTAGCTAAGCAAAATGAACTTAATTTTCTATGAGTACCTGATGTTGCATCTGACCTAGGGGACAGAAACTGGTGACCGAGTCGAGTCCGTTCACCCGTCGAAGATGTCGGGGCTCGGACGAGAGGAGGTCTTTCTGGTGGACCTGATCTGCTCCCCGGGGGGTCGCGGGCCTAGGGGGTTCTTCGGATAACCCCCGAAAGCCCCTTCGCCCTGGGGGCCAGCGGAGAAAGGTCCATCAGGAAGCCAGTTTTGCCTAAAATTTTTATCTTATGGTACAATCCGCAATTTGTGGACGGTCCCCTAACAGAGTGCAATATGGAGACGGCCCCATTAGTTATTGGATTACAAAATTTTGACTCCATTACCCGTCTTCGGCTGCATTGGAACACACAATTTTATTGGTAGATACGTTTAACTGTGACTGTAGCAGTTAACTGTGACCGTAACTGTATGAGTCAAAATATTTTAAAATGGGGGACAGGTCTCCAGGATCGAACCCCTAAACCTCTTATCTATAGAAGCATGTCATACCACTGGGCTAAAGGTTCCACGACAGTCCAAAGGCAATGGTTGAAGTGCATTTTATTTTAATTGGACAAGTTCAGTAATTTTGCAAAAATCTCAAAATCCCACCTGGGTTCGAACATGGAACCTTCGGAACTGAAGACTGACACTTAACCAACCAGGACACTGGATACCCATCAACAGGAAGGCAATGTATGAAATGTATTTCATTTTAGCTTTCTTTAAAGTAGAAAACTTAAGTAATTTTATTAAAATCTCATAAACCCACCCGGATTTGATCCGGGAACCTTCTGCACTGAAGTCTGGCAATCAACCAACCAACCAGGCCACTGGATGCGCATCAGCAGGAAGGCAATGGATGAAATGTATTTCACTTAAAAGCTTTCTTTAAAGTAGAAAACTTTAATTTAATTAAGATCTCTAAAACCCGCCAGGGTTTGATCCGTGAACCTTCTGCACTGATGGCTGGCACTCAACCAACCAGGCCACTGGATGCACATCCGCGGGAAGGCAATGGATAAAATGTATTTCACTTTAAAGCTTTCTTTAAAGAAGAAAACTATAGTAATTTTATTAAAATCTCAAAAACCCGCCATGGTTTGATCCGTGAACCTTCTGCACTGATGGCTGGCACTCAACCAACGAGGCCACTGAATGCACATCCGTGGGAAGGCAATGGTTAAAATGAATTTCACTTTAAAGCTTTCTTTAAAGTAGAAAACTATAGTAATTTTATTAAAACCTCAAAAACCCGCCAGGTTTTGATCCGGGAACCTTCTGAACTACAGTCTGGCACTCAACCAAACAGGCCACTGGATGCACATCAGCAGGAAGGCAAGGGATGAAATGTATTTCACTCTAAAGCTTTCTTTAAAGTTTAAAACTTTAATTTTATTAAAATCTCAAAAACCCGCCAGGGTTTGATCGGTGAACCTTCTGCACTGAAGGCTGGCACTCAACCAACCAGGCCACTGGATGCACATCCGCGGGTAGGCAATGGATAAAATGTATTTCGATTTAAAGCTTTCTTTAAAGAAGAAAACTATAGTAATTTTATTAAAATCTCAAAAACCCGCCAGGGTTTGATCCGGGAACCTTCTGAACTGAAGTCTGGCACTCAACCAACCAGGCCACTGGATGCACATCAGCAGGAAGGTAATGGATGAATTGTATTTCACTTTAAAGCTCTCAGAAGAAAACTTTAATTTAATTTAAATCTCAAAAACCCTCCAGGGTTTGATCCGTGAACCTTCTGCACTGATGGCTGGCACTCAATCAAACAGGCCACTGGATCCACATCCGCGGGAAGGCAATGGATAAAATGTATTTCACTTTAAAGCTTTCTTTAAAGAAGAAAACTATAGTAATTTTATTAAAATCTCAAAAACCCGCCATGGTTTGATCCGTGAACCTTCTGCACTGATGGCTGGCACTCAACCAACGAGGCCACTGAATGCACATCCGTGGGAAGGCAATGGTTAAAATGAATTTCACTTTAAAGCTTTCTTTAAAGTAGAAAACTATAGTAATTTTATTAAAACCTCAAAAACCCGCCAGGTTTTGATCCGGGAACCTTCTGAACTACAGTCTGGCACTCAACCAAACAGGCCACTGGATGCACATCAGCAGGAAGGCAAGGGATGAAATGTATTTCACTCTAAAGCTTTCTTTAAAGTTTAAAACTTTAATTTTATTAAAATCTCAAAAACCCGCCAGGGTTTGATCTGTGAACCTTCTGCACTGAAGGCTGGCACTCAACCAACCAGGCCACTGGATGCACATCCGCGGGTAGGCAATGGATAAAATGTATTTCGATTTAAAGCTTTTTTTAAAGAAGAAAACTATAGTAATTTTATTAAAATCTCAAAAACCCGCCAGGGTTTGATCCGGGAACCTTCTGCACTGAAGTCTGGCACTCAACCAACCAGGCCACTAAATGCACATCAGCAGGAAGGCAATGGATGAAATGTATTTCACTTTAAAGCTCTCAGTAGAAAACTTTAATTTAATTTTAATTACCTAATACCCAAAACACGGAAAGAAATTTTTCACAAAAATTATGCTTACTTATCCCCAAAATTTTACAATAGCCTACCTATTCATATTAAAACAGAAATATCTCCATTAAAATTTAAAAAATTATTAAAATTGTTTATATACTCCATAGATAATATCGAGGATCATTTTTGATTATATTCTCTAGCTCTTTATCCCTGAAGCTCACCCAACAGCATTTAGTCATTTGCCATATTTTTCAGTATCTTTTTCATCTATTCATGTGTTTTTTTTGTTGTTCTTGTATTTTATTTTCTATGGTACTTTTTTGTTGTATATTGTGTTCTTTGTGCTTTTTTATGTTTTTCATTTTATATAAAATATATTATTTCACCTGTATGAGGTTATCTCACCTCCTCAAAAGAAAATGTCTTCCCTTTTTTGTGTTCTTTTTGTATTCTTTTATTCTTTGTTTAAATTGTAAAAAATAAAGTTGTTTGTTTGTTTTAAATCTCAAAAACCCGCCAGGGTTTGATCCGTGAACCTTCTGCACTGATGGCTGGCACTCAACTCACCAGGCCAAAGGAGGAATATTTTGCCTCAACAATTACATTTGTAGAATCTGGCCCATATCACAGTTAAAGTTATGTATTGAAGCCTTGCTATAGAAAGCTACTATGAAAATATTTGCTTCGGAGCTAGAAATAATTCATAAGCATACCTTTTCCTAAAAATAAAATTTAGTAGGGGAAGGTCGGACGAAATCGGGAGCCAAACTTCATTTTTGAATATTCACTTAATGTGTAATCAAAACAGTCAAAATTGCAAAATTGGTGTTAAAACGATTAACTGGTTCCTTATGAAGAAAACAAATAATAAACTAATCATAAATAATAGCAATATAAGTCAAAAAGCATATTTTTAGGATTAGTAAAAAATTCCGGTTTTATCCAACCAGATAGAATAATCAAAATAACATAGTAACTTCGAAAAAACATTGTTTATTATAAGAAAACTTGCATGGCATGACATAATAAACTTCTAGAATTTCAATTTATATAAAGTTTTCATCAAATAACAATTTAATTTACACTCTAAGAGTTAAGCGTTTTATAAACAAAATTAAAAGTTTGGTCTTGTTCATTATTTCATGTACTCACCCTTTGCTGTGAAAGCACTGTATCCAAATATCCCTAGATTTAGAATGTTCACAAAAGCAAAATGCAAGCTTCATCCGAAGTTACCCATATCCCGGTTTTGTCCCATCGTGCCTTTTTCAAGAAATTTTATCTAGCGTTTATGAAACAACTATTAGGCACCAATTTAAACTTTTAAAATAACTAATAAATAATCAATTATCATACGCCTTACTCACCGAGAGTTAATCCTTAGGTTTTTAAGATAGGTGGCGTAATATATCAGACGTTAAAATGGTGTGAGCTTTTCTCATGAAACTTAAAAGTGATTACCTCTGTAAAATGGATTGGTTCATTTTACCCTTTCGCACTGGCTGGGACATATGCTGTCCCACGGTGGAAAAATTTTGAAATTACGACTGAGGCAACATTATGTCCCTGTTGCTAAAAACTTCAAGGAACAGAATAAAATGCTCCTTTATGCCTCCAAACACATCATGATCTAATGGATATCTCATCGCAGTTGCCCCCAGGAGCTCAAACAAGTGCAAAAATTGCACTTTTCTGATTCCCTTGCCGTATTGAAAGGGTTAAGTTCTGTTTACTGGAAGTTGTCAGGGTTCATTCCTGGAAATAGTTCTAGCAGTGTTCGCTAGATATCATTTCAAATAAATGAATAAAACTCAAATCCCTGTTTTGTCCGACTCTCCCCTACCTGCTGTTAATCTTTTCCTGTTCACAGATCCTGTTTTTGTACTATTTTTTGAGTTTTGAACGGAAATTTATTAGATAAAATGGAATATTTTAAAATTGGAAAATCCTTTTTGTAATTTAAATATTATTAATTGTTATGTTTTGTTAATGTTAAATGTTTAAAATGTTGATATTATACAGGGTGTTTCAAAATTGCGTTGCACGGCTTTTATTCGGAACCAACGCCTCCTAGAGTCATGGAAGTAAGGTCTACCCTTAGGGTAAGTGATCCTGGAGAATGCACTGAAATGACTTACAGCGCCCCTAGCGGCGAAATTAATATAAAAACTAAAGGAGATATAGCAAAAACCTTAGTGAGAGTATTGTTGCCAACGTCATGAAGAACTCACTGAAAAAAAATTTGATCAAAATATCTTTAATATTCGCGGAGATATTAGCATGTGAAAATAGCCCTTTTTCAGGGGTCAAAAAAGAAAAAGTTCGCATATTTGCAAATTTTTCATTGTTATTTTAGTTTTGTGTTTTTTTAGTTTAAAGAATACAAAATTTAATCAAAAAATCAAAAAATTTGCAAATATGCTAAACTTTTATTTTTTGACCCCTGAAAAAGTGCTATTTTCACATGCTAATATCTCCGCGAATATTCAAGATATTTGGATCGAATTTTTCTCTGTGAGTTCTTCAAGACGTTGGCAACAATACTATCACTGAGGTTTTTGATCTATCTCTTTTAGTTTTTAAATTAATTTGTTTAACTTTTTAATTTCGCCGCTAGGGGCGCTGTAAGTCATTCCAGTGCATTCTCCAGGATCACTTACCCTAAGTAAGGGTAGACCTTACCTCCATGACCCTAGGTGGGGTTGGTTCCGAATAAAAGCCGTGCAACGCAATTTTGAAACACCCTGTATAGTATAGTTATAATAATATTAACCAGAGGAAAAATTGGAAAGAAACCCTGCAAATGGTAGTAGTTTAGACTTCAACTTAAAATTTCCACTTTTTAAAAATTTCCACTTTAAAATCCAACACTTTTCAGGGAACTGATCCTGACAAGTATGAATTGATAGAGAGCTATCAAACTGTTCAAAAACAACTGCTCAAAAAGTGCATTGAAATGGAGGAAAAGGATAAAAAGTTATCGAATATGGAAAAACTCGTGAACCAGCTCAAAGCTCTCACTTCAAAGGGAAAGTACTTTGAAGAAATGTACTTGAAAGAAGCGAATCAAAATCAAGAGCTAAGGGAGAAAAACAAGAAAATTAAGGTGCGTATTTTGAAGTCTAATAATATTTATGTGGAAGTTTTCATTACTGCGTTTTTTTATGAATTAATTAGATAAATGCTTTGAATATACAGATCTTAGCAAAAGGGCGAAAATATCATCTTTGTTTATTTAGACTAAAATAAAAAAACTGTTAGAGCTATTTCTAATTGTTTTAATTTGTTTGGTAAACTTTAAATAGTGAAATTGCTTCGAAACAATATTTTGAAGGATTGAAAAGGTACGATGAAATAAATTAAAATATATATATATAAAGTGGCATTTTATTTCATTTCTCTTAAATACTTTTAACATATGTAGTAAAATTACGATGTTTTGAAAATATTAAACGCACTAGCTTTAAAGTTTAAATTGATTTTTGTGAACAGGTGTATAAAAAAATTAAACTTAAACCCTCATTCTACAATCTAGCCTAAGTAAAAATCTTAAGGAATTCGGGCTGGTTATGACTGAAAAACTTCTTACGTGTAGTATGCTTTGTGAATTAATGTTTTAAATCTTTTTCCAGACTCTTTCGTTTGAAATAAATATGAATGAAACGTATATGTCCAGTTACCAGTCTGAGATGAACCGCTTGAAAGATGAGTTGAGGAAAATGAAACTGAAGCAATTTTTCAAGGATAAAAGGAAAATTTCTCCAGAAGAAATACCTAAAGTAAAACTTTATTACAATAAATTTTTTTATTTATAAAGTAAATTTTTATTTTTACAATTAAAAAAGTGTTTTATAGTTATTAGATTCCAATTATTAACAACTTTTCTTTTTAGGAAAAATGAAACTACTTTTTAATGGTCAGGCTAGAAAATGGAATATCGTATATCTGGAAACAAATACCAGACAGTGTACAGACGATTCCGATCATCTTTCATTTTTTATAAAGTCGCTTGTTTCAACTGCAACGTTTTTTATAACAAAATTTTTAAAAAGCTCAAATGATATAAAGGAGGGCACTGTCTATTTGGACGACCTTTTTTCAACTAAACTCTACTCTAATTTCCACGGCCCGGCGTTCCATTGGTTCTATCACTAAGCGCCAAGACTGCTACTTAACCACGAGACCTACAGCACATGCGCCACGGGCCGCTTGGGCCGTCCAAATAGACACTTCGATAAAGGAGCTTTTAAAAAAATATTGTGATGAATATAAATCATGAATGAAATTTGGTATAAATAAGTTTTAATGGAAGTATTGCACTTTTTTAAAGTTGTTCGGAGTGTTTTAGTAATGAGTTTTTAATAAAAAAGACTGTCAATATATTTGTACGAGTTACTAACTTAAAATGCTTTACTTTTACATTACTTTTATGACACACATTTTCATCGGATCAATAAATTTGCGCATAGCCCTCTTTTATACTTACTAGCAATTTACAATGTTTATTAAAATGCTAATTAAAAATAACATATATAATCAAATAACAATTTCTAACAAATATTTAAAAAATTAACTACATATATGAAATCATTTATTCAAATGTTCCCAGACTTTAATTTTAATGCTTAGTAATTTCCTTATTCCTTTAAAAATGCGCATAAATACAACCCAGAATTTCAACTAATGCTAATTGCAAACATGAAAAATGGCTATTTTTAGTCACTAAACATTGAACATGTTTTGTAACTTCAAAAGTAAAAGAAGCTTTCTAAATCAAAACTAAGAACTTACCGAGAAAAGTTTGTCATAACTTTTAATATAACAATTTTACTTGAACTCGTGTTTGGAAATAGAAACAGCTTTGAGAGATTTGAGTTTAAGCTTCAAATTCCTTTCCCTACATTTATTCTACGTGATAAGAATTTAGAAGGTAAAATTACCACAAGAAATATACATTTGACAATTCAACAAATAAAACACTTTTCATAGTAGCTGTTGTAACCGGAATCTATTCAATGTTTCTCAGTGCCCATTTTTTTGTATTGTAGATTGAATTTTTTGTAGCGTGTGGTTTTTTGCGTATCGGATTTTGATTTGTGGAAAGATAGAAAGTTTTGCAGAAAACTCCTGAAAATTAGTCTTAAGTTCTGAATTTTATTGTGAAAACTAAGAAAAACTTTTTTTAGAGGGTTTAAGGAGTTGAGATGTAGAATGTCTTGAAAATTAAGAGATATGAGGAATAAACCAATTAACACACACTCAGTTTTGCCAATAATGAATTTTGATAACGTTTTGCTTCATAAACATTTAGCTTTATTAAGCATGAATGATTAAGACATTTATAAACTCATTAAGAAATTAATATATTTACAAAGTTTATACATTTTAAATTTTAAACATTTGAGTTGTACTGGAGCAATAGCATAAAAATTAATTTTAAGCAAGCAACTGCAAAAAGAAAATAATTAGTTTGTTACTTAAACAATTCAATAAAAAAATTTCTACAAGCATTACTGTATAGAAACATTTTTTTACAAAATTTTCTTACGTCGTTTTACAAGTTATGTCTGAAATATACAAATATACATACACCTTGAAGCTGAAATAAACTGAATGAAGAAGCTATCAAACATGTTTTATTAATAATTACCCAATAAATAACTTTTAATTTAAAAAGTATTTTCTGAATTTGTTAAAATATTAGTACTTTAAGAACGAATAATTAAAACTGGATTACCATAGTTAGGAACTATTGAAAAGTTTACTTGTTTTTTATTATAAACAATATTGTATGTAAAAGTTAATAACATTTTAGTTTTTGTTCAAATGGATCAAAAGGGTTAGTGCTCATGAAGATATTTAACAATATGAGTAACTATGATTGATTAAAATTATAAAAAAAGAAAACTTATGATTGTCTTTTAATATGTATGAGACCAACGAATTAGAAATATGTAATTCAAAGAACTAATAATACACTCATTATAAAACACATTTTAAATGACTTCTTAAAATTAAAAATATAAAGTCATTTAATTTGAATAAAATCAATAAAATTCATATTAACACCTATTACTAAATAAAATATGAGATATACTTGATTAACTAGTGCCGAAAAACTAAAAAAAACAAGTTTAGTTAAATGATTTATTGAAAAGAGGAAATAAATTATTCTTCTATATAAAATAAAAAATATTCACTGTATACATTTTAATGTCAAGAGATGAAACATTATTTCTTAAAACTCAAGTATTTACTGTCGAAAATATATCATACATGCATTAAATAACACATTCACATTTCAAACAATAATTTACATAACCTGAATGTAAAATGGAGGGTAAGGCTGAGCGCGCACTAGAGACTTTTGTCTCGGAGACAAAGACAAAATTGCTTCCCTGGCTATTGCAAGAAGCTAGAGTGCGCGCACATGGCGACGAGACCAAGATCACTAGGCCAAGAATTTCCTCATAGAAATGCATTGCTCTTGAGTGACTGGTGTTTTAAGTCGCCGAGACAGAAGTCTCTAGTGCGCGCTCAGCCTAAGATGCATTTCAGTTCGATACTTTCATTTGGCACGTAATTAAAACGGATGAATTTCACAATTCATTTCTCAACATTCAAAATATCTAACAAGTTAATTAAACGTTACAATAGAGTTTGGGGATTTCTCGCGAAAATGTCAACCCTTACCCCTTTACGTTGAGGTGATGTATATAAAGGTAAGTGGACTTCACTTGTGGAATGTGTTGGAAATAGGTTGGAATACAGTTTTTCTTTCAAAGGTTTGGATTTTAGGTGTTTCAAAAATTGGATCAAATTTAAGCAGAAATTATTTTTTATTTTTCGACATACCTAACAAAACGTAAAATATTTAAATTCAGTTTCAAATTAACCTAAGATTTCTTTAAAAATTATTCTTGAAAACATTCAAGAGTAGAGTAACAAGATTAAAGTATTTAAAGGAGAATTTGAATTTACCATTTTTTATATGGAAAATTCTAACACTTTCAGTCAGAGCAGCCCCAAATTGCCCATAGGATTTAACGTCTATCATGGGAGGTCTAGAACTGAAAGGTTTAATTGAATAAATTCTTTAACGTTTGGCTACTTTCATTTTTAAAACAGAAATTGTTTGCTAAAATAACATTGTTGAAATAAAGCATTTACATGTATTGCCCAGTTTCTTTCCTTTTAAAAATGTGGACTACCCTCCCTCAAAGAATTGCACTGTTTTTATCCGAAAGTAAGGTGAAAAAAATCAGGGTTAGAGCAGTTTTAAATCATTAATCACCGTATACCACATCAAAATATTACTTCAAGTGTGAAATAAATCAAGTGTGAAATCTTCAAGTGTGAAACAAATGGCTGATCTCCAGTGGAAGATGTTCTCAAAAACATGTGGATGATTCGCATTAACAGGCCAGTGGGCCTGGCCTAACAGATTTCAGCATTGATTGTGTATTAAAAAGTGACGTTATGTAGCATGATAGTAAAGGTAATACGGACAAATCTGAAATTTAAATTTGCTGCACTGTTTTCTTTTTTGTAGTCTAAAGATGTATGTTTCGATGGAAATCTTCGTCTCTATGTACATTTGATCACCTTCTACTTTTTCATGTGTTTAAAAAAATGTCCTTTAATTTTTAAAACAATTAAATGAGATTAAAATAAGAAAATTGCACTTACATATATTGGATGTTCTCCCAGAAATTAACGGCATAAAGTAAATTTCTTCTTTTAAATACACTATCCATCACTGGGGCATATGTAGTAGCTTGGATATAATAGGGTCAATTCATTTAGAAATTACCCACTTACCTAGTATCTGATACAAACAAAAACAATTTAGAAATGAACTTACTCCTTTCAAACTCTGTACCTATCAAAGTATATTCATACAGGTTCACAGCATTGGATATTTTTATACAGCACTTAAAAAAAAGAATAGTTTAACCATGTTGCGAATATCGGCATTTTTTAATCGTTTCCTTTAGTTTATACCAATACCCAACACACATAACTTGAGTATAGTATTGGCATAATTCACCAACCAATACGATTACATCCCAAGACGACCACATCTTCACAAGACATGTCGATTGGTGGAGGATTCAGTTCCCGACGGACTTTCTTACGGACCTTAACTTCTAGTGGCATCATCAAATACGAAACTCATTAACTTGGCCATGGAACTGTCAGAACCGGTGACTGAATATCAGTTAGTCGAGCTTAAAAAACAACGCCAGATCCATCCGTGTCTGAACCAGTCTAAAAAAAGCGGCTACCCGCTTTTCCAAAAAAAGGAATGAATGAGTTCACCAGTCCTCGTGATCTAACTGACCCATGCGTAGTCGTCGAACCCCTTGTCCTTCCAGAAGTCGCACTTGTCGCGGTGGTAGTCAGGGGTGAGTGTGACGTTGTCGGATGCGAAGAGTGCGACGTTTCGAGGGAAGGGTCGCCAGCCGGGGATGGGCGAGCGCTGTCCGGCCGACCGGACGAAGGCCCGGACCATCCGGTGCAGCTCGTCGCGGAAGAAGTAGTCTGAGGGCGACGGCGATTCCATGTAGTGCTCCATGTGGTCGAAGAAGGCGATGGCGTCCCACGGATGGAAAGCGAAGGAGGAAGGGTATCCCAGAGTTTTCACCTGGAAGGAAGGTTTAGAACTATAATATATTCCAATGTTTCTTGATAATAAATGGAGATAAACAAGATAAGCTTAGGGTAAACGAAGAAAGTAGTTCTCATAGCTGCCAAGTACTCCAATTTAATCCATATTTTTTGGCGTCTTCTCCCATAATCCGATTTTTCCCTAAACACTCCGATTCTTACAATTTTTTTACACTTGTATGTTGCAATCGTAAAAGACAAGCGAAATAAAAGAATAATGTCATTTTAAGAACGATTCATCATTTAAAGAATATGTTATTAAAAGTAAGATGAGTGAAATATATGTATTAATTCAATATTAGAGTTTCTTTTTTTTAAGTTTAATTTTTCCAGAAAAAGCATTAATTTCTGCTATGGTGATGGAGCAAGAACCATGATTAATATTTAAATCATTATGGACGCCTGTAGTTGTAGCTTATAGATTTTTTCTACGTTAAGGGGGATGTTGTTTTTGTTTCTCCTTAGACTTCGTTTTAGGTTTTTACCTAAACTATTTGCGGTTCGTAATTCTACTATGAATTAAAAAAGCGGCTTAAGTTTTAAATCGTTACTGGAAAAATGTGGGTGCGTGCTTCCATGTGTGAATTATGAAAGTGCTTCCATTTATCCATCAGTTTGGCAGCTGTATGAGTTACCATCACAATGTCCGTAAACTGTCTGAAATTAGGCACTTTAGAAATATGATTAGTTTGTTAAATCCGTGAAAATATTGCGTTTTAATTAATAATTTTCATTAAATAATAAGTATTTTCGAAACTTTGTTATTAAACTTTCCTCCATATACTTCAAAAAGAGGGAATTTTCATAGCTTAAAATAAAGAGAAAATGTATTTTCACTTCTGGTATAAGAAAATCCATGTCATTTCCGATCTGTACGACTTAAAACAAATTCTGCCTATAAAAATGAAACCTATAAAGGTTTCAAAGGCATTTCAAAGTTTTTGATGTAAAAAAGTACAACCCCTTATTTGGATAAGTTTTGGGTTTTATCAGCTAGAGCGAGCATTTTTTTAAGAAAAGCATTTATTATATTAAAAGTTCAGCTGAAGGCCTCCTTATTATGTTATTTCACTAACCTTTATAACTTAAAATGACATCATTCGAGCGAGTTCCTTTGAAGAAATTCGGAATTAAATTGAAAATGGTGGTGCTTAAATTCCAATTGAGTTTGAAAAAAAATCTTATTTTATTTTCTTCTTTTTGATTATTTATAACTTGCGGGTTTTTTCATAACCAGAAAAGTAAAATCAATTGATCCAGATTTGAATAATCATCATTCCCTACTACTCCACAAATCGAAGCAAGACTCTAACTGAAACACACTTCACAAAGGACCAATCATCCCAACTAATCTAACACCAAATCCGACTCTGATTAGTAGACCGACTCCCCACAACCGAACCAAACTCACATCAAAGACGTCGTCTGATTAATAACCGACCAAAACTTTTAATATACCCTCCCCTGGGACCCATTAAATGTTCTCTTTCGACATAAAAGCGTACTCCGCCGGATAAGTTATCCCCCAGAATATTGGTCTTCCTCGAAATCCTTCGGCAGCAATTTGTTCTTTTTCCACCGAGCGTCCCACTCGTAAAAAGACCGTCCGAAACCTGTCCTTGCGATTTGGTCTCTCCCAATATGGACCTTATGCTCCGTTGGGTGATTAGGGAAGGACGAGGCTAGGTTCTCTTGATGATGAGTTATTTCATTACGGCACGAGAAATACTCTTTTTATGGTTTCTCTTACTCTGACGGGAAGTTGCATGAGAGTTTCCTTTCCCCCCCCGCCGCTAACTAACCGCAGAGAGGGGACAGGTTTATGGGGATGGGGCAATATGTTTGTGCTGGTCGCTTTTTCTGGTTGCGGAGAGGCATATAAGTGCTGTTGTGGGTAGTCGCAAAGTATGTATCAGGGCTTTTCTTTATTTGTCGGTATTTAACTTAAGTTTGACACGCATGCTTTTTTGGTCGGATTGTTTGTGGTATTATGTTTCAAAAACGTTTTATTTTGATGTCTGGAAATAAATCTATAGAACTAAAAGTTCGGTTCAATTCTGTTGACTCCGTTAAATACATCTCCAAGCTGATTTAAACGCCAATTAGTCAAATATCCCCAATTTTTTATGGTTGTCATTGATATAACAGCACAATTAATAAATAAGATTTCATTTTTTGCCAATATTTCCATTTGGAGGTTAAAAGAGCTTGGCGATAATTAATGGGATAGATAACGGAATTGAATCAAGAGTTCTTTTTTCTTTTTATCTACCTTAAAATGCGTGTTAAACTGTAGGATATAGATAATGTTTTCTTTTTTTTACATTCGTCAACAAAAACGTGAGATGGAACCGATAAAGATTAAGAATAATATTAAAATTAACTTTGTTTATAAAAAAAGTCAGTTAAGAAAATAGGAGTTCTGTAAAGTACGATAATGCATGCATGGTTTTAAATAATAGATATGGAGAGTGTAAAAAAAATTTTACTTATTCAAACATTCCAAAACTGCCATTATCAAACATTAAAGGTAAAAATATTCAATGATAAACGTGGAAAAAGTTGTTTTGTGCCTAACATTCCCTTGAATGAAACCATCTACAAGATATAAAAAATCATATATTTAAATGGAAATAAATTTATAATAACAAAACAGGATGATGCTTTGAAATGTTTGAAAGAAAAAAGACAAAAAGTGTCTGTCTATACACCAATCTTCTAAATTTCTCATAACACCAAAAACACATTAAACTATTTTTACTAACGAAACTTTACCTAAAACTTCAAACATTTCCATGATTTATGATTTTGAAAAAAATGTTTAACTTAACAAACATTCAGAATACTTTTGAAACAAAAACCCTTTAAAACCGCAATCGAATAATTTATTATCTACCCATTATCACAAAACTTTTTTTTATAAACAACGGGATTTTCTACAAAGCGTAAAATCTTCTCTTTTCCCAAACGAAAAACAACACGCAAGCATCAAATCAAGAAAACATTAATCATACAACTGGGAACCTGCAGATGAGGCGGAAGATCACAGGAAAACTATGCCGCAAACAAAAAAAACAAAACGAGATGACAAAAGGACTTTTTTTTGCCAAAGTGTTCTAGAATAAATGTTGCTGACTCGTGCAAACGATTAATCCATTAAACGCAATCAATACTATTATTTCCCACAGGTAGTGACAGCTTTTCTTCTGCTGTTTATAAAAGCCAAATGAAAACACAGAAGAAAAAAACATCCTCGTTCTGTTATCCGCAAAACACGACAAATTTGACTTTTATTTTGTTTCTGGAGTCAAAACTGCATTTGAAATTTATTTCAGCATCTCTCAGAAGTTTCGGGGCATTTCGAGAACAAAAACCTTTTTTCATTTGTGGCAAAATGAACGAATGACAAAACGGATTTTAGAAAAGAATGTTCCGCCACCATTGACAAGACAGGTTTACCGAAGGTCGGCAGATAGAATTGCCTTTATTAAAAGAAGCAAGATAAAAGGAAGATTTCTCCCAGTAACTTATTTTTTTTTAAAGATTGGGATGTTCTTGAAAAATGAAACGACAAACACAGTTTAATCTATTTCTTTTGATCCTTACACTGCTTATTTCGTATTAGTTCTCCCTTATTCTTCTCTGAATGTAATCCTAAACTCAAAACCTGGGTTCAATTTAAAACTTATTTCGCAATTTTTTAAGATAATAATCTGAGTTTGGCTTCTATGCATCGATACTTTTTTTTTAAAAAACTAAATGAGACTTTTGTTTAACTTTTTAGAATTGCATTTCTATTTATAATATATATTGCTCTTGGAATAAGTTGTGCAACTTCTTAGAAGTTCCTTTCTATACAGGGTGTTTCAAAAGTCCGTTTCGTGGCTTTTATTTGGAACCAACTGTCCTAGGGTCATGGAAGTAAGGTCTACTCCTAGGTAAAAGACCCTGGAGAATCCAATGATATGATTTACAGCGCCCCTAGTGGTGAAATAAAAAAGTTAAAAAAATAATTTAAAAACTAGAGGAGATGGAGCAAAAACCGCAATGAGAGTATTGTTTCCAACGTTATGAAAACTCGCTGAAAAAAGTTTCATGAAACTAAAAATACACAAAACTACACAATAACACTGAAAAATTTGCAAATTTATGAACTTTTTCTTTTTCGAGGCCTGAAAAAGTGCTATTTTCACATGCGAATATTAACGATATTTTCATGAATTGTTTTTCAGTGAGTTCTTCATAACGTTGGCAACAATACTCTCAGTGAAGTTTTTGCTCTATCTCCTTTAGTTTTTAAATAAATAAAAATTTTTTTTTCACCGCTAGGGGAGCTGTAAGTCATCTGAATGGATTCTCCAGGGTCATTTACCTAGGGGTCGACCTTACTTCCGTGACCCTAGGACACGTTGGTTCCAAATAAAAGTCGCGAAACGGACTTTTGAAACACCTTGTATGTAGCTGTTGTAATTTCTGAACTTCACACAATCAATTTGTTTACAAATAATATTTATTTGAATTGGAAGTAAAAATTATTTCTTCAAACAGAAATTTCAAAGGAATCAAAATATATTGCCTTTTATCTAAATCTAAAAAAAATGCAAGGCCATATTTAGAGATGTTATGCCACGATGGAAAATCATACGATCTATTCTTTCATAATCTAGAAACGTGCAACTAAAAATATATTTCCCATTTATTTTTTAAGATGGCCTATAGTAAAATACATTATACTGGTTTAAGGAAAGGTATTATCTTCTAAAATAAATATGACGATTCAGTTAAATGTTTCATGAAAATATCTACTGTTGTTCTTTTAGGACACAAAAGAATCAAAGAGGGATATCAGGTAAATGAAATAAATTGGCAGAGAGTAAATTGCGGGATAAAAAAAGAATAATTCAATTCAATAAAGTTTTAATCCATTGTTTGATGAAAATTAAACTACTGGTTTTAATTTTAAACTAACCACAGAGTATAGAGCTTAACAGAGATGCCAAACGGCCGTTTTCCCCTTTAGGTAATAATATTAATTCAGCTCGCAGATTATAATTCAATTCACTAGCAGCCAATCGGAAAAAGCTAAATGTGTAAGTGATTCCAGATTGGATATGGCAAGCGGCCTTTAAATTTCATCGGTGTTGTTTTTCTGATTTGGATTTGAGTGACAGCTTCAGTGGGCGAATGACAGAATTAGAAGGAATGACGTGGTATTAAAGGAGGCGGTCCCGTTTGGCCTGAAGTTTGTCTACGGGAAAAGGCTTGTTAAAAATGTTGCCATTAGCATCTATGGAGATGATTTGAGTGACAGCTTCAGTGGGCGAATGACAGAATTAGCAGGAATGACGTGGTATTAAAGGAGGCGGGTCCGTTTGGCCTGAAGTTTGTCTACGGGAAAAGGCTTGTTAAAAAAGTTGCCATTAGCGTCTATGGAGATGAACACTCTATTAAGCTCTATACTCTGTGAAACAAACGAATTTATTGAATGTTAACAAATCCTTAAGCAGATAACTACCATCTCTATTTCCTTGTCTGGGTATTGTTTTTAGTGCAATAACTCTTATCCAGTTTACTTGGTCCTCTCTCTTCTCCAGTTTATTTGGTTCATAATAATACATTATAAATTAGCCCTCTACGAGAAGCTTACTAAATTTTTTTTGAGTTCTTGAGAGAAAGCCAAAATTTCCAAAGTATAGTTAGGAGATCAGGATTCTCAGTTTAAAATCAAATGGAGTGGATACTGTTTAGAGTTGTTAATGGAAGAATATACGTATACAGTAGAACCCCGATTATCCGCGAGCGGATTATCCGCGGTGCGGGTTATCCGCGAGTGCCACGAAGAACATTTTTTAACGATGAGGGCAAAGTTTAGATGAGATTAGAGATATTTTAGATGTAGAGCAAAGGTTTCTGCTGTACTGTACAGATTTTAAAAGTTTTACATATCATGTTTTTTGTACAATAAAACATAGTTTTTATGCTGAAATTTTTTTTTCGTGTTTTCACCTCATTTTTAGTCTTTTTTCGGGTTATCCGCGATTTTCGTTATCCGCGGTACCCTTGCCACCCAATTGCGCGGATAATCGGGGCTCTACTGTATCTAATTTTTCTTTCCAAATCGTACGCAAAGAGAACTTTCAGTAATTTGAACAGCTCCACACGAGTGTTCTAACTCCCCAACTCAAACTAAGTTCCCCATTGGTATTCAAGCGAAATACAAACAACTCCGAGAACTGAATCGGTCTAGTTCTACGAGTCTTACAACAAACACAACACCCCACAAGTCATTTCAAAAGGAAATCCCGAGTCTGGAAAAAAACACATTCAAATCTAAAATTCTCTCGGTTCTTCTTTTCGGGAAGGTATACCTTCCCGATTCGTTATCTCGCGCAGGGCAGAGGACCCGAGGCCACCGAAGCAGAAGCGGAAAAGAGAAAGAAGGGGGAAAAATCCCGAAAATCCCGTTTTAGGAAAATGGGATCCCAATCTTCCGCAGCCAGGGGTCGTCTTTGTTTCTGGGAAACGGGAGAAAAAGAGCCCGTGAAACATTGGGTGCAAAACGAAGAGGGACAGGAATGGTCATCCCCGGGGACGGGATTAGGGGAAGGGGACGGTCTTTGGATAAGAAGTACTAATGGATGCAGTTGTTTGTTTGGTACATGTAAGCCACTCGGCATGGCATAAGATAACTATGATAAAAAAAGGTGTTTTGAGTGATATTACATGTTTAAGGATTTGTCACTTTTAGAGTAAACAACATTAACAAGTTACTTTGAGCAAAGCTTTTTTAATTGTATTTTGCTGATTAAATAGTATTTTTTGTTCTTTATTCATCAAATAAGTAGCCCTAAGACACTCTATTTAAATTAATACGCCCTTAACAAATGGAGACAACCCTTTAATACTGACGAAATATTTTTAAGAATCCAATCGTCTCGTAAAAAGTTATGCTATATATAGTGGCTTTAAGCCATTTAAGCCTGGAAACAAAGTTTGACTTTTCACAGTTCAATATTAAAAATTTAAATTCAAACAATTTTTTTTCGAAAAATTTACCAATTTTCTTAAACTAATTACAAAAAATATTAACACATATTTTTTAAAAGTAGTAAAATTATAATATCAAGGTTTTAAAAATTACTGCTATAACTAGTAATAATCTAAATGTGTATTTTAATCTCGGTTATTTTTTTTATATAACTAGGGAGCTACTGTCCCCTGCTCACTATCGCTCGTTCGCTCGCCAACCCCCGTTAACTGCTGACGCAGGCACGTTTGAACCGCTTCGCAATTCCTCACAAAACCCTGCTCACTGCACTTACTCACTTTATAAAACATTCTTAAAACAGGGTTAGTACTTCTCCGGGGTATTCTTTCGAAAATGGTGGATATACATTCAGTAGCGGAAATTTAACAGTTCCTTTATGGTAACATTAATTGGCGGGTCGCCTTATAATTCCAAGAAAATTAACAACAGAGCAATGTAACATTCCTTTACCATTTCCCCAAGGTAATGTTTTTTTCACAGATCCATTAAGAAGCACTGAAACATCTCAGGAATAAATTTAACGTTCTTAAAATTTGTAACTATTTTCATCGATTGGCTGTGAAAAATCAAATCAAATCAAATCAAATTAAATTTATTGGACAAAAGACAAAACATGTATAAGACATGGAACACACAGACAAGGACTGTACAAAAAACACAGAGGGAAATATATACATATATTGACATTTAGTTTAAACATAGAAAAAACAAAAAAGTTGATTATGTGGATCCCAAAGAGCCAAAGGCTCGCCCAGGGAACCTAAATTAAAAAAAAGATTTTATCATGTGGCAAGAGCTGCGCTTATTATTTAGGAATTTTGAACAAAGCTTCAATATCTGAGTGTCCTGAGATAAAAAGATGAATACCGGATTTAAATTTGTTAATATTGTTGGTTAGTTTAAGAGTTTCTTCCAGTTTATTAAATATGTATGGTCCCAAAAAGGCATGAGATTTATGAAATATTTTTTTTTTAGATTTAGGGATATACAAGTTACCTTTAGCGTTTCTAAGATAAGAAGTTATATTTTTGGTTTCATATAAATCTTTATTTTTATATATAAAAAGTAATAAACGAAAAATATACAGTTCTCTGTTTGTTAAGATATTATTAGGCAGGGAATTATATTTTAAGTGAGATAAAATCAAATGTAGTAATTACCGTAAACATCACGAAAATTTAGAATTTTATCTTCATGAGAACAAACAAACGTCGAAGTTGTGTCAGTTTCATAGCAATGACACGAATGTTTAGACTTCAAACATTTTCGATTTTTATCTTAATTTCTAAAACAGTCCCCCGTGTTATGTAGTTGTTTGCGTTTTGGCATTATGAAATAAGGTGTCACATTTTACTACCTTAAAAACATACTTGCAAAAGAATATAATAATAATAATATAATAATATTAATAATATTAATAATAATAGTAATAATAGTAATAATAGTAATAATAGTAATAATAGTAATAATAGTAATAATAATAGTAATAATAATAGTAATAGTAATAGTAATAGTAATAGTAATAGTAATAGTAATAGTAATAGTAATAGTAATAATAATAATAATTGTAAAAAATAAATGCAAAAGTTCAAAATTTCCGAAAGCGAGTTTATATTTTGTTGTAAATATGGTAATGATTAGGTTGCCACAACGACAAAGATAAATGTAAAAATATTAATTTGTTATTTAAAAAATAAAAGATAAATTATTTATACATAAGTTTTAAATATAATTAAAACAGTTTAAACAACAGAAATATAAATATTGTTAAAAATAACCCAAAATATATTTTTTAAATTCGTGTTATAAATAGAAAGATGATTATTTAATTTATTTGAATATTAAAAACCAGTGAAATATGTTTTCAATTTTTTTTGAAATTCATAGTTTCTTGCTTTATAACTGCAACCTTATCCGTAATCTAAAAAAATGGAAATATTTTAAAATTGAGATTTTTTTAGAAATTCTAAAGGCACTTTGCACATCCTAAAAAGAATCCGGACAGTTTGATACCAAATATGTGTTATACGGATCAGTAATTAAAAATCCTTTCCCTGGAAACCGTTCACCAAAAACTTTTTTTTAGAATAGAGAGATTCTTATTAATATCAATCTTATTTAGATTTTTATAAGGAGAGACTATGCTTATGGGAATATTTTTATCAATAGAAGATGCCTTTAAAGGACTACTAAGGAGATAAAGACCTACAGTTAATATGCAATTCAAAAGGGTTAGGCTTCTAAGTAAGTATTGCACGATCTAGCTAATGAAATTATCTTATTTTGTTCCTGCGAAAAACTGAAATACCTATAATTCCTTATTGTTGTAAAGATTGCTTTTAACATGCTTTTAAAGAACACATAATATTAAAAATGAATTTTGTTTCAATGCACGAACAGGCTTGACGCAGTCGAGAAGAAAGAAATAACAGAATATCGCGCCCGAGCGGGTAAACTAAGTTTCACGGCAAGAATTATTTTGCCTGTAGATGTTGTTTTACTGCAATAGTACATTTACAGCAGTGAAGAAGGAACAACGCGCGTAGCACGGTAGTAAGTTTCAAGGAAAAGCAAACATTACAGTATCGCCAATTTTGAAATAAATTTCATTTCACAGAAAGGGTAAGCTAATTAAGTAGCGATAGCGTAATTCTAAAATTAATAAATTCGTTCTTTATATAAATTCATGATCTTAAACTTAGTATAACTTACAATAAAACTTTTTAATAAAGAAAAATAAATTTTACACAAAGGAATTTTACAGTTAATTTTCTTGTGATTTTTAAGAGCATCGTAAATCAACCGATGCTGCTAATTTTTCTAAAAACCCACGCAAAAGAAACAATTTTTTAAAATAAAAGAAATAAAAGGGTTTTTCTGCACTATAATGACAGCAATGTAGCTTCTGCACACTCATTTTGAAATAAGAATTTTACTTATAAGTCTTGAAAAATAATTATTAAAATTATTTATATCTATACTTCACATAAGTAATAAACATAATAAGTGCATCAAATTAACCTCTTTACAGCTTTGAAGGCAATAATATGTAAAGCTAAATTTAAGTTTAAATTTAGGAAACACAAAAAGAAGTTAAAGCGTTTAATAATGGAAATTTTTCCTTTTAAAATCGCTATCAACACTCAAAGAAATTTGTAAACTTTCGGAATAAACTTTTATGGCTAAACAGTTTCATAAAAGGGAGGGGAGAGAAATAACTTCAACTTCTACTAAGAATAAAGGCATTAAATCGAATTTTATGCAGCTAAGATAACCTTTTTTTACTGATTCTAAGACCTTTTACAACCATTGATAAATAAACTTCACCTCACAATCACAATCTACGTACCAAATTGGATAAGGCTCAGGATGAAGTAACAGATAAGTAAGATTCATAGTAGTACTTTCTTTTGTACCTCGGAACATAGGAGATAGCGGATGTCGTTAGTTATAGCATTTGGATAAGGCTTTATGCAGGATAACTTTTTTAGAAGATCAAACGGTCTATGCCATTAAGAGCTTAGCTACTTTTGTGAATATTGTGAAAGAAGAATTCTCTGGAGCTGACATTCCGTGATATGTTCGATGTGTAGGGATAAAAGTAACTAGTATTAGTTTGTTTTGTTCAGTTTTTCAAATCAAAATAATTTTTATTAAATACAACTGAAGTATATTTGTGAAATTTTCACAACAAAAATGTTATTTTCATGTGAGGAGTAGATTTGAAGAATGGATTTGGTTTGATTAAGTATTTTAAAATTGAAAGGTGTTTTTAAAACTCGAATTTTTATAGATGTTTTAGGAAAGCTTTTTATTAGAGATATTTTGAATTTAAAAGAAAACAAATTTTGTGCTTCTTTATGTGTTCGTCTGAAACTTATGGTTCCACTTTGGAATAATATAGATAAGGAATTTGAAGTTTAGGTCTGGATGAATAAAACGTGTACTTGTAACGACTTCAACGACTATAATTACACTGTAACATGAATTTAATTCTTTTGAATGATTTTTAATTTTTAAATATCACTTGTTGATACACCTTTACAATACTTTGAAAAATTGATTATTTTCACAAATTACATTTTAAGAGTGTTGTTGGTCGTACAAGAACACATATACGATACACAGGTACCATATTTTTTTGTTACCATATTTCCCGGTATTTTCAAAACAAGTATTATGCGAGTTTGTTTAGAAGTCCTTTAACTCAACTCGTTTAAGAGTTCAAGTACATATATAACGCTACATACTGCTACAATCTATCTATTTACAGTACAGATTAACTTGGCAGAACTCCAACAACGAAAAAGCGACACAATAATGACTCTATTCATATCCACTCTAAGCGCGACATCACCCGACACTTCACTAAAAGTCCAAACCAAAACGCCTCGTCGCGTCTTGGCGCTCACGTTCCATTCATTACCCTAATCCAATTTCCCCGAATATTGCGCAAAAAGCCCAGACGACGGTGACTAACTAGTTCTCCATCCCTAATAATCCGCGAGATCGAACCATATTAACTGGGAATCGAGTAATCCAATTATGCCAGGGAAATTTGTCAACGGGGCATCGATTTCGGCTTAAACCCCATTCACCTTTTCCCTGCCTCTGAATAAGTTATCGGAGTATGATGAAAAGTTTTGGCGACAGAAGTTGAATGGGTTGTTTCTCGACTCATCCTGATAAATTAGGTATCGCAGCTAATGCGGCACTTGGCTGGTAATTGGCTTATGACTGCTCTGACGTTTCAGTTCGTTACGACTTCCCCCGTCTCACGTTTCGTTCGTCCGTGTTTGTTTAATGAAAGATTTTAAACACGAGGGTTAGGATGTTTATAAGGCAATCATTAATTAGGCACGACAAATATTAGATGGAGAGGGATTCGCATGTGTGCACCCCCGAGATGGCGATTTACCTACCTACCAGAATTCTAAACCCGTATAAGGGAGCTCAAATAATACCCTATTTTGCATTTTGTAAACGTTTTCGGGTGCTTTTGATATTTCCTCGTTATTGATGTGAAATTTCCCCGAAATCAATGTTTCAAAACATTTGGAAATACCCACTAAGAAGTATTGAAGAATTTAAATAAATTTTTTGTAGATATTACTATTCATATTGAAAAAACATGAGCGAATAAAGATTGAACATAAGCGGAACAATAGGTAGATTTGTTTTATTTTGTTTACATAGTTTTTGGTTAAATTTGTTTCCAATATGACATGTATAGTAAATTCAAGTTATGCGGAATTAGCGTCGAACAAAGGATGGTTCATCATTGGTTTTCTTCGATTTCTTTCTGAGTTAAAAACATGGGTTAAGACAAAATAAAGCTCTTAAAGCTTATTTCATCCGTTAACTGTACCTGAAAAGTTTATTATTTAAATTTTTAGTTGATTGTATGAGTTCTTCGATTATTATTGGAAGTTTCAATTAACACTTTTAAACCGTTAAGATATTAGCATAATGTACGGGAGTGTTTAACTGGGTCATTCCCGCCTTTAAAACAAAAGAAAGTACGGGAATCCCACTATACCATTTATTCAGTCGTTACAGTTCCCAATCACGTTGTATGAAATCGCCTTTTATAAATTTATTTTTAATGTTAAAGTATCCTAATTTTAACATGATAAATATATTAAGATGAATAATCAGATAATAGTAAATTTTAGATAGCATCTAAACATGTTCCATTCAGATTTACATTTACGCATCATATCTAAACTCAAATTCATCAGACTTGATATTCGAAATTGATACAGACTGTTCAGCACCATCTCAACGATGAAATGAAGTGATAGCATCCATAACACCGAACAGCCCCCTTAAGAATTGAGCTTTCCCGCGCAATGAACAGGCACTATCAATTAATCTACTCAGTCCCTACAGAGGCTTTGGCTCGAATGAAGTGCAAATGACCGAGAAGTTGGAAACGAACCATCCCCAAGGCACCCCGAAACTGCTATTGGTTTTGTTTGCGACATCAGGTTTATTTCGTTGTTCCCTCAAGGGGGGCGCTCAGGAGCTTTGTCTGCGTCAGTGTAAACGCTGACGACTTTTGATTCCTCCGAGAGCATTTATTTATATAACACCCCAACGGGACAATTCGAATCGTAATGGTCCATTGCACACATAGGAGGGAGTTGGAACGTATTTATTAAGTTCTAAGGGACGTGTAGATGGAACTACTTGACAAATGAGGGAAGCAAATTTTTGATGGGGTAGTTTTTCCGGAACTGGTGATTTCCCCGCCGCCGGTAGTCGCTTTTTCCTGGGTTTAAGTAGAGGTTAGGATTAAATCGCTCGTTTTCATAGAGGACAGATTCAGTGTTCCGCCCTTTAATCGCATTTGACAAATGGCGTGAAAGAGGAAACATAGAAGTCCCTTAGAAGGCTGAAAAGAGGAAGAGGGCATTAGCTTGAAATACTTGGTCCGAGTCCAAGAGTCCGAGTTTCTTTGTTGTTCTGGAAAGTTGTAGCTGAGTTAACAGGAATTGATTCACATACTACTTGTTTTATAAACTAGAAAGCCGTTGGAGTAATTTTCCCTATTTTTAGATTTTTTTCATGCAGCATGATGAAGGTCCAAAAAAGATCAAATCATATTAAATGTAATTTAAAAAGGCATTGAAGATAAATAGACGAAAAATTTCAAGTCAACGGTATTAATCCACAATAATAATTAAAAATGAATAGAATTGTTTTGGGGATCAGAGGATCCCCTTCGTCAGTGCTAAAAGATGGTAACAGACACAGAGACCAACATCAGTAATATTACATTAGGTTCTTAAAATAGATATCAAATCTAAACATATAACGCATGGAATAAAATAATCCTGTTTTGAAACACTGCTTAGTTTTAATGTTAGACAGCTAGACTCTTATAAACCATGATTATTATCATCTTAAAGCGTCTAAAGGTAACGATTGTGGATATAAAACTAATAAAATTTAAAGAGACTTCAAATTTTTAGATGGACTTGCGGTTTAAAATTTTTTAAGTATAAATATGAAGTTGTAGCTGCAGTAAACCCAAAGAAAAAGGAGACTTCACTAAACTCATTTATATCACCGATCATTCCGTCCACTTTACTGGATATGTTTTCTAAAACGCAAAAAACTAGTTTTCTCTAACCTCTAACCCTGTGGTTTTCGAGTGAGTTAAACTACGCTAAAACGAATATAGGACACACTTTAAGAGAAATAAATGACCAAGATTCGATTGGAAAGAACAATATGGGCAAATGAATGACAGAATAGGATTATTGAAAGCATTTTAAAAGCAGAAGAAAAAAGAAGATGGAGCGTAGAGAGGAAAGTTTGATTAAAGTAATAGTGGGCTCGAGATACTTTATTTTATATGAACAATCGATTGAAGAAAAGTTCGTTGTTTTTTTTGTGTGTGAACGTTTTTCATTTTAACAAATGAAGTCTTCCCTTCCTATATAAAGTAATTTTTTGCTTTTAAGTGGTCATAATTCATGAACAAAGTAATAAGATTTAATATTTATTTAAAAAAATACAAAGAAGGATTAACTAAAAATGCATAAAAATGTAATTTATTACATATCATTCTGAAAATATATTATTATCTTACGCAGATTTATGGTGTTTGGTTTAGTTATCGATAAAAAGAATTTTTCGAAAACAAATAGGTAGTATTTTCTTCAAAAACAAGCAAAATGAAACGTTAAGCTTCTTTTTTATATACAGGGTGTCCCACGAGAAGTGGCCCAACCCCTTTAACTTTTGAATATAACTATATAACCCTACTGATATAGTCATGAAAGTGGGGTCTAGGTATAGTAAAGAGACCATGCCCTATCCGATGAGATAACTTTCAACGCCCTCTAGCGGAAAATTTAGAAGTTATAATTTTTATTTTAAAAACGATGTGAGGTATGTGAAAAAAGTCAATGACTAAGTTGTAGAGAAGCATCGATTAAGTAACTGCTGTGCAAAAATTAAGGACGAATCTGTTTTTTCAACATAACACCTAGTAGAATTATTGTTCATCCATGAAAATCATACCAAAAGATGTTTATTGGGTGAGAATACAGGGCTCGAGAACAAATTTTCCCTATCCATATTTTAAGGGGTTAATGGACCCTCCATTGATAATGGAGTTCCATTACACATGTAGAGCAGTGACAGAAACGTTTATGTGAGAGGTATTTAACCGAGAAATTTAAGTTTTTTGCAATGAATATGATTATTCCTGAACTCAATGCATATTTTTAAACGTTTGTGTTGCCTATAAATGGTATTTTTTAGGTTTTATTGAGAGATATCGGTCTAATCATCATTTTTGACAAGTTTTAGCTTCTGGGTCATTTTTGGTAAGTGGTATCTTACCGTTAACCATGTTTTTAGAAGGTCTCACATATGCCTGATTGCGTTTAGGTCTGGGGACCTGTAAAGTAACTTTATTCTTTCAATATTGTTTCTAATGAAAAACTTTGAGATAGTCAAATTGTGATTTTCTGCAGCTTTTTCACTAATAAAGAGAAATCCTTGACCCAAAATGTCTTCTAAAAGAAGCAAATGGTCCATGAGAATACAGGTATGCAATTGCAGACATAAGGGAAAATCTCTTTTGAGAATAGGAGGTGTTGAAATGTCTGTAAGGATAGTACAGACTTAGAGGAGAAATTCGATGTCTTTAAACTTCATTTTAAAGATAATGGAGACATTTTTACAAATATATCTTTCTTTTCAGACAAGATAAAGTCCATAAACACTAAAAATACTTCTTTTTTAAACTTTAATAACAGATGTCATTTCTGTGAAACTATGCAATTCTTTATGCCGTTTCAACACCCTTTAGACAGCACAGAAGTTTTCACTGATATCTGCAATTGCGTAACTGGGTTCTCACGTTCCTTTTATATCTTTTAGAAGACCTCTAGGATCAAATATTTCTCTTTATTAATTAAAAAGCTGCTGAAAATCACAATTTCACTTTCTCAAAGTTGCTCATAAGTAACGCTATTGAAAGAATAAAGCTACTTTTCAGGTCTCCAGACCCAAACTCAGTTAGGCACATGTGAGACCTACTAAAAACATGGTTAACGTTAAGATACAACTTACCAAAAATGACCCAGAAGCTAAAACTTACCAAAAATGATGATTAGACCAATATCTCTCAATAAAACCTAAAAAAATACTATTTAAAGGCGGCACAAACGTTTAAAAATATGCATTGAGTTCAGGAATAATCATATTCATTTTAAAACACTTAAATTTCTCGGTTAAATACCTCTTACATAGACGTTTCTGCCACTGCTACAAATGTGTAATGGAACTCCATTATCAATGGAGGGTCCATTTACCCCCTTAAAATATGGATAGGGAAAATTTGTTCTCAGGCCCTGTATTATCACCCAATAAACATCTTTTGGTATGATTTTCATGAATGAACAATAGTTCTACTACGTGTTACGTTGAAAAAACAGTTCCGTCCTTAATTTTTGCACAGCAGTGTAGGAAAAGACACCTTAAGCAAATAAATATCTTGAATAAAACCCTTAAAACGCACGCTCAATTAGGCTGAATTTACGTAGTTTTTACGTCTTAAAACGCTCCTCACAAGGCGAAAATAAGAAATTTTTATTTTTATGACTTAAAGCAAATTACTAAAAGTATTCTTAGTTCATTAAATTGAAAATTTCTTATTTTCACCTCGTGAGGAGCGTTTCAAGATGTAAAAACTACTTAAATTCAACCTAATTGAGCGTGCGTTTTAGGGGTTTTATTTAAGATATTTTTCTGCCTAAGGTGTCTTTTCCTACTAAATCGATGCTTCTCTACAACTTAGTCATTGACTTTTTTCACATAACTCAAATAGTTTTTAAAATAAAAATTATAACTCCTAAAGTTTCCGATAGAGTGCTTTGGAAGTTATCTCATTTGATAGAGCATGGTCACTTTACTATACCTAGACCCCACTTTCATGACTATATCTGTAGGGGGTCAAAAGGTAAAGGGGTTGGGCCACTTCTCGTGGGACACCCTGCGGAGGATGAAATTAACAGTTTGAAAATTCTAGACCATAAAAGAATACTATCTCAAACAAGAAGGGCAATGAACTTAGTAGAGTGTCTTATAAAGCGAATGATCTGAAACGACCGATTTTCAGTTATTAACTTATTTTTGGATGAATGAATATGTATCTACTTAAAAAAAATAGTGGTATTAAAACTAGAATTAATGATAATGATAATGCGTTTTAATTAATGATAAATATCCATATTCTATAGTTTCTTATTCTTGAATTGTAATTAAACATTTTTTAAAGGTAAATAACCTCTCCTAGCAGAATTTACATAGCTTACTTGAAAAAACATAAACTATCCATCTTTTATGAATACGAAGTTTTATAACACAGAAGAAATATTCAAGAGAAAAGTATTTTTTATTAGTTCTAATTTTCTCTATGCATTTATCAGCTCAGCACAGAATAAATAAAAACGTTATCAGAGAGAAAAGAACAAAATTAATATCTTTGTTTTAAGCGACGTTTAAAGATCTTATCACACCGTAATGACACTAGGGAAAGAAAGGAAAAGAAGAATCGATATTTTTTACCGTTTTATTTGAGGATTAATCGTTATATCGATTCATTTAGCTCTACAGTAAGAAGAAAAAAATGTAGGGCTTCCAAAACGATAATATTTAAATGAGTTTTCTCGTTTCGTGCTCAAAGTAATGGTTAAAAGTAGAAACAAGTATCTTTTCCATAAGAAAGATATTTTGCGATCACGTTACATCGATCCGCTTTAAACTTGCACTTGGAGGTTGAGCCAATTCGATTTTCTTACTAAATAGACCCATACGGTGTATATTCTAAATCCCCAAAGGGTATAAAAAGTTTCGGCGAACTTTTCTTGAACTTTTTAAGTTCTCTAGCCATCCTCAGAGTTTTTTAGATGAGTTTTCTGAAAAAAACCCTTACACTTTCAATTTCGTTCCCACCAAGTCTTACGAAAAAATTCTATCAATTTATATTTTGGGAGTTTCATTCATGCGTGTACTGTATGGAAAAACTGTCCACAAATTCTTTAAGTAGAATGTATAAAACAAATAAGCACATTTAATGAGCACCGAAAGTAAAGCTGTCTGGGAAAAAATATGCGTATTTTATAAAACATTTTTCTAACCTTTAACTGACACTTTGTGATCCTATCACTTGTTAACTGGAAAGTGTCAAAAAACAGGTAATGGATAAGCTAGCTGAAGTAATTATCAATTTATTCTTCCTTTTAAATTTTTTTGTCGTACTCTATGAAAGCGAGAAAAAATGCATTAAAAGAGCTTAAAAATTAAAGATATTAAGTAGACAACGTATAACTTCCTTTAAGTTAAGCAAATTTTGTTTCACCATTTTTATTCGAAATCAGTCCAAATCAACCAACATGTGTAAATAATTCTAATTAACTATATTTTAGAGAAGTATATAAGTGGAATAGAGAAATGTGGATTCATGATAAAATTAGTAAGATGATGAGAAAGTAGTAAAAATGAGAAAATATAATTATTGATACTTAAAGGAAGACTTAAAAATCATAGTGATCAACAGTTATTTTTACTGGGTTTTCCTTGAAATTCAAAGTTTGTTTTTGATATATTGGTGTGAAGTGTGGATACTTCGAAATGGAAGATTTGTGAAACTCAAAAATTCGAGAAGCTTAACCAGGTATGTTTTTGCCTGATATCTTCGGTATTTTGTTGTCAATTTTGCAGAATTACTTACACACAAAACTTCTTTACAGAAACATTTACTTACTTAAATAAAAATTTAACGATCGCACAGAAGCATATATTTTTTACCTACCAGAAAACTTACACGAAGTTTTCTGTATGAAGTAAAAATGGAAGACTCAAATACCACTAAAACAATGTAATCACCTCACTCACAGCACGTTTGTTGCCTGTTTTCATGATATTAGTATTACCGAACACTACCTTTCAACCATTAAAAGAAACTAATGGCCTCCTATTTTTCCCCTAAAAAGACTTCACATCGACTTCTATAACAGCTCAAAAACTAATTACCAACATCGATTTACAGCACCCAAGTAGAAGAATAATTTATTAACCCACCAACACCAAATAAATAAATCCCCCCCAAAAAAAACGTCGAAAGGCAGGAGATCTTTCAGCAGTAAGAAAGAACACCCCCGGAAAAAGGAAATATATCTATCAGAGAATGGTTCAGAATCTGTTATAAGAAACTACCGCGGATACCAATATCTCGTTTACAGAGCCATTTCCTGCAGCTCCCTCCTATAAAGTATCCCGGTTCTCCTCCGCTTGTTTCAGTGCTTTTATTTTTAGGCCCTTTCACCTGTATTCTTACACTCGTGATCCATCTCCATCTACCAGACCGCGCGTGCCGCGGTTGCTTTAAAGAATGCGTCGGGTCTTTCGCCGTTTCTCACGTCTTTTTACATTAGGGTGGAATGATGGAAAGGAGTTTTTTGTGGGTCTGAGGAGAGGACTAACGTCGTTGGGTTAGGTTTACTCCCTTTCTTTTATCCGGTAGAAAGGAAAACGAGTAAAAGGATTATGGTTGGTCTGTGAGAGGGAGCTGTCGTGATGGATTAAAAGTGTGGCTGAGTCAGCTGTCTCGCAGTGAGAGTGGTCTCAGAGTTAATTTAAAGTACCGAAAGTATTGCTTTATACCTTCTATTTAGTTTGGTACAAAATAAGTACTACTATGAATTTTTTTTAACACGGATACACTAAAGGAGTAAAAAATGATCACTATTTTGATATACACTTCAGAAAAGATTTTTAAAATACAGATTTTTTATTTTGGAAACGTAAATTAAATTTATTTTCTTCTCCTGTTTTATTAAATCACATACTTTTACATATGGGCATCTGGATTAAATTTTAGAGGTAATAGTAGAAGTTATTTGTATAATAACTAATGGAAACAGGTACCAATGGAGTAAAGAAACTTATAATATCTGAACTTGATATTAATTCATCAAGTGTAAAATAAAAGATTCAAGATAATATACAGAAACTGTGGGAGCTGTGCCGATAGTTAGCTTTTTAAGGGGACATAGAGTTTTGATTGTTCCATCATAGAAGCCCCTCTTCCATTATACATAATTTCAATTAAGATAAACCATTATGAAGTCAACGTTATATAGATTACTTTGTGATTTTTTTCCCTCTCACAGCGGCACATAGTAACATAACATAATATTCATTGTAAATTGTCCATATCCATATCTAACGGTTTTTCGGACCTAACGTTGGTCAGTAAAACCGAAAGATTTTCAAACTCTCCCGGATTTCGCTATCTGGGAAACTAGGAAAGTATCAATGAAAGTACACTGGTGAATGAAAGGGTTACTCACGGGCGTGGATGGCGTCGCGGTGACCACGTATCTGTAGAGGGCGGATGTGGATGCGTTGGCGAGTGTCCGGCACATGCGGTCGATCGGACAGGTCTGCCGGAGGTCACTCACCATGCTGCTGTACACTTCCTCCACAGAAGAGAAGTCTGAAAGATCAGGTTCCATATTACCGTATAAATACATTAACCGCATTTGATTGAAATGATTGAAGGGTCCTTTACGCAAAATCTCAAAGTGGAAGGGCTGTGAAGTAACTTGCTGCGAGAGTTGCAATATCAGTGGGAGGAAAGAGCTTCATGTGACTTATCCTATATAGAGGAGAGGAGGGTATTATGGAATAGTCGGCTAATATGGAGCACTTGAGTTTATGCTCCCCCTGCCATCACGTGGCAATGCCACGAAAGTCTTAAGAAATTCCCCATGATGCAGTGCGCGAAGAGTTAAGCTTCTTGTTGTCTCAGTCGCAGCAAAGCAAAGTGTGTTTTAGGATTTTCCAAAGCTTTTGACGGTAAATGTTCAAACCTTTTAACCTACCAGTACCTATGATACTTTGATTTTGTTGTTAAGCATAATGTATACTAAAATATCAGTAGTTTCTTACTATACTGCAGTCGTTTTTTAGCTATCCATGTTTTATCGGTCAGTAAAAGAGCTCATAGAACAAGATGGCCTGTCGGGTATTATGGAATATTCCATAAGCAAAGGGTCAGAAAAAGACGATTATGTTTGTGACTATTGTAAATAGACTCATGAACAAAACTATTTGAACGTAAATTGTTAAATGTATTTTTATAGTTAAGATTAACTATGTTTTTTCTAAGGTCTAATTAGTTTTTAATAGCTGTAAATCCAACTATTCCATATTACCCAACTGTTCCATATTACCCTCCATTTGTAACTTTTCTTAAAGTACATTTTTTGATTAAAAAAATAAATGCTGATTTATTTGACTATTGGTCCTTCATTGTCATTAGTTATAGTATGTACTTAAAGGATTCGGCGGACTTTTATTAAAAACCAATAGAGTTATTCTTAAATATATAAAGGGTGTTCCATAATACCCTCCTCTCCTCTATAACAAATGTAGACTTTAATTTTTTAAAGAATATATTTCGATGAAATAATTTTATTTAGTCTTAATAGCTTTTAACTTTATTCAATATGTAATTAGGTCTCTTAGAAGCTAAAAATCAATAGACGCCACTGCTGTTGTGTGACTAAATAATTTTTGGACCAGGAATTCTAAAATGAATCAATGGGCCGAAACGTTGTTTGAAGGTTATCTAATTGTTTTTCACTATTAAATTTTTTTTCATATGATGATTGAGAATAAGTTGAATGACTTATTCAAGGAAATATTTACAAAATCCCCTTTCAAATCAAAAGAAGACCGAGGTGAAACGAATATAGTTCTAGTGTATGCGGCTCTCAAAAGATAGCGTTTACAGCAAATAATAAGTTGAAGAAGCATTTTGCACCTGCATTTTGAATTTTATACTTTTATAATTAGAGAAGGATGGAAATTTTAATTCCGACATCTAGATTAATCCTTTCATTTCATGTAAATGCATAAAATACGTCTCACAACTAGAAGCCCCTAAATAATTGCTTAATTTCAGTGTTATTTAAAGTTTTAAATAACATATACTTTTGAATAAGAAGACGTGAATCTTAGTTTATTAATTGCTTTGCATACATCATGCCTTTAGATGAATGAGCAAATACTCCCATACTTAAATTTGAATAGTAATTCAATTTACTTCCCTTAGAACTTATTTATGTTTAGAAGACTTTAAAATATATTTTAGTCCACTGTTGTAATTTTCGTCTTAAATAGGCACTGAAGTCTTTGATTAAAGTTAAAGGAAGACCTACCCTCTGAAAATTCCGAGGCATACAACATAACTATTCAACAAAACTGAAGAGAAACCTGAGCCAAAACTAGAATTTCATGCATAATACTCGCATTTATAGTAAACAAATCATTTGAAATGGTTTTATTCATGATGATTTCGGAAACAGAAACTTCGATTTCTTCCGTGCGTTAACCTAGAACCGATACGCATATGCAGAAAGAAGAGAAGGGTAATACGAAAAGCTCCTATGAAAGGAATTCTCCGGAATGCAAATACTTTCGAAACTTTAAAAAGCTCCCATTCAAATTCCGTACATTCGGAATAAGCCTTTGATTTGAGTATATTCAAAATTACTTTTTAGAGCATCCGAAATTTTCTTTTTGCCCAGTAGAAAAATCCGCGATTAATGTTGCTCTAAGAGCTCGAGATTAATTTCTGTTTGTCCCCAGTCTGAGCAAATAAGTTCCGGGATAGGCTCATCACGGAATTGCCTCGGCTTTGAAAGAGTTCCCAACTAATTAAAACGTATTTTAAGCCATTTGAATCGCTCTGAAGCCATTCAAATGCGACTATTGAAAGACACGCAATCTTCCCTTGAATGGAGGCAAGCATTATTTTAAATTAATCCAATTCCACGGTATATTCATCACAAAAAGTGAACCGTTCACGGTTTATATGTTTTCCATTACCGAGAAAAATAGACGCGAAGACTCCGAACCGAAATTAATGAGTTCGTCATAATTAAAAGTACATAATGAATGCTGAATACCCTTAATTAGTTAATTAAGCTTTAATTTTCTCTTTATAATATTTTTCCTCATTTGATTGGTGAAGGTTTTCGTAACAAGGAATAGTATACGTAAGTTTCTAAAGTATAATTTATTTATAAAAGTGCAGTAAAATTGTAGGCGTTATGATGTAAACTAGGGGAAACCGGGGCTAGTTTTCCACTGGAGCAATTTTCCAACCCCCTTTATTTTTAAATGAGCTATTAGATCACCCCAAAAAGTGAACTATACACATTCTGATGTAGTACTTTCAGCTTTATATCTGTTGTCGTATAGTCACAAATGCGATTTTTTTTAATATTTTACACTTAGCGTAAAGGTTTGGACTTTTACTAAAAATATAAAAAATACCTTTAAGTTTTAAATGATTAATTTGATAATGCATGTACTGAAAGAGTATTTATTACTCTATCAAACTATGCTTTTGTTTTTCAAAACGTGAAACCCCCACTCGTTCAGGGGCTCCCAAAGTTCAAACATTGAGTTGTGGCAGGTTTTCCTAAAGTAGACGGGGCACATATTTCAACAAATGTGCGGATTAGGCACAATCCAACCAACCAAACCATAACGCAAGCTAACGCTTCCAACGGAGCTTTTTGTTCGAGTCCCACTAAAATTTTCCAATTTCTTTTTTAAAAATAGGTTTTTATAGTTAAAATACATAATAGTGTAGATACTATAAGCAGGTCGTAATTCTAATATGAAAACAGGCACCAATCCTCGATTGCCAAAGATATATGATTTGCAAATACTGCGGCAACCAGTGTTATTCTTAGGACCTTTTTGGAGGAAGTAAAAATACTCCTTGACTCTTTTAGGAGGCGTGAAATTCATTTATGAGGAGTGAAATACGAAAATTTTTCCACATTTTTTTAATGTACAAAATGAAATAGAAAAAAAATGAGGATGCTATTTTGGTTTTTAAAATATAGCATCTGTTAAAAATTAGTAAAAAACATTAATCATTGTAAATAAAATTATTTAATTTTCATTATACGTTGTAAATAAAATATTTATTTAATAACAATTTTCAATAGAAAAATTAAAATTCGATTTCAGTGGGGCACCACGCATTTCTTTACGGAAATCCTTTGTTAAAAATGTAAAGCGTGAAAATACGCCTGGCTAGTTTTTAAAAGCGTATTTCCGATTTTCAATGCGTGAAATACGCTCTTAGAGGCGTTAAAATTACCTCTGGCGGCAACCTTAACCCGCAATACTTGATCCATCTTTTTTCGGCTAAAACTCAGAAATTTATTTCAAATGTTTCATTTTTAAATAAAAGTGCGCTAATATTTTCTTTCTGTGAATCAAATTTATAAGACCCTTTCATTTATCCAATGTTAGAGTGTGTAGATTTTAGTCACGGATACGGCCTGAATCCTAGTTTATAATTTTAAAAATGTCTCGAAGTAACAGAAGCTGTCTTGCCCAACGGTTAGAGTGCATGATTACTAAGATATAGAACCAGGTTTCAATCAAGCTAAACGGTTGGAAACAATCTTTCAAATTTTCAGTTATACACAAAGATAGTTTATACATAAAGTTTTATTCAATGTTTCTAAATTTTCCAACTTCTTTAGTTATAAATATATTTTGAATGTAAATTTTATAATTATTTAAAATATTTTTTTGGAGGGTTCACGTTTTTATTTCTAGAACGCGGTTGAAAAAAGAAATAAAATCCCACTATCAATTATGTTTTAGCTTACTTAAATTTTTTGTTATGAACAGCTAAAGAGCGAATTTTGAAGAGGACCACTTATAGACAAAAACCTAAAGAATTTTATGAATAAAAAATAATAATTAGCACTTTACTATTACTTCGATCTTAACCGATTACGCACAATACTTCATTTTCATTGCTTTTTGTAACTTTTGATAACATTACTCGACAAAAAAATTGGGTCAAAAATGCTTCTGACACAAATCAAGCAGATTTTTATGTAAAATGACCCTGAATCTGAATCCGACCCCCGTTTTTCTCTATCGGACTCAGATTTTCAGGGAACAGCCCATACCCCTTTTTGCGTTTTTCGATGACTTAATGATTTTGAATTCGATTTTTAGGGTAAAAAACAATTACTTTTGCCTTTAAATTACACCAGCGGTTAAATTTCTAGAAAAAAAGAATCAAGAAAGGTTAAATCTAAAATATAAAAATTTTTAGTAATTTAAGGGGTGTTTACCCCCTAAAAATGAAAAAAAAAATTGAAAATTGAGATTATTTTTGGCTATTTTTTCCTCTTATCTTTTATGCAATTTATCATTAAAGGGTCCTAACCCTTTCGCAAGGACCCAAATTTTGAATATATGCAGCAATGATTTTTGCTATAAGCGTTTGAGGTGTTAGCGCTATTTTTGTATATCCAGTCACAAATCCCTTTAGGGACAAGTCCTCTTGATCACTTTGGAGAGGCTTTCGCTGTTGGGGGAATTGCATTCTAAATATGCTTTAGAATGATAGGATCCTGTAAGTTTGAGATCCCCAGCCATCAAGCGAATATAATCCTTTTCTCAAGGTTTGAAATTTAATGAGGAAGTTGCATGATTTTTTTTTTCATATTTTTTTAATCGATTCTTCATGCAAAAATAAGCAACTACCCAAAATTTGAGGCCGATCGAGAAATTTTTTGATAGCAAAAAAAAATTAACGAAAATCCCCTTTTTCAAAGCGTGCGAAAAAGCTAAGAGTTTGAGATGTGACATCATCATACGGTGTTTTCACTGAAGCGTTTTCAGTCACATGTTTTTTCTCGACTTTTAAATTAAAATATTTAATTACTTGAAATTTTTTTTTGAAAAATTGTCTAGATATTTCATTTTACCATATACAAAAAACCATACGGAACACTTGAATGTTTATGAAAATCTGACACATTCAACTTCCTTATTATCACAATTGATCGTCAACGCCTGAATTATCAAATATTAGGTAAAGCCTTAAAAAAATCGGACCGGGTTTAAGCGGAAACCGTTCACCAAAAGCTTTTTTAGAATAGAGAGATAACACACACAAACCCTCAAACTAATCGTACATTGAAAGTTGAATAATCTTTAAGGTAGATGTAATAATTGGTTTTAGATTTTTAATACTTAACTCGTGGGCTGAAATATTTTAAACCATAATCTTTTCCAGCACCAAATATGAAATAATGCATTCCAAATTAACATATTCATAACATATCCTCAGTGTGCCTTAAATATTCTGAACAAACTCAATTAATAAAGGCGCTTTTCATGATGAAATAACCATCAAATTTTATTCAACGATTTTTTAAGCCTAATTGATGAAATATTTCTACAATATGTTCAAGTTTTAAAATGATTACCCGACAGATATTTGAATGATAAACTTCGAACATATTCAGTTCTTAAATCTGATAAAATATTAAGCTAACAAAAATATGAGGAGAAGTATTCTGAATATTTTGAATATAGTATGAAAGGAATAGATTCCATTATGCATGATTGATAAGATTCAGGTATTATAAGCCGGGGGTTCTTGGTGAAAATATTTTACATGTTGGATAGGTATAAATAAAGTTTTGTGAAGTTTCGTGAGGTCTTTGATTTAGATCTATATACCCAGGGTTATTTTAAATTCATAGCACACGCTTCTAGGAACGGTCATACAGCGATGATTCAAAATATCAAAGAAAATGAAATGTAGAGGCGCTATAGAGCGGAAAAAAAGTGCTGCCATGAGCAATGAAAAAAAAAAGCTTAAAGAACTTTAAATTTGTGTGTTAATTATTCTTCTTTAACAAATTAAAAAACTAATTAAAAACATTCACACCTAAAAGCTCATCTTTGTATTCAATACGACTGTGTAATAAAGAAAAAAGTGGTACTACAAAAGAATTTCATCTATCTGGGGAAGTTTGCGCTTTGAATTTTGAATTACCCTGTGTACTCTAATTAATAATGATATGGTATAGATGTAACAGATTTATAGCAAGACCTTTGTTCTTAGTTGGATTAATAGAACTGAATCAAACATTAAATTAGTTGACGAAATAGTAAAAACACAACACAATTATATGCAATTAGGAAGATATTTCTTTTTATTTAACCGAATCTTTTTCAAGAAGTTTTAAAATAAAAAAAGAAGAGAAAAACATTAAAATGTCTTTGTCACATATTTTAGGTAATTTTGGCTTAAATACTTAACACGCTTATAGGGATAGTAAAAATAAGCCACATAAACTTTAACATAATTAAATAGAGATAGTTAAAAAGTTTAGAAAGTTTAACAGCATAAAATATGACAGAAGATTAAAACTTTATTCCAGAACATTTTTTGTAGAGACTGTATGTAAATAAAAATAAGTAAAACACCTTCGAGTTTCGTAACAGAGTGTGGTATAAAGTGTGGGCAGAGATAGTTTCTTACCATTATGCTGAGAAGCATTGTACTTTTGAAGAGCCTCGTGGCTGATGCCAGAGCCAAAACTATTGAGACTTGTCACCACATATTTAGAGAGTTGGCTCCATTCCCACTGCTTCAGATCGTCTGGTCCAGGCCACGCATTGGTAGCTTGGGCAGTCGTACCTTTAAACGGTATAAAGAATAAACTTCTGTCTAGACAAACATCTTTATTTTTTTACTTATGATTCGATTTTATATGATAGATATAGTATCCAATAATACAAGTAATAAAGAAGCTGAGAAGCGAAAATTATCTTTCTTTTACCATGAAAGATGATTTTATAGCCTTTATATATTTTTAACAATAAATTAGAACTAGTTTAAGACTGGAGAGATGCGAAATTTCTTCTATAAATTTATTATCACGGATAAAACTAAAAATATTTACTCAGATTCTTTTGGCGATTTACAAATTTAAAGTGCGCTTAAGTTTAGCTTACTTTTTGGGATTTCAAGCAACCTAAAGAGATATTTTTAATAAACAGTTGTTTAAGCAAATTCAAACTAACCCACAAACTTATCTTTCATCTGCACTTTATTTTGTAAAGAAGATAGTTTCGAACTAATGAGAGGGGCTACTGTGCGAAATACTCTTGTGTGAGAAATATGAAGGTATATAGTTTTAACTTATTAGAAAAATGAATTATTTCAGACCAACAAATTAAGTATTTTCCTCTATGGAAGCCAAAATATTCTTTCTCAACAAATTAATCGTTCCTAATTAATGCATAGCTTCGTTTCTTGTCTCAAGAGTAGAAGTTAGGCAATTTCTCTCCTATAACTAATTTAGATTTTTTTCATCTTTCGTTAATGAAAGAGTTATTTAAGTATATTTACAAGCCTCTTACATGACACAGAACATGCAAATAATATTTTTTCAAATATCAAGCAATTTCATAGTGAATGCATTTAAACTGAAACGGGTAGTTTTACTATGCCTGTAATAAACATAATTAGCTAGTCTTTCGAACCTTGCCAATTAGATTTTAATGAATATTTTCGTTCAGTTTTTAGATAAATTTTTTTTCAGAAAAATAAGGTTTCAGATAAATGAAAGTTTGTTTATAAGGGGACCTGGTATTCAACAGATCGGATACATTAACATGATAAAACGCGTATTAATATTAATTTGATGCATATGATTTTAAAGAAACACAAATTAGTTTATCTTTGTAATTTGAATCTTTAAAATTGTATAAATAGCTAATTAAACAAACAATGCATACTCAAAAATGTTTCTCAACATGATATAGAATTAAGAATTTAAGCTTTTAATCAACGAAGCTGAAGTTTTGCAAAGTTAGCTTTAATAATGTTTACTTAAAAGATGATATTGGCGTTGTTTATTTAATGTTTCATATTTTTTGTTTATTTGATGGTTCTTCTAGAATGATTAATTTCTTAAACCGAATAATTAATGAAAAAATATAAATAATTTTTATGACTTTTTAGATTACTGGAGTAGTTTTTTTACTGCTTCAGGAGTTTTGCAGAAAACAGAGCTACGAGAAAAAGTATTATCGTTGATTGCAGTTACCATAAAAGTATGTAACTCACTTTTGAATAATTTATGTATATTAAATAAATTCGCGAAAACATAAATAAGGTTAAATTATACTTTTATGCTTAAGCAAGAATGCCAAAGCTACCAAAGTCCTCCTGGAAAGGTTTAAAAACGAAAAAGGTTTAAGTAATGGAAAGGTTTTAAAAAATTAGCTTTATTTAAAATTTCTATAAATTTTCGGAGAATGTGAATAGCATTTTCTTATTCTTTTCATTTGAAAATAAAATACTAACTTCCTAATTATCGTTAGTTTGTTTAGATGTTTAACCATTTTTACACTGTATGAACAGAAAAATATGTATTCAACATAACTTTATTACGAAATATTTAAATATGTTTGTATCAAAGTGTGAAACGATCAACTAATTAAATCTGAAGTTCCTGGTCAGTTTTATCAGTTTAACTTCCATTTCAAATTTTTCAAATAAATAGAAGATGCATCATACAATCATCATATAAATAAGAGACAATCTAAAAATTAATTTTTTTCAACTTGTAGGGAAAATGATTGTCGAAGTATCTAAAAAGACAATTTTCAAGGACTTTGACAAACTTGAAAATACAACATTTATTTTACCTATTTAACCCATTCTTTACAAAAGCATGCACACAAATCTTTAAAAACATTGAATTAACGCTAAAAACGTATTTATCACACTTGACTTGGGTCTAAGTAAACTCTCCAGAAATAAGAAACAAAAGATTGAGCTTAAACACGTGAAAAAGCTGGAATCAAATAATATTTTACTGCAAGCCATTTATAACTTGCTTTCAAAACTCTACGCACACTCCAAAAGTAATGTCCACTTAAGCACACAAATAAAAAAAATGTTGGAAAAAGGAATCCGTGTTTTCCTTAATAGCTGGCTCATTAAACCACTGAAAATTTCTTACCAAAAAGGGCATGTCTTCATTACGGGAGAAAGAGAAAAATTTCTTCTTTTTCTTCCCTCTTTGCCCCTGAAACCGCCAATATCGTGGATCGTTTACTTTGATTGCGGTTGTTAACTTTCAAATGAATGAAAGATTTAACGATTCGTGGGCACCAAGTGAGCCATCTGGGACCCCTATTCTCGTCGGGTCCCTTCCAACAAGACCTCATTCGTCCCAATTCAAATAACTATACATATTTATAAAAATTAAGCACTACCCCTTCAACCAGCCAGAAAAGCCTTGAGCTTTGTTTTTAGGGTTCTTTTTGAAAGGATAAATCATTGGAACAAGTTAGGGAGAAAAAAATGGTTTCGAAACGCCCATTAAATTAATATTTATTTGTTTACTTTATAAAAGAAACACTCGGGTGAAAAGAAGTTTTTTTCGGTGCTACGGACATGGCTTTTTATCATAATAAAGCCATTGTTGTGTTGGTTAATGAATGTATTGAGTCTGATTAAGGAAAAAAATAATTGTTGTACAGTTCTTTTTGTCCGTATTTGAAAAGATAATGATGAATAATGTTTTAAATAGACCGAAAAGACATTTAGTTCATGTTTAATTTAGTTTAAAAGGTTCTATTGAAATGAAGCGGCTTGTGTTTTTTTGTTATGTTACAATGAAGAGTTACTTTCTCTAGCTTCAAATAAACTAGATCTTACTTTCTCTGTTTTGATCATCGGCGTTTTTCATTAATAAAAAATAATTGTAAATCTCATAAATATTTAACGAGAACAAAAGAATAATATAAACGCTATCTTGAAAAGTTCCAACCTCACTTTGATGTATTAGGATTATGCATTAAAGAAGCCGTTGTGGAGCAGTGAATGTTTGGTGAAATGAATTCTTGCAATTATTATTATTTAACTGAATGATAGACTCAATTTCGGTTAATACGAAAGTGCATGAGAATTTCGAATGAGGAATTTTAACTAAATTATGAATGATCAATGATGAATTAAACCAGAGATTTCTAATTTTTTCCCCAGAAGATTTGTAATGCTTTTTCAAATACAACCTTTGGTGATATTTGGTGATATATTTGGCATACATCATTTTTCAAATATTTATATTCCTATTTAATTAGTTTTTAATACTTTAAGGAGAAGAAGAGAAATAAGGAAGATTTATTTATTGTTTGTGATTTAATATTCATAGCTGATCAAAAGGTTTTATGCGGAAGATATTTCATACACTGAAAATAAATTTAAATATTAATTTGAAAATTTTATCTATGCTTCTATAGAAAAATTAAAAATATTGGGGGAAACAACGTTGCCTGATTTAATACTGGTATGTACTTATCGTTATATACTCATACTTTCCACATAAGTTTCTTGAATCTATCTTTTCTCTGATACATTCCTTCTATCTTATGAGCTAATTTCCAACATTAAAAAAATTCACAAGGCATTTAATGGTCACTAGCAAGTTTTCAGAAATATACAAGGGGTCCCACGAAAAGTGGTCCAACCCCTTTAACTTTTGAACCCCTACAGATATAGTCATGAAAAGAGGGTCTAGGTATAGTAAAGTGTCCATGCCTATCTGATGAGACAACATTCACACACAACGCCTTCTAGTGGAAACTTAAGGAGTTGTAATTTTTATTTTAAAAACTATTTGAGGTATGTGAAAAAAGTCAGGGACTAAGTTGTAGAGCAGCATCGATTTAGTAGGAAAAGACACCTTAAGCAGAAAAATATTTTGAATAAAACCCTTAAAACACACGCTTAAATAGGATGAATTTATGTAGATTTTACGTCTTAAAACGCTCCTCACGAGGCGAAAATGAGAAATTTTTCATTTAATGCACTAAGAATACTTTCATTCATTGACTTAAGCCATAAAAAGGAAAATTTCTCATTTTTCTCAATACTTTCTCATCTTGGGACAGGGACACCCTGTGTATGACTGAATCAAAATTAATTATGTGTTTCTTTGGTAAAAAAATGTGTTAAAAACACACAAAAATAATAACAACAGGCCCATAGTTAAAACACATCGTTTTTTTACTCCAAGACTCTAAATATAACACCATACAATTCTCGTTCCCACTTGATTAAAAGTACTAATTTAAAGTAAAAGAAAAGCATGGTGTACAAAAAAGGCCTTATACAAGAGTCTCTATTCAAGCAACCACTAGAAAGAGTTCTTTTCAAGACATTGTTAAGAGCTTTTTCTAGCAATCATGAATCAATTCATAAGAGGGGTTAAGCTACTCACCTACCAAAGAGGGGATATCCTCCCCGTACCCGAACTGAATGGACTCGATGGGGGTGTGCTGAAGGAGCTCGCCTGCAAAGAAAACAAAACCAACTTACAAATACGAAAATCAATGACGAGAGAAAAAACTCGGCTGCTATTTTGTTTTCAGTGTTTTTTTACTGGGTATAGTATCTTGGAAGTTTTCTTGCTCCCGAAAGGTTAAAATTGTGAGGTTATTGGTGGATATAAAGGTGTATTTGAGTCTACACAGTTTAAGTCACAGGAATAATACAGGGTGTATCTGAAATGTTGCATCAAACTTTCAGGGATAATAGTACTCATCAAGACGAACAAGAATTGGTATAGAAAGGGGGGGGGGGTCACAAATGAGTTCTAAGGGGTGAAACCCCGGGGTGAAAATTAGCAAAAAAACTTGCATTTTGTGCAGAAACAGATAAATTGTTCGAATCCGGCATTTATTACATTCAACCAATTCCAATACTTTGTATAAAAGTATTATGAAAATGTTAATTTCATTAAAAACAGACCAATAAATGCAACAGGCATGCGTTATAGGTAGATTAAAATTAATTTGTTCCTTGGTCAGACTCTTGTTCCTTGTGCCATAAAACTAAAAACAACCAACCAACCTACTAGACTCTAGTATTAAAATGTTTTCGTCGTGACATTTTCTTTTGCAGTCTATCTACCTACAACGCATACCTGGTGCTTTTATTGGTCTGTTTTATAATGAAATTAACATTTTCATAATACTTTTATACAAAGTATTGGAATTGGTTGAATGTAATAAAGGCCGGAATCGAACAATCGTATCTGTTTCTACACAAATATGCAAGTTTTTTTGCTGATTTTCACCCCGGGGTTTCACTCCTTAGAACTCATTTGCGACCCCCCTTTCTATACCAATTCTTGTTCGTCTTGATGAGTACTATCATCCCTGAAAGTTTGTTGCACCATTTCAGATACATCCTGCATATCAGAGTGGTAATGGAATTTTACGGAACCTTAGATTTTAAGTATTATTTGGAGAACAGAGAAGAAAAATATGTATGTTTTATAACAGTTGTTTTTTTAATTTTGAAATATTTCCTTGTGTCACACTTACATCATGCCAATTTAAAAAATAAATAACGTGATAATAATAACTAGTAATGCAAGTAAGTACAGCAAATTAGTACAACCCTAATTTTATAGATAAATAAATTGTTTTCGCATGTAACATAATTTTTTTTTAGGCCCCAAAATTTATATTCGGAAAAGTTTTGGATCTGGAATTGTCCTTTCTTCCATCACTCTGAAATTATACAAAACCTATTCAAAAGAAAGGTAGGTCGTTTTACATAATATTTCATAAAAAAAAGTTTTAATATCCATAGATTATAAATTCAAAGCATTAAGTATTCTACTTTTTACACTCATCAAACTTTGTAGCAGAGAAGTTTTTTTCCTCCCGTTCTATTAGAAGTATAGCATAGGAATAAATTAGCTTAATGTTATTTACTTCTAAAACATATTTCTCTACGAAGCATACATCAAGAATAATGACAGAAGAGCAAATATTCTCAGCTACCTTCTTTAGTTAATTGAAGAGTTTGTGAAAGTAGAAAATTTTTCTGGAAGGTAATATCACGAGAAAAAGAATGAAGGCTTTCGGAATAAAAATGATTTTTTATTCTAGCGGATTATTTTTACTTCAGTTATGCCGATGAAGAAATTTTGTGAGTCACTTTTAATTTAAAATCTAGTTATAAAAATGTATATTGAGCTTTACTCTGATTGAATAGCATTAGAAACAGGATTAACTTTAAAGATAACGAGGCTTTGCAAATGCACATTTTATTCAGAAGAATATCTTTAAAAATGTTTTGGACATATATTGTTGATGTCTTTACATTTCCTAAATTATAACTTGAGGTAAGTTTTAAAGCACATTCATATTGTTAATATTTTGGACTCTTTATGAAACTAACAATTTCATAGCTTAAAATAGAACTTTATCAGACTATTAAAATGTATTTTTTGATAATATTGGGTTGTCCCATAAGTTCTGTTACTTTTTACAAAGTTTCGTATTTGAAAATTTTTTATGAAAAACTGGTAATAGGTTGAGATTTCAAACAAAAGGGATTTTGATATATGTATATTTATGAACATAATGTGTTATTTTGGTAGTTCTCGTGATATTATTTCTTTTCAAAATGGCGGTTTGAAAAAAAGACCACAAACGACGATTTTCGCGTAATTTTTTTCTTTTGTTTAAAAAACTAGGAAGAACGCATAATTCAGGGCTAAAAAAAGTTTCACTATATATTTGAAATGTTTAGTTTAAGATGTCATAGTTTTAAGATTATTCAATAAGTTTAACTTAGGAAATTTCGGTCCCAAACATAACATCTATTGCAAAAACTTACCTCATTAATGTTAGTCATTTCAAAGAAATTTTTACGAAAAAAAGCATCAAAATCAATAAAAAAGCTTAGGAAAGACCCAAGTATTCAAAATATGCAGTATATTAAATTATATCTGAATTTAAGTTCAGAAAATAGTGCGCACAATGCAAGCGCGCAACGTTTTAGCTTATCACAATTACACTCGCTGAACTTACGCTCAGCGAAAAAAGCAATTTTCTTCGCTTCATACGAAAACATTACAATAAAAACAACTCCTTGGCAATTATAAATAAATCAGTTGAATGATATTATGAACGAATACTTTCAATGCGTTAATGGCATCAATTCAATGCATTAACAAGCCATTATGGTTCAAAAAACACCTGCCTTTAATTACTTCATACCAGCTGCTTAGAAAAACAATAGGCGTGCTTTAAAAAACACGTGAAATTGCCAATATATGAAGTTTTAAAGCCAAAATTTCAAACCTTAAACTTATCGAATCATCTTGAAACTATGACATCCTAATCTAAACATTTCAAATATACTGCAAAACTTTTTTTAGCCATGAATTATGCGTTCTTCCTAGTTTTTTAAACAAAAGAAAAAAATTACGCGAAAATCGTCGTTTTTGGTCTTCTTTTCAAACCGCCATTTTGAAAAGAAATAATATCCCGAGAACTACCAAAATCCGACATTTTGTTCATAAATATACATATATCAAAATCCCTTTTGTTTGAAATCTCCACCTATTACCAGTTTTTCATAAAAATTTTTCAAAGACAAAACTTCGTAAAAAGTAACAGAACTTATGGGACAACCCAATATTAACATAAATACTGAGAATATTTTACACGCATTTGTAGTCTTTTGATATGCTTAAAATATAAAAAAGATTTCCCATTCCTGGGCAAATTTTGGACTGTAGATTTATTTTACATGAATTAAATCTTTTTATCCCTTTTGTCCAATCATCCTATATCCCTATTCAGAACAAAATGACAGGACAAAATTCTTCCTAATAGTTAAAGTAGACTTTTTTCTCAATTAGATTTTCCTTTATATCTTTATACCTTCTCTTCGTGTACAATACATTCTTTTTTCTGATCACTACTGAGGGCAATAAATAAAAACGACCATCATGAACGAATAAGGGGAGGGAGGAAGTATATATGGAACAGACATAAACCTGGCTTTATTGTCTTTGACAAGACAAATGGCGGAACGCAGCGGAACTCGAATTTGAAGAAAAGGGCAAAGTTTTCCTTCACCTAACTCAACATTGAACTTCTTTAAAACTGGAACTAAAACAAAACGGAGCAATAACTGCCCACAAAATTCATGAGAGTTTGGAGGTCTTCGCACTCTGGACGAACTAATGCTCCTCATGTATTATTTTACGCCCGCTTTCTTTACAACTTTGACAAAACATCGACACAATAGATTTACAATCCATCCGTTCGTTTGCTTTCATATTCCGGACTTATGCATTATGGAACTCACGTGTTATGTGAGGGGCGCTGCAGACGTTTCTGTTATTGCTCGAGCTGGCTTGAAAGGCGTATTTCAGCCAGATGGACGAATTTGTTTCGGGTGGTATACGTAGGAATGTATAAGAAAAAAACGGCCATTTCACGTCCAAATAAATAGAAGAGTTTGATTCAGAAATTCGAGAAATTTCTTACTTTCCCCGTTGTTTTTCGTCTGGCTGGGATAAACGGTAAAGAAATGAATAGTTCGAAAAATTTAAAAGCCTCTTTTAGGTCTCCCGTGGTTCTAGGAATAGTTTTTGAGAAGATGTTGATAAATTTATCAAAATGTCTTGGGAATGTGTTTCGAAAGATATTGTCTATGTTGTGCTCATATAAAAATATCCGAAAGTATTTTTTTTCCTTGGTGTCTCCATTAGTATGATGAATTGTAGGGAATGGATGCATGCTTCATATGGAAAAAAATACTAAAAATGACGTTATTCTGAGCCCACTTTTATATGCAATGGACTTTTACTATATTCAGATGATAAAAAATAACGCTACATCGAAAGGCTTTCAAACAAAGTAAAATAAATTTCCATGGGACTAATGGTAAAAAATGATAAAAAAACCTTAAAATGGTTCTTACATTAATATTTTCTTAGGTATTTTACTTGGCGCATTAATTGGTAAACCGTGTTAAATCTTTTCGTTATGGCTTTAATGAGTTACTCTTAAAAAATAAAATCTTCCCACAAACATTAAATTATTTCATCAAGACTCAACCACCCATTAGATTTGATCAAGGATTAAGTATTTTGATTAAAAAACACTTAATTGCGTCTCAAATTTTTTTGCTATGGTTGGTTTACAGGATAAAGGCATTAATTTGGTGATATCGAATCGCTTTCTTATGCGTCATGCATTCACTGATAATTCCCAACTGTGAATGTTTAAGGGAGGGGAATATTCTTCCCGAGAACCTCCCAAAAGTTGCTTCTGGACACTTTTTAGGCAGAATAAAATTTAAAACTGTGTTACATGTTAAGTGTAACTTTTTTTCTGCGTGAAATAAAAGACATTTAGCTGTGAGATTATTTGTTATCTTGTTGATAAATGAGATTGAATTTCATCATCTCAATTTTGATTTTTAAAATATTTAAATTTTCGGTTTAAAATCTGAGGTTGGAATAACTGTGATAAAATTTAAAAAATAAATTAACTCGAGTCAATGCTTAGATTTAACAGTACAATTTCACATTAGTTCAATAGAGATATTCTTTTAAGAATGCAACTTCTCTACAAAATACTATCTGCTTTAAAATAGTTAAACATTAATTTAATTCAAGGGACCACAAAAAAATGTTCGTTTAATTAACGTAAAGACGCTTAAACTTACAATATTAAGAAGCATATTGTTTCCACAGACTTTTTGAATTAAAAATTTTATAGCGAATAAAAGTGTGCAATCGATCGTTATTTTTTAAAAAGAATGTACATGTTGAAGAGAATATTTTTTATTCTAGATAAATGAGCGATAACAGGTAAACCTCAAATTTTTGATTAACTGTAACTATTTTTATCAGCATTTTTAATAATTATGCTTATTAAAGATAGTTAAGTCAATCTAAGAAGAATAAAAATAAATTATTTTTCCACTCAAAATACTCCATCCTGTTGACTGAAATATCAATTAAAAGTCATAATTTGGATATGCTAATCAAAATGATAGTTAAGTAAGATAGTTTAATAATAAAGAGTAGTTAAAACAGAATAATTTCTCTTCTAGGTTTCAGATTCAAGCCGTTAATCCTTTTAAATTTGAAGGAATGGAAGTATTAATTACTGAGAAATTATTAGCTACGGAAAAATTTATTTTGACTCATAAAGTTGGAAAATAAATAATTATTTGAAAGTAACATAGTTTAAATTGTACTATAGGGTGGAGCAAAAAATAAGAAATTTCAAAAATAATTGAAAACGCCTATGGAAAGTCGCGGACCATCATGCATTTATAATCAAAATATGAGCTAAATAAATACATATTTCATACCTTCAGATGCCGGTTTCTTTTGAGATTTTGAAATTTCATGCCTTTTTAGTAACGAACATTGATTGGATGGATGAGGAAGTTAAGAGAATGGAAGGAATAAAGAAAATTATAACTATGAAAAGGATGAGTAGGATGAGAGGGATGCTGAGTAGGATGAATCGGATCAATCAAGAAATTTAGATATTAAAATGGAGGAAAAATATATTATTTAATTTTACGCCAAGTTTGTGAGTCGCATTGACCATATTTCTGTTCTTTTATTCTAATATATAAACACAACAGGCCCTAAAAATGTAGCGATAAAAGAATATAGGACGGATAAAGAAAATGAGATGGCTGAAGAAGAGGGTGGAAGGGATTTATAGGATGAATAGGAGGAAGATAAGGAGAAGGAATAAATAGGAGGAAAGTGATAAAAAGCATAAAATCATTAAATATGTTGAGATGCATAGAGTTAGGGGAGGAATATAAAATGGATTAAAGATGACAGGGGCGAAGAGGAGGATATAGTATGAGAGAGAAGAAGGGATGAAAGCTAAAAGAGGAATGAAGAGGGAGAGAAAATAAAGAGTATTAAAGAGACAAAAAGAATGATAGGGATTGAAAGAATAAAAGAGATAAAGGAGATGTGAGAGATAAAAAGTTTAAGAAGAGAGCATAAGAGGGAGGAATTTTATTAGAAGGATGAAGAGGGCAAAATACCATAAAGAGGATATCAAATACTTTTTTCTTTTAAACAGTCAATAGTTTGTAAAATTAAACGATAATAACGATTGTTGTAAGTTCTACAATAAGGATAAGCGCGCACTAGAGACTTCCGTCACTGCGACTAGAACATAACTGTCACTCGAGAGAAACGTATCTCTATGAAGAGTTTCGTAGCCTAATAATGCGCGTGCTCTAGCTTCTTGCAATAGCCAGGGTGATAATTTTGTCTCAGTCGCCGTGACGAAAGTCTCTAGTGGGCTCTTAGCCCTTTGACCAGATAGTGCACTCACCGTCAATGACGATGAGCTGGTCGGGGTTGATGCCAGGGATGGGCAGGTCGTTTTGGTCTCTGATCCTGAAGGAGGGCTCGTCCTTCCACAGGTAGGTCTCTGCCACCTGCCGCGCGGAGAGGCGGCGCAGACAGGCGGCGTCCGCGCAGCCGCTGCGCGCCAGAAAGAAGGCTCGGTTGTGCTGCGAGAGCTCCTCGAAGCTGCGGTTGGCAGTGACGGCAGGCCCCAGCAGCCACGCGGCGCGGAACAGTCCCTGCGCCGCCGCAGAGGCGCGCAGGGCCACGATGGACGCAGCCCCGGAGTCGCTGCCGAACACCGTCACCTGGGAAAAGAGTTTTTATAGATTTCATTAATATAACTGTATGTTTCCATGGCGTGGTCTGCAATTTTAGGCGTTTATTTTCTAAACTTTGGCGATATTTAACGGGGCAGAAAATGCACTGTAAAAAATCCCGTAAAATTTACGGTTTTAAACTGGCAGCTTGGGTTGGTTGTGCAAAACCGTAAAAATTACAAAGTAAATCCGTAAACACAACGGTTTTTTTACGATTTTCATCCACTTTTTGTACAGAAAACCAGTGTAGTTACGGATTTTCTTTGTAATTTTTTCGGTTTTGAACAACCAACCCAAGCTGCCAATTTAAAACCGTAAATTTCACGGAATATTTTTAACATTTTGGAGTTGACTAACTAATTAAAAATGAGGTACAGTCTTGGGGGGGAAACGTTTCAGTGGACATTGTGAGGGTAATGCTGGGAATGGAAGGATACCTTAACCACCAATTTTCCTGATTCACGGCCGTATTCATCGGCAACTAGACCGGCGCAGCGGTTAACCAGGAGTCAAACCTCTGGTTGATGGAAAACTAGTTTTCCTTCTCAACAACCAATCAGAAGCTTGACTGTCGTTTAACCGCCGGTCAAAATACCGGTGAATATGGCCGTTAATGTATTCTTGGAAACCCTCTTAACCGTTTTTCTATGAGGCCATATTTAAGCATTATGTAATGCAACAGGTTCTTTTTTCGGGTAATCCAAAGAATCCGAGTAGGGCGTGTTAAAAATAACAATGAAGGAGTAGATTCTGTTGACCCGGCTGAGTGAAGGTATTTTTTTTTCACGAATGAAAGGCATTAGTAAAACAAAACTTCGGCAAAAAGTCGCTAAGACCCAGATTGTTTAGATTTGCTTCTTTTTGTAAGGATAACCTCAATTTTTATAAAATATTATAGAAGCGTAGTTCAAAAACCTTCACACAAAAAATTTCTTTGGGCATCATATAAAAAAGTTATGAGACGTAGCTTAATCTTTTAAGCCTTGAAAAAAGAAAATTTTTCTTGGAATATCATTCGTATAATAACCTCTTTACTTCCAAATTTTCTCAAAATTAGCATTATGTATATTTTGTAATAAAACAGCAATACAGGATAGTGTAGAAAGAACTTCTACCTTTGAAGATTGAATAGCTTATACTTATTTGAAAATGGAATATATTTTGCTCCAAAAGTAATTATAAATTTCCATGTATCTCAATACAAATTTGAACATAAAAGGGAACGTTTATTCTTCACATAAATTTAGTTTGAATTATTCAAGATTTAATATGAAACTAAGAATACCAATTTTGCTTATTCAACGTTCATTAAAGAATCTAAGTAAGCACAAATATTCAGTGAATATGGTACAAAACTGTTTTAAAACACAATTATATATTTACTGAAACGAGGTTGTATTATTTTAATCTATTTTCCATAAAAAAATAAGCGGAGAGCTTCATTTAATGAGATATTCTAGCGATATTGTATACTACATTTTTCGATACACGTTAAGGAAGAACAGTAAAGCACGCATTTGATGGGGAAAAGATAATTTACTCAGCAGAAAATAGCTAATCCAGTTTTTTCCGTTACTAACAAAATTGGTTTTTATGCTATTTTTGCTTAAAGTATACTATCTAAGTGGGAATGTATTAAATTGGATATATTATATGTTAAAAATAAGAAGAAATGATTTTAAAAATAAGGATGCGAAGTTTAAACATTCAAGCAGTTTTCAATTATGCCCCTATTTATTCCCAATACTTGGAAATCTATACACTTCAATGATTACTTATTCATTGAAAGTTTAAAGTAAGCACACATTATTATAAATTTTATATTGTAGGTTAGTTTGGAGAATTTTGAAAATGCCCATTACTTAAAACCTCATGAAATTTAGATATGATATTATGATCTTCTACAAGATTATATAAATTACTAGCTGTTATACCCAGCCTTGCACGGGTGGGGTGTATAAATTAATTTTTAAAAAGTTTTCTTAAAATACATTTATAATTTTGTAAATTAACAATATTACAAATCATCCCGGTATCCCAGGCGCCTCTTTCCTATCCCGGTGTTCCCGGTAATTTTCTAATCCAGGCGTTCCCGGTAATTTTCCTATCTCGGTGTTTCCAGTAAATTAATTTTATATTCCGGTATTCCCGGTGTCTTTATGGTAAATTTCATATACCGGTGTTCTCGGTAATTTTTATAACCCGGTAATTTTTCTTATCCCGATGTTCCCGCTAATTTTCCAATCCCAGTGTACTTGTCACTTTTTACAACCCCGATGTTCCTGATATTGTTTAATATCTTGGTGCCTTTATAAAATAACAAATTTGAAACTATAATAAAAGTCTAGTGATCTGTGTCATTTGAAACAATGTTTTATTTTTAACTCGTTTTCCATGAAAAAAAAATATTTTTCAGTAAATATATATTTATTTCAAAGGGGAAAAAATCTTGAAATAGAGGAAATGTCCACGCCTTCGGCGTGGTTTAAAAGGAGATACGGAACACGCATACATCATACATACACACATTGCCACAAACGTTTTTATTTATATAGAGATTAATAAAATTGCCTAGTAACTACAACACTGGTACTAAAGTTTCCTATTATTGGCTTGCATGACTGGTAAAACAGGTTTTCAAACACCGAAAAATAAGTGAAAAAAGCAGGAAAAATGGGAAAAAAAGAATGAAGGACTGATTTTCCCTTGATAAATTATAGCCTATGTCCTATTCTGATGTATAAGCTACATTATTGTAAAATTTCATTAAAATCCATTCAGTAGTTTTTGCGTGAAAGAGCAACAAACACACAGAAAAACTTTCACAATTATAATATCAGTAGTAGGATTATAGCCCAGTAAATTAAGGGTTTTTTAGCGCACTAATTTATAACTCGCTGAAAATTTCAGAATAAGTTCTCTATGGCGTCTATAACCAAACCTCAAAAGTCCCCAAAGTTCCCGCGCCGGCTTCATTCGAAAATGGCGATCAAAGATGGCCGCCAAGGGATGCAGTCTTTCATTCATAACTAAGGAAAAAATCAATATTTCTTAATGCTGTAAAAGGTTATATACTCAGAAAAAGACCCTTTATAAGTTTCAAAAAAAATTTTTCCATAAAAGAACTTGTAAATTTGGAATACAGAGAGTTAAATGACATCAATGTGAAAATTTGCGCGTTTTTTCACCTGTTTTTCCTTATAACTGTAACCGTATAAAAATCCCTTAATCTAATTAGAGTGTTTTTAAAAGTACTATAAACCAGGATTATTTTGTAAAAAAAAATTTTGAAAATCCGTTGAAAATTGACTGAGATATTCCATTTTAAATGGAGGCATGTTCAGTAGGGTGGGCCGAAAAAAACTTTTTATTTTATTTTGAAACGCTATACCGCGGAAAACTTGCCTCTGGGGTAGAGAAGAAAAATGCAACAAAAATTTTTAAAATCGGGTAAAAATTGCATTAGCGCATTGGACCTAAAGTTTGAAAAAATTAGGCTATTTTCATAACTTTTCAAAAAAATCAAATTAAATCAAATTACTTCTATACAACGAATCTAAAGGAATATACTAGAAGAAAAATGTGGAGAAAATATATTTTATTGAAAAAAGGTGGTATTTTACAATTTATTGGTAGCATATAACATTTTAAAAATACACGTTTTTACCAGAAATCCACATATTTCGTATAAAACAAAAAAAATTGTGAAAAAAAATTTTTTATTAATATACTACCTTGCTAGCTATCACTCCCCAACCCCCTTAAGAGTTAAACAGTCTTTTACAGATTGCTTCGCGATCGGAGCTCGCTGGTTGCGCAACAAAACCGCATCAATATCTCTCGCCGAAAAAAAGTTATTTTTTATTTTGAAACGCTATACCGCGGAAAACTTGCCTCTGGGGTAGAGAAGTAAAATTCAACAAAAATTTTTAAAATCGGTTAAAAATTGCATGTACATTGAACCTAAAATTTGAAAAAAAAATGCTATTTTCACTACTCTTAAAAAATCAAATTAAATCAAATACCTTTTATAAAAAGTATCTAAAGGCATAAATTAGAAGAAAAATAAGATATTTAATGGAAAGAAAGATGATATTTTACAATATAAGATTGCACTATAAGGTTGCAATATTAGGTAATATAAGAAAAAGTTAAGAAAATTATTTGAAATCATTGACCCAGTGATTGAATGAAATGATTTTTTTGCTCATCCTGAAAACTTGCTCTTGAGCATAATCGTAGATAAAAGGGATATCAAATAAGAGAGTTAGGTTTCAGAAGAAGAATTAAGGCTAGAAACTCAGCTTCTAAAAGAAAGTCAGTTAGTTTCTCTCACCCTCACCCAAACTTAATTTGCAAGCAGACCGTATTTAAATGATTAGCTGGAATACTGCTTCTCTCCCCCACATATACTGCGAAGATTCACCAATCAAGATATATTATCTATGACAGGGGTTCTCAAACTTTTTAACATCGTGATCCACTTTTGAGAAATAAAATCTAACGCGACCCACCGACTTCAGTTAATTATAATTCACTGAACTGAGATTATTATCTCATGCCCTTCCCAACAGAATTTGTACTTCTCTGACTGGGGGGTGTTCACCAACTATTTAGTTACAAGGGTATGAAATAGTTTGATTGTGGTCTAACAATGATCCCCACATAAATAGGGGGTCTGGGGGTACTTCCCCAGAGAAAATTTTAAAATTTGACCCTTAAAAACATGGTTTTAACTTGTTTTTTTATCTATATGGGATAAATTATATCAGTTGCATCATTTCCCAAGAAAATTCTAAAAATTTGCATTGATCCTCCCCCCCGGTGTGAATGGGGAGAAACACTAAATATTTTTTTCAAATTTATTTGAATAACCGACTAAGTTTGCATTATTGGCACATTAAAGTGACACACTATTTACATTGATTGCCTTTTCCGTTCCACGACACCAAGTGTAGTTTTTCCACAAATTTTTATTCTTTTTACTACATGGTAATTTGATAAATTTGAAAGGTTCAACTAATAGTTTGATAATTCAAAGTCAATAACGCCGTTTGGGAAAAATTAAAAATCTTCTCGCGACCCACCAAAAACTGACTGGTGACCCACCAGTGGGTCGCGACCCACAGTTTGAGAAACTCTGATCTATGATAAAATCTAATGGAACAGCAGATGACTGGAACTTTAACAGATTCCTATGTCACACACAAACAAACAGTGGAACTTTGTGCAAAATTGGTAACAGAGGTATCACGAAAAATCGTTGGTTTGAATGCCAGAGATGGGTTTATAACTACTTTTCTTTCAAGATTTCTATGCCAAATTTTTCAAGAAAATCTTCTTTCTAACTACCAAAAGAAGTTACTAACCAGTGAAGAACTACATTTTATTACACATCAAACTATGCAACATCTGAAAACAACTTTTTAATTCAATGAAAAAAAGCGATTTTTAAAAAAAAAAGGCGAAAGCCAATTGCAACCTTATATTGTAAAATATCATCTTTCTTTCCATTAAATATCTTAAGATTTTTCTTCTAATTTATTCCTTTAGATATTTTTTATAACAGGTATTTGATTTAATTTGATTTTTTAAGAGTAATGAAAATAGCATTTTTTTTCAAATTTTAGGTTCAAGGTGCATGCAATTTTTAACCGATTTTAAAAATTTTTGTTGCATTTTACTTCTCTACCCCAGAGGCAAGTTTTCCGTGGTATAGCGTTTCAAAATAAAAAATAATTTTTTTTCGGCGAGAGATATTGATGTGGTTTTGTTGCCCAACCAGCGAGCTCCGATCGCGAAGCGATCTGTAAAAAACTGTTTAACTGTTAAGGGGGTTGGTGAGTGATAGCTAGCAAGGTAGTATATTAATAAAAAATTGTTTTTCACAATTTTTTTTGTTTTATACGAAATATGTGGATTTCTGGTAAAAACGTGTATTTTTAAAATGTTATATGCTACCAATAAATTGTAAAATACCACCTTTTTTCAATAAAATATATTTTCTCCACATTTTTCTTCTAGTATATGCCTTTAGATTCGTTGTATAGAAGTAATTTGATTTAATTTGATTTTTTTGAAAAGTTATGAAAATAGCCTAATTTTTTCAAACTTTAGGTCCAATGCGCTAATGCAATTTTTACCCGATTTTAAAAATTTTTGTTGCATTTTTCTTCTCTACCCCAGAGGCAAGTTTTCCGCGGTATAGCGTTTCAAAATAAAATAAAAAGTTTTTTTCGGCCCACCCTAATGTTCAGTAATGATGACTATAAAATATTATAACTAACGTTAATAGTGTCCTTGGTCTCTTTTGACAGATTTCTTTTTAATAGGTTCAAGCTTTTGCGAAAACAACTAAAATTAAGGTATTCTATTTTACTTTAAGAAGATTATTTAAGAAGCTTTTTAAGAAAGGGATGTTCTGGAATAAATATATTAAATTAGTACATATAACAAAAAAGATTTATCCAAAATTGTATTTATTTATTACTAAAAATGTATTTAGAAATAAAAATTCTATAAAGTAAGAAACTTTAATCGTTTTCTTCATCATTTTAATCATATTCAGTAGATGTAGGTCCTGATTTTTCACAGATTTCTCCTAAGTAAGATCTCCTAAGAAACTATAATAGAAACATTGGAACTCTGTTGAACCTCCAGATATATATGCTGATTTATAGTAGAAGGAGGATACCTTCTGCATGCATTAATTTGGAATGAATGTGACACAGAGATAAATGTCTTAAGTATGTACGTTTTTTTCAAAAACGTTTCTCTCCATGCGATGCTATTGTTTTTGATGGGTACAGTTCCGTACGATCAACCAAAAGTGTGGAAAGGGAAAGAAGGGTCATGATCAATATGTCTGCTACAGTAGCTTTTGAATGAAAACTTGGTTGCTACTTACAAACTATCTAATTCTTTGTCAAACTCTACAAACAAATCCTGACTTATAAGAATGGTTATAAGTTACTTTCAAGCTGAGGGCATAACTGCCTTGCAAGTGTAGGATGACGCCGATACTATTATCTGTTCTTCTGGAATTGAAGCTAGTCAAGATACGAACAAACAAGTTATAGTAGTTGGGAGCGATACAGACTTATTAATTAATCTAACAGTGCGATGTTCTAAAAGGAAATTGCTGTTTTTTGCGACCCCAAACAACCAAAAGAGCACATAAGTGTTTCGACATAGCTAAAACTCAAGAAACTCTGGGCCCAATGAAAGATACAATTATTTTCATAATGCAGCTATTGGATGTGACACGACCTCGGCAATTTTTAGGAAGGGTAAATCATCTGCTTTCAAGATAATAAGGAAGAATCCTCATCTGCATTCCATAGTTTCACAGTTTAATATTCCTTCACTTGATCCCCAAAAAGTTATTGAAATTGATGAGATATTTATAAAATACCTTTTCGGAGGAGATAAGAATAATTCTCTTGATGTGTTACGCTACTCACTACCTTAGAGAAAGGAGAAAATTTCGAATTTTAATCTAGTAGTTCTTCCCCCAACTAATGCAGCAAATTCTCAACATTCACTTCGAGTTTACCTACAGGTATTGTAGTGGTTAGGAAACAACCTAAACCCAACTGATTGGTGTCGGTTCCACAAGGATGGCAAGTTACACCTGGTTCCCTCTACTCTTCCTGCAGCTCCTGTTGCACTTTTACAGCTAGCTTCATGTGACTGTAAAGTTAGTACTATTAAAGAATGTGATGTGGAAATGTCCATGCAAAAAAGCTGACCTTCAATATACAAAATTTTTCACCTCTTGCTTAGGAGAAATCTGTGAAAATGCAGGTCCTACATCTACCGAATTTGATTAAATGATGAGGAAAACGATCAAAGTTTCTTACTTTATAGAATTTTTATTTCTAAATACATTTTTAGTAATAAATAGATACAATTTTGGATAAATATTTTTTGTTATGTACTAATTTAATATATTTATTTATTCCAGAACATCCCTTTCTTAAAAAGCTTCTTAAATAATCTTCTTAAAGTATAATAGAATACCTTAATTTTAGTTGTTTTCGCAAAAGCTTGAGCCTATTAAAAAGAAATCTGTCAAAAGAGACCAAGGACACTATTAACGTTAGTAATAATATTTTATAGTCATCATTACAGAACATGCCTCCATTTAAAATGGAATATCTCAGTCAATTTTCAACGGATTTTCAAAAATTTTTTTACAAAATAATACTGGTTTATAGTACTTTTAAAAACACTCTAATTAGATTAAGGGATTTTTATACGGTTACAGTTATAAGGAAAAACAGGTGAAAAAACGCGCAAATTTTCACATTGATGTCAATTAACTCTCTGTATTCCAAATTTACAAGTTCTTTTATGGAAAAAAATTTATTGAAACTTATAAAGGGTCTTTTTCTGAGTATATAACCTTTTACAGCATTAAAAAATATTGATTTTTTCCTTAGTTATGAATGAAAGACTGCATCCCTTGGCGGCCATCTTTGATCGCCATTTTCAAATGAAGCCGGCGCGGGAACTTTGGGGACTTTTGAGGTTTGGTTATAGACGTCATAGAGAACTTATTCTGAAATTTTCAGCGAGTTATAAATTAGTGCGCTAAACACCCCTTTTTATGCCTTAATTTACTGGGCTATTATTATATCCCTATGCGTTCAATACATGTATGAAACAATTTGAAAAATGTTACTAGAAATTAGATGTAGAAACACTAAAGAAGCCGAGTAGATAACAATTTTCAGACTAGTTTTCATACAATTACCCGACTGAATAACAACCATTATAAACCAAAGGGAAACAGGATCGTTGGGCTTAAATTAAACACGAATAATTCTTTTTTTTACGGTACACAAATCACTGCGTTACGTTAAGCAATTAAAGGGATCAAATTTTAAGAAAATAAGTTGCCGTGTTCCATAATTACATTTTTAGAACTGTAATCAGATGCCGTGAAAATGTTTTGACGTTAAGATCAGTGGGCGGATTAGACGTTCGCTCATTGTTGTTTTAAGGACATCAAGTTTCCCTAATCCATCTAATGTAATGCCCCATTAATAACGGTTATAAAATGCTTAAATTTTTTTGGAGTTATTTTCTCTTAAATTTTAAGAGAATGAATGGTATTGAAATTGCGTTTAATTATTATACCAATGATGGTTAATAATAAGTTCCTATAATAATAAGTTCTTTAGTTCCTCTGGGAAAAATGTAAGCTAGAACACGAGTGAAGATGACGAACCTAATGTGCAAATGCATCTAATCTTTTTCTATTGTGATCTGGATAAATAATAATTTCATTTCAAAGGTGGGAATAACGACGTACTCAGGGGATTAATTTCGGTCGTTCTGTTTAAAAAATCAAACGATTTTTTTCCGAGTTTCGGGTGGGATACAGTGAAAACTCAGTTCGAAATGTTCTTACCTTGTCCGGGTCTCCCCCGAAGGCCCTGATGTTGTGCTTGACCCATTCAAGGGCGACGATCTGGTCCCACAGCCCATAGTTTCCTCTGGCGTCCTGGGGGTTCTGCGAGAGCAAGTCCAGGGCCAAGAACCCCAGGGCGCCCAGGCGGTAGTTGAAGGACACGAAGACGGCATTGAGGCGCTTGGCCACCCTCCCAGAGGGGCAGATCCCTGGCTCGTGACCGCTGCCCCACTGCAGAAACCCGCCGTGGATCCACACCATCACTTCCAGCCCGGCCTGTGGAACAACATCAATAATACACCATGACTACAGGTTTTTATGATTATCAGGAAATAAGAAATTTTTTATGGAGATGGAGTCCGTATTGAAGCTGGTTAGTCATCTTAGAAATAAGGGGACATCCATAAATTACGTGAGGGTTTTTTTTCCAAAGTCTGGACCTCCTCCTCCCCCCTTGGTGAGATTTAGTGATATTTTGCTGGACTCCCCTCCCCCCAACGTAAGATATACCTACAACCTTTAAATATAATTTTCTATCCTATTCGTTTGCATTTTGTGCATCACAGCACCTAAGACTTTTCCATTATTATTGATGTGGGGGAAAAGGACATTATTTCGCCTAAAAATCCCTACAGTATCTTATCTGTGGGTATTATTCCTTTCTCATACTTAAACAAATCGTTTAATTTCTAACTTAAAAAGTTGACGTGAGATTTTAATCGACCCCCCCTCCCCCCTTGGTGAGATTCGGTGAGATTTTTCCCAACCCCTCCCCCCCTTTTTGACCTCACGTAATTTATGGATGTCCCCTAAGTTGTCGAATCAAGGAGTATCAAAATTCTTTAAATACAGAAACTTTTATAAAGACCATACGTCTCACCTTTTGAAATAGTTTGCTTTGGTGAAAGTCCCTAGTGGTCACCAAATTTGGACGGTTTCATTACGAATTAAGATTTGATATTTAGAGTGGTCACTTGAAATGTATGAAATTTTAAAATGGGGGGAAAGATTTTTCCTCTTTGTTCCTTTTTCATTTCAGCTAGTACCTTCTCAATGGCGTCTCCTGGAGGCAGCTGCTGGATGAGCAGGAAATAGTGTATAATGCTTTGATGCGACGGAGTTTTTTGGACCTGGTGTAAGCTAACAACAACAATATATTTGATATTTGTTTCTTTTAAACAACAGATCGACTTTAAAAAGTGCCAACTTGGCTACCGTGAAGGACTTTCGCCACTTTCATCTCTTTCAAAAAGGTGAGACAGACGGTGTTTAGAAGATCTCGCAATTTATGGCAACTCCTCAAGAGGATCCTGTCAATTCGCTAACCTCACCAACTAAGCTCAACTGTATCTTCTCCTTATGGTGCTGAAAGTGGTACCACACCACGTCCTACACTGTTAAAAAACAGTTAATCCTTTATCCAATTTGTGGTGAAAGATTGGGCTGTTTCACCACAATCTGGCTTAAATTTAGTTGCAACCTATCTATAGTTAGGTAACAGGTTTCACCAAGTTTTCGGTGCTTTCACTAGTGAAATCTGGTGCTTTCGGTAGTGAAATCACCAAAAACTTGGTGAAGCCTGTTACCGAACTATAAGTTGCAACTAAATTTAACCCAGTTTGTGGTGAAAGGTTAAAATTTTTTTAAAAAGTGCACACCGAAACGAAAAGATCAATCCCTGTTAAAACGGGCCTCAAAGGAACCCTATTACAATGCAGTGTGTTTTCAGTTTAGGAAAAAGAAGTGCCTGTATATTTTGGATACAACCTTTTCTCATTCTCTCTCGTCCCTGTCGTCCTAAATCTGAAAAAATTCCCTTATTCAACATTCCTTGAATCTTACACACTTTACCTATACTTCCGTAGTTGGATGTAGTGTGGTACTACCCTGGCAGCAACGCTCAATATTCGTCGAAATTTTGCCATGTATGGCCAAATTTCTACTTCTACTTGAAGTTACGTAAACGTGACAAATTTCAGTATGATCTGTAAGGTATGTGATTATCTGATTCGGTATGATCTAAGGTACCACCAAACTTCAGAAGGGGTTGCCGAAATTTGGTGGCACATATACAACTGATTATACTGTGAAACTCCAATTATCTAAAGAAAATGCAAAGACAAAAATACTTTCAGTACGTATAAGGACTTCTATAGAAGGATTAATATGGTCTTATTATTATTAATTATGGTCTTATTAGGATTAATAAGGTATTATTATTTTACCTCAGGATAAAATAATGTTGGTTAGTAGTAAAAAAATTCGATAAAATATCATTTCTCGATGGTAATAAAAGGATCACAAGTATGAATCCATAATTTATGTATCCACAATCCATAATTTATGTAAATATATTTATGTATCCATAATTTATGTTATCCACAAGTATGAATCCATAATTTCTTAAATTATGAAAAATAAGTTATTTTTTAAAATTATTAGAAGATTGGACAGTTAAAAGTATCTCTCTGATGAAGTATTGGCCAATGAAATGGGTTTCTTTTTAAATATGTAGCTGTCCATAAAAATATCATTTGAAACCATCAGCCTGTAAAAGATTTAAAGTTTAAAGCATTCAAACGATGATGCATCACGTTAAATCCTTATCACTGTGCTGTCAAATATCCTGATCCCCTTTCTATTAAAATTGATTTACATATGTTAGGGTTAATAAATAAATATAAAGGTAATTTCCTCTTATAAGTTAAACTTTTTTTTGTTAATTAAACTTATTTACCCGAAAGCGCGAGTAATTAATTAAAGTATTTTTAGCTCATTTAATTAAGATTATAATAAGAAATAAAGTTCTTTCTTTTGGTAGGAGTTTTTGGGCATGTTCTTAAGAATTCGTATACCTTTTTTGCGTGTTTAAAATTTACTTTAATATTTCTTTTTATATCTGTTTTTGAAGATACAAGCATATTTTTATCTGTGCTAATTGGCAATTAGGAAGTTGCATGTATCAGATTTTCATAAAGATTCAAATGTTTCGTATGGTTTTTTGTATGGTAAAAGGAAATATTTAGTCAGTTTTTCAAAAAGGTGTGCAAGTAATTAAATATTTTAATTTAAAAGTCTCGTAAAAAGCACGTGACTGAAAACGCTGTAACACGTACGATGACGTCAAACGTGAGTTGAAAATACTATTCTCAAAAATCATCGAATTTTGATCTGTTGCAACAGTAAATGATTTATTTTATTGGACCATTAGATTCTTTAATTTATAATATAAATTTAAAATAACGCTAATTAAGCCTTCTATTTATAGTAAGGACAATGAACTATACTCGGATGCAATTTAAGTTGATCCTGACGTCATGGCCACGCTGAAGCAAATGTGAGTAAACAGAAAGCCTGCTGGGTTGCTAGAAGATCTTAGTGGCTGGCAAGTTTGAGAGCTAGTTGTACTACTACGCGTTACGCCACTTTAAAAATAACAAAACTGAACATTTTATGCATATCTGGATGAAATGATGCTAAAGATACGTGGATTTAAAAAACTAATCATATTTCAAAATTGAAGCTCTAAATTTCACTCAAAATTCAGACACCTCGCGGGGAACTACTTTCTTTGGTTGCTCTCAGCATATTTCTATAGGCTCAAGTTAAGTTGGAACAGAGTATAGTTAGCATTAAGTTCTATTTAAAATTTGTTTAGTATGAATTATTGCATTGTTGAATTAATACACATTTTTAGTTTTTTATGTTTATTTTAAAGTTCTACTTGTTAGACTTTGATTTTAATAACGATAGACATTAAAAATTATTACAGCGTTAATGATAACATTGTTAATTTAATGTTAATAACAAAAACACGGATATTCCTTGATCACTGTTAGCAATCCAGAAAGTTTATAACATGAAGTCGTAATTATTGTGACGTGGTGAGTGAAATCCAAGGCAAAAATTTAAGGCAAACGAAGTCCATGTGGTGTGACGTCATCGTACATGAACTTCTTAGCGTTTTTAAGAGCTTTGAAAAAGGGGATTTTTGTTAATTTTTTTGCAATCAAAAAATTCTCGATCGGCCTCAAATTTTGGGTAGTTGCTTACTTTTGCATGAAGAATCGATTAAAAAAGTTTTAAAAAATCATTCATCTTCCTCATTACTTCGAATACTTTAAAAGAGCCCATTCATTCATTCATTGTTCATTGCTATCTTTTTTCAAAAATATTACACTATTGTTTATTTTTGTTTACTTAAAAAATTTGAATTACAAATACTTTGTGGGGCATAAAACAAACTGATTCATTTAAGTTTTGTATGGATATCCGAATTATTATTACCAGAATCAAAATAAGGAGATACTTTGTTTATAAATGTTTAGGTGAGTTTATTACATCAACATTTAATGATTTCAACAGTTCACGGAAAAACAATATTCATAATAGAGTATTGTCTTGAATAAGGTTTGAAGGTTCCTGTATGCTATTGATTTTTTCAACTGGTTCCATATTTATGGTTAGATGGTGGGGTAAGTGGGTCACACTGGGGTAAGTTAAGTGGATCACCCCCTTCAAACTAAAATATGTACAGAAAATTTCACATTTATTATCATTGATTTTGTTACAGATTGTCAGACTGATGGGTTTTACATATATATTTGATTTTTGTTAATTTCTTTTAATGATTATAGAACTAATATAATACATGCTGTAGTTTGAGTGTTTTACAAAATCCCCCACCCCCATCTCATCAAAAAAAAGACCAGTTATAAATACTTCGATTTTCAGTAAAAAAATCAAATTATCTTTATTTTTGAACTTGAATTTTTAAAAATTAAATAAAGTAATCAAACCTAAGAGGAAAAAATATGAAAACTTCTAAATATGTTCTAGTTGAAATTTAAAGTAGGGTTATCTTCGGAAAAATAAATTAGAACTGAATAAATTGAAATAAACTGGGAACTAACTTCCTTTACTTTTCAACTAAACTAAAAGGAAAATACTAATTTACTTAAATGAATAGGAAATTATAAAAAAGATAATTTCTAAATTAGCATGCAGATAAATTTGCGGTTTTATTAGTATGATTAAATTTCAAACTTTTTCTCTTTGACAATTTTTTAAACGAAAAATATTCTTTAGAAAATTCTCAAATATGATCAAGAAAAATTAAATTCATTAATATATGTTGGTTTTTAATTTTCGTCATGGAATTTTTATTTTTGGCTCAGTTATAAAATGAATATTCTACATTCCAAAGCTTGTTTTTTCTGTTTAAAAAAAGGGAAAGACTAAAAAATAAGAACATTTTTTAGTTAGTGTTTCTAATTAATTACATTTTTTAGAATATATTCTTTACTCGGAAAACTCCTACTTAAATCGGTAAAAGCTACTTCATGGATCCTTTAAATTTTAAAGACTTAGGAAGCCAAACAGCTTATAACATATTTTACCTCAAACGCTGTTTTGTTACTATGATTAGAAAAAAAGCGGCATTAGCGGCTATGCATGTATTCTTACTTTCTGTACATGTCTCGAAATTTTTAATTTAACAAGTGTTTAAATAGAGGTTTGGAGAATTTTACGCAGCATTTGTTTTTAAACAATTCTGATGTTTCCTCAGTTGTGGTATCGTTTACTTTTAGACACACAAAATGAGAATGGAGTAATGTATAGATAAGAAGCTATTTGTGGATAGATATTTCCAGTAAAAGTGACCAATAATGGCTGAAACGATCCCTCTATGTCCTTTCAGATCCAGAAAACATCCATTCGGGTAGTTACTGAGAGTAAACTCGACAAAGCCCTGACGTAAATAGGGGCTGGAATGTTTATTTCCTTCCCTAAAAAACGCCGGAGACCCAGTTAACACGCTTCTTAATTACCTTACCCGTCAAATAACCGCCCTCTTCGAGCTCTCTTTATTTCTCCTCCATAGATTTATATGTGGAGGAATCTTTTTCCCGCCTTCCACGAGGATAAAAAGGAAAGGCGGAGGAGGAGGAGAATGCAAATGAAATATCAGATGGAACGCGGAAATAAAATAGCCGCCTGTCGTGACACCCTCAGCGCCAGTCCGCCTGACGGTTTTATGAAACATTCGTTGTTAAAACACAAATGCATCTGGCAAACATCCAGAACATAAAGAAATTCAATAACTCCGATGCAGGGGCCAATGTTTTATAGGAAATGGTTTTCGCGTGGAGAAAACAAGAAGGATGATAACGTGAACTAAGCAAATAGAACGGCGACTTTTTTCCCCCTATGAAGGGAAGGGGAAATAAGGGCGAAGACGTAAATAAGTTTGTCGGGATAAAAACCTTATCGGGAGTATTTTACGCTCCTTGCGATATATATGCTTTTATTATGTCTCGGCTGTCTGAAATTCCCGACACGTGACCTTTCAACACGGTGTTTTCCTTTGCGTACAAGTGGGTCCGTTGCTTATAAAGAGTTCGAAATCCAGAGGGGAAGTGTTGTGTTTGTGAAATTTATAAGTGTTAACTTTGTTTAAAATCTGTGAACAACTCGTTTATGGGGACGTTTTACCACTTGCCACGTTCCGAAACAATGTTCTTTCGAAAATTTCGATTTGGTTGAGGGGAAAGTAACATCGTTTTGAAAATAACTGTGTAAAAAACACAGTTTTAAGTTTTTTCTCTCCCATTTTCTTACCTTTTTGATTTATTCTGGTTATTTTTGAGGTTCTTCCTTTCGATGAGTACTTTTATTTGGATTTAAAAAAAATTGTGACGATTGCATTAGGAAAAAAATGAACCATTTTTGCAAGCTAAGAAGGGGATAGAAGATACTGTATGGAAAAAGAATACATTTATTTTATTTGAGCATTTTTAGTAAAAAAACATTATATATTTCAACAAACTAAAGGTTTTAACAGTAAAATTTGGAATGAGATGGAATTTCTATTATGAATATTATCTAATGAAAAAAAAACCTTTTATCTGATAATAAATGGTAAAAACTAATAGCTAGTTGAGATACTAAATTGATAAATGGCCCTGTATTGCACGGGTTGAGTTTAAATTTCACTGCAAAATCTCATTAATTTTAATTAAGATTTTCATTAGATTTTAATCATCTGAAAAATCTTTCAAGTAGTTTTTAATGAGTAAGTAACAGTTATAATTCTAATTTTGTAAAAATAAAAGGTACTATCAAAATAATATTGGAATTTGTATATTCCATTGATTCCTGTATAATGCATGCAGTAGCTCTATTTCTATATTTGTGCAAATGCCTAGAGCTCAAGAGTAATTGGTAGAAGCTTTAATTATCTCTTTTGCTTCGGACGAAAGCCGGCATTTCTAATTACTGTGTATGAACACTAATGATTTATAGCAAAGAGGTGTATTGCTTCTGATGATCACTGATAATGATGATTGCTTTGGTAGCGATGGCTTAATTTGCAAGTGTAATTGCCCGTGTTTCTGTGTTAAGCAACCAAGTCTGATTTTTCCCGTTTCGACTACCAAACTAATAAATTCCCATTAATGTACTGATGTTTTTCATGGGGGTGTAAGTATGAAAAGGAACAGTTTGGTAGAGAAAACATGGTGAAATAAAGATATTCAGATATTTATTTGTGTGCATTTTAGATAAATTTACTGTGTTACAAATACCTCCCATTTTTGATGTATATTACTAAGGTACGTCGAACCGCACTTATTTCAGCGGACCGAATCGTAATAGTGCGGAAAACTTGCCTACCCATAACAGTAACTCGTGTGTGAAATTTTAGCCCTATAAAATAATATCTTCTGTTCTGAACCTCGGCCTAAAGTTTTGAATTTTTACCAAAAATTAGCTATTTTGCAATATTTCTTATAGTTATGGGGCCTTCTAATGCACAGATTTTTTTCAGGAGATGTGGTAGATGTCTAGAGGGATTATTCCGTACACCCCATCCTTATTTCCACTTTTCCCCCTATGCGAGCGGGGGTTTTGTGGGCGAGCGCGCTGCTGGTAATGTTGGCTTTCTCTCCAAACTTCAACGCTGCGACCGCCTTCTTAGCCCTTTTTGTGCATCAGAACCTCACATAAACCAATTATTTTCATGAAAGTGACCCAGAACCCACCATTGAGTGGTATCTTTCCATCACTTTCCATTTATTAATTATTATTTTTAATTTTTTTATTTACTTTAATTCCTATTTTACAAACAAATTTTTTTAAACTACTTTTTAGCAATCTGAAACTGCCAGCAGAAGGTAGATGGGAATGGGAATGTATTGCGTTTAAATAGTTCAGATATCCAGTCAGATTTTATCTGCGGGGAACCTCTTTTCCATTATTTATGAGAAGATCTGACGAAGACCTTCCGAACAGAGCACCCCTCGGTTAATAGCTAAAAACAATTCCGGATAGTTATATTCATTTCTCGGAGGGAATTTGAGTTGATTTCAGTGTTATTTTTTTTCAATCAAGTAATTATATCTCCATATCCCCCTTGATTACGTCCATGGCCTCCCACACCTTGCTGGAAGCTCTAGATAACTACCTGCAGAACCTCTTTTTCTTCGCTGAAACTGTTACTTCGATATTTCCGAATCCCTACTGTCCTATGTTAGCCCATCTATCAGTTCCTAAGAACTGGTGGAACCGTTATTTGAGCACTTTCCCAGTCTATCATTTTAACATTGTCATGCCTAACAAACTGCGAACACTTACAACCAATTGCTTGTTCTCCTGCCTACAAAATCTTGTAGAGCGTTTTCTCTAACATATCTTGTAATCACTAATCAGTCATCATGCCCCGCAAGATGTTTTCCAATACTGAATCAAAGAGATGTCACGTACCGTCTTTAATAGACTTTCAAAGTTAAAGTATAACATTGAACCATAGTATAACATCCATATTTACCATATTCGCTATTAATAACCATATTTACATTGAACCATAGTATAACGTACACAGTAACGTACACTCAGACCCCCATCGGCTGTTGAGGTACCCCTTAGAGCTAGATGAGATAAGTTGGAATTTCTGAATATAGTAATCGATGAAAATAAGTCTGCTGATTTACCTCTTCTGACAATGCACATTTAGGGATCGAGACACTCAGTGCAAACAAGGGGAATGCTATGCTACCTCTAAACAGATAATATAAAAAATTGTATCTAAAATTTATCTGATTAGTTTTATGGAATGGGCCTTTCAGAAATCATGTCATTGGTTGCAAGTTCAGGCTTTCGCAGCTTAGGCTTTCAAAACTAAACATTATGTTGAGATGATAGCTTGGGAAAGTGCTTAGATTACGGTTCCACCAGTTCTTAGGAACTGACAGTGGGGATTTAGAAATATCAAAGTCACCATTTCAGCGTAGAAAAAGGTACTGCAGTTAGTTATTAGAGCTTCCAACAATGTGTGTGGGGTTCCATGGGCGTAATCAAGGGAGATATGGGGATATATTTACTTGTTTAAAAAAAGTAAATACTGAAACTAACTCAAATTCCCTCCGAAATATAAGTAGTACTCTCAGGAATTTTTTTAGCTATTAACCGAGAGGTTCTCTGTTCGGAAGGTATTCGAATATATAATATTTATTATTCTCATAAATAAAGGAAAAGAGGTTCCCCGCAGATGAAATCTGACTGGATATCTGAACTATTTAAACGCAATACCTTCCGATTCCCATCTTCCTTCTACTGGCAGTTTCAGTTTGCTAAAAAGTAGATTGTAAAAAAATGTGTTTGTAAAACAGGAGTTAAAGTAAATAAAAAAATTTTTAAATAATAATTAATACATGGAACCTGATGGAAAGATACCACTCAATGGTGGGTTCTGGGTCACTTTCATGAAAATAATTGGTTTATGTGAGGTTCTGATGCACAAAAAGGGCTACAAAGGCGGGCGCAGCTTTGGAGTTTGGAGAGAAAGCCAACATTACCAGCAGCGCGCTCGCCCACAAAACCCCCGCTCGCATAGGGGGAAAAGTGGAAATAAGGATGGGGTTCACGGAATAATCCCTCTAGACATTTACCACACCTCCTGAAAAAAATCTGTGCATCAGAAGGCCCCAAAACTATAAGAAATATTGCAAAATAGCTAATTTTTGGTAAAAATTCAAAACTTTAGGCCGAGGTTCAGAACAGAAGATATTATTTGATGGGGCTAAAATTTCACACACGAGTTACTGCTATGGGTAGGCAAGTTTTCCGCACTATTACGATTTGGTCCGCTGAAATAAGTGCGGTTCGACGTACCTTAGTATATTACTATTTTCTGGATTCTATATTTTCAAACCAAGGGTCTAGTACATTTTAAAGTAAGCTGAAAAGTAAGTAAAATAAAGTAAATTAGCAAGTAAATTTTGATGTATGATTTTCTTACACCTATGTTCAAATCAAGGATTTAGCATTTTCTTAATAAACCTACGTTGAATTGATACAAAACATTATTAAAAAGATGGTAAAATAATCATTTTATAATTAATTTCTCATTCATGGTTTTCTTCCACTTTAATTAAAATGGTAATACCTCTAGTTCTCACACTACGCACACAACAGACTCTTTATCTAGTTATAAGTAATACTGGGGATTTTCTGGAGCATTTATAAACAAAACAAGTTAAATCGTAAATATTCGGTTTCTAAACAGGTGAGTAACAGCTAAATAAGTTCTGTTTGTAGTACAACCGGTAATTGAACTTAAATTATAGGGGTAATGGGTTGAATAGTTTTTCGGTGGAATAAAAATGACAAGAGAAACATGTGGAAACTCTATAAAAAGTAATAATATGTGTAATTACCATTGGAATTTGAAATATTCATTTGGTGGAATACAAGTTTTATTTATGTGTTTTGTTCCAAATAAATTATGTAGCCAAGTTTGTCGACGTAACATTAATAAACCAGAGGTATATTGCAATATTGCAATTTAAGTTAATAACAAATCAAGCTGTTTCTAAACGAACGCTTTGCTTTAAAGAGAAATTTTGGGATCAGAAATAAAAAAAATGTTTTAGAAGAATAAAATATGGGGTGCTCTTTCTTTTTTTAATTTTCAAAGCAAATTATAAGAATTTTAGTCTTTTCTAAAAGTAATTTTTCCTTTCAAAGAGAGAAACTCTGGCGTCTGTTTATCGTTTGTTTGATGTTTTCACGACTGCTTTTGAAGCAGAAATCTTGTTAAGTCATTTATTGCTCTTTGATGTAAAAATGAGTTGGATCCAACTATTCTCATTCGCTTAACTATACTCCAGAAAGGCACGATACAAGACTTAGAAATTCTTAACATTTAAAATTTAAGAGCCAGTCAAAAGTTAAGAAACTTCTATTCGTATTCAAACCATTAAACTGAGCTCCAGAACGACACACATAATCAGTTAATTATCCTTTTCTACCCCTATACTACTTTTCCCCAGCAAAAGATAAACGGAGGGAAAGATTAACTTCCAAGACGGCTACAAGAATCGCCTTTTACAAAAGAGCTTGCATTGAACGAATGCAATCCTCAGTTTCAACTAATGAGTCCCTTGTAAGTCGTATTTGCTTATTGAGTTTATCTAATGAACAGTTTCTGAGGATGAAAAAAAAAAGATCACTTTGCGAGAAGTTGGTTAATTGAATGAGGCCGCTCTTGTGTTGACTTGTTGCTGGAGAACTTCTCGTAATTTAACACTCCGCTGGGTCCGGGGAGCGAACTTTGACATCAAACCCTTGACGTGTTTCGGTGCATTTATCACCGGGGAAAGGAGGGGTGCTAAGCAGAAATTTAGCGTGCTGCCACGGGACGCGTTACCTTGATGAATGGGCTGGTTTTCATTATTAAATGGCGGAATTGATTGCTGAACTCTGATCGAACGCTGTTGGGGAACAATGATGAAGCTTTCGGGGAGTGTCAGGGGATCCTGGGTGGAAAGATGGCGATCTAAAGTTTCTGAGTAGGTTGTTAATGATCAGGCAATCGAGGAAAAATATGTGATTAGGGTATTTTTACTGGTAATATGTTTGCCGTACAACAACCAAAGAGTTGAACTGTGTTGTTATAAAAGTTTATGTTGATTCATAATTTCATTTATGATTGCAATTCTTATGTTTGTCTTTACCTCAAATAACTTCTTCTATGAAAATAGTTTTTACGAAAAACATTCTTTTACTATACGAATTTTTAAACTTGCATAGCTGTTCTTTTATACTTTTAACTATTAATATTTGTAAACATTACCTCACAATTTTAAAATTAAATGTGATATAATAGGTAAAGAATTTTTAAGATGAATATTTTTATAAAGTATCTGGTAAAGTATCATTTTAGATCCTTAATTGTTAGTTTAAGTCTTAATTATGGTAGTCTTTAGTTCCGTGGTTGGCAACAATGGTTCCACCACAGAATATATCACACCCTTGCTACAAAAGTGCCACATCTCAAAAAACTATGTTTTCCAGGAATTGCAAAAAACTGTTCCCGGGCTGACTAGGCACATTTTAGTATTTTTGAATTTGTCAATGCGAAGAACGATACATCTCTAACTATGATCGTTAGCCATTGTTCTAGTTTTCCCAACTTTCCGACTCAAAATTCAAAATTTTCAAGTTATGACTGTTTTGATGTCTCACGTACAAAGACATTTTGAGTTCAAACCAGCAAATGTTTTTCAGTCATTCATCAAAAACGACATAATTCAAAATATGAAACAATCCTATTCCACAAATGAATCATATAAAATGCCGCAATTCAAAATCATTCAAATGATCACTTACCAATTGAATCAACAAAAACGCCAAAAATCAAAATATCACAGTTTAGAAGACACACGACACGCACGTTACTCCACGACGGCTGGACGACAACTCAAGATGTGGCATTTCAGTAGAAGGAATCATAGCCATCTTGACAACAAAACGCCATAACTGCTATCTGGCGGCTGATTTTTCAATGCAAATCTGGCTCTTTTTAAGATTGGTAGATATGTGAAAACTACGCCTAATGGCGGTCATAACTCAAAAATTACAATTTTTGAGTTGTGGCACTTTTGTAGCAAGGGTGCGATATCTTGAAGTTTATTCTTAGTTAACTCCCTACAATGGCTGTATATCAGAAAACTTTTTACATAAAATATTTGTTTATAAAATCAAAAGGCAACAATAAGTGATAAGGGGCCATTCATTACGTAAGAGTCCCGAGGGGGAGGGGGGTTGGAAAAATCTCTACATACCCTTACATGGGGGTGGGGGTCAAACCCATTCTTACGTAAGATTTAACAAGTTACTGTAAACAAATTGCAATTATTCTAATCAAATTACTATTGAATAACCCCAGAAAAATTTAAAATGCTGACGATCTCGGTATATTATATCGAAGCTTTAATTTAAAAAAAATGAAGGTATATCACTTGTATCTTTTTTTTTTGGAATCGTTATTAGTTTTGGTTTCAACTTTATTTGTTAAACTGATCCTTTTATAACATTTTTTATTTTGAAAAACGAAATGGAATCTTACGTAAGAATAGGGGGGAGTGGTTTGAAAAATCTAGAGTACCCTTACATGGGGGTAGGGGGGTCAAAAATTGCCAAAATCATCCTTACGTAATTAATGAATGGCCCCTAACGACATTAAAACGTGAAAAAAAATTATTTTATGAAAACTTTTTAATACATTTTCTTTTGATATCTATCACAGTTGTTTTATCAATTATTTTTTCTTTAACATATAAAAAATTACAGTATGTATTATCCTACTGAATTTAATTCTTACTGTTAGAAATAAAAGGTATTAATTCAATTAAAAAAGTTAAGCCAAGCACCCGGCGTTTTTTCTTTGGCCAGGGATTAAACTGGTTTTTATCTTATTTGAAGCATAGATAGGAGGGATGTAATTAAATAAATCGCGTATTCCTTTTATGAAACCAAAAGGCACGGGGTAAAAGACATGGCTATAAAAGTTTTTATTCGCACACTAACTTTTCATTGAAAAAAGCTGAACCGTTACGATCACAGCCATTTATTTTAATTTAAAGTGGGGTTCTAAGTGCCTAAAGTGGGCAGAAACCCTCTTCAGGTGAATGTTTTAACGGGCCCTGAGCGCATTCACCGTCAATTTATTCTCTATCGCCATTTTGAAAGAAAATTGAAGATAAAATGGGCGCTCTGCAATTCAACGGAATATTTTCCTTCATAAGAGCTTTATAGGCCCTACTTTTATTGAGTTTACTTCTTTCCTATCGCAGTCAATAACTCTCCTCTCGTAGGCAGAACCTTTTTAAATTGAGACTCTAGTACTCTTTGAAAGCTTTTATTTCTATGTAGAGTTCCTTAATTAACTGCTATAAGTAAGTTATATTAAAACAATATTTTTTAATTAATGTAACTTGGGTCACATATAGCATAACAAGCCATTACAAAGCTTTACATACATTTAACGTTTATATAATGATTATATTATAAGCTTAAGATACTTTATGGGCTACAATAAAAGAGTCATACTACGTATTTTCTTATTTTCTCTGTAATAAGCAAATAATGATTACGTAATTTGTATTAATTATGAAAAATGTTTAGTTTGTGCTTAATGTATATTTAATCATATAAAAGGATGTAAACATATCTTTTATTTAGTAAAGTTCGTAAAAGGAGATGCAGTAAGTTCATATTTATCACCTAATGTCCTAAGAATTTTCTATATTATGTAGTAGAATTCTAATATCACTTAAAAGATGCGACTATAACTTTTGATTTTTTTGACAGCGTTTTATACGAAAAAATATACTATTTATTAAAATAATAAATATCCCAGGAAAACAGGTGCTTTGATGCCGGGGTATTTAGAGTTGTTTCCATACGCATTTTGATACTTTTAACACCTTTGCACAATAGTTCAAAATTTTATTCGAATAAAACTTCTGATATTAAAAAAAATTAAATTCAGCAATTAAAAATTACTTATTCTTATATAAAAAGGCATTACTTTTACTTAAAAATGAAGATTTTATCCAAGGGAAGCACCAAAAGAAATATTAATCCTTAATAACACACAATATTAACCGATAATATTGCATGACGTTATGACAAATATGACGATGTAATATCGTTTGATATCAAAGCAGTTATCGTCCTAATGTCAGCCAATATAGGCTAATATCGTGTGGGACACATAATCCTCCCAACAAGGATCGATAGACGAACCACATAGAAACATAGTGGTCTCACAGTGATTCGTTGAATAGGACAACGCCAACGTCCACTGCCGGATGAATGTAAACGACCCTTAACTCGTTCTTAACTAAACCACACTCCTTCCTCAAACCATCCATCACATTTCAACTCTTCGAAAACACGGAAATCGACTCTCGAAAGATAAGCATGCCTCCATCGGATATAGCCCCCCCAAAACAGCCATCTAATAACCGCCCAAGATCGATAGTGTCCCCTTTTAAAGTCCAGAGACGCATGTTTATGCCGGTGTCACCCCACTTAAGGCACGCCGCGGTGCCCAGAAAAATGATCTGTCTCGCGGCGGATAACAAATGGCTTGATTTGAATACAATACGGAAGCCACTGATTAATGGGATCCGACGAGCGAACTTTCATACGAGTTAATTCATCTTTGGGGAATAATTCGGGCGAGCATCGGGGATGATTTCAAAGGCATGGATGGGGTCGAAATTAAAACGCTTTGAAGTCGGGTCGTCTTTGCTGCTGCTTATTATTATTAGTTTTGCCGTCGTCATCGCTTTCTCGACGCGTTTGCATTTTTGAGGAAAAAGTGAGGAAGTAATGAGGAGGAGTTTTGTTCAACCGCCTCATTAGGATTTCGAAGTAGTGAGGGTTTTTGGGGTTTTATCCCAATCAGTGTTTTGATCTTTGAGAGCATGAAAACACACTTTGGGTTGGTTTTGGGGATGTTTGAAAATGGTCTGGAGTGTTCGAGAGGACAAAAAATGTATTGATTGTTTAGGGGAAGGAGTGTTTCAAAGTTCTTTTGATTAAAGCTGGGACACAGCAAACTAGGCATGAGGAGTATCCTGCATAAAAAGTTGGTTTCGGGAAATTTTGAAAGGAAGTAAATTTACAAAAATTTGTATATTTATGACTTAGGTAAATGAATAAAAGTGCTCTTAGATCATAAACAAATTTTAAAAAATCCTTATGACCGCTCTTGTGAACTAGCGACGGCCAGAACTCAACTTGAGGCTGACAAACAGTAACTATACTAGATTACAACCTTTCTTGACAATGAGGTGAAGAAAAACACATAGTCTGTGAGCTCTTATGGGTGGGCACGTTCAGTTCTTAATAAATGTACTTCGCAAAATAGAAAATATTAAAAATTTTACGAAAATCAAGACCCTAAAACTAATATGCATGGATATAACCAAATAATTATATTCCTAAAGTGAAGTGCTTAATTTCACTCTGCATTCGGACAGTGCGCTCGCTGGGAACTACTTTTGCTTCAGCTTATTTTGCTTTCAGCTTATTTCTCCTTCGTCAGAAACATCGGAGAGTCTATTATAAATCTAATATTCTATCAAACAAACAATACAGTCATTTATTTTTTTAACAATTACGGAGATAATTTAATGCAGAGTTATTATACCTAATAATTAATTTAAAAAAAGTAAGTATGTAACCTTAACCTCTGTATTCTATATAGTTAGTAAAAAATTCGAAAGAAATCCATGAATATTCAAACTTTCTGTGAATACTTTTGTTTGTCGAGTAAAGGACGGGCTACTCCAATCCTTCAAGGATGGGAAAGGAAATCCCCTCGATGTACAGTACATCTCAGAAACTGTATTACCCTCACTGTTTGGGTTTCTTAAACAAAAATGAATGGCAGGTCTCGGACTTTTACAACCAAGAATCATGATCGGTTGATACTCCACCAAAAGCAAACCCCCGGGTGCATGAGGAATTCAAACAACTTCTTTGGTTAAATCTTAAGCGCAAACACGGATAAAGTGTCGTCAAGATCTGGAGGAAGTCGGATGAAAAATTCACCAATATCTACATTTCCACTCCGTTTGTTGTTCCTCTTCGCTACGTTTTGTTCTTTTTTTTCTTCCGAAGAAACTTCTTGAGAAGGGATCTCTGGGGATTTGTTTCCGTCTGGAAGTGGAAGAGAAGGAAGCAAATTTTGATCGAGTGCCGCCATTTTTCCTTTTTGTTCCTTATATCCTCATTTAAATACTCATACTGACAGGAAAATGTTGCGATCCAAATATCCTTTTTCGAATGATTTATAGAGAGCGTTTTTGGAAATCTGAGGCGTGCTGTGTTCGAAGTTTTGTTCCACGGGCGGACTGATCCTCCCTAGGGAGATGTATGGTTGGGCATTAAGGATTTAGGGACGTATTCAAAATGTTTTTTATCGTTGTTTTGAAAAAGGGAAGTTTTAGCTATTTAGACCCAGGGTAGAAGATGAATGTTTTTAATGTAAACTCTTTGTGCATGTAAACAAATGAATCCTTTGTTGTGTGGTTTGCTCATTTGAAGCTGTAGAAATAGGATTATGAATAAAAAAAATCTTGTTAAAAAGTGTGAAAATATAGAGAATAAGTCAATAAAAACTTAAAATTTGGAATAGTTTTCAATAGTGATTTGCAATCCCTATACATCTAATTCGATCAGAGAATAAATCATTAATATCCGACAAAAAAGCAAGAGGTCAAAAATACGGATGACTCTCATGTTTTAATTTTTTTGACTGAAGTGAATTTTCATAATCAGATAAAATGTAAAGGTGAAATTTGGCTGTTTATTTTTGACTAAACTTGCACTCAGTAAATAACACTTGTGTTTTCCTTTAAATAAATAATACGAATTCCTTTTACGAAATTCTTTGAATTGAAGAAAAAAGGAGTAATGTAACATTGCCTTTGATTTGTTAAATAAATTTAAGGAGCTTTATATTTAAATTAAACTATCAATAAACAATATTTTTAAATTCTTTTATATCTTTAAAACCTATCTCTTTCCTCTATTCCACAAATGGTTCAACAAAGTTGCATTCGAAGCACACTTCCTTGAATAACAGTTTTTGAACAAGATTTTTTTTGCGTAAAAAGAATTTATTGCAGATTTATAAAAAAAAGTGCAAAGATATAAATTTGGGTAGAAAACTTTAAAAATTAAAATTTAAAATAAAGACTTAACTTAAAAGATTATGAGGCTATCTAAGGAATCTTATCGAAATTTTATATTCTCAAAAAAGGATGAAAGTAGCTGTCTTGTGTGTGGAACATAGCATATATGTTGTTTGAATTAGTATATTTATTTTCTATGCACACATAACCGAAAATTGCAGCTCAAAGCAGTCTCTCTCTTTGCTCTGTCACTCTCTCTCTCTCTTGAAAATTGCCATCTCATGTATGTCTATGCTCATTAATTTATTCCCTGGTCCCATGGGAATTTTTGTTTTGTTTCGGATTCTAGGGTAACAACAGTCTTCACGATAATTATACTTATCTCTGTAGCATCATTACTAAAAAAAGATTTTGCCGCAGTGAAATACTATCTATAAGGTTAAACCCCTTCACCGACAGCTTAATTTCCCTTTGCCATAAATAAGAGTTAAGGACTAAAATGTGCATCAAGTGATTAGTTAGATTGAAGAGAGGGGAGAACCCAGTCTAACAAATTACTCGTCCAAAAAACATGTTATAGCGGGAGCACTTTAATTTATTAGCACCGTGTAATTTAATTTATTAGCACCACACATTATGCCGAAATTTCCCTTGAGGTTAATGATAGAATTAAGAAACAATTTTAAGTTAAAATCGTTGAGCTTTAAACAATAAATTTTAAGCTAAATTAACTTAGTAACGTATTAAACTATCAGCCAATTAGAGTGAAACGAATCCGCTTAGTAATAGTTTTTAAAAAGATGCGAAAATTTATAAATACACACAGTTGAAAGCATTTTTCTTCAGTACAGAAGTTTTATGGTTTAAGTGTTCAAATTAAAGAAAATCTTTTCCTACTTGCCTTTCAGATTAATCTCACTGTTAATTTTTCCTAAATAAAGTGTTTGTACGTTAAGAGTTGTATGGTCGTAAAGTTTCCGTTTTAAGAACATAGCATATGAAATATGATAATTTTTAAATATTTCTTGGCTTTAATAATCACTTGATGTATGGATTTTTTTATCTTTCGGGAATCTCAAATAGAATATGTTTCGGTATTGAAGTGGATTTGCTTCAGCACAACAACATAGTTTATATGAGCATACAGTTGGATCTAAGTAAAATTATAAAAGTGTTTACTAACACAACACTTATTAATTAGTTTCTCTTTTTAAAGAAATGGATATTATACAAGTATAAACTTTTAAAATAACCATTTTGATTTATTTTGACTTGAAAACTCACAGATTTTGGATTCTAAAATTATCATAATATTCAACTCAAATTATTGGTAAATAATAACTCCATATATAATAGCTTTATAGTTTTTCTACAAATATTACTAACTACTACTTTTAAGCAAGTGAGGGTGAACCATTCTGAGCCACAACGTAATAAAGTCAGAACATTTACATATATTTTATCTTTCCCATAACATATCTGCTGTTTTCTTTTACATTTTATGGTCTGAAATAAATTCTCTTTCGAAAGAAGTTTTGTATTAGACCGAAACTGCCTTTCGCATACATTTGCCAAAAGTTGGTATACAAAATATTTTTAGTTTAATATTGGCCTCGGCATTCGGATCTTGTTATAAATTCTTGAAACGGCAGGGAAAGGCACAGCTAAAGGAATATGGCAGGGGAAAAAATAAAAACCCGGAATTGCATTGTAGTGGAAGACGATGGTTTGGTCTTGTTATTTTTTCCTTTTTTATCTTATTCCAAAGATAGCTTTCAAAACCGCCCTAAGCTCTTTTTTCCTCCCTCAAATTCCGACGTTTTAGTAAATTGTCCTTTTCCTTAGAAAAATCTTTTGATATGCAAATGTTGCTAGTCGGAGTGCCGTGGTATAAAATGAATCACTCTTTGGATCTCCAGATACGGCGGAGGGAAAGGTAGAAGAACGCGATTCGAGGAAAAAGGAATTTTCTTGTTTATTATTCGATCTCGTGCTCGGGAGAGAAAAAATACGAACATCGGGCGAATGCAAATTTTTATTTACATTTTACCGCAGAATCTGTTTCTGTAGCTCTTTCTGAAAAGTCGGTCCAAGTTGGCGAACTTAAATTGCATTCTGATAGTGAGAGGATAAGAGTTGGTCTTAGTATAAAAAAAGTTGCGGTTACGGTGCAGCCGTGTCTTTGAGAAACACTATTATCGAAAACCGTTTCAGGGCAGCTGCGTCTAGGGAAATAACGCTCCAGAAATGAGGAAATAGCCCGCTTTAAACAAAGGGTAGGGATCTGTGGTTGTCGGGATGGTAATCTCACTTTGTTCCTTAAACCTAAACTAGCTATAAACTCAGGATGAAAAATTATTTTGAGGGTCGTTCTTGTTTTCAATCTCATCCGCTCCATTAGGTGGGGTATCCTTGAAGTATAAGAAGGGGTGGTTTCTCTGGTTTATGGTTGGGGTATAAAGTGGGGAGTAAATAAGATAAGGGGGAGATTTTTCGGAATATGGAAGTTTATGTGTGTGGTATCATACGGTTCAATGACTTTGATACAGATGTTTAAGACTAAAGGATTTCTGCTCAGTTCTTGATGGAACTGAGACGGATAAACTATATAAAATGTACAAATTTCATTTCACTAGTTTGCTGTCGGTATTTTATTGTTTTTAAATTCATTTTAAAATAAGATCCAAATAAAAGAATTTTATTGCATTGAAGAGTTTATAGTTCAGGATATTTTGGTTCTAGAGAGAGAGAGAGAGAAAATTGTGAACTAGACTAAAATAATAAGTAAGTAAAGTAATTAAAGTATTCAATAAAAAAAGAACTGAATAAAAGGTAAGAGATACACGAGAAAGAAGGAGACACGAAAGAAAAATTCAGTGTCATGGGATGCTGATTGCAAATGAAAATAAGTTTTTTTTAGAGTGTTTACATTTTGCAAACAAGATAGAATACAGGGTGTTTCAAGATAGTTGCCAAAATTGGATTCAGAATCAGCATAGAAAATGGGGTCAAAAATGCACTCCTTAGCCACTAGAGTGCGAACAATAGTTGCCAGGAGCAATGAAAGATGAGTTGTTGCAAGACCCTCTATATAACAGGCCATCCAACTCCGTGCGATGACGTCAAACGTGAGTGAAAATCGGCGAATTTACCATGTTAAGTCTATGGAGCATAAAAACTTACTTTCTTGAATTCTCCCGTTATGTATCTCTTCAAGGCTGATATCACTGTTCTTGAAACTCAAAAATCTTTTGTTTAGAATCAAAAAATTTTTCCCTTTTGTACAGATTTCTTGTATTTTCATTCAGTTTTTTTGGCTTAAGACTAACATGGATGTTTGTTTAGTTTGCAAATAATGAATGTAATGTAGATTTTTTTCTCACAATACTATTAATTTTATTTAGAAAATAAAAAAACCACTAGTAAAATAAAAATGTGAAAATATTTTTAAAACAAAAAATCATCGAATTTTGAACTGTAACAACAGTAAATAATTTATTTGACCCCATTATATTCTTTAATTTATTATAAGAATTTAAACTGACGATAATTAAACCTTCTATTTATAGTAAGGAAATTAACTAGTGAACTAAGTTCTATTTAATTAGTTTGGTATTCATTATTGCATTTTATGCAGATGGCATCACGTTTTTGTTTGTTGTTCCATCAATTTTTTTGAATTAAAAGACATTTTTGTTTTTTTATGTTTATTTCAAATTTCTACTTATTAGACTTTGATTTTAATAGCGATAGCCATTAAAAATTATTACAGCGTTAATTTTACCATTGTTAACTTAATGTTAAATTACTAAAAACACGGATATTCCTTGTTCACTGTTAACAATTCAGAAAGTTTAAAACATGGCGTGGTGATGATAGTGACGTCAAAGGTGGGTGAAATTGATGACGTTGCACGGCCGAGTTGGATGGCCTGTTATATAGAGGGTCTTGGTTGTTGTCCGCACACAGTTGGAGGTTGAAGTTAAGTGTTAGTGCCAAATACCACATTTTAACTTGCCTTAAAAACTGGTTAAATAGTTTGTCCTTATGGTGTCGTCTTCAAATTGTGAGTGTAACAAATTTTTTCTCAGCTTTAAAAACTGTTTTAAACTCTTTTAATACTTCAAATTTTGATGCACCCATAACATCAACATCCTTATAGAAAGTGCTTTATGGCAACCCTGGCGCACAATTTGTGCACCGTGGGACCACTGAATCAAACCAACAATCAATATAAACAGTGAAAATAGACAGATACGTACCGATGTGTCGAGTCTGGGCGACCACACGTTGAGGTAGAGGCAGTCCTCAGTGCCCCGGGACTTCTTGGTCTCAGGGTCGATGTGGAAGCAGGGCTTGGCGTACTTGTGCGCCCTCCTGCGTTCTTTTCGACCGCACCACTCGCCATCCGACCACCACGAGATGGGCTTCTTCCACCTCAGGTGACCCACAGGGGCCTTGGCATACGGGACGCCCTGCGAAAGAAAAATGATTATGTAGTAGGTTGTATCGGTGCGGGGACAAGATAACAACCTATATAAATGGATGTATTTGAGCAAGAAAGAGGCTCCAGAACATAGACGTGTTGAAGAGCAAAGTGATGTTATTAGGAAGCAGAGACGTTCAAGATTAAAAAGGATGAAGAAAGGGGATAGAAAACATGCTGAAAGATCTCAAGAGAAATAGATGAAGGAAAGCAATAGGGACGTTGAAGAAGATCGTTAGTGGCAGGATAAAATATAATTAATAACTTAAAGGATGATTGACCAAGGATTCGTGGTCTAAAAGGAAAAAATCAAAGAAGAGATAAACTAGGTAATATTTGAAAGGAGAATTTCACCATTTATCGCTGGTTAAGCGGACAATAAGTGTAAACTCACAACTCTCAAGCTTCACCTCCAACCGTGAACCGGTTTAGTCCTTGTATGGACTCATCAGCACGGTATAGGAAGGTAAGGGGCCATTCATTACGTAAGGGTCCCGAGGGGGAGGGGGGGTTAGAAAAATCTCTACCCTTACTTGGGGGTCAAACATTTTCCTATTTAGTTATTCTTATCAAATTAGTACTATGGAACAACTTATCTGTTGATTACTAAAAATAATATTACTTATCTATATAAAAATCTTTGATTTAAGTCAAACTGAGAGTTTTAGTGTAAATGATCCTTTTCTAACATTTTATTATTTTGAAAAGCGAAATGGAATCTTACGTAAGAATGGGGGGGGAGGGGTTTGAAAAACTTTACATACCCTTACACGGGGGTAGGGGGGTTAAAAATTACCAAAGTCCTCCTTACGTAATTAATGTATGGCCCCTAACGCAAGAGAGCGGAGGGCAAGTACTAGTCTAGCCGACTATAACTGAAAAAGTGGTGACCATTGATTAGTCCTCCACTCATCTGCTGGAATGACAATGGCATTCCTAGGACAGATTTAATTCCAGAAAGGCAAGGTACATGAAAGGAGAATTTCACCGTGCTGATGAGTCCTATCAAGGACGAAACCGGTCCATGGTTGGAGGTGACGCTTGAGAGTTGTGAGTTTACACTTAGGTAATATTTATTTTAAAAACCACAGTTTATACTGATAGGATGGAAGATTTATACTTCCTAGAAACCATTTGGCTCATTGTATACTTCAATAATAATCAAAACATTCAGCTTTACTTCAATAAAAAGCTTAAGGCTAAGCGCGCACTAAGAGACTTCTGTCTCGGCGACTTAAAACACTAGTCACTCGAGAGCAATGCATTTCTATGAGGAAATTCTTGGCCTAGTGATCTTGGTCTCGTCGCCATGTGCGCGCACTCTAGCTTCTTGCAATAGCCAGGGAAGCAATTTTGTCTTTGTCTCCGAGAGCAATTTTGTCTTTGTCTCCTAGTGCGCGCTTAGCCTAACAGTTGATTACAACACATCCTTCTTTTTCTTTTATTTGAGTGTTGACTGTTGACTCAAATGAAGGAAAACTCCTCTTTTACTCATTAAAAACAGCTTATAATCATTAAACCGAGGAAAAAGTATTTTACGCTATTGTCATCTTCAGAAGTGAAACATCATGAATTGTCACATTTCCTTATCAAAATATGCCACTTTATTTTTTATTTAAAAAATCCTGGGCTATAAATTATTGCATAAAAAAGGACTAAGTATGTTTTAACCCAACAAAACTGGCTCAAAATTCCTTCAAAATACTAAAAAAATATATCCTAAACTCTATTAAACATTTTATAAAGATGCATTTCGTTCTTTCCATAAGCACTTTTTTAACGTAAAGCTCGTGTACCACGTTTTGCGGCCCACTTAAAGTATAAATATATTAAATTTTCAGAAAACGGCCATATACATCAGAAGGCTTCAAAATAATCGTTTTCTCTTCCCCCTTGGAGTTGGTTTTAGTTTTCAGGCCGTCATGTTGTGGCAGGAATGATTGATGTTGTATGCAATAGTAGAGAATGTGGTCAAACTGCAGCTCAAGTGAACCTCGATACTGCCAACTCAGCTTTAAGTTTTCAATTGCCACATTCAGTCTAAAGTTGATGGACCGTTAAGCAACAGCAGTCTTTTAGCGCAATTTATCAAGAAATCTATTGATGTCGCTTGGATCTCTAGAGAGGGTTTAAATTTTCAGCATTGACTTTTAAATAGAAAATTAACAAATTATTTTCAGTTTATGAACACATGATCCTTTCCTTTTCTGCCAAATGATGTCTATTGTATTTTAGTCCAAGAAAGTTAGCTCAAAAAAGGGGTTGAGGTGGAACAAATTGTAAAAGAAAGTTTGATGGGTGATTCTTATAGGAAATTTTCCGTAGAAAACGATGGTGAAACGTATACCAAAATTAACCTCGTCCTTTAGCCAATATGGCGGATTTTCCAAAATGGCGGACAATCGTTTTTAACTTATAACTTCCTAAAAAATGTTAATAAAATTATAAATTTTGCAGTAAATGATTAGAATTTAGTAGCAAAAACAATGGGACACTGTTTTTTTCTCTTACGATTTGTCATTTATCCAATATGGCGGATTTTCCAAAATGGCGTCCACTAATGTTTATAATAAAAAAAATTATGATGATAAATTCGTAATTTTTTCAGGATATGGTAAGAATTAAGTCATAATAATATTCATATCAATTTCCTTTCCTCAATGTATCAAATATGGCGAATTTTTCAAAATGGCGGACAATCGTGTTTTACTAATATGCTAAAATTCGTTAATAAAATAAAACTTTTGCTGTAAATTATTAGAATTTAGTAGCAAAAATAATGTGGAACTGTTTTTTGTCTCTTACGATAAGTCATTTATCCAATATGGCGGATTTTCCAAAATGGCGTCCACCTAATGTTTAAAATAAATAAATTATGATAATTAATTCGTAATTTTTACAGGATATGGTACGAATTAAGTCATAATAATATTCATATCAGTTTCCCCCCCTCAATGTATCAAATATGGCGGATTTTTCCAAAATGGCGGCCACTTATTTAGAGCATTTTTAATTTTTATTTTTTTTTCTTAATAATTAGAAATATTAAATGTTATTTGGTAAAATATAAGCAGAATACTTATATTTTACTAAAATTTTCTGGTAAATAATGTTTAAGGTAGGTAGAAATTCAAAAATTACCATTTACCACTAAGTTTGAAATATGGGGCCGTCTTTTTGGAAATTATTTCTATGTATCGCAAAATCTTGGTTAATATACTATTTTATAGGTAATTTAATATATAAATACTTATGTTATGCCAAAATAAAATTTATTTATATGTAAAAACGTTAAAAATAAAAAGGCTCTAAATATGTGGCCACCATTTTGGAAAATCCGCCATATTTGATACATTGAGGGGGAGGAAACTGATATGAATATTATTATGACTTAATTCTTACCATATCCTGTAAAAATTACGAATTAATTATCATAATTTATTTATTTTAAACATTAGGTGGACGCCATTTTAGAAAATCCGCCATATTGGATAAATGACTTATCGTAAGAGACAAAAAACAGTTCCACATTATTTTTGCTACTAAATTCTAATAATTTACAGTAAAAGTTTTATTTTATTAACGAATTTTAGCATATTAGTAAAACACGATTGTCCACCCTTTTGAAAAATCCGCCATATTTGATACATTGAGGAAAGGAAATTGATATGAATATTATTATGACTTAATTCTTACCATATCCTGAAAAAATTACGAATTTATCATCATAATTTTTTTTTATTATAAACATTAGTGGACGCCATTTTGGAAAATCCGACATATTGGATAAATGACAAATCGTAAGAGAAAAAAACAGTGTCCCATTGTTTTTGCTACTAAATTCTAATCATTTACTGCAAAATTTATAATTTTATTAACATTTTTTAGGAAGTTATAAGTTAAAAACGATTGTCCGCCATTTTGGAAAATCCACCATATTGGCTAAAGGACGAGGTTAATTTTGGTATACGTTTCACCATCGTTTTCTACGGAAAATTTCCTATAAGAATCACCCATCAAACTTTCTTTTACAATTTGTTCCACCTCAACCCTTAACTTTCTTGGACTATTTCTAAACCCCGGAAAAATACATTTTGAAAGTTGAGCAAATTAATGATTTAATAATCATTTTTTAAAAAAATTATTGATTCCTTTTTTAATAATTCTTTCAAGAGTTAAATTTAAACGAAAAAAATTGTTTATAATTTGCAATTTAATTATCTAATGTGTATGTATTTTTAATTTTATACTTTTTCTTAGAAAACTAAAATTTAAGAGTACAAATAAAAACCTTTGTGGGTGTTGGAAGTTTTTTTACTACATGTTTCTTTTTTCTTATTAATAAAATCAATGAACACGAACTTGAATATCAGAGAAATATATTATAAAAAATTATTTTCTTAGGTTGTGTCGAACCACATTTATTTTATCCCATAATTAAGTTTCCTCGTTAATTACAGAAACTTTTCAAGAATTGTTTGTTAATTACTGAAGCTCAAATTGTTCAAGCGTTTGCAATTCCTCAAATATTCGTAAACACACGAGAATCATATTTGTATTTTTAATGCTGTTTTGCTCGGAATATCCAAAACACAGAAATTAATTTGTTTTGACGTTGTTTCCTATGGATGCCTTTATTCCAAGCAACAATTTTCACAAATTATCTGAACTTTTACTTTTAACAACTACTTAGAGATGAATGTTATTCAGAAGAAAAAAAGGGTTTTAATTAAAATGGAAATTGCTATCAAGTTACGTTATTTACAATTTTGTAATCCATATAAATTAACCATCGTATTATGATCAAAAAACCTACTAACTAAACTTTTCAAAAAATGAAACATGATCGGTTATATATATATATTTTAAAGAATTTACTAAGAATATGATACACTTAAAAAGGTCCGTATAATTTATCGAAAAATATTAGTTTTGAATGATGAATGTTTTGGTAATAAGAATATACTTAACAATAATCGAAATGAAGTTTTTGGTGATTCTCTCATACTTCGAGTTAATTTGTAAACAATAAAAACTTATTTTTCCGAGAGAAACGCAATTTTATTAATAACTATGGCCAAAAGTTTTAGCCACAAGGAAAGTTTACTCGCTTTGAAATACAATCTCTTTTATATTACTTAAATTAGTTCGGTACGCAAAGGTTTGAACAAACAAATTAGGGAATTAACTTTTATGGAAATGGAAAATGAATTAGTTTTTATGAAAATATCAGATTTTCTAGTCTGATTGTTTCATGCATTTAAACAACCTCATTTATCAAAACTTCATTCATGCTTTCTAAGAATTTACGGTAGAAAATTATAAAAAAAATGTTTTTGCGAGGACCATTTTAAAGTTAATTCTAATTCATAAGTATCATATATTTGCCTCATTAATTAAAATGGAAATTACTGAGTTATAACATTAGTATGCCTTAATTCATATACATACAGACGTATAAAATTAATTAAAAAATAGTGAAATAGAACTCAATTGTTAGAAATCTATTAAAAGTACAAATGCATTGCAGTTTATTTTCTCACCTTAAAAAATGTAATATTTTACACGCGTACCCTTAACTACTAGTATTTAAAACAAAATTTAAAAATTATTTAAGATTTATAATAAATTATTTATTTTTGTGTCGGTTTTACCTAAAAAAAGAACGTCTGAGAGGTTCCCCTGAAAGGTTTTTAAAATGTAACTCCTAAAAACGGGTTTCAGCTCATTTTTTTTCAGCAAAATTTACAATCCTTACAGTTTTATATTAAAATGCCCCCTGTGGGGCCTGCGTACCTCGTTGGGAAAGAATAACATATGTTAAATGGGTCATTAAGAAAATAATATGTCTTTCTAGTATGAGAAAAATATCACTTTAACATGGTAAGTCACATGTATGGATAGAATGTATTTAAGATACCGATTTTTCACTTTTTATGAAGAGCAATGTATGCTTGTTTTGTATATGTATGCAAGAATGTCTTTCTAGTATGAGAAAAATATCACTTTAACATGGTAAGTCACATGTTTGGATAGAATGTATTTAAGATACCGATTTTTCACTTATTATGAAGAGCGATGTATGCTTGTTTTGTATATGTATGCAAGAATGTCTTTCTAGTATGAGAAAAATATCACTTTAACATGGTAAGTCACATGTATGGATAGAATGTATTTAAGATACCAATTTTTCACTTGTTATGAAGAGCAATGTATGCTTGTTTTGTATATGTATGCAAGAATGTCTTTCTAGTATGACAAAATATCACTTTAACAAATAGTAAGTCACCTACCTGCATTGATAGATACTGATTTTTCATTTATTATGAAGAACAATGTATGCTTTTCAAGAACCAAAAACCAAACCCTTAATGCTGAGAGTAAAAATCTGGGATTGTTCTCTAAATAAGTATTGAATTAAAAATGTAGGACATAAAATTTTTGGGAAAATGAAAATAAGAATAGAATCATCAAGTTTTATCATCAAACCTAAGTAAAACTATCTCCGTTAAGGCGACTTACGTTCGGAGAAGTTTATTTAAAAACATTATATGTAACTTGTTTACATAGTTTTTCTTAACCAATGTAGTTTAAATAACTAATAAATGTAAAAACTACCCTAATTTTATAAAAAATATTTTTAAAAATTGCAATTTACACTAAAATTTGGCGGAAATTTACAATTATTCCAACACCTCTATAGGTAAATACACAAAAGTTTTTTTTGAAAATTCTTGAAATCACATGTTCCTTAGATAAATACCTGTGCATTGAACTACCAGCTAAGCTATATTTTGAAATATAAATACTTTTTTAAGTTGGTTTTGGTGAAAAAATATTAATAATATTTTGGTGTTTAAAAAATATTAAAAAAAAGGTTCATTTTACGATAAATAGCATAGCTCCTTTTTTCAAAATTTAGCTCAGCTGGTAGTTCAATGCATACGTATTTATCTAAGGAACATGTGACTTCAAGAATTTAAAAAAAAACTGTTATATTTACCTATAGAGGTGTTGGCATAATTGTAAATTTCCGCCAAATTTTAGTATAAATTGCTATATAGCAATTCCACCGTAACTCACGCTACATTTTTTTCAAAATTGCAATTTCAAATAATTTTTTAATGTAGAAATAACTATTATTTTCTTTCTAAAAAAATCATACATATTGAAATTTATGTTAATAATTCAAAATAAGTATTGCGAATCTTTTAAGAATTTTAGTTTTTTAAATATTAATTAAAATAGAGTCGTAACTCACGCTACAAGAAAAAGACATGGATTTATGAGTATAAAATTCAAATTTGTTTTTCTGCTTAAATAGTGTTTCAATAATTCTATATGCTTGTCAGGTGTTTGAATATACTTCCTTTATTCTAAAATAGCAAACAGTTTTACTGGGAATGCTTAAGAAAATCAGAAATAAAATAAAATATAGAGAGCTGTTCGTAACTCACCCTACAGTACTTCGTAACTCACGCTACATGTGTATAAGCGTTCAGTTATTCATGAATATAAATATAATTAAATTGATTTAAACACTTTATTTCATCTTTAATATAAAGTTTATGAGTATATTTAACAAAAAAGTTGTAAAAACTAATTGATTTATTTTTAATTTTCTAAATAAACTATACATTTTTCATTAACAAATTAACCTTTAAAACAAATATTTCTAAATATTGACTTTAAATGCTGACATTCCGATAAAAATAATTTTACACAAAATTTAAGCAATGCAAAACACAATTAGATCAATACTGCATAATTATTCCCTAAAATAATTAGAAAATTTTATTATTTTATTTTTTCACTTTTCTTGATCATGTCCCTGTTCATATGGAATAGCCCTAAATTATTCATGAAATTAGGGTAATTTTTACATATATTAGTTATTTAAACTACATTGGTTAAGAAAAACGATGTAAACAAGTTACATATAATGTTTTAAAAAAACTTCTCCGAACGTAGGCAGTCGCCTTAAGAAACCAGTAGTGGTGCACATTTTCCCCCATATTTCATCCATTCATTTCTATCTGTAAATAAAAGGAACAGAAAAAAAAAGAAGTTTTGCATGACCAAAGTTTCTATTCCGATGATAAAAGAGAGGCGGGAAATAAATTTCCCATCCATTTATGATTTCGCACGTCTTCGAGCTTACGCCGCTCTCCAAGCCGAGCACGTAACCGAGCAAAGCCACTCTTCAGCCTTAATTGGTTCTCGGGACGGATCATTTTCTTCTCTCTAAGTACCCACTAACTTGTAGAGGAGTCATAAATGTCATTCAGAATTTTGCTTTTATTGCGGCGAACTTCACTCGAGGTTTGAATTCCACCTTTGTGATGAGAAAAGAGAAGAAAAAAGAGCGTTCGAGGAAAGGGAGGGTTGAAATTAGTTAAGTTGGGTGTCAGCTTAGTATTCTATTCTCTCACCACATTAGAGTGAGAAATATATATACTTTAATAGAGTCTAACTATATATATATATAATGAGAAAGTTCATTTTTAACAATCTAGGGAGTTAGGTTAAGATGGATAGAGACGGTGCGTTTTCTATATAAAATAAAAACTTTATCACGAATGAGAAATCTTGAATTAACTATTACTAATAGTTTGATGAAATCCTTAAACTGTTTCTATTTTCATTAACGAAATATTAAATGGTATAAAGTTTTCGAAATGAGGTTATAAGATTTAAAGAACTTTCGAAAGAGTTATTCGATTTAATTACATCGAACTAAAATTGCGTTTCTAATTCAAATCAGTTCCTGTTAAATATAGTGAACTGTTTATTGAAAGAAAGCGAAGTGTATATTTGGACGGCCCAAACGGCCCGTGGCGCATGCGCTGTAGGTCTCGTGGTTACGTAGCAGTCTCGGCGCTTAGTGATGGAACCAATGTAATGCCGGGCCGTGGAAATTAGAGTAGAGTTTAGTTGAAAAAAGGCCGTCCAAATATACACTGCCTATTGAAAGACTAATTCAGTTTTTCTAAAGCAAGTCTAGAAATCTTTCATGTAAGTGAATTTAAAATTTTAAAATAATTTAGAATAATTCAAAGCTTTTTTTGTTTCATTATGTAATCAGTTTATTACTAGGAATAAACCGTCGCGTCGTTTACTTTTAAATTATAATTTTGCAAGAAATTTGAAGGTATTTTTCCATTAATAAACTGGGGCTTTATAAATAATATTTTTTTTAAGTTTCGACTGAATAAACTGTGTACAGATAAAATGGTCAACGACAATTTTTATTATTTTGAAATATTTTATGATGCATTTTTTAATGTACCTATTTAAAACAGAACTTATACTTTGCATAATGTAATTACTTTTTGTGTTAGTAATTTTAGATTTTAATCCGGTTTAGGTATTTCAAAAACTCAAAGATTGGATGAAAGTATTGTGTTAAGAGATTTAACGAAAGTTTAAAGGAATAAAAACATTAAAATTATTATGCCTAAAGTATTACTCATTGTTTTTGTTAGTGATTGGTTGTAATTGTACTTACTCGTAAATCCTATCTCTTGCCCGCCACAGAAGGGCCCCATCAAATGCTAGATCAAAAGCCGAAACTGGAGCCCAAGTAAGTACAAGTTATCTTTCGTATGGGGTATCTTAGTTTGTCAGTTCCAATCCTTCCTCTAGACGTCTAGACTAAATAGCGGACACCTGTACTTTCATTTGTTTTCAGAACCTGATTTTAAAATTGTTTGCAAATACTGCGTAGTTTGAATCGATTTGGACCATTTTTGCTTGAAAACTTGTTTACATATTTCGGTACATTTTCATGTTTTTACTTACTTAAGGAATAGATACTTTTCTACATATTTTTAAGTTCTACCATCATTAACAGTTGCTTTCTGTTCAAAATTAGTAAAAAGAAATGCGTATAAGTTACGGGAATAGAAAATCTGATGTTAAACGATCTTTCACGAATTACAAAACCATATGTTCTAAGTATCTGATTGAAGAAACTGAAACACCATCGTTTGATAAAAATAACGAATAACCATTTATAATAATTAAAAAATTCGGATATTAAGACATTGTTTGTTTTTAGGCTAAGCGCGCACTAGAGACTTTTGTCACGGCGACAAAGACAAAATTGTCTCCCTGGCTAAGAAGCTAGAGTGCGCGAACAGGCGACGAGACTCTTTGGCCGATTGCCAAGAATCTCACCATAGAAATGCATTATCTCGAGTAAACTAGTGTTTATAGTCACCGTAGGCTAAGCGCGCACTAGAGACTTATGTCGCCGGCGACTGTAACACTAGTCACTCGAGAGCAATGCATTTCTATGAGGAAATTCTTGGCCTAGTGATCTTGGTCTCGTCGCCATGTGCGTGCACTCTAGCTTCTTGCAATAGCCAGGGAAACAATTTTGTCTTTGTCGCCGAGACAAAAGTCTCTAGTGCGCGCTTAGCCTTAGTGTTCTTCAAAAAAAACTTTAAAGTTTTCCTTTTTCTCCGCGTTTTATGAAATTTATACTTTAAGCATTTAAAAATAAATACATATTTTGAATTTTTAATTGCACGGAGACATAAGAGTCCTTAATTTTACTAACCTTGCTTTGTTTAATTAACTCACGGGGAATTATATTAGACTACAACGTTTCTTGACAATGGCGTCACGGGTTGAATTAAAGAGCTTTGAAAAGACACCACAATTAATAGCTACCTAACTGGCAAGTCAGAGATGACTTGCCCTCTCCGTCTTTTTCGCCAATTAGGTAACTAGTCAATGGGATTTTTCTAATCGAAGGTCCTACCATCAACCCGTCAAGAAACGTCATAATCTAGTATAGTTGTAGTACTTCAAAAATGACGGCTAATGGTTAACCTTTACAAGCCGAGGCCCTTTTCGCCAATTTGGCGATTAAGTTTTTAATGAGGTAACCCATATCATCAAATTAATGGTAACCCTATGGGCTATACCTGCCGAGGCATCCCTGGACCTGTTTGGCGCACCCGGCAAGATTTTCTCGTCGCCAAAAATAGGGGCCTCGACTTGTAAAGTTTAACCCAGCTAACTAATAAATTTTAAAAGAATCGCTTAAATTTTCATTTTAATCCCATTTTATTTAATCTACTACTACTATCTTGTTTGCCTTGAAAGTAAACTCTCCAAAGATCCTTTCCAGACTTCCTCCCTTGGCAGCGAGCCATGGTCACTGACACCCTCGTAAAACAAACCGGAACCTTCGATTCGACACTACGTGAGGGGTTGCGAGCACTTTAGAATAGAAACGGCCGGCGGTATCATGGTCTGGACGACAGCGTAATCTCTATTGTTGGAAGGTGAGAATCGGGAATTCGGATCCTCCCTGGGTGGGAGGGAAGTGATGACATCAAAAATCGTCTGCGAGGGTAGAAAATCGATCATCGAAAGAAGACCGCGGTTTTAAGGACGTTGTAGCTTCTCGGGAAAAGGAGGAGAGAAGAATTCGAAGAATGCTCACCCCCCTTGAGAGTAAGAAGAAGAACGAGAAATTTCAGGTTGGAGAGAGAGAATACTGTTGTTTTTGGAGGATATCGTGGCTGATGTGGGGGAAGTTTAACGTACTTAATTTCACGTTAGAGTATTGATTTAGGTTCCTTTTGGGTTGAAGTAGATGGGGGAAGGCGACCGAGGAAGATTTTGTTTTATTTATCTGAGTTATTTTGAGGAATTCTTGTTGAGGCTTAGATTTCCTAATTTTTGATTGTTGACATTATAATTCGATTATGAAGGAGAAAAGAACAAAGATTTAATCCACAAAGCAAGATAAACGGAGAATGGTAAGAATACTCTGTACTTTTCATAAAGTTGTTTCATGTAGGAAATTAGATATTAAAACATAGTTTGATTTTGGTGTTAAGAACTAACACCTCCAAACATATATTACATTTAAATATCATATAAGTTCCGTTACTTAATGTTCCTTAATACATTTAGGGAACATATATTAACGGATATTGTATTTAAAGAAAATATTAAAAACGAAAGGGATTTAAAATTTCTAACATAGAGATGAATTTTTATTGTGGATATTGATAACATATTTTGAAAACGCGTGCTGAATTGTTAGTAAAAGACATGAGTGATCTAGAAATCTATTACAAGAGCACTTTAAGACATCTAAAACCTAAGAGCTTGTTACCTTCTCAAAATTTATACCTTTTATTTTACGCAAATTGTAGTGTTTTTTGTCCTGTTTTAATTATTTACTTCTGTAAGCCCCGTGAAATACATTGTGGTGCACGGGGAGCTTTTCGTTTGTTTCAATAAAAAATCTATTACAGGAAACTGTGGTAAAATGAATTAGTAGGTAAGATAGAGTTATATTAATAACTCTATCTTACCTACTGGAATAATTATAGGGACAACTAGGATGACTTGAACCAAGAGGATCTTTCTTATTAAAGGAGAATTTAAGGTAATTAATGATATTAATAGTACTATTAGTTTATTTTAATTTTTGAATTTAAATTTGTCTTTGTTTAGCTGAAAACTCAAAATTACAAGATAACACAGAAAAAATTGCGAATTCGCGAGCTTTGGGGGGGGCTTGAAAAGACGCCATTTTTACAAGGAAATAAATATCTCCTCGAATATTAAGGTATTTTCATGAAACGTTTGTCTGTGTTACGACTCGGCCACGCCCTGAACCCAATTATGTAGCTGAGTGAAGAAGAAGAACTTTAACTGTGACGTCACGGCGTTTTTTGAAAAGTAAGGCGGTTAGCGCCGGATCGGAATTCTTGGACTCTATATTCTTATTCGAGTTGTGGTCATGTGTTTTGTACCACGCTAGCTTCACCCGTTATTAAATGATTGTGGTAAAAGCATTGTGTTTTCTGTCTTCTGGGTCGTGTGACACCGGGTAGGTGGTCCTGAACTATCTCTTGATTGAACAGTCTGTCTGTGTGTCATGATATTGCAACCGATTTTCTCATGGAAGTTTTAGTTCTATCTCCTTTTGTTTTTAATTATTTTTTAAATTTTTTTAATTCTCCGCTAGAGGTGCAGGATTCTCTCTCTCAGCTTCGTCTTTTTCTAATACACCTTACTTTAAAAACCATAAGAGAAGTTGTTTCCAAATGAGAGCCGTGAAAACTTCTGAAAATAAAACCCATGCAATGCATTTCTCTTCTAACAATATATGGTAATTTAATTTAATGTTTAAACATTTTAAAATTAAAATTCCCCATTAATTAGTAATTTAGCTATTGAAGTAAGAGATTTGGTGATTTAATTTGAATAAATAAATATCAGAAAGAAGTTCTTTAATTAAAATTTATGAATAAAATTACAATTCTAATGTGCCTTAAAATCGGAGAGAACGGCCGTATATGCAATGCACATGCCACAACACAGTACTCAGATGGAATTCAAAGAAAATTCATCACGTGAAACTCATATTAAAATTGAGGAAGTAAATCACGATTTCGTAAAAGAGAAATAATTAAAAAGTTGACTAATGTTTATTCATAAGAGTGGAAGCCAATGAATAAACATCAGATAAAGGAAAAGAAATGGGAAGATTTAGGAATTTTAAGTCCTGGGAGTGTAAATCAATGCCAAAGGATATATTGATTAAGGAAAAGGCAATAATGCAAACTTATAGAATCCTTTCTAGAGCTCTACCATCCCAAAAACAGTTCAAACCCTTAATTTTCTACGAATTTTCACATATTCATTTATTCTGAAGTAATTTTTCTAACGTAAATATAATTTCTTAGTTGGAAAATTATATAGTGCAACATTTTAAACAAAAAAATAAAGGGCATGGATAATACATATTTCGCTTCATAATAAGCGATAATATTCAGATGAAACAAGATATTTAGTTTAAGGAGTAACTTGTCTGAATTTTAGTTAAAAGTATAATAATATGTTTTAAAATTATATAAAAAGATTCAGTTTGGACAGTGAAAAGATCGTCTATCGGAGTTACATTTCTTATTTAATAAGTTTAATTTATTTGTTGGTTTTACATTAAATATACAGGGTGTTTCAAAATTGCGTTGCACGGCTTTTATTCGGAACCAGCGCCTCCTAGGGGCATGGAAGTAAGGTCTACCCCTAGGTCAATGACCCTGGAGAATCCATTGAAATGACTTACAGCGCCCCTAGCGGCGAAATTAAAAAGTTAAAAAATTAATTTAAAACTAAAGAGGATAGAGCAAAAACCCCAATGAGAGTATTGTTGCCAACGCCAAGAAGAACTCACTGAAAAAAATTTTATCAAAATATCTTGAATATTCGCGGAGATATTAGCATGTGAAAATATCACTTTTTCAGGGGTCAAAAAGTAAAAAGTTCGCATATTTGCAAATTTTTTGGATTTTTTGATTAAATTTTGTGTTCTTTCAACTAAAAAAACACAAAACTACACAACAACACTGAAAAATTTGCAAATATGCGAACTTTTTACTTTTTGACCCCTGAAAAAGTGCTATTTTCACATGCTAATATCTCCGCGAATATTCAAGATATTTTGATCAAATTTTTTCAGTGAGTTTTTCTTGACGTTAGCAACAATACTTTCATTGAGGTTTTTGCTCTATCTCCTTTAGTTTTTAAATTAATTTTTTTAACTTTTTAATTTCGTCGCTAGGGGCGCTGTAAGTCATTTCAATGGATTCTCCAGGGTCACTTACCTGGGGGTAGACCTTACTTCCATGACCCTAGGAGGCGCAGGTTCCGAATAAAAGCCGTGCAACGCAATTTTGAAACACCCTGTATATGAATACTATCCTCAAGTAGACGCTATTTAAAAAAAATCATGGGATTTATGAATCTAGGTAGTTTAAAAATGAGCAAATACATGTAATTAAACTGAATTACATCATATAACTCCGAAAATAATGATCTTTGTAGTGGAAATTTTCAGATTTCATATATTTTTCATTAAAAAATTTAAAATGTCAATCGAGGATCTAAATTATAATCAATAAGCCATAGGATTTTACCTTCTGTGTTGAAACTAACAATTCCTACAATACACTTAAGCTAAATGTAATTAAACGCAGAGTACTTTAAATTTGTGACATCTGAAGCTGCTACCAGTTAAATCTGGTTCTCACGTGCTATCGGTTCTGAATCATAGAATCTTGAGTGACGTAGTAGGGTTAATTAAATTCCTCCTGTCTCTTTTCATTCGATAAACTTTGTAGCAAAATAGCTTAAACTTTAGAAGCAAAATTCGATACTTGGCAATTACCGTTTAGTCATAAGCTTGCTTCACTAATTTTGTCTCTTTTGATTACGCTTCCTTAGATGTTTATTAAAATAGTTCGAACATTAAACGGCCATGAGTTAGTGGTTTTCCTATTTAAAAAAAGGAAATCTTATTTTAATCCGATGCTAATATTTTATTATTTAATCTTGGACTTGTGACATCAATTTATGAGCTTTTATAAGTTTTCTAAAGGAGGGTTAATTGATACGAGTCGGCTCAATGTCGTATCCAAGTGAAAATTATGCAAAGTTGGAAACAAAACAACGGCATTTATTTGTTTCACAATGAGAATAAAAAAAACCATACAAAAATACCCATACCTAGGATCTTTAGGACATTCTTTAGAACGGACGAAGGGGATGCAAAAATCTCCGAAAAAAAACTGTTTTTTAGTTTTAAACTCATTGTGAAATAACTAAAGCTGTTTAGTTACTTGGTACTGAAAAAAGAATAGGTACTATTTGATACTGGGCTGTTTAATGTGAGAAAAACGTTGCCATATTTTTTGTGTTATAAAGTACTGCAAAATTTCCGGTTAAATTTTTATAACTCCGTGTAAAGAAATTGAACCCTTTAAGGTAAATAAAGCAAATATGTACTGAACGTGCATGATAGTACCTATGTACTATGAGCAGCATGTTTATAGCACAAATTACAAGCACGCTAATTCATTTTAAAACACTGTTTTGTTGGTCTTATAATCTGTGTAATTAAAATAGGCGGTGGGACGTCATCAGTTGCAGTTCGTCGCCGTGGTAACGAAGGAGAAAACGTAAGCGGTTATCCTTTATTTTTGCACACTAGTTAAGGCAGGGCGTGAAATTAAATTGAAACTTTGAATCTTAATAATTATAAAACTAATTCAAATTAAAAAAAACGAAACGACAATCTTTTAGAAAAAAATAATTGCATATTTGCTTAAAATTTTGTACTTCTACCATGATTAGTTTTTCTTTTATTAACAAAAAAAGTGTTCAGATTATTTCATTGGCTGCTGCCACACGAGTTAGATTCAATGACAATCTCGGGCGGTTTTGGGCTTGGCGTGATGTGGAAAAAAAATAAGACTGGTGGAAACCATGGCAACGCACAGGATAAAGGCGTGGAGACTGGGGAACTCACGTGACTTTTCAACCACCGACTCTAATTACACAGACTATAGGGAACATATCTAATGGTGCTTATCTGACACTTCCAATCAATATATAAAATAAGTAAAAGGTGATTATATAGAAACGGATCTCTCAATACGGGGGAAAGAGTCTTTTTTTAAAAGGAAGCTTTTCTTTTACCTTAAAAACGAAAGCTCCGTCTTCTATCGTGCCGATATAATCCCCGCAGTTCGTTCTAACTACGAGGGCATCTTCGAAAGCTGCTGACGATTCCCTATGTACCACTGATGACGTGCCCCCGGACTGGTTTTTGGGGCCGAACACAGCCACTTGCACTGCGGCCACCACCACAACCGCTAGAAGGAGACTGAGGACTGCTACGGTCACCACTAGACACCTGGAAGGAAGAGGAACCCGTATATTAAAAATAATTTTTTGTTAGTAGATGGTTATTTCCACAAATATTGAAAAGAATTTAAAAGGGTGCCTATATTCTGTTATTATTTTACCAACGAGAAACTAATTTCAACTAAAAGATTCTTTTGGAAATGTTTTCGGTGCTTACTTGAAAACTTGTTTTACTTCTTGAATAAATATTTCATTAACCCTATTATTCTATTTGTTCTGGAGCAAAACTTTATAGTGCAGTAATGGAGAACTAAGGCAATAATATTTTTTGCAAGCAAGCTTTTTTGAATAATAGAGGGTTTTAATTCTGTTCCGAAAAAGGTTTCTACATATTAAGTTAAACTTATCTAAACCATGCGTTAAACTCTTTGTCATCTTATAACATTCTGTTACTAAAGTTAAAGATAGAGAGTTCAAACAAACAAATGTTCAATTCACGTATGAAAGTAGGAGATTTAAAATTAATTTTTTATGTTATATTGGAGTTAATTAGAGTAGGAATAAATTTTAGAGCCAACTCAATCTTGAAATATTTGGAATTAAAAATTAAAAAATATCTCCTTTTATAGATTGTTGAAATTTTATTTATATTTTAAAGTTCTAGAAAGAAAAATAAACAATACTTAAATTATACTTATGCCCTTGATATCATTTTATGAATCGTGAAATATGAAAATTATTCGTTAATTGAGTATAAAAAAGTTAAAGAAGAAAATAATATTGGGACATGTATCAATATTAGTGCTACTATGCTATAATAACAGAATATTGAGATAACTATAGTTTAATCATTTTGTTTTAATGTCAAATATATAAATGTGTTCATAAACATAAAAACCGAAATCCCTTCGAATACAATCTAGAAAGCATACATTCTGAAACTCTTAAAATAAAAGCTACAAAGTATAATCACTAACATTCGTCAGAACTTAAACACTGCCAGAACATAACGTTATATTTGCGTCAAATAATTAGTCTTCTTTATGCACTAATTTTATCGTGGCTTTTAACATTGTATCAAGCTTAACAAGGATAATTATCTCAGGAGCTTTACCTGTGGAGCTTTTTCTTGTGTATTTTTCTGTGTCTTCTGTGGAGGAATATGTCGTCATCATTATTATCCAAATGACTGTACGGACGGTGACTCAAGAGAGACATCTGGTGTGGTTTTTTAAGTTCGACTCTTTACGATGATATAGACATTTTGGGAGAGTAGGACGTCATCTGGAGGTTGAGACGTTTCATTGGTTCTAAAATAAAATAACTATTTATTCATTGAATTTATTTGAAAAGAGTTACCATATAAAAGTAATTTAATGAATTACTATTATTTCATTAAAAGTTGATATAAATAAAAAGCGAAAATTAGTAGAAAATTTAACATCAAACAGTAGTTTTTTTATTATATTGATAAAATAAATATTTATTTCATAATATTTATAAAAAAGGGATATAAGAAAATAATGAAACAAACTTTAAGAATGTGTGTACATTACATAATATAAATAATTTAAACTTACAAACGTATTAGAACAAAAATTCACAAATAAATATTAAATTTTTTCTCTAATTATCATTCCACACTATTGTTAACATAGTAAATAAAACTATAAATGTAATAAATATTTGAAAAAGTAAATTTAAAATAAATTCAAAGATAGTTAAAATTTTTTAAACTACCTTCTCCGTTTACAAACAATACTTCATAGACATACTGATTACTCTTAGTACCACGTTTGCATCGAAAAATTCAGGGTTGGCCGGTTTAAACCAAATTGATTTAAACCAAATGTTTTTTACCAAAAAAACCACTTGTTTTTTTTGGTTTTTTAAGAAATTATAAATTATTTTCAGGATTTTTTTTAAGAAAGTGTTATTAAGTAATTTTGGACAAAATTAAAAGGTCAGATTTATCAAAAAATTGACATTTTAAGGTGATTAAAAATCAGAAATATTTTAATTTAATGGTTTTAATTATTGAATTCTCTCTATCTAAATTTAACTTTAAATGCTCAAGTTAAACTTATTATGTTGCAAGAGATAGTTTATTTACTAATTTCCTTTAAAATGAAACATTATTTCAAAGAGTAACTAAAGATATACAAAAGTTATCTGTTTTTCACTGATAAAAGATGGCTTGGATTTTAAGTAATTGATAAAACCAATTTGTCTTATTTGTCAGTCATAAAAACCAGTTGATTCTTTTACTAAATTAATAAAAACCGTCGATTTCTTTAATGATAAAAACCAAAAACCAGTTGGTTTGTTTATAAACAGATAAAAACAAGTTGGGGTTTTTTACTAAACTAATGAAAAATTCCTTAATTGGATTAATTATCTCAATCATTTATCCAATTTCAATTAACATTAGTTGCTTACATTTCACTTTTATTTATTTAAAAATTGTTATTTTCTAAATCTAAAGAAATTTTCTAAGTTTATAAATTAATTCATATAATTAAGATAATTAATTTGATTATTTTACCAAATAATTTGATTACTTCAACCATTTATCCAAGATAAATTAACACCGATTTTTATTTACTACAATAATATTAGATAGTCTAATTGGAATATTTTAAAAACAAAAATTATTTTTAAAACAAATCAATTTAATTTTAACTATCTAATTAAATTAATTAATTGAAATATACAAATCATTTATCAATTATAAACAACCCCTGAAATGAATGTCTCATTTACATCTCAATTTCAAACATCACTGCTAAAATAACTTATACTGAAAAAAAAATTCTAAAAAAACCTGGTTTTTTAAACCAAAAAAACCAAATAAACCTGTTTTTTTAAACCAGGTTTTTTGCCAACCCTGGAAAAATTTGACTGAAAATCATAACTAGTGAAGTCTTTACCAGTGAAATCTCTCTATATTAAAAAAAAGTAACAGTCGCCGCCGCCGCCGCTGCCGCCGCCGCCGCCGCCGCTGTTTCAGAAAATGTTATTTTTGAACACTTTGAACTATCACTACGCAGAAACTATTTGAAGGAATATTATGAAATTTTGACCATTGGTAGACAAATGTATGAGGGTCATTTTGGTTCCAAAACCTAATTAATATGATAATTAGTTCTGGAGTTATTTATTGTCAAAGTCGAAAATTATTTTTTTCTGCTGCGAGTTCGCCCCCAGCCAAATCTATTTACAGCAGAAGCATGATTTTTTGCAGACACATACTCTTAGGTATGAAGTTGTGCACCTCGTCGCCCTTTTTTCGAATTTCGAATTATTTTTGGAGTAATTAAATTCTAAAGTTTCGAAATTTTTCACCCCTTTTCAGTTTTTTCGTTATAAAAGAAAAACTAATCACAGTAGAACTATGATATTTTAAACACGCATGCAATTAATTTTTATTGAAAGATTGGCGTTTCGCTTTTTTAAAAATTCGAATTAGTTTTAGAATTATTAAGATTCAAAGTTTCAATTTTTTCTTCTCTTTCCGGTCTTTCACTAGGGAAACAGCTTATTTTTATGAGTTTTATTTCTTTAATTTCCGACGATTCACTAGATGTTTACGTGCATATTAAAAATTTAAAGTTTCTTAAAGGCTTGTTTTTACTCTAAGTTGGTTGATGATAATTGGTAGACTTGCTTGATATTTTTTTAAAAACATTTCTATTCAATAATTGAAGAAAGAAGAATTGAAGTTAAGAGATGAATATTTTAGAAACAGTTTTATTTTGATATCTTTGAGGGAATGAATGATTCAAATTAAATCATTGATAAACTAGAGAGATGAGTAGCTTCGGTATCAAAGGAGCATTAACTAAGCCGACGAGCCTGGACTGTTGAGATGAAACAAGCGAGCTCTGCTCGCTAAGATCGCGAAGCGATCTTCATAGAACTGCGAAGCAGTTCCGGGGGTTGGTGAGCGATAGCGAGCAGGGGGCAGAGCCCCCTAGTATAATAAAAAATACCTGCACTTTAATATCTTTGTGATGAATGTTTAAGACTTAGCCACTTTAGAATGATATCTCCATAACTTAACTAAGTAAGAGTATAACGAGAATCATCGGCATAACCTATTAAGTTTACCCAGCTTTGTTCAATTATTTATTTAGTACTACCACAGCAACTTAATCCCAGTGATCCAATCCGACTTTGCTGTTTTAAGCCCACAATCATAGAAAAGATATCCTCGTGCCTAAAAAACCCCTCTGATCTCTTGGATATAAAACCCTTCCAACCCCCACTTTCAACAACAACAAAAAAAAACACCTCCAATTTTCCCTTTCTCACAAGTCTTAACTCGCTCCAACCCAATTTCACTCTCCACAACTAAATAACTGCAACCGCATCGATCCCAAACCCTTCACCCAATAGACACACGTGTCTCTTCCTCTCTCCAACACAGTAAACAGCGAGCTTCCTTCATCTGTACTAATCCCTCTCCTGAGCTCAATCTCATTTCAAAAAATCTCCGTTTCGAGCCCAGGTACAGCCACACCTGTTCCGAGAGCTCCTGTGGTCGAAACAATTTACTTTTATCGTTTCCGCGGAAACGGGTCTATTGCTTTTTTCCGGTTCCCCCCTCGAGAAATATATATTTTCCTTTTCCGGCACCCACAGGTGCGATTTTTCTTCCCACCCAGTCCTTTTGTTTTTATATCACGCGGTATAAAATATTAAGTCTGGTTCAGGTCAAGATTTTTTTCTCTCCACAGAAGGAATCGCTTAGGTGCTGCGATCATTTTCCTTTACCATTCGGCTGGAAATGGTGGCCGTCGTGGGTGGATGGTTCTCGGAACGCCCATTGATTTTGAAGAACAAAAGGTTTCGGGTAGTTTTGCAGAGCCCTATCGTGGGGAGGGGTGGTATGAGGAGGAGAGAACGTGTTTTCTTAGAGACGGTGTTATTCAGGGTGGGGAGACCGTTTGGAAAAGGCGGAGGAATTTATGAAGTTTAAAATAAAATAAAAAGGTGGGCTATGAATTTTTTAGTGGTCCTCGGTTTGTTTATTCTTCTCTACTGAAGTTGTTTTAACAGCTCTTTCTTGGTTTCAAAAACCATGAATTTAAGATTTTTGAAGAAGTTTGTTTTGGTTTTAAGGACTCGATTTTTTGGAGGTTTTGTGATTCAACTTGGGCGGGGGGATAATATTGTGTTAAATTTATAACCAGTACTGTTTCTTCTTACACTGTAAAAAATAATAGTAATGTTCCACATAATTTCCAGAAACGTTCCTGCTTTTTATGAGTTTTTACAGCAGTTTAACACTTTACTTAAAAATTCTGGTTTTCTTTCTGAAGAATCCTGCCAGAAGCGGATAGTTAGTGCGGTGCACCTGTCATGCCATTTAACATGTAAAATTTTTTGTCATGTATTTTAACAGTAAAGTTCCTGGTATTTCACAGATAGCTTACTGGTATTTCTGCGAAAGGTTTCAGTATTTTACAGAAACGTTCCTGGTATTTTCCAGGAACATAACTTAAAAAAATGGGCAACTCAGCTGCCCAGTTTTTTTAAGTAACGTTTCAGAATTTTTTTACAGTGTATGATAGCCAAGAAAGGTTTGGAAATTTTAGGGAATAAGAAACACATTCTAGTCATAGCCATCTAGAACAAGGAGGCCGGGGCACTTCGTCTCGATGAGTCATTCTCTACGTCTTCAAAGTGGCGAACCTCCAATAAGCGCGCGCTTCTCGCGTTTTCTCCCGCTCCTCAACCAATCGTTCGAAAGCTTTCGACGGAAAGAATGACTCATCCTCTTAGCTGTCCAGGCCTTCTAGCTCTAGCAGGCTATGTTCTAGTTTATCACAAGTTATCCTCGTCATGCGTTTTTCTTTTTTTAAAAAAGAATCATGTTTCCTTGCCATTTTAAACTACATAAGAGTAGTAACAATTTAACATTTTTTGGGTGGTTCGATAAGAGACGAATGGTAAGAGGTAAAATGTTTTAAATATTTAACACTTTTAAGATTGATAAACTTTAAAATTAACGATTTATACTATCTACTCACCATTACATCAGATAACCAATCAAATAAAACAAACTGTTATTTGTTTTATAGCTCAGTGCTTAATACTAATTCAATGCTAGTTTTTTTTCAAAACAGGCAAAACGGCGGATAAAATATTAAATTTTTGCAATATTTATAAAGGAATTCAATTTTTTGAAACTGGTTGGAGTAAAAAAACAGATACATATAACCAGGGCTCGATTTCTAAAAAAAGAGGTACCGGAACGGTAAAATTATTGGTCTCAAAACTGAAAAAAGCGAATACTTTTTAATACAAAAACTTAAGCATTTATTTTTAAATTTAAATTTAAAAAATAAATTCAAATGTGTTGTACTAGATTAGGAAGAATTTTCTAGCTTTATTTTACAAGACGATGAACTATTTAGGCAATTTTTTTGTTTAAACACCTTTTTTTACAAACAATTTTTTTCCAGCAGGGCCCCTCTTGTAGAAAGCGGGACGATTTATCATCAATGAACCAATAGTGTTGTATATTTTGCCAGTTTAAGGAATATAATGCGTAGTTAAAGTCCTTAAACCGTAGAATTTAAGATGTCCCAAATTTTCTTGGCAAATTTGCCCAGCAATCTGGCAAATCTGGTTCTGGTTCAAATAAAAAAAAGAATTTGGGTAGTTCAATTTTGGGTTCACAATTATGTTTTACAAGAACACAATTAATTAATAACCTTAATATTAAATCACAAAATTATTGTTATTTGGAAAAAAGAAAAAAACTCATTTAAATGTTTTTAAAATTAAAAATATACAAAAAGGGGGGTCTGGGGGTCCTCCCCCAGAAAATATTTTAAAATTTGACCCTAAAAACAGGGTTTTAATTCATTATGATGATTTAATTCATTGTAGAACTTTCTTTTCGTACATATAGAAATGGTTTCACGGGCTGTAGTTATAGGAGACGCCTGAAATAAAATATAAATTTTTTAATCGAAAAAGAGGTTCCGGAACGCCGTTCCGGACCGTTCCGGCTGAAATCGAGCCCTGCATATAACCCTTATGCAAAAATGCAAAAGTACACAAACATAAGAGGCTGCATTAAGAATTCTTTACAGTCTTGAAAAGCTATGCCTTGAATTTTAAGTTCCTGAAGATAATTACATGCATGAGGTAGATGTAGTTGGTGGGAGCAAACAATTTCGAAATGATTTTCTTTCATGTAGGAAAGTTTCACTGCATGAAAATATCTTAAACACTCAAGAACTTATGAACTCCAAAAATAGGAACACTTTTGAGTTTTATCTCTAGGACTTAAACAATTTCCGCAGATCAAAGTCTTAGGGAATATGCTAAAAAAATGAACTAACTATGCAGCAAGAATAAAATGGTCTTTGTGTGAAAACTTTGAAATAATCCCGCAGAATAATGAAAATGTCAAGAAACACTCTTAAGGTCATTTTTTCATTGTGTCACTCACTGGTTTCCGGAAAATACTTTCTTTTCATATAAAGGCGTGCTTTAGTTGTAGTTATTTTAATTCAGATTTTTTGAAAATCGTATTCGCTCTCATAGAGTTTTAAAAAGTATGGTAAATTTCCTAATAAAGTTAATTTAAATGGTTTGGGTAAAACTCAGTTCACCGGCGTTAAGGAACAGCGACTTTATTTTGAATGATAATTTAAGACAGCACTTACAATTTTGATATTACAATTTAATTTAGTGGTGTTCACCTTAAATTTCCTTTTTTATAAGAAAAATTATTACTAGTTACTTTTGGAAACCTCTTTGTTTATAACTCGTTCCAGTCCTCACATTTTTGGAAGCATTTCAATAAAAACAACAACAACCTAACTCGGAAAATAACATACCTACTCCATTTAAACTTTAGGAGGTGATAGGTGGAAACCTTTTAGGCAACTAGGGGAGGATGGGGACGATTGTAACACGGGGCAATTGTAACACTTTGATTTCCTCAAAATGAGAGGCTGAGTGGGCGAAAAAGAGATGATAGTACGTACAAGGCAGGTGAATGAAATAATATCAGAGATTTTCAAGGCTGACATTTGAGTTGTGGCTGTGTAATTGAGAAAAGAGTGTTTTTCGAGCATCGAAGTAAATTTCTACTCTTGGATAACTTTCCATCTCCTGCATTGCATGTATGAAGCACAACATCACTGATTTTATGTATTGTATTAACATGTATCCTAGTTTTATTCTGCTTAGTTTCAAGTTGATAGTGTTGTTAGTTTCGTGGAAAACGAGGGTTGAATTAAAAATGGCGACGTGAGGTCGATTGTAACACTTCATCTAGGGACGATTATAACATGCCACAGGACCCTTTTTAGTGCAAAAAATGGTCCCACGTTCGTTGTCTATGTATTTAATTAATATTTAAAAAGAAGAGATATATTGTTAATAAATCTGTATGATCTTCTATCGGTTTTTATGAATTTGTGTTAAATTTGTAGTGTGTTACAATTGACCCTTGAGACGGGGTCGATTGTAACGATTTTTGATGTTTTATTTACGATATTGTAATGCATGTCCACCGGACAGCTTTCATTACAAAATTGTAATTGGGATGTATCAACCTATTTTCATACCAATTTTCATAACTCTAACATAAAAAATGGCTTAGTTTGAGATCAAATAAAAATTTTTGTTACAATCGTCCCCACCCTCCCCTACACGGGGTTTCATATCTTTTGATCAAAATGAGAGTTTCTATAAGGGAAGCGTCCGGGCTTCGCAGGCCCGGCGCAAGTCCTCACAATCATTAATGAAAGATGAAACGAAACGAAAAATTCATAATTTTGATAGAACTAAATTGTAGTATTAAATCAAATGTCTGGGTACTTATTACAGAGATTTATTGATAAAGATAACAAAATGATCTTGTTAAATAAGAAATGAAAAAAAAGAAGAGAGAGAGAGAGAGAAATAGGAAATTCATTATTTTAGCTTTTTAACTTATCAATTTGTTATTATTTTATTATTTATTTTGCAAAAAACTTCCCATGGATAAAGAAACCAATCATAGAAATTAAACAAAAATGAATGGTGTAAATTCCAGTTATTTCGTTTTTAGTACTTTTAAACGGTTGTGTGCTGTAAGTGGACATAAAAATCGTCCTTGCAGGAAAACTAAATAAAATAAGCACTCTAACAGGAATTAAATTTTGAATACAAAAACGTATATAAAAATAAAAAGTTTAAATAAAAATTCACATGTTTAACTTATAAACCTTTTAACTTAATTTCAGAAATATTATTAAGTTTGCGATTTCAATTCTACATACAAATATAAGGGAACAGAATAGAAAATAAAATGATTCTTCCTTCCTATTACCTGGTATAAATCGGATATTCTTCATTAGTTGCTGAAACTGAATATTAAACTTAAATACCAGCGCATGTAGTAAAATTGCAGATGGTAATCTAACCAAAAAGCTTTCCACAATGGCTTAGTTCTCATTCCTTCTCGTACCTTTAATACGCTTCGATAGAATGAAAACATAGAACTTGTTAGGCGGGACGAAGATGTATCAGTTGAAAGAATTTAATACCACGGAAATTTTCAGAAATATCAGGAAATATTACTCGTGGTCTGATACCATTTCAGGGTATTACGATTTTCTTTGATGCAGCAGTTGAAATAAATTCATTCCAGTCAGTTTTTGTGCATATTACTTCTTGGATGTGCCGGATTTGATATGCATTCTATTACAAGACCAGAAAGAAATGGATAGCATGAATGAAAATGCATTTTGAAAAGCTTGTTCATTCAATGCAATATGGGATGTCGTATAGAATTTTATCGTAGCGTGTTTTCATTGAGGCATCCAGATACTTCTTAGTATCTCTTGAAAGGAATAGGTACACAGGATCTGAATCATGGCCATGTCGGAATGCGGTTCTAGTTTTTTTTATAAAGAGGAGCGGAGGGTAATATGGAATACCTTTTATATCTTTAAGAATAACTCTACTGGTTTTTACTAAAAACCCACAACATCATTTTAAACACATAGTATGACTAATGGTAATGAAGTGTCAGTGGTGGAATAAAACATGATTTATTTTGTTGTTAAGGAAAAAGGCACTTTTTAAAAAAAGTTGCAAGTGGAGGGTAACATGGAATAGTCGGGTATAGAATAATGTTTTACAACCATTGAAAAACTGATTATACTTCGGAGAGCATAGTTACTTTTAACTATGAAAACAATATTTAAAAAATTATGTTCAAATAGTTAAGTTTTTTAGCCTATTTATTCTATTTTTGAATCTAAAAGCCCATAGAGAAAAGCTAATACATTAAATCCAAATTTCTCGTCTTTGACCTTTGGAGAATTTTTGGTAACAAAAGTTTATTGTTTAAGATGCTTCAGCATCTTTGTTAGCCAGTGTTTTAGTTGATAGCATGAAGTAAATTTCAGATGATATACATCAGAATGGACCTAGTATTCCATAATACCCGGCAAACCATCTTGGATTATTATTGAATAACTATTTTATTTGCGGATAAAAGATTGAGAGCTACAAAACGACTGAAGCATAAGAAACTATTATTTTAGTGTACATTATGCTTAACAACAAAACTAAAGTCTCATATTACTGGTAGGTTAAAATCTTTGAACCTTTTGGTTTGGTTTGTTGGGTTTTTCTGATTTGGAGCTATTTCGCATCTATCAGAGTTCCTTTGGTTTCTTTGAACCTTTACCGACAAAAACTTTCGGAAATCCCAAAACACATTTCCTATTACAGCGACTGTAATGACAACAACCAGAAATTAACTCTTTGTGCACTGTCGTGTTGTGAAGTTAACTTTTGTCGGTCGGCAAGCCACGCGTTACGCCGTTTTTTTTGCGGGTGGGGGCGATTACGGATAAGCGTTGTCTCAGGTTGGCATCCCTGAGTCCTCCTAACCGCCCGAGATAGCCATTTACTCCTATAGTAAATTTTGGGTGACTAGGACTAATATGGTTGATAATAACGTACTGTATAGAAAATTTTATAAGAAAAATATTTTTAAATCGTTTTACAAAGTTTTTTTTAATTTCAAAATACACCAATTATGGATTTTATAGCGAAAGGAGTCCTTTACCCAGATCAATAATCAAGCCTCCTCGATTTCCCAGTTTATCATTATATTTCCTGTATCGATTTTACCTCAAAGGATCTAAAACAAGATAAACTCCCTCAGCATAATGTCAATTCCACGCTTAAATCTCACTTGTCAATGAGGAAGTTGCATGATTTTTAAAATTTTTTTAACCGATTCTTCTTGCAATAATAAGCAACTACCCAAAATTTGAGGCCGATCGAGAAATTTTTCGATAGCCAAAAAATTAACAAAATACCCTTTTTAAAAGCGTGCGAAAACGCCAAGAGTTTGGGATGTGACGTCATCGTACGATATTGAAAGAAAGCTCCATTGTTGGAAAGCAATGGAGTTGATGGTATGATTGTTGACCTCATCGTTACTTTTTAAACAATAAACGTTTTCAGTCACGTGTTTTTCTCGACTTTTAAATTAAAATATTTAATTACCTGAACATTTTTGAAAAATTGACTAGATATTTCATTTTACCATACAAAAAACCATACGGAACACTTGTTTGTTTTTGAAAATCTGACACATGCAACTTCCTTATTTGCACCAATCAGTGCGTAGTGAGGGAAAAGCCTACACACAGGTTCGTTTTTATAGGGCCTAATAGTTCCCTATCCTTCATACATGGAAGCAAAATAAATCTTGCCTCCCGTTCTGCTGACTGAGAAGTGTCCGTTATTTACCCAGAGAAAAAGGAAACCTGATTTGTGGCCGTTGTCCATCTTTCAGGATTAATGCAGTTTCCCTGTTTTTCCCGGTCCCTGTTCTCAATGGGCTTTTTTTCTCTCTCCCTCCCCTGAATAAGCCTCTGTTACGAAGTTATCTCTTTGGCAGTTATGCTTTCTTTGGCTTTGATAGATGGAATGTCGGAGGTAACGACTTTACTGTTTCAACACAAAAGGGGATGAACGGTCCCAATCCTCATTCTATTCCTCCGAGGGCCCGATGGGGTAACGAGAAACAGGTAATAGAGATAACTAGCGGATTTCGTGTTTTTTTTATCGAGTTGTGGTTGTTTGTGGGAGGGAATAGCAAGATTATACTTGTTGATTGCGGGAAACAATGGTTGTTTGTGGCTTTTTCTTCTGATACTGGAATTTTTGATGGATTGCTGGGTAAACAATTTGATTAGGGGAACGGAGGGTAAGAGTGCGCAGTTGGGAAAAAGTACTCAGCGGTTTTTCCCGTGTTGTATACAGTATGTTTCAAATATTTTTTTTATCACAAGGAGCACTTGACAATGTTAATATGTATTCAATCATTTGTATAGACGTAATTATTTGTAGGTGTAATGCTTAGGAGCGCAAAATACTTTAAATGTTTTCAATCACTCAAAGGAAGTATTAAGGAAGAGTCCAAATTTAGTTAACTATTGAAAATTACAAAATATTAAAATTTTGGTTTTTAGTCCAGTAACTTTATACATCACCGTATGCGTCAAATCCGGTAGATCTGATTTTTTGCAGACTTGTTTATGATGTTGGCCTAATGAATAATCCAAGTTTTCGACCTCGAGCGCCGAACGCAACTTTGTCAAAAATCGAAAAAAACGCGGAAAAATCGAGTTTTTTTCAAATTTTGGCGATTTTAACCATAAAGAACTAGTTTTTGAAAAACTTTTTAATTACAAAGTTAAAGAAAACAAAATTTCCTTCAAAATGCACTATTTAACTTTGATTTTATGATGAAAGGTATTGATGCTAGAGCGCGCTGAAAAACATCGATTTTTTGCCTTTCCGCAAAAAAAAAGGAAAACGCCCAATTCTACCCTCTACAAAATGAAAACTATTCATGTTATCAACAAAAATTTTAAACCACGTGAAAGAGCATTTAATTTTCTATAAATAACATGCTTTTCATTGTCATTTTTTAAGAAGGGGGGGAGGGAGGGAAGCAAAGATCGATATCAAAATTCTCGCACCTCGCAGACCAAACGGACTTACGCGGTTGTTAATCTGCAATTTGCGCTTTATTTCCGGTATATTAACAATAAAATGGTTTGTTTTGGATTCATTGATGACAAAGCATGCTTAAAAAAATAAATTTTTAATTTTATTTATGAAATATTGGGTGTTTTAGGCGTAATTTCGATCAATATTTTAAATTCATATATTAAATTATGAGAGTGTTTTAAGGAACGATTTTATATGTTTTTTGCATCGCTAAATCCGAATTTTAAGTTTATTTTCATTTTTAAAGTTATCTTCATATCAAAAATTGTCAAAAGTCTTAAATTTTTGCTCTTTTGTTAGGTTTTTCATCGATTTTTTAATCAAATATTCATTTTATGAAAAATACCATGTAACCAAATTAAAGAACGTAAAATTTTCTATCAGATGCACTGGTTTATTTTTATTTTGCGATGAGCAGTGTACATTTTATAGCGTTTTGAAGTGTAGCGATTTTTTTTGTTTTTGAACAAAAAAGTGGTGAACGCTAGATTTACCCCACTACAGCTCAACATAAATACAAGTTACTGACAAATAGTTTATACCACATGAAAGTAAATTTAATTTCCTACAAAATGCACTATTTAACTTTGATTTTATGATGAAAGGTATTGATTTTAGAGCGCACTAAATTACAGCTGTTTCCTGACTTCACACAAAAACGAAAAATCGCTTAACTTCAAAATGCTATAAAACGTACACCACTCATCGCAAAATAAAAATAAACCAGTGAATCTGATAGGAAATTTTACGTTCTTTAATTTGGTTGCATGGTATTTTTCATAAAATGAATATTTGATTAAAAAATCGATGAAAAACCTAACAAAAGAGCAAACATTTAAGATTTTTGGCAATTTTTGATGTGAAGATAACTTTAAAAATGAAAATAAACTTAAAATTCAGATTTAGCGATGCAAAAAACATATAGAATCGTTCCTTAAAACACTATCATAATTTAATATATAAATTTAAAATATTGATCGAAATTACGCCTAAAACACCCAATATTTCATAAATAAAATTAAAAATTTATTTTTTTTAAGCATGCTTTGTCATCAATGAATCCAAAACAAACCATTTTATTGTTAATATACCGGAAATAAAGCACAAATTGCAGATTAACAACCGCGTAAGTCCGTTTGGTCTGCGAGGTGCGAGAATTTTGATATCGATCTTTGCTTCCCTCCCTCCCCCCTTCTTAAAAAATGACAATGAAAAGCATGTTATTTATAGAAAATTAAATGCTCTTTCACATGGTTTAAAATTTTTGTTGATAACATGAATAGTTTTCATTTTGTAGAGGGTAGAATTGGGCGTTTTCCTTTTTTTTTGCGGAAAGGCAAAAAATCGATGTTTTTCAGCGCGCTCTAGCATCAATACCTTTCATCATAAAATCAAAGTTAAATAGTGCATTTTGAAGGAAATTTTGTTTTCTTTAACTTTGTAATTAAAAAGTTTTTTCAAAAACTAGTTCTTTATGGTTAAAATCGCCAAAATTTGAAAAAAACTCGATTTTTCCGCGTTTTTTTCGATTTTTGACAAAGTTGCGTTCGGCGCTCGAGGTCGAAAACTTGGATTATTCATTAGGCCAACATCATAAACAAGTCTGCAAAAAATCAGAACTACCGGATTTGACGCATACGACCCCATGCTTTCAGGCGACAAAGTTACTGGACTATTTCTTAGGATGTATTCTTAGTGAAATCACAAGGAATGCTTAAGGAACACTTTTTAAGAAATTTAATCAAAATAATTTTAGGTTGATAACTCCGAAGTAAAAATACGAAAGAACTTTGTCGCAACCGATGGTATTATCATATTATGAAGCAATTTCGAATTTCCAAGTAAGGGAAAGTGGGGCAATTTGATACACCCAAATTCAAATCCATTTTTTTTGTAAAAAATGACTTATTTAGATACTTTTTTTTCTAAAAATATATAAGAATGACTCAATTTTATGAAATTAATTAGAAAAAATATAGGTTTAATGAAAATTAAAATATAACAACTTATGTAAAAAAAACAATTATGTATCTAAGTGCCCCACCGGCGGGGCAATTGGATACATTGCTTGGGGTATTTTGATACAGAGATATCAATTATTAAGAAGTTTTGCATAAGCCCTTTTACAATACCGTTATTTGGATAAAAATCACAAATTTTTCATTCAACATTCAAGGATAAAAAAATCTAAAATTTAACAAATGGCCATTTTTAACAAATATCTAATTATCGAAATAATATGCTAATTTCCATAGGAATAGTTGCTCCTGATTTAGTTGAATACAGTTGAAAAGCATCTTTGTCGAAAGTCATCCAGAAATTAAAAAAAATACGAAACTAATAAACAGGTTGGTTAGTTTGTCACTGTTTTTTTAAATACAGTTCTTTGTTACCTGTAAAAGTGATAAGAACTCAGATGTTTCAGGGTCCCTGATTCCATCGTTTGGTCATATTTTTATCAAATGCCTTTTCTATTAGAAAGTTTATTAATACTCAGCTAGAATGCAAGCAGTTTCCAATCTCAAACAGTTCTTAAAAAACCAAAAGACTCAAAAATTGACAGACATATCCTTAACCGTAGAACTAACTTTTACCCTTAACTGATTTTTTTTTAAATTGGTGAGAGATATTTATCTGTGAATACGCAAAATATGGTAACTTTTATGTGTATCAATGTGCCCCACAAGTGTGTTAAAGTACACCACATCCAAATGTATCCATTTGTTTTTGAACAAAAACCTTTATTTAAAAAAATTGGCAAAGATTATTTAAATTTAAGGATACCCCCATTAGTAAAAAGGATAAACTTGTTTTTTTAAATTTACAGTTATCTGTATTCCAAGTAGAATAGCTTCAGGAAGATTTACATTTTACTCTGAAATTTACTTTTAGAAATTTTTGACGAAAAAATTTTAGTTTCTTTCAGCAAAATTTAAAGAATTTAAAAACTTATTACAGAGCTTAACGGTTTCATATTATGTAATGCTTATAGGCATAGAAAGACAACTTTTTGTGAAGACACGATCTAAATAACCTTAATAGTTTTTGAGATATTGAAAGTGTATTTTCCCCGTTTTATCTTATCTATTTAAATATATATATATATGTGGGAAGCAGGATCCCCACCACTCAACTCCGCTCCTCTCACCACACGCGCTAACCACGCCCTTACGCTTGAGCGGGCAGAGCCACGAGAGAACTGAGATAGAGAGGATATGAGCGAGAGAGCTCTCAACTTTCTTTGTTTACTTCTTTGTCTGTGATTGTCCCCCTTTATGTTTTGTAAACTGTAGTTCTAGTGTCTTTAATTAAATTAAGTTAACGAAACCTCCCTTGTATTTGATGCGTCCACTACAAAATGGTGTCAGACACAATACGATCCACCCTTACCGAACTTGCCATCCACCGTCCTGATGAACTAAGCCAGTCCGCGGGGCTATAGCCGCGATGTCAGAGTTACACTCTGATGGACATTGAGCACCAGCGTAGCCACATCGATCCTTCGGAGACACAACCGAGAGTGCCGAGAGAGACCGAGAGGGAGACCACGTCCAGTCCGAGTGATTTGCATCGCAGCGACAACCGCCAACGTATTCCCCCTTGGATTAATATTGTGTGAGCATCGTTCTTCTCGTCTGATTCTACAACAGCGGTGAGTCCATTTTCAACATGTCACAACTTACTCTTGCTGATATCCCTTACCTTAGAAATAGCCTCAAAACCGGCAAAACTGCCCACCTGAAGTTATTGCATGACATTTGTTTTGATAATATTCCCTATGATCGAGACAGTCGCAAGAGGCTTAGAAAATTTTCCGGCTTTCCCCCAACTTTCGATATTGATGCCCTAAAGAAATCTCTCCTAACTAAGTTAACTACTCCTGAGATTATCTCTGTAATAAATCTGCTACATCTAGAGCCTGACGGCGAAAACGAAATTATGCTTCAATCAATTCTAAATTCCCTTCAAGATCTAACCCTTTTCAATAACAAATCTAGTTCCGCAGAGTCTGAGAGTGACGATGATGTACTTTCTTCCAAATCGGAACCGAAACCAAAACCTGCAGACGAAGACCTTGATCGGAGGTGTCAATCAGAGCTCAGCGAGTTGCAATGCTCCGAATATTTTGGCTCAGTGCCAGGCCAGCCACAAAGGCCAAATCCCCCCCAGCGCGCGTGTTTATCGTTTTCCATAGACGATTTGAAGAAAACGGTACGCCCGTTTTGCGGCACTGATAATTACCCTGTTGAGAGATTCATTCAGAATCTGGAGGAAATTTTTGCGCTTTACGGCCTTGACGAACTGCAATGTCTTCTGTTCGCCAAACAGACATTACAGCAGGACGCGAAGATTTTTGCGCAAAGTCTTCGAGGATTATCCTCTTGGGACCAGCTTAAAGAGGAATTGCTTGAGGAATTCGGCTGTAAAATTACTGGTGCCGAATTACACCATCTTTTGCGCCAGAGAAAGATGCGGCACGATGAGTCGGTGTCAACGTATTTTATTCACATGCGTGAAATCGCCAATAGAGGCGAAGTAGACTTGCTATCCCTATTTGAGTATGTTATAAAAGGTATTCATGACCCTTATAATCAGAAACTTATTCTGTATGGATGCAAAACCATCCCAGAGTTTAAAGATAAATTAAAGATTTTTGAGAAAGCTAATGAACAGATGCAAAGGGATAGACCCTCATCTTTTAAAACCCACCACGGATCTGCCAGGACCTACATCCCAGAAAATTACCATAAACAAGATAGAAGTTTTGTACCCTTGAGAAGAGACAATCGTTCTTCCCCTTTGAAACCTCAACCTAACAGACTCCCTATCCCAGAGAACCCGACCTGTTTCAACTGCGGACTAAGTGGTCACAAAGGTTATAGTTGTCCCGAAAAACAAAAAGGGGCCAAGTGCTTTAAATGCAATAAATTTGCCAATCATCTAGCCAAAAATTGTCCTGAATCTCTAGCTGTTCACCAAAGTCTGGTACAACCTTGTCAGAGGAAAATAATGAAGGATGTCAAAATTTTAAATATAACTGAAAGAGCCCAAATAGACACAGGTAGTGAGGCTACTATGATTAACAAGAATTTATACTTTAAACTTGGTTCTCCTGTATTAAGTAAAGATGATATTAATTTTGTTGGTATCAGTGGAGATAAGATTACTCCATTAGGCTACTTTAATAGTGTTATTTCTATTGATGGTTTTAATATCCCTGCTAATATTTATGTGCTTGAAAGTGTTAGCAATAATTTTGTATTAGGAATGGATGTATTGCTCAGAGTAAAATTTTCTTTTTGTGATGGTACTATTAAGATAGAGAAAGCTTTAGAGCCAGTTATCCAAGTCAGTACGGTAACTATTTCTCATGAAAAAGTGTTTCCAAATAATTGTTTTGATAAACCTGTTGAAGAGTTAAGCCTTAAGAGTAGTACTAATACCGATGATTTTTTGTGTAATATTGCAAATGTAACGACCATATTCACAGTCACCAGAATCAGAGTTAACACCTTGGCGACGAAGTGTCAAGTCAAAATAAACCCAAAACCGTATTCATAGTACCCGGTTGACACCGTAAAACTGTGTTAGAGTTGATACCCCAGAGGCCGAGGTGTCAACTCTGAATCAAGAACCGGCGCATGCGCAGTCGCTACTTCTCCATAAAACAGGAGAGCTTTTAATTAAATGGCGGCCAACCAAGTATTTTGCAGCGCGAATTTCAGATTATGAAACCAGAATATTAAAGCCCGATGGAACAAATCTCCGACGAAAAACAATTTCTGCGATGGAATGAAGAACATAGAGGTAAGTTTTGTATGAATACCGCTCGTAAAAATGTCGATCTGGAAATTGCCCATTGCATACACTACTTGATACTACTATATAAACATGATGAGAGAACTACTTAATAGATCGGCCTTAAAATAATGTCTCATTTACTCCTATATCTAGACAATATTTATTTTCTTCTTGTTTAACTTTTTATGTTTTGAATCAATCAATAACTTTTTGAGTTCTTTTCTATTTATGATTTTAAAACAGTCAAATCCAGCCCCGGCGAACATCTAATAATCTATAGTTTAAATTGAAAGTTTGACAAGTTATTGTAAATAAGCTGTTAAAATATTCATTAACCATAAATATAATCAGTTAAATTACTATTTAAATGCAGTAGCACTATATACGAGAATTGTTCCGTCTTCCGTTTGTTTATTTTTCATTATGCAAACGAAAATAATGAAATAAGAAATTGAATTTCTGATGTTAAAAAAACATTTGTTAGAACCAGAACACTCATTTATAATTCTTTTTCTAAGCAAATCATTTGTTTTAATGTATTGTGCTTTCAATGAAGAATAAAAATTAATTAATCTTTTTTTCAATTAGTTCTAATTATCTGAATATTTGAGGGCTTAGATTTTTATTTTTATTACAGGTATCATGTAACAGCTGCCAATATGTTTACCTTCCTTTAGCTTCAGTCTGTATTTGGGCCATGAAAAATAATTTGAAAATTATTGATTATTATTAGTTTTAGTTTTAAATTGTGAAATAAAATATTTTACCACAGTATCATAATTTCTTTGTGTTTCTTATTTGATGATGTAATAAATTATACAAAATAAAGGTATGTTTTTATATTATGTTTATTTTAGTAATGAGAGTAGTAGGAAAATTATTGAAAGGTAAAGTATGACAATAATAGCAAATATTGTTTCAAAAACTCATGGTCTAAATTAGTATAAGGATTTTTATGTTCAAAAAGTTGCTCAAATTACTATTTCTTGAATAAAAATGAATGTTATATTTTAATGCTGTTTGAGAATAAGTATTTTTTATATTAACTTACAGGGCTAATATTTTAAGAACTTTAATTCTCTTTCTACAAATCAGATATCATTTTTAAATTCAAAAGAAATCAAAATTTGAATTATTTTTAAAAATGTCTTATTTATTGCATGGAAGTTAAATGAACTATCCAGACAGAATTGATTGCCTTTTTTAATATATTGGGATACCTCAATACAAATCCTAGCTTATTAAGTTCTTTTGTTTCTTATTCTTTTCTTATTTCATTTTTGTTCATATTAATTTTTGCTAGATTAAAAAAATTAAATAATATTGAGTAACCACTTTGAGTAAGTACATTTTAAAATTTATTCCACAAATAAAAAATATAGTATGTTTACAGCTGTTTTTGTCCCTAAATTTTGTAAAAATATGAGTCTTTAACAACTGAAAATCATTAAAAAATAAAGTTTAATACAGTCAACATCTAAAGGAAAAATATTTTTAACCCCTAGTTTTGTTTAATAGTTTTAAAATTTAATATTCTTATCAAGGAAAGTTTCAGGGAAGTTTTAAATTGATAGGTAATACTCTGATAGGTATGTAATATCTTGTATATTATTTCAAATAGATTTAATATTTACTATTTATTGAGTTTCAACACATGTAGGTTTACTACAGAGAGAGAGAACAGGTTTCCAAAATCGTTCCAGACATAACGCATACCTTATGCTATGCTTTTGTTTTAAAATTTTAATTAATACTAAAAGCTAATTTATAAAGGTCGGGTACCTACTATAAACGTAATATACTAATCACTTAAAAATTAGTTTTCTTCGCCTTGGAGCTCCCTTCATTATTTTTTATATTGATGGTTATATTTTTCGGTCCAAGAGAGCAGCTGATTTTGGTTGAAGTATCTTTTGCCACCTGCCTTTCTCTTCACAGTTTGTTTTGATCCATTATTATGACATAGGTTTTAAGTAATTTATAGCAAGTTAATCTAGTTCCTTTTGAATTATTTATAAATTATAGATTGTTTGTGTTTTTAATTTGAGCGCAAATAAGTTCGGTAGAAAACTGATTAAAACTATGCCATCACGGGTATAATACCAATTTTACTCTCAGAAAGATGTCCCGAAATAAATTTATTAAGGAAATATTTTGTAAAATAAATTGTTTGCTATAAACCATCAAAATGCTTTATAATTAATGTTTTTGCCTTTGAGTTTAAAGTACTAAAAACTAGATAAATATGTTGCTTTATATGCCAGTTCATAAATATATCAGCAGGTTAAAAACTCAAAGTAATTAATTTAATTTGATCTATTATAGTTCTACGATTGCATTAAACATTGCAGTATTTTTACCTAAGCCGCTCAGCCAGCGTAAAGCATTGCCACGTGTTTGTATTTACTAAACAAACAAGTTTCAAGTGGCGCGCTTCTCTTTATCCAATCAGAGAGCGTGAATCAACTTCGCCAAGCAATCGCCAAGGCCAGCAACAATGTCAGCTAATCCGAGTACAATGAATACGGAATCGGATCAACTTAGTGTGAACTGTTTTGCCCGTTCAAACTAGTGCTACCTGACACCGGTGTCAACTCGAAAACTGTGAATATGGCCGTAACAATTACTCTCCCAATAATGTTACTAAATCCACTGAAGTTTCCTTAAAAATCATACTTTCTGATGATATCCCTGTGTGTCAGCGCCCAAGACGACTTCCCATAGTTGAACAAAAAATAGTCCAATCTCAAATAGATGAATGGCTGAGTCAAGGTATAATTAAACCTAGTTGCTCTGAATATGCTGCCCCTGTGGTACTTTGCCGAAAGAAAAATGGCCAACCACGATTATGCGTAGACTTTCGACAACTTAATAAGAAGATAATTCGAGATAGATATCCTCTTCCCCTCATTGATGATGTTATTGACAAACTCGAGAACGCTAAAGTATTTTCATCCCTCGATTTGAAGAATGGATTTTTTCACGTTCCTGTGGATCCATCAAGTACGAAATTCACATCCTTTGTCACACCTAGTGGTCAATTTGAATTCCTGAAAACCCCATTTGGTCTCTCCACCAGTCCAACTGTCTTCATGCGCTACATTAATTGTATTTTCAAAGATTTGTTAGCAGATAACACCCTGATTCTTTATCTTGATGACTTAGTCATACCTTCTTCCGATGAAATAGAGGGACTCCAAAAGCTAAAACGAGTTTTGCAAAGAGCTAGCGAGTATGGCTTAGAGATCAACCTTAAAAAGTGCAACTTCTTAACACGCAGAATTGAATTTTTAGGATATGTTATAGAGAACAGTACCTTAAAGCCTTCTCCTCTGAAAACTGAAGCAGTACGTAACTTTCCTGAACCTAAATCCCATAAACACGTCCAATCATTCCTTGGTTTAACCGGATATTTCCGTAAATTTATCCCCAAGTATGCTGAAATTGCGAAACCATTAAGCGACCTCCTACGTAAAGATTCAACTTTTGACTTTGGTTCATCCCAGAGAGCTGCTTTCCAGACCCTAAAGAACATTTTAACTTCCAATCCGGTCTTGCACATATACCAGCAACACTACCCCTTAGAGCTACACACTGATGCGAGCAGTGTTGGATTTGGAGCTGTCCTCCTTCAACAGAGCGAAGACGGAAAGTTATACCCCATCCATTACATGAGCAAAAAAACAACACCTGTACAGGAAAAATATTCAAGTTACGAACTGGAAATCTTAGCTATCATTGAAGCAGTCAAAAGATTCCGTATTTACCTACTTGGAACTAAATTTAAGCTTATCACAGACTGTGATGCCTTTACAAAAACCCTGCATAAAAAAGATCTCAGTCCAAAAGTTACTAGATGGTCACTTCTCCTAGCCGAGTTTGAATTCGAGGTTATTCATAGACCTGGACGCCAACTGCCTCATGTAGATGCCTTAAGCCGGTATACAGTCCTCACAGTTACCGCTCATTCTGAGATCACCAGCCGAATCGCTAATGCTCAAGACAAAGATGACTACATTAAAGCTATGAAAATTTTGTGTAACCAAAACAACACCACAGAATTTACCATCAAAAATGACATTCTCTACAAGAGCACACCTGAATGTGACTTAATTGTAATCCCTGAGGCTATGCAAAGAGAAATCATACAGCAAGCACACAGTAAAGGTCATTTTGCCCTTGCCAAGACGGAGGAACTCATCAAGCGCGACTATTTCATCCCCAAATTAAAAGACAAAGTCCAGCAAGTCATATCCAACTGCATCGAATGTATTTTGTGTAATAGAAAACGCGGCAAAGCAGAAGGTACCTTGAATCCTATCCCGAAAGACGATGCACCTTTAACAACTTACCATTTGGACTTCATAGGCCCATTACCCTCTACTAACAAGAATTACAATCACATTCTCAGCGTAATAGATGCCTTTTCCAAATTCGTTTGGCTGTATCCAGTAAAATCCACCACAACCCACTGTGTAATCGAAAAGTTAACTCTCCAGCAAACTGTTTTTGGCAACCCTGAACGCATTATCACTGATAGAGGAAGTGCCTTTACCTCTAAAGACTTTGCAGAATATTGCGCCTCTCAAGGAATAAACCATATCCTCACCACTACAGGTATTCCCAGAGCAAATGGTCAAGTTGAGCGCCTGCACGAAACTCTAATCCCTGTCTTAGCCAAAATTGCTATCAACGACCCCACCAAGTGGTTCAAACATGTGCCTGATGTCCAAAGAATAATTAACAGCACAACCAGCCGTAGCACCAATTTCACTCCTTTTGAATTAATGACTGGTAAGAAAATGAGAAACGTTGAAGATCAACGAATTGCTTCAATCCTGAGAGAAGAGTTCCACACCAGCATGATGAAAGAAAGGCAAAACCTGAGAGATGAAGCCAAGAAGAATATTCTGAAAATACAAGAGGAAAACAAACGCCAGTATAACAACCGACGAAAACCTGCTACGCGTTACAGAGTCAACGACTTGGTTGCAATCAAGAGAACCCAATTCGGAACAGGACTTAAATTACGCCCAAAATTTTTCGGACCTTACCGTATCACGAAAGTGAAGTATAACGACCGGTACGAAGTAGAAAAGATCGGGACTCATGAAGGACCTAACGTTACCTCCACCGCAGCCGATCATATGAAACCCTGGATTGACAATTTTTGAACATTGACTCTTTTTTGCATAACTTTGACTCTTTTTTTTCTTTTCAGACTCTTCTTTTTGAACACTTCGAGCGTTTTTCAACTTTGAAGCCATCTATACTATTTTTATTTTTGTATTAATCAGCTTTTTTCAGTTTCCGGTTTATACGCTGTCAACTTTACGTCTGTAAACTTTTTTTTTGTTTTTTTTCCTTATGTTTTTTTCAGTGTTTATTTCAATGTTCTTTATAATTTTTTTTAACTCTCATAATGATGAAGCATCTTAAACTTTTGTGTTATTTTGAGGATATTATTTTTTTCTTTTGCTGTGTTTATGTTTTCGTTTCAGCTGCTTTAACTGGCTGCGAGGTCTCAGCCATGCCAGGATATGCCGAGTGTTGTGGGAAGCAGGATCCCCACCACTCAACTCCGCTCCTCTCACCACACGCGCTAACCACGCCCTTACGCTTGAGCGGGCAGAGCCACGAGAGAACTGAGATAGAGAGGATATGAGCGAGAGAGCTCTCAACTTTCTTTGTTTACTTCTTTGTCTGTGATTGTCCCCCTTTATGTTTTGTAAACTGTAGTTCTAGTGTCTTTAATTAAATTAAGTTAACGAAACCTCCCTTGTATTTGATGCGTCCACTACATATATATATATAAATAAATTTTCTTAATTTTACTTTAATCTCTTGCCTATCCTTTGCACAAGATTAATTAACTGTGCTTATTAAAAATCATCCGCGTCGACAAAACAATTTAAAAATACCACAGAAATCACTAAATTAATGAGATTCTTTTACTAAATTTATTTACCTTACCCTTGGATAGTTAACCACAAAATTAATTTAATGAAAAGGAATTATATATTTTGAAGAGTAAACGAAAGATAATTTATTTAGAGGTGAATTCATTCATAAGTAATTTCAAGGTTTATCGTCTTATTGCATGTATTAAAAATGTATGTGTTCGATGTTATTAAAACTCAATTAAAACCCTCCAAGTAACTCTAAATAATCTAATAAATAAGGTATCTAATTAGGTTTCTTAGATGTTGATATTTTTAACGATGATCGTTAAATTCCTCCAGTTTAAAGTTGTGGTGAAATTGAATAGATTCATTAAAGTTTCATTAATTACCCTAAATTAAAGAACTCATTTATAATTACTAATCTTCATACACAATAGTTAGCATGTCGAGGAGACAATTTTATCTGAAAAGCAGGTTCAGTTCCGTTTAAGGTCCCACTAATTAAATTATCACCCAAGCTTTTATGAACACCATTATTCAAATATCGACAAGTTTTTCTGATTTTTATTGATAAACTGAACAGTTATCAATCGAACAAAACATTTTAAACTATGAGTTTGAAATTATTTAGAAATATTTCTACTTTTTGATGACCCAAAGATCATGGTGTATTTAGCGGGACCTATAACGGAATTGAACCGAAAAGCATTTTATATATAATAGTGGTCAATCAATCTGAATGGGATTTTTTCAGTTGATGCACAGTTATAACTTACTTTACATAAGGCGTCTAGGGTTTAAGGGTGAAAAGATTTTAGCATAGAGATGTGTTGCTCTGATACTAGTTAAAACACTATCATTCTTTAAAAGATAAAATGAGATAAATGAGTTCAGTAAATAATGAGGGTTTATTGATAAGTCTGGACATTACTTTAAAAACTAACTGCAACCTTTAAACCTTTTCTCGGTAATCAGATAATATCCTATCAGTTTTAATTTTAAATAATCTCACAAGAGGATTTGATTTGTTATAAGTAGGTAAAAAATGCGGTTTCTAAAACAGGGGGGGGGTGACGTCAGAGGAAAAGGGGGGTAGGGCGGTTTCAAAAACAGGGGGCATGGCTAAGTGGAGTTGAGGTGTTTTCATGCTGCTTCGAGTGATGTTGAGTTGTTTTTTGTGCTGCTGGAGGCGTGGTTTGGGGCGTGGCTAGATGACGTCATAGAGGGAAGGGGTGTGGTTTTGGACGTGATTGGATGCTTTCATAGACGGAAACAATGAAAAGGGGCGTGGCTAAGTGGAGTTGAGGTGTTTTCATGCTGCTTCGAGTGGAGTTGAGTTGTTTTTTGTGCTGCTGGAGGCGTGGTTTGGGGCGTGGCTAGATGACGTCATAGAGGGAAGGGGTGTGGTTTTGGACGTGATTGGATGCTTTCATAGACGGAAACAATGAAAAGGGGCATGACTAAGTAGAGTTGAGATGTTCATTGACTGCTGCTGACGTCATTCCTCAGCCGCCTATTGCTCAGCCGCCTCTGCTCAGCCGCCTTGTTGCTCAGCCACCTTGCTCAGCCGCTTTGCTCAGCCGCCTGTTGCTCAGCCGCTTTGCTCAGCCACCTGTAGCTCAGCCGCCTGTTGCTCAGCCGCCTGTAGCTCAGCCGCCTTGCTCAGCCGCCTGTTGCTCAGCCGCTTTGCTCAGCCGCCTCTGCTCAGCCGCTTTGCTCAGCCGCCTGTTGCTCAGCCGCTTTGCTCAGCCGCCTGTAGCTCAGCCGCCTTGCTCAGCCGCCTCTGCTCAGCCGCTTTGCTCAGCCGCCTATTGCTCAGCCGCCTTATGCAGAATGAGGTTTCTTATATAAATAGTGATTCCCTTTTAATTTCAATTCAGTCATCATGGAGAATAAGTTGAAAGAGCTTTACAAAGATCCATCCCTTCCAGGAAGTTTTGGAGGCATCCAAACTTTACATCGTTCTTTGAAAGGACGCGTAAAAAGACATAATATAAAGAAATGGTTGGAAACAAAGGAATCTTATACCTTACATAAACCTATTCGGTATAAATTTCAGAAAAATAGAGTCATAGTTGGTGGATTAAATGATCAGTTCCAAGCGGATTTAGTAGATATGCAATCGTTATCGAATCTTAACGATGGTTTTAAGTATTTACTCACTTGCATTGATATCTTATCAAAATATGCATGGGCTATCCCCCTTAAAGATAAAAAATCTGAATCCGTTCTGTCAGCTTTTGAAAAAATATTTTCAGAACGATTACCACGAATTTTACAAACAGATGCGGGAAAAGAATTTACAAATAAACAATTTCAAGCTTATTTAAAGAAGAAAAATATTCATTTCTTTACCACTCATAATGAAACAAAGGCTTCTGTTGTTGAACGTTTTAACCGTACTCTTAAAACCAAAATGTGGAAGTACTTTACTGAAATGAATACCAAGAGGTATATCGACGTGATTGATAAACTTATGCATAGTTACAACCACACTTGGCATCGCAGTATTAAAACAGATCCTGCTTCAGTAACAAAAGAAAATGAAAGGAAAGTTTGGTTTACCTTATACGATGACATTTCTACTGAAACTCCAAAGTATTCAGACTTGAAAGTTGGAGACTCAGTACGTATTAGTAAGAGTAAGATGTTATTTGAAAAAGGGTATGAGCAAAATTGGACCCGTGAAATATTCACAATTGATAAAATTTTACAACGGACCCCTATCGTTTATAAGTTGAAGGATTTAGCTGGAGAAGAAATAAAAGGAAGCTTTTATAAAGAAGAACTGCAAAAGGTTACAGATTCAGGATACTATCCAATTGAGAAAGTTTTAAAGAAAAGAAGACGTAATGGAAAAGTAGAATATTTTGTAAAATTTCAAGGTTACCCTGAAAAGTTTAATGATTGGGTAGAAGATGTCAAAATGATATAAATAAAGCTATCCCATCACTTACCTCTCATTCCATGAACAATGTCGTTCTACATCACTTTAATCAGTGATAGCTCCATGGGATTTTTCCCATCTAATAAAATATCTCAATTCACCACTCAACTCCCTAGCCCTATAAATTTAAATGGAGAATGGGAAATGGCACTTGTTGATTTCATTTACCCTCATACATGGTATAATGTACAAAGTGGAAATAACTTGTTTGGGTTTGATGTGGGTGATGGACAAATTCAAGGAAGAAGAGTCCCACCAGGATGTTATGAGACGATACCAGACCTTATCAAAGGAATGCTAATCGAATCGCATAGAAACAAGATAGATTTATACTATCATGCTATAACCAAAAGAGTGGAAATTAAAACAGCTGAGAAATGTAAATTAATTCTTTACAATGGTTTAGCAGAGCTTTTAGGTTTTGAACCAGGAGAATATTCAGGCACTCGTATGAGTCCTTTTGTAGCTGATCCTAAATCAACTTTTCCTGTAATGTATGTGTATTGTGACCTCGTAGAACCTCAAATTGTAGGAGATGTACAAGCTCCCCTGCTTAAGGTTGTAACGATTGAAGGACAAGATGGAGAAGTCATAAACGCTCATTATACAAGGCCGTTTTATGTACCAGTAATTCGACAACATTTTCAAACTATTCAAATTGATATTCGACTACACTCTGGAAATTTAGTACCGTTTGAAAGAGGAAAAGTGTTCCTGACTTTACATTTTCGTCTCAAACAAATCATATAAAAGAACATTTCACTTCAACATACTTCATTTCTGTTATTGTATTCAAAGAAAGGAGTTCAAAATGTTAGTTCCTTATGAATGTTGTACAAAACGATTTGAAGATTATTACACAGATCAAGGTGGGAAGGGATTACCTTTCTATAAGGGAGTCAGTTTCCAAAAAGGTTATGGTGTTGGAGGATTTTTCGCCAACCTCTTTCGCAGAGCCATGCCTTTCTTACTAAGTGGTGCAAAGACAATAGGTAAAGAAGCTTTGAGAGCAGGAACAATGGTTGCTAGTGATGTAATGGCTGGAGAAAAATTAAAAACAGCAATTAAAACAAGAGCTAAAGAAAGTGGAAAGAAATTAGCCAAAAAAGCAGTCCAGAAAGCGGACCAGATGATTGGTCGAGGAAAGTTTAAAAGGAAGTGCAAACCTTCGCATCGCGTCATTCCATCAAAAATCAGGAAGGTGCAAGTACGAGATATTTTCGACTCCTAATAAGATGGCTTTTGTACTTAAAGATTCTCCAGAATGTGCTAAATCTGAATTGGAATTATTTTCCCTCCCTCCTACTCAAACTGTTATAGAAAGAGGACAGTGGGTAGAATTTCACCCTGTTGCTAATGTTTCTGATGGAAGTCCTGTAGAATTTAATGTATCTGGAAGTGGGGATGAGTATCTTGATCTCTCCCAAACACAACTTTATATAAAAGCTAAAATTTTAAAAAATGATGGAAAACCAATTTCGGCTGATAGCAAAGTTGGACCAGTGAATCTCTTTCTACATTCCTTGTTTTCTCAAGTGGATATCAGTTTGAACGAGAGACTTGTTTCATCTAGTAATAACACTTACCCTTACAGAGCCATGATTGAGAAATTACTTAATCATGGTTTTGATGTAAAAACCTCTCAACTGACTTCGGAACTCTTTTTCAAAGACACAGCTGGAAGAATGAATGTTTTTGATTCATCAAAGCCTGCAGAGTCTAATGAAGGATTTACTCAACGAGCTGGCTTTTTCAAACTTAGTGCTTCAGTTGATATGATTGGAAGACTGCATTTGGATATGTTTCATCAAGAAAGACTACTTCTAAACATGGTGGATGTAAAAATTAAACTTATACGCAGTAAACCTGAGTTTTGTTTACTTGGAGAGGGTGAGTTTAAGGTAGCCCTTGAACATGCTTCTCTATTCGTACGTAAAGTTAGAGTCAGCCCTGGAGTTGCATTAGGTCATGCAAAGTGTTTGGAAAAAACCTCTGCAAAATATCCAATAAACAGAGTACTCTGCAAAGCTTACTCCATACCATCTGGTAACATGAGTTTTGTTCAAGATAATATTTTTACTGGACAGATGCCAAATCGCATTGTAATTGCTTGTGTTGATAATGATGCATTCAACGGTCACTATAAAAAGTCACCCTTTGAATTTAAACATTACAACATGAATTTCATTGGTGTTTATGTAGATGGTCAACCAGTACCTCATAACCCTTTACAACCAAATTTTGATAAAAATCAGTTTATCAGGGCTTACCAAAATTTATTTACAAACTCTGAAAATAGAGGTTTGTTTCTTTCACGATCAGAATTTTCGGAAGGATATTCTTTGTTTTGCTTTGATTTAACTCCTGATTTGTGTGATGGTTCTCATTTAAACCTAGTTCGGCACAGCAACCTAAGATTAGAAATTAAATTTGGGACAAGTTTGCAACAAACAGTTTCACTATTAATTTATGCTGAATTTGAAAACCTAATTGAAATTAATAAAGCACGCAATATCATTTACGATTTTGGAAACTAATGAATTCCTCTGAAATTGATAAAATTTTATCTCGCGATCCATCTACTGCGAGATACTATAAAGGAGTATTCCCTTCTGATAAAATCCCATCTCTTGTAAAATTTCCCTCTGCATTAGTGCTGAATACCGATAAACATTATGAAAAAGGAACGCATTGGTTGGTTGTCTTTGTTCAAGATAAAAGCACCCTCGAATTTTTTGATTCTTATGGATTACCACCTGAAGCATTTGGGAAAGACATTCAGAGTTTTACCAACTTGTATGAACATGTATTTTGGAACAAGACCCCATTTCAAAGTTTAACTTCTAATGTGTGTGGTCACTATTGTATTTATTTTATTGTCAAACGATGTCAAGGATTATGCATGAAATCTATTATAAGTCAACTTCGAGAACAGAAGAAGAATGATTTTCGAATGTTTCAGTTTGTTAAAAAGAGATACGGTGTAACCATGGTTTTTAAAAAGTAATAAAAAAATATAAAATATATGTTTGTGGTTTATTTTTTCTATGTAAAGACATTTTGAAGCAGTTAGTGTTTTAGTCATTCAATAGTTATGGATAAGTGTATCTTAACTAGCTTACTCCTACTTTCATATTTAGGTTTTTCAATCATTGCTATTTGGAGTTATTTCCAATGGCCAACACCTGATAACATGGTTCAAAACCAAACAACACTTGAAATTTATAAAATTTATCAAAGTATTGATTCCATAGGTTATATCAAGTGTCATGATTTTTACTATAAAAATTCAACCTGTGGAAACACAAAATGTAGCTGTGTTGAAAATTCTTTTGATGTTTTTCAAAATCATTGTATAGAATTTACTCAAAACATTGTAGACTCTTTTAGTGAATGTTATCTAATTGCAAATACTATTAGAGGATGTAAAGATATCTTGTGTAAAGTATAAAAGCGCATGCAGAAACAGAAAAACTCATTTTCATCATGGAACTTCCGAGGTTCATACATCCTTCAACATGTCTCCTTAGTGGTCCGACAGGTTCGGGAAAGACGGTTTTTGTTAAGAAACTGATTGATCATAAAATGTTTTGTCCTATGCCTTCAAACATTGTTTACTGTTATGGAAGTTACCAACCCCTTTTTAAATCTATGAAAAATGTAACTTTTGAAGAGGGATTACCTTCAAACTTAAATTCTATTCGAGATGCTTTGATTATCATAGATGATTTAATGGTTGAATTAGCCAGTGATGTTCGATTAAGCAATCTTTTCACTAAGGGGAGTCATCACCGTAACCTTTCCATTATCTTTATTACCCAAAATCTTTTTCATCAAGGTAAAGAAATGAGAATCATTCATTTAAATTCACATTATGTAATATTATACAAGAATCCAAGAGATAAGAGTCAGATATTACACTTAGCAAGACAAATGTTTCCTAGAAAAACTAAAGCTTTTCAAGAAATATTTGACGATGCTACTTCTTCTCCCTTTAGTTACTTGTTAATAGACTTGAGACCAGAGACGAGTGAAAAGTTACGGTTACGATCAGGAGTATTTCCAGGGGATATACATTACGTGTATGAACCTCGCTAAACCAGTTCGCTCTCTGACGCTGTAGACGCAACATGGCTTCTCCCATCGTGCTGGATTTTGAAGGTTTTCAGTGGAAACCAAACTGTTTTATCATCAAGGAATTAGCTTTTTATTCAATCAATGAAGGTCATCATGCTTGTTGGACATTCCTTCCCCCTATGGCTTGGAAAGATTTATCAAATTTTCATAAAAGAAGCTTCTCGTGGGTAATACGAAATAAACATAGATTGCAATGGGAAAATGGAGCATTGCCTTATAGTAAGTTACGCGATATTTTACATTATTTGTCATCAGTGTATTCAACAATTTTTGTAAAAGGAGACGAAAAGGTCAAGTTTTTAGAAAACTTGATAGGACCTATTCAATCTTTGAACTGTCCCAAAATCAAAGATTTACCTCAATATGATTTTCGGATCAAATGTTTTCATCATCCAAAGAAATTTCACAGTTGCGCTTTGTTCAAAGCAAGTGCTTACGCAGACTATATAAAACAAAGAACCCGAGAAGAGGAAATCATTTCTATTCAGAATGCCCTCTCAGAAGGATGTAGAATATCTGAAACTCCTACAAAAAAGTCGTGAAAAATCTAAGATTTTGAAAAATTGTTCCAATTGCATGATAAAAACTATTTGTGAATGTGTTTTGAATTTGTTGAAAGGAAATCTTCCAATTAGTAAACGTGCTAAAACTCAACTCAACCCTTTTAAGAAGACATTGAGAACTCTTGCTCAAAAACGTGTCCCTTTATACAGAAAAAGACGTCTATTGATACAGAAGGGTGACGGCTTTTTATCCTTTTTAATTCCAACTGCTCTGACTGTTTTATCCAGTCTCATTCATGGAGCACAGTAGAAAGTATACTCTGGTCCCGCTAGACCGCATGCAAGAATTTGAAGAAGAACATTTAACTGAATTGGATTCTCAAATTAAAGCTATTTTGAAAAAGAAAATCAGCGATGATGAAAAAGTTAAGCTATACAACCAAATTTTGCAAAAATACGTTACTTTTCCAAGTGTTAATGATCTCAAACCATTGGAGCAAGAAATTCAAGAACCTGAGAACAAGTGGAACCCAGAAAGTAAAATACTTGAAGCTGTGCCTATGAAACTTCAAGATAGTGCGCGAAAGATAATAGAGTTTCTTCAACAGAATAACATCTCTTGGAATTCAAACAATGAACTTTTAACGAATCAAAAAGTGATTCCTGGTTCAGATATTGTTCAACTAATTAATTTTCTACTTAGAAATAGAAAAAGAAGACCTCAAGCCTTTGATCAATTTCAAGAAATGTTATCAGTTAATAACTTTCCTCAAGAATTTGTTAAAAATACTTTTTTAACTAAACCAAAAACTATGTACGCAAAACCTAAAAGAGCTGTGAAGAGATTATCTAACTCCAAATGGTTGAATATGTAATTTTTCATTTGAATAAAGATAGTTATAAATTATTTTTGTTCTTATTTAAACATTATTTTTTGTAAGAATATAAAATAATAAATAAATTCTACATTAATAAATAAAAATGAACACAATAAAGATACTTTTTTTTATCAATACAATATAATTTTTATTGATGTCAGCAGGTTACAATAGCTTTACATACATTATTTACAAATATATACATAGTTATAAATTTAATTAAAACAGTAAGCTCATTATTATTTTAACATGTAATCACTCAAAAAACATAACATTTCTACATAAAATATCAAAATTTGTACATAAACATCATATATAAATATTTACATAATTCAACGGATGGAATAATGTCCCCAAGGTAATGTTCTCTCCCCATCATCCATCACAAAGCGCTTTGAATCTGTTGATGAAAGTGCAATCTTATTTTGTTTTAGTGTAAATAGTGTATGCTTCTTTGACACAATGAAGTTCATGCTCGCGTAAGATGGTTTTTTAGATTTAAGACATTCGATATAATTTTCAAATAGAATATCTTTTTCTACAGTTAATTTTTTAATACCCTTTAATTTTTTACAATCTTTTTTCCCTTGCACTTTATACGCATACATTTTTGACCGAAGTCCTACAAAATCTGTCATTATATTCCCTGAGTTTTCATCTTTCATTTTTCCTACTATTTTTTTATTAACTCTTTCAATTTGATAAATATTATCTTCTGAAAAATCCGATATATCAAAGTACTTTAACATACTTTTCATATCTGTATAGAAATCTTCTGTTAAAATATAATAAATAAACGAATCGGTATCAGTGTAAAGTAACTTAACATTGTTTTCATATTTCTTTTTCATTACATTGTAATGAAAATTAGTCATTAAAGTTTTTGAAATGTCCAAAATAGACATTCCTATGTAAACTGGCTTGTTAAAATATAATTTAGTTTTTTCATATGTACTGCTACTAAATTTTCCGAAAAAATAGATTAAAATTTGGTTTAGAAATTAATTTTAAGAGGGATTTTGAATTGGAACATAGACGAATATCTACTCTACGCCGAATGTTTTCAATAGTTTTTCCGAAAATAGAATTGTTCATTAATTTAAAAAAGTCTTTCTCAAAAGGATTTCGTGCATCTGCTCTCATTTTTGTATTTAAATCAATGTAGGGTTTTAGCCAAGCACTTTCTTTAAATTTAATGGCTTTGTTTATACGTTTTAATTTTACCCCCAGATCCATATAATGCAATAGAGCTCTGTGATGGAGAACGTAATTGGTCTTATCTTCTAGGGTCAACATGAGTCGTTTTTCTTTATATCCTGGAGGGATTTCATTTACTGGGGCGAGGGGAAAATCACTGTGTAGATCGTGGAGCTCAGTGGGATACTCTAAATCTGCATCCAAGATGTATCCAAAGTTTGCATCATTCTTTATTTTTTCAATGTCCTTCTCCTCACTCCATTCAAAATCACTAATGGGTAGTTTTTGGGACATTGCCCATCCGTAGAGGTTGTTGGCATCCAGATACATCAAAAAACTTGATGGTTTGTTTGTATCATACGATGCCATGTACTTGTTGTTTGCTGAGGCCAAACGATGGGAACATTGGGAGACTCCCCCACGGATGCCTCTTTCAACAAACATCAGCATGTCATAATCCGTGAGGAGTTCGATCTCAACTCCAGTACTTTTTAGCATGGCGTCCCAAGATAACCATTGAATCCATAACAAAATACAGAATATGCATTAAAATACAGATAAAAACTCAGAACTATAATCTTGGAAATATTCAAATGTGTCTGGAGGAGCTAACAGTAATCTAACTTCCTTTAACAAATTTTGCATTTTAACACTTTTTAAAAAGTCTTTTGTAATATACATAGCAGGTCTTCCTAAGCATAAATAGTCTTTATACACCTCCACCTTTTCTGCAAATACTTCAGCAAGCCTAGGAAGTGAAATGCAGGAAGCTGCTTCATTTACGCTCTCGACAGTATTTCCCCACAGTTCTTCTGCTCTAATCTGTGGGGGTTTCAATCCTTGTTCCAATATAAGATCTTTAAGACATTCTTTAAATATTTCGAGACAGGTCTCAGTCCCTAATTTTACGTCTAAGGATGTGTGAAGATTATTGTCAAGATTCTGACAGTCCTGAAAAAATTCACTTACACTTGATAAGTCCATTGCTGCATACTTCTCTTCAACTACACTTGAATAAATCTTATCATATAGACGCCGCATGTCACACCACTGATGATAGGAGATATTCATACTTTTTTGAAACACATTATCTCCTTTCCCCTTCTGGATTCGGTTAAACGTAAAAGTGGAAAAATCTTGGCTTTCCACTTTGAACTCTGAAGGGAGTCTCTCGTTCATCAGTTCTAGCTGGGTGATGTTTTCAGGAATTTCCCACCGTTGGAGAATGAGGGGTATCCAACCAGGTTGGAGGGTGATTCCTTCCTTTGTAGGGTAGAACATCTTCCCATATTTCTGAAATTTGCGGATGTGAACAATGTTTTTTCCTCGGAAAGCTTTAGCAAACACGTAAGTGCAATCTCCGATACCAAACATCCCCTCTGGACAATTGTTTTCTTCAAATCTTCCTCCCTGAAAGGGTAAAAAAACGTTTATGATAATTGCAAAATATAAATACAAATAGTAATTGAATAAGCCTAAATAAAGGAATAAAAAGTTTAAAAAACGAAAAGATTACTTACTTTTTCATAAGATTTAAACTTCTTACTCCCAGGAACAGGTGTATCCACATCCAGCTTTCGTTTGGAACTTGCTGCATCCATCTTCTTACACTGTAGGTAACACACGAAGAGAAAATATTTGTGGAGCTACTGAAACTCAAAGCTTATATAACCAAACTGTAGAACGTTCGAGAACTTTTTATACAAAAGGAAACGCATCCTATTGGTTGAAAATAAGATGACGCAATCATCTTGCAATATCATTGGTCGATGAAACGTATTTCTTGAAGATTCATGAAAGTGTACGTATGATCTTGTTCAATCAGGTTGGATGTTGTCATAGCGTTGCCAATACGTAGTATACAAGTTTAAATAAATGTAAACTGAAACTCAAAATAAATAAGCCAAGTCTAATGATATTCAGTCAATAGACAACTCAACTCTACTCCATAAAAATATAAGCATAAATTATAAATATCTACGTCTACGAGGTGGCGGAGCAAAGGTGGCGGAGCAGGGTGGCGGAGCAAAGGTGGCGGAGCAAAGTGGCGGAGCAAAAGTGGCGGAGCAGGGTGGCGGAGCAAGGGTGGCGGAGCAACAGGTGGCTGAGCAACAAGGCGGCTGAGCAGAGGCGGCTGAGCAATAGGCGGCTGAGCAAAGCGGCTAAGGAATGACGTCAGCAGCATGAAAACACCTCAACTCCACTTAGCCACGCCCCTTTTCATTGTTTCCGTCTATGAAAGCATCCAATCACGTCCAAAACCACACCCCTTCCCTCTATGACGTCATCTAGCCACGCCCCAAACCACGCCTCCAGCAGCACAAAAAACAACTCAACTCCACTCGAAGCAGCATGAAAACACCTCAACTCCACTTAGCCATGCCCCCTGTTTTTGAAACCGCCCTACCCCCCTTTTCCTCTGACGTCACCCCCCCCCTGTTTTAGAAACCGCATTTTTTACCTACTGTTATACCCCTATTGGATTGAAAATATACTCTATGCTTTATACTTTGATATTAATGTTAGTTTTTCATTCAAAAACCCTTTTAAAAGAATTCTAACTTAACATTTACTATGCTAAATCAATTACTATTTACAAGTTGAAATAAAAGCGACAGAAGAGTGTTGCAATGGAAACATACAGACTCTAAATACTTATCCGGTCCGGCTCCCCATCCGGTCTTTTAAAGGATATCGCAGAATATATTTGATTAATTCACTAAATGAAAAGAAGGTAAATAGTACATTTTCTAGAGTGATAAATTTAAAACATATTTAATATTCATTGAAATCCTTCATGAGTTTCCTGGAAATCGACAAGAAAACCTTCTATTAAAATGACAAATATGTTGGAATAATGGCAATATTGTAACAGATAACTAGTCCAGCCCCAACGGGACTGGTGAAGCCTGGACTTTTAGAGATAGCAATTTATTGTTGTGCTTTGATTTTATAAAGGAAATGGGGAGAACAGAAGAGAGCTGGCCTGACAGTGAGGGAAGATTGTAAAGTGTTCAAGTTCTTATTGTAAATCATTTATTATATTATATTATTTTATTGTATATATTCTAAATTAAACCTAGTCACAGGAAATTATCCGCGCGCTGTTTATTTAGTTAAAAATTGTAACAATATCATCCATGCGATTTCCTTTAAACCCAATTTAAAGGATCTTTAAAAAATACGATGCAATTCAAAGGGAATAAGTTCCCAAAAATTGAATCGCGAAGTCACAAATATCAAAGTTAAATACAGTCACATCATTTCCCAAATCACCAGCAAATTGACAATAACCGCTAAAATCATCGAATAAAACTATTTTTAAGCACTTATCGGACATTAGACAGTTCCTTCTAATCTCTTTACCTGAATAGACGATTCAATAAAAGCATTTTCACCCGCCCCAACACAATTTTTAAGTCCAATTGCGGAAATTGAAAATCCCCCCAACGACCGCAATAAACCAAATCTCGCTCCCCCGGTGGGGATTCCTAGCTTATAACTCAGCCGAAAACCGGATACGGGGCTCCGACAGATAACCCCTTTTTTCCGTATTTAATTGTACATCAGGGCGACTTTCATTTAGTCGTTATATCCCATAAAACGTAATGGGACTGGGATCCGTAAAAATAATCCCGCCATTTAGCGCGTCACCTTGTTTAGATTCATTCCGATCGGGCGTGTGACGTCACCGACGACGGTGCCACGGAGACGCGTTTCGCAAATCCTGGCTTCTTTCTGGGTTGTCATGGCAACGCATCCAGCTTGGCGGGATATGGGGAGTAGATATGCGGCTGTTTTTCTTATGGTTCCCGAGGGAGTCCATCATCAGCAAACAGCGTAGACTGGGAGTATTCCTTTTTTGCCGCCTGCTCGGTTTGGGGTTATTTGGTGTGTCAGTGAATAATGGAGATCCGAAAAATGTGTCCAGACGTCGAGTAGGAGCTTATTCCTTATTGCAATGGAGGTTAATTTGTAAACTCATTCATATCTATACAAAAATTTGCCTTTTTTATCTCTGTTCACTAATTTTTATGATTTAGGAATGAGGTTTTTGCACAATCAATCTTTGGTTCAAAAACAGGCCATCGTATTTCCTTTTTAATTCCATTACAGAAATGTAATTTAGATTATGAGAGCACAATTAACTTCCTTCTTTTATAAAGAATTCTGTGGCCTTAAGGATTATTAATAGGATTTATTAAATTAAGGTTATTAATAAGATAGATTAGGATTATTAATAGGATAATATGAATAATTCTAATAACAATGATTTTTTTAACAATTATTTTATTAATAGGATATATTAATTAAGGATTATTAATAGGATAGATAGAATTTTTTTAGTGGCAAGCTGTATGTTAGTTAATGGCTGTCTTTCTTTTTGTAAGTACCTTTGAGATATCAAAACTTAAGTTCCTGAGCAGGAAAGACCATGCACAAATGCTTGATATTATTTGGAAGATAAGTTAAGATCTTCGTATATTATATTTATATACTTTTTCAAGTAAGTAATCAAGTTTCAACAATCTTGAAAGAGGCTTTTTCAGAAAAAAAAATTAATACCGGGCATATTTAATCAAGGGACAACACCATTCAAATATCTTCCTCAACAAGGCAATATTGGGATTTATTCCTCTCTATACATTATGTGAATCTAGTTTACTTTTCAAAATAAAAAAAATATATTTACTATTACTAAGAGCTTTAGGAAGTTTATAAATGTAACATATAACATGAACATAAATATTGAGCCTTATAACCACAACTAAACCAAACCAAACCATGAACATATAATACATTAAAAAAGAAAAATGAACATTTCCTATAAAAAGACACGTTACGTAATAGAACGGACTTCCAGACACATCTTCAATGCATACAATAAATTATTCTTATTGATAAAACTTTAAAGTACGGAGCTATCTCAAGTTTAATAAGTTAATTTGAAAGAGTCTTCCGTTCAGTGTATATATGGACGACCAACTGCTTTTATCCCATTGCCGAATATATTTCGTTTATTTATACAAGTGTTGGAACGATCCCGAAGAAAAGAGACCCTCATTTGCTATTCACGACATTTCTCAATCCACTAATAGCTCACAAACACTTGACACTCTCTTCTTAGTTTATTCTAAAACAGCAATCCACTTTAGAATAAACACACAAAGCACGAACTAATTTCCTTTCACAAAGTTTATCTTCTGTCTTCCCAAACAAGTCTTTAGAGCTTTGCTGAAGAAACAAAGCTATATATTGATTAGGGATTGGCTTTCGCTCTGGAACACTGTCCCGTAGGGTGAATTTTCACTCAAGATCATCTAACTTTAATTACTTAAAAAGGAAGCTTGTAATCAAAGCCTAATTGATTTGAATGCAAAGTACCTGATTGGTAAATATCGCTAGGGGTTTAGTCTGTTAGTAATACCACACAATTAAAATTTCTTTGGTTAATCATTGATTTTCTTTAACGGTGTTTTGTTTGCTGAGAATAATTAATTCTTATTAGCATTTTGTTTTGTAATTTCATCTTACAGGTTAAATTTTCAACCAATTATTTAGCAGTTTTATATGCATATAAATTAGAAAGAAATTGAGTTCACGAATTAAAATAGTTTTGGAACTAATAGTGTAAATAATTTTGAATTAACATTTAATTTTAGTTGCAATTCATTGTTAAAAAGTTTCAATTCCATTAGCGGTCTCTTTAAATATCATCAAGGTCTTCTGAACGTAAAAAATGCTAATAATTGCATACAAACTGATAAAATGTATCGTTATATCAATGACAACCTTAAAAATTTGGCAATATTTGAATATTTGGAATTTAAAACCGTTTGATGACATTTTACGGGACAGATAACAGAATTGAACCGTTAAAATAGTGATAAAAATTTAACACAATTGTAAAAAATAAAATGCTTTACGTCAAGAAAATTTCTTTTTTCTTTAAACTGTTTCTATCTACAATATGAAAGGTCAAATCTTACAAGGTTTTGTAAAATTTGTCTGCGTAATAATATGTATAATCAAAGTGTAATATTATGTATGGTGGCATGGGGAAGGCACAAATCTTTAACCTCAAAGCTTATACATAAAACAAAGGGTAAAAAAGTATTACAAATATATCTAGATATATTTTTAGAAATCAATCTAATATACGTGTTTTTATCCCCTCATTCTACAGACACCTAAACAAAAGAATGAAACAATCGCTCTTTTAAAGCTGCAACATTTTTCATGTCAACGCGGCTCTTGTACAGGAGGACGTGAACGCTTTCACCAAAACTCTCCAAGAAAGCTCACGAGAGAACAAAAAGAAGTCTCTAGGGATCTAATCAAAAACTTTCAAGGACCTGTCTTCAAAAGCGGCTGCTAGGCAACGGGACAGACGAATGTTTGGGTCCTCCTCCCTGGTAGGTCACTCATCGAGCCAACGACACAAAGGGGAATTCATTACGTTGGATACAACAGTTTTGTTCCATTCTGAAGAGAAACTTTCATTTCGATACAACAGTAAAAGGAAACCCAACGCACACGGGGGTGAAGAAAAGGAATTGAAAGTTGAAGAAAGCGAAGCACCGATTTCGGAAAATTAAATTTCCTCTTCGTTAGGTTTTTAAAGTAGGAAGTCCCTGAGATTCAGTTTCGTGAGAATAAACTTATCTCTATTAAAACCTTGTTGTATACCAACTTCTAATTCCAGTCATGAGATTTGATTTTCGGCTCGAGGAAAGTTTTCGCTGAAGGAAATCTTTTTCCAACAAAGTGTGTTCCGAATGCGATAGAATGCATTTGATGCCTGTGTTGAGCGGAAACATCTGGGAATTTAAGACGCCTAAATCTATCTTGTTTTTGCTTTCGAGGATGGCTCAAAACATTCGGATTGAAACTATGTAAACGTTTTTGTCGTCGGAGCTGAAACGGCAGAATTCTTTGGCCGACAAATCTGTTTCCGTGACTAGGAGATGAGCGTATATATTTGATGCCCTTATTTTGAAGAATGTGAAGTATTTTTCTATGATGTGTTAGAAATGCTTTTTAGAGAGTTTGCATCACTTTAGTTTATTACGCCGTAAGTCCAAACCATTTCGTGCAAACACTTCAACAATGATTCGGAGGATTGCTGTTCCTAATGTCACTCTTTTTTTCGAAAACATCACATCTAATTTTATAAGTCGTAATATTTGTAACATATTTTTATGTAAGACGTTTAATTTACATCTTTGAAACATAAATAAGTTTTTATTACAAAGTTCGAATTAAAAAATATCTTTGTCTTCATTAAGTGAATTATTAGACGTCAGTTTTATAATTTAAGTTGTGTAAACAGTAAAAGAATCAATAATAAAATATCAATAATTTTGTTAATAAATATAAAATTCTTTAGAAAAATTGTAGTAAACAGTTTTATAAAAAATACTTAATGTTTCAATCTTAATGAATAATGCTTAGGGTTTTCAAATTTTAGTAAAACCTTTAAAAACTTACTCTCTGACAACTTAATACACCTTCTCCCCCTTCTTGAAACATTTTGCACATTATTAACCAAAATCAAAATTTCGAAAGCATTGAAAGAGCTAAGTTTAACTTCTAATATGTTTTTAAACGTCCGAAAATAGCATTAACTCCATTTATCTTTCAGAACTTTTTTTCAAAATAAATGATAGAAAAGTGCCATTAGTGTATTTTGGAATTCAAATAAATTATGCCACTAGAGTGAAAATGATGTTTAACTTCAGAATGTACTTTCCGAATAAATTTAACGTCCGTTGCCAACCAATCTAAAATAAAGAGTTGAAAAATTGACTTTGACAAGAAGTAAATTGAATAATTACCTAAGAATTCAGTATTGATTCGTTAGTTTAATAGACCGAAATTTCATTCTGTTTCACTTTCGGCCGTTAATGTTCTTTGGTTGCCTTTAAATTAATGAAGTGTCTCTTGAGATGAATATGTTTAGTTACACGCAAGTTACAATATTTTCTTTCAGCTTATGTCGAGCAGGGAATTTTATATAGAACATAAAACCGTTCCGTTTTAGTCTCCAACAGAGATTAATGGTTTTTAATCTTCCGCTTGATAAATTTTACGAGGTACTTTGTAAAATGGCGCATTCCACTGGATATGAATTCATTTTTCCTCCTGTATACCCGTGTTTCTTGATACATATAGAGAACATGAAACAGATTTTATGGTATTAAAGAAAAGAATATAGGTATTTAGCACAGCAGTTTGCAAAATCCAATATAAAATTTATTTTGAATGCATTTAAATACAAACATTTAATAAAAATGTTGTTAGATATTGAATGGAAAAGTTTGATACATTTTTTTCATAATTTTTATTGCTTCAAATCCTGTGAATTCACGTTGTAAAAAGTAGCCGAATGAAATCTGATTTGGTTCAAACTTTATGTTGGCATAAAGCATTGAAAGCGTTCAAATAGAAAACTATTTTTGTTCTTTTTTTAATCAAAAAATGAGTTCAAAACAACTCACAGGAAATTACTTTTGATAAACGGTAGTTCAAAGTAAATAATGGTATCATAAATCCCCCTTATATGCGTATAAATAGAAAAGTTGTGTTTGGGTGCAGGGAGGAAGTAGTATAGCGTATAAAAGTTTCTCATGACTGAACAAAGCTAGTTTTTAAAAATAACCATACTATAATATTAAAATGAGAGTAAATCTTACTCAAACGAATTTAGATTCAAAATCTAACCAATACCGAAAGAAATAAAGAATAATATATTTAACCGTTAATAAATTAAATCAAAAAGGTGTAAAATGGTATACTATAGTATAATAACACAAAAAAGTGCATTTTATTTAAAGTTCAGACAATGTTTATAGAAAAGCTCAGATGGAAGATACGTATATCGCCTTCAGAACAATTCAAGTTTCTTTCTCAGATTCGAAGAAACACTTCCAGTTCCAAAAACACGCATCTGCATAATGCGATACAAAGGCAAATAAAAATCCCTCACCAACAAATAAATCTTCCAACATTAAAAGCCTACCAAACTTCCAAGGATTCTTTGAGGCTCATTAAGCAAATCTTTTTCTGGGCCCGGCCTTTGTTTAAATCCGCATTTTCCATTCGGGACCCCCCTTTTATACTCTCCCCCACCTTGCACGCGCAGCCGTCGATTCATCCCGAGTTGCTGAACTGGCGCAAAAAATAATGGAAGGGATGATTGTGTTCCATTGCTAGGGTTCTAAATATTTCTGAAAGAATCGATTCCGGAATCGAATGCCTTGGAATCGATACCAAGGAATCGAACCCTTGATGGAATCGATTCACGCAGGAATCGAATTACAGGAATCGTACTTTATTTTCTAATTAATACAAATAATTGTAATTTTTTTTCACTAATTAGTAATTATTATTTTGATAATTAATTAGCATTATACAGCAGGATTCGAATCATAGGAATCGTACCTAATTTTCCAATTAATACAGATAATTATTAACAATTTTTTTCACTAATTAATTAGTATTTTGATTATTAATTAATATTTTGCTGGTTATCAATTAAATTAATAATTATTAATTATCTTTGATTTGTTATTGAAAAAGATAAGTTCGATGCTACTTTTTCGATACTGGATCTAAGGAATCGATTCCATGTTGGAATCGAACCTCTGGAATCGAATCAAAGAATCGGAAGATTTAAACGTCAAGAATCGATTCCGGAATCGAATCGAAAGACTTTTTAGATCCTTATCCATTGCAGATGATATTTATGCCTCTTGTGTTGCTTTTTACTAGAGGGAGAAGGGGGATAGAATTTCTCAATCTGATTTGAATAGTCTAAGTGTGACTTGGCGCTGAGGGAAGTTATTGATTGGTGGGTGGGAGTTTGTGGGTAGACTGTTAATCACCCCTCTCGCAGACTGTTTGAGGAGTTGGTGGGGTGAACCCTGAGTTTGCTCAAGGATTCCCGAGGATTGTCAATCCTAACAGAATCAAGCGAGATTGGAGAATGTTTGCTATGACTTAAGGTTTCATGTGTGTGGGATCATGGAAAGCATAAGTTGGAGTAATTCTGAAGGATATTTTCTGAAGGACTAAAACACTATTAATATGGGGTAAACGGGAAACAATTCGCCGGAAAATTTTGAAAATTGTATGTTTAATTATACGTTTGTATAGTAACACAAAATAAGCGATAGCTAATACAGAGCAGAAAAAAATATTGCATAGGGCTGTTGATGTTTGCGTGATGGTACAAAAAAAAAGAAATGAAATTATAATTTTATAATAGTAATAATTTTACACACAAAAAAAAGAATCAACGGTTTTTTGAATTCAGGTTTAAAACACATATACATCTAATATGAAAAATAAAATAACGTCGCGCACCCTCACACATGCGAACAAGAAACTAACACGTTAAACTGTAAGAAACCAACAGAAAATAATTATGTTTTTTCTAATAAACTCAGTTCAATTTGAAATATGTATATTGATTATAAATTATAGTGTGATAAATTATAAAAATTTGAAAAAAAAATTCTCGGATCTTTCACTAAACTGTAAATGGTGTTTTAATGTTTTGAAATGTATTATGACGTAAATATCTAATTAAAGGGAAGAGGTGAAAATTTTCCTTCAAAAACTATTAAGGTTATGACTGCATTAATTATATTTAATGCCAAGTTAATCATTCTAAAAGCCAAGGAGATTTTCACACTAAACTTCACTTTCAATAAAGTACGGAGTATTAAAAATTCTTCATAGAAATTGAAAAGGTGAGGATATTAATTTTTTTATTCCATATATAATATAATTATGCAGGCAATTTATTACAAGCATAATATTAGATTTGAGTGGTTCAAAATAGTAGTAAATATAGAAAACTTGATAGTAATTAACCCTAATACGTTCGATTTTGAAAAAACTAATGAAGATTTTGATTGTCTGATGGAGATTCTATCTCTATCCTATAAAAATTTTAAAAAATTTAGTAAAGTATGAATATTTCATTTCTTATTAAATAAAGTTTCCACGAAACTGGATTTAATATTCAATTACATAGTTCTTAGAGATTTAAAATAGTCTATTAAGTTTAGTCTACTAAGACTCTGAAAGTCTAGCTACCTACTCGTTTAAGTAAAAAAATTCTAAATTTTCCTTTTAATCAACCTTTGATTAACAAAGATCTCACAACACGTTTAAAAAATGAAGCAAAAGACAAAGCATAAGATTTGATGCAATTTTCCGTAGGAAAAACTAACGTAGTGGTCCAACTTATCTCTTGAAAGAAGTAATTCATTAAGAATTAATCAAGGACTGAAAAAATGGTTAAGAGGACAAAGCGAAGATCCTTGATGGAATAGGGTTTTTATACCATGCTTTGTGTGAATAAAAAAAGTTCTGGAAAAATTTAATTTAAAAGTCGTTTAATTTTGAAAGAATAATGGTAAGTTTTTTTTTGCTCTCAAGTTTACCTCTTTGGCTTAAAGTAGAAGATCAAAAACAGTTTATTTGCATTCTATGGGCAAAGCCTCGGATGTTGAATTTCCAGTTGATACAAGGTTAGTACACTTGAAATTAAAATCATATTTTTTTCGAAGCTTCGATACTTTTTGTGTGCATTGTTTTTGGAATAACTAGGTGTTTTCAAACAATAAACTGGGAAATTTATTTTTCTGAATCAACGATGATTAATGAAAATACTTTTTTCCCATTCCTCTACCAAAATAAGTAAATGAAACGCTCGTTATATTTGGCATAAAACGTTAATAAAATCCTTAAAAATTAAATATTTGGCATACCTATCATAGAGGTAAATGGGATTGGCAAACAGTTCTTGTAAATGTTTGAGAAAATGTTCTTGTTATAATGTTAATATATTGTTAATGTCATATTGTTAAAAAAATGTTTTAAGTTCAAAAGTAGTTGCAATAGGATTCATTTAAAGGAAGTAATATTTTTATAAGGTTAAGATTATTGCATAAATATAGCAAATGAGAAAGTGAATGACTGAAAAAGCTATTAAAAGAGTTTTTCAGTAAAAAAAGATCTTGTCAGATGAGTACAACATGGAGTAGTGTAAAAGTTTTAACTTATAAATATCATGAGGATTTTTTCCTCTAAGTTATAATTATAATTGGGAAAGATATTGTACCTCGGACCTTTTTATTTAAACTTAAGAAATAACTTTCCCTCGATACTTTAGCCTTTCCTTTTATACACAACATAAATATTTTTAATTTTAATTGAAGTATTTAAATACGTAATTAATGTGTGTTATTATACACTAGCGGAAATAAAAATCCCAACACCAAGAAGGAAAGGAGATATCAAAGTCAAATTTATTTCTATGATTGCACATAGTATCAATGATAATTGATTAAAAAATCAGCCTTCCTGGATGTTAGGGGGCCGAGAAAACCAGGGAGGAGTGTTGTCTCCATAGGTGTCCATTACCGCTTTCACACGTCATGGTATTGAGTGACAGGGGCTCTAAATGACTTTTGAGAGATTGGAGGACCATGTTGCCTCCTCAGGTAGTCCAAATTCATATGGTGCACCAGCGGACGTTGCATACCGGGCTAGGTGATTTCTCCTCATTAACCGGACTTGTTTTGTGGGTGTTGGTTCTAGAGAACTGGTAAGACGGGGTAAAAATGCAACCTAGGGGGTTAAGAAGAATGCTTGGACATTGCATACAACATGTGGTTGTGCATGTTTCTCTTGAAATTTGTCCCCAGGACAGGTCTGAAGGTAAGGGCGGACAACCGGCTAAAAAACCTCAATGACGCAGCTCTGGTTGGAAGAAGTACTGGTGAATCATACTCAGGAGATGCAGAAAGGGAATCCAATGCATCCCCACTCCGTTACCCTGCATCACCACTCCGTGGAACGATTAGAAAATCATCAGCTGAGTGCGCTCACTCTATTGTGTCTTCAAACTCATACCCAACCGTCGTGGTGCTCCAAACCGAAGCAGGATTCTCTCATAAACACAATGTCATGAAATTGGGATTTTCATTCCCTTACTTCATGCACTATTGGAAACAGAAAGGTCCATTTTCAGCTCCTGGTTTGTAGACAAAGATGTAAGAAGCTATGCAGACCAAACGGACAATCCGCAGTACTGCAAACGACATCCATCCCACTGCCGCTTGTCCTCAGTATGATCTACCGGTACTTTGGCCAACCAGAGCTGCTTCATTGAGGTTTTTTAGCCGGTTGTCCATTCTTACCTTCAGACCTGTCCTGGGGACAAATTTCAAGAGAAAAATGCACAAACACATGCTTTATGCAATGTCCAAGCTTTCTTCTTAACCCCCTATGTTGCATTTTTACCCTGGCCTATCCGTTCGTAAGAAGCAACGCTCACAAAACATGTCCGGAGAAAGAGGAGAAATCACCTAGCCCGGTATGCAACGTCCGCTGGTGCACCATATGAATTTGGACTACCCGAGGAGGCAACATGATCCTCCAATCCCTCAAAAGTCATTTAGAGCCCATGTCACTCATACCATGACGTGTGACGGCGGTAATGGACACCTATGGAGACAACACTCCTCCCTGGTTTTCTCGGCCCCCTAATATCCAGGAAGGCTGATTTTTTAAGCAATTCACATTGATACTATGTGCAATCACAGAAATAAATTTGACTTTGATATCTCCTTTTCTTCTTGGTGTTGGGATTTTTATTTCCGCTAGTGTAGATTTCACTTAAAATTAGTATTAGTCATGAAACTAATTCTATTCCAATTACTTTTTTTTATCAGGTATACAATCTTTTAACTTAGTCATTATTAAAATTAGGGAACGTAATAGTAAAAAAGATAGTTGAAATGAGGTATGAAAGACATATATCTTGTAATAAGCATCATTTCTACTACTGTATTAAAATAGAGGTGAAAGTCTATATAAAAAGACATACATTCCAACTAAAAGCAAAGGAAAATAGAATTTCAAAGGTGTGCATGAACTATGCATAAATAAAAACAAAATGGCCTATATACTGCGTACTTCGGTGATAAAAATCAAAGGAAACATAAAAGGAACTCCTTGTAGTTACATATTCTGCTACTTAGGACGCAATTTATTATATTCAGAGACATTTTATTCCTTTCTCGACGCGGCTAACCAAGTTATGCCCACCTCCGGACATCTTAAACAAGCCCGCCACGTTCCTCGAAAGAAAAATGGCGCAAAAAGCGGCTCATAATTCGAGTCCGGCGGGAAAACCCGGGAAATCCCGAAAGTGCCCGAGAACTCATTGCTGTTTTAAAACCCCGGGAGTGGGCGACAGCCGCTAATGAACACATAGCCAGAGAAAAAAGAAAAGGAAAAGAAAATGACAGAGTACTTGAGAGGAAAATGAAAATGAAAAAGTCGGGAGCGAGAAAATTGAAATATTCCCTGGAGTTTTTTTCCTCTTCCTCCATGAATACATGCGGGGGAATGATAGATGGAGAAAATGGAGAGTGGGAAAAAAGCATTGTCGTGTGGGGTGTTGTTATTATTTTTTCGGGGAATTTCCATGGGGTGCATGTAACGTTGTTGGGTTAGATAGAAGGTGGGAACAACAATGATGAAATGAATATGTATCTCGCTGTATGTTTGTGTAGCAATTGTAAAGGTTCTGTAGAATGTGTTTTGTACATTTGACCTTTTTTATCCCCTCTAATTCACAAGGAGTTGAATTTATTTATATATTTTCTCCTTTTCTAAGAGAACCAGAAAATTGGGACTTATTAAACTACGTTATCGTAAAATATTTGAATAGACCTATTCTATAAAACTACTTGTGTATTAAAAAAGCTAAATAAAAGTCTACATGACATAGTATTTCGTGTGCGACCTGATGACTAAGTACGGTTACCTTTGTATTTCAATCACTAAAATTCAATTCTTTCATCGACATTCTTTATTAGAGTATCATCATACTTTTGTCAACATCGGTATTTGGATTGATTACCGTAGCCACAAGATAGAACAAATTAATAAAAATAATTTATAATTAAATAAACATAGACGAGTTGAACGGTTGAACCGATAATTGACCAATTTTGTTTATCTTGAGTACTTTCGATGTATTTTCCATTATTCCATAACATTGAAGATAAATCGTATTTCCGGTTTGAACTACATAGTATAGAGCTTAACAGAGGATTCATCTCCATAGACGCTAAGGCAACTTTTTTTTAACAGGGCTTTTCCCATGGACAAGCTTCATGTACATCGGACCGCCTCCTTTAATACCACGTTATTCCTGCTAATTCTCTGTCATTCGCCCACTGAAGCTGTCACTCAAATCCAAATCGGAAGTGTATGGGAAAAAGCAGCACCGATGAAATTAAAATACCGCTTGACAGAAGTTCCATATCCAATCAGAAATCACTTTTGTATTTCGCCTTCTCTGATTTGCTGCCAGTGAAATTAATTGTAATCTGGGAAAGAGGAAAACTGCCGTTTGGAATCTCTGTAAGCTCTATCTATACTCTGTGGTTTGAACATACATAAGCGGAAGTCTTCAAGGGCTTTGTGACGTCATGTAATTAAACTCATTTATGGATTTATGTCAATGATATCGTACGGAATAGAAGAAAGTTAAATTTAAAAAAAACTTCCCAAAACAGAAGAATCGCACACAAATCAATATAAAATAAAAAAAAGCTGTAAAAAAGGAAAAAAAATTCAAAATGATTATATTTCTGGAAAAAGGTTTCTTAGAAAAAATTAAAGAAATTCTATGAAATTCAATTTTAAAACAATGTCAAAAAAAATAATAGCTTTAAAAATTATCTTCAAAAATTTTAAAAATAATCTAGATGTTTTTTAACTCATAAACGCGTAATTTGAGCCAGAAATTAAAAAGGTTTTCGCTAGAAACGGCCGATAATAGATTCAAAATACGTAGTAAGTATAATAATCTTTTTTTGAAACTTTTTACTAAATGGAAACCAAAAATGTTCTTTTTATTTCATAAAAGAATGTAAACAAGCCATAATTACACAATGGAATAAATATGTACCAAATATAAACTTATCAAAAAAATTTCACGAAGCATTTTTTCAATACGATTTATTTTCAAAATTCCTCATTATTTCAATTACAGTCTACCATTATGACGAAAATAGCTTTTGAAAATAGCATTTCCCCCATAATTATACATAAAAACTGTTGTTTATTCATAAACTGAACACATACGAAGAATAGAAAGTGTATACTTTTCTTCCACTGGTTGCTTTTGATTGCATCCATATTGAAATTTAATATTTGACTTAGTATATCTTTTTATATGGTTGGAAAAATGCGTTACATCATGAAACCTTTTATCAGAATCTAGAGAAAGTACTGTTGCCTTAATTAAAGGATTCGATGGCATTATTTAAAAAAGAAACTAATAATATACAATTCCAAATATTGAGGTTTTTCTTTGATGAGGAAATTATATTAATTAGTTTTTCTACTCCGACAGACAGAAGAAAGGTAATTATACTTTATTCAAACAAAAGTAAGCTTAAGTATTTCTCGATAGTATGAAGTTGTTGAATAAACGAGTTAACTCATATTAAATTGTGAATATGATATTCAATTCGACACTCTTCAGTGTGTCTGGTAAAATACTTATCTAATTAATTAATATTTTAACAAAAAAGCTTTCTTACAGCATTTGTTATTTTCAAATGAAATATGAACTTGCAGTAGAAAAAAAGTAAATTATCTAATAAACATATTTGTGGGAGGATATTTTATTGTTTACTATATTCAACAAAGTCTTCAGTAGTTTAAAATAAAACTTATATTAAATTGAATTGAAGAGAAGAATTAATTAAAACAAGCAAGAATTTTTTAGTTTCACAATCTATCATAATGAACACAGAGATTAATATTACATTTAAGTTTGAAAATCTTTCCACCCCAAATAAAGTTTAAAAAAATCAACCTCCCAAAATGAATAGGCAAACAGTTTTTACGGCAGGTTTTTTTCGTCATAAAAAAGAATAGTTGTTACACGAAAATAAAAAAAGGTAAACTTTTAAAACCGAGACATTCAGGAAGAAGAATGAGTGAGCTGTTAAAGCAGAATTTTCATAAAAAAAAGAATTTGTGTTTTCCTTTCAAAAACAAGATCCTAGGGATTTTTTCACAGCTTTTTTTTGGCCAACACTCACACAAAAAAGGATTTGTCTTTCCGGAGAGACAGGGTAAAATTAAGGCAATGCTATATTTCTCGCTTGCCTTCACACTGGTTCTTTTTGTCCCTTTCTTCTCCGGGTCTAGATAACGAGCGTTGAAATTAGCCTAGATTCAAGCTTTATAAACTTCACTCTTTGATAAAAAAAACTTCGATTCTCTAATCGTTTTTCCCAATATTAGAGAAAGTGGTTTTTAGCTTCACACCGTTTTCATTCGATTGGATAAAACCCGAGAATTAATGAAGCAGCGGAAAAAGATTTTAAAGAAGGAATAAAAGATTTTTTTATTAATAAAATGGGAACCCTTCACCATTACAAAAACCATTGGAATTGAGAAAAAAAATTTCACCTCAACCTCGCAAACCGTTTTCTATTAAGCATTTAATGGACTGTGAATTCAGTTGAGTTTTGCATTTCGTTCTTTTTTTTTTAAAAAGTTGTGCGATACTATTTTAGAAGTGAATGATGGAAATGGGTTTGGAGCATTCAAATAAAATAAATTACACTTTAATGTTTTTCTAGCGCTGTGAATGATAACCCGTCCTTCAATTTGTTGTAAATAGTCAGATTTTAAAAACAAAGAGCTTGGAAAAATAACTTGCTTAGAATAAATATTGTATGTTTTTTTGTGGCAAACACTTTCTCAGAATTCTTAATTATACATGAATTTGACTAGAAATAATTGTTCACCAAAAAGTTTTTAATTTTTATTTTTTTGGTCTCTTTGTTCAGGGAAATTGATTTAATACTATTTTCTAAAAAAGATTCTGACTTAAAACCCTACTTAAAACCTTATTATCAATTCAATGGGAACTAATTTTGATGTTTGATCTTGATATCCTAGAAACTCCACAGGGCATAAAAGAGTTTTCACACCGGAGCTGCCAAAAGTAATATTCGATTTCTAGTACAAAACTTACGGCAGAAGCGATGCAAAATAATGATTCATCAGTTTAGATATAATTCTAAAGAACGTCACCTGAATGTTTTTAAATAAATTGCGAAATTTCATCCATTTCATATACAACTGATATATTTTAAAAAAGATAGTTAAATTGTTTCAATTTTTTTCTTATTTTATCCTTTTATCTGGAACTTTATAAACTTTAAAAAATAAGTTTATTTTTTATTTTTTTAAAGTGGCATTAAAATTATTAAAATACATCTTATACGTTATTTTTTGTTCACTCTATATTTCTGTACATAATTTTCGATTCATGAACAAACTGCGTTGCTTAATTTAATTATGAAATAAATATATTTTTGAACTGTCTTTTAAAATAAAAACAACTTGAAACGCATTTTTGTATTTGTTATATTTGGAATTTTTAAATGCTTTCTGATAAAAATATCATAGTTACCCATGAGGAAAGTTTATCATTTTATTATATTGTATTTGGTTACATAAGCTATGTTGTCAGGGATAAATAAGAAAATATTTTTTTTCTGTCACTAAAATATTCCTTATATTTTTCAAATATTTTTTACTGATCCCAAAAGATTAACTTGTTATTCCTATATTTTCAAAAAAACATCAGGGAAAAATAATATCATAAAGTAGATACATTTGGATTTTATTTTTATTTTGGTACTAATTTATGTTGTTTGGGGAAATATAAGAAGAATAACCATTAAACAATTCCGTAGAAGATTGCGTTCTCCAAAATTTTTCTAGGAATTGTAAATTAGATAATTTTCTAAGGTTCCCCAGATATTAACTTTTTATAGTTAATTCTATAAAAAGAAGTATTCCAACGTTATTTAGCTTTAAAACTGTTTGTTTATTTCAGCGTTGGCTGAAAACGTGAGTTATGTTCTGTCAAGTATTGAATATTAATGACAGTGAATAATGTTGTTACGTTGTTACCTTATAGCGTAATAGGTAGCTCCAAACAAAGAATGAGTTAATAGCAGTATTTGTGGCACCAAGAAGACGTAAAAAACGACGTGTTTAATAGATTCAATGAATATTCATTGGGTATTTTCTAAGTGGCAATTTGTTACGGAGTAGAAATTAATCAATTTAAGGTCACGGAGCACTCGATATGGACTAATTAAGTTATTTGCGTCAAGTTACTCGTGTGAATTGGTATTTAATTAAAAATTATTAATGAAGTAAGTATTATTATTATGGATCTTAGCTGCAGAGTCAAAAATGAACTGGAATTGTTCTTGTATTATGAAGGGAAAGGATTGATTATTAAAGATAAGGTATTTTTTAATGTTAGAAGGCATGGATAACAATACACTATAGTGGTATCAATTTTTATATATTAGAAAGATTGGAAATTTATTATTTGATTGCTTTTTTTGCATTACTTACTTGCTTTTTTTCAAATTTTTATGCAAGTAGTATTTTGTGTTTGATATCGAGGTAATATTTAAATGAGCTACGCAATTTTAAAACTTTAAAAATAGATGAGAGGAGGGTATTATGGAATAGTCGGGTAATATGGATCACCTTAGTTTCTGCTCCTCCTCGTGCTGCTATCACGTGGCAATGCCACGAAATCCTTAAGAAATCCCTCTTGATGGAGTGCGCAAAGTGTTTAGCTTCTTGTTATTGTTTGATCAGTCGCAGCAAAGCAAAGTGTGTTTTAGAATTTTCGAAAGTTTTTGACGGTAAATGTTCAAACTTTTTAACCTACCAGTAACTGTGAGACTTTGATTTTGTTGTTAAGCATAATGTACACTAAAAGAACAGTAGTTTCTTATACTGCAGTCGTTTTTTAGCTATCCATGTTTTATCAGTCAGTAAAAGGGCTCATAGTACAAGATGGCCTGTCGGGTATTATGGAACACTAGGCCCATTCTGATGGATCATCTGAAATAGACATCAAGCCATCATTTAAAGAACCGGAAAACCATGATGCTGAATGTATCTTTTGTAAAAAAAAATTCCGAAGATCAACGAGGAGAAATTTGGATCCAATGTATTACCTGTTTTCTTTGGGATCATCTTGACTGTACTGGAGCAGAAAAAGACAATTATGTTTGTGACTATTGTAAATAGACTCATAACAAAACTATTTGAAGGTTAATTGTTAAATATAGTTTATAGTTAAGATTAACTAAGTTATCTAAGGTCTAATTAGTTTTCAATAGCTGTAAATCCAACTATTCCATATTACCCGACTGTTCCATATTACCCTCCAATTGTAACTTTTCTTAAAGTACATTTTTTTGATTAAAAAATAAATGCTGATTTATTTGACCATTGGCCCTTCATTGTCATTAGTAATAGTATGAACTTAAAAAATGATTCGGCGGATTTTTATTAAAAACCAATAGAGTTATTCGTAAATATATAAAGGGTGTCCCATAATACCCTCCTCTCCTCTACATAAAAGAGTAACATTTCCAAATATTGTTTTGTACTGAATAATGATTAGGATTTAAAATTTAACAATTTTAACTGCGTTGTAAATTAAATGATCTTTAAATTGAGTGAGCACCATTTAAATAATCATTCTTAGAAAATGCATTTATTTCGAATCATTACTTTTTCTATTTTCGGTACATAGAATTAGCCTTGAGCAAGAGTTAAATGTTCCAATAAATATCTCTCTATTCTAAAAAAAAGTTTTTGGTGAACGGTTTCCAGAGAAAGGCTTTTTAATTACTGAACCAAATGACACATATATGGTATCAAAATGTCCGAATTCTTTCCGGATTTCCGAGTAAGCCCTTCGATTTTTCAAAAAAAATCTTAATTTTAAAATATTTCCATTTTTCTCTCTATTCTAAAAAAAGTTTTTGGTGAACGGTTTCCAGAGAAAGGCTTTTTAATTACTGAACCAAATGACACATATATGGTATCAAAATGTCCGAATTCTTTCCGGATTTCCGAGTAAGCCCTTCGATTTTTCAAAAAAATTCTTAATTTTAAAATATTTCCATTTTTTTAGATTTCGGATAAGGTCGCAGTTACAAAGCAAGAAACTATGAATTTTAAAACAATTGAAAATATATTTCACTGGTTTTTTAAAATTCAAATACATTAAATAATCATCTTTCTATTTATCACACTAATTTAAAAAATATATATATTGGATTCTTTTTAACAATATTTATATTTTTGCTGTTCAAACGATTTTAATTATATTTAAAACTAATGTATAAATTAATTTATCTTTTATTTTTAAATAATTAATTCATATTTATATATTTATCTTTGTCGTTGTGGCAACCTAATCATTACTATATTTACAATAAAATATAAACTCGCTTTCAGAAATTTTGAACTTTTGCATTTATTTATTACAATAATAATTATTTTTATATCCTTTTGCAAGTTATATTAAGGTAGTAAAAGGTAACTTTTTTTATAATGCCAAAACGCAAAACTAGATATGGCGGGCGGGGGAATGTTTTAGAAATAAAGATAAAAATCGAAAGTCAGAACATTCGTGTCATTGCTATGAAACTGACACAATTTCGATATTTATTTGTTCTCATGAAGCAAAATTTTCGTGATGTTTACGATAATTACTACATTTTTCACAGACAATCAATGAAAATCATTACAAATTTTTAGAAAGTAAAATTTTTTCCGGAGATGTTTCAGTGCTTCTAAATGGATCTGTGTGAGAAAAACATTACCTTAGGGAAGTGGTAAAAGAAAGTTTACACTGCTTTGTTACAAATTTTCTTGGAATTAAATGGCGATCCGCCAATTCATATTGCCATAAAGGAACTATTAAAATTTCGCCGCTGAATGAATATTCCCCTTTTTTTTGAAAGAATACCCCAGAGAAGTAGTTCCCCTGTTTTAAGAATGTTTTATAAAATGAGTAAGTGCTGTGAGCTGTGTTTGGTGAGGATGGCAAAGAGATCCTTAAGTATCAGCGTCAGCAGTTAACGGGGGTTGGCGAGCGATAGCGAGCAGGGGGCGGTAGCTCCCTAGTATTTTTAAAAATCAAATATCAAAAATAAAAAAAGGATTAAAATATCTGAACTAGCAGTCTATCGATGCATTTACTATTTTTAATTGGTATGAGCAATTTGTAAAATGCCAAAAAATAAAGTCTGATGTACGAGTTTTTTCCCGGCTAAAATACCTTATTTTTTATTACTGTAAAATAGTTCATTACTCATACAGAATTAAAGAGATTAGAAAAAAACCCTCAGGTAAGTTATTAGAACAAATTTAATAACCTCCACAATTATTGCCGTGCATTATTTATACAAAAACGTCCACAACTATCGAATATCGGATAGTTTTCTCTTTGAAGTTAATGTTACAAAAAACAGATTTTCTGTTATCATTCTGTCGTTAAAACTTGTAACAGATGTTAGGTAGGAAGAGTAGAGTTGAGAGAGAAAGGAAGTTGAAAAGTAAAGCAGTAGGAGGGATAAACCGATTTTTTTATTGAGCGGAACAGATCGAAGTTTAGAAGGCTGACCGAAATATCTGATTGAATGATATCCTACACATTAGGGAAATTTTTTACTCAGCAACTATGCTTTGTATGAGTGTGAGAAAAAAAAACCCAGGGCGTAATTATATGTATCGATAGTTTGTACTACCTAGAAATAGTAATATTTAGAGGAGTATTTCTATGGAACATCCTGTTCTTCCTATTCGTTTAATTTAAAATATTTTGTTAAAATATGTTTTCCTTTAATTTTTTGTTTCCTTCGCCAAAAAGAAAGTGAAAATATTAAAAATGGTCGTTTTCTGGTGCATCGGTATCTAATCGAAAATGAGTTAAATAAAAACTATTTAGTTGTTGAAATAACTAAATATTTTATTTGAACATAAACCAACAAAATTAAACATGTAATAATAAAAATATTTTACAAGCTTCCATAAATATTACCTTCTTACAAAGAATTTTGATTCATAAAACTTAAAACCTAGAGTCCTAACAATCTTCTCCGAGCAATTCATAAAAGAAGCACAATATTTTTATCACGCAATACCTTTCAATACTACTTACCGCTAACAACTCATCTTCATTCAAAGCGTTAACAAAACGTGGCACCAGTTCTTAACGACAAAAAAAGCAAAGAAACAACACAACCCACTAATATCCCATTACCAGTATTTAAAACACACATAATAAGCCCATCTTTTCCAAAACAGTAAGTTAATAACTGCACGCTTCTAATAGTTCTTTAACGAAAAGCAAGCAGAAAACTTTCCATTCTAATAACAACGAAAACTGAATTTTAAAGCATTCAGATGTATTACGAAGGAAAAGTGGCAAAGGGTAAAAAAACCCATTAAAATTCTCCCAAATTCTTCTCTTTCGAGTAATTCTAAAAGACTTTCAAATGGGTTTCTGATAACGTTCAGTCCGGGAGATGTTAGAAATTTATTCTGGTAATAAACCTCGGTCCCTGTGAGACCTCGGTCGATGCGAGACTCGCCTCAAAATTATGAGACTCGAGAAGTGAACGGGATTATGCGAGTCTTTAATTCGCAGCGTATATAACAGTCTGTTGATTGAGGCGGGATCGAGTTTAAGCTGTTCCGAATGCCTGTGATACACGGCTTGTGATGGGGTCGAGCTTAATAGCGCAGTGGAAAATGCACGCCCTTTGATTTATTTAAATTGAAGTTTGGGTTTATCAAAATTAAAATTGTGTGGGAGAACAGAATGTTTGTATTATCCACTTGGTGTAAAATTGGGTTGAACCTGAGTTTAAAAGTAATTTATTTCTCTGTTCTGGAGTGTCCTGGAGTGAAGTTTCATCCCTCTCTGGAAACATCAAAATTTTGAAAAAAAAATAGTGTCTTCATTTCGAAAATTACTTTTGCTGTAATGAAATTATGCTTTAACTTAAAGATTTTTCTGTACGTGACAAATTATTTCTCTGAGAAAGGGTTTTTTTTCCAAAGTTATGTTTTTATATTAAGTTAGTTGGTTTATGGTTTTATGAAATTTTATGTTTCAACGGTTTTAAACAAATTTGACTTATGTCTATATGTCTTAGTTTAAAGTATAGCTAAGCTATACTACTGAAAATGTATAGCTATATACCAATTTTATTTTTATGAAAAAACGTACCCCTAGGTAAAACTAATTCAAACTTTGTTAATAATTGTTTTCATCCGAGAATAAACAGTAAGTCGATAAATATGAATAACAAACTGATACAAAAACCGAGTTTTCAACTTTTATAAATAAAAATAATCAAGAATTTAAACTATTTTATTTTCACGACATGAATCTAAGCTTGGAAAAGCAAGTAGGTTTACTTTTTTCACATTTGCTTCGCCACACATTTAAAGGACTTTCTTTAAAAAAGACACAGTGAAAAAAATATCTCCTCAGAAACCTGTTCTTATCTCGAAACCTATTCCTGCTCCGAGAAGACAGACAAAACTGCAGTAGAGTAACAAACGCTTCTTTTGTGAGTCGTTGAGAATCCTTATAGTCTTTGAAATTGAACCCCAAGGTCTCTTACTTGACTTCAGACCTTACTTGACAGAGAGACGAAGCCAAGTGCAGTCGTAGGTATTCCCGTTATTATTCCAGAAAGTTCTGAAAATATCTTTTACATTTATTTACAACTGTAATTCAAGTGAACTACCTTCGGAATAGGTCTGCTTTGTTCAATAGAAGTTTTTTTTTCGACGAAAGTTAAGAAATCGATGTGTAAGGAATATGTAAATTTCGGCGAGTTTCTCTTTTACAGATTCAAACTGAAAAGACTTTGCAATCTGATTTTGTAAATAGCCTTGCCTTAAGATTTAGGCAAGTTATTTAATTCAGATTAAATAATGGATAACACAAATATATATCTGCAAATATTGTTTGTATTTAGAAGAACAAAATCTATTCTTTACCCCCATTAGATTTTTATTTATTTATCAAACTAATGAACTCAAGAAGCATTTGGATACAAATATGAAAAACAAAAAATTATCAATTTCAGTAAAACGTCCAATATTTATAATTAAAATATTTTAAAGAGAAAAAAATATCCGTAATTATTATCGATTCAAGTTTAATAGAATAATATAAAGTTAGCTCTTAATATATAAGAATGAAAAATTCAGTGGCGCATGCTTCTCCAACCAACTGTGTAATTTCGCGTCATTCCCAAATTCATCCCTTGACACAGAAATAACCAATCATTTTTGTTTGGTATAGAATAGGGATATTTTCACAGGAAGAGAGGGATGCTTGAAATTCGATCCAACACGTTTAGTTTTGAAGCACTTAAGCAGTTAAGAATATCTTTTTGATTTTGTTTAAATAAATATTGTTGATAATCTATGGTTGGATAAATATAATATTCATTGCTAATTGAAGTAAGAAGTTGTAGCTGGTCTCGATAAAGGTAGAAGGAGTCCATAGATGGGTTTAGGGAACATAATAACTATTTTTAGATCAAAAACAGTTTTAAATTGTGAAGGATTATGCAGGGTGTTTCAAAAGTCCGTTTCGCGGCTTTTATTTGGAACCAACGTGTCCTAGGTCGCGGAAGTAAGATTTACCCTTAGGTAAGTGACCCTGGAGAATCCATTGAGAGGACTTACAGCGCCCCTAGTGAAATAAAAAGTTAAAAAAATTAATTGAAAAACTAAAGAAGTTAGAGCAAAAACATCAGTGATAGTATTGTTACCAACGTTACGAAGACCTCACTGAAAAAAATTTCATGAAAATATCGTGAATATTCGCGGATACGAGCATGTGAAAATAGCCCTTTTTCAGGCCTCGAAAAATGAAAAGTTGGCAAATTTGCAAGTTTTTTAATTTTTTGATTTAATTTTGCTTTCATTCAACTAAAAAAACACAAAACTACACAACAACACGGAAAAACACACCCTGTATATGTTTTCAGCTCACCACATGGAAACTGAAACGAATTAAATAAAATAATATAAGAAAGTTAGTGACCTAATGATTATATCATCAGAACTTGGGATTTTTTATTTCAAAAACAGACAGTCCAAGTTTCAGACTAATTCTTGTACCATTAATTTCACATTCATAAATAAACTTAAGTTCATAACCCAAAACTATTAACTTCATAATTTATAGTTACAAACATTTTAAAATGGGTTCTCAAAATACTAAAGAATTCACTACGGAAAACTTTTGACCTCATCAATACCGCATAGGAAACCAAAGCAAGGAACTTTTCATTACATTAATAACACACACTGATTAATTAACACGAAGTAATTGCGTACAAAACATCTCGAAACCACCGCGTCACGAAATTAATCCAATCAGGCGAGTTTTTCACCCGTTTTATTTAGCGTCGAACCTAGTCGGAGGAGGATGAGAAGAAAATAAGGGACAGGAATTTCGATCGAAAATTAAATTAATAGGTGCCGGGCACTAAAGAAGCCCGACGCGTTAATAAGATTGATGGTTACTTTTAGATACAGCGGAGGAAGAGCAGAAAAACAAGTCGAGGGTAAATGGAAGAGGTCTGATGAAAGTCGATGCTAACCGGAGAGCCATGAAAAATAAACAGGAACGAGAGAGAGAAACAAGATGGCGGATGTTGAGCAAACCCAGTTGCATGATTAATATGTTTTTCGTGTATTCCTTAAATCACTGAAATGGGAAATTTTTGCATCGCGTGCACTTATGAGTAATTTCGAAAGTAAACTTTATCAGATTAAACACAGTAAAAATGTTATCCATGCATGGGGAAGTGTAATTTAAGAACTCCTCTGTGGATAGCGGTATGGAAATAATTTGCTTCATGTAAACGAGGGAAAAAAGGAAGTTTTAGTTGCGTGTGGCTTTGGTTCGTGGGTTTTCTTTGGAGAGTTTCTTGTGCATTTAATTAAGGTTATCTCGAGTGTGCGAAATCTGTAAGGATTCACTTCCGAGAATTTTAAAATAGTTTTACCGAGAGAAAAGTTCTATATTTTTATTACTTTAGGTATTAATATGTACATTGATACCTTTTTATTGATGAAACTTCCTGTAATTAAAATTTCTACGCTCCAATACATTTTTTGTCTTGAGATTTCTCAATCTTTTAATTAAACAAAATATATATTTAGTTTCTATACTAAAAACTTTTATTTCCTTATATATTGTAACTTACTACTCACATTTGAAATTATATTTTATACCAATATTTTTGAAAACATTTATGTTTGAACTACTCATTATAAATACAGAAATAACTCAAGCATCAAACCATAATTTATCTTTAAACCCATTGAAGGTTAAAATATAACGTTAAAAGAATGAATGAATCCTTTCTATAAAAATATAAACTCCTCCTACACATAATCTCTACACATTTAATCATCATTCAGCTTCATAAAAGTTTCAGTTTCAAATCATTCTAGTTTCTATAAAAGAAAGTTTGGTATGGAACTTTTATATTAAGTGATAAATAGTATATTTCATAAAAAGAAATTGGCATTGATCATGTATGTTCTACTGAAAGCTTAGATTGGGTGAGTACTTTTTCGATCCCTTCATTTTTATTCAAGCTAAAAAAAGAAAGAAACATACCCATGAAAATAAAAGTATTTGTTTTGTAGATCTAACTCATAAATTCAACTTTATGCTTTTAGCAAGTCACGTTTAAGGGATCATAATTGCATCATTTCATTGAATATACGAAAAAAATATGAAATAAATCTAAATTTTTGACACAAAAATTCCCAATTTTTTTAAATAAAAATTTGATATTCCAGTCACTTTCTCTAATAAGTACCGGGATTGTTTCACATATTGTATTCTAGGAACTCCAAAATCAAGACCACTTGATTCATATTCCCCAGTAGAGAATTCAAACTCGAAACTATCCCCGAATCGTAAAATTCGTGAAGGAGGGTTTTCCATATGCGCATACGAAATCGCCATCCTGTTCCTACACACGTGGAAATAAAAATCGACTGACAGACTCCCCAATCCTTAAGTGTCAGAGCAGCTATTCCCACATCAGTCTCGGTGTCAGAACAAATTCTTCTCGCTCGTGCACTTCTCCAACACGAAATCTATCGGCAGTGTCATTCAGAAGAAGAAAAGAATTTCAATACTTTTGTGTCCCCGTGAAGATCGATACTCGCCAGATCAAGTTATCGAGCTCGAAAAGATCGAAACTTTTATGTTTAGCATGCGGAGGTTTTTAAAGTTGAGAAAAAAATCGATCCGCGCGTGTGCATTCGATACACTTGCTTTTAGAGTATCGATTTTATGGGGGACGAAACACAAAAGTAAAGGAATTTTCTCTCGTTAGACAGTTGGTAATGTATTCGTGTTTTGAGAGTTGGGAAAGGAGGGGGTAGGAACAGGAGAGAAGAAGAATTTTCTGGAGGAAAGAGTTTCAGGGAAGCGTGTGGAAATATGTATTCTTTTTGTCTCAATTTGTTGACTCCTCGAATTTATCCGGGTGCGGAGAAAGAATAAAAAGATTGTAATCCTAACGAGAGTCTCAACAAATTGTTTGAGATATGATTTTGACACCTGAATACTCAAATAAATGATATTAAATGCAAAAGATATCGCTGTTTTTTTAATAACGTCACAAAGCGAAAATCTTTTCTTCTCAGAACAAGAATAGCTTGAGGGATTTTGAGCTATGGTTTCGATTGAGGTATCGAGATGTCTAGATATGTTAAATTTAGTGTTTTTTAATAGTAGAGAATGAAAAGACAGAGGAAAAATAGAAAGATGAGGAGAAATACAAAGAGTAGGCAAACAGAAGGAAAGGGAAATAGATAGACGGAAAAAGGAGAAAAAGAAAAAAGTGTATGAGAGAGAAGAAAGATTACTACTAATGAACGTTAGAAAGAGAAGGGGATGTAAATGGGTAAGAGAAAAGAAAAAGAATAGATGTAAGATAATAAAAAAGTAATATTTTGGGAAAGAGAAAATATAAAAATTTAGTATGGGTACCACTAGAGAGCCTAAAAGTAGAAGAGAGGTGACAACAAGATCGATCCACTGTCGATTTGTCCACTGAGTCTGCGCAGAGACTATTTGATGAAACGAAATTTCGATTGCGTAGTCTCTTAGGACAAAATTTCAAAAAATCGAACATGTTGTTGCCTCTCTTCTAACTCAACGATCTCTAGGTACCACTATACTGAAGATTCAAGATTGCACAAAATCAACTATATCTATCAGATCTTTTAAAATTTTTAATTCCTCATAAAATGGGTTACAAACTAATATCACAGTACTATTTGTGACTCTTTTGTTTAGCTATATTTATATCATTGCAATTTTTTCTACTGTTGAGAACATCAATAGTATCTTATTTTAAAAAGTATTGCGGGTATGTGCTGTGAGTCATTTATTACACATAGCAGTTAATCTTATTTTATGTCATACATAGTATTAGACCAAAATACACATTTACTACAGTGTTACAAAAAAAATCTCAACTAATATCAACATTTCGCTAGACTGGTATAAAACTATAAAGACATATTGGCTTTTCACTTTACACGTCTTTCAAAGCTATCAATAAGACATATGCTTTAAATAAAATACAGAGGTAATACCCCAAGAAAATGGGAGTTCTTTTGTAAAAATACAATGATCCCATACTAAAACGTGAATTTATTCCATCTTTGTACAAACTAAAGCCTGGAGCAAAATCACTTTAAATTCTGTCCTCGTGTATACTATGCTGTGATTTGTGCCTCACTTCCAACAAAAAACGACCCTTGAGAACAACATTTTAAGCAACAGTTATAAAAATCACTACAATAACCGACACCTTTCGGTCCCCACGCGCCAATTTAAACAGATAGCCGAATCGTTTCACTTACAGACACCCTTGACATTTTCCATTCAGACTGGAGAAACGAAACCTATTTTAACCAGACGATTCCTCAAAAGAGAATAAATAATACGCGCGGAATATTTACGCCTCTCTCGACACTCTCCATCGTTATATTTTTTTTAACACGAAGGATAAAATCGCATTCTTCGAGATCCCGCAACGCTACTTATTAATAGCGAGTGAGTCAAAAACACACCATCTCCAGGCCATAAACGTCAATGGAATTACAGCGCGCCATTTTTTTTGCAGTCCTTAAATTTTTTCGCCGCTATTTATATGCTGCAACTTTTATAGTGGAGGCATTAGCGGACGCGAAGTAATCTTTTTAAAGAACCCCCACCCTTTAAAAGCGTACGGAAAAATCAGCAAAATAGGCGGGAAAGCTCGGAATTCTAGTAAGTCATTGATTATAATTTGCTGCGAAGTCGTTCGCACCTGACTATTCGTTTTGTTAATCGATTTTAATGAGATGGGGAGTGGAAAAGAATAAAGTCTTTCTTCTTCGTGAAAATTCGCTTTTGGGGACTGAGAAGCTATTTAGAGTTAAGCTTCGGTTTTGAAAGTGGGTTTGTGATTAATTTGGAAAGGAGGGGATTTTTAAGAAAGTTCTTACATTAGGAAGTTTCATTACCGTTTTTGTGATTCCCTATACGAAAAGGCTAATGATGGAATGGTAGAGGTTTTTTACACTGGCAAATTAAATTAGGAATATTTATAAGTCGGACTACTATATGCAGCATATTTACATACAATTGAAATGTGAGCTCTTGTCCTTGTATGGAAATGTAAGGGATTTTGAATGCTTAATTAAAATCTGAGGTTTGTTAGGTATAAAGTCAATTTAACACTTTTAAAATATTATATTTTAGTATTTATTCATTTATTCATCCACCAAACAGATTTTAAAAAATACCTTTACATGGTAGGTCAATATAAAACACACACAGTAAAATATAAAATACATATAAGTACAATTATAAAATATATACAACAACTAGCTGATTTGCCCGGCCTTGCACGGGTGGAGTGTATTAATTCATTTTTTAAAGTTCTCCCAAGTTATATGTCCGATTTTTCGAATCACCAATAACCCCGGTGTCCCCAGTACTTTTTCCATATCCTGGTGTTCCCGATAGTTTTCATATCCCGGTTTTCCCGGTACCTTTTCGTATCCCGGTTTTCCCGGTACCTTTTCGTATCTCGGTGTTCCCGGTACCTTTTAATGTGCCGGTTTTCCCGGTACCTTTACATACCCCGGTTCCCGATAATTTTCATATCCAGGTGTTTCCAATAATTTTCATCCCGGTATTCCCGGTTCCTTTTCCCCATCCCAGATCCAACTGTGATATCTCATTCCATCAAACATTTATCCTTTCCATGTGATAAAAACAATCCAATTGAAATAATCTCTTTTTGTTTTAAATCTAGTGTTTAAAATCTTTAACTGAATTTTCATGAAGTATTCCCGCTATCCTTTTCAAATTCCGCAAAAAATAAATTTCAAAAATCCCTCGATAAAAAGTTTTCAAGTATGCTTGTCTTCTTATTAATAAAACCAACTTCTTTAAAAGCTACTCTGAAAGAGTAAAAACAGATTGCTACTTATAATAAAACCCTAGTGATTATACATGCCCTATGATACATGCCCTATGAAACAGTGAAATTTTAGCTCTGTTTAATTGGAAACTTTTAAATTCTTGCTATTTAAATATATTTATTTTTGAGAAATAAAAATTTTAAAGAAAGTAAATTAATTATTTTAATTTACTTCGGTTTTCTGATAACTGTTATAATATTTAAATACAGATATTCACACTGTTTTTCTTCTTAAATTTCGTTGGAAATAATAAAATATGTATAAATGTTAATCAGTTATATTCATTCAAGTGAGGCAAGACGTCGCCTTAAGATAGAGAAGTAAACACTGCAATTTATGCATTTCAACAATGCACAATGCTATTTCAATGGGTAAAACGGAGTCGAAAAAGCGTCGAAAAGCAGGGAAGGAGTCGTTCGATTTTAAAATCGTTTCTTAGTGCGCGTCTAATGGCTGAAAGGAAGGTCTCTGTCAAATTTCAAGCCTATCGGTCCGGCAGTTTTGGAGATTTCGTGATGAGTGTTATGAATGAATGAATCAGTCAGTGGTATTCGGATTTTATATACATAAGTACAATAGAAGAATAGAGTACAATATAGTACAATCAATTTAGAATAAATATCACAATAGGGAATAAGTTAAATAGAAACTCCTTGAGTTTGCGTTGCTATTTACTTCTGCTATCTTTTTGTTATTATTTAAAGTGTTTGGGTATTTTTTAAACTTTTACTTCAAAAATATTTGTTAAATTTTAAAAATTTTTGTAAATCTAAAAATTTTTTAATTGTATACATATTTAATAATTTTTTGTTCAATCAATAGATATGAAATAACATTGGTCAAGGGGGCCCAGGTCTTATCCACATTAAAAAATATTTTTTAAATTGAGGAATTTAAATTAATCTTTTTAGGTACGGATATATACTCTTTGTAGACAATATAATTTTTTGGCTTTAAAAAAAAACTAAATGTGCTACATCCAAACCTTTTAAATAACTGGAACAGTAATTTAAAACTCAACAGTTTATACTTTAATGAAACTTAGCTGGTCCGTATGGATAGAATTCAAAAGTTTTATCCCATAATACCCCTATGGAAGCTTAATCCCCAGTCTACATTCATTTAAACACCCTTTATAACTACACAACCTTAACCAAACGTCTGGACGTTACCCAAATTACAAACCCTCCCCTAGCGTCAAAACAGGAGTTCACACTCCCCCTCAGAGGACTCTAACCTCATTTCCGAGAGTCCAACTCACCCCTCTCCCACACATTGAAAAGACAACCCGGACACTCTCCAACCCAGGGACAGCTTCTCACCATTAACCACATCTTGTACTTTGGGGCCGAGACTATTCCCTGTCAGAAGAGACTTTTAATGCACGAAGCTTGGATTTATGCGACGCGTTTACGAGCTACCGGGAGTCGGCATTAACTCGGACTGCCCACTTGGAAATGACTGGCAACTCTCCTTTACTGCTGTCATAAAGCTTCGTGTTAAAAATTTATATATGCCGCTGTTTTCCCTGCGCTACACGAAAAGTCTGGCTGCATAAAGGGAGGAATTTTTATCCCGCTCGGGGAAGGATAAGTCTGCTCTGTGAGTTTTAACTGGGTAAGACTTGGGGAAGATGTTTCTGAAGGACAGTGGAAAGCGATTTCGAAAATTACCATCTCAAGAAAGATTTTGCATAATTAATTGTCTGAGTTTCTGACGGTTTTCGTACTTCCAGTTTATTAGTGCACATAATGTGGATCTATCTTATCTAAAGTTGTTAATAAGTCCACAGTCGGTGATATTTGAGTTGAATTTATAAACGCGTTTCTATTTTAGAATTATATATTGTGAACACTAACATTTCTAAGAAAAATTTAGGTTAAATATTAAACATCTAAACATAGTCTAATGAAGTCTATTTACAGTAAAATTCTGATTTTTCCTTCCATTTTATATTGATACCAAATAAAACTAAGATTATTTTCTTGAAAGAAAATGCAACTTACAATAAAATTACCGATTGTGATGCAATCAATATCAGAGACGAATGGACAACTTAAATTCAACCGAGCCAATATCCAGGAATGTAAGATATTTTGATTAAAAAGCAGTACTGGTCTCATAAAAATGATTAAGTTGACAATCAAAGGGATTTTGTTCCCCAACCTAATTTCCCTTAGAAAATAAAATATTCATCTTTAAAAGATGAGCACCAGTATGCATTAGGTATGACGTAGATATTATAAATAATTATTGTAAGGATCTATTAGGGTATAACAATTCTAATGAATAATTAAGATATTCAAGCACGTAGAACACGAATAAATTTGAATATCCAAGTTGATTTAATCTCAAGTTTAATCAAAAGTATTATCAAGTTCAATTTTATAGAATCCTTAAAATAAATTCAACACGGCTGTGGTGCCTAACTTTATTAATAATGCAATTAGTAAAATATTGCCTCAAAATTATAAGACGTATTCTATAATTTAAGTGATTTCATCTTAACTCGCATTAGCTGGGAAGTGGTTAAATGTGTATGTTGTTAGTTGTATTTGCAATTTTATTAAATTATAATCTACACAACTTCTTTGGAAAGTTTTATGGATATACAAAGGTTCCATTAAATAAAATTCAAGTATTCTCAAAATTACTAGAAAGGGGAATGACTATAAGATTATAAAGTCATTGTCCTTTTTAAAGAAAATACAGCATTACTCAACATTAGATATAATTAACAACACTATAGCTCATTTCAATAAACTATAATTAAATATTCATGAATACAAATAAATGAGTTTTTGTATTTTCTAAACGCTATGCCATAGAAGGAATTAATCCAAAACCATCTTATTGAAATCCTAACTCAATTTTAAGTGACTTCATCTTATGGCACCCATCTTAACATAGATATAGTTTAAATCACTTGTAAAATTAAATTAAAAAAGTTGAACAACTTGATTTCAAGCTAAGCATTTAACTAAATAGAGTATTTTTTATTTATAAAGAAAGACAAAATCTAGATATGAAGTGTTTTTTTATCCTTAAAGGGAGAAAATTGCTCAAAAGGAATAAAATTTAATATTAAATAAGGTATATCTTCTTCTATATATATAAAAATCAATGTCGGTCTGTCTGTCTGTATGTTTGTATGTATGTATGTATGTCCTTTATAGTTTTAAACTTTTCGAACCTACATTAACTATTAAACTATACTACGTTGATCTACTCGCTCCAGGGAAGGTTTCTGAATAAAAATAATTTAAAATCAAAGCGTTCCAACAACTTTTTTGGCCAATTTTATGCTTAAAACTCCAAATTTTTATGCCTAACTTCATGGCAAACCCATTGTTGTAAATATAACAACAGAAGATGTAACTTTAATTGTTGTAGGCATATTATCGATTGTTGCAGATTGAAATCGATTGTTGTAGTTTAAAAATCCATTGTTGTAGCATAAACATAAAAATGGATCCTATATTTAACTATTTCCCCATTTGGACTGGCGAAGCCCATCTGTAACACACCAGAATGATTTTTTTTAAAATGGACTGGCGAATCCCATCTGTAACACACGAGAATAATTTTCTTTAAGAATGGACTGGCGAAGCCCATCGGTAACGCACCAGATGATATTTATCAAAAAACCGCGCTGTCTAGCGCGTCAACGCTAGTTTCTTTATATTTTTTATAAGTCGTAGGATCTTATTAAACATGGGAAGTTTAGGAAGCGCATTTTTGAACATGAAAAAGACCCTTCCCCAAATCAATGGCATTACGATAGAACCATTTTAAATATGCCGTCAGTAAAAGTTTTAAGGAAGATAGGTTGAAAGCTGTCTTGCTTTTACTGACCTAGAAGCTACTATTTGTTATTTCTGGCTATTTACGGGCTTCCTCTGCAAAATAATGCCAAATGTTTAAAAAAAACCTTTCAGTACCTTAGCAACATGTGCCATAGAACACCTACTCTTTTTGCTAAAATTTGCAACTGTAGTACTTTGTTTATTTAATGATATTGCTTAAATATATTTTTCTTTACTAGGGGGCCCTGCACCCTGCTCGCTATCGCTCACCAACCCCTGGAACTGCTTCGCAGTTCTATGAAGATCGCTTCGCGATCTTAGCGAGCAGAGCTCGCTTGTTTCATCTCAACTATCCAGTAAAACCATGAACTTGTATGCTCAGTAAATGATCATTTAAAATCGAAACTTTTTATCTCTCTAACTTATCAATAACTTAATGCGAACCATTACTACCAAAATATCAAAATAAAACTTTTACTAAAATATTCCTTTTTAGTTTACCATTAATTTAACCGAAATGTTTTCAAAAATATCCAGCAAGTCTACTAAATATCATCAACCATCTTAGAGAAAAAAATGCCTCTAAAAAACTTTTAAATTTATAAAATGCACGTGTGTATCTAGTGAATCATCGGGAATAAGAAATCAGATTCATAAAATAACCGCCTGTTTCTCTAGTGAACGACCAGAAAGAGAAGAAAAAATTGAAACTTGGTATCTTAATAATTCTAAAACTAATTAGATTTTTTTGAAAACGAAACGCCAATCTTTCTATAAAAAATAATTGCATGCGTGTTTAAAATATCATATTTCTACTGTGATTAGTTTTTCTATTCCAACGAAAAAACCGAAAACGGGTAAACAAATTTCGAAACTTTAGAATTTAATAACTCCAAAAATAATTCGAAATTCGAAAAAAGGGGCGACGAGGTGCAAAACTTCATACCTAAGAGTATGCGTCTGCAAAAAATCATGTTTCTGCTGTAAATAGATTTTGCTGGGGGCGAACTCGCAGCCGAAAATAATAATTTTCGACTTTGACATTAAATAACTTCAGAACTAATTATCTAATTAATAAGGTTTGGAAACTGAAATGACCCTCATACATTTGTCTACCAATGGTCAAAATTTCATAATATTCCTTCAAATAGTTTTTGCGTAGTGATAGTTCAAAGTGTTCAAAAATAAAACTTTCAAAATCAGCGGTGGCGGCGGTAACGGTCATTGTTACTTTTTTTTAATATAGAGAGATTTAATGATCACCAGTTTTAATCACTGAACAAACGCGACTTTTTTACCATCTCTAATTTTTGAAACATATTTTCTTAGTACTCAATATAAAAAATAGGTTCGTTTACCTTTAGGACAATGAGGTATTTGCACGAGTGAGGGATTTGCTTGATTTTAAACTTTTTTGATACATTAGGGTTTAAAACTCATAAATTTCTTATTTTTAAGTTCAAAAATTTGTTTTAAATAACTAGGGGGCTACCGCCCCCTGCTCGCTATCGCTCGCCAACCCCCGTTAACTGCTGACGCAGTAACTTTTGGACCGCTTCACAATGCCCCACAAAACCCAGCTCACTGCACTTACACACTTTATAAAACATTCTTAACACAGGGGTAGTACTTCTCCGTGGTATTCTTTCAAAATTGGCGAATATTTATTCAGTGGTGGAATTTTATCATTTCCTTTATGGTTACATTAATTGGCTGATCGCTTTATAATTCCAAGAAAGGTTCATATATAGTTCCCGCTAAATATGAACCTTCCCTTAATGTTTCAGTGCTTCCCTTAATGTATCTGTGAAAAACACATTACCTTAGGGAAATGGGCAAAAAAATTTTTACATTGCTCTGTTGTTAATTTTCTTGGGGTTGAATTCCGTCCGTTCCGCTAAATATCACTAATCTCTTTTGGACACTATAAAGTATAAATATTGCTAAATTGTTTCAAATTCATAGATTAAAGTGTTTAATTAGATCTATAACTATTCAGTTTATCATTAAAAATTAGAAAAACTGGTTTACATTTGAATATTGAGCGTTCGAAAGAGATTGGCGATATTTAGCGGGAACTATAACGGAATTGAACCCCAAGAAAATTAACAACAAAGCAATGTAAACATTCTTTTACCCATTTCCCTAAGGTAATGTTTTTTCACAGATACATTAAGGGAAGCATTGAAATATCTCAGGAATAAATTTAACTTTCTTAAAATTTGTAATGATTGACTCTAAAAAATGTAGTAATTATCTTAAACATCGCGAAAATTTAGAATTTTATCTTCATGAGAAACAAACTTCGAAGTTGTGTCATTTTCATAGCAACGACACCGAATGTCAAGACTTCCAACATTTTCATCCTTATTTCTAAAACATTCACCCGTGTTATTTAGTTGTTTGCGTTTTGTCATTATGAAATAAAGAGTTACATTTTACTACCTTAAAAAGATACTTGCAAAACGATATAAAAAATAAATGCAAAATTCAAAATTTCCGAAAGCGAGTGTTTATTTTATTGTAAATATAGTAATGATTAGGTGGCCACAACTGCAAAAATAAATATAAAAATATTAATTTGTTATTTAAAAATAAATTAATTATATATAAGTTTAAAATATAATGAAAACCGTTTGAACAACAATTAAACCCTTTGAACAACAAAAATATAAATATTGTTAAAAATAACACAAAATATATTTTTTAAATTTGTGTTATAAATAGAAAGATGATTATTTAATCTATTTGAATATTAAAAAACCAGTGAAATATGTTTTCAATTGTTTTAAAATTCACAGTTTCTTGCTTTGTAACTGCGACCTTATCCGAAATCTAAAAAAATGGAAATATTTTAAAATTGAGATTTTTTTTAGAAATTCTAAAGGCACTTTGCACATCCTCAAAAGAATCCGGACGGTTTGATACCAAATATGTGTTATACGGATCAGTTATTAAAAAGCCTTTCTCTGGAAACCGTTCACCAAAAACTTTTTTTTAGAATAGAGAGATTTAAAACTCAATTTTATTTTTATCAAAACTTCAGAAAAGTCACGTTATCAGAAAACTGGCTTCTATTGGGTGTGACATCACAGCGCATGAAAACCATTGTGTTTGCTGTTTTCACGTGATCAGAAAACGGATTTCCATAGGATGTGATCTCACAGCGCATGATTTGTGATTCGATAGTGTTTTCGCTCCCAAACAAAAAACGAAATTTCAAAAATTTATATCTCAGAAACTAGGCTACGAAAATACTTGATGTAAACGTCATTCTTTATGGTTTTTTATCTACTATTTTAATAAAATTATATCCCAAAACGTGAGAATACCTCATTTTTATGACACGTGTTATGTTTTCCTTTTTCAATTACTCAATTAATTCCCTTCGATCAAGAGTTCTTATCTCTAGATAATTAAGGAAAAGAGTATGGAAAATAATTTACCTGTTATGATTTTACGAAGGTAATTTGTACCATTAATCTAATCAGGACAAAAATATTTAATGGGTAAAATAAATGTGTTGAAGTAATTTATACGGTATTGGGTTTTTCATATTACTGATCAAGGTGTTTTGTTGGATCTCACTTTTTAATTATTCTGATTTGTGTATCATTCTTCATTCAAAACTTAGCGCTTGATCGACAAAAATAAACGGATTTGTAAAAGAAACCAAAACGTTTGAATTGCTGCTATCGCTAGTTTTTCTAATTGCTGAATATAATTGAAAGTAAATGACTTTTGTCTTCTGAAGAACTAAAAAAGAAGAGATAGTATAATTCATAAAATGCGATAATCTTTATGTGCCTTGTCCGTATTCACCGGTAACTTGACCGGTGGTTGAATGACAGTCAAGCTTCTGATTGGCTGTTGAAGACTCATTTTCCACCAATCAGAGGTTTGACTCCCGGTTAACCGCCGGTCAAGTTACCGGTGAATACGTATGTTCAATAATAAACAGAATTATGATCATTCAGGAAGTAAAAGGTGGAAAATTTCTCGAATGGTTTAATCAGTAACTTTATTATTACATTTATTGAACAGTTTTTTTATTGTAATGTGTCTTTTACGTAGTAAAAACAAAAATAATAAAATAAAATCTAAGAAATGAATTAATGAACAAAGAAAAAGAAATTTTGGTTATTATTTTAATTATCAAAGATCTTTCGTGAAATAGCCTCGAAATTAAAATGCAGTTCACCTTTTGAAACTTCTCAGGTGAAAGAAATGTTTATTTAGAAAGGTTTTTGTTCAAGATGATTCATCTTGCTAGTTTCTAAGAGAAGAGTCTTTACTCTATAACAGATAAGGAACAAAAATTTATAGGTTTTTTTAATTTTTTACCTCAACAAAAAGAAAATTTGTTAAATTGTTTTTCGCAAACCAAAAATAACTGGAGAAATACACTTTTTTAAGCAATTTAATTAAAAATATATTATTTGCTGATAAATGAAGTGTATATAGCTTTTGACGCGTTTATGCATTGATAATTTAGCTAACGCCAACTATAATTTTAACACAGAAACAAACTTTCAAAACATTACTTATTCAAGAAACAAATAGAGAAGAAAGTAAAAAAATCAATTAAGAATGCAATCTAAGCTGACTTTCATTCAAAGAATTCAATGGTTCAACGCCCTTTGAAAGACATCTTGTTAACATTAATCATCCAGGGAATTTTCTTACTTAATTAAATTTATACGACTTTCCTATTCACAAAAATGCAAGCCTTGTAAAAAAAAAGTGACCCTTAGTTAAATTAAATTACAGTTTCGCTGCTTTTTATGTACTAAATTGTTTTACCTAAATTGTATTGAAATACTAAAATGTACATGGTGATTAATTTTTTCAGTCAAAGTGTCATTTTGTAGGGAATAAATAATTACAAGAGGATTCTTTTAGAAACGCTTTTATACAATTTTACTGAATAGTTAGAAGAAGTTAACAAACTGACTTTATTAAATCCATTTGGTATAAATGGGCAAGCATTGTTTATTTAAGTTGTTTTTATTCCTTTTAATCCCAAGTCGCCTTAGATTACCATTGAATGCAATGGAAAATTTGAGGCGGTTAGGTGTGAAAGAGTTAAAGCATCTATCTATCAAGTAAATAACTCTTTAATAATTTTTTTGGGACGCCAAAATTAAAAACTATGTTTTATTTTTGCACTTTGCTGTTACTGATGCACCGACTGTTCCGTTTTGCGCTTTCTTAATTTGAAATATTTAGATACATTTGCATATTTCCAAACCTTTAATGTTTGATATTTAACATGGAATACAAAAAAGTATCAGGGGTAGCTTCAAAAATAGTTGCCTTAAACGAGCAGTGGTGTTTTTTTAAAAATTGCCTATATTAAATTTTAGTGCTATTTTTAACTTTATTATTTAGTGCTATTAATTGACAACTATTTATATTTAGTTTTTAACAATTATGGAACATTTTCTTATTGGTCAGGTTTTGTGTTTTTAATTGATTTACTTTTTTGTTTCCACTAATTTACTATGCCAAAATCTTTTTCCGGTCAGCAGTCTCCAAACCTAGAAAACTCAATTAATCTAGCATGCTGTCTTTTTGGCCAAAGTTTCCCAAGTTGAGATGCAGCATTCATAACCATTTATTTTCTTGAGCTGTCTTAAAACTTTTGGGTGGAGCATTCAAATTTTGCATTCAGCTCTCTAAATGCAAATCCAGCCGACGAGGTCTTAAATCCTCTCTCTCTGTTCATCGCAAGCATTTCCTAAGCCTAGTTAACTCGACTGTCGACATGGCTGAGGATTTAATGGGGCCAAGTAAACTCATCTATTTGGATTATTCCTAATACTCAAGTAGCTTTATCCACTCATTCAAGCAAGGGAATTATTTTTCGTTTCTGAAAGGGGCTATAATGAACTTCTATCGTAAAAATACGTAAGAATAACTGGAGTTATTATATTGCATTTTGATTTTCAAGGGAAAAACAGCCTTGGAAGAAACTAAAATTAGTACCTTGTATTGGGTAAACTTCAATGTCCACTTTCCCTCACTTATTAAAGTAAAATACTGTGTCTTTTACCTCTTTTTTACATCATTTTTTGAATTTACTAAATATCGTACAATATTTTTTAAAGAATTACTCCTGTATTTTTGTTTGTTATCAATATTAATATCCGCTTATGTTATCAATATTATCAATGGCTGTTATCAATATTAATATCCGCACTATTAATATCCAATATTAATATTAATATTAATATTTTGTTTGTTATTAATATCCGCCTCCATTATCCTGATAGAAAACTTAAGACAAAACATAATTTAACGTTATGACGACAAAACTAGAATTTTAAATAAACTATAAGTAACTTAAACACATTTTTAATTTAAAAATAATCTTGAATTGAAAATACGTGAACAATTAAATAAATCGTGATAAGTATCATATTTAAGGTATATTTGAGAGTGAGAAGTTATGTATGAAAACCAAATACCAATGCATAATGCATAAATGCTAATTAGTATGCATAAATTTAACTTTTTAACATAACTTAATATTTTCGTAAATCTCTCTCTCTTACCCTAAAAACATTCAAACATAAAAGTTAACTATAATACGTTAAAATGCCAGCTTAGAAACCCTGTCATTACTTAGCCAAAGAAAATACTGAGTAGCATGCTTCTATAACAACAAAAATATGGCTAAAAGCAGTTAATGAATTTAAGAGGCGATGTTCTCTATCAGCAGACAACAATTTTCAATTAAATTTATTAGAAAATAAATATTATAAAAATAAAGTAATTATGGATGGCATTTTTCACATAGTTTTGCCAACTTAGTGGCATACGTTGTGTTTTTCGAGCTTAATTTTAAGAACACATCCACCCCTTTATCACAGAAAAGATGGAAGATAAGTGCCGAAATAAATATCATCGTTAACTCTGCACGAAACCGGATCTTATTTACCGGCGATTACGCAATTAAACAGACCCACTAACGATTTCCACTAAAAACACACTAACCAACAAAAACCAACAACCCGAAACTATTTTCCAAAAAAAAATTCCAAAATTAAAACCCAAATAACCACCATCTTTCATTTAATAAGTCCACAGCAGAGCATTTAAGCGGGACAAAATCAAACAAAAGACAAAAGAACCATCCATCTGTCTAAACTCCCGCCCCTATCTGATGGCGCAGTACACTGCTGTCCTTGCACCATTTCGATTATTCCCCCAAAAGTATTGTTCAATCGGGGCTGCCTTAAGCACTGCTCATTAAACCGCGCAATCTCTCTCGCAGGCCTTTTTAAACTCCGTCCATTTATTTTCTATTTCGGTTTGCATGGCTTTTTTTTCACTTTCTGTTCCCTCCTTTCCATTATTACGCCGAGTGGGGAAAATGGGGCTCCAGGGACGGCGAGGATTGTGTTTACATATATAACCCTCTGGCTTTTTATTTTTTCTGGGGGAGGGAGGGGTTTTGCGCTGCTGGTCAAATAGAAGCATTGTTTAGACAGTGGGAGAGATGAGATTTACTAATTATGGCTCTGAATTTTTTTTGGTGGGGTATAGGTTGTGTTGTGAACAATTGCCGGATGGAAGATGGATGGGAATTGCTTTTTATTGGGGAATCTGCTTTTTTGATTCATGATGGGAAGGGTTTTCGTTGTGTTTTTCCCTGGTGAGGCTCAAAAAGCGATATGTCAAGTGATGTTCGGTGGCTGTTTCTCATTGCTTCTTGAGTAGTGTTACAGATTTTTCCCCCGCAAGGCAAGGTACAATTCTTGCTTGCTTGGTTCATAGGTTGAATTTAAGTGTTTTTATCGATTTTTAACAACTTGTTCTGGGGAATTTATTTGAACTACTTTATTTATCTGTGTATTAATAATTGATTTCTACAGTCATTAATTAAATATGTTCTTTCAATGGAAAAATGCTTTCGAATTTTTTATTATGAAGCCATTAATGTAGCTTTGATCTGTTCTTATTTGTGGAAATAAAAGGTGAACTTAATAGGGTTAGTTATGGTAAAATGAGTCACTTTTTAGCTACTTTCACATTCTAAGTTTTATTTCATCAAAACTATTAATTTTAATGATTTCTTTTAATTGGATCTTGACATTACAATCCTTCAGAACATTTTTATCTAATTTTATCAAATATTTTTTTGTTATAAGTGGGTTAAACTTAGCATCAAAGTAATGACCTATTTTACCCCAACGTGGGGTAAAATGGGTCTCATTGCAAAAAGATGTAAAAAAATATTTCTTACTAAATATACATGAAAATAAGAAAAAAGGCAGTCGGCTAAGCCGTTTTTATCTTAAGAAATTTGTTTTGAAATTGTAACCTTCTGAAGTTAATGAACATTGTTCAAATGTAGCAATTAAAATACTTCATTTGGAGAAAAAATAAACTTGAAGGAAATAAGTTAAAAACATTGTTTTTATTTAATACAGAAGGCCTCCTAACTATGACCCATTTTACCCCAAGTACAAAATATTGTTGTAAAAGATAAACAAAAAATATCACAAAAGTCTGCTGTAATTTATTACAATATATAGATATTTGGAAGTTGGTAAACCCTGTTTTTTCGATAACACGATTTACCGTTCAAATTAAGTATTTTTTCAGTTCTCAAATTCATAAATCTAAATTTTTGAGAGTCGGAATATGTGACCAACAGGTAAAAGATTATTGTACAAAAAAATGGGTGAAAATAATTGAATTTAAATTTGATTTATATCGAGTTAATTAAAACTGACCCATTTTACCCCAAGACCCCCTTTACCCTAACTCACCCTACTTTCCAACTAACAGATAATAATTAATTTTAGGTAAAAATTCGTTTTTATGCGCTAATTAATATTTTTTGTATATTAGACTTATAATTTATAGCTAATGTTAAAAATATTTCAGAAATTTCAAAAATATATTAAAATATTAAAAAGTGAATACCCTTTTATAACGATTAAATGCGGTATACATATTTAAGCTTCAGGATATTTTATACTACTCTCGTGAAGTAAACATTTCCGTTGAAAGTCCTTTCCTAAATGCCAAAAAAATAATAAACATTTTCATAAAGATTGGAAGTCCGTATACAATACATTCAAGAACGGGTTTTCCAATAATAACAAGATACTTTCACGTTTCAATGATCTAGAAATTCTTTACTGTATTCAAAATGTAAAAATCCTACCAACGAAAGTATTTACCAAAAGCCCAAATTTGTTTCAATACAAAAATGTTCTAGAACTTATTTGCCATTGAGTTTATGTACTCTTAAAGATTTTATTTTTCTCAAAGTTGGTACACAAATAATATTTTTATAAAAGATTTGAACTACATCTTAATTTTTCATTCAAGTTATTTTTTTAGTATTAAGTTGTAGGTGTGAAAACATAAACAAACTGCGATAGTAATTCCTTTTTATACTTTTAACTCAAGATGTATTATTAAATTGAACGTATTTTTCCTAAAATGTTTTTCAAAAATCTTACGTTATTTGAAATCTATTGATATAGCAAAAATATTGAAACGGACATCCTGTTTAAGCATATTGTATACATTGATTATGACATATTTCGTAAATGGTTTATATTTTTAACATATAATCTTTTTGATAAAACAGAAAAATTCTATATGAAGTAAAAATAAATTTAGTTTATCATTAAAATGCGTTTAGGATTTTTAACTTGTTAAAATAAGGTAAAATATTTGCTCAAATACCCTATTGCCTATAAATATAAATAAACCAGCATCGTAAAAATATATCATAGATTTGTAAAGGTATTGAGAATTGTTGGAGAAAAGTTACTTCTTTTGAGTATTTTTCGATACATATAACTACAAAGTTGTAGTATCAGGTTTACGAGCTATTATTTCAAGTATTTACTAAAAATAGTTTCAAGGACTCTCTGGTAATATGAAATTATGAAGGAAGAAGTTTTCAACTGGAAGTTTGTGAAGACATATCAATTTAATAAAGGAGGTAGGTAGAAAGTTCTCTTCAGCGCTTTATGTACACATTTTCTCTTTCGATTTATTTTTAACGCATAGAAACGTTAATTGCGATAGAAAATTTAGATAAACTGATAAGAACTAGAATCTGTGTTTATATCGTTGATATTAAATCAAGTATGAACTAAGAACCTTTCTATTCCCCCTAAATGACAAAAAATTGAGCTGCTTTACTGAAAATTTCCTTCAACTCTTAAACGAACAGCCATATAAGGTACAAAAAGGAAATTAATGAACACTGATTTTTTATTCAAATTATTCTCGGCACTTAAAACAATATTTTGAAATTTTTAGCACAACTTCAATGGTTCAAAGTTAGCAATTGAATTCTGTTAACTTGTTGAAATGTTATTTAGTATAACTCATTCAATTGATTAATAACATTAATATTAATTGATTATTAACATTAGTTATTGATTATAACATTAATCCTTACCTTAAAAAATAGTTTTGCTAACGAAAACTATCTTGAGTTTGGTTTAAATATACAAGACTTAAACCTTAGTCTGAATAGTTATTAAAACTAAACCTAACTTTAATAATCACATCGAGAGTAGAAAAATATGTTACGCAATATGCAGTCAAGAAAAAAACTTGAAACTAAAATTTACACAAATGTGCGATTGTCTTCTTTACAAAGCGACAGAAGAAGAACTGGAGAACAAATTAAGTTGAAATTAATGGTGCTTCCCGAGCTTAACTGTAACCCTCGCGCATTCCCACTGGAAACAAACAAAACAACACAGCTCTAATAATGAATCCCGCCTTCTTCCAACTTCAAGACATGCGGCAGAAACTCATGAAATATGCGCGAGATCCTGCGGAAGCGAGGAAGAATCAGGGAAATGGTACTTTGACATTCTTTTAATTGAACCGAGCGAAAGCAAAGAACAACTTAACGAATGGAACTTGAATTAGATCATTAGGAAAAACGAAAACCTCTTCAAAAGTCTAATTAAGAAAGAAAATCCGATAAAAGAAGAAGAAAAAATATCTTGAAACATTTCATTTCCCTCTTTCCAACTGGCAACAATTTTAAAAGGCCATGGTTAGGGAGAGCTTGTTAATGTCTTTTCCATCTCCTTTTGTTCTCAGTGACAAGCAAAGAGGGGCGGTTCGGATCTGATTTTTGTGTTTTCTTAACGAAATTTGAGCCGCCGAAGGAAATTTAATTGGATTATGGACCTTAACAAGAAATGCTATGAATAGGGGCCAATCGGGACATGTCCTTGGCTGTAAAAGAGCATAGATCATTCATGCTTTGAGACGCATTAATAAATGATTTCCACTTAATTTTCTCTGTACGAATAAAGCGAGGTCAAATGAGATGGGACTTGATGAGTCGAACAAAATGCTCGCGGAGGTGAAGAAGAAAGATTGAATTCATTAAAAGGTAATGGGACGGAGAAGATTACGTTACTTTTGTTTAAGTAAGCAATTGAACTTTCAGTGGAAGAATGTTGCATTTCCAAAAATTTTAAAGATCGTGAAGAATATAATGGTAAGCATCAATCGCAATAAGATTTCGAGTTAATGATATTCGTAATTAAGTTTGAAACTTTAGATTCTCCTTAAAAAGGCTTAAGACTGGCAAGACTAAGCAATTGAATTTATAGGAAAAGGACATGATTTAGGGACTGTTATTTTCATAACTTTAACTGTTTTAATATTTCTTTTCCCGAAACAACTGTTTTGGTCTTTTATCCTATTACTTAAGATTTTGGTTTAATTTCTATTACGGCTGTTTAGAACTCATCTCCTATTACGTAGGATTTCCCTTTGATTTATTTTTAAACACTTAAAAAAATTATTCATAAAAGTAATAAACTTAAATGAACGAATATTTTTTTATACTTTCAATTTATTGTTATTTAATATTCTATATTACTGTTAAATACTGCCTTTAAACATACCAGCGAAAACCGCGAACTCGAAAATTTTCTGAATCAAAATATGCTAATCCTTTTTAAGTTATGTTTCAAGTGTCAGTGATCATGACCAGAGATAATTTTAACGGTGCCGTGTTGTGAGCGGATGTGTTGTGAGCGGACATATAAAAATCGTGTTGTGAGCGGACATTGATAAAAATCGAGATCGAAAATCGAGATTGAATCGGTTAGCGATTTTATATGCTTTTTTCAACACCAATAGAACTGTACAAAGTTTATGGGAGTTGGGGGGGCTGCCGCCCCCCAAACCCCCTGCCCTAACTATAACCAAACTCGTTTTGGGTGTAATCTGTAACAGTAACGATTCGGAAAAAAGGGGCTCAGTACTCTTTAATGTTACACAAAACACGCAAATCCCACAAAAAAAGCATAACTTTACCTTACTTTACTTACGACTTAGAGAAAAACAAAAATTTGAAAAAGTGTATAAATTGTTTTTAACTTGTGTAACAAAGATTAGCAAATAAATGTAAATACATATAAATCTCGTCCGCATTTTCATTTGGCAACTTAAAAAACAAGAAAACTCAATAAAATAAGCACTAAACTAGATATTAAAATTTCGAATTCCAAAATCAAAAGAACTGTAAAAAGTTAATGGTGGTTGGGGGGCTGCCGCCACCCCCAAACCCCCCTGCCCTATCTATAACCAAACTCTATTTGGGTGTAATCAGTGACAGTGACGATTCAGTACAAAGGAGGCTCGGTACTCTTCTATGTCACGCAAATACCACCAAAAGAACATTAAAATAGCCAAAATGAAAACAAATAACATAACTTATCGATTCGATCTCGATTTTCGATCTAGATTTTTTATCAATGTCCGCTCACAACACGATTTTTAGGTGTCCGCTCACAACACGTCCGCTCACAACACGACACCATTTTAACGCCTTTGGTAGCGTATTTCACGCATTGAAAATCGATAATACGCTTTTAAAAACTAGCCATGCGTATTCTCACGCTTTGAATTTTCAACAAAGGTTATGCTTAAAATGCATGGCGCCCCACGGCAATCGAAAAATAATATTTTTTCTACTCAAATTTGTAACATTTAAGATGTATTCCATAGGTGCTATTATTGACAACCAAATTAGCATCCTTATTTTTTTCATTTTGTCCATTAAAAAAGAAAGCGTTTTTGTAAAAAAAATTGTCTATATATGCAGTCAGTTTATGCTATTTCCGTATTTCACTCCTCATAAATGAATTTCTCGCCTCCTTAAAAAGTCAAGGAGTATTTTACTCCTCCAAAAAATCCTAAGAATATCACTGATCATGACCAAATAGAAGACACTGACTGGTGGTTCGATTGGTTTAGTACTGTTTCGTCTCCTTGTCAAAAATTGTGCTGTTTCATCCCCTTAGGGTTAAAAGCATTTTTGGTTATTCCTGTTTGATCCCCTGGGTGTTTAGTTTACCATAATTGGCATAAAACCGCTAAAAAGGTGAAATATTGCTAGTTTAAGCTTCAGTTTTTTCTTGGATAACCTACTAAAATTATCATCCATCAGTTTTTCTTTTTAAAGTGTTTACTGATTAATGAATGAATTTAAATGCAAAACTGGGTTAGTTCCTAAATACATAGTAAATAGATTATTTTACTCAGAGGCGGATCTAGAACCTGAGCAAGTGGGGGGCTAACATGACATAATCTATGAATATTAACTAGTTCTGTCAAATATAACTAGTAATTAAATCAATGAATTATTAAACTTGTATCAAAATTAATATTGATGGTGTGTCAACCAAAAGTTTTACGATGATTTGAGCCAAATCGTAAAAAATAATTAGATTTTTACTGTGCCTTTATTCATTCCCTCTTAATCGAAAGGTGGAAAAGAGGTTACTATTAAGACTTTGCATGGGCTTAACGCAATTTTTGTTCGGAGAGGTTTTTCCCCATATATTATTCCATATTTATTATTCCATACCATCTTTAATTAAACTATAGGTAACCTTCATGTATTTAATTTCAATGTTTAGGCATTAATATCTAGCCCCCAGCATAAAGGGGTATGGGGTCCTCCCCCAGAAGTTTTTTAAATTTGACCTTAAAAAGTACAAGGTGGCTACATAATCTGAGGAACAAATTTCCCTGACTATAATTTTAAAGTTTCCCTGATATACATCTAAGTTTTCCGGCTTTTCCTAATATAAACATGCAAACACTTTTAGCTTGTTATTTTCTTCTTCAAAGAAATACCTCTATCAAATAGATTTTTTAAATACTAAATAATTTTTAAAACATAAAAAAATCATATTTTAGCTCATTTTATGGAATTTTCGGACTGCATCCCAAGTGCACCGCTCAATGAGCTTAATTGTTGCTTGCTAAATTGTTTGGAGCAACGTATGCTTGTTCAATTTGGGCTTTTTTTTTCAATTTTCTTGGTTCAATTTAAACCAAACGGTAGGATTTTCGACCATAAATGTAATTACATGTTTTTATTGAATATATGACCTACATTAAAAGCCCAAGTTTACGTTGATCGGTTGAGTAGTTTTTGGAATATTCGACTTTAAAATTCCAGTTTTTTCGGTTAAAACAATTCGTTTTGAAGAAATTTCATTGTTGGACAAAGAGAAAAAGTTGAAAAATTCAAGAACTTTGAAGTTAAATACCTTAACAACTAATTGAGCTACACAAATAAACTTTGGCTTAAAATGTAAGCAATTTATTCAGTAACAAAACAATTAAGTAGATGTTTATTCAAAAATCTCATCGTTTGGTTGTTATTTCACAATTTAAGAAAAAAGGCCGAAAATTCGATTTTCAATTAACTGCCATTCGATAACACAACCGCTTTGCACCGGCTGACCAACAAAATTTTACTTCCCTGGAAGGGTGCTTTAAATTATATAATTTTCAGAACTATGTTTTTACAGTTGAACTTTCATGTAGCCAGCTCTCGGACTATATTACAACTTACCAAAAATTTCAAAGTTTTTAAAGAGCCACTGATTTTTTTTTGTTTCAATTTTATAGTATACTAGCTGATATGCCCGGCCTTGCACGGGTGAAGATGGAGATTTTTTCTTTAAAATTTTTAAATCAATCATTCATTTCTACCTTCCAGGGGTAGCACTCTGGACAGCACCCCCCCTTGGGTACCCAAATAGGTTGTCAAAAGGAGTAAAACCCTACTTTTACTGGTCTAATTTTCCAATTTTTTTTTTCTGGTGGAGGACCCCCATACCTCCCATTAGTTCCACCAGAGGATCTTCAGTGATAATTTTTAGGAAATCCTCAATATTTTAACATTTTGGGTGAAAAAGTAAAGATAATACTGTTGAAAAGTGACCCCCTTAGACTCAAAACGTTTCTAAAAACGCGAGTTTAAACCCTACTTTTACACGTCGAATTTCAAATTTTTTCTGGGGGAGGACCCCTATACCCCAACGGGAATCTTGTCTGGAAAAGTGCCCCCCTCTTGGAGGCGTGCTGGATCTGTGCCTATATTTTGATGAGTGAAAGGTGTCGAATCAAGCATTTTAAGTTCTGAACGATTTCTGCATTTACCACATGATTCCCATAAAAAACAATAAAATATTAGAAAAATATTCTCCCCAAAATAATATCCTGACGTGGATCATGTGCCATAAAAAAACAATCAAAATAAAAAAAACCTTTCCAAAATCACTTAAAATGCTCAATCAGAGCTCTTAATTAATCGTATTTTCATGATTTTATTATATCTTTGGTAAAATTTAATAAATAAAACATATTCCTGCAAAAATGCAATATTTCCTCTGGTTTTTAATATTATCTAGTTTTTGGTCTGTTAACCAACTTTCTTAAAAGCTACAATATGATCATCATTTGATTTTTCATCCTCGTTTCCATGGAGATTATTTTAAGAACAATGCTATTCCATGAAATTTTTTATTTAAAAATTACTCTCAAATAATAATATTTTGTACTGTATTTAATATCATGTTTTAAAATTTTAAATTAAATTGTGTTTTTAGATTATAGTTATAATTTTTAATTAGACTTATATCTAATTTTTCTTTTAAAAACTTGCTATTTTGCATTATGCTTTTTTTGTAGCAATGGGGAAAGCAGATCTCTTTTTCAGCAGAAATAAAGCTATTTCAGCAAAATGACCATAAAAAGGGTCAAAAGAGGGTCAAGGGGTCGTTATAGAACTTTGAAACATAGCCTATGTTTTTTCGGGGATTCTTTTACGTAGGTATACCAAGTTTGGTGCTGATCGGAAGAAAACTGTGGATTTGTATAGAAGACAAATATACGCAACCACACACGCCACCACATTGACTTTTATTATATTAGATCTGCTTATAATATACTAGCTGATTTGCCCGACCTTGCACGGGTGGAGTGTATTAATTCCTTTTTTAAAGTTCTCCTAAGTTATATGTCCGATTTTTCGAATCACCAATAACCCCGGTGTCCCCAGTACTTTTTCATATTCCCGATAGTTCCCGATAGTTTCATTTCCTATTTTCATGTTCCCGATAGTTTTCATAACCCGGTTTTCCCGGAAACTTTTCATATCCGGGTGTTCCCGGTACCTTTTCATATCCGGATGTTCCCGCTACCTTTTCATATCCCGGTTTTCCCGGTACTTTTACATACCCCCGGTTCCCGATAATTTTCATATCCAGGTGTTTCCAATAATTTTCATCCCGGTATTCCCGGTTCCTTTTCCCCATCCCAGTTCCAACTGTGACATCTCATTCCATCAAATATTTATCCTTACCATGTGATAAAAACAATCACATTGAAATCATCTCTTTTTTTAATCTAGTGTTTAAAATGTTCCTTTTAAAGTGTACCTTTTCATATCCGGATGTTCCCGCTACCTTTTCATATCCCGGTTTTCCAGGTACCTTTTCATAACCCGGTGTTCCCGATAATTTTAATGTCCCGGTTTTCCCGATAATTTTCATAACCCGGTGTTCCCGATAATTTTCATCCCAGTTTTCCCGGTGCCTTTTTCTCATCCCAGTTCCAACTGTGATATCTCATTCCATCCCGATTTTTTGTCTATTAAACATTTATCCTTCCTATGTGATAAAAACAATCTATTTGAAATCATCTCTGTCATTTGAAATCCAGTGTTTAAAATCTTAAACAGAATTTTCTTAAAGTATTCCCGCTATCATTTTAAAATTCCGCAAAAAATAAATTTCAAAAATAAAATAAATTTCAAAAATCCCTCGATAAAAAGTTATCAAGTAAGCTTGTCTTCTTTTTAATAAAACCAACTTCTTTAAAAGCTTCTCTGAAAGAGTAAAAACAGATTGCTAGTTATAATAAAAATCTAGTGATTATAGTCTAGTAAACCAATTCCGCTATGAAGCAATGAAATTTTAGCTCTGTTTCCTTGGAAACTTTTAAATTCTTGCTATTTAAATATATTTTTTTGAGAAATTAAAATATTAAAGAAAGTAAATTAATTATTTTAATTTACTTCGGTTTTCTGATAACTGTTATAATATTTAAATACAGATATTCACACTGTTTTTCTTCATAAATTTTGTTGTAAATAATAAAATATGTATAAATGTTAATCAGTTATATTCATTCAAGTGAGGCAAGACGTCGCCTCAAGATAGGGAAGTAAACACTGCAATTTATGCATTTCAACAATGCACAATGCTATTTCAATGGGTAAAACGGAGTCGAAAAAGCGCCGAAAAGCAGGGAAGGAGTCGTTCGATTTTAAAATCGTTTCTTAGTGCGCGTCTAATGGCTGAAAGGAAGATCTCTGTCAAATTTCAAGCCTATCGGTCCGGCAGTTTTGGAGATTTCGTGATGAGTGTGTGTCAGTGAATGAATGAATGGTATTTGGATTTTATACATATAGATTTGTTTTTAGATTGGGAGGGAGATTTTAGATTGAGAGGTTGACTCAACATTTTTTGAGGTACCTCCTTTCGGGTACTTTTTTACATCAAGATAAATCTAATTAGCGGTGTAACTCAAAGTTTTTAAGATGAGTTATCTTAAAAACCTTGGGTTACACCGCTAATTGTGAGTCACATTGATTTGATTAGATAATTAAGGGTTTTGAAAATATATTATAAATTTTTTTCCTATGAAACTGGAGAGCCGCAACTTTAAATTAAAAAGTGCCGCATGCGATTCATTTAATTTAAATTTTTAAAGAGTCTCTTTTAATAACCCGACCCCTGGGTTATGTCATAGGTTGCTTAAACTAAAAACGAAAAACGTGGGAATCATGCATTATGTATAATATGTACATGATAAAAAATAGCAACACGGGGAGTGAATCAAATACCTAATGCATTATACCCACGTTTTTCGTCTTACAAGGAGTTATAAAAATTAGTTTGTACTTTTTAATAGAGTACATTTTAAAAACGTGTTTTTAAAAATATTTTTGTATTTCATAAATTTAGTATATATATATATATATATATATATATATATATATATATATATATATATATATATATATATATATATATATATATATTTGGTATTTTATCATTATTATCTGTTACAATGGAATTGTTGCAATTATCCTTAATATTATGTTGTCCGTGACCACTGGTCTCTTGGAAAGTACACATTCGGGCAAATGAATCCAGGGAAGGACAACCAAGACTCTTTAAATTTTAAAATGTTAAGATTGATATTTAAAAAAGGACGGATATCGGCCTAATGCGGCTTTCTGGGAACGGAAATTTTTTTTGAAGCCAAACTGCATTTATTGCGCCAAATTTGAAGGAAAAGACGAAAGAGCACTAAGAAACAGTCATAAATTATCGAGGGGATGAAACAGCACAATATTTGACAAGGAGACGAAACAGGACATCACCTTCCGATTTTGTACTACCTTACTACTAATCATTAGTATCTCATACATGATTTATTATCTCATACATTCTTGGTTAAATCTTTCCATTAGTAACTAATGGAAAGATTGAACCAAGAATGTATGAGATGGAAAATCGAAAGTATCTTCAAACGAAACTTTTAGAAAGTATCTAAAATAAAAACCACTCAGTCAAAATGTATCAATATAACCAAAGGAACCTTTCAATAAACTAAGAAATAGAGGAATTTGTTTTACTTTATTGTAAAAATATGAAGCAGCCAATTCCAAAAGGGAAACTACCGTTAAAAATGTTTTAGAAGAGTAACATAGAAAGTTTATGAAAAACTGAAAAAAAAAGTGTACAGTCCAAAACTTTTAAGCCCATTAATTCACGTGTTGTGTAAGGAACATATACGAGAGTGGCCTTTTGAACCTTTGTGGGCTTCCCATTTTACATTTCTTTCACGACTATTCAAACCCATCAGCGCTATCTTCAGGATTTATTATAAGTAAAAATAAGACATCAATGGTCAAGAAAAAGTTTACTATGGGTTCAGGTTTATTTTCCAAGAACCAAAGAAAGTTTCCTTCTCAGACACACACACACCGGCTAAAAATTTATTTCCTGGCCATTAATTTCTTTTTTACTTCCGACTGCGCATCTGACAGCGTATCAATACTCTGGCAAGAAAAAAATTGAAGGAGAGTTGAAAGCCTGAAGGGCTCTTTTGGAGCAGGAAAGTAGTTTACGGAGAAAAAAGTTTTAATCGGTCTTTACACGTTTTAAGGCTTTTGAAATGTCAATTTATTCAGTATTGAAGAAAAAGTGCATTCGAAAAATTATAAAAGGTATTGTATCTCTTTGTTGTGATTTTCTTTCATTGCTTCCTTTTAAATGTAATAAAACGCAAATCCGATTTTGTTTAAATGGAAATCTCATATAAAACGCAATGTCGTAAAAGTAAAACGGTTGTTTTGATTTAGGATGGGACTGAATTCAATGAATGTTCTTTGAATATCTAAATCGGATTTAAATTAGTTTAGTTGTTTATTCGGTCCATTTATTTATTATTATTGCCAGTGAATTTACAAAATTCACTTAAAAAAGCCTTTTTATGATATCGGACGAAATTAATTATGATTTCGTTTATTGTATTCTGGACTAAATCTAAATAAACGTCTTGAAATTGAATTTTATTCCAACTGACAATAATAACATCTTTACAATCAAATTTATTTGAACTGTAATACCCCGCTTATTGTTCTTGGTTCTTTCACAAATTTTTTTTAAAAATCTAGGATAATGTTTTCATAAACTAAATGCTTTGAGATAGTGTATTTTCATTTCATTTTGTACTGTTATACCTTCCTCTGCGTATTTGCGATCAGTATACCATATTTGGTAAAATTAACAAGAAAAAAAATATTGCTTTATGCGTGTAGATATTAGCTGGACAAACATGCAAATAGAAATTTGCATGTAGAAATTTGCTTCGAAACGGTTATCATCCTATTTTTAGGTTAATTGGATCTTCTTCTTTCAATTTTACTATTAAAAACTTTAATTAGATTGGGCAAAGTATTTTTAATTAATTTTTTAAAAGTACTCCAAATTGCATCTATAGTGGCCACATAGATGAAGCTGTTGCTTCTATGGTGGACACCTCTTGCATCAATAGTGGACACCTGTCTTTTTCTGCCTATATGAGGGGTTTATGCATGAAATTGAGGGGTTTTTCTTGGTATAGTCGTTTATTTCAAATTAAATCTTCCTTCCCAACGAAATGTATTTTAGATTCAATCAAATTAGCTTTATTTAAAAAAAATTGATAGTTTTCGGCCCAAAGTCTACGCTGTAGCTGATTTGAGAGGAATTTAGCATGTAATTCAATGTTTTAGAAACATTGGTTCCCGAAGCCAGAATGAAACCAAATTTATTTAACACTCATTTTAAAGCACAGTCAACAGTTTATGAAGAAAAACTGATTCAAATTAAGTATTATTTATGTTTCTATTAGACGCCATTGCGGTGGCCACTATTGGAAAATCTAAGATTATGTGTTGGTAAAGTGGACACCCCCATAAATCCTCGTAAAGTCAGCATTTTCAAATAAATTTTATTCAGTATTATTTTATACACTCTTATTTATCTTGATATAAATTTAAAAGTCAATCAAGCGGTAATAAATACGAAAAAATCAGTTCCGACTTACTCGTTTCCTTATGCGATTCAATAAGCAAAATCAAATTTCAGTCACTCGGCCGATGTTGTTATTTTCAAATATTTAAATATCCTTCCCATGCTGATATGTGGTATCGGTGGTAATTTATCAGCTTACCTGATTGCACAATCTACTATGCCTATGAATTTTGACGCTGTTCGATGCCTCTAACTCGTTTTATTTAAAATTAATCAGCAATGTGGCCACTATTGGTACAGTGTCCACTATACCCACATTTACCTTATAGTCTGTTCATTTAGAATAGGCGACTGAGACGTAATGTATTGGAAGCAGTTAATATTATAACTATCATCAAAAAAATATTCTTGTGCAATTACTAGGTAGCCTAAACAGAAGTAGTTAAAATACTGTAAAATAATCGGTCACTGAGATTGGGTGATGAACATTATTAGGCGTTATTGATCACTTTTGATCCTGTTCCAGCCGCCTTTCTAAATGAACAGACTGTAGCGAATCCCTACCAGGCCATATATTTTACGAATGAAGAACGAACACATAAAAGGTAATTTTATTTAAAACGATTTTTTATTTACTCAGGTTCCTTTCAAAATGTCAAAAACCTTTCAAACCCATAACTTTTCCCCATACAAATTCAAACCGTTTTCAAAAAGCTACATCCCTTCCCACAGAAAAAACACATATTCTCCATCCATAACATCTAAATTGACCCACTTTTCTCAAACATTCCCTACTACTACGCATCGATCATCTACTAGTCCCAGGATTTATCTCCCCATAGCCTACAGGTACGATTCAGATTCACCACCCAGACTACAGATCGATACGGAACACACCCGTTTCGATTCGATTCTTCTCCGCAGTAACAAGGGAGTATCGCATTTCATATTAAACACCTCCGAAAAGTGCGTCCGTGCGAATACATATCACCAGACGCTTTTATCTTATCCAATTACACAGCATCCCTCGGAAAGTAACCCCTTCCCTCATCGATTGCCGATCGCGCACCACCGCTAAACCTTCTAATTATTTGAATCGATCACCAAGAAATGTTCATTTCCACCTCGAGAAGTTCGGAGTAAACCCGGGAAATGGGGGAAGAGTCAACAAAAGAGTCTGGCCCTTTGACAAATTGCGGAGATCTGCGCGGATGGAATCCATAAAAGATGCGGAGGCAATCGCTATAAATTTTACATTAGCCTTTCTGCCATTAGGCGGAGCGGATGGTACACTGATTTAATCGCCCGAATCCGTCGGAGTTGTCTTCTTGGTTTTTTTTATTTATTTTATTATTTGTCTTTGATCCTTGATTCGTTTGATGAAGTTGCGTCTGGGAAGGATAATCAGACGGTCGAGATAATAAGGTTTGAGTCGCTAGTGGCGCTAATGCTTTCGATTCGGATTGGATTGAATTGAATAAAATGCATCGGATATATGTAGATTGAGAACGCGACGGTTCTTTGAAAGTGTGCGTTAAAGATTGATGCGTGCTGCTTAAATCTATGAAGAAATCTGTATTGGTTTGTGATACTTCATTGCAGTTTTGTAGAGAAATGTTATGGATTTCCGATGAGAAACATCAATATGAGGGAATTACAATGCAATGTTTATATGTACTGTATGGGATCAAAATGATCCAGAGAATTAAAAACCTGTATAGACCGTATAAACTTGTAACTTACTGTGTTACGATAAAAAAAAAAAGCTATTCTTTGGTAAAAAATCTTAAAAAGACAATATAAAGTAACTTGATATAATTTCTTAAACCAAATTTGGTTCACTGTCTTTCTGTCTCAAACATAACACGTCTGGCGTTTAAATACAGTTAATGAAAAAAAATGACTGTAAATCTGTCTGATACTTTTAAACAAAATTTTAACGTTTTAAAATAATTATAAAATGAAAAAGAATTAAATGGAGTTTATATTATATAAACTCCATCTTTTAGAATTAGGACTGGAAATTGATAGCTTGAATAGCTAGAAGTAATTAAATTCCAACCGATATTTGAGATCTTATCTTTTATCGTCAAGTTGACTTTATTAGGGAAGTCGACAAAATTTTTTTGACAGCATTAAAACGAAAAAGGTTACGGTATAGAGTAATTTAGTAAATTTAATAACTTTTAAAAAGTTTATGTGTGTAGTAACTTAACAGCTAGTATTTGAAGTTAGTATTCTGAAGAGTAAAGGATGAATTCAATTGTTTCTAATTCCGTAAGTTATATTTATATTTCTATGAATTTCATGTTGGACAACGAACTTAATTTCCATGTACCCATATACAACAAACATGCAAAACTACTCACCAATTGATGTAGGTAACAAAAGGTTTTTACCCCTCAGAGGGAGGGCGTTCGACGGAATCAATAACACAAGTACTATTAACTTTTTCTTCTTACTAAATTAATCCTAAAATAAAGAATATACAGGGTGTTTCAAAATTGCGTTGCACGGCTTTTATTCGGAACCAGTGCCTCCTAGGGTCATGGAAGTAAGGTCCACCCCTAGGTAAGTGACCCTGGAGAATCCATTGAGATGACTTACAACGCCCCTAGTGGCGAAATTAAAAAGTTAAAAAAATTAATTTAAAAACTAAAGGAGATAGAGCGAAAACCCCATAGAGAGTATTGTTGCCAACGTCAAGAATAACTCACTGAAAAAAATTTGATCAAAATATCTTGAATATTCGCGGAGATATTAGCATGTGAAAATAGCACTTTTTCAGGGGTCAAAAAGTAAAAAGTTCGCATATTTGCAAATATTTTTGATTTTTTGATTAAATTTTGTGTTCTTTCAACTAAAAAAACACAAAACTACACAATAACACTGAAAAATTGGCAAATATGCGAACTTTTTACATTTTGACCCCTGAAAAAGTGCTATTTTCACATGCTAATATCTAAACGAATATTCAAGATATTTTGATCAAATTTTTTTCAGTGAGTTCTTCTTGACGTTGGCAACAATACTCTCACTGAGGTTTTTGCTCTATCTCCTTTAGTTTTTAAATAAATTTTTTAACTTTCTAATTTCGCCACTAGGGGGCGCTGTAAGTCATCCCAATGGATTCTCCAGGGTCACTTACCTAGGGGTGGACCTTACTTCCATGACCCTAGGAGGCACTGGTTCCGAATAAAAGCCGTGCAACGCAATTTTGAAACACCCTGTATATAAATTACTATATGATTTAAGAGCTGAAAACTTAACTATAAACTGAATATTTGATTAATAGGTTGTCTACATTTTCAAATAAATCTCTTATAAATACAGAAATTTTTTCCTGCTATAAACATATGTGTAGTTTCATAAGTTGAGTTTATTTTTTACTTAGTTGAGGTTTCATAACATAAAAATCCAAAGATTTTTCATTTAATTTTGAATTGCAATAAAAATTTTCAAAACTAGTTGTAAAGAGTGTAGATAACTCACAATTCAAGATATTGTTCATTGTATCAAATACAACTGGTTTTAATTAGATAATCTAAATCTTCAAAAGTTCTGCTAAGAATATCCAAGGAGCCTTGCAATATATTAGCGTTTAATTATAATTTTACGTAACCACAAAATATACATACATTCAGTTACAAATTCCAGTAATCCTTAGATTTCGTTCATTTTTACAGATAAAATATTACACTTCCACAGATTACATCATAAAAATAGGCGAAACGACTGATTAAAATTTCTCCATTCCTTCAACAACTCTCGAAATTCTTAAGCCCCGCACATAATGGTATAACCTCCTCATTTTTCTCACGAGCGTAAGCCTAATCTCCACCTCGAAAAGCGAAACCCTAGCGTTGACATCGATAACGAAATAATAAAATAAAATAAAAAAGAAGATTCCCTTCCCCTATGTGATTTTCCTTTAATATTCCTCAGATATTTCCAAGAAGACTCTTTCGGTCCGCCGAGCCTTCTCCTCCTTCGAACCCCGAGGGGACCCGAAGACGAAGATGTATTTTGTGCGGGAATTTGTTTCCAAATCCAGGAACTCGGATTCTTTAATCTTTGCCTTTATTTTCGTCAGGTGCGTGCTTTGGCTGATAAAACGCGGCGGCGGATTTGATTTGTGCGGGGGAAGGTAAATAACACGAGAGTTAACGCAGAGTCAACCCTCGCTTTTTTAATCATCGTCTATAATACGAGTTACCCGACACACACACACAGGGAGATTTGATATTGGCGGATGGGTGTATATATGGAGAGAGGGAATTGATTTCTAAGAGGGTTGCCGTTATCTATGATTGTTATTCTCGGAGTAACGGAATTTGCCGCCCGTGATTGAATGGGAATCGGTTGGGGGGTGGTCGTTTGAGGGAGAGCTTGAGGGTAGAGATTAATAATGCAGTCAGCGGAGTGAGGGGATTTCGTTAGATATTGTCGGTGTTGCGGCGGGTCATGGTTTTCTGAGGTTATTGAGATGATTCAGTGTAGAAAACTTAGAGGGAGGGCTCACTGTTTGGATGAAATGTTTAAACAAACCCTAGACTTTCGAGAAACTGAGATTGGATTATTCGGAGGGGCCTCGATCCCCCTTCTGAAAAAAAAACGCCGATTGCGGGTTGTGAAATGTGCAGAAATACCACATTCAACTATTTTATACCATTGTATTAGAATTGTCATACCAACTTTATCTTTTACAATATTTACTCATTGTTACATAGGGAAAACGTTAGTTATTTGTAATATTTATTAAGTAATATTTCTTAGAAGTTCACAAAGACGCGAATCATGACTTCACTTCCTTCAAATTTAGTAAACGATTTGTTGACAATAGTAAAACAGAGGCAAAAAAATAGTTTAAAGAACAAAGATATTTAAAACTATTTGATTAAATTATACAAAAAATATTTGAAACTTCCTCTCGAGGAATTTCTTGTTCTTTCTAAAAAATATTTTTTTAATTCCTAAACATTACTATATTACCAACCCAATTCAAATGTACTGGTAGATTGTTATTATTGAATTATTATTATATCGAATATGTTATTATGTTGCTTGGCTGTAACTCCCTGCTTGACCTTTAAATAGGCCGCAGTATCCCAAATAAATAAATGAGTATTTATGTAGTTAACGAGCAACCGCCTTTAAAGCCCTAAATTAGATTAATAATTTTATCATGTAGGTGTTATACCTAACTGTTGAAAGAAAATAAAAAAAAACGTGTGAAGGAAAAGTACTAAAACAAATGTATTCACTTATATATTCCTTAAAAACAAATACAAAATTTTCAGATGGAAAAAGATTTTTTCATTACTACTAAAATTACATAGAATTAGAAAACTAACAAGCCAATGTTTAGAAGACGAAAAACAATTTACAAACTTGACATGGGGGCATAAAAGAAAAGTTGGAAATTCCTAAACTTTATTCAGAAGTGATTTTCCTATTCATTTGCCTAAAAGGTATTTTAATCTGGGTTGGCATCTCCAAAGTGACATGATCTGCGACTGAATGTTTAATCTGCTTAAAAGCCAAGGATATCAAGAGTTTTTTTTATGGTTCTCCTCCATTCCTCTTGAAGATAAATTACTTCAAATCCCCTATTTTAGAAAACTCAATTGGATGTAGTTTCGGAGTGTTCTAGAGTGATATGTAAAATTGGATTTGGAAGTACATTTCCTTTTGTCGAAAGAACATTGCTTAAAAAATATCTACGGAGGATACAAGAGGGAGGATAAAAGGATAATTAAAAAAACATGTTTTCATTTGTTTAAGTTTAAACTATTCAACTGGGGTTCTAAATTTTAAGTGCAACAATTTCAATGAAGTATTTAATGGAAATTTAATCAGTTAGCAAATACTGAAACTTAATTCTTTTAAAACTAAGATCAAATAAGAATTTAAATTCAACATTGCTGATGGATAAAAAATTATGCTTAACTCACACTATCTATGTCTAATTAGCTAATACCATTAATGAATTACTTGTTCGTGAGTTAACACTAAAATTTTCAAATTCAAAATTCTTCCTACTTAAATAAAAAAAAGCATAAGACAAAGAGAAATATGTTTATCATAGAAAAACAATGCTTTAAAAAATCAAAATTAATAAATCAACTCCTAAAAACTAAGAACCAAGGCTTTAAGATGCTAAATTGCTGTTTTTTTTGGGAGATTTTTTATCTACATGAAATAAGTGAATTCAAAAACCTATATAAGTATTTAAAAAATATCCTTTTAAAATTGTGAAAAATAGTTTTACGTAAAGCACAATATTTACTTTCATGATAAACAGAAAAATAACCAAGAGATTTTATATTCCTAATACTATTATAAGATATTGTTAGCAAAACCTTCAAACATATTTTCAATTAAGCGGGAGAGCAGTAAAGAACTCTGATAAAAGCCACTGCGGTAAAACTTTCTTCTGAAATAAGCATCTGGTAAATGGAAGTTGTAGGTCTTGTCTTAAAGAATTATTTATAAGCGTGAATCCCTAAAAATTATTCTCACGTTTTTTAAAAACTTAAACGACTCCTGGCGTTTTTAATAGCTTGTAGTTCTTTGTGATTTATTAAAACTCATTATCTCTGTTTCCATGCCCTACTCTAATTCCAGCGTCCATGGAGTGATAAAGATAATAATTTTTCAGTGAAAATTACTATGATGACTTACCATTTGTAACGGATGTAACACAAATAGCTTCGAATTCAATTCCCTTCACGTAATTAATTATGTAAATATTAAGATCTTGTAAAAAAGTTTGAAGAGTCGTGGGTTCAATGTTTGAAGCTTTTTATTCCTGAAGGGAATATAGTTCTTTAAAAATCCTTACTTCAGAAAATTTCTTTGAATCTAGATGGGAAAAATTTTCTTACGTCACTTGTACTTTACAAATCATCTATAGAATTCCTAAGGGGACCCAAAAGCTGAGTTTCTTAAAATGTGGTTTTCATTTCTTACAACTTCTTTGAAAACCTGGATAATGCTTCTATCCTTCTGAATGTAGTATATTCTTTCTTTAAACCAGGTATTAAAGAGAAGGAAAAAATGTTTCTGTTGAATTTGTAAGTTAAGAGAAAACTATTCCATTTTGATCAGTATTAATGAATAAAACAGAAAAAAACTGAATAACAGAAACTTAAATTTTTAAGCGTTCCATTGTTCAAGAAACAGTGCTATTTATTCAAAATTTATTAATTTTCTTAATTGAAAATGAGGAAGTTGCATGATTTGTTTATATTTTTTAATCGAGCCTTTATGCAAAAATAAGCAACTACCCAAAATTTTAGGTTGATCGAGAAATTTTTTGATTGCAAAACAAAATACCAAAAATCCCCTTTTTCAAAACGCTAAGAGTTTGGGATATGACGTCATCGTACGTTGACCATTGTTGGAAGGCAGTGGATTTGATGGTATGATTGTTGACGTCATGGTACGGTTTTTCCCTTAAGTGTTTTCAGGGTTTTTTTCTTGAATTTTAAATTAAAATATTTAAACACTTGCACATTTTTTTTTGAAAAAGTGATTAGATATTTCATTTTACCATACAAAAAACCATACGACTGGAATGATTATGAAAATCTGACACATGCAACTTCCTCATTACCTTATAGTTATGAAATTTCATATTTATATTTCTGATTACTTTATTTATAGTCAGTTCATTGGTTCATGAATGAATGATGGATTTAGGAATTTTTTTTGTCCTGTTTACAGTGATTCAATAACAGTATCATGGTTTTCTTTTTAAAATATAGTTTCCTATTTTGAAATGAAATAAATATCATACATTTCATAAAATATTTCTTTCAACCCAACCCATTACCATCTGTTGTAAGTAAAGCCTTGGATACTCTACCATCCTAAGGTAGAGTATCCAGGGCTTTAGTTGTAAGCACTGAGCTATAATAAAACCGTACATTACAGTGTTTATAAAGACTAGAGAACCATAAAATTATTGCCAAATCTATTTTTACCAAAGCCATCAGATATTTGATTCACTAGAAACACGAATAACATTTGATAAATCCGCAAACGGTAAAAAGGAGGAAGCTTCCCTTATCTCTGGCGAGCATTGGAAAATAATTTGTATTGGAATTAAAATTTCTCTTTGCACAACGTTAGCCTTCTCCGAGAGTCAATTTAGTTCCAACGTTATGACATGTTCCTTATCTTGATCTACAGTCGTTCCATTAATTATACGAAATTGAGAATATTCAAAAGTAGTGTAAATGATAGGCTGCCAAAAGAACTAAACTTTTTCGTATCAAGTTAACTAGCTCTTTCAATGGATGAGTGATGTTAGTATATGTATCACGGACAACAAAATTGTAGCTCAACAACAAAGTTTTTATGAATAAATTAGGTTTGTTAGGGATGAAATAATTTTAGTTCATTTTGAAGATAAGAGTGAATGGTGTTATTAGGATTCCTAAATGAGAATTCGCTTTCATTGAGTGTGGGTGATGAAACTGATTTTTGTATGTGATAGGATATTCCACTACTTTGCTCTAGCAACACTTCTTTAAAGTAGTAACCTCTATAAGAAAAATATTGTGACTTTGTTTTAAGGCTGTAGGGGGAAAAAGGTTTTTATTTTGTGTTTCTTAACTACTCATTTAATAAAATTTGTTTACGATTGTCAGATGCCAAGTCCAATTCTGCATATTTTCTTTATTATATGTTTGATACTTCAAAATAGTTTTCTAAATCTTAATACATTTTAATTACTTTAATTTTCTTTGAAAACCAAAGTATTTTAGAGTTTTTTTACATTCTGGTTAACACCTTCATGCAGGGATGGCAAAAAGAACGAAACTAAACTCAGAAACTGTGATTTTAAGGTATTTATTTCCTCCCGGAACAAAGTTCAACAGTCTAAAAAAATTTATTTTCTCCGCGATAAAATCAAACTTAAAATTTGATATTTCGTTTCCTCCGGATTAGAACCAAATGCCTTTTGAAATTGGATTTTGTTCCTGGAACTATACTTAAAACGAATTAAAGTTGAGTTTTTTCCTGGAACAAATCTTTGGGATTCTTTATGTTTTAATTTTCATACGGATCTTAATTCAGCCTAAATTGTGCCCTCCGTAAAGAAATAAAACACGGCGCTAACTCCTCATTTTTTCTCCGGATCAAAAGTCAACGCTGCTTTGATACCAAGATTTTCTCTCGGAACCATACGAAACACCTTCTCGACAGTTTTGCTCCAAGAAAAATTCAAGGCAGCTCTGATTATTTACTTTCGTTCCGGAACCAAATTCAACACGGAGGAAACCCTTTACTTTGCTTAGAAATTTTTTTTACCGGGTTTAAAAAAAACCTTGAGTTTCGATCCGGAACTACAATAAATGTGAGTGAAATGCTTAAATTTGGTCCCGAAGATTTTATTTATTGTTTCTAATTTAAATACTACACACAATATACTTAATATTACACAATAGTATTGTCGTCAAATGACTTTTGATGCAAGTGCTTTAATTTCCAGCTTTCTATCCAAACGAATGCCGAAGTCGAGTCTCAACCAAAATAATAACCTTATGAATATGAGTGAATAAAAAAATAATCATCTGTAACAGTTACGGGGGGCTAGAAGTAGCTTAGTTTGTTGGGTGAGAGAGATAGAGATAGAGAGTTCAAAATTCAAGAACGAAATTTATATAGTTTAAGCTGTTATAAATATCTAAAATTTGTGATCAATTAATAATAACTGATCGGTATTTGTTTCTTGGGATTTCAAACTGATGGAATTTTAGGCTGTTGGGATTTATATTTTAATTTCGGGGAGTCAGGATTTCTTTAGTTGGGATTTTATACTGAGAAGATTCCATGCTGTCGGGATTTTGTTTCTTGGGATTTTGGACCAACAGCATTTAGTTTGTAGAGATTTCAGTTTTTAGTATACTAGGCTGTCTGGATAATGGCTGTCTGAATATCGGCTGTTGGGATTTTGGCTGTGTGAAAGACAAGACACAGTTTTTTTTAAATATTGAATATTTGATTTTTCTAAACTTCACTTTGAAATTTATCAAATAATACAAAAAATAGTATTAATTAGAATAGAATGTTGCCTTAGGAACAAAATGAAAACATATTATTCACATTTAATTTTGTTCCAGAGCGATTCGAAGTAATTAAACCCCGCTAAAATTTTATACGGAGCCAAAGTTAAGTGTAGCCGCCGTGTGTAATTAGGTTCGGGAACGAAACTAAATCACCAAAGCTGCCTTGAATTTTGCTCGGAGCAAAACTGCCGGGACCGTGTTTAGTTCGGTTCCGAGGGGAAATCTTGGTTTCAAAGTTGCGTTGACTTTTGATCCGGAGGAAAACTGAAAAGTCGAAGTATTGTTTGATTTTGTTCAGGAGGAAACTAGAGTTTTGCAAAGGGAAATGATTTGGATCCGGGACAAAATTAAAATATAGAGATCGCTTTAGTTTTGATCAAGAACGAAACTGAAATTTTAATCGTGATACTTTATTTCCAGGAACAAAATCAAAAGTCAAAATGAATTGGGTTTTTATCCGGAGGAAGCACAATCTCATATTGAAGTTTCTTTTTCATCCCGGAGAAAAAATTTAAATGTAAATGAGTATTAGTTTCGGTCAAGAAGGAGTGAAACCTGAGAGTTCCGTTCCATTTGCCACCCCTGCCTTCACGAGAACTCCCCCAGATTTTACTTCTCATGATGGCTACTTGAGTATATCCTCCATCTATCTATTTCTATAGATACAATGACGCGATACAATGATGTTTACCCCGCCTCAGTGGCGGATCTACTGGGGGTTTCGGGCTGAAGCCTCCCCCAAAACGTCTAATATTTTACTAAGTTTGTCAAAGCGCAAAAAATCTATATCCGAAATTCGGATGAGGCGTACCAAAATGAGTTGAAAAAGTGGGGTTTTTGACTTAAATTTCCAAAAATATTCTGGGGGAGAATACCCAGACCCCCCTTTTAGTGGTGAGTAAAATAATTCACTACCTTTTCCGTATTACCATTAACAAGAAGATTCAATTGGATTATGAAAATTCTTAGCCCCCCCAAAACCAAATCCTGGATCCGCCACTGCCCCGCCTTACCCAAAGAGCATCTGTGGATTTAGAACCGCTACGCTGGTTTCATTAGAGTCAAATAAGTTAAACCCTTCTCCCCTTCCTTACTTCTAGAAGTCAGTTTACCCCATAATACATAGCATGATTAGTTATTAAAAAACACTAGTACTGTCCGAGCACGAGGAGTTGGAAGATTTTGTTGAAATTAAGGCTAAGCGCGCACTAGAGACTTCTGTCACGGCGACTTATAACACTAGTCACTCGAGAGCAATGCATTTCTATGGAGAGATTCTTGGCAATGGGCCAAGTGTCTCGTCACCTGTGCGCGCGCTCTAGCTTCTTGCAATAGCCAGGGTGATAATTTTGTCTCTGTCGCCGTGATAAAAGTCTCTAGTGCTCGCTTAGCCTAAAGTAAAAAAAAGATAAGTCTTTGTAAAAGAAATAAATGCAGATTCCAACTACAGGATTAAGCAACTAGGATTTTTTTACAACTGACTCATTCATCCCCCAAAATCACATCCAAATATACCAAACAAAAACGCACACACATTGAATGCTATTAACGTAATTACAGCCAATATCCAGTACTTCGAGTCCTCCATCACGATTCTCTCATATACGCAAGCCCTTACCCGTCTCGATATTTCTTCAGAAGTGTACTTAGACGAAACTTTCGGCGCCACATTTGGCTGCGATCGTGTTGCAGTAATAGGGCATCGCCAGTCCCCTGAACCCTCTTTCTTGCACTCTTCAACCCGATTAAAGCTGCACAGAATGCGTCTTTGAACGTAAAGGCGATTCCAGCGTCGGGCACGCTATCGACGGGGCATAAAAGTTCGGGTAATTGCCAACCCGGTCCTCGTTCGACAGTTTTTATTACGACAATGGGGTTTAATTAGAACGTGAGCTAAAATTGGACCTGGGTTTGATTTTCCGTTTAGAGAGATTTTTGATTTTTTTCTCCTCTGGTTTTTGGTGTCTGAAGTGTGTCTGAGTGAGGAATTGATTTTTGCGGTTTTTAACGTGGATCGAATATATGAGTCTGGTTTAAGGTCTTTTGATTGAAATTTTTGATTAGCTTTGTGTTTTTTGAATTGTTATGTTAGATTGAATTTCCCTTGATTAAAGTAAACGTAAGAGAAAGTTTAATATGGATTTTTAGAACTGGTATTTGAATTGGAATTTCATACACACACTAAATAATATGATAAAGGGAGAAGGTTATTTTATTTGCAAAAACTTACTTGTTGTTGAAATCGGTAAAATGCACCTATCGGGTTAAAGATGTATTGTCATTTTTATATTTGTAAATATTTCGTTCTTATTATTGTCCTTTTCATTTTATTGGAACGTTAAAGCCCCCCTCCCGTAGGGGGGCTCGTATACTCCCGGATGAAACCCGAGTGTCAAAGTATGTGTATGCAGTGATTCACTGAACGCTCCCGAGTTTCCATCAAATCCGATAGAACATCATGTTTGTAATATGAGATTTGTAATATGTAATATTACATGTTTGTAATATGAATAGAACATCATGTTTGTAATATATTTTCTTGGCGTAGTATATAAAAAATTACTATTTTCTTAAAAAATATTAAGATATGTTCCCCCCTTTTCAATCGTCAAAAATTAGTTGATATTTTCATATTACTTTGACACAATCTAACTTTAAAATACTGTGAAAGAACCGGCGGTTTTTAAAAAATATTTTTGAGGTTTTACCCCCTGTTAAAGTAAGAAAGGAGATTTAGGGCATAATGGGTAGGGCAATGGGGGTCGCTATCCTCAATGGGAGATATAATGAAAATAATTTTTTATGATAGTTAGGTACGTAACTAAGGTCTCAAACATTAGCGGATTTACTAGGGGATAATGGGGGTCAATGTGAATCCTCCTAAATTTTTAAGGGTATTCCATTCTTTCATTGTAAGCAATGTTTTTAGTCTAATTAGAGACAAAATGCCAACAAAAGTATCTAGGTTGACCCTCAGGGTCTTCCTACTGTATCCGTTAAGATTTGTCTCGTTTGCTCGTTTGTTGTGCTTAACCGCTTTGAGCCACCAATTTGGCAAAGCTTTTTTTGACGATTATTTCTTTTTCAGAAATAAATTATTTTTAGGCTTAATATGACACTATCACGCATTTTTATTTTATAGCCCTTTAACTCACTATGATTTAAAATTAAGTATTTAATTTTCACCAAACAATAAATATGATTTTTGAGCTTAAAAAGTTGGCATACCCGCCTTTAGCCACTCTTCTCTATATTAAGTTATGACAACGAAAGGTCTTACTTCCTACTATTTTACAGACAACACGATTTCTTCAGTTTTTCATTTCAAAGAAAAATTGAAGGCCAGAGAAATATAGGATTAATTTATGAGAAACAATGTTTTAACTATAACGATTTTTGAAATATTTTCCCTTCTATTAACCTAGTTAACAACAGTTAACCTCGCATCTTAAGTTATCGCTAGATACACTTGAATGAAGTAGTGACTCAAGCGAGAAAAGAACTAAACAGTTGGCACAAAATATGTATCGCATTGTTTTCAAAACACCGAAAACGCTTTGTTTGGACACTTTCCTGTTTGTTATTGGATTCAACTTTACATTAATTTCAGTGAGGAAACACCGTGCACTATAGTCATAAGTCATAACTTCTTACTTAGTCTGAAGGCATTAAAAGGTAATTATTCTTGATCACTAATTTTTGTCTCAGACTCATTTAACCTAGTTCCTTTCTGAAAACGGAATGTATAGCTACAAGTAATCAGTAAAAGTACATTACCAAGTTTTAAGACTGGGAGAACTCAGTGTAAATAAAATACACAAAATTTAATTATGAATAAATTTGATAAAGTAATCCCCAAACAATCGAAAAATTAATAGGATCAAAATATTGTTTCTTAAATATGTTTTAAGGTTTTAGTGCAAGATTTTATAAAGAATCTTAATTAACATCAAAATATTCATACTAAACAGCTTCAAAATCTACACAAACACGATAACTTTTGAAATACCTTAAATATAAAATACCATTAGTGATAAAAACAACAGCACGCGCCAAGATAACACACTCCCCATCCTCCTCAAAAACATATTTAACATACCTTGTTATGATCCTCCGAAACTCATATTACCGATCTTAATAGTTTCCCTCGATTTTATGTTTCAATTAAACAACTCTCCCCTCAAAACATGGCGCAATTTCTGAATAAAAACCCTTCAGCGTCTAATAAAAGGGCGGTATTAGGCGAAGAGCGAAAAAACCTTCTGTCGCGAGGCAACATAAAAGGGCTCGTGTAAAAGTGGTTTTGCGTCAAAAACACCACTTCCTGACTGCTCCCTGGGTCTTATAACGGTAGGAGCGACGGTAAGTGACAATAATCTGGTGGACGGCCATTGTGATTGGAGCGTTTTATTTGACGTCATTATTTTCGGGGAGCTTAGCGGGTTGTCTCTTAAGCGCCTTAAAACACCGATTTGTGTTACGGGGAGTATGAAATAGGACTTGTTTAATAGGCAAACTTGGGATGAGTTTTTGGGACGGAATGCCGATACTGTTTTTTTTCATATTCCCTTTTGGTTGACAAAAAGGAAAGAGCGTAAAAGTTGGTTATGGAAACTCGGTAGAGTACAGGGAGTTTAAACCTAATGTTTGGCAAGCTGTTGAACTTTTAGTTTCGGTTCAAAGAAGAGAACCAAAATTTATGTAAATTATTTTAGAAACTACTACTACTTGTTATGAATGAATTGTATATGTTACAGTTAAAGTCCGGAAATCAGTTAATTTACAGATAACCTAGGTAATTTGCAGATTAACGAGGGTGATCCGTTAAAGAGCGAATTTTTTTTCAATTTCTAAGATTACCTAGGTAATCTTGAAATTACCTAGGTATTCTGCACCCTACCGACTAGACACTCGTTAATCTGCATACTACCTGTAATCAGTTATTTTACATATTAACGAGGGTGATCCGTTAAAGTACAAAATTTTATTTTATTTTATAAAAAGTTTAAGGAGGTTGGGGGGGCTGCCGCCCCCCCAAACCCCCCTGCCTTAACTATAACCAAACTCGTTTTGGGGGTAAACAGTAACAATGACGAATCAAAAAAGGAGGATCGGTACTTTTTCATATTACACAAAACACGCAAATCCCACAAAAATAGTAATGAAATAGCAATTTTAAAACTAGAATATAAAAACAATAATAATAGAATATTAAAGTACCAACTGAGATTTGTATCAATTGTGGTTTTCGATCTCGATTTGACAGCGTATTTCAATGAGCACTTAAACTAGCAAATCTTAATGAAAGCGCGGTGTAATCGGCTGGCAGCCTGCACTGAACTATTGCTAGGATTCGCGATCGATTACATATGTTAAACCCTTGCCCAGGTTTCAGCGATTGTTGAATTAACGTTTGTTGAAAAGATATTTCAACAGCTGGGACATTTGCTTTCGTTAAAAGAAATCTCTGTCACTCTGAAGTCGGAGCTTCAACACAATTGCTTCAAAATACCCGTTTTAGTAGTAATATACTGTGCTTAATCATGTAAATTTACAGTACTTACTTGCTTGTATTATTTTGTTTTAACATTCAACATGACAACTACCAGTGCTACGCTCTAAATTTGAAATCAAAACACCAAATATGACAACAAACTACGTATTGAAACCCAACTGCGCAGGGGTAAGCGCATGGCGCAGTAAGCACCTCAACATTTTAACAGAAAGTATTGAACGAAACAAACTATTTTGAACTTTAACGATCAAGAGGCTGTTATAGTGTAGATTCCCTAGGTAAAATGCGAAAAACTCAAAAATCCGCACATTAACGACAGAAATCAGTTAATCTTAAGTTTACCTAGGTATTCTTCAGATTAACTAATTATCAACTTTAGCGGTAACATAAGTTAGCTGAAGCTCAGCAGTTTGTAATTTTCTTTCTCTCTTTCTCATATCTCTTTTCCTATTTAATTTTATTTGCCATCTAAATAAAAACGTTGATTTTAAAACTTGATGATTGATTCTTCACACAGCCCTACACAAGCGAACTTGCATTGGTTAGTTAAAAAGGAAAGGTTATAAAAATTACAACCTTTATTTTGAATGCTATTGAAAATTAACAGTAAGGCTAAACACGCACTAGAGACTTTTGTCAAGGCGACTGAGACAAAATTATCACCCTAGCTATTGCATGAAGCTAGAGCGCGTGCATTAGGCGACGAGACTCTTGGCCGATTGTCAAGATCTCGCCATAGAGATGCATTGCTCTCGAGTGACCTAGTGTTATAGTCGCCGTGACAAAAGTCTCTAGTGCGCGCTTAGCCTAATTTTTATCGATATCTCTATTTAAAATTTAAACATACTACAGATCTGTAGATCGATTGTAGGGGAGGCAGAGAAATATACAAAAGATAAATATTAAAACTTTTAAATCTATTTGAGATTTTTGGTGTGTTCTCTTTGTATTGGGTTGTCCCATAAGTTCTGTTACTTTTTACAAAGTTTTGTGTTTGAAAATTTTTTATGAAAAAATGGCAATAGGTGGAGATTTCAAACAAAAGGGATTTTGTTTTATGTATATTTATGAAGATAATGTGTGATTTTGGTAGTTCTCGTGATATTATTTCTTTTCAAAATGGTGGTTTGAAAAAAAGACCGCAAACGACTATTTTCACTCAATTTTTTTCTTTTGTTTAAAAATCTAGGAAGAATGCATAATTCATGGCTAAAAAAGGTTTTACTGTAAGTTTGTAATGTTTAGTTCAAGATGTCATAGTTTCAAGATAATTCGATTAGTTTAACTTAGGAAATTTCAGTCTCAAACATAACATCTTTTGCAAAAAGCTTACCTCAGTAATGTTAGTCATTTCAAAGAAATTTTCACGAAAAAAGCATCAAAATCAATAAAAAAGCTTAGGAAAGAACCAAGTATTCAAAATATGCAGTATATTAAATTATATCTGAACTTAAGTTCAGAAAGTAGTGCGCACAATGCAAGCGCGCAAAGTTTTAGCTTATCAGAATTACACTCACTGAACTTATGCTTAGCGAACAAAGCAATTATTTGATTCATATACGAAAACACTACAATAAAAACAACTCGTTGGGATTTAGAAATAAATCAATTCAACGATATTATGAAAAGAGGCTTTCTATGTTTAAACCGTTGAAACAAGCATTATGGTTCAAAAAACATCTGCCATTAATTTGCTTCATACCAGCTGCTTAGAAAAACAATAGGTGTGCTTTAAAAACACGTGAAGTTGCCAATATATGAAGTTTTAAAGTCAAAATTTCCTACCTTAAACTTATCGAATCATCTTGAAACTATGACATCTTAATCTTAACATTTCGAATATACAGTAAAACTTTTTTTAGCCATGAATTATGCGTTCTTCTTAGTTTTTTAAACGAAAGAAAAAAATTACGCAAAAATCATCGTTTTTGGTCTTTTTTTCAAACCGCCATTTTGAAAAGAAATAATATCACGAGAACTACCAAAATCACACATTATGTTCATAAATATGCATATATAAAAATCCCCTTTGTTTGAAATCTCCACCTATCACCAGTTTTTCATAAAAAATTTTCAAAGACAAAACTTCGTAAAAAGTAACAGAACTTATGGGACAACCCAATACTTTTTAATGAAATATTAACTTTTCAGTAACCTCGAAAATCAGTGTTATGAATCTCAAATTGCGTAAATGTGCTAAATATTATTAATAGTGTACATACTATATGGCGAGTTATTTAAAAACTAATGATAACATCGAAACTTTATTTAAATTAGTGTTATTTCAACACATTAGAGCATCGATTTATCGGAATACCGTTCAACCGATTCATAACTTAAACAAAAAGACCCTCGCCTGCTTAAAAGAATAATCATCTTTAAAAGAAGTTTCAAATTAATTTTTTAAGAAAAAATATAGGATTTTAGGTATCTATGCTTGCATTTATAAATACATGTCTGACATAAAAAGTTTTGTGTCTAACCTTATTTCTTTGATTATTTTTATATTGGTAAAGTTTCTTTAGTGAGAGGATTGGATATACAAAATATCCCTAAACCCTAGTCCTCAATAATTTTGTTTCATCGTTGCAAAATTATAGATAGTACAACTGCATTTTTTATTACAGAAATGAAATCTCGACACAAGAGCAGAAAAAAATTATCAAAAACATACTTTAAAGATATACATTGATATTTTTAAATATTGTATAATTTTGAAATCATTTCCTTGTTTCAATAGAAAAACCATTTGGCAGACCAAAAAAAGTTTAAAAATTAAAAAAAAAGCTTGATAAATAAATTCACACGAATATAAACTTAGTGAACAGGTTTAAGTAATGGGGTAAAATAATTTTGTATTCCTTTTTAAAAAGGTAGCATTCTTTCATTAGTATAATCATGTATCTAAAAACCATCCATTTTTATCAAAGATCTTTTTCTGTTACCAAAAATTAGAAATTCTTTTTTCCTCTCGGGTAAATTAATGAGAAATTAAAAGCAAAGAAGTTAAATTGAATTTGAATCTCGATAACTTTTTTACACTACACCATGCTAGTCCATTTTAATCATAAAAGAATAGGATTCCCTAGATTCTAATTTCATTATTCACAACGCGATTAGATATGCCTTTAGCTGGACCCCCTCAAGCCCATGAATCAATCATTCTCATTCTTTTTTCCCTAGTAAACCTTTTTGGTAAATTGCTTCCTGGTTCTTTTGTACATATTTTTAAAATTGCGTATTGAGCATCAATTAAATAAGACGTCTTAAGTAATGCATTTCTGACTCTTCAGATTTATTCATGATAAGGATAGTTTAATGTAACTTAGTTTCATTGGCCGTGTCCTTTAAAAGTCATGCCGTTCTTTTAACTTTGAAAAGAAAAAAAAATGGAGAAACTCCGCAGGAGAAAAAAAAGTACCTCCTGCGCAGTTAAATGAAAAAGCAATTTTTTAAATACTTCCAGCGTTGAACCATTAATCTTTGTTATGGCGAACCTAGCTTCGCAGAGTGTAAGTATTTCCAGTCGTGATTTATGTGCGTTGAGTTAAAAAAATTACGTCTGTGTTCGGAATAATGAGATACATTTTCCTCTAAGGGTTCTACGCAGATAAAAAAAATTCTCATAATATTATTACACAAACGAAAATTTATTTTGGTGTTTTTAAACTAAAATTAATTTCTCCTAGAGGCTTTTTGTTTTAGCTGCAGAAGAGTACTTTGACGTTACTTAATTCCTGCTGGTTTGTAGCTGGTTTGTTTAATGCTCGTTATTAATATCCTTATTTCTTTTCACGTTGTCCCAAATTACTCTATCAATCACTTGGCATTTTATAATTTTCTTTGTCCAAACCTTGACCTTTAGTGGATATAAGGGATCTAGTAATTAATTTCATAATATAAAGAAAGTTTTAATTAAATGCGGCCTAAAGCTGTAAAAAGAAATTAAATTAATGGCAAATTGTGTGATTACAACAAATCCTCTGAATTTTCGAAAAACACATCTACGAAATCTTAAAACACAAGGAAAAACTGTTAAATCTACTACATAATAATTTATTTAATTAAGTCTAATAAAAATTCCTGCCTAGAAGATAAAAAAGTTTCTGAAGTGTAGAACCGTTTCAAAAATCAAAATTTAAAAATAAAATAAATATTTCTTATGTTCTGATTTTGGGATTTAAAGTAATTTACCATTTAAAACTATGACCTTAAATATGTTTCCAATATAACCCCCTTTAATAATTTAGTTTAAACTAGAAGCTCTGTCTAAAAGAAGAAGCTAAAAACCACAAATGTCTGACCTCATGAAAGAGTTCGCTTTGGGGAAAATTTCTAGTGGTCGCCAATTTGGCATTGTTTATTACCAATGAGTATTTCAACTGTTACCTGAACAGCTGTTAACCATTGGTTAAGGAAGGACTCCACCAATCAGAGTCAGCGAAAAGCTCACTTTCTTTCTTTAGCTGCTGGTTAACCACTGCTCAAGTGGCACTGAATAAGGCCGTAAGAAGTGTTCGATCTGCTCTAAAATAGCGCCAATTTGGCTGCCGTTAAGGACTTCAGCCAAAGTTGACTCTTTCAAAATGTGAGACAGTTGATTATAGCAAGAGCTTTTATTGCATTAATAAATTTTTAGCTACATCAAATACCACTCATATATCAAGTATTTCATGTTTACCAAATTGATAAATTTTTAATAATCTGTACTTTTAACTGAAAACTTGTAGTAGCTTGTGAAATCAATGCAAATTTAATTTCTCGAGTAAATAATGAATTACTTTCATCAATACTTCGATACTTTCCTGACATTTTGTATTAAGTGTAGAATAAAAGAAGGGACAATGGGTATTTTTCTATTTTAAAAGTATTTTATAACATAAATTATGGTAAATAATTGGAATACAATTATCTCAAGCTTTAAATAACTGCAAAATCGTTAAAAAAAACTCTTTGAGCGATTACTCTGCACCAACGAATTATAAAACGCATTCTAAACACCCCTGGTATAGTTCAGAACAAAAAACCTAACCCCCTTCCGGAAATGACGAGATATCCCCTCCCCTCTCCTATAAATTAAATGAAAATTTCTCAGACCCGAGGATAAAGTAAACGACATCCAACGTCATTCAGAAACCCTCAAGTCTCCGCCAAGTTTAGTGCTTCTGTCCGCTAATTAAAAGTTCGCATAGTCCTCGGGCGTATGTAAACAAGCTAATTAAGTGATCAGTTGAGAACAATATTTTAGCTGCCAATATTTACCACCCTTCCTTTACATGCTCGCCTCCTTATCGTTTGGATCTGGAAATTTCAGGGAATATTCTGGGAAATATTCTCTCTTTATATTCCCAAGAACTGACCCGCTTTAATATTTCTCCAAGAGAGGAAGGAATAATTTAATTAGCAGGGCGAAAATGGACTTTGATATCTGGAGGTAAAATTATATTATAAATTGATGCCTTGTCTAGATTTCGATATTTTGAAAAAAAATCACAAAAAAACGACATCTGTTTTGAGAAAGAGTAACGGATATTTTGGAATGGTATATTTTCTCAGGTAAAACAATTTCTTAGGGCTAGAAACAGATAGGACCTTGAATTCTTCAAAAATACGTATTGGTTTTTCCATAGGATATCCTCAACCAATTTAAGCTTAAGCATTCAATATCTTTATATCGATACTTCTCTGTTATCTATTCCACTAAACATCGTTTGTACGCCAAAGACTAGAAATATTCCCATAAGCTTTAAACTAACCGAATAAAATATACAAACCAATACAATACAATATTGATTGATATCAACAAATACAGTATTGATTGATATTAACCTTCAAAATTTGGAGTTGAAAATATATTGTCAATTTTTAAAGGATAGAAAACGGAATTTTACCAACTAATCATTTCTTAATTTTTTCATTCAATTAATTACTTAGTTGTCACGTTAAATATCACCAAGCTGCTTCAGAGGCGCCAAGTATTCAAATAAAGCCACATTTTTACTGTTTCTACTGATATAATTGTGTATTTTAACATGTATTATTTTCAATGTCTGGGGATTTTCTAATCTTTGGCAGCCAAAACAGCTTTGCGATATTTAACAGATAACTTTATTACACCACTTTTTTAATGCAAAGTATAACAGTTATCAAGTCGATTAAATAATATTCGCATATATATTCAAATGTGTTCATTTTTGAAGCAGAAAAACAAATAGATATAATCTAAAATCTGCAACAGGTACATATTTCCCTGTTTCAACCAAACATGGAATTATAGCAAGCCTTTCACATTCCTTCATGCATACCTCTTATTGTATCAGGATTCACAAAACAACACAATATAGAAATTTTCTTGGGTTCTCTCAAGAGGATAAACGATCCATGTTCGAAATTATTTCATTCAGCCATTGATAAAAAAGAACAATAAACAGACGAAAAAAAACCCTGAGAAGAATACGGAAACCAGAAGTCCCGCGCTAAATATTTCTGGATCGATTTCGTTACCGATTCTTGTATCGTATTCTTTATCGATAAAAGAAAAGGAATGGAGAAAGAGCCCCTCGGAATATTTTGCGGGTCTCTCCTATTGCAATAATAGCCACCCTACTCTCAGATGATTTATACTTGCTCTATTTTCTGTGAAATAACAATACGCGCCGTTATTCACCATATCGGGAGCTACATTGCTACCGGTGGCTGGGATAAAATGAATATCTTCGATCGGGGAATCTGTGGAAGAAGAATTTTACGAATTGAACTCCAGGGCTTTGGGATGAAATTAATCATTTGTGTTGTTCTTTCCGTGTTTCTTTTGCTTCTTTCTCTTCAGGTTCTTGATTAATCTCAGTAAACCGATGCTAAATTACTGTTCTTTGTTGATTTATCCACCTACGCAAGATTATAAATTGGTTTTAAAGATAGCGTTATACTTTTGTAGTTCAACTATAGAGAAAGGTCTATGACTCGGGTTATTTTTTGTCATTTTGTCAGATTATTAAAAAAATTTTCTTATTATTTGTGTTTTAATTGAGTTAGTTCTACATATATGAGAAATATTTTAAATTTATTTCTAAGAAAGATATAAATGTGTACCTGTTTTCTGTTCCTATTAGTAATAACCTCTCCTTACCATTTCTTGTTGTTTTAGTAGACTATTCTGGTTAGACTATCCTGGTTCTTTCATATCTCTTTTCGAAATTTATATTTTTTGAGCATGTCAACCGTATATTTTTCCTAATTTCTTTGAACTCTAAAAAAAGTTAACTGACCTTTTTATCTTTTTTTTAACTCCCACTGCAAAATTTGTATTTTTTGAGAAAGTGAATCATTAGCATTTTTTACTTTTGAAGTTTTATTTTACCCCTTAATTGGATATTTGAAATTTCCGACAGATGGGAATTTAAAGTAATGTACAAAATGTTCATTTACACATTGAAATTATATAAAAACTTACAATAAATTAAAATTTCTCATAAATTCTAATTAAAGGATACTCTCCTTATTTTTTTAACTATTGATTGCATCAGATACTACTCACATGATTAAATAATAATGCATCGCAATTTTTCCATTCCACAGTAGCATATTAACACCCTTTGTACTCAGTTTATAAACATAATAATATAGATATATAACTAATTGCTAGAAAACATTTATTTCTCCTTAAACCGAAAGCAATTATACTTACATACTTAAAATCAATGGTTAGTTAAGCATGAAGAGGATTTCTTAAGAGCTTTTAAAAATCCCTCAACTCGACTTTTCCAGTTAATAGCCTTTTGCTCAGCCATTTAATAACAAGTTAACTAGCTTTTACTATTTAACAACACATTCTACAGGACTGAAGATTATTACTAGTTGGTTCCGAACGCCTTCGGGATGTTTTCGGTACTTAATGATCACGTCTGGAGCGGTTTGAAAGAGCTCAAAAATCTTCCGATATTAAGAGTTCTCCCAAGCTTATCTCAAGATGTTTATTTTTTTTGGTAAAATGCTTTAATACTTTGCCTTCAGAACATCGTACATTGCAGTACTTACTATTTGTTATTGGTTGAATCCATATGAAAGAACCCATTAATGGGAAAAAAGATATCTTGCTTGCTTTTAACAAAAAAATATAATATTCAAGAGAAGCTATTGAATATCTTGGTATACCTTGTTAATTATCTTAAGAGAAAATTGAAAAACCTTTTTCAAAACCTAATTAATTAATTGCTGTTCTTTCACGTGTTTATCACTTAAAATCATTTTTTCCCTAAACAAACCATCAAAATAAATTTCGTGGCTTAAAAATATTACTATGATATCCCTCGGGAAATGAGAACATCACTTTTTTTGACAACTATTTTAAACTAAGTAAGGATTTTATTTTAAAGTAGAATAAAAAATGACCATTAATTTTCTGTTCAGAAAAATTATTCTTAACAACTGCCCGTGTAAAATTTTATAATTTAAAATAATTAGTTTAAAACTTAAACGTAGCACTAAAATCTAATAGAACAAGGGCAATAGGAACACGAAATTTAAACAGGGAAAAATTTCACAGAAATAATATGAAAACTTTCCCTAAATTAGAGGTTTTACTCTAATTGTCTATGACTTAATTAAGAATATATAAATAACACTGGCCATTGAATTAAATGGTTTTAAAAAGGTTAGTATATATATATTACGGGCAAAGTGATTAATTGGGCATTATTAATAATGCCCAGAGTGGAGCCGGTCAAAGTGATAAATTTCATTGATAAGTGCCATTGAATTTATCCCATTGCCCTCTTCCACTTCGGGAATTATTAATATTGCCCGACACACTGCCCGTAACATATACATATAACTGCAATAAAAATTCTATAATTTTTTCATAACCAAATCCGCGATTGAATCCGACCCAAAACCAACAACATATGGTATATTTCCTAGCCTAAGAACGTCCAAGACGCAGTGGCTAACATATCCTAAATATGAAATGTAGTATGCCTTGTGTTATCACTAAAGGAAGCACGGTTAAGAAACCACATCAACATTCTCAATCCATCCCCATACGAACGTTCCACACAACAACGCGTGACCTGCTTACGCATATAGTACAGAAAACACACACAGAAGGGCAGAGATCTCCCCATTCTCGGTTTCAAGACTCCCCATTACTATATAGTAGTACACACAGCATCCAGCTCTGCCGCAGTGATTAATTGGGAGGCGAAATGCTCAATTTGGACTGCCTTCGGAATGCAAACCCGCCAGATTCATACATTAGGTGAGAACACGGGCAGACGATTCCGACTGACAATGGTGCTCTCTGCCCCACTGAGGGGATGCCCGGCAGATACAAATGGAATGCGATTGGATGGCGAAAACCTATATAGGCGGATGGATTGAAACTCCATATTGGATTATTTGGCGATCGATTGGGTGGAATGTGAAGATTTCGTTATTAGGGTGATGAAATTGCGATTGGATAGTGTTAAGGGTGAGGAAGTTCCACTATTGTGGAGCCAGTTGGTTTGGGGCAATGTTACAATGAAATAGGAAAGTTAATACAAAGAGTATGATTTACGTTTATTGTCTTCAGTACTAGATAATTGCAGTCAAATTTTTTTAATCTTAATGTGTTCAGAATAGCTTAAAACCTCAAAAAAACATTTTAATTTACCTTTCAAAAGCCTAAATTTTAAGTTATTTTCAATTAAAAATAGCTTATTTTCTGTTTGAGCTGAAACAGCTTGTGACGTTAAATGTGCCTTGCTCCCGCTTATTGTTATCCTCCCGCTTTGAAAGACTGAGCTCTAGTTTTTTTACAGCCAAGTGTTTCGATGAAAACGGTGTTTCCCACGTTTCCAAGAGACACATGTGACGTCACATTGTTAGGAGCTTTCTGTATTAAAATATGTCATAATTACCTTAAAAAAGGTTTTGGGAAAAGACAAGCGTATTTTTGGAATCGGGAGAGAATTTTCAGTGAATTAAAATTAAATATTTAGAATTAAATATTTAGAATTACCTGCATTTCTCCAGTTGTTGGGGTATAAAAAGGCGTTCAGAAATTTATTTTTTGTAGTTTTCACCCCCTCAGCAAAAATAAGCAATACTTTATTGTAATTACGTAAGCAACTGCCCAACTACTACCGTTTTATTTTTGTAATGTTTTTTTCTCCAAAATTTTGAATTTAGTTTCAATGAAACTAATTTGGGATAAATTCTTGATTGTTTGATTAGTATCTTATCTAATTACATAATTTTGAAGATTTAATAACTGAAGTTATTAAATCTTCAATAAATTAAATCTTAAATTTGAAATTCAATTAAATCTTAAATTTGAAAGTTAACAAGAAGTATTCGAATGCACAAATTGTTTAAGTCTTACCCACCAAAAATAATCATCCCTTGCCCCTTAAACTGACTACGTAATATTTGAACGGGCCCTTATAGTAAAGTTCAAATGAAATTCGATATTTGACTATAGTGGAGACACAAAACTTTCTGGCCTATCTTCTATCGTTTTATGTCTTTCCTTTGGAAACAAAATAGGAGGCAAAACGGAAATCACTTGACAATGTTTCTACGGTTTCAATGATTTTAGGATGTAGCAGTGGTGTAGCCAGATAAAAAAGACAATTGGAATTTTAAGAGATGTAAAGTATATAGCTGTTTTCTATGGTTAAAAAAACAAATATACACCTTTGAATGGGACATAAAAACGATAGTTACCTTTCTGGGTGGACCTTCAATTGTATATGATCTATAAACTTACATAGATCTTTGTTATACTAGACAGCAACGTTAGTTGACCTTACGACATCACTAACAAAGTAGTTCCCATCGCGGTGTCTGAATTTTGAGTGAAACGAAGAACTTCAATTTTAAAATACGATTTTTTTGATATACCCATGCATATATAGCGTCTTCTTATCACGATTTTGCTTACCGAATCTCTTCCTAGCAACCTAACAGGCTTTGTGTTTATCCACTTTCTCCTTCCGCGTCATGACGTACTGGGTTCAGGAAACGTTGTTGTCGAGTATAGTAATAAATGCATGTAGTAAAAACAAATCTGTATATAAATGTTTATTATAAAGATTGTTATGAAAATTTATCCGTTTAGTTTTATCTACACAAAACACACTTTTTATATGATTTTGTAAAGTTTTAAGTCTGATGATGTTCAGGTTAATTAAATAAGTGTTTCTATATTACATAATCAGACAAATAGCTGTAGCGCTTGAAAGTATTTCTTAGTCTATACTGTCATAAGAATTATTCAAATAAATATCACAATGGTTGTATTTTATAAATCGGTTAAAAAAATATCTCTTCGTTATTCAGCTCCTTTCAGTCAGATGTTTTCGTTCTCAATTCAAGAAAAAGATCCCTTTTAAATAAAACTTGAATATTTTATCTTATTTTTCTCAGAAAAACTGGAAAACAAGATTAAATATAAAGATATAAAATGCATAAATAATTGTTTTCACGAAGAGAATGTTTATTCAGAAACGTCATTTAGGAAATATCATCTTTTCTGAAGGTATAAAAAAAGCTTAATAACTCTCACATAGCATTTATAAAATTTAAATTACACAAAATAATTGTGTTTTCGTTGTTAAATCGAATAATGTTTCGTTGTTTTTGTCGAAAAAATAATTAATAAATTCATAACAAGAATTAATACATTTGAAAACATAATTATTTTATATAATTATGTTTTCAAATGTATTAATTCTTGTTTTTTTCTTTGATACTGTGTTTAATGTTTTAGTAACTGTTTTGTAAAAAATTAAATAATACAATAACGTTGCGCATTTTTGTAAAAATTTTCACAATTTACCCCAAAATTTAAATATTATATTCTAAAGTCATTTAAAAATCTGATTTCTTAATTTTATTGCGCATTCGGTCTTGCTAAGAAACCGTTTTCTTCAGATATCTATATAATAGCTCCATATCTGAAGTTCAAAAGGATATATATATAAACCTTTTAGCAGGGAAATACCCTTGACGTGACCTCCTCGCGCCTCTGAAATCTGTTAAATATTTACAAATGGTGTATTAGTCAAAATCCAATACATATGTGTAGTGCTATTGATTCCAATGTTAGGAATATTTCAGCTATCTAATGCTCTGAATCGGAATATGTGTGCAGTATGGAATCTATTATTACCACCCAGAGATTATACGGTTCGTGGATTATTTCGGGAGGGAGAACCTTTTAGGAAAAGCATTAGAAACTTTGAGCAAACAACTCTCAATTTGTAACCAAGTTGGAATGGGGTTTCTAAGATTGTAGAAAGATAACATAGGGGGGATGTACTCTCTTTGTTGAATCTTATTCAAAAGAATTAATACACTAAATAGATTTACTTAACTGGTAATATAATATTATGCAAAATTGATAACCTTCTTGAGAGGGGAATTTTACAAATAAGTAAAATGTGTAATAATAATTTAAAATATTGCATGCTACTTCAGCTGTTTCTTAAGTGCCTCAGAAAAGGATAGGTGAAACTGTCTACTCTGATAGTTTTTTAACCTCCAGAAAGTAATAGATGAACTGAATACATTGTCACGAAGTCATTCATAGTCACCAAGTTCACCTCAAATCATTTTGACATAAAATTAGATAAAACTAGTGTTGAGAGAGAAACACGACATTATGCTATCTTTTATAAATTGTGTTCATACTTTACTTGTAGGAATACAATAGGAAAATAACAGTTTCGCCACTCTGATAGGTTTAAGCTCAATAAAAACTCTTACAAAAACTGGTATACTTTATAAGTTTAAAAAAATGATGAATCCGTACATTCAAAAAAACAATGTATTCTAAAAAACATTGTATTCTAAAAAACAATGTGCGTTTTTGTCTGTTCTACATAAATGGAATTTTATATATCTTCCCCAAAATGGTGTAACACAAGTTTAAAATCCCACTATAGGATCTGTTTCGAGATTATTATATGACCCTTTATCCACTTTTGTCAACTTTTTAATCTTTTGATTAAATTGCTTCATTTTTCCGTTTGAGAACATGTGCTTAAGCCGCTATTGCTGTTTACGAAACAATTACAGAAAATTCAAAGTGTTTACAAAATTGATTAAAATCCATTAAGTGGAATCAATTAAAAAAATTTAAGGAATACCACTGTGTAAAAATATTTTCATGATAATGAAGTTAAATAAAACAGTTCATTTTAATCTTTTCGGGAACTTAATAAAGAAATCAAAAGTCAAATATAACGAACATTTAAAATAGCTTAATAGGAAAGTGTTTACTTTTAATTTAGGGGAATAAATACGCTCTGCTTCTATGATAGTCTAATATTTGATTAAACTTTTTCATTCATGCTTGAAAAACTTTTTCATTCTATTTGTTATCTAGTGCTATTTTACTTTTGAAATTAATTTAATAAAGAGAGAAATATTTTCAATAGCAAAGATATTTTTGGAGTTGTTATTGAGGTATTTTTTCTTAACTGATAGGATTTGATGGTTTAGAAATTTTTATTACATTTTTATATCATGCAGGGTAATTTTAATAAAAGATTATAAAAAAACTTGTAAACAAGATAAAAATTTCAGGAATATAAATGAGAGTAAAGATTTTGCCCTAATGTGAAAAATTTCATACCTCTTTTATAGAGACCATTTGGTTATTGAAGGTTAAAATGATTACATTGGAATGAGTTTAAAAATTTCTGATGCAAAATATGAAAGACGGAAAATTTGATCGAAACCCCCTTATAGAATAAACTAGATTTTAAATTGTAAATATTATTCATGTAAAAGGATAGAGAGGTAATATTTATTTTTTGTAAAATTAGCATTAGGTCCAATATTTATAAATTATAACTAGATGTGGAAGCTTACTTGATTGCAAGTTAAGATTCTACTACTTATCAACAAACAATGTAAATGAAAAGTTCTTGGAGAAAAATTTATGATTTGTATAACTTTGTGTGTAATGAAATAGCTTAAAATGTAATGAAATAGCTTAGTCAAAATGAAATAATAAGGTTCTAATTAATATAGTAATGTAATATAAAACAGTAAAATATTTATTTAGTAAAAGAGTAACATAGTAAAAGTGAATATATTTATAAAGAAGACCGATTGAGATAAAAAAACAGAATGGAACTGATATATTAACAATTTAATGAATATGGATAGAGTCAAAAGTTTCCACTGTGTAATAGAAATCAAATGTAAAGTTGATTTAAAATAATTGAAACTAACTCTAGTAAAAAAAGAGTAATTACCTAACCTAAATTATCACCCTAAAAGAAAATTGAATTTTTATAAATATTTCGGGTGTATTGAAATAAATTCAAAGTGCTTGTGATAATCATATTTCAACTATCACCTTATACTCCTTTTAGCATCTAGTTGGTAAATATAAGCATATCTTTTAAGTTTATAAATAAATCCAATGATATTATTTTTAGATAATTTAAAACCAATTTATTTTAAATAATTTTAAAACCATATGTATTATCACTTTATAAATCCTACAGCCCTCACCTCCAGGAAAATTAGTTACAACATCAAATATCAAATGACATCCAACACAAATTAATAACATAAACATTGCTTTAGGCAGGATGCTATATTCGCACATAAACAGAACAACATTTGACACGCCCGTGTTTTACAATATTTTATTCAAACAGAACGGTTATTTTCATGGTATGTATGCGTGTTATGATTACACTCTTTATTTTTACCCCAATTATACCCGAACTCCTAACTAGAGACGTTAAGTTAAAGAGATCAAGGTTGATACCCCATAGATATCCAACACAAACTTGACAAGAATAAAAAAAACCACACCCCACAAAAACATAACATTCTCACACAACAAATACCCCTCCATAAAGCACACAGATCACTTTCAATCGGAGTCAATCAAGACGGATCTCAATGGGGAAAAAGCGAGAAAAAGCGGACCAACCTTCTGGAAAGGAGGCGCAAGAGCAGGAGCGAGTGATGCAAGAAGAGAGAGGCCGAAGAGCAAAACTCACCGAGCGTCCGATCCGGAGGAAATTCCGGATCTTATGTCTCCCCTCTCTTTCGAGGGACCGGAGAGGGGGCGCTGGTGATGGCAAAAAGGAGCTGCTCGTTAGAAGCAACTTTTTGGCGTCACCTTTCCCTGCTTTCTTTGTTTCGGATGTGGGCTTAATGACTGGATTCGGATTGGGTGGAAGGGGAGTATTCGATTATAGAGGTGTCGGAGATTCGATATTCTTTGGAATCGAGTTTTTTTGGGGGGGGGAGTAATTTGAGAGGAGTGGGGTTTTTGATGTAGAATGAACTGAAGATGAAGTTATTTTTTGCAATTTCTTGAAAATCTTCTGGGAGTGCTGTTTTGTGGGAAAATTTTGTAATGGTAGTAATTGATGAAAAATAGGTAATGTATAATATAGATTAGTAACTTAATTCCATGGATAAATTTTTTCCCTGTAAAATATTTTTCATTGAAGTTAGAAATCACTTCTGTCAATATTTAGATTGAAATCGATTGTTAAAAGGGGTGATTATAGAGATATTAGGTTATAGAGGTTTATAATTTAAAAAGAGTCTCAGAAACTTGATTAACTATTCCTTTTAAAAAAAAAGTATTTATAAATAGATAATTTTTTGAAAGCCGTGTCACAGAAGTGTGAAATTTAGATGGATATTAGTTATTTAATGTTAGTTCCTTTCTGAATGGAAATTAGTTAGTTTTCTTTTAAAATATTAAATTTTGAACCAGGAAATAAATTAGAGGAAATGCGATATTTCTTCGTTAGATATAAAGCTAATTTAATTCCATCCACAATTTGAGATTTTATTTTCATCAAAAGCAAAAGATAAATATTTTCTTCATTGATAAAAGTTTGGAATAAAAAATATTGTAATTAATAGATGTGTAATACAAACATTGAAAACGATGTGCTAAATACACAAATTCGTCCAAATCATAATCATAATAATATGAATAAAACTAGGTAAATATTCTTGTTTTAAAAATGTTCTTGTTAGAAAGCTATTTAAGCTTAAGAAGATATTTTTTTTCACTGTTGTAAATGTAATTTTAATTTAATCTAAAATTGAAATTTTCTTTTACGATTAACAATGAAAAAACAATTTTTGATCTTAATATCAAATCACTTTCTAAGGAATCAAAAACCGTATTCTCAAAACTCGGTTAACGTTATTTTAAAGTTTTCTTTTTGAAAACTTTATCTGAAATTAGCGGTTTGAGTTTTTGAAATGTCTTTCAGTCCAATAAGCCTTTTCTAAAAGAAAATAACATGTTTTTCTTTTTTTTAATAAAAGTCTTAAGTAGATTAATTCATAGATTGAACAGTGAAACTTAAGTACACCGAAGAGCAGAAAAAACCTTTATCACTGAATACAATGCTTTGGAATTGTTGATTATCAAGAACATTAATTGGTCTTTAATCCTTTTTTTAATAAATTCTAAAATTATTGAAACCTTCTTAAAAGGATTTATTAAAAGGATTTCTGCTTCCAAAAAAACTAAAAACTGGAGAAACTTAACTCTATTTTAATGTTCAAAAATATAAAATTATTTTATTTACTTTAAACAATCCCCTATTTCCTTAACAAACTCCTAATAATTTTTTTCGCTTAATCATATTACACTCATGAAAACAAGGTTAATAATTAATGAAAAAAAACCTTTTTAAAGAACAACGTTTTTAAATGCACTAAAAAGTATAAAATAATTTTTTGCAACTCCTTGTAAAACGAAAAACGTGGGGATCATGCAATAATATTTACAGCTACTACTCTTGTCACTCTATTTATCATTATATCCACAGTTAAAAATTATTTATATTAATGATGAAATTAAGTTGGATTAAATACCTAATGCATGATCCCCACGTTTTTCGTTTTACAAGGAGTTGCAAAAAATTATTTTATACTTTTTAGTGCATTTAAAAACGTTGTTCTTTAAAAAGGTTTTTTTTCATTAATTATTTTCTGGTTTTTAGTTTTGTTGTGTAAAGTTTAGAATTCGCGACCTGAACGCCTTCCAAGAATTGAATTCTTTTCTCTTTTTAATAAAACTAAAAAGTGTTTTTTTTCTGAACTTTAACTATAACACATGGCTTTACTCTGTTTTGTTAAAATCATTGCACAGTTTTTGCCTCTAGCTATTATTCAGATGACGTTGGAAATTTTTGAAACACTAGTAATATATTATTCTTATTCACTTTTATTCTTACAAATTTTCATTTTACTAATATTTTATACAACACTTCTAAAGCCATCTTGATAACGAGAGGAGGCAAACTGCATAACAATGATTTGTTTACATTAAGGTCCTATATTTGAACTTCTAAACTTTAAGTCCCCCTGGAGGTTCAGGGACAGCAAACTGAACCGAACTAACGAGAAAATATCGTATTGTCATCCAGATCTGAACAATGTTCAAAATTTCAAGTCTCTAGCTCAAGGGGAAGTATGTTTAAAATTGATTGCTAAATTCCTCCCGAACAGACAGATAGACGGACGGACGGACAGACAGACAAGACTGAAAGCGACCTAATAAAAACGTTGTAAAAATTCTGTAGATTATTTAACTCCAAAATTACTTAAAACTTACTCTAAAACACAAAATTGAATCGCAGTTTTCAGCGAGGTGAGTTTCAAACTCAACTAGAGGCATACAAGGCTGGGATTAGCTTATCTATAACGGGAAATTAAATCCCCCTTGTACGAGCAAATTCCCTACTAATTCTTTTAAGTGTTCTCTTCTAAACCACATTAGGAACAGCATTTCAGCGAAATTCTCGCAATCTAGAAAGGACATTAAATATTTACTCCTGCCGCCTGGATATCCTCTAGGAAACGGAGAAATAAGTACCAGAACTAGATTTGAACCAGAAATTAAGATATATCGGGTAGTTTTATTTCTTCTGAAATGCTGAAAATGTCAGGTTTTGAACCACTGTGCTTAGTTTATAATTGCATATGTTGTGAAATACTTTCTAGATACTTATGCTACTGCGTTTCAAAAATGTTAACATAACGAGTAAAGTGACTGATTTTTCGAAAAATATCCATATAAGACCGATGAATAATGTGTGTTACTTCGGTTCTTAAAAACTTTTATTTGTTTTTAAATTTAAAAAAGCGACTTTCTTAAAATTTTATTTTCTGCCCAAAGATAATCATTAACACTTTTCATCAAGGTTGTTGGATGACATGGGAGGAACGATGTCGATATGATTTTAGCTATCTTAAGCTAAAACAAACTTTATCTTTAACCTTCCAGCAAGCGCGCGAATGTGAGACACACTTAGGTTGGATTTGATCATCGAATATTTCAAATACATTTAAATAAAACGTAATCGTTTTAACCATAAATGGATCACAGCTGTTTCAAAACTTGTTATTGTTGAAAATATACATTTCCGATTGTTTTTAAAGGATGTATACAAGCGTACTTTTATTTATCTATAAAAAGCGTGCCTGCTGGAAGGTTAAACAATAAAAAAGAAAAATAGGATGATCTTATTCTAAATTTTAAAAAAGTAAAAAGTATACATACAACGAAATTGCATCGACCTCATGTTCATAAACTCAACATTTAAGGCAGGGAATTTTTACTGAGCATTCATTTAGAAAATCATCTATTTAACGAGAAAAGAATAAAAATCAAAACAGAACAGGAATTAGTTTTATTCAAACAAAACTATCGTATAATTACGGGGAATTCAAACTTCAATGCATAAAGCAATTAACACAAACAACCACTCCTTTAAGTTCGAAAGACTTAACTTAAGCTCCATGAAATGACAAGCTCAATTGAAAGATATTTATTCGGCTAATCAATCTCAAGGATATACAATAACACCGGCCTTTCGAAAACACTGAAAAACAAAGGGGAACAAAACCACTGATTAGCTCCCACAAAAAACTCTCAGTGATGTGTGCTCTAGTTAGAATTGTGAGTGATTCGTTTTGACTTTTCTCCTTGCTAAAGGTTAACGAGTGTTTGTGTCGGAGTCCGCTTCGATTCATTACAATTAGTTTTCGTCCCAATTAGCCAAGGAAGCAGAAGAGAAGGCCTCGGAGACGAAACGAAGAAGAAAAACACAAATAATTAATGTTCCGAGTCGATTGAAAAAGAAAGGGATACCTGGAACGCGTAGATACTCTTTTTAGTAACCCCTGGAGATTGCGTTGTCTCATACACTTAGAAAACCGGCTATTGTTCAGGGGTTACTGTCGTTATCAGTTCTGGAGAAAAATTGATGAATAGCTGAGACGTTTTGAAAGAAATTGTCGTTTTTACTGCTTATTGTTATATTCATACCAATCAATTTAAAGGATTATTTATTGCGAGTCCTTAAACTAAAAATCAGTGCGAAAATTATGTCTGAAATGTTAACAAATCTAATTTATATAATTATTCCTTCATAAAATTTACATTTATCGTAAATATATGAAACAGAAAACGGGAAGTTAGGCATTAATTAAATAGTAATTATTCTACATAAATACTTGATAATTTCTATGTCTGGTTATTCGAACTCTACAAATAGTTTTAAAATTTGAGAATCATAAATGTAATTACTGTATTAAAGGGAAGAGAAAAGTAAAGTACAATTACATTAAGTATTCAATAGGATAGGTAATCAACATAAACTGAACATAAACAATTTTAAAATAGAAGCCTGTATTGCCTTTAATTTTAGCTATTTATTCCACCCAATGTATAGAAAAGACACAACTTTTATCCAAATAGTAGTAGTCCACTAACCGCAAACAAAATTTGTTAGTGAATAAACATTTATTAAAATCTAGATCCAAAATCTTGATGTAATGCTTGTGTGAAATTAATTAACTCTAGAATAATAATGTATTTTCTAATTAAGAACTTAACCGGAAATTTTTAAGAATTTCCTTACGTATGATGAACTTAATGCTGAATGCGTTATGTACTACTCATTTAAAATATTAAACAGCTCATTAAAATGTGTACTATGCCTAAAATTAATTTCTTGTAATAGTGGAAGGTTTTCTAAAGCAATGATTTTTACAAAAAAACAATAAATGTTTTTTGATGTCCTAACTGAAGTAAAATATTTTTTGTAGATAAAACATAATTTCGCTCTCAAGACTTAACAAAACTAGCTTAATACAGTCGAATCCGCTTAATGTGATCACGATTAATGTTATCAAAATTGACTAGTCCCGATCACTGCTATTTAAATCAACGCAAAATGCATCGTTTTATGTTATCAGTATATCATTTAATCTTATCAAAATTTGGTAAAATCCAGTAAAAACCTCTTTTTTTCTCATTGGAAAGCCAATTTTAATGCATAAACATACAAAAGGAGTCATTAATGTAGTAGTTATATATGATTCGCTCTTACATTTTTCTTTAAGATTCTTTAAGTTGAAAAATACATACTAGAAATAAATACGTAAATTATGACAACACAGTTAATATTTTAATGCAAACACTCATGTTACACAGTTTGCCACTGTTAATAATAGAACCGCTTATTATTATCAATCGGATATTGTTATCATTCTGTTCACGGACAAATGTGATCACATTAAGCGGAGTCGACTGTATAACGATGTACAGCAATTTATTAATATTTTATCGAAGTAAGTAAAGGCATACTTTCCAAACAATATACTTCCTTTGACATTCATCACACCATTTATGGATATTCACAGCATTCCACCTCACCAAAATGATCATTTAACCATGAAGATGTCACAATGCATATTATATCACCCAACCCTCAAATATTCACCATCAGTCCACATCCATTTAACCCGACGCTACAATAATTCGTTTTAAATCAGTATAACCGCATCACGCCTTGGCAACAGCTCTCCTCATTAAAATTACCCAATGTTTATACATTGAATAAAAATGTAAATGGAAGCGAAGTTCTTTGTCCACACGAAAATTATGAAGATTTCCCTCGGACTTAAGACCCTGAATATTCGGATCACAGGTCTGCGGAAAGAAAGACTTATACGTGCATTTCCCCTTTCGAATGACGTTCGCGCCAGGAATAAGCAAGCAGCCGAGAGGTCAAATAAATAATAAATAATCCGATTTTCGCCCGTCTCTCCTCCCGCATTCAGAGTCCGCTCCAGAAACGCAATTTTCTGTGCTTTGAAAAGGAATTCATTTCGAATGGGAGGTTTTGGAAATAAAAAGTAATCAAATTTATTTTGGGAAGAAAAAAAATCGAAGATCGGCTTGGGGCAAAAAAGTTTGTGTCTATTCAAACATGGAAGAAATGCTGCGGTTTATTTTGAAATTGGTACGTTTTTCTTTTTGTGTTGAGTACTTTTTGTGGCGTTGAAAGTAATATTTAAATAACAGTCTTGTTTGCAGCCATGTACTACTATTATTTATTTGTATTTTTTGCACATGCAACAAATTGAATCATTGATACGTATATCCTTACATTCAATTACGTAGGTGGAACATTTTGAAAAATATTCCGTACCTTATAATCTAACCTTATTTATGATAGGATGTAAAATAGTTTTACTACAATCATACTTTTGAACATTGAACTTTGTCTTACAAAGGGGGCTACCGCCCCTTGTTCGCTATCGCTCACCAACCCCGTAAACTGCTTACCCAGGATCTTTGAGATTGCTTCGCAACTCTCACAAAACCGACTCACTGAGTTTGACTCACTTTATACAACAATCAAAACAATGAGCAAAAGAAACGTCAACCAACTTTTAAAAGATACGTCACGGGGGTCATCGACATGAATTAAAGTTTAAATATTTATTTAGTCAAACTTTTCAATAATTTAATCAAAATGCTTTCCTTAAAAATATCCAGTGCGTTAATCACTGTTATTATTATTATTAATAATTAATGACTGTTAATCAACATTCTGGAAAAAAATTGTGCACCAATGAATCTTTTAAATTCAATAATGTGTACAATTTGATTCGATTATTATCAGACTAAAAAATATGAGTATGAAATAGAATATCTGAAAGTTTTTAGATATCTTTTAGCCGTCTTTGAATGATATTTAATTTTTAAAACGAACGAGAAGAAAACTTATTTCATTATAAAATATAGTGTCAAACCGAGTTCTGGAGAGACTGTGTTGTTGAGTTTATCCCGCCTACTTACCTCTAATCAGACAATGTTTCCAACGTTTTCTTTGATTCATTTCATTCGATTTTTAGGTATAGTTCGATAAATATTTTAAAAATACATTGAAACTCTTTTATAAAACATTTTTCCTTAAAACATTCATCTGCAAACCTTTACACTAAAGCTGTCAAAAGAAATAGATCCCAATGTACTTATAGATAAATTTCGTTCACAAAAAGATACTTCCATATTTTAATAAAACATGTTTATTAGCTCGAATCCATTGGATTGAAAAAAATATGTTTTAGCTGCTGAAAACTAGGAGCTTATTTGTTTATTCGTTATCAAGATATCTAAAAATCTTCATACAACTTTTCTCATTAAAATACAAGAGTTAATATGTCTAGACGGTTAATAAGCTTATTTTTATGCATGTTTCTTTGTGAGCGTTGAATAACATTAATTAACAATGGCTGCAAAATATTTATCTTCAAATATATTCCTAGATTTGTTAGTTAACTAGTCATATCATACAAAAAGTAATAATTTCTGTACTTTATTAAATCCAACGAAATTATATACTAAATCACTATATTTACTGTAAAAGTATAGTTTATAAGTTCAATTAAGCAAAGTAAAATATCCTGTAATACCCCGTTCGCAATGGCCTTTATTTTTGCCTTTATTTTCGTTAGAACTTTGTTGTCATGGAAACAGGCGAAATCGCCCCATCTTTTGAAAACGGCGTTTGCACTAACAAGTGGCGAAAATAAGCACTTTACTGTGTGTAAACGATAACAGCATGATTTGTAAAATAATAAAAAATTTAATTTCTCAATACAACTTAAAACTAATGAATAAAATCACCAAAAATACAAGTAAAAATACATAAAAGATTATTAGCGTGTTTCCATGACAACAAAGTGCTAACGAAAATAAAGGCAAAAATAAAGACCAGTGCGAACGGGGTATAACGGATGACATTTCTTTGAGTGTAATTAAAACAGTGAATTTCGTATTTTTAATTAAAAAAATTACCTCAAATCACCCAGTAATTTTCATTTTTCCATTTGAAATAAAAAAAGCTTTAAAGGCTCATTCTCACTGTTTCCCTTTCGTAGCTCATTCTGAGTGATTCATTCCTGTGAATCGTTAGTTTGCATAGAAAAGTGATGGAGTAAATGGTGAAACGCCATGTTATACTTTTTCGCTTTGGGTGATTCCTCAAAAATAAACACCAAAAGGGAAAAGTCTAAATGATTCTAATGGCCCATTTGCACTGTTTTACTTTCACTGTTCATTCTGAATGATTCACTCCAGTAAATCGCTAGTTTGCTTAGAAAAGTGAAAGAGTAAAGAATAAACCACTTTCAATGTTCATTCTGAGTGATTCACCGCAACTGTCAATCGTTAGTTTGCATAGAAAAGAAACAAGAGAGAGAAACGCCAACTCACACTCTTCAACTTTGGGTGATTCCTTCAAAATAAACATCAGAAGGGAAAAGATTAAATGATTGTGATTGGCCATTCAAACTGTTTTACTATCACTGTTCATCGTGCGGGGTTCACTCCAGACAATTGCTAGTTGGCATAGAAAAGTGCCGCAACTGTGAATCGCTAGTTAACATAGAAAAGAAACAAGAGAGAAAAACGCCAACTCACACTTTTCATCTTTGTGTGATTTCTCCAAAATGATAAGTCTGAGGGAACCTTTATTTACTTCTACAATAATATAAATCTAATGCTTTGCATTTTTCAACCCTTTTGCAAGAACCGCATTTTATATAATTACACCATTGGAATTTTATAAAATCTCATACAAAACTGAAAAATCACAACATTCACAAGAATAATATTTTTATTAAACAATTGTTAACGATACTACTGGTTAAAACCATTACTCTTTTACAAAGCGTGTTTTTAGGATAGTTAAACCTTAAGGGATTTTTCTTTTGTCGATGCATAATTAAAAATCTTCCTATACTACAACATAATATTAAATCAGATATTTTTTCAATTAAGATACATGAAAATCCTTTTAAAACCCTACGTAAATGAAAAATGTGCCAATTTCGTTTATGTTAATACAAAAAAAATATTCAATCCAACCATGTGCAAAAATTTTTTTAAATACTTTGTTTTATGCGATGAAAATAATGCTTTTACTTCTAATAAGCCCAAAACGTCTCAAAACAAATCACTAAACTATTACATCCATGTGTATCCCTACCAAGAGGCAGGGTTGCTGATTTTTTGATTTTAAAAAAAAAATAAAAAAAATCGGATTTATTTGATTTAAATAGGATTTTTTTTATTTAAATCAGATTTTTTTATTTAAATTAATAACTAGCTCTGAACTTCCTGAAACTGGTTAATGGGTAATTCCATGGCAGTGTAACATCAGTCACATATAAATTACTGGTGGGTTAGACTAACCCACCAATTTTAAGGCAGGAGGAGGTTATCTTGTATGAAATAAGGGAGAATTTATACGTGACTGATGTTACATTGCCATAGAATTACCCTAATAATATACTGATATTGTAATTTCAATGTGATATAATAATTTAGGATTACTTAATATCCCAATTTTGATCTATTTTATGCATTAATTAATTGAATTAAGGGGAGTGGTTCGGTGCCATTTCATGGTGAAATGCCCAAGCCCATCCTAAAATGGTGAATGAACAATTATACTATCAGTTGATAAAATTTTTATCCTTTCCATAACTATTTTTGCCCAATTGTGAAATCAATAATAGCTTTAAAAGAAATTGTGACAATGATTTTTTAAAAAATCTATGCCTCATTTTTGTGTAAAAATTTTAATCAATATTTGAATTATTATAATTCAGTTAAATTAATTTTACTAAAAGTATTATGTATACTTATTTCTTTAAAATATAATTAGTAATAAAATAAAATAAACAACTTATTGACAGTCATGTACATAGAGAATAGAGCTCTATTAGCTGTAGTTATGTAAAAGAAAACAATAGTTTGGAAAACACGACTAACTATATATAAAAGCAAGCTTACGATAAAAATCATTCACATGCTTGTATTTTAAAAAGTTGATGTACCAGATAAAAAATTTAAATATTTTAGTTCTTGTTTAGTTTATCACAATTATTGATTCTAAACCCTGCTACTTCCCCCTTTTTATCATAAATATTTTTGTTATTGGTAGTAAAATTTGTTCTTGAAATTGCAGAGTAACCTAAACCTATCTTCCAGTTACATATCTAGCAGAATTAAAAAAATTGTAAAATGCAAATTATCTTGCAAACCATTTTAAAGCATACAAAACTAATTTTTTATTTAAATTGTGGAAGTTTAACATTTTGATTTAAATCAATGATTTTTTTTAAATCAAGTGATTTAAATCAAGCAACCCTGCCAAGAGGTAACCAGAAAACCTCATAACCGCGAACAAGTCTCCACAACCCCAAAAGAACCTCAAAAGCTTCCCCATCGGTAAAATTCCACTTGCCCGCAATTCAGAGCCCCCACACATCACGAAGAGAAATACCTCTGTCCGAACGGACGTAAATACGCATCCGTTAAAACAAGGCAACGCGATAAAAGGATATAATAATACGCGCTCAGAGACTCCGCGGAATTTAAAATTACTACCGCATGCCTTGCCTGAGAAGAACGCAGATTCCGCAATTTTTCCCCCCTCCACGCCATTCATTCAAAACTTTTCCCCAAGTTGCACTATTCGGACGCGTAATAATTATTGCAATTAGCGGCTTGAGGGCTGATCGATGTTCAGGGGGGTGGATGACCCAATTTCACGCATCGGGGTTCTTTTCCTGCCTTTCCCGGAGAATTGTGGGGAAGACGTGTATGCGGACCCGATGGCGCGGCAATTGTTGTCACTTGCGACTCGGGTTATGCATCGTTGGGTTGTGTACATTCGTTGCTGATCGTCGAAGCTAAGTTAGATATCTGCAAGTTGAATGAATAGAATGCCGCGGAAAATGGATTTGTTAATAAGGAGTGTCGGGGGGTTATTATTAATGCAGATTGGAGGAAGGATTTGGTTTCATAAAAGGAGATTTATTTGGGAATTGCGTTGTATTTTTAAAAACTATTTCTGAAGTGTTTTATAGGAAAGCACTTAGAGGAACGTTTATTTTATTTGTAGTACAAGAATTTATAGTGAACATATCATTAGGCTAAACTTAACCCATTAAGGACGCTTGGTAAGAAAAGTTGCCAAGGGACGTTTCATTTTTTACTGACTCTAATAGAGGACATTAAAAGTTTAAATGCATGGTAACAGCTTCTGAAGAATGTATTTATTCAGATAAAAATAGAAATTTATACCTTCAATGCCGTTTTGGTGGTAAAATCGCTGTTAGAATGAAAGCGTTTCACTACATTTTGGAGATAGCTGGGAGATCATTTGGAAAACGCCAAAATAATCTAATGTTCTGGTTATTTTTGTGACTTGTTCCCATTGCAGCATATTCACATGATCCCATTCTAAATATTATTACCAATTACAGTTGGAATGAGGGTATTTAAATTGCCAATAGCAAGAGTTTTCTTCTACTGGCAACTTTAGTTTCCAATCGTCCGATGTGTGGTCTAAACCTTAACGAGTTACTCATAAGAAGCTTTTGCAAATTAATTATTTTTAATGCTTTTTTTAGTTCTTATTATAAATGTAGATCTTATTAATACTTTAGCATGATGAAATTTTTCCCTTGGATCATAATTTTAGTGGTGGTTATTTTACAGATTTTAGATTTTTACCGATTCCTAACACATTTATTCGTTCAATCTCACACTAAATCATTTCTAGATGCATTTATTTTCCTTGGAAGGGTTTTATGGAAAATTACAGTTGTCAAAAAATAAAATAAAATATCACTGGAGTTATTTAGCCTATTTTGAATGGGCCAATGCCTAGTTTTTATCGAGTTGATGAGTAATCTTCAACATTTTCTGTGGGGAATATGCGAAATATGGAGCCATAAAGATGAATATTGTAATTATGATGACTTTTTGATAAAGAATGACTAACAAGAACGTAGAATTCCAATAAGAGAAAAAGCTTCAGAAGGCAAAAAAATTAACCAAAGGTACCTATAAAAAACGAAAGTTGAGAAAATATAAGACTGGCAAGTAAAAAAAGTCCCTATGTCCCAGACTGGGAGATATAAATAAAACTATTTTAACCTGAAAGTTAGCTAAAGTGCTGAAATCAAAGAGTTCCAACCGTTCCGACTTAAAAAGTACTAGTTCGGCTATTTTTAAAGCCTGAAATTAGGTGAATATCAATATTTCGGACTGAACAGGCCCTATTCATTAGGAGTAATATACCCTTTCTTGGACCCCCTATCAGCAGTATAGTCCCCATTCACTTTTATTTTTTTGTATTATTTCTTTAAATAATGTATCAAAACATATTATCAAAATCGTAAACATTCTAATTAGTTTTTTCGACTTTTCATTTGTCAGAGCTTGGACCCCACTGAGGACGGTTGGCAAGAAAAGTTGCCAGTTAAAAAATCATAAAAATTATTTTTTGAAAAATCTGAAAATGGGCATTTCTTACTATATTCGGTCCAAATGAACAAAATATGAAAAAAAAGTTACTTATTTTCATTATTTTAAAGTCGTCCTTAATGGGTTAATTTTTGCCTTTTGATTATACGGGGTGTTTTACATAAGTGTTTTATAACTTCTAGGCGGGATAAGACACTCCTATATGACTCAGAATCACGTAGGAATGGGGGTTGGAAATGCCCCCATAATGAGCAAGGATTTTTTATAGTAAGCAGGCGTGTGAGGTTGAATAACCGTATTACTATTCCAGAATTATTCTAAAATGAATCAGCGTAGTTGGAAAGAGAAGGTTTTGCACAGAATAAAAAAACCTATTTGATCCTAGAAAAATAAACAAAGTAATTTTTTATGCCGTACATATTTTTTCCTTCATTTAATGAATAGGGGAAATTATTTGTTTACAAAAAAAATCTTAGAAATCTAAAAATATGATTTTTTTCCCACAAAGGATGTCATTCTCCATCCATATTCATTAAAAAAGTATTATTTATTTTTAAGTTTGAAAGGAATATTTTATCTAGTGTTCACTTTCTAAGAGTATTAAATCAGTGTTTAGATTTGGTATTGTACCGCTGATAAATGTCTGTATATAATATTTCTTAGATTTTGATAAATGTACCGCTGCTTCACGCCAAATGGAAATCAAATACGCAAACCGACAAAGTTCGCACCCACAAAATCCTTCTGGTCCCAAAAATCATCGAGTTAAATACGATGATAGCGGAAAGGGAAAAGAAGCCCAGAGAAAAAACACATTCTCCCTGACTCATCATCACTCATGGTTCCGTTAACTCAGTAAATAGCCCTTCAAGAGTGCTGGGAAGATCCTTTCCCGCTTGTATATGTAGGAAAGCTGATATTGGCGTGTAGGCAATATCCTGAGCGACGATTCCCGCAGGAGTGCGATCCCGCTATTTGATGTCGTGTTGTGTCATGCATTTATGGACTTGGAGGGTGGTAAACCATGAAAGACGGATGACAGCTTATGTAGAGAAAAAAACCTCGAATTTTATGTAAAAGTATGGGACATTTTTTCCCCTTATGTGTGCCTTTTATTTTGAACTGATGAAATGATGTTTCTTCGCGCCTAGCGTGTTTAGATTTATCGGCAGATAATAATGACACTGTCAAGTATGAGTAAACGGAGAATTTTGATGCAAATAATGAAAACGGACATTTTTAGGTTCATGATAAACGATTCATCGATACAAACACTGGGAAATGTTAGCATTTGAAAGAATCATTTACCTCAATCATGCACGCATTTCAATAAAAATATACATTTATTTCTACTATTAACTAAAATCTTTTCAAATAAGCCAGCGTATTGTGTTAGTAGTTAGACTAAGTACTAAGCTCGAAGATAGAATCCACGTTCAGGCATAAATGTTAGTTCCTGTCCCATGTAAAGGAATGAATGCGACTTTTCTGAAAAAAAAATGTGCGATACTTCACCTCTGAAGGGTTTTAGTCCGCATGTGGCCTCTAGGTATAAAAAGTCAGCTGGATATGGATGGAAAGGATGTTATACTCAAGTTTCCGCAATGAGAAAAAATATCTTTTCAAACAATGTGTTTTCAATTATATAGTTCCCTTTGCCTCTTTGAATTTAGGTTTCTGACTACTTGGATTTTGCACTTAGTTGACTATACAGGGTGTCCCACGAGAAGTGGCCCAACCCCTTTAACTTTTGATCCCCTACAGATATAGTCATGAAAGTGGGGTCTAGGTATAGTAAAGTGACTATGCTCCATCCGATGAGATAAGTTTCAACGCCCTCTAGCGGAAACTTTACGAGTTATAGTTTTTATTTTGATAACTATGTGAGGTATGTGAAAAAAGTCAATGACTAAGTTGTAGAGCAGCATCGATTCAGTAGGAAAAGACACCTTAAAGAGAAAAATACCTTGAATAAAACCCCTAAAAAGCACGCTCAATTAGCTTGAATTTACGTAGATTTTACGTTTTAAAACGCTCCTCACGAGGCAAAAATGAGAAATTTTGAATTAAATGAACTAATAATACTTTTAGTCATTTACTTAAGTCATAAAAATAAAAATTTCTCATTTTTGCCTTGTAAGGAGCGTTTTAGGAAGTAAAATCTACGTAATTTCAACCTAATTGAGCGTACGTTTAAGGGGTTTTATTCAAGATATTTTTCTGCTTAAGGTGTCTTTTCCTACTAAATCGATGCTGCTCTACAACTTAGTCACTGACATTTTTCACATACCTCACATAGTTTTTAAAATAAATATTATAACTCCTAAATTTTCCGCTAGAGGGCGTTGAAAATTATTTCATCAGATAGAGCATGGTCACTTTACTATACCTAGACCCCACTTTCATGACTATATCTGTAGGGGTTCAAAAGTTAAAGGGGTTGGGCCACTTCTCGTGGGACACCCTGTATGATCAGTGAAATTGAGTATAGAAAATATATATATGAAGCGAATGAAATCAAATTTTCTAAAATAGTCATGATCTAACTTAATATCGAATGTGTTGTACGTACTATTTAAAATCCAAGTAATAATTAAAAGTAGTAAGAGAAAATATAAAATCAATGTTTTGAATTGCCAGACTTTGGCCATCATTCGGAATGGGGTGTAGTCTGACTGAAACAGCATTGGCCAGGAATAAACTTCGAGAAGAAGAATTGAAATTTTCAACATGTATCTGTTAATTTCAAGTGTATTGATTGAATTTCTAATTAATTTCGCTGTTTAGAAAGAGAGAATTAATTTACTAAGTAGTTATCTTCTAGACAAGCTTTTAAATTTAAACTTCTCAATATGCATTGAGTTTAAGTTTTCCTTCACTAATTAAAAGGAAAGATTTCAAGCAATTAAGCCTACACAAGAGTTGTATGATTTATTATGTAGTAGGGGGCTATCGCCCCCTTCTCGCTATCGCTCGCCAACCCCCAGGAACTGCTGACGCAGTTCCCCTAGGATTGCTTCGCAATCCTGTGCTCGCTACGCTCGCTTGCCGTACGCTGGCACAGCCTAGCTGTGTTTCATTACCAACTAAATTTATTGGTTAAAATAGAGTTTTATATATAGTAATATGCAGCAGGGAAACATTAAATATGTGTATGAAAAATATGTATACAGTGTTTATCAAAATCATGGGTACTGTTGCATTAGTCAAGAAAAGCCACCATATATCAGCCAACAAATACATAAGATGAGTACTATCTGATCATGATATTCATGATGAGATGAGTATCATGAGTACTATTAACATGTATATGTTATACTTAGTAGTTGATATAGGTGCTTTTACTTACCCCATTATTTAATCACTCCTCTAAAACTTCTTTGTAAACACAATTGTAAATACTCTTGCTTGGAGCTACAACCGTCACAGATTGGAAAAATAATTTCTAGCTCTACTTAAATTCATCTTTAGATTGCTTTTTAAATTTATGAAACTTAAATAAAACAATCCAACCGTTGCCAACGGGAGAAAACAAATACCGCCAAAATTAAGCGTCATGTAAGAGAAATATATACAGGGTGTCCCAAGAGAAGTGGCCCAACCCCTTTAACTTTTGAACCCCTACAGATATAGTCATGAAAGTGGGGTCTAGGTATAGTAAAGTGACCATGCCCTATCCGAAGAGACAACTTTCAACGCCCTCTAGCGGAAACTTTAGGAGTTATAATTTTTATTTTAAAAACTATTTGAGGTATGTGAAAAAAGTCAATGACTAAGTTGTAGAGCATCATCGATTTAATAGGAAAAGACACCTTAAGCCAGTGTTTCCCAACCTTTTTCAGTCCATGCCCCACCAAAGCCTTTCTAAATTTCCCATGCCCCCCGGTCTTAGTGGCATATAAAAAAATATATTTTGAGAAGGAGCCACAATTATTTCTTAGCCCCTCCCTCCTATGTATATTTAATAAGTCTAATGAAGCTTTTCAGAAAATTTTTAGGTAGAATTTGCATGCTAAAGAACTAAATTAAGTTATGAGTAATTAAGTTCTAAGTACCAAGGGGGGTCTGGGGGTCCTCCCCCATCAACTTTTCGGAAATTTGACTCTAGGAAGCGGGTTTTTAACTAGTTTAGTACCCCTAGTTGGGAAATTTTGGATATAAATTTTTAGGTAAGATTTGCATTTTGATGAACCTAATGTAAAAAAGTTTCAAATATGAGCGTTCTAAAAACAAAGAGATCTTGGGTCATCTCCCAGAAATTGTTTGGAAATTAGACTCTAAAAACAGGGTTTCAACTTGGTTTTGATACATACTGGTCCAGATTTCAGACATGCATTTTCAGATAGGATAATAGGATCAGATTTTGATAAACTTCTTTTTAAAAAGGTTTTTAATTTTCCCCCTGGATTGGCTCCACCTGGGGGGCAATTTGGTTGAAAATTTTCAAATTGCCCCCCTAGAAAATGATATTGCCCCCCGGTGGGGCGTGCGCCCCACGTTGGGAAACACTGCCTTAAGCAGAAAACTATCTTGAAAAAAATCCCTAAAACGCACGCTCAAATAGGTTGAATTTACGTAGTTTTTACGTCTTAAAACGCTCCTCACGAGGCGAAAATGAGAAATTTTCAATTTAATGAACTAAGAATACTTTTAGTCATTTACTTAAATCATAAAAATAAAAATTTCTCATTTTCGCCTCGTGAGGAGCGTCTTAAGACGTAAAAACTACGTAAATTCAACTTAATTGAGCGTGCATTTTAGGGGTTTTATTCAAGATATTTTTCTGCTTAAGGTGTCTTTTCCTACTGAATCGATGCTGCTCTACAACTTAGTCAATGACTTTTTTCACATACCTCAAATAGTTTTTAAAATAAAAATTATAACTCCTAAAGTTTCCGCTAGAGGGCGTTGAAAGTTGTCTCATCCGATAGGGCATGGTCACTTTACTATACCTAGGCCCCACTTTCATGACTATATCTGTAGGGGTTCGAAAGTTAAAGGGGTTGGGCCACTTCTCGTGGGACACCCTGTATATATAGATTCCTTATCGAGAATATTTGATTGTTGCATTTCCATTTCAAACAAAGTGATACGTAATCTACTAAACGTACAGTAAAGTGATTTTAAGGTAGGAGTTAGGAACGTTCAATAAAATGTTTTCCTTTAATAATATGAGGTTTAGAAATCTTTTATTCACCCCTTTTTTATACTTTTTAGATGCAGTTTTTGGGGATATTTTCAATGGTGCTTAGTCACGTAGAAGTAAATTTATTGATAAGAGTATTTAAAAGAATTCTAGTATTTTAATGTTATAATTTACACAAATAAACTTTATTAGATATTTTACTGGAATGAAAAGTATGTATGATTTCATCATTTATTACTTTCATAAGAACAAAAAGTATATGAAGTCATTATTCTTTTAATATGATTGAGAAATGTTAAGGTTTAATATATTGAAATTCTAATGTATGTTGGTAGATTAACCTAATGAAAAGTTTTTATATATGTTACAGTTAATGTTCATAATCTGGTAATGTTCGGAATACCTAGGTAAAGTATGAAGGTAAAAAGTACAAAATATTTAAATATTTTGTACTTTTTACCTTAGGTAATTCTCATTTTACCTTAGTTTTTCTGAACATTACCGGATTTCGGACATTAACTGTAACATATACACTTCATTCCTTCATTTTTCCATTACTTTCTTCAAAGCCTTTTTTTAAACCTACAATTTAATAAAGACTTAATGATATTATAATTTAATGGTATGACGAAATGACACCAAGATTACAGACACTGAAAAACCAACCATGCCTTTTTGCGGTATTTTATAAAATCAACATTATCTAAATTATCAACATTTCTTCTCAAATAACTGCATTTGGACTCTCTTGAGTTCCCAAAAGCAAACTTTAAAAGAAGAAAAAAAAGCTTCTTTCCAATCTTTCTATTCAATTCCAGAACAAAAGAAGTTGAAGCTGATGGAAACTGAGATCAGGAAGCAAGATTCCTTTCTTTGAATGCTCGTCTTTTCTTAATATAGTGCTTGTCTTTTCCAGTCCCAGGTGCAGATGAAACTTTTTTTTAAATCGCAGCAGAGTTCTTTCTCTCATAACTAGATCAAAAACTGAAAGCCTTTTTTTACACATACCTACTTTGTATTAATTTTCATACATATGAATTAAATTATGTTTGCATATGTATGAATTTAATGATCAGTTTAGTTTTAAAGTATGATTAAATGTCTTTAATTCATTATCAAAACTTGACAAAAAAAGTTATGGATTGATAGAAACCTTCTTTCTATCAATTCTATATGTTACGGACAAAGTGATTAATTGAGCATTATTAATAATGCCCAGATTGGAGGCGGGAAAGTGAAAAATTTCATTGATAAATGTCAATGAATTTATCACATTCCCCTCTTTCACTTCGGGCATGATTAATATAAAATGGCCATTATAATGGCCATTTTATCACATTGCGCGTAACATATACACGTAATAAAATCAAATTATTTTCATCGCGATGTTCCCTACTCCTACTTTTCACATCATATTTTCCGGACTCCTTCATAATCAGAACAAAGTGATATATTCAGATTTCTTCGGGCAAAAATCCATTTACTTTTTTCCCAGTGACTTTCTTTTGCTACTAAGTTTGTTCCAAAATGTTATAATATCATTTCCCCTATATTTCTCAATAACTTCCTCCGACTTACGTACAAACCTTTTTAGCGATCAAAACAAAACATACAGATAAGTTCCAATCGGACTCACGATTTAAATTCGATTTTCCTCACACCCCAATCGCAACTTAACAAACTCAACAATAACAAATATCATTAGGAAACTTCACCGACCTTAAAACTAACGAAATTCTTCGCCATCGCCTCAATTCAATCAATGCTCTTCGATCCTCCGCCGCACTCACATGCTAATTTACTTCCTCCCAGGAACCCCCCCCCGCCTCCCTCCAGGCGAAAGATTCCCCATTTCCACTCCTCATTCCATTAAGGAGTCAAAAACGAAGAAGGAGGCGAAAGAATCGGTGATTCCTACTCCTCGGCTTCTTTTCCCATTTTCCGGAAGATTATGGAACTGTAATAGAGCTCATTAGTCAAAGTTCCCGGGAGAAATTAACGCCCGCATAGCAATGAGGCCCCGGATATTAAAGGAACTGTGTCTCACTCTTCACCTGTGTTAAAGATGGAAGAATCGATCCCTCATATTATATACAGTTCCAGTTCCTTTTCTAATGGCGCTAATATTGCCAATCTCGCAGCACATCCCTCTGCACTTCAAAAACTGGCGGAAACCGCCCGCGGCTGGTTTGGAGTTCGGAAAGTGTGCCGAGAGAGCCCATTCTGGAACCGGAGATAGGTTTCGCGGGCGCCATTTCGATGGAGATTTATTCTCAGTGATGGGCAGTTTTCGTCTTTCAGATATGTATAAATATGTTGCTGACTACGCGGGGTTTGGATGTTTGCTTTTGACTATTTTTGGGGGATGGGGAAAATGGCGCGTGCCTGTTTATGGAATTTATATGGGTGCGCGAAAAAATTTTTTGGCGGGAATGAGAGGAATGTGAGAGTTTGTTCGTTGCCAAATATGATCGCTGAATGTTTTCACGTCGGGAATGCATTTCTTTCTGTTTTGGTGCTTCATAAGAACTGTTTTTTTTAAAATCTGACGAAAATCGAAATACTGTCTATACTCATTTTACGAATTGCAAGCAGGCAGCTACTTTAACCACATAAAATCAATTTCAATTCTGAAATTTTAAGAAAACCTCTTTTTGTGAACACCTTTTTATATTTACTCGGTTATTTTACTGATAGATATAGTTCACATACTATATATGTAAATTTATAATGTTCTTGTATTAAATTTAATTTAAATTTCTTCTTCAATCATTCTTTTCATTAAATCCTGTTGCATCATTTTAAGTTAAATGGGCTGTAAAATCTCAGATAAGAAGTAAAACACTAATTAAAATTATAATATAAAATATTTTAGAGAATTCCAGAAAATTCAAAACTTTACTTTATATTTAAAAGTAGTACGTTAGGTTAGAATAGATATTGCTCTTCAAAGATAAAGGTTTATCATATTTAAAGAGGCGTGAGTTAGCTAATTTCATTTAACTCTTTATATCAAGATTTTAATCTTGATAGAAATAACTTGAAGACGCTTAAAATCATCTTCAAAATTTAAAAATGTATTGATGAACAGAATAAGACTATAATTAATAGGAAATTCAAATGATTAGCTTAATTTATTACTTATTTAAATTATCTTCTTTGAGATGGTTGCTGTTCGAGTATGAATAAATGGGAGAGAAAGGGAAAAGAGAGAAAATAGTGGATATATTGCAGAGTTAGAACGAAGGACGCTTTGTAAGAAGGATTTTAAACACCAGCTTTCATATTTTAACGGTTTTTTTTAAATAAACTTTCCCATTTTGTTTAAGAAGCCATCTTTATACGTTACGTAACTTGTTACTTTTCTATGGTTGCCTTCAATTTTTATTCCATACTTTAAAAGAGCACATGAAAATCCCGGTACCTCGGAGGAAATTTGCTTATTTGGGGGAATCTAAATTCAAACTGAACATCCATTTTTTTACACTTCCGTTGTTATATTTTTGAAATTCTACACCTCATATCTTTTTATATAATATCCTAGTACAATTCCCTTTACGGAGGAGCTATTTCAGATTAAAAATGATTATTTTTAGTTTTCAGAAATACTTTAAACCATGAATATTGGCGTTTCAAATATCCTTCTCCATGCGCTTACCCACAAAGTCCACTGTAGCGTCCCCCCAAATAATCTGTTTATTACTCAAGCATCTTTTTAGACTGATATTGTGGTCTCGGTGTTTCATTTTCAATATTTACATGCAAATTACAAAATTGTGCGTGTAAAATGAAAATATATTTCTTTTTTCAAATGAACTTCTGAATTATTCTGGAAAAAAGAGATTTCTGTATTTCATTCAGGGCTCTGTTTGGAGATTCAAGATGACTAGGAATTTTATGATTGCACTCGTATGTATTCACGTAGTTTCATGCTCAAAATGTAGTAAAATAAAGTCCGCACACTGCAAATATTATAGGCTTGAGTAGAAGTTATTCTCTTTTGATTTCCAAACTTTTCGCTCATTCCTTATTCAATACATTACTGGAGCAAACATGTAGTAGTATATTAAAATTCATGACTTCAAAAAAGAATATATTATCCTATTATCTTAGTGTTTTTTCGTCTGGTAGAGACAAAATAGAATAGGTAGCATGGATTTCAGGGTAGTATAACAACAGTAAAAACGCATTTTCAAAAATTTAAAGATAATTTTAACCTTCTTAATTTTTTTTCTTGAAAAAGTTTAGTAAATAAAACTGATAGCTTAACACAAATAATTGCTTTTAAATGCATCTATGAACTTATTATTACTATTGTACTGGTTAAATGCATTTTTGAATTATCTAATTTTTACCCTTAATTACTACTTTTTAGCAAATTAATCACTGTATCAATGTACCCCAAACATTGCATAACAATAAAATTTATTTTTTACTTAAAGTCGTTATAGTATTTTAATATTCACTGTACATATTTTTTCAGATTAGTTACATAAAGTTGAGTCATCTATTTTTAGATAGTTTTAGAACACTTACCCGAATAAGAAATTTTTTTGTTCAAAAATAGTTTGAATTTTAGTCTATCAAATTGCTCCGTTTTCCACTAACAATTTTGTAGCTCAAATTATATAACTTAATTTGGATACATAAAGTTGGAAGTGTATTATGTGATGCTTATGATTACTCTAAGATAAAAAATTACTATATTTTTATGTTATTCTACACTACATATACTGTACTCTTTTATGGATTTAATGGATAATGGCCAGTTAATCAAGAACTTAATGAAACTACAGCTTTGAACACATGCTTTTTACTAATGAACACATTAGCTTTCTTTTGGGAATGAGAAAGTCTACAGATGTACGTTTGTTTACAAAAAATAACACACCACGAACTGTATGAAACTTTTTATAGTATAGTGTTGAGATAAATTTTTTATGAAAGTAATGCTTTAAAAGATAATTGAAATACACTTTCGAATCATCCAATAAAACGCCTTTATTGAGTCAAATATATGGAGTGGTCAAAAAACTTAGAATAAAAAAAATTAAATTAATTATTCCAGTAGTTAAAACACTTACACATTTCGATTATATACAGGGTACGTCCGTTCAAAAGTCCGTAAGTCCTTTCAGGGTAAGTCCGTTCCTGGTAAGTCCGTACATAAGTCCGTTTCGCGGCTTTTGTTTGGAACCAACGTGTCCTAGGGTCATGGAAGTAAGGTCTACCCCTAGGTAAGCGACCCTGGAGAATCCATTGAGATGGCTTATGGCACCCCTAGCGACGAAATAAAAAAGTTGAAAAATTAATTTAAAAACTAAAGGAGATAGAGCGAAATCTCAGTAAGAGTATTGTTGCCAACGTTATAAAAAGCTCACTGAAAAATATTCAATGAAAAAATCGTGATCCCTTTTCCCGGAGTGAAAATAGCCCTTTTCCAGGCCTCAAAAAAGAAAAAGTTTGCAAATTTGCAAGTTTGTTTTTATTTTTTAGATTAAATTTTGTCTTCATTATTTAACTAAAAAAACACAAAACTACATAATAACACTTTAAAATTCGCAATTATACGAACTTTTTCTTTGAGGCCTGGAAAAGGGGCTTTTTACTTTAGAAAAAGGGCTATTATTTATTAGGAAAAGGGTTTACTTCCGTTACCATAGGAAACGTTGTTTCCAAATAAAAGCCTCGAAACGTACTTTTGAAATACTTTGTTCATGAAAGTTATATACATTTTTGTTTTGATATTCTCATTAAAAGAATGCATGCGCTTTACGCTTTTCTTCTCTTTGTGTCTGATGAAAAACGGTTGAGCAAACTAAAGTGTTATAAAAATCAAATAAACCTGTTTTTTGCTTCAAAATTCTTTCGTCGGAGAGATTTTTCTTCGACTAAAGTCTTTAAAGAATTGTCTTCCGAAAATATTACGAATTCTGTTTTTCTGGCATCGCTGCTAACAAGCAAATGAAAGCCCTTCTAAAAACGAAAATTTTGTCTCCAACTCTCATTGTTTTAAAAAACAAATAAATTGTTGGAAAATAACTAAAAATTTTTCTTTTACTCGGCTTATCTTTTAGATGTGCGCTCATTTGTCGGCGATTATGAATGCTTTCAGACATTTCCCCCTTTTGTCGTTTTATTCGAATTTAATTTATTCTTTTGTGAGACGATGGTTCCCAGAAACTTTTAAAGCTTAGCTGTAATTATTATTTCTCTGATAATCTTATTTGTGAAAAACGGTCTAAAACAGCTTAAAATAAACATATTCTCATGATATTAATATTAATTTTTGATAGTTTGGTGAAAAATGGGAGTTATTATCTGGTATTTGGAATGTCATATGTAAATTACAATATTTTAAGCTTATATCTAAGGTAAAACTCTTTATTTCCATGGGATCTATCTTAATTTTTTAGAAGTTTAATCTTAGTTCCACTTCGTCGAAATGCTTTTATCAACTTTAATTTCTGTACAACAGATTGTATAAAGAAGGAAAAGAAGTTCCCTCAATAAAAATAGGTATTCAATAGTTTTTGTATTTAATTACAGTGAATTTTATTAACAGTGAATAAACAAAAATCTAGAGTGTCTGATTCTTCATCATCGAGAAGTCTGTCTGCATCTGAAATAGATATGTTATCGATCCCGAGTAATCAAAGTGAAAACAATATGATGAAAACTATGAAAAAACTCATGGACGATATGAACGCAAATTTGAAAACCTACATCAAGAATGAACTTTCAGGCGTTGTGCAATCCATAGAATTCAATTCGGGTTCTTTGAAAGGCTTAGTCGACAAAAATAGTAAATTGGAGAACAGCTTTAAATTCCACCCTGAAAACAACACTAGCTGAAAATAATCAACTCAAAGCACAGATCGAGGATCGCACTCTGGAAGTAATAGATTTGCAACAGTATTCGAGAAGATCAAATTTTGAAATAGCCGAAGTTCCGGAACTTGAAAACGAAAATACCGAAGAAATTACTAAACAGATAATAAAGGAGTTGGATATTCCAGATAACTTCCATATTGCTGTTGCGCATCGTATACCCACAAGGAATCGCAACAAGCCGAAACCGATTATTGCCCAACTTCATTCAAAGACTGAAAGAGACCAAATAATCAAAGCATCTAAAGTAAAAAAATTAAGTGCCAACGATATATTTCGGTAATACTCCAATTTTTGTCAATGAACATCTTTGTCCTGCAATGAAAAAGCTCTACAATGAAGCAAGGCAGTATAAAAAGAAAAACAATTATAAATTCTGCTGGATCAAAGACTCTAAAATATTTTTACGTGAAAATGACAGTTCTAAAGCAATAAGAATTAGAAAAATGTCTGATATTGTTTAATGTTTAACAGTAAGTTATTTTTTCCAAGTGATTCTAAGAAATGTATAAATGTTGAGTGTTTGAATGAACTGCCTAATTTTTTTAATAGTTCCAAAATTGATAAAACTAATATGTATTATATTTCTATATTTCATCTTAATATAAGAAGCATGAGAGCAAACTTTAATTAACTAATAGCTCAAGTTAATCAGTACCTACCTTTAATCGACTGCCTAATTTTAAGCGAAACTTGGTTATATCAAAATGAAATCCAGCTTTACAATATTGCAGGGTATAAGATTTTTTCTCAAACTCGTAAAAACAATAGATCTGGGGGAATAATCATTTTTATCAGGGAAAATTTAAATTTTAGTCTTTTACCTTTACCTGAGCTTGATTCTGCAAATATAATAGCAATACATAATTCAGAAACGAATCTAAATATTGTTGGGATATACCGTTTTCATTCATATGCGATTGATTTCTTTTTAAGTGAATTTAGTTCTTTGTTTTCACTTTTGAAAAATACTACAATAATCGGTGGTGATCTAAATATTAATTTAATTGACGAAAAAGTATCGGCCGATTATTTAGACCTTATTTATAGTAATGGCTATGAAAGTATAATACATGCTTGTCTAAAGTGCGGCCCACGGGCCGCATGCGGCCCAAAAGCCTTTAAAATGCGGCCCAAACGAAAATTATGAAAATATTTAAATTTGCACATTTTGATTTGTTAAAAATAAATGTTTGCAATATTTTTTATATAAATCGATTCGAACTGAAATAAAAATATTTATGGAAACAAAAGGGGAACCCCCCATGTGACTGAATTTAAAGACGAAAATTGGGTTTTAGATTTAGCTTTTTTAGTAGACTTAACAGAACATTCGAATGGTTTAAATTTGAGACTTCAAGGGAAAAAATCAATTTATTAATGATATATGTTCCAGAATCCAGACAATAACAGCGTTTGAAAAAAGTTGACATTGGGCACAATCAAATAAAAGTAAAATATTAGAAACATTTCAGTACTTTGGCTGCACATAAGCCTGTGAAATGCACAAAATATATGCTGCATTAATTTGTGATTTAATTCAAGAGTTTGAAAGTAGATTTCAAGATTTCGAAAAAATAAAGATCATTACAACATATTTTTACCCCATTTTATTTAGAAGATAAATTACCTTCAAATAGAATGCATTGAACTGCAAAGCGACATTCAACTGCAAGAAAAATTTGCGAATGTTTCTTTACTAGGAGTTTTATAAAGATTACCTACCCCACAATAAATATCCTAATTTTTCACCGCTTTATTATTAAAGTATTCAGCTTTTGGCAGTATGGTACCTATGTTTGTGAACAAACATCTTTGAAATGCATTAAGAATTGCAACCTAGTCTATTGAACCGTATATCAATTTGCTTGTTCAACAAAAGCAAATTTATCCATCCCATTAATTTTTGAATTATTTCTATCTTTATGGAATTCAAACTAAATGAAACGAAACTTTTACAAATTTAAATTAAATATGCACCTATACATATCTAATTAAAAAATTTTAAAAATTACAATAAAAAGAAGTTAATTTATTTTAATAAAACTACAAAGAGTAAATTTTTATTTCAATTTGTTGAAAAAATATTGTATGTGCGGCCCAGCAAATTTTTTTTCGTTGCAATGTGGCCCTCAAACGGTCATAGTTTAGACACCTATGGTATAATAGATAAACCAACTAGGATAACTGAGAGTTCATCACCCCTGTATTGACCATTTTTATGTTAAAGGATCTGGAGATTTTACTGTAAACAGTTGTATTTTTGAAAGCTCGATAACTGATCATTACCCTATTTATCTAGTTTTATGTTTTTCTACTACTTGCAATCGATCACAAACTTTTAAAGCTGATGAAAATGCCTTTTTCAATATTATAAACTATTCAAAACTTGAGAGTGCTATCAAATCCACCAATTTTGAAAATATGATCGATGATATTGATTCTAGGTATGATAGTTTTATAGACAAGCTTCAAAGTCTTGTAATATCTTGCACCAAAATAGTTAAAAATCGAAAACATAAAAATAAATGGATAACACCTGAAATTATAAAAGAGATAAGTAGAAAAGAAAAACTTTATAAAATTTAAAAAAATAACCCCAATGACCAAACTGCCCATTATAATTATTCAAACGCAAACATATTGGTAAAGAAATTAATAAAAGAAGCACGTACTAAATACTATGAAAAAGAATTTGAAAATTGCTCTGGTAATGCAAGAAAAGAATGGAAGGTAATAAATAATATTCTTGAATGCAATTCTAAAAATGCTTCACCCAATAAACTTTCGGAAACAAATGTTAATTCTTTAAATGACTTTTTTTCAAATGTTGGATGTAATATTGTAAAACAGATAGGTACAGAGAGTTCTTGACACACTCTGTTAAATCTATTGTTTTTATGGATGATATCACAATCACCGAAACGGTTATTATACGAAATCTGAAAAACTCAATAGTGCCCACCGCAATGGCTTCTAATAGAAAAATAAATAATGCTTAATTTGAATCAGTTTTTCTTCATAAACTGTTGACTGTGCTTTAAAATGGGTGTTAAATAAATTTGGTTTCATTCTGGCTTCGGGAACCAATGTTTCTAAAACATTGAATTACATGCTAAATTCCTCTCATATCAGCTACAGCGTAGACTTTGGGCCGAAAACTATAAATTTTTTTAAAAATAAAGCTAATTTGATTGAATCTAAAATACATTTCGTTGGGAAGGAAGATTTAATTAGAACTAGATGACTATACCAAGAAAAACCCCTCAATTTCATGCATAATCCCCTCATATAGGCAGAAAAAGACAGGTGTCCACTATTGATGCAAGAGGTGTCCACCATAGAAGCAACAGCTTCATCTATGTGGCCACTATAGATGCAATTTGGAGTACTTTTAAAAAATTAATTAAAAATACTTTGCCCAATCTAATTAAAGTTTTTAATGGTAAAATCGAAAGAAGAAGATCCAATTAACCTAAAAATAGGATGATAACCGTTTCGAAGCAAATAGATTGGTATTTATTAAGAATTTAAGCAAAAATTTTCCTTAAAGTGTCCACTATACCCACATTTACCTTAGTTGAAAAAGGAAAACAAGCTTTAAGCCAACCAGAATTGAAGGGCTTGGTGGATGAAGGGGCTATGTTACAAGGCCTTTCCCGAAAGTAACGAGACTGAATTCCCTAAATGCTGACTGGAATTCAGTCTCGTTACTTTCGGGACAGGCCTTGTAACATAGCCCCTTCATCCACCAAGCCCTTCAATTGTCAAAAAAGCTCGATTTCTGGTCAACTTTAGAATAAGTTAGTGGTGAATACGACGGTCGGTATTAAGAACTCCATCCTTACAAGCAAACTAATCATTTTGCTTTCACTAAAAAAATCAAACGGTTGTTTCAACAACTTTAAGGCCGCATTAATAATGCAGAAAAATATCCTATATTATATTATTAACAAGTAAAATATTTGATTCTCTTGAAATAAGTTTTTGAATTATAGATAGGGTAGGTGGCAAAGCCACGCTATTTTCAGTATTTTTTACATTGTCGTCGAAAGGAGGTAGATAATCCCAAAATTTCAATTGGAGGTGTTAGATTGAGATCTTACCTACAAAACCAATCCATGTTTAAACTCTTATCGATGGTATTTTAATAGATATTTACAATTTAGTAGAAAAAAATCGCGGGGCTTTGCCTCGCAAAATGGGACAAAGACCCTCACTTGCAAATCTTGGCGCCCAAGTGAAATAAACATGGATAAACAGAATTTTTCACTATAAAAGCACTAAAAATAATCCTCTTAATGATTTTTTAATACTTCTAAGTCAACCAACAATATTAAATATAAATATGATCAGTTTTAATGAAAATTGTCAACCTGTTGTAGCAATTCATTTCAGATTGCTCAGATATCTTTCAAAAGCGAGAAAGAACGGTTTCAGGTAGATGGTTGGCATCTCGGACACCTTTATTAACCTATTTAGAGATCAAGTAGTCCCATTTTCCTTTTGGGACGAACTTATGAGCTTTTTAAGTTGCGTGGATTTGCCCCAAAACACTTGCGTATATTTGCCCCGATTTTACTTTATTTTGAAAAACAATCCTTACTATTTTTAAAGACATGTTGAGGCAATTCTTTCAAAGTAAAACTGAAGTTGAATTGCTACCTTATCATTGGGCTATTTGTTTGTATTTCTCCTCAAGCCCTATTTTATGTAATGTTTAAGTAAATGATCAGAAAAATTACATCTAAATAATGAAAAACAAACTTGCATCATTTTTAAACTCATGAATGACTTAGGGGTACGAACTTTCGTAGAACAATAGGTCATAATAAGACAAACCAATCACCTGGTTTTCAACTTTTGAATCGATCATTAACAATTAAAAACCACGGTGCGTGGTTTTGTCCTTTGCGGGTTTTTACCCCCACTTACCCTATATAGAATGATCACACAAATTTCACCTAAAATTTTCTTACGCTATGAAATCATTTTCAATTATCCTACGCAGTATAAACCTTGGTAACCACTCTATAAAGAACAGCACCCCTCCTTTAGGCACACTAAGAGAAGCTCTACCAAGATTTATTGTAATCTTTAACCTAATCCATAACCAAAATCCAGGCCGTGTGATTTCCAAGTCTTCTCGGGCATCTTCATGAATATAACATGTCGGGAAGCAAGGGCTGCTTTGACATGCGATAAGAATGGGCAATCGCTGAATTCTATCAACAGATAAAATATGTAATCTCCACTAAATGGTCGTGTGATGCTAAGCTCATTAATGGGAGTCGTTGAATATATGTTATTCGAAGACACCAGATTGGCGATGGGCCCTCCCCCGCATATTTACATAATCCGATGTCTGTGTGTATGGGAAATTAGGTGTGCTTCACAAGCGATTTGCATTTTGATGAAAACTCCAAATTAGATGGAGATTGGGACGGAAGTATGGTAGAGGGATATTAGATAGTTAAGGTATACATATTTTTAGGCATAATGAGGCTTGTAAAATGATTAATATAGGATTTGAAGGATTTCTTTTCAAGATGTTTCCGTTTTCTTTTTATCGTTTTGCCTATTGTTAGTGTAGATTTTTTTTGAAAATGCAAACCACAGAGTTAGAGCAGAGGATCCATCTCCATAGACGCTAATGGCAACTATTGATTTTCCCATAGACGGGCGTTGCAAAGTTTGCAACGCCTCCTAGCTCCTAGCCACAGCCTATAATAGCTCAACCTCACTCCTGCTACGTCACTGCCACTCTACGTCACTCAAATCGTCAGTGGAGGGGGGAAAAGAGCCGACGTAATGGCCTAGTGGTTAGAGCATCTGACTGCAAAGCCGTACGTCTGGGGTTCGAATCCCCGTTCGGCATGGATGTTAGGGTTACTGTCCTTGTGTGTGTTGAACATACCTATACGGGTCCATACCTTCAGGTGCATTTGTACAAATTTTATTATTTAAAAAATAAGAGCAGCGCCGCGCTGCCTGAATTAAAATGCCGCCTGATAGAAGTTCCATATCCAATCAGGAATAACTTTAGCCATTTCGCCTTCTTCTGATTGGCGGCTACGTCCCGAGAGAGGAAAACAGCCACTTGGACTCTCTGTAATAAGCTCTTTATACTCTGTTATGTAAACCACGAATAATTTTGGAAATGAAAATAATCTTCAAATTTCAAAATCAACCGTATAATTAATTAACCACTTATTTTATGTAGTTAAGCTTTATTTTTTTCTAAATAAAAAAGTTGTAGACTATATTATTTAAGGACTAATATGAAAACAAAGTTTATAAAAACGAAAGGAAAGAGTATTTTTAGAAAATCCGCAAGAGAAATCGTGGGGAATATTTCTGCATATGATCCAATTATAACGAAGTTATATTTTTCATAAATATGGTTCCACTAGTACCAGAATTAGGTTAACATTTAAATTACGTTCCAGATTAAGGTTTATATTGACTAAATATAGGTACACAATAACTCATTGATGGTGAAAGGATTGTCATAACATTATACGAAGCACATTAAATTACTTGTATTTAGAATAGGTGTATCAAGGTTAAGTTTTTTACTTCGTTGTTTTGGCAATGATGGAACATTACAATGAAATGGGAGAAAGGGAAAACCTTCTATTGGGAAAACAGTGGCAAAATCGCCCGACCTTGATATGCATATTCTAAGTACAAGGAGCATGATAATATAATTCTGTGGTAGAGGTTGGTATACTAGTGATATCAATAGTTTTAATATTTGAGTTTGACTGAAATAACATCTGGATTTTTTTTACCTAAACATTGAATATATTATTTTAATACGCAAATAACCAAAATGCTTCCAATGCAATAGCCTTGTCTACTTCTACATGTAAGTACTGTCTCATACATAAGCCTCATAGCGCAACTACCAATGTCGTGTTTACTTAGCAGAAGTTTTACCTCAAGTTAAACACAAAAACACTCCTTCCCAGAGCTCTGTAAATAGTGGACGAAAAAAATCAAGTAAAAACGAACTCAATTAGTCGAAGCCGAAAAACATCGCTTATCTGCGTTTTCCCTCTCAACGACGTTTTTTTTCCGCCATCTAAAATTCGTTTCTCCCTCCCAAAACTAAATTTAGCGTGAAAAATATGTTCATTAGAGGACGCATAAAAAATTCAATTTAATTGAACGTGACTTCAGTTCAGTTCAGGGCTAAAATTCCGTCGGCGACTCCCATTCTAGGGGAGTTATTTTACTGGTATTTGAAGGAGGCCTTTTTATTAGGAATTTTTCAAAAGGTTTACCGTCACTTTTAAGCATGCTTTTAAAATAAAATAAGAAAGAAAAAAATGAGTTTTTTTTCTTTTGGGAGTAGGAAGTACTTTGACTTTTAAAAAGGAGATAGCGAGACCGCTAAAGGTCATAAAGAATATCGGTAATGAAAATAAACGAGTTTTTGTTTTATTGGAAACATAGTTAATGGGTGAGTTTTTAAAAGAAAAGTAGTAATTTACTATTAGTATAAAAAATATTTCATTTTAGCTTGAATAAAAGTTTTTAGAAAAAAAGACGAAAATTTATTCTAAAAGGCCTTTTTTGAAAAATTAGAGTTTCTAAGAAATCTATTTCTTAAAAAACTCAGTATGAAACTGAAGTTATTTAGTTTTTTTATTAATTGTGTATATAGAGGTTTTATTTCACTTTCTGATTTTTTAGGTAATTCAGTAACTTAATATGCTATTATTTTAGTTGGTAATCTTTGACAACGAATTTATAGTAAAATTACTTTATAGAGAGGAGGGGATCTCTTGTATTTATTATGGTCTACAACAGTCTGTCTCTAATATAACTTGAGGATAAAGCTGTGCATGTATACATGTATTTATACCGTTATAGTCATTTCTTTTTAAATCTACCCCTTAAAATGTACCGAATTGGGTTTTGCATCATTCTAAATGTTGGGTAAATTTATAACGATTTCGTATATTCAATTCTGCGTTCTTAAAACTCTTAACCATCCATTAATCTATTACATGATCAATAAATAAAATTTAAATAACATTTTTCCAAGCGATACAATTGAAGCAAATATTAGATACTTCATGAACAAAGATATAACTTAGTTATAAATGCAAATTTATCAAAGTATGCAACCACTGAACAACTTCTTCAGGGGTGCAGCATTCAGCAGCCGCATACTGGGTAACCTTTCTGTATGGAGCAGTTCCGCAAATGCAGAACCACCCCATCTGCACCCTAGGTTACCCCGAAACCAATGATGGGGAAAAAATTTAACAAATTTAAAAACAACATACCTATCTTTACATAACGCAGCACAATAGAAAATCAGCATTATATGCTTCTCCTATAATCAAACCCACAAAAATTTAACTCATCCAAAAGTTTAGTAGTTTAACTGCTGCTGAAAACTTAGACTAAAATATTAACTCAGAACACATAACTCAATTAAAAGAAAGAAATACAACACATAATCCCAGATTAATCCTTAAGAAAGGAAATAGATCAAAAGAAACTGTAGGGTATATCGAAAAAGGCAAAACCAGTCTTCACCAATCAGGGCCACTTGATTGGTCTTAAATGTCGCCCCCGAATTAGGTAAGTAAATGTTCTTTAATTAAATTTTTCAGGTTACCAAAATTTTCTTCAAAACTATTACGTTGAAAAGCATCCCCGAGGTTTATACAAGCTTACATGAAATCTTTTTTATTATTACAGATTTTTTAAAATTCTGTTTACCTGCAAATACAGAATATTATAAAATATTTTATTTTTGATGTTGGATTCCGAATGGGTATACATTATTATTTCAAAGCCAAAGTCCCTTCTTCTTTTATCATAAATTCCTATTAGGATATTTTCTTTTATTCTTATTTTTAGATCCAAGTAGTTAGCTTTTCTATTACATTCATTGGTTTTATTTAACCTAAGCTCCTCTGGATATATATACTTAAGAAAATCAAGATCTGAATAATTATAAACTATTAAGTCATCAATATAACGATGCACTATCAGATCTCTGCCTTTGCACAAATGAACTTTCTCTCAAAAAGGTGTAGAAATATATTAGCCTAAGCTCCTGAAAAAGTATTACCCATTGGAATACCTCTAACCTGTCTATAGTATTTAATGCCATTGAACACATAATTTTCTTCTATTATATTAAATCTATAAAGATCAAACCAGTCTTCCCTGTTAATTTTTAATAACTTGACTGTTAAAATTTTAATAACTGTAATTATAAAAATGATATCTATTCTTGTTAGATACTTCATACAACTCTACTGTTTTACAAAATTTCTGTTTAAATTTTTTTATTTGAGAAAAGACTATTTAACAATTAAGTCCTTATATTTTGTCCCAAAAGTTTCCTTATATCTTTAAAAAAAATATCCTATCTCAGTAATCATGTAAGTGTCTGAGTTTCATATTTTTAATCTCAAAGTAAGTTCATTGAAGTGATATAAAAATTAATAAAGTGTTTTCAGGTGACGTCCCGACCATTTATTTTCTTCCTTGCTGTAGGTCAAAAAGTCTGTTGCTAAGGCCGTTGCTAGGTGCGGCGGTATCTGTTGATGTTATTTGATTGCAAATGCTCCAATAGAAGCGTTCCATGACCAGTAGGGTGGTCCTTATTTTTTAAGTTTGGAAATCTTAACGCGACGCCCCCCCAAATTGTTCCATCATACAAATAAATAGTTTTTGCAAAATATCAGCTCATTCGAATAATAAACACCCGTGCGCAGTTGCCTTGAAGTTTCAAAAAATTACTGATTTTTTCACAAAACATCCCAAAAACCATAGATTAAACCCTCCCAACTTCTTCTTAATTTTTTAATGAGAATCTAATATAGTTATAGTTATAATGTTCCAGATTCCATTCTTCTATCACCCCTCTTTCGGTAGTAAAAATGTTTTAAAGTTAAAATAACTCTTGTAAAGTTGTTTTTCCTGCATTTTAAAAAAGCTAATAACTCCAGAACCATACAACTTAAAAACCTGAAATTTGTGCCATTTTGTTTGTAATTTTATTACCTTTGATTTGATGTGCAACATAACTGCCTTTTTAAAAAAATTTTCTTCAAAATAAAAAAAATGGAGAAAAAATTAAATAAAAAAAATTTGTGAAAAAAAATTTTTATTAAATAAATTTTAAGTTTTTCCACTCCCAAAATGAACATTTCTGCTAAATTTCAAGTTGAAATTAAAATTTGATCATGTAGAAAAAAATAAAAGTTTGCAAAATTTTGGCAAGTCCCTAAACATTCCATGTAATTTAACAAAAAAAGGTGTTTTACTCATGGGGATTCCAAAAACTCCCTTGAGGGTGTTCATACGATTTGTACCATGCAAAAAAATTTACTTAAATATCAGAAAATACAGCTATTAGCCGATTCGGTACAAAATCCTACAGAGCTAGTTTCCAACCTAATTCAATGTGCCTATATTTTACCTGAATTTCCCTTAGAATTAAATTTTTACGTTATTTTTTCACTTCCAACATGTCAAATCAAATGAAATTAAAAGTGTTTAAAGATAAAAGAATAAAATAAAATCATACCCCGATGACTACGCACAACGCAGTCTACCATTTGGTACCCGACAGGGCTCTGTAAGATTTTGTACCGAATCGGCTAGTAGTTGTATTTTCTGATATTTAAGTGAATTTTTTTGCATGGTAAAAATCGTATGAACACCCTCAAGGGAGTTTTTGGAATCCCCATGAGTGAAACACCTTTTTTTGTTAAATTACATGAAACGTTTGGGGACCTGCCAAAATTTCGGAAATTTTTATTTTTTTCTACATGATCAAATTTTAATTTCAACTTGAAATTTGGCAGATATGTTCATTTTGGGAGTGGAAAAACTTAAAATTTATTTAATAACAATTTTTTTCAAAATTTTTTTTTATTTAATTTTTTCTCCATTTTTTTATTTTGAGGAAAATTTTTTAAAGAAAGGCAGTTATGTTGCACATCAAATGAAAGGAAATAAAATTACAAACAAAATGGCACAAATTTCAGGTTTTTAAGTTGTAAGGTTCTGGAGTTATTAGCTTTTTTAAAATGCAGGAAAAACAACTTTACAGGAGTTATTTTAACTTTAAAAAATTTTTACTACCGAAATAGGGGTGATAGCTAAATGGAATCTGGAACATTATAACAATAATTGTATTAGATTTTCATTAAAAAATCAAGAAGAAGATGGGAGGGTTTAATCTATGGTTTTTGGGATGTTTTGTGAAAAAATCAGTATTTTTTTGAAACTTCAAGGCAACTGCGCACGGGTGTTTATTATTCGAATGAGCTGATATTTTGCATACATTATTATTTTATATAGTGACACAAAACTAGGGGGCGTCACCACCGAAATTCCCAAAAAAAAATTTTACCATACAAATAAGGACCACCCTAATGACCAGTTATTTTCTTTTAACTGTTAACTGCTGTAGATAAAACAATCTGTTGCTAAGGCCGTTGCTAGGTCCGAGTCATCTGATTGAAAATGCTCTATGGAATAATTTTTAGAACTTTTCATGAGAAATAGTGAACACTCTTAAGATTTTCCTCTGTTTAAGAAATGTTGTGCAGTTATTTCCGAATTAATAAAATCCGTTTGTAAAAAAAATGTTGCGATTTCAAATTATGTTTGGCTGGCAAACAACTAAAACAGAATCTTTAATTAAATTCATAAAACACCAAGAATTGACTACAGGTCGTAACAAACGGCAGATACATAACACTGCACGGGAATCACCTAAGAAAAATAATAACTAATAGAAAATCAAATTTGAATTTTTTTTTCTTAAGCATACAAGGTAGAGGAAAGTGTGGGAAAAAACTTCAGGCCCATATGCTAAGATTTAATACTCTTCCTTCAAATTAATCAGCAGGTCGATGAGACAGCTCATACATAGGAAAGATTTAGAAAGTATTTTTTCGCAGCTTTTTAGAATGGACGACCGACAACTTTTCATTAATTTACTCTTAATCATCGTTATTCATGGAAAACAGTTTTTTACTCATTGGTTTTGTTCGCTGGATAGTGCTAATAAATTACCCCACATTAGCTTGCAATTTCGCAAGTGGAATATACACCTGCTGCGACTATTCATTATCAGGCGAACTTCCTTATGAAGACATTTTTCATTCTCGAAGGGGGTTTATTTTTTTTTTTAGAAAATTATTGCGAGGCCAAACGATTAATTTATGGATAAATCGGGATATTGAAAAAAAAGTTTATGGTTTTAATGTGTTCAGCTTTGGTTCGGTAGTGATTTGTTGTTTGAGAATACTAATGTTTTTCTTAATATGGCGGTTATACTTTTGTTTGTGGAGGAAATGCAATCAAACCTTTGTCAAATGGTTGCTGAGATAACCTTAACTTTGTGTTCGCTTTTTTTTACAGAAAAGGACGAGGATGGCGAAAGGTTAGTAATTTTTTATTATCGCCAAACAATCTTTTTGGCAAAAATAACTTGTACAGTCGTAGAAAAAAAAGTGAGACAGTTCGCATTGTAAGCGAACTACTGGGGTTAAAAAGATACTGTAAACGCCAATTTTCATTATTTAACGTCTACTTTAAAAAAAGCTATAGCTTATGTCCTTAGGGGGCCGTTTACATATTAAACGAAGCACAAACTTTCGTTTTTCCTATGGGCGACATCAAAGATTATTCTCGATTCTGAAAGAGCACTCTCTAAAACCCCCCAAAACCAATTTTCATATCATTTGGTCCCCAAATAAAGCCAGGAGTGGGGGTTGAAGTTCGTCGAATTAACGTTGAAATCTCGTTCTTTACGTTGAATTCTCGATTTTGATCCTTTTAACCATCAACCCCGCACGAGAATTCAACGTAAAAAACGAGATTTCAACATATATTCGACGAACTTCAACCCCCACTCCTGGCTTTATTTGGAGACCAAATGATATGAAAATTGGTTTGGGGGGTTTTAGAGGGTGCTCTTTTAGAATCAGGAATAATCTTTGATGTCGTCCATAGGAAAAACGAAAGTTTGTGCTTCGTTTAATATGTAGAAATATGTAGACGGCCCCGTATACAAAGCAAAGTGAAATATTTCAATGCCTTAATAAGTTTTCTTCGTTTATTTTTTAAAGCTTTTTTTAAGCAATTAAATAGTTTTTTTAGCAAACGAGTTTATTCCTCATTTAAATTCAAATCATATTAAATTGCTTTTATAAACAGCATTTTTGATTATTGGGATCTAATATTAAACATATATCCCTTTTTGACTATCGTTTAGAGTCCTATACTCTACAGGGGGATGTCAGTGCATTAGAAAAAGAAATATTACGAACGAAATGAAGCGTGTGACAGAAAAGAAGTCATTACGTCTAGATCCGTTTCGTTTCGTAACGGTTGAATAATTTATTACTTATCTGTGACTTATTTCAGAAAATAAATCATATTCTCACAAGAATTCCAATTTTCAAGCCTTGGATGAACATGAGATAGATTGCATTCACTTTATAATGCTTAATTTTTAAAATTTTGATCATATTAAGGAGATGTTTTAATTAACTTCTAATATTACTCTTTTTGAAGTTTAAATATGCACTGGATTGCGCTTGTATCTGTATATTGATCCTATTCTCTGTCATTAATTTTATTTGTGGAATGATTTCATTTATTTTATACGCTTGGGATCTTCTAACAAAATCTTCTTCACTTCTTGAAATTATTTATTATATATAACTTAATCTATGTATTTCAATTAGATAGTACATGTACGTTTCAAAAGCTCCTGTATCATTAATTTATCTGACATTCACAACATTTTCCTTTTAAGGACTTATTAATGTAATGTTTTTCTCGCGTGTTAATAATTTTATGGTTTTTACTATAAAAGCATAAAACTACCTTGCTGTCTATATTTTTATATCTGAAACATTATTTTAAATTAATTTGATAGCTTGAAGTTTATACAAGGCGTTTCATCAAACCCCCCTACATTCTACACCGATAGATTCCATTTATGAAGTGAATTAAAATCCCATATAGCATGTATTCTTACGGTTAAGCATAAAAGAGCTCCCTCTAGAATAAAACAGTCGATGTAAAGATGCTCATTTACTCACAACTCTTAAACTAAAATCTGCAATTTGTTTCCTTAATTCAGAAAAACCAACCATAAACTTCCCCACCAATTTATCGTCATTCCATTCAAACGAAGTCGTAACATTTTTTATCACCAATCCGTTACGTGTCTAATAGTAGCGTGTACTACAACACCCAGGCGAATAGAAAAAAAATCTCAGAAAGAAAGTCCATTTCTTTCCCTCCCCCTTGGGTTTGCCCATCTTATATTTTCCTCTCTATGTCTAATTCACGAGGGAAGCAGGGGTGCCAGACATTTTCTCCCTGTGATTTATTAATCTTACACTTACTTCTCTTCATTATCGTTGCAGATGGGGAAAAGGTTTCATTGGAAGTTAAATAGAGAGCCCAAGGCGAAAATGATTCTAAAAGGATTCTAGAAACGCATTAATTTATGTGTCTGCTGTCATTTACTAAAAAAATGAATTGCTTTTGTCATACCTTTTAAGTTACTTAAATATCCATTATTGATTCGGAAGAACTTGTCAGTTTAAATATCTCGGAGAATTTTCGGAATGTTTTCGTGGAAATATGAAAACACTTAAGGGAGAAGAGTTTAAATTATGTATAACTGTCGAGAGTATGAGCAACTGTGGTATTTTTAGGTTGGAAAAGATAAGTGAAAAATTGACTTAAAGTTTGAGTTTCTAAATTGAAAGCAAATTTAAAGGAGGACAGTTTATGTAATATAACTAGTCAGTCGTTTACTAAAGGATTTTATTCGTGGCTTTATTTATCACTTACGTTTAAGCTTTTGGAAAGCTGAAAATGTCTAGTAATTTCTATTTTTACTTCAACAGAGGAAAGCTTTTACTTTTTCTTCTTTGGTGTTACTAAAAATGTGTCGTCATTGCAGTAATTCAATCTAAATTTAAGAGCACATTTAAAACCCTATCACAACAAATTTTAGTTCTAAAGTGTTACATCTAAAAACACTACTAAAGAACAAAAAATATTAAATGTGTTAATTTTTAATATCTGCAATGTATGCATATAAAAAGTAAGTAACCTTAAATTTGAAAATAAAAGGTAACGGTATACAATCTTTAAATAAATAATCTACCTAACATACAAACTAAATCTCACAATACCATACAAAATGATAGACTGTAGCAAAATCTCTCATAATTTAAAAATTACCAGAACCACTTCAGAATATAAATGAGTTTCTCTCGACGTCAGCATTCAAATACATTGCTGCAACCCGAAATAGGATTCCTCGACCAAATAAGGACTTACAGAACCACCTGAATGTTTTATTCTAAAAGGCATTCAATCAATCCTTGCTTATGCTACACTCTATTTTACTTACCTTCTGTGGATTATCTTCTAATACCCCAGCCTTGAAACTAAATGCGAATATCCATACTCTCCTGCCTTATCTTCTGAGGTAATTTGTAGTAGCTATTAGCATCTGCATCGAAATCAGTCAAGGCACTGTAAATGAAGAGTTATATGCAAATTTTGCCTCCTGGCAGTTCCCGTGAGCCTCTTTGGAGGATTATACCCTTTAGATCTATTAAGTCTACCCGAGAAGTTTTGCTACAGCTCTATTGTTGTAATTTGATATCTCGCCAACAACAAGAAGAATTCAGACTCATAACTCGAGTTCTTAAACTTGTTCCCCCGAAGGAAGGTTCTTAAATGGGTTCGTACGATATTTGTTGCATGGAGTATCTGTGAAATACTGAGTTCTTTTCATTGATGTATTTTCTTGAATCGGGAAGGCTATTTACTCGAGAGTAAAATATAAGCAATTTCGAATGACTTATTTGGAGATATTGGAATGCATTTGAATCAAATACTGTAAAAGTTTTATAAAGCTTTTATTTGGTAGACTCTTCTGTTATGTTCCCCTCATATTTCAAATTAATGACTGTAATGCGAATATAGTTTCATAAAATTTTCGTACTGAATTCATTAATTTAAATAAGGGTCACATGTGAAGAAAACTTTGTATCGTATTAATTAAAAAAGACCATCTTTTTTACAGCACATAAAAGTAATGGGATTTTTAATTAACGTGGTTTGCAATTAATGTGACATTTTCGGGAATATTACTTCCCCCTATATTCGAATGCCTTTGAATATTTCCGTCATTAAATAAATTCAAATATTGAATGTGATTATTTTGTGGTTGAATTTACTTTTACTTTCTTTGTAAAAAGTAAAAAAAATGGAACTTTGAGTAGGTGTAAAATTAAAAACTATCTGTGTTATACCTTGTGTTACGTTTCACATTTTATAACTGAGTTATCTAAAAAACATTTAACTCTGATTTTTAGATTTTACCTTGAGTTTGATAAACATAGAAATTTAGAGCTGATGTTTTACAAAGAGGTTAAGTACATGTCACGGTAGATACCATCGTATACCAATTAACCGGAATCTACTATAATATCTGTAGTGAAGCTTTGGCTTCACTGCATATCTCTCACAACTACTCCCTTGATTTCATCATCTTTTCCTTAATATTAACTTGCTGCCTTTAAAAATTGCAAACGATCACTATTTCTCTAGCTCTTGTGTATGTCTTAAGCAAGGCCTGATCCTATAATTAACTCCTGATAGTCCAGACTATTGAAATCCTTGTTTTTGGTCTATCCCCTTATTTTCTATCTCCCCTTCTCACAACAATATCTTCGTTTCTTTTATAGTCCACTGAAAATAGCGAAAAAAAGGGCCGAACCTCGGACAAATTGCAATAAAAGGTTTCTCAACGGTTTTCACTTAGGAATGACCTCAATAATAACATACTAAAAATCGGCCAAAATCGGCCGGGGGGAAGTTTAATTTTTTTTAAATTTTTAAAAAATGGCCGAAAAAATATTTCAAAAAATCAAATTATAAAAATAGAGACTTATGATACATGTTTATAGGCTATTTTTCAGTGCTGAATACGAATATACCATTTAAATTTTAAAAAATTTAAAATTTCAATTTTTAAAAATTAATTCAAACTTTGGAAAGTCGAAAAAATTAAAACATCGCTCAAAACCACAAAATAATTGCAAAAGAAATAATTTAAACGGTTTTCAATTAGAAATGACTTAAATAATAACATACTAAAAATGGAAGAAAATCGGACAATAAAAAGTTTAATTTTTTTCAAATTTTAAATTTTTTTGGCCTCAAAAATCGACCTTTTTAAAAACTCTTGTTAAAAACGTTTGAGGCATTTACCAAGGTCATTTTTCCATTGATGTTGTAGGTATATACCTCTATAACATAAAAAAACCACAATTGGTGATTAAATCATTAGTTAATTAATTAATTTATAAAAATTAACGTTGAAAATACAGGTAGAATCTTTCAATCAAGTAATAAGGAAAATATTTAGACAATATTTGGTAATAAATCATTTTAAAAATAATTAAATTGAAAAAGGACAAAATATCTTTCAAAAAATTAAAATTTTAAATTAATTTAAAAAATTTAAATTTTTTAAAATTTTTAAATTTTGTAGTATATGCATGTGATACATGTCTCTAGGCTATATTTTAGTGCTGTTTACGAATATCACGCCAACTTTTCAATAAAATTTAAATTAACTGTGGAAAAATTGAAGCATTTTTCTCAATAATTTTGTTTTTTATGCTTAAATTTTTCCACAGTTAATTTAAATTTTATTGAAAAGTCGGCGTGATATTCGTAAACAGCACTAAAATATAGCCTAGAGACATGTATCACATGCATATACTACAAAATTTAAAAATTTTAAAAAATTTAAATTTTTTAAATTAATTAATACTAATTAATATTAATTTTTTAAATTAATTTAAAATTTTAATTTTTTGAAAGACATTTTGTCCTTTTTCAATTTAATTATTTTTAAAATGATTTATTACCAAATATTGTCTAAATATTTTCCTTATTACTTGATTGAAAGATTCTACCTGTATTTTCAACGTTAATTTTTATAAATTAATTAATTTACTAATGATTTAATCACCAATTGTGGTTTTTTTATGTTATAGAGGTATATACCTACAACATCCATGGAAAAATGACCTTGGTAAATGCCTCAAACGTTTTTAACAAGAATTTTTAAAAAGGTCGATTTTTGAGGCCAAAAAAATTGAAAATTTGAAAAAAATTAAACTTTTTATTGTCCGATTTTCTTCCATTTTTAGTATGTTATTATTTAAGTCATTTCTAATTGAAAACCGTTTAAATTATTTCTTTTGCAATTATTTTTTGGTTTTGAGCGATGTTTTAATTTTTTCGACTTTCCAAATTTTGAATTAATTTTTAAAAATTGAAATTTTAAATTTTTTAAAATTTAAATGGTGTATTCGTATTCGGCACTGAAAAATAGCCTATAAACATGTATCATAAGTCTCTATTTTTATAATTTGACTTTTTGAAATATTTTTTCGGCCATTTTTTAAAAATTTAAAAAAAATTTAACTTCCCCCCGGCCCATTTTGGCCGATTTTTAGTATGTTATTATTGAGGTCATTCCTAAGTGAAAACCGTTGAGAAACCTTTTATTGCAATTTGTCCGAGGTTCAACTCTATTTTCAGTGGACTATTATTATACAGGGTGTTTCAAAAGTCCGTTTCGTGGCTTTTATTCGGAACCAACGTGTCCTAGGGTCATGGAAGTAAGGTCTACCCCTAGGTAAGTGACCCTGGAGAATTCATTAAGATGACTTACAACACCCCTAGTGGGTAAAAAAAGTTAAAAATTATTTTAAAAAATATAGGAGATAGAGCAAAAACCTCAGTGAGAGTACTGTTGCCAACGTTATGAAGAACTTACAGAGAAGAATATCATGAAAATATCTTGAATATTCGCAGAGATATAAGAGTGTGAAAAAAGCACTTTTTCAGACCTCAAAAAAGAAAAAGTTCGGGAATTTGCAAGCTTTTTATTTTTTTGTTTAAATTTTGCCTTAAAAACACAAAACGACACAAAAACACTGAAGAAATTGCCGAACTTTTTCCAAAAAAGTGCTATTTTTACGCTCTAATATATCCGCGAATATTCAAGATATTTTTATTTTAATGAAATTTTTTTTCTGTGAGTTCTTCATAACGTTGGCAAAAATACTATCACTGAGGTTTTGCTTTCTCTCCTTCAGTTTTTAAATTAATATTTTTAAATTTTTCATTTCGCTGCTACGGGCGCTGTAAGTCATCTCAATGGATTCGCCAGGGTCACTTACCTAGGGGTAGACCTTACTTCCGTGACCCTAGGACGTTTGTTCCAAACAAAAGAGCCGAGAAACTGACTTTTGGAACACCTTGTATAGTTCAATTAAATTGTACATTAAACTAAAATCCAAAGAATCGAAAGAGAAGTTTTCAATGCTCTTTGAACCCATCAATTACCACCTTGGAGTTTCATGGCAGTTTATCCCTGAAGTTACGAAGACAAATAGTTATACGAGTCAATTATCTACCGCACATCCAATGCTTCAACGCTACCATCTCATTTCACCAGAAGTAATAACAGCATGCGACTGCACTCACAAATTCATATTTCCTTAAAATTACAGCAAAATGATAGCTCCGAAACAGCAGATTACCACTCGACTCAAGACTCGGACTAATATTTGTAATTAAAGCAACATGCCGAAGTCGGTAATTTCGCACATCAGCTGCTAATGCGATGTGATAGCCCTCGAGACGGGTCAGATTCAATTATAAATGATTCTTGTCCCGTAATTAAATAACGAGGGATGTTGATTTTGCCCTTGAGGAACTCGCCCCGTCTAAATTAACATTCCTGGAGAAAACTGGATGATTGGTGGAGATGGATTTGAAGGGGACAGCTTTCCAGTTCGCTACTCATTCAGCAGTAGTAGTAGTGCTTGGTAATGAAATTGTCTTTCCGAGTAGTGGGGGTGAACAAAGAGTACCAGTGGAAAACATTTGGAGTCGGCCAACACTGTATCTAATTAATCACTGCAGCTGATATTTACATGTATTGATCCAAGTACTCGAGTCGATCCATCCGAAGTTGGGATGGAATGGAACGATTCGGTGCAGCCGTTCGGGCGCGGGCCGTTTCTGCGCGAAACAAAATTTTTTCGTTCTAATTTTTAGAAGGATTATGAAAGAGTTCTATTTACTTTAATATTATTTTTGGCACCGAAACGGCCAGCGCCGAATCGGCCCGAACCCAAACGGTTCACTCAAACGGCATTCAAGTTGGGAGTACTTGAAGAATGAACTGTTTATAACAATGCGTGGGGTTATTACAACGTTTTTATTAGGTCGCTTTCAATCTTGTCTGTCCATCTGTTCGGGGGGAATTTAGTAATCAATTTTAAGCATACTTCCCCATGAGCTAGAGACTTGAAATTTTGAACATAGTTCAGATCTGGATGACAATACGATATTATCTCGTTAGTTCGGTTCAATTTGCTGTCCCTGAACCCCCAGGGGGACTTGAAGTTTAGAAGTTCAACTATAGGACCTTATTGTTAAAAAATCATTGTTGTGCAGTTTGCCTCTCGTTATCAAAATGGCTTTAGAAGTGTTGTATAAAATATTAGTAAAATGAAAATTTATATAATATTACTAGTGTTTTAAAAATTTCCAACGTCATCTGAATAGGCAAAAACTGTGCAATGATTTTAACAAAACAGAATAACGCCATGTGTTATAGTTAGGTCAGAAAAAAACTTTTTAGTTTTATTAAAAAAAGAAAGGAATCAAATTCTTGGAAGGCGTTCAGGGGTTCAGGTCGCGAATTCTAAACTTAACACAACAAAACTAGAAACCAGAAATTAATTAATGAAAAAAAACCTTTTTAAAGAACAACCTTTTAAAAATGCACTAAAATGAATAAAATAATTTTTTGTAACTCCTTGTAAAACGAAAAACGTGGGGATCATGCAATAATATTTACAGCTACTACTCTTGTTACTCTATTTACCATTATATCCACAGTTAAAAATTATTTAAATGAATGCTGAAATTAAGTTGGATTAAATACCTAATGCATGATCCCCTCGTTTTTCGTTTTACAAGGAGTTACAAAAAATTATTTTATTCTTTTTAGTGCATTTTAAAAAGGTTGTTCTTTAAAAAGGATTTTTTTCATTAATTATTTTTGAAAGTTGTTATCGGAAATTCCCCTTTATTTAAATTTGATTTGTAAGTTTGAGATGCACGCAATCTAAAAAGGGTTTGTGATTCTAAACAGAATTTTAACTTCTATTGAGATATGTTTATTTATTATACGTAGTTCAGGGCCGGACTTTGAAGAAATTTCGGTCCGGGCATTTTAAGTCTGAATCGGCCCACCGCATAATTTTTATGGAAAATATAACTTCATAGAATTAAAAATTTCGGGGGGGATTGTGGGTACCTTCCCAAGAAATTCTTTTAAAAATTGGCCCCTAAGAAATATTCTATAATGCACTTCGAAGTTGGATACGTAATAAACTCAATATAGACTTTTAATTCTTTGTTGGTAAATTCAGTGGGTAGAAAGAATTTCCATCTTGAAAACTTCATATTATAAGAAATTGTGAATAATGTAGCAAATTTTGGAAATTTTACTCTTAAAAGTACTGTTTTAACTCGTTTGGGACTCTTTTGGGTGACATCCGAAAAGGTTCGCTCTTTTTATGCCGTAGAATTTTTAAAGATGAAACCAGGAAAATTAGATCATAAAAATATTTTAAATAATATGATATGTTTTTGAATTAAGTAATTTATGCCATCATTAATGAATTTAATTGTTGGTAAATTAATGGATTTGGTGGCCGCACAAAAAGAATTCTTGGGCCGCTAGTTGGAAATTCCTGCGGAGTGCGGATTCATTTTTACAGGATCTTTTTCATTTATACCACTGTAAAATATTTTGGTTGTAGGCGGCCCACAAACGGCCCTCGATGAGTATCGGCCCACCGGGCATTTGCCCAAATGCCCGCATGGCCAGCCCGAGCCTGACGTAGTTAGTAGTTTTGAATATAAAATGTCTTAATAAAGTAACATTGCTTGAGAATGTTTTTTTAACCTATGAGCAGGTGCTTGGATTTTCATCGTTGTCCCGTGAATGGATCTAAGAAGTTACCTACTCAGTGTTATTCAGAATGTTGTCAAAGGTAAATACGCTGATTAAAGTGTCATACCTCCAGTAAAATACGTTATACGTTTTATAAACTTGTGGCGTGAAGAAGAAAACCACTTTATTCAAATTTCTACTTGTGTCATCGGTATCAGATTATCAGATTGTATAAAGGTAGATCTTCGAACTCTTGCTGACGCTCTCTCTTGCCACACCCATGCTTGGCAACACCTTTAAATTTATCTTAATATGTTTTAGTGTTTAGGCTTTATTAAAAGTTGTGTTTTACCTAAAATTTGTCTGCTCATTTATTATGTGGATCCTGGATTATTCTGGGATCTACAATTCACGTCCGATAAGATTACGTCCGGGTCACCAATTATAGATCCCAGAATAATCCAGGATCCACGTAATAAATGAGCAGACAAATTTTAGGTAAAACACAACTTTTAATAAAGCCTAAACACTAAAACATATTAAGAGAAATTTAAAGGTGTTGCCAAGCATGGGTGTGGCAAAAGAGAGCGTCAGCAAGAGTTCGAAGATCTACCTTTATACAATCTGATAATCTGATACCGACGACGCAAGTAGAAATTTGAATAAAGTGGTTTTCTTCTTCACGCCACAAACTCTTAGACTCATTATTCAAAATCAATTCAAAACCTACAATGAGGTTAAGAAATGTTATGAAAAATTTTATGATAATTTTGGATTTATCTGTGTATATTTTCAAAGCAAGGCCATGAAGACTCAACCATATCCTTGGACTTGTAATAATTATAACGATAACGGCGATTTATTAACGGAAAATTCAATGTTGGAAATATGATGTAACACTGAACCCACTCCTCAATCAAAGTTAACTTTAATGAGTGATCATTACAATGAACAAAATTGAATTAGGATTTTTTAACGTTACTTCTATTTCACAAAACGATTGGTTAACTTATCATACTGTATTTTTCCTAATTATGAGTCAGGATCAGTATTTTCAGATTGTGAATTACTAAACATTTCACTGGTAATCATTATTCGGGATATCTTTTAAAACTATTGCTATTTTATGGCATGCAAGTTTATAAAATTCCCTGTGTTAAAAATTCCCTCACAATCAAGGCCCATACTGTAAAAACAATAGTAATGATATGTAATGTTTCAAAACTGCATTGCTCAAAAAAACTTTTTCAAAAAAGTAAAAAATGCTGATTTATGTTGGTGTTCCCTTTTAGATGTTCTCTACCCCCAAAATTATGTTCCCTCAATACATTAAACCTAAAAACAGTAATAAAGGAAAAGAATGAAAAAAAAATGATGAAAGTTTATGAAACGTGTATCCCGCAGTATAACTTGAGTGTGCTACCTAAGGACAAATCATAAACAAGTCCAAAGCTTAGTTTAACCTTCGGATAGTTAAGTGTGTGGAGTTTCTGTTCCATCGAGCTTGTTGGGTTTAAACTATCCCTCAACCAAATTCAGATACCATAACATTGTCTTATATATTAAGCTTCCCTCCACCAAGATCTCCGCCAATATCTACTTAAGCGGTCTAAGCTATCCCCGCACTAGAATTTAATATAATTATTCCAGCATCTATCCAGGAATTAGGGCTAGGGGGTTCTGGAGAATTTTACAGTTCAGTTCGATTTCGAAGCTAATACATTACCAGTCTAGCACGAATCGTATCCTTGTAATACTAGTGAAGCTGGATCATCTTCATTATGAACATACGCCCACTTTTGTGGAGGTCCAGAGATAATTATGATCGAAGTGTTCTCGGAAAATTATCACAAACTCTCGTGAGTTTCCGTCGGGTTGCATCTTCTGATTAAGATATGAGTATTATAAGATTCGTTATTATCATTCTGAGAATGAATTCTTCAAATAACCAAGTGTCTCGTCCTTGAATTTGCCATATATTCATTTGATTGGAATTGAAATATCTAAAATCTCATTACATCATAGAATAATGAGTTGGGTATACGTTATTAAATTTCGCTTGACTTGACAAATGTTCTAAATTAAATTTACGTTTGCCTTAGAGCAAAGCTATTATGCTCTATGGAATTACTTTCAGGTGATTGTATTATAAAGAAATTTGAATAAAATAATTTCTTATTGGAATAATTGGAGCTTTTTATGTTTGGTTTAAAATGTTTAGATTTATTTCCGAACTATTCATTCCAATTTATTTTTTAACTTTTGCTTCAATTCTAATAATCTACTAACTGTGCTGCAATGTTTGAATAAGTTCTTAGATAACTTTGAACGAAGCCTTTTATATTTGGGTTAAAATGTTAAAATATAGGATATTCATTTTCTAAACTGCTTTCTTAATTCCATTAAAGTCCTACGAAATGATACTCAAAATCAACCCAATAGATTTATCAGTAGAACTCTGAAAATAGTTTCAGAGATCCCGATTGAAAAGTGATTAACCTTTTTGTATAAGAAGATGTTTTTATGCATCCCCATAGAAATATACATGTTATTGTGTTTTAAGAATAGAGTTGAATAAACATCTGAGAGCGGAAACTAAATTAGGGCTTTTAAAGCAAACTGATAATTTCTTTTCATCAAATTATCATAATTTATTTTCTTTTGCCCTGTAACGAACGTATTGTAAGACTATTTTGTTATAGAACTTAATTGGCTATTAAGTCTTTGGGACCGAAAACAGAACTAACAGAAATCCGGCATAACCTCCAGAAATTCACGTCAAACCATGCGCTAATCATATGACAAAAACAAACACTAGAAGTTTTTTTCTCGGGAAAACATCTTATGAGTTTGATATTTCAAACGCCCCAAAGGCAAAACGATAATTCCCTTTAAGTAAATAAATAAGTTTCCAGTCTAGACATTTGTTACATTTAACCTCTGGCGAATAGAAGCACTTAGTTGTATGACTAGAGGAAATTTCTCAAGGTGCTATCCAATTTTTATATCGCGATGATAAAACGAATCAAATGGACTCAATACACTACAAATTCATTTTTCAAATGAACAAATGAATGTCTTTGTTGTTGTGTTTTTCCGCTGATGGACTATCTCGAAATACAACGGCCAGTTGGCGCCCGTGCCATCTTTTCCAAAGGTTCGTGTCTTTCCCTTTCCTATGATGGATTGGGGCGATTTTTCCCCTTCCGTTTGATTTATACGGCTTCTCTTGAGAAGATCAAAAGAAAGCGGGAGAGGCACATTTATTTTCAAGGAGATTATGATAGCGAGTAATATATTTAAGTCGATGCCCCGAACATTAAGGAGGTATAATATAAAATAAATCCCTCCATTTCACCGTGAGTTTTCTTAATGGAGACGGGGAAAAATTATTTCATGGATGAAAGATAATTTTTTTGTCTCGAGAAATGAAAATTCAGAAGTCATGCAATTATATGGGTTTTTTTAGATTAATAACCCATTAGTTTCTATTTTTGTTCAATAAATCTACTTGATCAAAGATTCAACTTCATAAATGCCTTATTGAGAAGTTTAAAATAAATTTTCTTTGAGTCGTATAAAAAGCAATCACTAATTTGATGAAAGGAGAATTTCACCATTTATAGGTGGTTAAGCGGGCAATAAGTGTTAACTCACTACTCTCAAGCGTCGCCTCCAACCGTGGACCGGTTTTGTCTTTGTTAGGACTCATCAGCACGGTATAGGAAGGTAACGCAAGAGAGCGGAGGGCAAGTACTAGTCTAGCCGATTATAACTGAAAAAGTGGTGACCATTGATTAGTCCTCCACTCATCTGTGGCATTCCTAGGACAGATTTTATTCCAGAAAGGCAAGGTAAATGAAAGGAGAATTTTACCACAAATAGAATTTCACCACAAAATGATTCCACAAATGGCAAAATTCTCCTTTCATTTACCTTGCCTTTCTGGAATTAAATCTGTCCTAGGAATGCCATTCCCATTCCATCAGATGAGTGGAGGACTAATAAATGGTCACCACTTTTTCAGTTACAGTTGGCTAGACTAGTACTTGCCCTCCGCTCTTTAGCGTTACCTTCCGATACCGTGCTGATAAGTCCTAACAAGGACGAAACCGGTCTATGGTTTGAGGCGAGAGTTGTGAGTTTACACTTATTAATTTGATATTTTTCCCATTGTAAACTATTAATCATTGATATAATATTTTACGTGTATTGTCTAAATAATCCAAATAATGTGAAGATTATTCAAATTGCAGTTTTTCTATATCATGAAGCACACAAAAAAACGGAGTCACAAAAAATATCGTAATGCAGGTAGTAAAAGAAGAGTGTTTTTACTATCTCATCCCAGTTTTTCTGAATTTGTAAAATTATAGTATATAAAAATCCATGGGCATCAGAAATGGTGCAGTCTTGGTATTACACATAAAATTGTTTTCATCTCCAGATGCATGGGAATGCATCCCCAAGCATTATGCCTGAATTAGATTCAGAGTTACATGTTTGGATGTTCGTACACTCGTACACACATCTATGTATTTATTCGAAAATATTTCTGTCGCATGCATCAACATAGAAATAGTGTCAGGCACAACCAATGAAACTATTTATAGCCTTCTAAGAAGGAGATGAATAAACATCCAAAAGCTGAAAAGAAATCACCATGGAGGTATTTTGTGTCTATATAAGATCAAAAAACTTTTTTGTCTTGAAAAAATGTTGCATATTTTTTTCTCTCGTGATTTTTGTATTCACATTAAAGTTCATGGAGTAAAATACTCAAGCATATTTTTGAAAACGGCTCAATTAAGTATAACTTTTTTTCCTACTGCTTTCTATAAATTATTAAAAACAATAATCCCCTCTAATTAATGCAAAATTTATCACATCGCACTTATCAATTTTTATTTTAAGCTCCTGTAATTGTTTGTGTACCATTTCTTTTCTTTTTCACAGATACCGATAACAAGAGAAAATACTCAGTTTCTAGAGAGATAAAGCTCAGTTCTGCGCAGTCCAAATTTTCAAAAAGAGTTGATTGAAATCTTGGGAGGTCTAGGATTAAAAAGGTTAAAGATTACATGTAGTTATCCTTAAACTGGTGGTGTTATGTGTCTATTAAGGCTAACATAATATCTTTCTCGAATATCCTCATGAAAAAATTGGTTCAAATAAAACCTTCAACAAGATAAGATAGCATTTCTCTTTGCCTGTTAAAAATATCTGAATACATTTTTATTTAAAAATTGATGAAAAGGGTGTTTTCGAAGTCTAACATCAAAATTTCAACACATATTTTTCCATCGAGGGGAAATAAAAGCCTTCAAAACAATATAACCTCTCCAGCTCTTCGAAAATCACAACATAAAAACAATCACAGACATGAAAATCCCCTCACATCACGAAACCCTATTTCCCCAGAACCCCCGAGAAACAAAATCCCCTTCCTTCACTTCCCATTCAGTTGCATCAGCGCGTATCGCGTTGCCATATCCGCCCAGTCCATCAGAATCTACTCTCATTCACAGACGGGACACCAAACGAATGGCCGAGAAGAGGCCAGCGCCAGGAGAGATGAGCGATATTTCACTCATACTAATTACGGCATCCATTGATCGGCCATATTCTCCAGAGTGGCCACTTAATTGGCAGAGAGGGACGCCTCCTCTAATGAAACGGTGCGTTTCAAAACGTTGGTTTGAGCCGTAAGTCATCAAAGGATTTCTGGGATAAAGGGGGAGAACGGTGGGTTAAGGTTATTTTGAAAGGATTGTTGGTTTTGGGGATTTGGTTTTCGGTTGTGAGCAGATGGTTTTTGATCCGTACTTGTAATCTGCAAGGAAAGTCAAAATTCTTCCTTCATAACTACGTATGTTTCTAAGAGAATGTTAAGTTAGGCTCTGAATATATGACTCCAACTACAGGCGCAATATGTCAGTTTGTTTACTTACATGAGGTTCCTATAACTTAGGTATACCCGATAGCACAAAAGTCCAATTTTAGTCAACTTAGGGTCGTCTTTTCTCAAAGTAGCGCTTAAGTTTTAAATTACTTTATTTTCTGTGCTCTGTATGTTAGAGAAGTAAGAGTAGACTGATCTAGATGTATCCAAACTACTCTGAAATTTCCCATATCTGTGAAAAATATTGAACATTTTGAAATGATCTTAGGAACTGGACAAGGTGCATCCCCGGTAAATTTCCTATAGTGGAATATTTATGTTTAGAAACACAAATTTATTTTTTTCTAATTCAACTGTTTAAAAAATCTATAAAAGGGTGGTTTATAAAGTCATATTTTCGACGGGTAAACTTATTAATTTTTCCAAGCTTATTTAGTAATAATTAGGTACAATAAAATAAAAACTAATTTGAGACTTTCACTTTTTTTTAAAAACAGAAGTGAAGAGTCCGTTAAACAAGATGTTTTTTATTTCATCCTTAATGAAAAAAAATATTGTTCTATAGACTCTACACAATATGATTAAATAAAAATTTCCTTGAATATATTTGAAGCTGTTATACTAAAAAAGAAAACATATTACCCTTTTTTTCTAACATAAAAAAATATGTGCGTGAAAAAAGACTTTCTTATTATGTAGTCTCACCGTAACTCTCTGCTTGAATAAAATTTCGTAAAAGAAACTTACCAAAGGATTCGAATAATCTTCTTGGTTGAAGAGAAAGTAGATAAAGGTTCCAAAAAATGAATTCATGAAGCCTTAGTTCTTTGACTCTATGATAGCTTTTTTCTTTTGAAAGAAGACCTTCATAAAATATTTTTTCCTTCTGTTGAAACGTTACACCCAACTAAAATCTAACAAAGTCACAGTGGTTCTGTTTTAAACCCTTGGTTTTTCTTTTTTATAGGTTATTTTTATTATTTATTCTTGAAGTAAAATAACAGTGTTGGGGGAATAATAACTTAATAAAACTTAAAAAAATATTGTGTGATTTTGATATCAACATTTTTCCAAACTGAGTCATATTAAGATCATGCAAAAAATACTTGTTCAAAGGTTTTTTCGTTCTGAAATGTTTCAAATTCTATTATACTAAAATATGTGCTCTTTTCTTGCGTTTTTTACAGATTCCTAAATGTGTTGGTAGGTCTATTATGAAAGAAATAGGGGAAGTATTACATGGTCGCAAATTCCCTAGAAAATAAAATGTTGGATAGAAAAACATAAGGCTTGAACATAAGGCTTTAAACATAAGGCTTTTCAGCAAAATTTTCACACTCATGCCCTCATAATGTATTTTAAGCTGGAGTACAAAACAAACGTAGTCTAAAAACAAAAAGAATTCCTACAAATTATATTTTTATCAAAGTAAAAATAGATGCTGGCATGAATACAATTCCCATTCAATTCGGGAATTCTACGCAGCAGATTCTATTCTTAATTCCTATGCAATTTCGGGAAAAAAACAAACCATAAAATCAGGGTGATATTTGACTCGTATGAAAGGTTTTCTTTAAGCAGAGGATAATCCCCACTTTAGCCGGTTAAACCTAGGTCAATCCCCCTTTTAATCACAGGTTAAACCTAGGTTTATATCAACTTTAACGGTTAAACCCACGTTTCCTTCCATTCTTCCTTTAATCGTAACATGCAATCAACTACATAACTGTTAGTTTCACTGCATAGTATAGATATTGAAGGAAAAACTCGTTCTACAGGAAAAATGTGTGCTGCAAGAGAGAACATTAAACAGGGTGGTGAAAGAGAAAATTTAAGCATATGGGCAATTTTATTTTTTAATTTAAAAGTGAACCAATGACTTTTCCCTCACCATTTTTGATTCTTTTCATATTTGGTACACTAAAAGAACACCTTAAAAAAACCACTTCGCGCTAGACCCGGGCTTCGCCCGGGTTTCAGTTTTTTAATAAATATCATCTGGTGCGTTACAGATGGGCTTCGCCAGTCCATTTTTAAAGAAAATTATTCTGGTGTGTTACAGATGGGCTTCGCCAGTCAATATTAAAAAATTATTCTGGTGTGTTACAGATGGGCTTCGCCAGTCCAAATGCACACTTTTATGTTTATGCTACAACAATGGATTTTATACCACAATAATCGATTTCAATCTGCAACAATCGAGAATATGCCTACAACAATTAATGTTACATCTTCTCTTGTTATGTTTACAACAATGTGGTTTTTCCCTGAAGTTAGGCATGAAATTTGGGTTTTTAAGCATAAAATTGGCCAAAAAAGTTGTTTGGATGCATCGATTTTAATTTTTTTTATTCAGAAATCTTCTCTGGAGCAAGTAGATCAACGTGGTATTGTTTAATAGTTAATGTAGGTTCGAAAAGTTTAAAACTATAAAGGACATACATACATACATACATACAAACAAACAGACATTCATTTTTATATATATAGACTAGCGCTAAAGCGCTAGACCCGGCTTTGCCCGGGCGCAGTAGCGCTGACGCGCTAAACCCGGGCTCCGCCCGGGTTTCAGTTTGTTTATAAATATCAGCTGGTGCGTTACAGATGGGCTTCGCCAGTCCATTTTTAAAGAAAATTATTCTCGTGTGTTGCAGATGGACTTCGCCAGTCCATTTAAAAAAAATTCTGGTGTGTTCAAGATGGGCTTCGCCAGTCCAAATGTTTCAATAGTTCCATTTGTTTCAATAGTTCCATTTTGTATCCACTTTGAAAGAGACGCAAAGTGGATACAAAATGGAACTATTGAAACAAAAATAGCGGGAAATTTTGCGACCCACATCACTACTTGCAAGTGAATATTATGCAGAATTTGTCTGTAAATTACTTTTTACGTTGAAAGTAATAAAGTGCATCGATTCAACCCGTTTTACGGTACATAAAAAAATCTAAATCGTAGTACATTACTTAAAAGTTTGAAAAGTTATTTTTGATTAGGTAAGGGATATAAGGAGATTTAAATGGTTAGTTATATGTTTTTTATGGTGCAAAACCCCATAAGTGCAACAAATATGAGTAAGAAGAGATAATTGCTTAATACAATAACTTTTCAGAAGCAGAAGCACTGAGACTTAACCCTTTAAGGTAGCTGCCTACCTATGGAGGCTTTTTTTAATAATTAAAATATTGACCTAATTAGTGATTTATACAATTAAATGCATATAAAAACTATGAATGATATAAAATAATTAAATTTTAATTTAAATTTTCATATTATTGAAGAATTTATGCATAAAAATCACAACAAACATCCTTTCCACAAAACATCATAAGTCAAATTTATATGAAGATATTTTTGTTTCGTAAACTTTATTATCCTTGTAAAAACATATTTTAGGAGACCTACTACTTTTATGTCTGAATTATTTGAATATCAAAAGTTATAGCACTAAACTTGAAAAATTAAAAAAACACACCAAAGTTCCGTAAAGTTTGAAGTTATACTATTCATAAAATAAAAAATATTACACCCACAGCCAAAAAATAGTAGGACTCCTAAATCATATTATGTCAAGTACTGTGCCCAAGTTTTATGGAAATTCATTCATAATATTTTGAGTTATGCAGTTTTGCGGAGAAGGAAAATAGCAAAAATGTGATTCTGAGAAAAACGTGAATTTCTTTTTCCTTAATAAAATGCCTATTTAGTTTTAAGTACAATTTATTTAACTTTGGTTCTAGTGAAGATAAAGACAAAATTTAAACTGATTTGGAAAGCTAAATATGTGTTTTTTGAAATAAGATAATAAATTTTTTTTGGAATTTTTGGTCCGAAATGACATTTTTAGGTCGGCAGTCACCTTAAAAAGAAGATTGGTAGACAATCTGTGTTTCTTGATAAAGTTAAAATTTTCGTTCCAAGTATGTATTTGTAACACAAATCAAGTCTTGAAAAATCTAAAAATTATTTTAAACGTAAGTTTAAATTATTTAGCAAAAAACTTCGTGCCCAAAAAAATATAAGGTGATAACCATAGCTTTGGTGATAACACTACGAAGGCTTCTACGGCCGGAGTTATATTTGAAAATGGAGTCTTCCGGGCTTGTAGACCGTAGTCTAGATATAAAAAATCTAAACGTTTCGACCCCTTCTACGGGGCACATCATCAGTGGATAAAGGTTAAAAGTTAAGAAATGATGATTAAAAACGTCGATGTTGACACGTGGAAGTAAACTTGTACTGATGGTAAAGTTTTGGATTTTTTACATCTAGACTACGGCCTACAATCCCGGAAGACTCCATTTTCAAAAAAAATATATAAGGTCTTTCAATCAATTAAAATATAAGGCGAATTGAGAGAGAAATTATTAATGAAAACGGCGAGTACATGGGTTTAATTGTAATTTACATAATTTATCCAGAGTAACTACCCTTCAACTCAGTTTCAGTTACATACATATCTTCATATAATGTATAGCGAATTCAAGACTTTTCCGATAATTGTATTAAAAGATTATTTAACTTTTTTAAAAATGTTAAAAGATAGACGGAGATTGAAGTTTTTGTTGGAGCACTTTTAACACGCACACATGCTATAAGAAAATACATTTCATTTCTTCAATTTTTAAAAATGAAATCTATTAATACCAATTGATATCTTAATTGGGAAAGACCGTTTTTGTGTACGTGCAAAGAACTGAGCTAAAAATTCTAACTCTTAAGCTGCAGCGTTATTTTAAGCCTACTCTACTCGAGTACTTAAGTTGAGCCTGACGTCATGGCCACTTGGAAGAAAATCTGAGTAAACAGAAAGCTTTCTGGGCTTTGTGAGTTCTTATTGGCTGGCGAGTTTTATTCGAACAAATGTACTACTACGCGCTGTGCCACTTGAAAAAAATAATAATCAACATTTTGCAAATCGGGATGAAAATACGCTTAATATACGTGGATTTAAAAAAACAAATCATATTTTAAAATTGAATCTCTTAATTTCACTCAAAATTCCGACACTGCACGGGGAACTACTTTCTTTGTATGCTCTCAGCATATTTCTACAGGCTCAAGTTAAGTTGCAACCGAGTATAGTATATTTCTTCTAGTATCTTATCCTTTCAATCTGTTTTTCTAGAGACAGAAAACTGTTAACTTTGAGATTATGCTAACACGACTTAAAAAAAGAACAGTGGCATTATAAAAATGAGGTTCAGATATCCCATATAAAAATTTTATTTTCAAGCTCTTAATCTACAAAAAAAAGCATTTTCTTCATGTTTTCATGTTTTTTAGTCCTGATAATATTTCTACCTCCCAAGATCGTATAACTTTTTTTAAAATTAACAACGGGGTATCTCTTGTTCAAACAATACTTCCGAAGGTATGTATCTGCTATATATTTTTTAAACTATTGAATTATTTTATGTTTTTGCAGGTTATTTCTTGAGGAAGTTAATTCTAATGGGGAAGTGTTTGGGTTTTCATATCCACCTAAATACTTTAATTTCCCAACATCGTTGATTCGTATGGTTTAAAAACTTAAAATTTTATTTTTCATACTGAAAAATTGTTGAATCAAGGGCCTCTCTGAATTTAATATTTAGAAAATAATAATAATAAATTTGTTGTCAACTCATTTAAAATTAAATTTTGGTTGTTGATAATTGGAGGGTTCAGAATAGAAATGAACCAAGTCCACTTTAGCTACTTTTGAGCTACAGACGTTTAAAGTTAAAGCTTCATAGCAAATTACATGTTAACACAACAGAACTTGCTGCTGCCAAGCGGATATTATCCAGGGTTGGCAAAAACCCGGTTTTTTTTTTAAAAAAACCAAGTGGGTTGGGTTTTTTCGGGTTTTTTCAATAAAACCCTGAAAAAAACCATATAAAACTGGGTTTTTTCGGAAAAAGTGTGGGTTTTTTCAAAATTAAGTGGTTTTCTCCCAGAAGGTAAGTGGGTTTTTTCAAATTTTAGTGGGTTCTTTCTATGTTAAATGTGTTCTGCCAAAATGTCAGTTTTTCCACAATTAAGTGGGTTTTTTCAAAGTTTTTATACTTTGAAAAAACCCACTGAAATTGTAAAAACAACCCTTATTATTTGAAACCTGGTTTAAGTTTTGAAAAAACATACTAAAATTTAAAAAATATCCTAAACTTTGAAAAAACCCATTCAGTATTGAAAGAAATCTATTCAACTTTGAAAAAACCCACTGAAATTTAAAAAAAATCTTAATTTTTTATATCTATAGTTTGAACTTTAAACGTCCTAAATTTTGAAAAAAACCCCATTCAAAAATGAAAAAACCCACTGAATAAGGAAAGAACCTATTTAACTTTTTAAAAAAACTCCCTGAAATTGAAAAAACACCATTTAATTTTAAAAACCTACTTTAAATTTTGCAAAAACCCAATAAATTTTTTTTTAAATATAATAAACTTTGAAAAAAAAACACATTAAATTTTGAAGGAACTGCCAACATATTGATTTTTCTTGAAAAAACCCAAAAATGCGTCCAAAATGGGGGTTTTTTCACATGTTTTTTTTGAAAAAACCCATTGGGTCCAACCCAATTGGGTCCAATCCAGCCAACCCTGATATTATCAGAACTAGGATTTGGTTCACTATTGCACTGCAATTTTACATACAGGGTGTCCCAAAACCAACTGAACGATTTCAAAAATTAATAAAAAATAAACTAAGAGAGACAAAAATGTGCGGTCTGCTGCAACCTACTTAATTCGCCAAAGAATTTGTTCACACCAAATTTGAAAAATTCGTAGTTCACGAACGTTTTAACAGATGGCGCCAATAAAATTTCGAAAATAAGGAAAAACAATAGCCCGAATCCCTCTTCCTTAATCGTCATAGGGATATTGAAATCTGTGATAAAATCGATTCTAGAATCGAATAAGAATTATTGAATACTTGATTTAAATCTTCATTCCAGTCAGAAAGGCGAGTTTTAAAACAATTTGACCGATTAAACTTTTAGAAACTGATACTTTTTGAAAAATTAATTCTCTTGACCCATCGAAAATGATCTTTGATTGTTTAAAATTGAAATTTAGATGGATCGCTATGCCAAGGCACACTTTTCCGTATTCAGATTGTTTGAATTTCAAAGTTAACCCTTCATTCAAGCCCCTCTACTGGTTTTATCTTTTTTCGTTTGGATTGAGGGGGAGTTAAGGCTCATTCTGACATCACTATTTGTGTGAATTGGCGTTTCACTCTTTACTCCGTCACTTTTCTGTGGAAACTAGTGATTCACTAGTGTGAATCACTCAGGATTAACAGGGAATGTAAAACAGGGTGATTGAGCAATCGTAGGACCTGATTTTTTAACATTGAGGGTCAAGGCGCGTTGGCATGGCATTGATGTGAGGTCGAATCGTTTAAGAACCTCCCTCAGTCAATCACTTCTACCAATCTCTAAGGGTGCATTTTTCTGTTGGAAATGCAACGGTGATTTGCGTCTCGCGTCACCCCTACGGATTTATTTTCTATTATCTTGAAGGTATAGTTACTGGCACCAGAACAAAAAAAACTAAAACCCCTGGGATCACCACGATGCACGTCATCGCCATTTCTGTTCAACTCTAGAGCGATCGCGACGCGCGTCCGCGTAGGTTAAAAAAACTCCCACAGGCATTGACTTAAACATGACGTGTCTGACCATTGGTTCCTCGCGTATTAAATTGCAAGAATCAATGACAGGTCTGGAACCTGGAACGCGCCAATCGCTTTGCATCAAACGCCCCAGGGTTTGATGATGAATCAAATCGCACGAAACGCGCGAAAAAATATATCAACTTTTCTTAAATAATGCAGGGTTCTTGGTGTTGGATTGACGCGTCCCGACTATCTCATTGGGCCTTGCCGTTACGCGAGAGTGTCAAACCATGTCGATGGCGAGGAATCAAATGGGGATCGACCGTCGTACTTATCGTGCGAAAATGATACATATGAATCTATCCTTACGATCATTCTCAATCACTAATCTGTTTAGCTAACGTTCCCTTATTCCTACAACAGGTTTGTAGAAATAAAGGATTCTCGAAATACAAACTTGCAGTCTAATTGAATCAGTTTTCTTTTGCAATCAAAAATTTATGTAGTCTTTAAAATCTAGAACAGTATGAGGAAATTTAGACACTTAAAAAGTTTAAGACCCTCTAAGAAATTTTTATTGAATGATTAATCACGGTATTAATAATGATACAAACTAAATGAATGCAAAATGTAAAGTTTAAAAAAATTAAACATGCTGGATTCAGTGTTAAGAAAAATGTGCATTGGAAACGTATGCGATCCATCTGAATTTCAATTTTAAACAATCAAATCAGTCAAATTGTTTTAAAACTCGCCTTTCTGACTGGAATTCAAGATTTAAATCAAGTATTCAATAATTCTTATTCGATTCTAGAATCGATTTTATCACAGATTTCAATATCCCTGAGGTGGTAAAGAATTCAACAATAGGAAAGTATAAAACTCATTTATTAGACTCCAACAATATCAGAAGAGAAGAGAGTAAAGCAGCAATACAAACAAGCTTATATAATATTTTGAAGGTTGACGTCAGAGAGAAGAGAGATCGTCTTCTTCTTCGGGCTGACGTTGAAGGCTGACGTCAGAGAGATTGTGTTCTTCTTGACTTCGTCTAATCGGCGTCTTCTTCTTCGGCACCACAGTACTCCCCCTGCAGTCATGAAGTCGGGCTGAAGCGGACTACAGGACGAGACTTCCTGCCGTATCTGGTGGTGACAGTCTGCTCTGGTGTAGAAGGGTCCGTGACTGGATCTGGTGGCTCGGAGGGGTTCGAGAGGGGGACAGTCGACAAAGTCGAGGGGAAGGCTTCGGAAGCTAGCAGGTGGGCTGGTTTAAGACGATCAATGCTCACGGTTTCTTTCTTGCCGTCAATGTCCAGTTGAAAGAACTTCTCATTCCTAGTCAGTACTCTATAGGGACCACAGTATGGTTGTTCCAGAGGACGTCGAATACGGTCGATCCGGAGGAACACGTGAGAGGAGTCTTTCAAGTCCTTGGCAATGAACATCGCAGTAGAACCGTGGCGAGACATGGGGGTAGGTCTAAGGGATCGTGTGAATCGTCTCAAACTCTGCAAGAAATCAAAAGGGCTTGAGGTTTTAGGAGAGTTACGGAAAAATTCTCCTGGGAGTTTGAGGGGTGATCCATACACCAGCTCGGCTGAGGAAGCTCCGATGTCCTCCTTCAGCGATACTCGAATTCCGAGTAGGACTATTGGTAGGGCATCCAGCCAGCTTTCAGGACTGTGTGACTTTAAGGATTCCTTCAGACGACGATGAAATCGCTCAACAGCTCCATTACTTTGGGGATGGTAAGATGTCGTTCGGGTGCTGGAAATACCAAGAAACTTGACAAGAGATGAAAAAAGATTGCTCTGAAAATTCGTACCTCGGTCTGTGGTAATTACTTCAGGCACTCCGAATCTAGACACCCATCCTCCTAGGAATGCTCGAGCAATGGTATCACTCAGCTGGTTCTCAATGGGAATGGCTTCAGGCCACCTAGAAAAACGATCAGTGCATGTTAGCAAAAAACTTTTTCCGCGGACTGTGGGTAGGGGACCCACGACATCTAAGTGCACATGAGAAAATCTTTCAGAAGTCATTGGGAAATTGCCAACTGGTGATTTCGTATGTCTGATGACCTTGGACTTCTGACACGGCAGACAAACTTTGCACCAAGCAGCACAGTCTTTGTTAACAGAGGGCCACACAAAACGTTGTGTGATCAATTTCCGTGTCGCCTTCACACCTGGATGAGAAAGATTATGGATTAATTCAAACACTTTTTTTCTAAATGATAGAGGCACATAAGGACGCACAGTATCAGTAGAACAGTCACAGTAAAGGGAATTTTCAGACGAGCCAATGTGCATGGGTCTGAGTTCAAAACCGGTCTCGGACCGCAGCAAGGAGAACAGTTCTTCATCAGTTAGTTGCTCGTGTGCCATCTCGTCATAGTTTAACGAAGGTAAACCGTCAATTAGAGAAATGCGAGATAGGGCGTCAGCAACTACGTTATCAGAACCTGAAATAAACCGCAAATCTGCTGTAAATTGACTGACGTACTGAAGGTGACGTACTTGTCGGGGAGAGAAGCTATCTTGCTTTTGAGAAAAGGCAAATGTTAAGGGTTTATGATCGGTAAATATTACAACCTCACGTCCCTCCAACATATGCTTGAAGTGTTTTACAGCAAGATAGATGGCTAACAACTCGCGATCGAAAGTGCTATAATTTTGCTCCGTAGGTGTTAGTTTCTTAGAAAAAAAACCTAATGGTTCTAGTTTGTTATCTATATGCTGATGGAGAGTAGCTCCAACGGCAAAATTAGAAGCATCAACCATTAAAGAAAGACGAGCATTTGGGGCAGGAAATGACAAGGCAGATGCATTAATGATCAGATTTTTGCAGGATTCAAAGGCTGCCTTTGTTTCCTCTGACCAAGAAATGAGAGATTTGTCATTCTTTGTTTTACCTTTAATGATCTCGTGTAGACAAGCTTGTTCACTAGCAGCATTCTTTAGGAATCTGTGATAAAAGTTTAGAGTTGCCAAAAAACGACGCAATTCTTGTGTATTGCTGGGGAGTGGAAAGTTATGTAATGTCTTAACCTTTTCCGGTAGGGGAGAAATACCTTGGGGGGAAACTAAAAAACCTAAAAATGGCAGTTCTGTAGCACCAAAAATACATTTTTGTACATTGATTACCATGCCGCTTTCACTAAGCGCCTTGAAAACACGTGCCAGGTCTTTTTGGTGAGTTTCAATATCTTCAGATGCGACGAGCAAGTCATCAATATAAGCATAACAACAGTCAATGTCTCGGATAATGCCGTCAATAAATCGTTGAAACGATTGGGCGGCGTTTCGTAGTCCGAATGACATGTAGTTATACTCAAAAAGACCTATGGGTGTAATAACTGCACTTTTGGGAACATCCTTTGGTTCTATCGGAATCTGGTGATATGCTTTCACCAGATCGATTTTGGAAAAAACTCGTTTCCCCCGCAACCCACAAACAAAATCATGAATATGCGGGAGGGGGTAACTGTCAGGAATTGTCGCGGCATTTAAACGCCGGAAATCCCCACAGATCCTCCAGGATCCATCCTTTTTCCTCACAAAGTGTATTGGGCTGGCCCAAGGGCTTTTGGAAGGTTGTATGATCCCCTGTTCAATAAGAAGCTTAAACTGTTTTTTGAGTTCTGCTAGTTTTTCTGGGGATAGACGTCTAGCTTTAGCATGCACAGGGGGTCCTTTGGTCTCAATACAGTGAGAGTAAGAGGAGGGCTTTGGTTTAGAATTTATGTTAGCAGAAAAGAGTTCAGGGAATTTCGACAAGATTGACTGAAAAGGACAGTTTACAGAAAGTGGTGTCAAACCTGAAGATTGTCCAGGACACTTTATACCTTTCACCTTTAAAGATGTTACACGATCAAGAAGTTGTCTGTTTTTAACATCTATTAATAATTCGAAATGTTCCAGGAAATCAGCTCCTAAAATGGGGTCTGAAACATCTGCGACTATGAATGTCCAAGGAAAACTTCTACGTAATCCTAAATTTAAGTCTAACCTAATTGTGCCATAAGTGGCAATGGCTGATCCATTTGCCGCAAAGAGAGAAAGATCACCAGGCTTGCGATTCTTAACAAGTGCCTTAGGGTAACAGCTTAACGCGGCCCCACTATCAATAAGAAATTTAGATCCAGTTAACAAGTCCGAAATATACAATCGGCTATTAGGAATGCACTTATCTGTTGCCGACAAAACAGACGTGCTGTCTAGTTTTCCGGATAGCTACAGGGCTTAATACACTTTTGTGCTTTGTTACCCCAGCGTTGGTGATACCAACAGAGTTTTTCTGAATTTTCACTAGGATTGCGAGAAATAGATCGTGATCGATGGCGGTGTTTTTTAGGACCACGGAACGAAGATCGGTTTCTGGAACTTAACAAATCATCAATGGTCTTTTTGAGACCAGCAATTTCTGACTTAAGAGATTGCAATTCAGAATTGTTAGAATCGACACCTGAAATTGCGATTGAACAACCAGAGACCTCATGGATTTTGTCAGCAATTCGTGCTACCTCATGGAGATCGGCTGTAGACACAGATACAATCTGTTGAATATTTGTAGGAAGGCGTTGCATCCAGAGATTTTTTAGAACACTCTCATCCACTTTACCCGTGGCCAAATTTTGCATTTCATAAAGCAATTGGGAGGGTCTTTTATCTCCAAGCTGCAAATCTTTCACCAATAGATTCAACTGGGCAGTTTCTGATTGGGCAAAATACTGGAGAATACGATCCTTTAATGTGCTATATGAATTGACAGTGGGAGGGTTTTTAACTATATCTCTAACACAATTCAATACTTTTGAACTAAGAACAGAAACGATCGCATTAAATTTAGTAGAATCTGTGGAAATTCTAGCCATCTTAAATTGGGATTCGACTTGAAGGAACCATAGTTCTGGATCGTCCTCCCAAAACACTGGAGGTTTGTAGGAAACGTGAGAAAGTTCTATACCTGGATTTGAGGATGTCTGGCCTGAAACCGAAGGATCAGTTTCAACTGGGAGGAGTTTCAACATCTTTTGAGTCATCCTTTGAATCAGGGTTCTTTACATCCGACATTTTGAAAAAGTTGATCCGTCAAAATTGTTGAATATGATCAGAAATTGCAGATGATCAACCCGTCAATACAGTGGATGCGATCGGCAGCAGGAAGCCACCCTGAAAGCAGAGTGATCTGGTCGACGACTGAAGAAGTCAATCCTCGAGAAGATCAAATAATGAAGGAACTTCAGGTTAGTTATTCAGCAAAAACTGGCCTAAAATAGGTCACCAGTATAAAGAGGTAAAGAATTCAACAATAGGAAAGTATAAAACTCATTTATTAGACTCCAACAATATCAGAAGAGAAGAGAGTAAAGCAGCAATACAAACAAGCTTATATAATATTTTGAAGGTTGACGTCAGAGAGAAGAGAGATCGTCTTCTTCTTCGGGCTGACGTTGAAGGCTGACGTCAGAGAGATTGTGTTCTTCTTGACTTCGTCTAATCGGCGTCTTCTTCTTCGGCACCACATCCCTATGACGTTTTAGAAAGAAGGATTTGGGCTATTGTTCTTCCCTATTTTCGAAATTTTATTGGCGCCACACAGTGGTCTGAAATGACGGAAAAACGGCCAAAACCTCTTCTCTATGGAATATTTCGATAAAATTTGGGAAACCTAGGTTTTTTGGGTCGTAGAATACAAATCTGAAGTCAGAACGTAGGTCAGAATTTTCGGAGTACAGTCAGGGGTCAAATTTTGAAAATTAGACGTCAAAAACGCGTTTTTTTTAGGTTTTTAGTGTAAAATATTACTTGAAACATACTGGACATCGTGTTGTATTCAGAATCCACGCTACAATTAAAGTAATTAATTAATTATTAATTTAAAAAATTAATAAAAAATTAAAATAAATAATTTCATCACTAGTGTTGTTATTGCAATTATCACAGAAAAGTTCTCTCAAGTGAGGGTCTCACTTGAAAAAATAATTGAAAAATTCAATTGAAACAAAAAAATAATTAAAAATTTAAATTTTTTCTCATGACTAGTTAGGTATATTTTATAGAGGATAGCACCTCTTCTTCAGTCCAAATTAATGTCCTCCATCAGTTTAAATAAAATTAAAGATCAATCCTAAATTATGAAAATGTCTCACAACTGGCTTTGAGTAGCTCCCCTTTAGAATTAAACTAACAATTATTTTGCTTCTTCACTCATAATAAGGTGCTTCTTCCACTCGGGTCTCATGTTGATGATGAGCGGGTCGGATGTTTCCATCATTTGGAATATATCCTCATTTGTATGGATACGAGGTTTTCCGTGTGTGATTCATTATGAAATTTCTGTAATCTTTGTTGTGGCTCTCCTGCGCCTCTTCTGAGAGCATCTCCACAGGGAGAAAGGAGTTTTCCACGATTTCTGCTCCATGAAGTAAAATTTTGTGAACAGTGGAAGGCATATGGACCTAGGGTACTTCTCAATTGCAAGCTCAATTGCGGCCGCAGATGCAGCTAGATGCAGATGATTTTTGATCTAATGTATACTTGGGCATGTCCAGAGTATTACGAGATTGTTCATACTCTGTCGGAAGCTGTCGCTTTTTTTTGTAGCTCTACCGTTTCTCAACATTAACGTAAAACTCGCAACTTATGCGTTTGTAAACCAGCTTATTCCTTTTTTTTGCCATTTTGACTGCTGATTATCGTTGTTGGGAATCCTTAAGAAGCAAATAAAAGGTGAAGGCATCTTTCCAACCATTTAAAATTTACGTTTCACTCACCGTAAGTTGCGTCTAAGATAACGCTAAAATTGCATTATTTAGACTTGGAGCTCCAATTTAGGGTATTGAACTGAATTTACGGGAAAAATTCTTGCTGTATTTAGATTCTGTGACTAATATAGAGTGGGAAACACGAATCAGATAGTCGAAATCAGCTCTTTAAAAAAATCGGGTTTTGGCCGCTCTCAGACCACTGTGCGCCATCTGTTAAAACGTTCGTGAACTTCGAATTTTTAAAATTTGGTGTGAAAAAATTCTTTGGCGAATGAAGAAAGTTGCAGCTGACCGCATATTTTTATCTCTCTTAGTTTATTTTTTATTAATTTTTGAAATCGTTCAGTTAGTTTTGGGACACCCTGTAGTTGGTGCATGTTATAGCGTTGCTAACTCAAAAATGACAAAAAGTGGACTTGGTCCATTTTAATTCTGAGCCCTCCAATTAAATATTAGGATACATTAATATTTAAGTAATTTTACTTTATATAACAGAAATGTTAACAAAAACCTCAAAAACAATTTCCCATAATTTAGATAAATTAATCATTCACCTTCGTGCAGATACTTGTCAAATGTTGCTACACCACCACAAATGATAGCAGGGTAAAAAAATACTCAAGAAAAAATTTCCATTTCATCAGAGTTCCTCAACACCCCCAACACCTTTTCAAATCAGATCCCTTTAATCGGAGTTTGAAACCCATAAAAAGCCTTTTCCCATTATGGATTTTTAATACACGCTCCTCAATATCTGGACACGCGAACAAAGGAAGAGAGTGGACCTCCAAGAATTCGATACTTTAGACAACACTCTCTTCACTTATTTTTTTTCTCTTTCTCTTCAGACATAGCCAATGTCATTTCACAGAAGAAAAAGTGTCTTTTCACTGTTTGGAGACAAAAGAAATTATCAAAGCTCCAAGGGGGTGGGAAGAAAGTGAGAGGAACACTTCGAATTCGATAACCGATGGCAAAGGGGGGAGGTCGAAGAAGAGAAGTGAAGAGAGTTTTGGAGGGTGCAATCTGGATACCCGCCTGACTAAAACGAAAATCGATGTTTGGTTCGCATTCTTCTTTTTTAATTCTCATTACTCAGAACTGTCAGGAAAAGGACACTTCTGTTTCCTCCTATTCGACTTTTTTGGATCCTCTGGCTCCGAGAAAGAAGTTCAATCGGATGGGGGAGGGCTGTTTTTCTCAAGTTGGAATATGAAAAATATGGAAATGAAATCTTCGTTTACATTTTTCTCAAACATAAGAAAGGTCATCTATCAAAGGGGGATTTTTCGCAGGAAAAAAAAGAGGAGTGATAACATTTAGGGAACTTTTTGTTCGGTGTGTGCTGCAAAGTTGTGGTAGAGTGAGAATTGTTAAATCAGGCAAAAGTGTTTTGAAGTTCTTGTTTATTTTTTGGTAGTGAAACGCTTGAAAAAATCTTATACTGATGAATTAATTCGTAATAAACGTCAGTCATCAAGAACGTCGACTCTATCAATTTAATACTATATTCTAACTACAACTCAAATAGTTTTACGTGTGTTGCTAGTAAAAAATAGAATCCCGATGTCTATAGTTTTATGAAAATATCAATAATTTTTTGTGCAGAAAATTTCCGAGGTTAAATTTGAATTTAACTTAATAAAAAATTAATTTAATATTAAACTCTGACACTTATGTATTATAACTCAATTAGGTTTTTGTACGTAGAATTTTTGAGGTAAAAAGCGAATTTGAAATTATTTTAGCTCACATATATTTCATGTTAAGGATGATTAAATTATGTGTAATGCAAAAACCGCTTGAAAATTTTAACAAATACTGCTTCTAAGAAATGAAAATTTTATAATGATATTTTATATTGATATATCATTTTAAGTAAAAGTTTACCTACATTGGAAGTTTTAACAACCTATTGTTAAAAGTATGCTGTAAGGGGACATCCATAAATTACGTGAGGTGTTTTTTCCAAAATCTGGACCCCCCCTCCCCCCTTGGTGAGATTTAGTGAGATTTTGCTGGACCCCCTTCCCCCCCACGTGAGATTTACCTACAACCTTTAAAAATAATTTTCTATCCTATTCGTTTGCATTTTGTGCTTCACAGCACCTAAAACTTTTCCATCATTATAGATGTTGGGGAAATGGACATTATTCCGCCTAAAAATCACCACAGTATCTTATCTGTGGGTATTATTCTTTTTTCATATTTAAGAAAAGCGTATAATTTCTAACTTAAAAAAGTTTACGTGAGATTTTAATCGACCCCCCTCCCCCCTTGGTGAGTTTTGGTGAGATTTTTCCAAACCCCTCCCCCCTTTTTGACCTCACTTAATTTATGGATGTCCCCTAACTATAGCCAACTTCAGACATTCAAACATTTACTAAAGAGGGTTGCATTAAAAATTGTATCTATGATAGTAGCACCAGCTTAACGTGTTAGAGAAGTAGCAAATATTATTAGTAGTTGAGATGGAAAAGATCTATCAATCACAAATACTTAATAATTTGCCTAAAACTTTAATTGGCAGTAATTCAGGGTACTCGAGCAGCTATTTTATAAATTTCATTTATTCCTGTTTTGAAGAACTACATTTTAAAGGAAAATGATCGTTTCATCAAAAGCTGATACGTTGGAAACTGACTAGTGGCCTCCTGTTGTAAATTAGTGCAGCCACTTTGACGTTCACTACATTCGATTAGTGTTATCAGAATAATTAGGACTTGAGCGATTCCGTTTGAATTGGGTTTAACAGCTTTCTAACAAGGAGTTCAAAACGCTTATTGAAGAACATAAACAACACAATAGATAACACTTAATGAAAAAAAAACCCTTTTTAAGAAAATCGTTTTTAAAATGCACTAAAAAGTATAAAATAGTTTTTTGTAACTCTTTGTAAACCGAAAAACTTGGGGATCATGTATTAAGTATTTAATTCAACCTTATTTCATCATGTTTCATCATTCATTTAAAAAAATTTTATTTGTTGATATAATGGTAAATAGAGTGCCAAGAGTAACTGTAAATATTATAGCATTATCCCCACGTTTTTCGAGTTGCAAAAAATATTTTATACTTTTTTGTGCATTTTAAAAACGTTGTTCTTAAAAAGGTTTTTGTTTTCATTAATTATTTTTAGTTTTTTAGTTTTGTTGTGTAAAGTTTAGAATTCGCGACATGAATGCCTTCTAAGAATATGATTCCTTTCTATTTTTTTAGAAAAACTAAAAACCGATTATTTGAACAAGTACTTTTGTTATTAAGTTATTAACAAGTTTTGACAAGTTATTAAACTGTAATACAAGGCTTAACTTTTTTTAGGTAGTGGTGGTGGCCTTTTTTGTTAAAATCATTGTTCCGCAGTTTTTTAAAACACTAGTAATTTGAAAAAAAATGTTTTAAAAATATATTGATGACAAACTTGTCATTTAACTATTTAATAAAGTCAGTCACTTAGATGTACAAATACAAACCTTGCATGAAGTACTTTACTACGTACTACTTTTCTTCTTACAAATTTTCATTTTACTAATATTTTAAACAACACTTCTAAAGTCATCTTGATAACGATAGGCAAACTGCACGACAATGATTTTTTAACAATAAGGTCCTATAGTTGAACTTCTAAGCTTTAAGTCCCCCTGGGGGGTTCAGGGACAGCAAGTTTAACCAAACTAGCGAGATAATATCGTATTGTCATCCAGATCTGAACTCTGTTCAAAATTTCAACTCACTAGCTCATCGGGAAGTCAGCTTAAAACTGATTACCCGAAAATTCCACCCGAACAAACAGACAAGATCGAAAACGACCTAATTATAAAAACGTTGTAAAAAACAACCTATGAATTAAACCTTATGGACTATTAGAAAACACGATTTAATATTGATAACTAATTAATTTTTAATTATGGAATGCTATTTTATGTATTATTTATTTAAGGTTGAGTTTTAGAAGCAAATTCAGTTACTCAAAATTGAAGTAGCCTCTTGTGAAATGTTTGAGTTGTACTTTAGGTAAAAGTTGTTTATTTTTATTTAAAAAGTCTTACGTATCATAATTCAATTAATTCAAACGAGATTTTTGAAAACTAGAAAATAAATTAAGTATTAAAAATGGAGAAATAAATTTAAGTTTCTATGGGAAAGATTTTAAATGAATATTATATTTTACATGCATTAAGCAAATTCTCTCTTTTAAATTAAAATATAAATTAATTACTGTTTCATGGATAATATATATGATGTTTATCAAAGAATGGTCCCGCATTTTTAAACGATAGTGCGTTGTACACGAATCATGGTATGTGAATTCAGTAGTCACAGTTTTTAAAGCGTTGTAAAAACGCATGAAATTTTGTTTCTTGAACTTCAGTTATACGGTAGTGTATTGTAGTACCATTAGGGTGTCTCAAAAAAAACTTTTTTTCGAAAAACCTCGCTCCCCAGGGCTTTTCCCATTCCTTTTGGTCCCAAAAGATAGTGTGTAAAGTTTCAGCCCCCTAAGTTCAGTCTAGGGTTTGCCTGTAGAGCCCCAAAGTTTGAAAAAAGTGAAAAAAATAACCAATTTTCAGAATTTTTAAAAAATATATTTTAAGATTGATACTGCGATAAAACTGGTCCAGATGTGTCATTTAGGACTTATTTAGATGGAATATATTTATTTATGTGTGTTAACTGCAACCTATAGCCCCTATAATTTAAGATTAAAATGTACTACTTAGGGACGTTGCACTCGCCAATGCTTATAATGCACTACCGGTGGACGAAATGAATTGAATTTGAATTTCTTCGAAAGAACTCCCTCAAATGATGCCATTTGGTGCTAAATTGATATTATAAATTATAAAAACCATTGAAATAACAATAATGAGGTCTTCCACTGAGCTTTTAATGTCAAAAGTGATTTTCTTCAAAATTTCTCTTTTCCAGCTGATCAAACCCAAAATTTATATTAAAAAAGAAGGTTGTTGTACTTTTTTAGATACCAAATATTGAAATCTTTATAGGGTTTTCATTTTTAATAAGTAGAATTAAATTTTAAACCGCACAGATCAGAAATCACATGGATATTTCCTATACCAGACGTTAAAATCGATTTTATTTTTTTAAGTTTGGAAAATTACTTCCTTTTAACGTATTAGGGGAAATTTTTAATTAAAGAAAGACTTCTTTCTTTAACATTTCAACCAAGATTCAAAAGCATTAAACTATTTTCCTAACTTTGAAAAAAGAAAATCAATTTTCACATCTGGTATAGGAAATATCCATGTCATTTCCGATCTGTGCGGTTTAAAATTTAATTCTACTTATTAAAAATGAAACCCTTATAAAGGTATAAAGGTTTCAATGTTTGGTATCTAAAAAAGTACAACAACCTTCTTTTTTAATATAAATTTTGGGTTTGATCAGCTAGAAAATAGAAATTTTAGAGAAAATCAATTTTTAAATTAAAAGCTCAGTGGAAAACCTCATTATTGTTATTTCAATGGTTTTTAAAATTTATAATATCAATTTAGCACCAAATGACATCATTTGAGGGAGTTCCTTCGAAGAATTTCAAATTTAATTCATTTCGTCCACCGGTAGTGCATTATAAGCTTTGGCGAGTGCAACGTCCCTAAGTAGTACGGTTTAATTCTTAATTATAGGGGCTATAGGGTGCAGTTAATACACATAAATAAATATATTCCATCTAAATAAGTCCTAAATGACACATTTGAACCGGTTTCATCGCAGTATCAATCTTAAAATATAATTTTTAAAAATTCTGAAAATTGGTTATTTTTTCACTTTTTTCCAAACTTTGGGGCTCTACAGGCAAACCCTAGACTTAACTTAGGGGGCTGAAACTTTACACACTATCTTTTGGGACCAAAAGGAATGGGAAAAGCCCTGGGGAGCGTGGTTTTTCGAAAAAAAGTTTTTTTTGAGACACCCTATAGTACCATATACATAAGGGAGTCTACTTTAATTGTGTGACTATATATTAATTCCTAAATAATAATTAAATTTCCCCAAATATCTAATAAGTCCTCACCAAATAAGACTCCGGAATGGTTATTTTCTTTAATTGGCCCACTATTTTGCCATTTGAGCACAGAAAACGACTGTTCAGAAAATCCGCCTTCCGCCCTAAATTCTCTTTTCTCGATCGACATCCCCAACCATTTATCACAACCAGAAAGATACCACTTTACAAGTTTCCGTAGGAATAAAACATCGCACTTCAAAAAGAATTCATCGCATCTTTTGAGCCGAAAACCAGGCTCCTCCTGATTCTCTTTAAGGTTCGAATCGAGGAAAACCCATAGGTCAAGCACGAGGAGTGGAGTGTGTCCTCGACATTTACATTCCTACCACCCTCGGGCAAACGATCACAAATAGCACTTTCCTCAAAATGGGAACATGTTGATGGAAGGAGACCATCACAATTCGATTTGGAAAAGTAGCCTTAAATCCGGCAATTTTTCAAAGTCTATTTCTTAAACCCCTTCTTCCGAATGCGTAGATAACCAAAGTCGTTTGCGCGGGAAACATCAAGAGCCCCCGTATTTGTATTCCTTTGCTGTTGGGAGGAAAACTGTAAATGATAAGGTGGGACTTAGGGAGATGTATTCTGCAGTCAATGCTTAGTTTGTATGCTTTTATCGATTCCTTACTTGCGTGCTTCGGGAATTTCTACTTTTATCTACTTTCAAAATAACGAATTGTCAATATTCTTTTACACAATCCAAGTGTAATTATTTTTAGGAAAGTTTAATGATTTTTTAAGTTTAATTGAGACAAAAAATTTTATTTTAGTTTCAATATTTATTTTTTAGATTCAAGATAAATGATGGAACAATTAATTTATTATTATTCTTTCCGATGGCAAAACTTTCCTCAATTTCAATTATTTCAAAACTCAGGTGCATTTACTGTTTATATTCATGTTTAAGTTATATCTAAACTTCTAAACAGAAAGATTAGAAACCTGTGGTGTTTTTTTCTTTTCCCAAACAGCCTTTTTGAAGTTGAAAAAAAATGATGAATTAACACACAGAAAATTAAATATTAGAAATTTTTAAATGCATTCCATTTTAGTTTTAATAAGGTACACAAAATAAAACCCACGATTTTTCTAAATAGAAAGATATTTAACTTTCTAATAAAAAAATATTGAAATTTCTGAATTGTTTGACATTGTTTCATGTTGTTGCTCATCCCCCTTGGCTTGATCAACTAAACCAAGTTTAAAAGATCATGTTTCAAAACTAAATCTAGACCTCACCACCCTCATTCAACAGCTGTCTCATGGAGACACCAATACAATCCAAGATATGAGAGGGAGAGGCGATGGCTGAACAGTGGCAGGCAACATAATTTTTCTCATTTCTATCGAAATTTGAACTTTTTATGGGGCCAGTTATAAGTCTGTACATAGTGGTTTGTACAAGTCTAAGGCCAGTGCACTCCAAGGACAGTCCTGGTTGTTTTATGTAAAAGTATTAAGGTGTCTGTTGTGGGTTTTATCTTTTATGAACCAAATTATTTTCTTTAAGCATGTCTTAGTTAAGGCTAAAAAAAGAATGGAGGATAATCCCCACTTTAGCCTGTTAAACCTAGGTCAATCCCCCTTTTTATCACTGGTAAAGCTAGGTTTATATCTACTTTAACGGTTAAAGCCAGGTTTCCTTCCATTCTTCCTTTAGGCATAACAGATCCGACAGATCAAGGTTCCCGACGTCAAAATCCTGACTGGGTCAAAATTCTGACAGATCAAAATCCTGACAGGCTCAAAATACCAACATGGTCAGAATCCGAACAGGATCAAAATCATGAGTAAAAAATATAGTAATCAAAAGTAATAAGGTGTCGGTTGTGGGTTTTATCTTTCATGAACCAAAGCATTTTTCAGAAAATTCTTTTGAGAATGATATCACTTCCGCACAAATAATTTTCAAACTTCCAAACACACCTCTTATATTTCTTCTGTAATTAGTTAATTTTTTCTTCGAAAGTTACCGCTTTTTCTCCCCACTTTTACAATCCCAATAAATCCCGGCATAAAATTGATATTGATCTCCTGACCGCGGCCATAAACAGTTCGGCCGAAACTACCCATAACTCCTAAACGTTACAAGTAGCCGGCCATAATTTAGTACCTCTTAGGGAACCGGTGTCTCCAAACAGAAGGAGCTGAATTGATTTTCGCTGAGAATGAAAAATGGCGCCCATAAAAGGAATTGAATTTCACTGCGGGTACTTGACTGACTATCAAATCCTGGTTTTAGTGACATTTTTTTGCTCCCCCGGAAAATCGCTCGCTCGCTCCAGGTGGGGTATTTCGGGATCATTTAAATCACTGAGTCGCGTGGGACGGTCGTTCCTTTGTTTCCGCTGAGGAGTCGATTTTCATGCACACAGATGCACGCCATTTATTTGGGGCTGCGTGCGCGGCTTTATGGTGTTTCCTTTTGGGGAAAAAAGGCGTTTTATGCTTCAGCGGGAGGTTTTATACATTTGAATTTGGATGGCAGTTTTTTTAAGATTGGGTAAAAGTCCTGTTTGCCGGGACACCTCTTTGTACTCATACTAGTACAGTCGGTATTACGAGACGATATGGAGTCAACTGATATGAGTTACTGCACCTCGAGTGGAATAATAAGGAAGTTCAAAAAATTAATTAAATAAGTAATGGAGATAGAACAAAAGTTCAATGAGAAAATTGTTGTCAGTATCATAAAAAAGTGTATAAAACAATTTCATGAGAATACCTTTAATATTAAAGGAGGTATTAGAAAGTGGAAAATACCTCCTTTTCAAGCCTCCAAAAATAAAAGGTTCACCAAATTTCAAGTTTCTATGAGTTAAAACTTGTCTTTAATTAGCTAAAAAATGCAAAACGACATGTTAACACTGAACACTGAAAATTTGGGGCGCTGCAAGCCATCTCAGTCAGTGGATTTCCCTATGGTCACTTACCTAGGGTGGTTACCTTGCTGGTTCTATGATTAATTAATCTTACTTCAAAGGAGTAAGTTGAATTAGTTGAGTATTGATAGAGACATTTTCTGACTATAGGGAGTCGCTTTGCCTCATTCTTCTGTAAGTCTTATTTAGAGATGATCACATAATTTAGCAGATTGAGTATAGGTGTTTCGAAAGAATTTAAGAATAAGGCTAAAGCCTTAGTTTTAATTTTTACATTGATATTTTGCACCGCATTATTTCTTGTATATTTGGTATTTCGAAAGAAGAATGTGTTTTAGATCAAGGAAAATGTTTGCTTCAAAAAGAATTATATGGAACCATAAATTTTGATATTTATTTTTATTTTTGGGATAAATTTATGAATTCATAAGATGTTAAAGACACACATTTATATGTAACTAAATATCTCTCATAGTTTAAATTTTTCAAAACTGAAATTGAAACTAAAAACTTCTCATGTGACTCTCTTAGGTCACACAAGTGTCAAAATTAAAAGCCTATAAAGTAAAAGTAACTTCCAATATAAAGTTTAAGTTAAAAGGCTTCCTTAATTTAAATAAATATTAGATATAAAATTTCCATTGCTAATGTTTTCAAAAACGTACACTGTAAAAAATAATCCTGCAAAAAAACAGAAAATTTCTGGCAGCAAAAGTTGCCAGAAAAAATTTTTAAGTCGAAAAATCCTGTAAACAGAAAAAAGCTGTAACCTACAGGTAAATGCTGTAAAAAGGAACTTTCTGTCAAGTGAGCTACAGATTTTTCTGTTGCCTCTCAGTAATTTTCTGCTTGTGCGTGTGGACTTATTTTAGTTGAGTTTTTTTTATTTTAATCAATTAATATCCGGGGATAGAACCCAGGACCTACCGCATGCTAAGCGCGCACGCTACCACTGCTCCAAAGAAGATTCAGTATAATGTTGCCAATAGCTGTATTGGTTTTCGATGCAGTAAGTTTCTGTTTAAGTACAGATAAGCTAAAAACTAAAAAAAGCTGTTTTTCACATAAAATAAATAGAAGTGCGGTGGGAATGTTACATGACAGAATATCTCTGTAAACATAAAGTCATTGTTATTGAAAATTTCTGTTTTTCTAGAGTTTTTTTTACAGTGTAGAAGAGGAAAACTCATTATATTCTATGCAAACTTTTTATAACTACGGAGAAAAATAACTGCGAAATATAATTAAGAGGAACTCAAACTATAAAAATGATTTATATTCCTGTTAACCTAAGAAGAAATATTAATTTTTGAACTTACCCTTAAGAACAGCTTTCAAACTAAATTCCAGTAGTAAAACTTGATTAGTGAAATTTTAACTCCTGACATTTTAACGCCTTAAAACCATTTTTACGACCTGTAAAAATAAAAGTATTCAGATCACTATAGCAACTTAAACTTATTTTTTCTCAACATTAAAACAGTATTTGTGACTAAAACTATTCCTCGTAGCAAGTCGAGTAAATACTTTTAAATATTCAAACAAAGAATCTTCTTTGTCTCTATCGTCTTTCAATACCATTATCTCTCTATGCCAATAAATTTGCAGCACAATAAAATCCCATTTCACAAAGTCACACAAAGCACAATTTCAAAGAAAATAGGAAAATTTTTACGAGAGAAAAAAATAGCATTGGAATTTGAAACTAGTCTTAAGTCTACTTAATCCTTGTTTGTTCAAGTTTTGTTGGTTTTTAAGTTCTGTGCCTTAGGCATGGACTTGGTAAAAACCTTCAAACATTTAAAGCACAATATTCAAGAAAGATGTTGATTCAAAGAATTTTTATTTCATCTTAAGTATTATGTTTTGATAAGCTGTTGCTATTCCCTAATCTTCCCGGCTTTCCTTTTTATAATTTTGGTTTATTGACATGGGGTATTCTTTGAGTCATTTTAAAGAGCTTTCTAATGAAATCTTCAAAATCAGGCAAACAAATTTGAAGTATTTGGATGGAAGTTTCAGGCATTTATTAATTAAAACTGTGATCAAAGCTTCATTTTGCTAGGGACAGCGAATGGTTAAAAATTAATACAAAGAGATAGTGTTTTCTTTTCATCCTTCGAAGGATAAACTTTTATAAAATTCTATATATTTGATGGTAATACCTACACTTTTGTCGTACTTGGCAGTGATATCAGTGTCTGATGAGTAATTTCTCAACAAAAAAAATCAGCAAATTTGAAAAAAGTGAAGGGTAATTTGAACACTTTCTCTGCAGGTCAGATCTTCAGAACGGCACCAGATTGTAAAATACGTGTCGAGGAGTGGAGGAGTAGATTTTAGTTCAATTTATAAACTCCTATAAACACGAGTTCATGACTTTAAAACTTCTTCTAAAAAGAGTTGTTTTGAAAGGTTTTTTGTCTCTCTCCCTATTCCTCATTCCAAAAAATATTTATTGTAGTTTTTAAGCACAAGTAAGTTGAATTATTTTTAAAGTAGCATTCCAATATTTTGGGAAACATGACTATTAATTCTTGCCTTCACTAGTTGTAGAAATTAAACTTGTTCTCGATTTTCCTAAATGAACAAACAAACCATTTATTTCACCCAGTTTAATAAACTTCCAGAATGTCTACTTTCCGATTACTAGTTTGTACAGCTCACTTAAAATCTTAAATAAAAGTAAATAATATTTCGAATTAGAAATTTGAATTTTCTGATAACTTTTATTAATAAATACAAACTTATAGTGTTTTGTCTTAAATTTCGTTGTAAATTTAAGATGTTTTGTAATAAAATTTATCAGTGATGCAAGACGTCACCATAAGATGGAGAAATAAATGGGAGAAGCAGACATTCCGGAAGATGATTGGGCTAGTTTGTTTTTTATGAAAATCGTGAATAAACATTATTCGCATCATAATTGCTATTACACATCCAAATCACAATTTTGGTACATTTTATCTTCCTGTGCTTGAACATATCTAAATACTTCATCAAGAGTCTCAATGACTCTTAGTATTTACATATAAAACAGGAGATGCAAAGTCGTGTGAAGCTGCTTTCTAAGCAAACTTATCACAGACTAATTACGCGGTGGGCGTATTTCGTGTAACGAGATGCTTATTAAATAAGCGTAAACCACACTTTGCAGTTTCATACCTAGCAGTTCCACTCCAGCGTCGCATCACCATTAGAGAGGCTCATTATGTGCTTAGCAACAATTTCACTTGCTGGCTACGAAACCACAACGCCTCAATTAAAGCGTAATTTCGTTGAATCTGAAATTAAGAGGGCACCGAGAAGGTGTTATTGCTTTTAAATTAAAATTTATTCTATTGTTATCCATCCAGTTAATAAAAGGGTTGAGATACTTTTAAGCATTAATCTTTATTTAACAGTCAATGTGCAATCTACATTTGTTTTAAAGTAGGTTCAAAATGCCTTATTGTTTAGTTTCCGCCATAACCATTTTTATTAGCTTGTCTTGCATCGTCTTTTCTTTCACATAAACTTAGGTCTATCAATTTTTTTTATAATTTATGGAGTGGAAAAATTAGCATATCACAAAATTTTTTGAATTTTCTCCAAACAGTCCAAAAAACACCAGCTTATATCGTTCTGGCAAAACTGGTCGTAAAACCAGCTCTTCTGAAATATCGGCCTATCCAAACAACAAAGTTCAGTACCGGCTTTTATTTTCCAATATAGTTTCATCGACACCAATTATCAACAAAAAACAATTTCATTTTTCGGATTTATTTAACCAAAATAGTTTTATTTAGAAAGCTTTTTGGCTTTGTCTTTTTAGTGATAAAAACTCTTTGAAATGTACGATATTTATCGATATTTGAGTTGTGGGACAACAATGGTACTCTTGATATATGTTCTCCGGGCTGTGATTTGTACTTCGTTAATTCTTTTAGGGAATATCTTTAAAAATCCATTAAAAATGAATTAAATGAATAATGGTATGTAATAATGTAATGAATTTAATGTAATAAAGTCATTATTATTATGAAATCATTGTGTAATCGAAGAAATATCTTTCTACTCGATATTTCGAGGTAGTTTCATTCGAAAACTCTATATTTATCTCCCATTTCCTTGAAATTGATAAGATTAAGCACACTCAAACCATTCATTTTCCTTGAGTTATAGTCCCCTTTACCTTTTGAGCTCCCCTGCTGTTTGCCTTTGTTGCATTAACAAGAGGAGGTTAAGTTCGCAATCAAAGTGACATTTACAGAGTGGGACAAAGATGGTTCTGGGAAATTAATGGTTTCGTATTAATGAATCATCTTAGTTTCCGGAGTAGGTAGGAGGTAATAGTAGATTCTAAGGGTAATGTTATTCTTTAGTTAGATTTAACATGCGTTTAGTGAGAAACTATTCAACCAATAGGATTCTTTGGTTTTCTTTTGGATTAAAAGTATGATAGGTTTAATTTTTTGTTCTTTAATTATACTTTTAATTTACTATTATAATAAAACACAGAATAATGTTGTTGATATATTATTGCATTTTCCAAACACAAAATGATCATCAATACATCTACATGATTTGTAACGTGAACTCTGCATAATAAAAAGTAAAATATCAATAACTTCCCAGAAAAAAAACATGTCCTTCAAAAAAGCGTCAAAAGTGCAGTTTTCTCATGGAAGTCTGTAGTTGTTATTTTGTAGCAACAAGATTTCAGCACGTAAGTCTGCAGTTTTTACAGCAGTTTTGAATACATTTCAAAGGCATTTCAGCGGCCTTATAAAAACTGCAGATTTCTTAGAGAAAACTGCAGACAAAGTGTCCAAATTCCCTTCACTTTTTCGAAGAAATTTTGCTGATTTTTTTGCTGGGTTTTTATGGTAAAATATTCCGAGAGTTATATTCCTTGAGTTCCCTTTACCTTTTGAGCTCCCCTGCTGTTTGCCTTTGTTGAATTAACAAGAGGGGGTTATGTTCTAGACAAAACGTTTTTTGGAAAGTTTAATCTTTTGTTAGATATTATTCTCAGATTGAACATAGCATCTTACTGGTTAACAGATATTTACTTTGATATTTTTTTCAAACTAAGGACGGTCAGTTTCTTTTAAATAATTACTTCAAAATTCGGAAGTATTTTATATCAGTCAATGTATATAACTATTTTTAAGCATGAACAAAATAAAAAAAACTACTAAATTTTCCCACTGAAGTAATTACAATGTAGTAAAATGTTATTTAAAGCATTAAGCGGTTAATAACATTACATTTAAAGAACTTTTACCTATGATATTAAACAACAATTTCTATTAAGATATAATTAATAGCACCACATAATAGCATCTAAAAGTATTTTTCTATCAAAATATTAGCTGCGCGTTTCGTTCTTAAATCACAAAATTTCATTAATTCTCTTTGCAAGCGTACAACTCCAACAACGTTTTCATACATTCATCAACTTCCACATCTCACGGCTCCATCCATTTACCGCACCCAAGAAAGCATGTTTATGAATACGAAACAACCTTCTCAAGAAAGAAAAAACCTCCTCCTTCTCCTGAAGACTCAAAACTAACAAGATTTGACAAAAGAAGACCCCTCGCCTCATTAATTTTTAGCAACACTGGAGTATGACACTGTGTATTAGAAAGAATTGCCCTTCAACAGCGCTGTTGCTGTATACATCATCGCAACACGCGTTTTAATCCCGACGCTGTAAACAAAGGCGCTAAAACAAAGGCCTTTTCAACAGAAGAAGCCGCGGATTTCTGCAGAAAGGCGCTTTGGAGGAGATAAGATAAGGGGTAGGGTCGGGAGGGCAGATTTATCAATGTCATATCTGCCCCCTTTTGTTTTTTTGCTGATACGCCTCTCTCCTTTCTGCTGCAGCAACTTGTTTTGAAGGGGTTGTGCTACTGAAAAAGTGTGTTTTTTTTGTTTTAGAATGGAATTTGGAGGGAAAGTGTGGGGTGTGAGGTGTGAGGCGTCTTTCGAAAGGGATTATTTCTCGACAAATGAGAGGAGTGTAGGGGGATGAGAGGATTGATTCTGTTGGGTTTTTGTGTTGTGTTTCGGATAAATAATAATTTAGATATAGAAAGGGGAGTTAGAAAAGGCTTTGACAGAAAATAATTGGATTCGGATGAAATGGAACTTAATAAAACGATATAAGTCGTCTGTTCATAGATTGCGCCATGAACAAATGAAAGAGTCACCGGTTGTTTAAGATGGAAGAATGATTGAATAGCATGGAATATAGTTTTTTAGATATCAGATGGTAAATAATATTTGTATTATAATTTTACTTAATTAAGAGTATTTGAACTTAATTAATAATTTCATAGGCTTTATAATGGTATCTTTTTATTTTTTAGAATTAGTTAAGCTGTTGTCAGCAATTCTTACAAACAAGGAGCTCAATTTATATTTATGTATCGATTTTCACTATCACTTGTCTGGTTATTACAACCTAAAATGTGTCAACCTAAATCCTAAGTGTCAAATCCTCAAAAATGCAATGTGATTGATCAGTCTGCGTCGGCTCCTTTCCTTTCTTTAACCTGAATATTGAATCAGACTAATTGATTGATATCAAACCTGATTATAAACTGATTCAGTTAACTAACAAAATAGTCTTCGGGTGTGTATTGAGAATTTTTTTTCTTGTAAACATTGTCTAAACCAAAAACGCCTGAAAATTATCGGAAAAAATGATGTAATCAATAAGAAATAAATTCTTTTCGCCATAAAATAAACACCGGAACAACAACAACGAAGCTTCCATTAATGTAAAACGTTACATGGTGGAAATCACTTACACGTAATTCATGAAAAGAAATCCGAAGCTCGCATCCACGAACACTTTACTCGGCCATTACTGCTTAAAACCGGTTCTCTCATTATTTACTACGAGAGCAACAGCTTCAAAAAAAGTTCCGAGACCCTCAGTTTTTCGTCGAGTGAGCATTTGACAAGAGAATCGATGATAAACGGCTCTCTTTTTCAATTTGCCTCTCTTCGCCGCTGCAGCTACAACAGAAGAAGGAAGCAAAAAAAAACCTTCATCAACAACAGAAACAAAAAGAATCAATCTCCATCCCCTACTGCATCGGCGGCAAAGCGGATCCCGATGATTTTTCATCTCTATATAAAACGGCAGTTGCGATGGCGCTTTATTTAAAGCGGGCCTCATCAAAAAAGTAGCTGAAAAAAAGATCTTCAATTTATCCGGAGCGTTTTGCAGATGGATTTTGATGACGATATTAAGGGAGGAGGCTTTTATCAGGGCATATCATCAGATGATTCGGAGTGAGATGTTTACAGCAGGCAGAAGAGTTGTAAGATGTTTACGAGTACATTAGGGGAGATTGAAGAAGCGTCGACTCAAAGTATGTGTTAAGTGGTGTTTCGCTGAGGTGAGTAGGGAAGAAAATCGCGTTATTTATGACAGAGGAAGCGGTAGTTTGGAAAAGATGATATGTTGATAGACATGCTTCTTTCTTTTTGCACCTTTGGAATATAATCATTATCATCTCGACCTTCTTTTGAAACTCGACGGTATCGATTTTGCTTTGTTTTAATCCTATCATCCCTAGAGCGCCCGATATTGTCATTGAATTTTATAGAAAAATTTGGGGCGCCTAGGAGTGAAAGGATTAAATTAATTTTAAATTAGAATTGTCTATAAAAGTGAGGGGCTGTTTCCTTCTGGGTGATGAAACGAAGTTTTAGACTTTCAGCTTTGTTTACTTTGAGCAATTATCACATCTTACACGAGGATTTCTTAAGTATACTTAAAAAAGTTTCAACACATGGTTTACTTTTTAGCTACATTTCCTACCCCTTCACTCAATATGTTAAATCGTCTGACCTAAAATTAGTTCTGATAGTTTTAACTACTTAATTTTGACTAGATTCTTACTTAGTTGGAATAGTTTGGCCATCCTAATAGTTTAATATATTTTCTGAAAAACCATGTGACAAAATTGTATCGTGTTAATGCAAAATTTTCATCATATGGTTTCTGTAGGTATACAGACATGAATCTTTCCCCTTGAAAATACACTTTAGAAAATTTGTGTGCTCCCTTTTCCCCTTCCAGAACGTGGATGTGACCCTCCTTCGATTCTGGGCTTCCTAGTTTCTATTCTATTAAACGGAAAATTTACTACTTCAGTGAAAACTGCCGCAATATCGAATCGAAATAAACGTTCCTACCCAATTGCAATCTATTCCTCGTATTATAGTCTAGTCTATTTTTGGAACAAACCGCATCTATATCTCCAAGGCAATATAAAAGGGCCACAAGTTTCAAATCACAACTTTCCAAATTTGAAACAAATCTATTTCGAAAAAACTCCAGTTAGTCGAACTGCGAAATTCCACCGTCTCTGATTGATTCCATTTGACGCAATCGATTTTGCAATTAAAATCCCATTTATACATCCCATTAGACCAAAGCATAGCGAGAGGATTAACCGGCACTTGATGGATTTACAGGAGCTGCGCTGATATTCAGAGGCACGGTATTAGCAGATTGAATAATGCAATCGCTCCAATATCCTCTCGCCCGGCATAAACGTTCTTGTCTTTTGTCAATTGTTCTGGAAATTTCTGCGAATTTTAATCGTGAGTTTTAGTATGATTCAGTGGTCAGAGAGGGGGATCAGTGGAATGTATGTTTTCTGGTTCGTTAAATTTGCCTTCTAATTTACTTTGATTAGGGAAAAGCTATGCGATGCGTTAGAATTTTAAGCAGATGTGAGAACTTAACTGTTTGTCTTTGATGGCGTGTATGTTCTCTGCAGGAGTTGTTTAGAGAATTCTAACTTAAAATACATATTTTTGTAGTTACCCTTAGTTGAAATTTACTACAACTTTAAGAAATTTACAGATTTATGAGATAATTCTCCCTTTTAAATCATATTTTAATCAATCCTTTTCATCCTTTTAATCACAAAATTTAAGAAAACTACTAAATCAAATTGACTGAAAGAATCAATAGATCATAATCTATATACAGGGTGGTTATAAAAAAAGTAACCCGACTTAAGGGCCTCTAGAGGCCAAACCTTTCATCGGAATTGAATGCCATTTTGATGGAAGACGTTTTGAGGGATGGGAAAGAGAATGGTATGAGTTGGAGCAGTCTAACTTTAACAGTTACGGTTAAAGTGAAAAAAATTTTGAAAAATCCCAATGTAACCCCCCTTTTTTATTAGCGCTATGTGATCCCCGATGTCTAAAAACACAAATAGAGTTGAAACGGCACCTCTAAGTTGTAAACTCGCTCCTAGAGAGACAAATGAAAAAGCTATGAAACTAATGTTATTTCAATGGGAGCTGGACTAGTGAATTGTTATGAAATTGTGACTAGTTATAATCAGGCAGCTGTTATAGCTGTTCATAGCTGTTTTCAATTGCCTCCCTAGGAGCGAGTTTACAACTTAGAGGTGCCGTTTCAACTCTATTTGTGTTTTTAGACATCGGGGATCACATAGCGCTAATAAAAAAAAGGGGTTACATTGGGATTTTTCAAAATTTTTTTCACTTTAACCGTAACTGATAAAGTTAGACTGCTCCAACTCATACCATTCTCTTTCCCATCCCTCAAAACGTCTTCCATCAAAATGGCATTCAATTCCGATGAACGGTTTGGCCTCTAGAGGCCCTTAAGTCGGGTTACTTTTTTTATAACCACCCTGTATATAAAATCCAAATACGGGTGATTCATTCATTCATAACACTCATCACGAAATCTCCAAAACTGCCGGACCGATAGGCTTGAAATTTGACAAAGACCTTCCTTTCAGCCATTAGACGCGCACTAAGAAACGATTTTAAAATCGAACGACTCCTTCCCTGTTTTTCGGCGCTTTTTCGACTCCGTTTTACCCATTGAAATAGCATTGTGCATTGTTGAAATGCATAAGTTGCAGTGTTTACTTCTCTATCTTAAGGCAACGTCTTGCCTCACTTGAATGAATATAACTGATTAACATTTATACATATTTTATTATTTACATCAAAATTTATGAAGAAAAACAGTGTGAATATCTGTATTTAAATATTATAACAGTTATCAGAAAACCGAAGTAAATTAAAATAATTAATTTACTTTCTTTACTATTTTAATTTCTCAAAAAAATATATTTAAATAGCAAGAATTTAAAAGTTTCCAAGGAAACAGAGCTAAAATTTCATTGCTTCATAGCGGAATTGGTTTACTAGACTATAATCACTAGATTTTTATTATAACTAGCAATCAGTTTTTACTCTTTCAGAGAAGCTTTTAAAGAAGTTGGTTTTATTAAAAAGAAGACAAGCTTACTTGATAACTTTTTATCGAGGGATTTTTGAAATTTATTTTATTTTGAAATTTATTTTTTGCGGAATTTTAAAAGGATAGCGGGAATACTTTAAGAAAATTCTGTTTAAGATTTTAAACACTGGATTTCAAATGACAGAGATGATTTCAAGTAGATTGTTTTTATCACATAGGAAGGATAAATGTTTAATAGACAAAAAATCGGGATGGAATGAGATATCACAGTTGAAACTGGGATGAGAAAAAGGCACCGGGAATACTGGGATGAAAATTATCGGGAACACCGGGTTATGAAAATTATCGGGAACACCGGGTTATGAAAATTATCGGGAAAACCGGGACATTAAAATTATCGGGAACACCGGGTTATGAAAAGGTACCTGGAAAACCGGGATATGAAAAGGTAGCGGGAACATCCGGATATGAAAAGGTACACTTTAAAAGGTACATTTTAAACACTAGATTTAAAAAAAGAAATGATTTCAATGTGATTGTTTTTATCACATGGAAAGGATAAATATTTGATGGAATGAGATGTCACAGTTGGAACTGGGATGGGGAAAAGGAACCGGGAATACCGGGATGAAAATTATTGGAAACACCTGGATATGAAAATTATCGGGAACCGGGGGTATGTAAAGGTACCGGGAAACCTGGGACATGAAAAGGTACCGGGAACACCGGGATACGAAAAGGTACCGGGAAAACCGGGATATGAAAAGGTAGCGGGAACATCCGGATATGAAAAGGTACCGGGAACACCGAGATATGAAAAGGTGCCGGGAACACCCGGATATGAAATGTTTCCGGGAAAACCGGGTTATGAAAAGTATCGGGAACATGAAAATCGGAAATGAAACTATCGGGAACATGAAAAAGTAGTGGGGACACCGGGGTTATTGGTGATTCGAAAAATCGGACATATAACTTGGGAGAACTTTAAAAAAGGAATTAATACACTCCACCCGTGCAAGGCCGGGCAAATCAGCTAGTCTATATATATAAAATCCAAATACGGGTGATTCATTCATTCATCATTCATAACACTCATCACGAAATCTCCAAAACTGCCGGACCGATTGGCTTGAAATTTGACAGAGACCTTCCTCTCAGCCATTAGACGCGCACTAAGAAACGATTTTAAAATCGAACGACTCCTTCCCTGCTTTTCGGCGCTTTTTCGACTCCGTTTTCCCCATTGAAATAGCATTGTGCATTGTTGAAATGCATAAATTGCAGTGTTTACTTCTCTATCTTAAGGCGACGTCTTGCCTCACTTGAATGAATATAACTGATTAACATTTATACATATTTTATTATTTACAACAAAATTTATGAAGAAAAACAGTGTGAATATCTGTATTTAAATATTATAAGTTATCAGAAAACCGAAGTAAATTAAAAAAATTAATTTACTTTCTTTAATATTTTAATTTCTCAGAAAAATATATTTAAATAGCAAGAATTTAAAAGTTCCCGAGGAAACAGAGCTAAAATTTCATTGCTTCATAGCGGAATTGGTTTACTAGACTATAATCACTAGATTTTTATTATAACTAGCAATCTGTTTTTACTCTTTCAGAGAAGCTTTTAAAGAAGTTGGTTTTATTAAAAAGAAGAAAAGCTTACTTGATAACTTTTTATCGAGGGATTTTTGAAATTTATTTTATTTTTGAAATTTATTTTTTGCGGAATTTTAAAAGGATAGCGGGAATACTTTAAGAAAATTCTGTTTAAGATTTTAAACACTGGATTTCAAATGACAGAGATGATTTCAAGTAGATTGTTTTTATCACATAGGAAGGATAAATGTTTAATAGACAAAAAATCGGGATGGAATGAGATATCACAGTTGGAACTGGGATGAGAAAAAGACACCGGGAAAACTGGGATGAAAATTATCGGGAACACCGGGTTATGAAAATTATCGGGAAAACCGGGACAGTAAAATTATCGGGAACACCGGGTTATGAAAAGGTACCGGGAAAACCGGGATATGAAAAGGTAGCGGGAACATCCGGATATGAAAAGGTACACTTTAAAAGGAACATTTTAAACACTGGATTAAAAAAAAGAGATGATTTCAATGTGATTGTTTTTATCACATGGTAAGGATAAATATTTATTGGAATGAGATGTCACAGTTGGAACTGGGATGGGGAAAAGGAACCGGGAATACCGGGATGAAAATTATTGGAAACACCTGGATATGAAAATTATCGGGAACCGGGGGTATGTAAATAAGGTACCGGGAAAACCGGAATATGAAAAAGTAGCGGGAACATCCGGATATGAAAAGGTACCGGGAACACCCGGATATGAAAAGTTTCCGGGAAAACCGGGTTATGAAAACTATCGGGAACATGAAAATAGGAAATGAAACTAACGGGAATATGAGAAAGTACTGGGGACACCGGGGTTATTGGTGATTCGAAAAATCGGACATATAACTTGGGAGAACTTTAAAAAAGGAATTAATACACTCCACCCGTGCAAGGCCGGGCAAATCAGCTAGTATCTTATATATTAAAATAATTGGGTTTTTCTTTCCGCTGGCCGCCAGGCCGAACCCCTGAACCGATTTGGACAAACTCGGTCTCTATCGAAAGCTTTCCACCCCTAGATGAGCCAATAATATAACACGTTCTTCCAAAACCTTCCATTTTAAAATTATGCGTTCTTTTCACTTTTCTCTAATGTTAACTCTATGGAGAGGTTCCTTTCGGCCGGCCGCCAGGCCGAACCCCTGAACCGATCTGGACAAACCCGGTCTTTATCGAAAGCTTTCCACCCCTAGATGAGCCAATAATATAACACGTTCTTCCAAAACCTTCCATTTTAAAATTATGCGTTCTTTTCACTTTTCTCTAATGTTAACTCTATGGAGAGGTTCCGTTCCGCCGGCCGCCAGGCCGAACCCCTGAACCGATTTGGACAAACTCTGTCTTGATCGAAAGCTTTTCCCCCTAGATGAGCCAATAATATAACACGTTCCTCCAAAACCTCCCATTTTTAAATTATACGTTCTTTTAGTTTTGCTCTAATGTTAACTCAATGGGAGATCTTTCCGCCGGCCTCCAGGCCGAACCCCAGAACCGATTTGAACAAACTCGGTCTCGATCGAAAGCTTTCCACCCCTAGATGAGCCAATAATATGTCACGTTCCTCCAAAACCTTCCATTTTAAAATTATGCGTTCTTTTCACTTTCCTCTAATGTTAACTCTATGGAGAGGTTCCTTTCGGCCGGCCGCCAGGCCGAACCCCTGAACCGATTTGGACAAAATTGGTCTTGATCGAAAGCTTTCTACCTCTAGATGAGCCAATAATATAACACGTTCCTCCAAAACTTTCTATTTTTAAATTATGCGTTCTTTTCACTTTTCTCTAATGTTAACTCTATGGAGAGGTTCCTTTCGACCGGCCGCCAGCCCGAACCGATTTGGGCAAACTCGGTCTTGATCGAAAGCTTTCCACCCCTAGATGAGCCAATAATATAACACGTTCCTCCAAAGCATTCCATTTTTGAATTAGAAATTTATTTCAATTTGCCCCATTGTTTTTAGTTAATATTTTTACCAACACAGGCAAAACGTCCTTTAAAGAGCGTGAAGAAAATCTACTTTGAAATTAAACTTCAAAGTTTTTACGGTTCACTAGATTTATCCCAATGGGATACTAGGCACATTTAATTCAAAAATTTTACTGCTACAGATTTGATCGAAGTATTTCTTAAAATAATTTAAGAATTGAAGGTTTTGGGAAAATGCCACATAAACTGGGTTATTTAGGGGTAGTAAGATTTCATTTAAATACAAGTTTGTACAGATCCGGTTAGGTGGATTGGGCTGACGACCTGTCGAATTTAAATGACAATTATTTCAATGTGATATATTTGTGACAATGCCATGTGAAATCGGAGACAAAACGTCTTTCAAGGATAATTGAATTAAAACTGCATATTTAATGATAGGGTATGAATCATAGAGGAGATATGACAGTTGTTATATCTCCTCTATGGTATGAATAAATACGAACAGGTAAGTAACGAGCGAATCCTGCTTCAGCGCCAAAGAAGGCTAGCTGTAAAACCCGGCTTTGCCGGGTTGTAACAGCTAGTATATTTTTTAATTAACAAAAACCTGTATATTGAATTCCTCGGATTGGTAATAGCGTCAGTACTAAGTTATATTAGTTTTCCAGTAAAAGGAGCCCAAAAATTACCATCTCCATAAGGAGCATTGCAGAATCCGTAACAGAAAACCTTCAATTACTTACTTATATCTAAGTTAGGTGGAATTGCGCAACAGTCATTCTTGATAGCTCAATTATTTCAAATTTTAGTTTATCCAATAAGCAACCTTGGGGAATAAGCAACGAGGGAAAACCTGTACCATCGGGAGAAGAAGCTAAATTAAAACTTGAATAACCGAGTTAACTCTTAATGTCCTTACATAACGGATTGAATGAGACTATTCTGGTCTTTTCGAATGAGTGAATTATGATATTTCAATAATTTAAATTTTAGCCACTTATCAAGGAACATAAGCAATTTATTGTGATAGATGCTTATGTTTGTAATCATTGTACTGAATAAATTTCAAAAATTGATCGTTCAAAACTTTTTATAGGTAAGTTTGATATTTTATTTTTTTGGATATTTTAACCTAGTGTCTTACCAAATAGTTAGAATTTATTTCATTTACATCGGTGTTTTAACTCTTAAGCGTTTGAATATTGGCTTTCGTTTACAATAAAAGTGATTAATACAACCATAGATATAAAGAGTGCTTTCTTAAGTACTAGAAAAAATTTAATGAATGAACTTTCAAACACACTACTTTTATTATCTTTGCAAAGGCAATTCTGTGGAAGGTTTTCTATAACTTTGTAACATATGTTTTTAAAAAGTCTTAAATTTGACTCGAGGATGTTAGGCGGTATTTATTTTGACTTATTTACGTTTTGAAAATCAATTAACTTAATTTTTTAAATTACCCTCTTTGAAATTGCGATTAAGAAAATCCCAAAATCAACTAATATGGGTTTCTTCTTATGACATTATTCACAGCCACTTAACCAGTGATTAACCCTCAGTTAAAGAAGGATTCCACCAATCAGAGTCAGCAAAAAGCACCTTTTCTCTCTTTAGTTGCTCGTTAACCACTAGTTAAATGGCTGTGAATAATGTCATTAGTTATTTATGCTTAAATTGTTAAGAGGTTACCTATATTTTCTTACTCATCTTTAAGACAGAAGAACTTTTTATGGAAGCTTAAAGATACTCTTACGCCAACACAAAACCGTCTATATAGTTATTACTAAAAAATGGCATTTAAATTGGAATAAATCACCTTTATTTTAAGTATCCGTCATTTATTACGTATATAAGTTTGTAAACTTAAATATCAAGCGAATACTGCTTCCACTTAAATAAACTCTCTGCAGAAGGGCCTTTTCTTGAAAGCGTACGTTGAAATGCCTAAATTTAGCGAAACGAAATATACTAAGGGATGACAGTTTAAAAACAAACTATGTTGCTATCTCATTTTCCGGAAAAGCAGCTTCTATTGACGAAACGTCTAGACATTCTTAAAGAACTGAAGATAAATGGGGAAAATGACAGAATCCATTTCATTTACATGACACTATTGAGCAAAACCTGTCTGGCAGAAACATGACCTACTTTTAACCTAATTTTGTTGAAACGTTTAAGAATTATTGTAAGCAGCATTTATTAATGAGTATTGTTTATACCATAGAACTAAATATAGCATAAGTGAAACATAATATAATGGAATTTATTTTTATGGCTATTATTCAGCATTTCTTATTTAAAGTTCATTTGAAATGTAGAATTAATTACCTCTAAACTGACTCTTCTCAATAACAATTCCATTAAAAGTGAAATTTTTTAAAGTTTAGATTTAAACTTTTATATACATGACAGCCAATGTGATAAATCGGGAATTATTAATAATGCCCGAAGTGGAAAAGGGCAATGTGATAAATTCAATGGAATTTATCAATGAAATGTATCACTTTTCCGGCCTGCACTCTGGGTATTAATTTATCACTTTGCCCGTAACATGTATATAAATAAGTACATCGGTTTGATTTATATTTGGTTTTAAATTTATATATATTATTTGTTATTTATTTAAAATTGTTAGTTTCTTTCCACTTACTTTATTTTCTTTAAATTGTTACTTTCATCCCTAAAATTCCATAAAAACATTTAGAAAACATAAAAATATACTTATTCATATTCACCTTTGAAATGTTAAATTTCTTTAAAGTGTCATTAAGCATAATATAACGATATAATATGAGAATAAATCGAAATTATCGCATGGATTTAACTGATATATTATATCCGATCCTCAAAATTCATAACTATGACTCAACTCTTCCAAAGCAAAAAATTAATTAAATTATGAAAGCTGAACAGTTACTATTTATTAATCCATTTTCCGGAATTTTTGGTCGTGGCTTTAGTACTTTAAATCAATACGTTTCTCCCTCCGGTAATGGATGCCCTGCGAAGCGGAGGGCAAAGCGTTTGGATTTATAGTCCTAAAGCTACAACCAACAATACCGGAAAACGGACTAATAAATAAATTAATTATCCATACGTTGCTTGCTCGAAACACACACACACACACACACACACACACACACACACACACACACACACACACACACACACACACACACACACACACACACACACACACACACACACACACACACACACACACACACACACACACACACACACACACACACACACACACACACACACACACACACACACACACACACACACACACACACACACACACACACACACACACACACACACACACACACACACACACACACACACACACACACACACACACACACACACACACACACACACACACACACTCCCTTTATATCCCACGCTTTAGGTATTATTAGAAAAGTTCTAGTCTCTTAAATTTTGCTACCAGTATATTTATAGCTCTTCTAATGAAATTAAGAAAGTAATAAAACATACGACACCCCAGAGTGAAAATTGAATATTCCAACAATAAAGCATTGGCAGAACTCCTCGCAGATTTACACACCCTAAACTCATATAAGGGAGAAACACGTAAGCGCTGTCTAACAACCTTAATTTCCTTTACCGCGAGAGAAATCGGGAAAAATTAAAAGTCCGGAGGTATCACGAACACACCTGAAGGAAATGTGCGAGATCCTGATAATGGCGGCAATAACTTGTGTCTTCTCACCAGGGCCGATCGGAACTGTAATTAATTCGAGAACATTCCCTTCTGCCTGATCAATTGACCCCAGGGCTCCGGCACAAAATGCGAAGAAATTCAACTATTTAAAGTTCCTCCTTTTGAAGCCTTCTTTACTCCATTTAAACTTCTGGGGGAGTGTTTGCTTGGGAAAGAGAAGCCAATCTATTCGAATCGAGATCCATTCTAGCCGGGAATTCTAAAAGCCCGGGTTTAAAACGGGAAACTCATCTGATTTAGAATTAGTCTCATTGCTTTTATGTTCTAGGTAAATATGTCGAGCAGTGTGGGGTCAAATTGGTTTAGAAAAGTCAACTTAACTTCGAAGAAGAAATAAATGTTATGAAAGAGGTTTACTTTCTTAATGGATTCTGGCAATTCTTTCCGCCATCAAAGAATACACGTTTATTCTTTAAAGGGGGTTTAAAATATTAAAGCAAGCTTCAAAGATGTCGGGTTTTTTTTCTTAAAATAGCTCAAGTAAACTTTCTATCACTGAAAAATGGATTTCTATTCTGAAGTTTATTTTTAAGCATTTTATAAAGTTTTAAAAGTGTACTTAAAGAATGATGTTAGTTTCTAGGTAGAGGGACTTCAACAAGTTGTATTATCTTCTATATATGTATGTTTAATTGAAAGTCGTGTTGTTTGTGTTGAAAGTTGTATTATCCTCTATATATGTTTAATTGAAAGTTTGTGTTTGTGCAAAACGATTACATAGTGTAAAAATACAAACTTATTTTAAAGTTAGATAATCTAATCATACAGTAGAAACAAATTCTTCTTATTATTATAAATACTTTTTTACTTCGCATATTTAAATAATTCATTTCAAAATGAAATAAATACTATAAGCTAATAATTCAAACAAATTCAAAATTCAAGTAATTCATGCTAAAAATTCAATGGATAACCGCAGTCAATTTTTTCAAAAAGATTACAACCAAATTAACATCAATCATCGTCGATGTTTACTGTTTAATCCTTGGTCAAAGAAGAATTCCACCCCACCAATAAGAATCAGCGAAAAGCCCATTTTTCTTTCTTTAACTGCGACGCTGATTGATATGAATTGGCTGTTAATGTTTTCAAAATAACCTCAAACCCTAAAAAAGCATTTTAATTTAACATACCTTTCAAGGCGCTGATTTTTAAGTTATTTTTAATTAAAAAAATATAGCATTTTTCGTGTCTGGGCTGAAACAGGAAGAATACGTCATACATAACCTAATAGGAGGAGCTAATAACTTTATAAAGAAAATAAATTCTATAATTTAGATGACGAAAAACGATCTAATTTTCATTAATTTTATGATGGTTGTTAGATCGAAATTCAATAATACCATGATACGATAATCACATGCAAACTATATTAATTGCAAAAATTTAAATAATGTATATTCATAAAATCAGAATACATCGGTTATTATTGTCTCTCTATGTTAAAAAAAAGTTACTGTCACCGCTGCCGCCGCTGCCACTGTTTCAAAAAATTTAATTTTTCAACTATTTGAACTCTCATATCGCAAAAACTACGTGATAGAAATTTATGAAATTTGAAATATTTGTAGAGGAATATTTGGGGCACATTTTAGAACAAAAAGCTAACTGATGTGATAATTAATTCTGGGGTATTTTTAAGGTCAAAGTTGAAAATTTTCTTTTTTCGCCGCGTAATCCAGTTCAGCAAAATCTATTAGCAGCAGAACTATGATTTTTTGCAGCCTGATACTCTGAAGTATGAAGATGTGCACTACGTCGCCCTTTTTTCGAATTTCGAATTTGGTTTAGAGTAATTAATTTTTTAATTTTCCAAATTTTTGACACTTTTTAATTTTTTTCTATCTAAAATGAAAACTAATCACGGTATCAATTTGATTTTTTAAACACTTATATTATTATTTTTTAGAAAGAGATTGGCGTTTAATTCTTTAAAAATTCTAATAAGTTTTGGAATTATTAAGCATCAAAGTTTAATTTTTTTCATAGTTTTAGTAGGTCTTTATCAGACGTGTTTATTTTCGTGGTAATGATCCGAATTAAATTATTGAAAAGTTTGAGAGATAAAAAGTTTCGATATTAAATGATCAATAACTATACTCTGTTCATTTAGAATTAGCGAATAAGACGTAATGTATTAAAAGCAGTAATTATCGTCGAAACAATTTTCTTCTGCAATGACAAGGCAGCCTAAGCAGAAGTAGTTAAACTACTGTAGAAAAAATCGGTAACTGAAGTTGTCTGATAAGCGTTATTAAGCATTATTGAGCGTTTTTTAATCTGTTGCAGGCGCCTATTCTAATTAAACAGACTATAAGCAGACAAGTTCCAGGTTGTACTGGATAGTTGAGATGAAACAAGCGAGCTCTGCTCGCTAAGATCGCGAAGCGATCTTCAAAGAACTGCGAAGCAGTTCCGGGGGTTGGTGAGCGATAGCGAGCAGGGGGCAGAGCCCCCTAGTACACTAAAACAATAGAAAACATTTTTTGTCTGAGATATCGGTTATAAAGGTAATTAAAAATATTAAATATCAGCTCCTATTTTTCGATCACTTTTCAGAAAATTTTTAGCAGTTTGTAAAATATGTTTACTCCTTAATAAAACTCCATAGTCACGGTAAAAAAATAACATCCACTTTTGGATACAAATATACTTTCCAATATTTAAGTTTTATTTTCTAAAATAAACTTCCAGGCTCCTGAGTTTTTCATGAGTGTATTAGAAATAAGCACATTGCAAAAATGCCTTGAATTGTTTAACCATTTATTTTTCTACGCAGTAAAAAGAAAAAATCAGTGTTTGTACAGAACACAATGCAATCTACCTTAGGAAACATAAAAGTCAGTTGTAAATAATTTTTAAGAAACAGAAATCTCTTAAGCCAACAGTTTCTTTTGTCTCGTCTCAAGAATTTTCTCCTGAGTTGGTAAACAGTAAAACTTCAACAACAAATATTTTTCCCTGACGTTTTATTCTGGTCTTTTAATAAAATGAGCTCAAAAATGTCTGAGCTTCTTCCCTCCTCCTTTTAGAATTTTATAAATGAAAAAAAGAACTTTATATACCTGATGAATTGCAAACAGTGCTTTTTTATTTGCCTACAACGAGTTTTCAAAGCCTATCTATATCTAGTTAAAAAAAAAACTTTCTAGGCTTAATTCTAAAACCCAATCTAATAGCTAGATCGGTTTGGAGAATCAAAGATTTGATTAGCACGAAAAATAAAGGTGAAATGCTACATTCAATCATTATAGTGCAAAAGTAAACTCGAGTACACATTATGATCCAAAATCCCGATTTGGCTTCTGAATAAGTGTCCACAAAAGAATTAGCAACTTCGCTACTCCTTTGAAATTAAAAACTAATTTTTCGTTAATGGATATTTACCCTTCGGCGCATTGATTACCTAATGCATTAGTTTCTAATTACTGAGCGTACGGGTGTTTGAAGTTTTTAATTCTCTTTATTTAAATGCCTGCTTCTAAAAGATAAGGAATAGAGGATTGCTAGGGCTTATTTTTTATTTCAACATTGCCTAGTTAGCTAAATGAAAAAATAGAGTTTAATCAAATGTAATTATTCCAGATATATGTTCCTTAAAAGGATACTGTAGGTTTTTTCGTTGTGAAATAAATTTCGGTTTAAGAGCTTTTCAAATGTTCGGAAAAAAATTTAAAAGTTCAGATTTATGCTGCGTCAAAAGTATACATTTGTGTCTGTGTTCAGTTTCGTTCAAGAATCAAAAATGCATTTTATTTAAAGAAATTTTAATCCTCTTTAAGATAACCTCGAGAACATAAAGAATTTTCCCCGCTAGAAAATGTTTTCATATATGAATAAGTTGTCTCACGTTTACTTGTTTCGACGTTTTTTTTGTTCTATTAGCTAAAAGTTAACAGAAGCATTTAAAAGTGGATATCCTACCTGTAAAAAACACCTGAATTCGTAATGCTTTCTTTTAATTTAACGATTTTAAAAGCCCTGTAAAGCCATTAGTCTTGACGTTGGGGTGTAAATGGGTTTATATAAACGTAAGATCATTACGGAAATTTTAAGAGATTTTAGTAAGAGGGGAATAGTTTTAATGGTCGGGAATATTATCATTTGGTAAAATTAGCATTTTAATTTTACCAAAAAAATTTGCTCTTAATGTATATTATTCTAGAACAGTGTATAAAGTTAATAAAGATTGTTTCTTTCTGACTATCATTTTCTCACATTCCTAAACTTCTTTTGAAAAGGTTATATAATACTATTTATATAGTACTAGCACTGACGCGCTAGACCCGGGCTTCAGTTTTTAATAAATATCATCTGGTGCGTTACATATTATGGGCTTCGCCAGTCCAAATGTGGAAATAGATAAATAAAGGAGCCACTTTTATGTCAACAATCGATTTCAATCTGCAAAAATCAAGAATATGCCTACAACAATCAATGTTACATCTATTCTTGTTATATATACAACAATGTGGTTTTGCCATGAAGTTAGACATGAAATATGGGTTTTCAAGCATAAAATTGACCAAAAAATTTTTTAGTATGCTTCGATTTTTAATGATTTTTCTTCAGAAACCTTCCCGGGTGGTGGATCAACGTTGTAATGTTTAATAGTTAATGTATAGGTTTGAAATGTATAAAACTATAAAGGACATACAGACAGACAAACATTGATTTTTATATATAGGATAGTATAGATATATTTTAAAAACCTTTTTCGATATACTATTTCACATCCAGACTTAAAATCTAACTACAGCACACATAATTCAATTTTTATATGAATATTTACACTTTGGTTAAGAATATAATTCAAATTTCTGCGTTTTTTGCATTTACCTTCCCAAACAGCAAAGAACAACTTAATTATGCTTCCCAAACATCTGTATTTCGTCTTCTAACGAAAGTATCTTTGATGATTTTCAGGAAACAATAGGATTTCCTACTGCATTTCCTGCCCTTCTTTCGGCTCCGTTAAAATTAAACACGTTAATTCAAACACGGCTCCCCAATGCCTAGAAGCCTAATTTACATTAACGGATTTTTAAAGATCTGAGAGATTTGAAGTTCAAAAAATTTTTCACACAAAGAATTCAATTAAACTCTTAGTTCATTAAATGTTGCGTATTCTCTTACGAGAGGTTTCTTCCAACTGGGAGTGTAAGCCGTATTTGTTTTTGCTTAGAGCGGTTTTCAATTTAGGGTTAGTTTTAAGAATACTGTTCTATTCATAGGAGAGGTTGGTTAAATAAGGTTTTTGTCTCGGGAAAGCTAGATCAAATATTCAAAGGTAAGGTTTTGATACATTTAATTGCTTTACGCTTGAATTTACCTAAAGAAGTATTAATTTTGTTAAGATCTCTTATGATTAATTAAAAATCTTTTCAGTTCCTCACTGAAATTATTGTATTTTTTGCTGTATTAGTTTCAAACTCAATAAAAAATCGCCATTTTTTTTTAAATTACGATAAGTTAGCAGTAGTTTAATAGTTTATGAAAAAATTAATGAAGAAATACATCAAAAGTTATTTACAGTGCATTTTACTTCTTAGTAAAATGAAAAACATCAACGAAAATAAGCTCAAAATGAAATTTCAGTTTTAAATTTAACCTAAGCGAACTCAAATCACTACCATTTCCTTCATCCCTCCATTTAAGCCGAGGCACTATCTAAATCCACGAAAGTAACAACTCAACTTTAACGAATTTCGCTATTAAAGCATATGGCACTGTCTAGCTCCTCGAAAGTAACAACTCAACTCTAACTAATTTCGCTAATACTTTAGCATGGGTCAACTTTCGTGGATATAGACACTTCGTTTAGCCGAACATCAACAATGGAAATGAACACTAAATGAAATTTTAATTCAAAACTTAAGCTAAACCTACTCAAATCCATACCGGTTCCTTCATTCAATCCCATTTTATCTAAACATCAATCAAAACGAAATTTCAGTTATAAAATTAACCTAAACCTACCTCAAATCACTCCAAATTCATCCCCATTTCTGCAAACACTGCACTTTTTAACCCCCGCAGTTGTCAACACAATCCCTACCCCCAACACGTCGTTAAGCCAATACAGGCCGCTCATTAGGAAACACGAGTCCCGTCCCCCAGGAAACCGTCGGGAGATTTAATGAGCAGACAATGTCATATTAAGCCCCCGTAGAACGGATTTGGCAGGGAGTGTTGCACGCCACCAGCATTAGGCATTAATATCTCCTAACCACCTAGGCCCTTCTGAATTCAGAATTTAGAGCGATATCTCCCTTACTGGTCCTGTCAAATGAGTTAAAGAGTTATGTACTGTTTCGTGTTTGCTTTATTATAGAGTTATGTACTGTTTCGTGTTCTTTATGAATTATTTTATAGTTTATATAATTTGTATGTATGTTGTCGTTCAATGCGCAACAAGTCATAACTAAATAACAGGCCTATTTGGAGTTAGGCATTCCCTTATTTGCCTGGAATAAATTATTTTAAGGAATATAAAGGCGTGTCAAAGAAAGTTAACTTTACCCTTCCATAAAAAAGGACAAAATTAACATGGAGTATTGAGTAACCCAGTCCACCCCAACCTATGAGTTTATTGGATAAAAGAAATAATACCATATTACGCCTTTATTAGCGATGGTATTAATACTATTCAATAAGTTTATTTCACAAACATGTGCAAATTCTTTTATATCGGTCGAATGCTAGCCCAGATAGCACCGTAAGCCTGTAAGAACCCTGTCGCAAGCCAGCGGCGTAAACCGGTTTAGCGTTGTCGCAAGGCTGGCAGGGCAACCCGCAAACCTTGCTGTAGGGCTAATCCGACCTGCGCTAGTTGACGCTTCGTAGGGTTTTTGAAACCGTACGGAGTAACCTTACGACAGGGTTGGAGCCAGGGATTGTTGCAGGTTTCGGAAAAAACCCTGTGACAGTGTATCCACGTCTAGGTTGATTTAGGGTTGGCTAAAAAGCCTTAGAAAAGGGTTTTAGATGTTGGGTAATGGCAAGGTTGACCTACTTAATTTAAGTTATTCTAGATTTAGTATCGCATTTCATATTTTTTTCGAAGTTTCTTGGTTTAATTATAAGATGTCAAAAAATTATTCCTCACTTAAAAACAAGTTTGGGAAAAATATTTGTGACACACATAAATCTACCAAGAAAAACTTAGAAAAAACACAAAATGTAATACTAAACCTATAACTCTACAGAAATAATTAACTACTTTTTAACTTGGTCAACACACCCAACATTTGTCAAAAAATTAATTTTATATTTATTACAAAATAGGGACTATTTGATTAAGCATTTTAATGTAAATAGAAGTAATAAATTAAAGTTAAAATGGTATGTTTTTCCATTTTATAACTAAAAATTTATTCATAATTTTTTAAAATTTTCTATACAGATCAGCAATGATAATAGAAAACCCTTACCTTTGAAATATACTTCTTTCAGCTAGATACCTGGCAATAATTTTTTTAAAAACATCAAATTCAAAACTCCTTGAATGAAGGCAGTAGGAAATTTTATTGGCAATTTATCACATAATGCAAAAATAAATAAATTAAGAAATGCAATATTTTTAATTTAAAATTTATTTTATAACTCATCAGATAAGCAATGATAGTAGAAAACCCTTACCTTTGAAATATACTACTTTCAGCTAGACACCTGGCAAATTTATTTTTTCTAATTTTTTTCAAAACATCAAATTCAAAACTCATTGAATGAAGGCAATGGGAAATTTTGTTGGCAATTTATCGTATAAAGCAAAAATAAATTAATTAAAAATTCAATATTTTTATTTTAAAACTCCTCATTCTATAATAAGATGACAGTACAATAATTTTAGTTTAGCAAAATGATTTAAATTTTTTAAATCATTGATGAAAAAACAACCTGGGATGATAAATAAATTTTTAGCTAGGAGAGAAACAATAACAAATTTTCATTTTAAAAATATTTATTCAACACATGAATGCAAGATTCAAAAGTTTATGCACTGGTATACAAACAGGAAAATTTTTACAAACAGCATTCAAACATAACAGGATCTGGGGTAAAAATGATTAAAAAAAATTGAATAATGGAATAACGAATTTAACCAAGGTCAAAATAGTGTCAGTAAATAGCAAAAATAAGTAGCAATTAGATTATTTTGAAAGAAAGTGCCCTTATTTATATGATTAGTTGTAAGGGTCCGAAAAAGCTACAGATTTGGCTTTAAAAATACCTTATACTAATCTAACCTAATAATAATGTTAAAATCTTATCTAGTTTAGGGGAGCCCATGATGCTAAATGTGGATTTACTCGAGTGCGTCATATAAACATAGGGGGCTTTTGAGTAACTCCACCAAATATAAGCCCTCCTTATACGTAGGGGGGTTTGTCTAGAACAGCCGGTCAGTTTATAAAAAAAAGTACACGTACAGTTGGCCAAAATAAAAACGAGTCAAAACCATGCAATGATACTAGGCTATGATTGTACTAGTAATTGGAAGTGTCCCGTTTTTATTTTGGTCAACTGTACATACTAGAGCACATCAGATATTAATATTTTTGATGTTCCAATGTAAATCAGATACCAAAGGTATGTTATGATGCCGATTTTCGTGGTGGGAGTGGCCATCCAGAGCGGTAGAAAATATAAAAATGCAAGCATGTAGTAAATTTTTGAAAATTAAGCAAAAAAAATCAAACTTGATATACTCGAGTGTTTCATATTTTTATAAAATAAGCGCAGCTTAATGCCAAAAAATCTGAGGGATATTCTTAATCTGTCAGCTAGAAAAATTGGCACCGTTGGCTACCAAGACTAATAATAAAAATATCAGCTTTAAGTCAAAGCTTAAGTATCTAACACAACACAGATAAATTTACATTTGAAAGGGTTACTAGTGTTACAACAATAAATACTAATTAATAAATAACACCAATATATTTCAATACCATCATTTTTTTACGAATCTGATGGGTTGTTCTAGACAAACCCCCTCTACAAAGAGGGCTTATATTTGGTGGAATTACTCAAAAACTTGCAAGGTATCCCCCTTATGTTTATCTCATGCGCTCAAGTAAATTCCCCAAAACACTATGCCCCCCTACTACTAACAGCAATAGGCTTTGAAAGTCATGTACACATTATTTGTTTACACTTAAAATTAGAATATTTAAATCTTGAAAACTTTAAAATTAGAATTGTAACGACAGCAGGGTCACATTCCTACCCCCAGAGAAAAAATATTTATGCTTAAACTGGGGACGTTGGATGGAAAGATGCATGTCAAGTCACGTATAAAAAGTAATCTGATACAGTACTGTATAATAGATTGAAAAAATATACGAGGTTATTTTTGTTTAATTGTAAGAAGAGTTAGAGAAAAAACTAAGAGCAAACTTAAAAATTTAGTTTCTCCAAAATTAAATAAAAATTTAGTTTCTCCTAAATTAAATAAAAATTTCATAGTACACAAAAAAGAAAGATACGGAGTATCAGGTAAAGGAATACTCAAAAGTTTACTTCAAAGGAATTTTAAATTAATCCTCAATATTCCATTGTTATCATAAAAACAAAAACAGACATGCACAGACTAAAAAAAATTAGTTTACTAAATATACATAAATTGAAACATAGATGCTCAATAAGTTCTTATATGTTATTCTCTTAGTAAACAAAACACAAATAAAAAACATCAATTAAAAAAATATTTTTTGTTTAAGTTCAAGAATGTAACTTACTACATTGTGGAGTTCTTGAGTTGTAGGGGTCTCTCACTTTGTAGAAATGCACACAAAAGAATGTCCGCACTTAAGAAAGAAAAATACAGAAAGCCTCGCACTACACACAAGAATGAGATATCCAGTTTACGGAATCTGGCAAGTAGGCAAGTCTCTGCTCACGGCTGATTTTACGATGTGTGGTGAGTGGTGTTTGCTGGTTGTTGCCGATCTTCAGAAGAGTCAAGCAGTCTGAAGGTTGTCACTGGTCAGGAGATGAGCCTGGTGGGATCCCGGGCAGCTATGTCGATTCACCTAGTCACTGGTCAGGGAGCTGAGTGTTGAAGCTGCTCCAGGGTGTGAACTCAAATTTAACTAAAAAAAATAAAGCACTTTTTAAGGACTTTCAAAGAAGGACTCAATTCAAACTTACCTTCTATTTAATAATTTCTTCTTATAACACAAGTATACAACTTGCATCCAAAACATATTCATTTATTTACCATACAGATACTTTTATTATTAAACCTAACAGCTACTGGTACAATTCCGTTAAGAGTTCCCACTAAATATCACCGATCTCTTTTGAACGCTTAATTTTAAATATATACAATTGAGGTGTTTGCGGCAACAACAAGTTATCACGAAAATTCAAATTCTTCTCAGAAGTCGCCACCTTGGCGGCAGCTAGTGATTGTTGCCAACGTGGCGAAGTTTTTAGGCCACGCAAACTGACCCTAATAGTACAGTTAGGCTTAAATCATACCGAATATGTCGAGTTTACGTAACTGCAAGTTGCAGTTACGTAAACTCGACATATTCGGTATGAGTTATGCCTAACTGTGCTATTAGGGGAGTTGATGAATTGGAACTACTACTGAAATTGGCAATTACGCGCCACTTTGGTGACAATCTCATACATTTTTACGAAACTAGAGACAACTCGTTGTTGCAGCAAACACCTCAATTATTATTCAATTTTTGATGATAAACTAAAGAGTTATAGATCTAATTAAACATTTTAATCTATGAGTTTGAAATTATTTAGCAATATTTATACTTTTTGGTGTCCAAATGAGATTGGCGATATTTAGCGAGAACTCTAAAGGAATTAAACCCAGCTACTGAAGACGATTAGAAGAGGTACCTTTTTTAAGGCAGCTTCTCCAATATTAGAGATGGCCCTTTCCATAAAGCACAATTTACATTTAGTTTTAAGGCAGTTATCGCATGCCACAATCCACACACACAACAAGCATAATCATTATTAGTAGTCCACAATGGATTAAAGACGCATTTTCCTGGCATCTTGGAAAAGTGTATTAGTATTCCTACTGTTTCATAAAAAGTTATCTAGTATACTAGTAAATAACTATACTTCAATAATTCGAGAAATCAAAAAATAAAAGCAGTTGACGAGCAGCGCTGTGACAGCGTGCTTATAAGTAAACTGAAATCTTGCACACCGCTCGTTGTTTTCTTTTTGGAATTTCCTTCTTCAGCGCGGCACCATTAGATCAGAATTGGAAAAAGCAGAACAAGTTTTTAAGCACCTCGAAAACTTTTAAGCACTTTTTACAAACCCTGATTCAAAAGTAAGCACTTTTAAGGTCCTTAAAAACTGGAAATAAAAGTTAAGTTTTTTTTCATGACCATACGCACCCTGTGCTCGGGAGATGAGCCTGGAAGGATCCCGGGCTGCTGGGTCAATTCTCCGCAGAGTCAAGCAGTCTGCAAAAAGTAAACATTAAATGGCAAATGAAACATCTCTCCACATGTCGAGAAAAATGAACAAACGCAAGACCTTGGTAGAATTTGTCTACGCTCGGAAGGCGGGGAAATCCTAGTTCGAGTAGGGGTGCGGGAAATCAGGGTTGCTGGCTTTGGCTACTTAAGCACCCCATTAGCGCAATAAGAGAGGGAAGGGAGATGCAGTTGTTCTTGGCGAGAAGTTACCAGTTTGGCGGGCTCTCTCTCCATACCTATCCAACCCCAGGGAGAGAATGGCTTTCCCTGTTAGGGTTTACCATTCGTGCTAAGCGGCCGCAGACAAATTCTACTAATGGGATGCTTTCCTCTCATGTCAGGGATCACTTGCCGAAGGGTTAACTCCATTGCGTGGACCTATCAGAACGTTTGCACAGCGACCGTATATCCCATATTTAAAAATATGTTCTATCGAGAAACCAATCAACACTCTCTTGCAAAATAAATATCCTAAGACAGATGTTGTCTTTTAAGCCAAATGAAAGTATCTCATTCCGGATCAACTTCATTCCAGTTGGTCCACAGACCTATGGACCAACTGGAATGAATTTAAGCCAAGGATTTGTGGCTCAGAAGTAAAAAATCTGCTACACAAAACACAACCAAGCAAGCAATAAAAACTTAAATCAAAGCTTAAAATTGTGGAGGGAGATATATTTACATTGTTTTAACCTTTATACTGAAATAATAAGTCTTTTTAAAAGGTAAGAATAACATTCAAACATTACAATGAACTAAGTAACCCAATTCTACCTTTCACCACTTTCATAACTCAGTTTAAAAAATAAAGGTGATTGGTGATCTAGAAAGGAAATGTGATCAACAGAAAAATGTTTGCCCAAAATGTTGCTTGAAATACTTTTGTCGAAGGGGGAAAATTTAACAGAAAAGATAGCGCGTAAACAAATGGATGCACATAACGATCTAACCCTAACACCCCGGCGAGCTTAACATCCAACACTAGAAACGAGCACCCACTGGTTCGATAAACATCGTAGATGTATTTAAATGAGTAAAAAGTTAAATAGTACTCACTTGATCTTTGAATGTTGTTTTCATGCATCGATTGGTTCGGGAAAGTTTTCGGCGTCGTCGTCCATCTTTGTTGACGACGTGAAGAACGCGGCGGCCGGCGCATGCGCAGAGTAATAGTCTTGCCAGGGAGCTTTCCGTAGGGTTGCCGTAGGGTTAGGTTTTCGCCCTTTTATTACGGTTACAGAATTAGTCTTCAGAAAGTTTGCGGCAGGGTGCCAGGAAGCTTTCCGTAGGGTTAGGTTTTCGCCCTTTAATACGGTTACAGAATCAGGCCCTAAAGAACCCTGTCGTTGTATTGCAGGTGTAAGGGCTATTTTGTAACCAGATGAAAATCAAAAGATAAGGTTAGCCGTAAGCTTACATGCTATCTGGGAGTGCTTGTATTTTACGAAGAGGAAAGGAAATTCAAGAATTTTTTATGTGAAGAAAAGGTTAAGTATTAATTGTAAACTATATGATTTTAAAAACATGCGAATGTCCTGTTTCAGGAGCGGAATAAAAATTATTTCTTAATTCGCTGCAGATCACTAATAAGGTTGATTAATCTAAATCAGCAACAAATTAACAATAATATCAAAATTGATGATTACAGATTAATTGTTTATTTCAGTATCATCTTTGGTGTATAATTCCAAATTCTATTTTCAATAATAATATACTTACTTTCCCCCATTTTGGACTATAATCGATACATAAGTATAGATTTATTAAAACTTAATCTTGAGAAATGTCTGGATTCCTGCCTAATTCAAGTATACTATAAATAGATATTGTTTTATAATATTGCTTCAAAATTGTTTAAATATAACATACGCTATTAAAATCAGTCTTAAAGGTTCCTTATAGATTGTTTAATGCCTTAAAACTATAGACTTTTAAAGGTTTTCTAGGAAAATCCTCACCATAAACTCTTTCACCAAAAACCAATCAAATCAATGAGCCACAGCAAAAAAAGGTAAAAGGAAAAGGGTAAAAAACCTGTTTAACATCAATTTCCCAGATTTCACCCTTTTCAGAACAAAAAGAAGGCAAGGTGATTGATGAGTCATCAGAACCATGGGACATTCGCTGATGAAAATGTCGTCAAAACAATAATGGATATTTTGATTTATGCATCTGCATTTCTGTTCCATTTATTCGCGTTACAATTCAATCTTGCAGAGAAATGAGGATGAAAGTTCGTGTAAAGAGCCTGATAATCGGATTCGAGCAATCAGGCACAGTACTGGTTTTTTTTCTCAGTCATGAATATCGTTTTATTGTTTCGATCGCCATTTTTTTAATCGATGGAAATGACATTTTTTAGAAGGTTTGCATACTTTGTTTTGTGAAGTCTCTCTATTCTAAAAAAAGTTTTGCTGAACGGTTTCCAGCAAAAAACTTTTTAACTACTGATCCGTGTAACACATTTTTGGTACCAAATTGTTAGGATTCTTTTGAGGATGTGAAAATGCCCTTGAAATTCCAAAAAGAAAATGATCAATTTTGAAATATTTCCACTTTTTGGGATTACAGATCAGGTCGCAGTTACGAAAGAAAAATTGTCATACAACTTATTATACATCCGATACATTCAATCACAACAACCAATTGAAGCCATACTTTATGATGAAGAAAATTTCTCTTCCAGTTTTAAAAAAGTACTTTCTAAATTAAATATCATTTAAAAACTGATAAAAGTATTCTAAAAACTTACAGATATGATATTTCATAATAACATTTCACTCATTTTGTCTGAAATTTTTAATTTTTAGTCAGATATCGAAATATAATTGTAAATACTGAGTGTCATGTATGTAGGTTTTGTGGAATTGTGAAATTGAAATTGAAAGTTGTTAGAGGTATTTGCTTGCTCTTTCGAGCCGCTTAACCTTCTTCTTCCAAAAAGTACTTAAAAAGATTTTTTTAGTTTAAAATTAGAGTTCTTTCAGCAATGATGAAGTTTTAGTTTAAAAAAATGACATTTGATTTTCAAAGTTCATTTGAACTGGTTACGATCCTTGACTATCTTCGGTTAACATTTCATTTTCTGAATCAGTTTCGTCAGTATCTTGTTTTACTATTTGTAGTAAGAAATTTTGGAGGTTGTCGTTGAAGTCTTTCAAAACTTCAGCTACTTATTGGTTTTGTGGTTTTTCAATGGATGAAAAGGTTTTTAACAAGTCTGGGTTTAAACAAAAATATGAATGATAAACACTAGGTATACTAACGAGTTACTATGTACAATATTGAGTTTAAAGCATCCATTGTAGTGTACGTTTTTTTCAGAATGTTGATTAATAATATAGTTATTAACCCATTAGCGCCCAGTGATCTATTTCTAGATCGCTAAACAGAGTGTCATAAAAGCTCTCTTAAATTACCTTAAATTCACCCAACAGTAACAAAACTGCACATATGGCAAGAGAAAACATCCCTCAATCCTAATACCTTGTGTTTTTTGCATTTCCTTCATTTATTTTGTAATAGGGATGGGCTAAAGTTCGTCTCGGGGTTTCATTTTACAAATTTTTCATCTTCATTTCTTTTTTTCAAGAAAACAGTAAACATGTACCACTTAAGGATTCCTTTTTCAGTTTTATTTTATCTTTATAGATGTAGCTATTGGGATATAATGCAAAGTTTTGTCAAAATTAATTTATTTAGTGGAAAATCAAGTCCAAATACTGCTGATCTAAAAATAGATCGCTGGGCGTTCGGGCGTCCATTTTTTCTGTTTTGCTTACAATACGATCATTTAGTTTTTCCACTAAAAACTGATAAAAATGAGTCTGGGAATACTCAACAAGGTTCAAGATAAAGTCAACTATTGATTTTCTTAAGAAATTTAATATTATATTATTGCTAATTAAATTTTTTAATATATTCTAGTGAATAAATGGAGGATAGGCCATTATAATTCATTACCAATACAGCAGGACATTTCAACTAGCGGTATAAAATTATTGGTGTTTATTCACATAAACTTATTTTATAGAAAACAAGTCAATACACAAGTAGTTTTGAAATACTTCACAGATTAAATGATAAGACAATTAGAGGTTATCAAGGATCCATGAAAATCTGAAATTGAGAATTGCAATTTTTTTTAAATTTTTCCTCACCTAGCCTTTTGTAACCTTAAAATTATGACAAAGTAGTTTATTGGAATAGGGTATGTGAAAACTTGTGTGTGCTCTAACAAGCAGCAATTTTGAATGTTGCCATGTAAGATCAAGTTACATTTTATTTCATGAGTATTATTTGATTTATGGTAAAACCAATCTACAAAATTTTCAAAAAATTAGCCCAATGCATTTTATTTTACTTATTAGTTAAAATTTTATGTCATGTCGTATGTTTTCTGTAATATGCTTATTCTTATATAAATTTAAAGTTCTAGGTTCAATTTCCTCTATAATTACTACTTTCAACATAGGCTATTTCTGTATTTAATTGTGGGTAAATTATTTAATTTTATTACTATTTAATTATTTTTCCCCACATATTCATGAATAAATACGCATTTTTTTAAGAGAAATACTAATATTTCTATTTATTTCATAATTTTTAGGATTTTTTGATGTTCAACTAGTACTTAGCTCTGTGACAAAAAATATCCTCCGAACGCCCAGTGATCTATTTTTAGATCAGCATTTTTTAAAGAAACTAATGACTCTTTTGACAAAATTTGTTCATAATATTCATATTTAAGGCAAAATACACCAGATTCATGATTTTTATCCAATTCACCCCACAAAAAAATAGTTTGGGCGTTAATGGGTTAATAGATGTGCTCGATATTGTTAAGGAAAACATTTTGATTAAATTATTGATATAAGTTAGTTAATAATATTCAAACTTTTAAGATACTGTTATTTATGGAGATGACCTGTGACGTATTTTAAGAAAATTGGTTGGGGCTTTTCTTCAGCTATTTTTTATTCATGTTTTATAATGTGAATTTAGTTTAGTCAGCAGGGTTTTTTGAGGATTGCTACGCAATCCAAAAGGTCCTGCGTAAGCAGTTTACGGGGGTTGTTGAGCGATAGCGAGCAGAGGGCGGTATCTCCTAAGATTATAAAAAAATAATCAAGGAGAAAGACAGAGTGCAAGAAGAAAAGTTTTAAATATAAATTTTTGAATTTTATTTTATTTTATAACATTTTAAAATTTATTCTTTGATATTTTGTTTTTCTTCCAAATTTTAAGACTAAAAAGTGTTTTGAATCTTCAGCTTTAGATATTTTTAGCCTTATAACAAACTTGATTAAATATTTTAACAAAATAATTGACACACTTTTCAGGCCCCTACAGACTAAAAATTTTTACACGACACCCTCTTGTAAAAAAGAGAGTTAACTTTAAAAATTAACCACCTCTTCTAAGCATCCTTGCACAAGTTTTTTTATTCAATTATAATAAAATCGACTGCACTTTATTGATAAAATTATAAAATTTCCCACGGATTTTTTTCCATTTAAAATTCCATTCATATTTGAAGTTTTCTCAAATAAAAATCTGTGTGGAAATATTAAACTAAATAAGACAACTAAAAATTAAGTTGTAAAAAGTTTTCGGATTAAATGGGATGTTGTTTGATGATAATGAGAATATTTGGTATAGAGTTCGGGGCGCCACGGAGCACAGTTTGGGAACCACTGGGCTAGAGCCTCCCTCAATTGTACAAATAAAAACTTTAAATTAATAAATAATTCTCAGTATTCCCCCCTATTTTCATCTTCGTTTGTTTCGTCCCACTAGACAAATAATCACTGTCAACTTTTATGCACAACTCTTAAGTTGTTTGGATTTATTCTTAAGAACTTAGCACAGGATTGATCTCAGAGATATCCCCAATCATTACAAAGCCTCATCCCAATACATGCATGATCATTCACAGCCTTCTTTCCCCCCCTCACATTCCATTATCATTATCCCCATTCAGAAACTGCGCCCGGTGAGCCAGCTTCTTAAAACGTTGAGTAATGAGCCACGGACGTCAACAATGGCAAAAACTGCCTCAACTGCCGATTGATTTTCACTTTGCCAAGCGATGCACAATTTCAGATTGCATCCCCCCCTTTTCCTTCCTACAATCGCAGGATCGGTTATCGGACTCTGAAAATCACCCTTTTCTTTTCCTCTCTCTCTATATATATCCCGCTCTCCCTTTTCCCCTACTCTTTTTCCCTCTGCCTGTTAACCCTTTCAGACCTGGCCGCCCCAAATTTTCCATTGGATTCAATGATAATCTCGGGCGGCTTAGGGTTATAACGAGAGGAACGACGCCGTTCCAGAGTGAAATGGTGTGAAATATCGAGGGCGTAAAACACTTCTGGAAAAGGGGCTATAGTTTCCCCGTGAAAGAGTTTTCGGTGAAGGGAGGGAGGGAGAGAGAAAAGAGCAAATAACGGCGTTCGAAAGTTCTCTCCCGCCCTTGGCATAATTCCACGGAGGGGGGGTTCCGAAAAATAAATCGAATGCGCGACGGGGGCGAATTCTGTGTGTGCCGAGGCATTAGATGCATTTAAAGATGGAGATGAAAAAGGGATGAGAAAATGTCGCCCGGTTTTGAGTTATTCGGAGGGGAAGAAAAGTTGGGAAGTTTACGCTTTATTTGCTTAAGTCGCAAAAGGGGCGTGAATCATGGGCTGGAGTTTGTTTTAAAGGACTTTGTGAAGGGCTTTAGTCAATTTTTGCGCCCGATTACGCCGGAGTTTTAAAGCGGAGTTTGTTTCCGAGCTGTTTCTTCCTTGTAGTAATGACCAAACAAATTGCTTCCCTTTTAATATTTTTTTGAATGAATAATCGAAGAATGAGTGCGACATATTGCTTGAATTGTAAGTAAAAGATAATTTCGATTCTTTCAAAAATGGCGTTTCACATTATCTATAGAATTTGTTGCTATAATAACAATACTCTATTATTTCATTACCTGTTATGTGTTATAGATACTTTTCTTCTAATTTAAAAAATTATTGTTTTATTAAAAAGTCGTAATTATGTTTACATGTTTTACCTATTACAGGGTGTTCCAAAACGACCGCATAAACTCTGCACAGCTAGATTCCTCATCGGGAGTACATAAAAACTGCCCAAAGAAGCGATCCTGTACGATCCTGTTAAGGGGACATCCATAAAATTACGTGAGGTCAAAAAGGGGGAGGGGTTTGGAAAAATCTCACCAAATCTCACCAAGGGGGGAGGGGGGTCAATTAAAATCTCACGTCAACTTTTTAAGTTGGAAATTATACGATTTTCTTTTTTAAGAGAAACGAATAATACCCACAGATATGATACTGTGGTGATTTTTAGGCGGAATAATGTCCTTTCCCCCACTTCATTAATAATGGAAAAGTTTTAGGTGCTGTGAAGCACAAAATGCAAACGAATAGGATAGAAAATAATTTTTAAAGGTTGTAGGTAAATCTCACAGGGGAGGAGGGGGTAAGCAAAATCTCACCAAGGGGGGAGGGGGGTCCAGATTTTGGAAAAAACACCTCACGTAATTTATAGATGTCCCCTAATGAGAAAAATACGAAAAACAAAGTATGACTGTTACCCCACTTGGGAACTAATTTGATGTGTATTTTTTAATTTATTGAGCTTACCCTGTGATCATTTAATTTGTTTTCAAAGATGATTTCTTTTCCTCATATTTTATGTTAATTTAACCCAGCATGCTTACTCATTAACTCCTCATTAGTCCTCATGAACTTTGAGCAACAATGACGTCACTGCCGGTACAAGAAAAAAACCACTTTATTGGACATATCAACAACAGTAGACAGTTCTTACATGTATGTACTCCCAACGAGGAATCTAGCTGTGCAGAGTTTATGCGGTCGTTTTGGGACACCCTTAGGGTGTCTCAAAAAAAGTCTTTTTTCGAAAAACCTCGCTCCCCAGGGCTTTTCCCATTCCTTTTGGTCCCAAAAGATAGTGTGGGAAGTTTTAGCCCCCTAAGTCAACTCTAGGGTTTGCCTGTAGAGCCCCAAAGTTTGAAAAAAGTGGAAAAAATGACCAATTTTCAGAATTTAATTAATTTAATTAAAAATTATGTTTAAGATTGATAATGCTAATAAAACTGGTTCAAATGCGTCTATAGGACGTATTTAGATGGGATATATTTATTTATGTGTATTAACTGTACCCTATAGCCCCTATAATCTAAGATTAAAACATACTACTTCGGGACGTTGCGCACGCCAAAGCTTATAATGCACACCGGTGGACGAAATGAATTAAATCCGAATTTCTTCGAAGAAACTCCCTCAAATGATTCCATTTTGGGCTAAAATGATATTATAAATTATAAAAACCAGAGAAATAACAGTTTTGAGCCCTTCCACTGAGCTTTTAATGTAAAAAGTGTTTTTCTTCAAAATTTCTCGTTTCCAGCTGATGAAACCCAAAACTTATACTTAAAAAGAGGTTTGCTGAACTTTTTTAGATATCAAACATTGGAACCTTTATAAGGGTTTCATTTTTTCAAGTATAATTAAATTTTAAACAACACAGATCGGAAATGACAAGAATATTTCCTATACCTGACGTGAAAATCTATTTTCTTTTTTCAAAATTAGGAAAATAGTTTAATACTTGTGAATCTTGGTTGAAATGCTAAATAAAGAATTTTTTAATTAAAACTCTCCCCTAATACTTTAAAAGGGAGTAATTTTCCAAACTTAAAAAAAGAAAATATATTTTCACGTCTGGTATAGGAAATATCCATGTCATTTCCGATCTGTGCGCTATAAAATTTAATTCTACTTATTAAAAATGAAACCCCTATAAAGATTTCAAAGTTTTGTATCTATAAAGTACAGCAACCCCCTTTTATAGTATAAATTTTGGGTTTAATCAGCTGGAAACGAGAAATTTTGAAGAAAAACACTTTTTACATTAAAAGCTCAGTTGAAGGGCCAAAAACTGTTATTTCACTGGTTTTTGTAATTTATAATATCATTTTCGCTCCAAATGGCATCATTTGAGGGAGTTTCTTCGAAGAAATTCGGATTTAATTAATTTCGTCCACCGGTAGTGCATTATAAGCTTTGGCGAGTGCAACGTCCCTAAGTAGTACGTTTTAATCTTAAATTATAGGGGCTATAGGGTACAGTTAATACACATAAATAAATATATTCCACCAAAATAAGTCCTAAATGACACATTTGAACCGTTTTTATCGCAGTATCAATCTTAAAATATAATTTTTAAAAATTCTGAAAATTGGTCATTTTTTCCACTTTTTCCAAACTTTCGGGCTCTACAGGCAAACCCTAGAGTTAACTTAGGGGGCTGAAACTCCACACACAATCTTTTGGGACCAAAAGGAATGGGAATAGCCCTGGGGACCGAGGTTTTTCGAAAAAAGTTTTTTTTGAGACACCCTAGGACACCCTGTATAACGTATCCTCATAATGTTTCTTATACACACTATAAACTTCAGTTATCTAAACCCTTCCCTCACTTTGAATTTTAATTTTTATAAGAACAGTAAGAATATTCCTAAGGAACATGAATTACACGGGCTATCTAAACCATTGAAGGCCCGTTTAGAAATGGGATATTCCTTGATTAACAAGAAAAGTGCAGCAAAATGATGAAAATGCAACAAGAAATATCAAAAAATGTTTTCAAAAGTGGAAACTTTTTTAAAATTTCGATTAAAGTAGAAGCCAAATAATATAAAAACTATCTAACGGAATCATCACAATAATAGGCATTTAACAGTGACATATGAGATGACTCAGCTTTCACTGTTAGTACCCATAAAGATGATGTGCCATTCGTATAATCTTTTAATTATTTATTGAATCGGTGAAGAAAAGATAATCGATGGTTATCCGAACAAACAGCATCATACTTTTCAAAGTAAAATTTTTCGAAATGCCTTGGGCATTTTAAGCTAACAATAAATGGTCACTACGTTGCGTTGGTTAAATCTAGCCATTTCATAAGATTTCTTGTTTCCCGAAAAGTCTTTTTAGTAAGCACCTCTATGAAGCAAACGGCCAAATAAGGTTCTGTTAACGCCCTGCTCTTTATTTAAAGAATAGTTTACGGGGTCCTAGATTACGATGTGGGACTAACGGGATTTAACAAAATGACCGAATGCAGTATCAGCAACCGTTATCGCAGGAACAATAGTCATTACAAGAATGTTTTCTTCAGATCCCTACTACTGTTAGCTTAGTTTTGATGGTGTTTATATATTTGAGGGTTTGTAATTTATAAAGAAATTTTTGAGTGAGATAGTTTTTTAACCAATAAGTGTTTTTTTTATTTATTTTATAATCAACAAAGTAAAGAAAATATTATATCACCTGGGATAGTTGAACGATCCATGTAGGTGAACAAATAGTCACAGAACAAACAGTCAGTTATATATTATTAATTTTTTTGTTAGTATTCATTTTTTGCAAGTTTAGTATAAGAAATCAAACGGAGTTATTCATTATTTGAATCGTCAGTTTGAAAAGAGGAATAAAAGCTAAAAAACCAAGTTTTTAGAAAATCAAAAAATACTTTATAAGTATTAAGGGAATTTTTATTGAATAACCACCAAATTTTCAGTGGAAATTTAGGGCCTTAATTAAAATACAGAACGAATATATTCGAAAATATTGTACAGATGGGGGAAAAGTTGCTGTTGAAATTTGAAAAATCCGCTTAAATTGGCAATTAAATTATACTTTTGCTTAGTTCACAGCAAGAAAATGGAAAATAGACGAAGCAAGTAAAATTCAAAAGTATATTTTGAAAGTACTATCATTAAGGTAGTTTAATGAAGATATAACTGGGTTCCAAAATTCCCTCTAAAAAAGAAAAAACACTTTAAAAACAAATTTTACATTGGCTTAGTTTACAACACAAAGAATTGGAGTAGCTTGAATATTTTTTTAGCACAAAAAGGCAATTTGTTATTTTTTGGACTTACTTCCTTTCTCAAACTTATAATTCTTTAATTCATGAAAAGATAGTAGACAGTTGTTAAAATAAGCATTGAGTTAATATTTAATTATTTAGATTGTGTATATTTTATAACTCTTGATTGAGAATTAAGTTTTTAAAAATGTATTCAAGCTATATGTAATTATATTTAAAACAAAAAGACGAATGATTGAAGGTTACATCAGGTTCTACTATAAATGAAATAGGTAACTATAAAAGTAATAATTCAGGGGAAATCCTCTTGATAACAATTTTTATGAATGGTAGCTCTTTTGATAGCCTAAAAATCCAAATGATTCATCAATGTTGTCAATTACTTTATTCCAAAGAAATCAGCTTTTCACTATTTAATGACTTCAGAGATGGTGCACTTGCGGCTGAGTTCAAAAGCAACAGAACACTTGTTTAATTTAGCGTACAATAAACCGATAGCGAATGCTCCGTTTAATATGCCTTCCTACAGGGCGGTAAAAAAACCCAAGATTTTTACCTTTGTTATAACGACTTAGCTTCAATTTTTTACCTCTTCTTCAAAAAATAAAAAAAGGGGAAAGACGGAGGCTTTATATGTCCTTTATTCCTTCTATTTTTTTACACAACGCGCAGTTTTTCTGTGCCATTAGATAGTGTTAATGAAAAAAAACTTTATTTTCAACCTGAACGGATTTCCTTGTGGAAGAAATCGCTTCTCTCTCCAAGCATAAAGTATGAGCATATTTTTGTGCGCTCTACAAAGAGAGAGGGATTTTTTATTATTATTATTTCTCGTTCCTTAACTACTGGGTCCTCCAACGTCTTTCTACTGTTTCAGAGCTGAAAAGGCGCATTCCTCCGAATAATAAAAGTAAAGATAGCTTTAGAAAGAAAGTAATGAGCGGACGAAATGTCAAAAACAGGCAAAAACTGCTCTCTCGGGCATTAAGACAGAGGGAAAAAAGTTTTAAAAACTCGGGGTACTGAATTTTCACGGCGGAAGTCTCTTGCGTTTTTACGTTTCCCTTGAAAAACGACGCGGAATATTTCAGAGGGGAAAATGACAGTTTGCATGAAACCAAAGAAAGTATTTCGCTTCTGAATGCGGTCTTTTTTTAACACCGCTTTTTCAGTGGTGTTTTCAATGGCTTCTAAGATGCACTTTGATGGAATCTTTAAAAATAATGACGCTGTGATTTTTTAAATCTTCACTGAGAAGAAAAGGGGGGAGTATATCATCTATAAATCAAGCTATCTACTGTTGAAACTCATATTTATATTAAGTTTAGATATCCTTTTTATTGGGATGAACTTACAGGGATCTTAAATATTAAATGCTATCAGTTTTTTATTTATTGGTTATGTTAGAGACAATATTACACTTAGGATTAAGAGTTTTCTTAAATGATAAGTATTTTCTTTGAATTTCATTCAATTTAAATCACATATTCTATTTTCATGAAGCTGGCTTCACATGGTATGAATAACTAGTATAATTATAGTAGCACCTAACGTGCACACAACTGTGTTCAATAACCAGAATCATACTATAACTTTAACGTGAGAACAGTATCTTCAACCATATGGTACAGTGTATGCGTATAAGTAGGTAAATACAAAAAAAAGTTGAACCTTAAAGGTGAAAAAACAGTGTTGGGGCACTAACCAATCTCACATAATTTTTAAGCGATTAAAAAAACATCTAAAGTTTTGGTGTAACGTTTAACCAAAGCATCGACTCTTATATAAATTATATTCGCCTTTCTATTGGAGATAAAACCAAACGTAAGACAATATTTAAAATCCAAAACGTAAAAATTTATTCCTAATCTACATTTTAGATTCTCCTTTTGTAAAAAAAATCCATAAACCAGTCTTAAAAACAGAAGCACTGCAATTAAAAGACACTTAAACAATTTTCAAGTTTGGAAAACGTCAAAAAGCTGTAGCATATTGAATTTCGCGTTTCTTCGGCTAGAAATAAAAAAATTCAAAGTTAGCAAATGAAAGAAGCAAAAACAATGCAACTCGGCGAAACTTCAACCATCGGAATTCTTTAAGAAAGATGCATAAGAATTGCAAATGTTACAAGTGATGGAAATCACTTTCCGGTTTGGAGTAGCAAGGGGGGTCAGCCAAAATGAGGATGGGAGTTAGCTAGAAATTTGTTCGAAATTTGCACCATCTGTTCCTATGCAAATTGGAAGGTTAAAATTGCAGAACTGTGTCTGTTGAACGAGACAAAGGGATACGAAGCAGGTGTTCCTTTTAAAGAAACTCTTATTTCCTTTTCCTTTGAGAACTTGGGACATTTGCGAAAGTTGTGCATATTATGAATATGTTTATCATCGCCATATTAGGGCTCTTTTGAAAAGTTGCTCTTTCATTCTTTGTTCCTTTTCTTTGCTGTTTCACTGTTGTTGTTGTCTTTTTTTATTTTCACAGACTTAAACAGCTTTTGAAAGTTTTGCTACACCCTTATGAAACTTCTGTAAATTAAAGACAACAGTTGAAAGATTACTCCATTTATATTCACTGGTATAAGGATAATAGAATTTGAATATGAATTCCATGATACTTCTATAAGATTTTAAGTAATTTTAAGAATTTGTCAAGTCTTATTTTCTTTATTTTTAGCGATGCGTTACTTACTGTTTTTTCTTTGAATTATCCGTGTATAAGGCAAAGCAATACATTGTTATGCTATATTTATTACAAGAGGTAAACATTGTAATTTGTTTCTCTTAGAAGTAATTAATTCAGTTCAAGTAGTGACATTTCCTTAATCTATGTCTTTTCAAATATATTCGAAGTTCATATTTGTCCAACAGATCATTTTATCTCTGATTGTCTATTTTAAACAACTATTGTTTCAATTTAAATTTATGAAAAATATTGTATTACTAGCTGTTACAACCCGGCAAAGGCAAAACCAGGTGTTGCAGCTAGCCTTCTTTGGCGCTGATGCAAGATTCGCTCGTTACTACCTGTTTGTATTTATTTACACATTCCCGAACATTAAATATGCAGTTTTAATTCATTATCTTAGGAAGGCGTTTTGTCTCTGATTCCGAATTGAACTATCACAAATTTATCACATTGAAATAATTGCCATTTAATTTCGACCGGTCGTCAGCCCAATCCACCGAACCGATCTGCACAAACTTGTTCTTAAATGAAATCTTACTATCCCTATAAGAGCCCATTTTAAAAGGCATTCTCCCAAAACCTTCCGTTTTTTCATTATTTTTTGATTTAACGGCTTGATTTAACTTAAAAATGGAAGGCTTTTATAAGGTCATTAAGTTATATGAGAAATTCAGTACATCTTTAAAATATTAATTTGTCTATTTTCACAAAAAATTGTATCTTTGAAGAATTTCGGAATTTGTCTCTGATTTTTTCTGTGTAATTATATTAAGCTTAAAATGGATTAAAAAATAAATCTAGTCTTAATTAAATGCAAAAATTTTATAATACTTGAATAAATCAAATAATTATTACAATTCTAATTTACTTATCTAACCTTTAGATACTTTTTCACTATCTATTTTATTGAAATATGCTGTGACTGGTATTTTTTTATTGCAGAAACTTAAAATTTTCAAAATATTTTGGCTTATAATTTTAAAAGGAATATCATCAAATAAAATTAAAACCAAAATAGTATGACGCAACTGCATAATGAAATTTATTACTTTTTCATCCAAAAAATGATTTACACACATAGTTTACGGCTATCGAAATTTTATTTTCACTTCATTTTGCAAAAAAATCAAATGGAAAAGATAAGTCTCCTGCTGAAAATCTTCGAAAATGATTCAAAAAACGCACATCATTCTCTTTAAAAGCAACCAGGTCTTAAAAACAAAATGAAATGCATTTCTAAAACTATCACAAGAGCTTTAAAGCCTCCCTAATGCAGTTCCGGTATTTCAATCTATTTTCTCTCGTTTTTACCCCCTTAAACACTTAATGAAGTCGGACGAACGCAAGCGAATGTTTTGTGTTCGCGTCCTTAATCGTTATTTTCCTCGCACAGAAGGTTTTTTTTCCTTTCGCCCGGTTGGCAACGTTTTGTCGGAAATTCGCATCTCTCGAAATTTGTCAAAAGAATCGCACGGAAACTATGTGAGCTGCTAATGGATGCTAGTGCTTTTCGCGCGATCGCCTTCATTGTAAATTCTTTTTTTCCTCTTTGTCAGCTTGCATTTTTAAAAATGGCGGAGTGGAGAATCGTATCGTGTAGGTTTTTAGGATTGCTTAACCCTCTACCAGATCAACTACGTGTTTACACGTACTAGGCAAATTTACTCGAATGGATCAAGCCGTGTATACACGATGCGAAAAGGCAGTGCTTTCCCTCCCTCCTTGGCGACAGTTGGCCACCGTTCCCCCCTCCTTGGCGGCTGCCGCCTCCCACTAATGACCATACTGCTTGAAAACTGGACCGGTTCACAATCGCAGGGGGCGGAGTCGAACCCCTTGTCCGGAGGGGTCGAAAGGCCGATAGCTCTGCTGCACACATGTTTTTTCTTTTAGGGGAAAAGCAGCTCACCTCTCCCTGCGCGACTTTCTTTTTTCAATGTTTTGAACGGGATTGAAGATGCAAATTGCAATGCAGTTTTGAAATAGCTTTTTATTTGCTTCTCACTAAAATAGTTAAAGTAAAATAATTCATAAATTTTTTAACTAGGTTTTAGTTCAATTTTATTTTTTTTAGTAAATAAATTATTAAAATTGTTTCTAATCTATGTTTGTCCATTTTCAAGAAGATCCACATACGTAAAGTAATGTAAAATGAACTTTATCGAATTGCCACGCACAAAATAGTGTGACTTATCTCGAGATTATTGTTGATTTGTTCTATTTTATTTAAAATTCGGTCATTTGACGAGCAATTATTTAGTTTAAATGAGCAATTAAGTTTGATAATATTCAAAACTAAGATTTTGCATTTTACTTAGAAATCTACTTTTGGAAAATGGCGAAAAAAATTTAGTTACCTTCACTAAACTGATTACAGAGTTTAATGGTTTCTTATGTAATGATTGGGCACATAAAGACAGCTTTTCGTAAAAATCATCCATGTTTGAATATCTAAGTTCATTGGTGGATTTTGGAACCTGAGGAAAAAGTAGGGAATTTCTCCCCTCGTATATCTGCCCACGGCCAGGTTGCACGGTATGTTTTATGGTAATATTAAAATGTTATATAATTATGAATATAATTCACATAAATAAAATATTTTATAAGCTAATTGTAGTAATTGAGTAAAAGGAAACAAAATCATCAATTAAAATAATATATTTATATTTTATTGAAACACAAATATACAAAGATAGGAATCATCGAAATTACTAACAGGAACATATTATATTTGATAAATTTGAAAAGTTCAAACTCCTAACTGATTGGATCCAAACCAACTGAACTAACGAACTAACTGAATAGATCCGAAGTGCAAAAGGAATCAATAAAAATCAAATAATTTTTTAAATGCTAATAATAATAGTGTAATTTTATGCTTAAAAAATATTATAAAACATTTATTTTAATTATAGGTAAACAATCATATTGAAGTAATGCATATTTTTGCGAAATACAAGTATAGAATTATCTAAAATTCTGACCAAAAAAACATGATAGCGAATTGTTTTTTGAGAAATTTAAAAATTTGCGCTTGTTATAATTTTTAATACAGTAATAAATAAATTCTATTGCTGAAATATATTTAAAAATGATATCTAATTAATTGCAAATTTACCTTTACCTCTTCATCATTATATTTTTTTAATTGTGTGAAAATCTTCGAAACAAGGTACAGTACAAAGTGAAACATTACATATTTTACACTGATATCTAGTTTCTTTCCTTATTCGGTCCCCTCCCCTTTGTCATTAATTATTTTTCGACACAGAACGCATGGTTTACATTGATTCTTCTTTTTTTTTCAGTTGGTTCTATGAGGGAAGGGAAAAATGGGGCTGGACTCGGGGTATGCACTTTCCGTTGTTGAAATTTTTAAAAATGGTTTCAACTATTTCGAGACGGAAATCCAGATGTGATAACTCCACTTTACTCGTGAAGGACGAAAGCATTACAAACACACTGGTTCAGCAGTTGACGGAAATTTTTTTTGTAATATCTTTTTTGTTGATTTCTAATCGGGGGATAGTACGACAGGCATTGGTCTGCCCTATCTACCCAACTGGTCTGCCCTATCTACCCAACCCATTGTGAAATTATAGTCTAATATCGCTTTGGGTTTTTTGTTTGAAATATCCAAAAAAGACCCATCCTTCAACTTCTTTTTTTCCTTTTGGTCTACCTAGTCAATGGAATGAACAGTGCTAAGGATTGCTATAGGTTTTTATCTAACCATTTCATAGAGCACATTTTCCCTTTTTGGTATCCGATGATCTCGTGCTTTTTTAGTTTTTTAAATTTAATTTCTTCAGGAAGGCCTTTTCTTTCTACGCGCAAAATACCAAACATGTCAGTCCGAGACAAAAGGGAGCCGACCGTTCCTAGACAAATGTGAGAAGATAGAGAGGTAAGGGAAAGTGAGACAGTTTGATACAGCAAAATTCAAATCCATTTTTTGAATAGAAAAAAGGACTTATTCAGATCTTTATTTTTCTAGAAATATCTAAGAATGTCTTAATTTTGTCAAATCAATTAGAAAAAATATAAGTTTAATGAAAATTAAAATATAACGACATTTATAAAAAAACAATTTTGTATCCATGTGCCCCTGCAGTTGGGCAATTGGATATATCTTCAGTAAGATTTTACATTTTACTTAGAAATTTACATTTGGAAAATTTTGGCGAAAAAATTTTAATTCACTTAAATTTATAGACTCATTACAGAGCTTAACGTTTTTATATGTAACTAGCTGATATGCCCGGCCTTGCACGGGTGAAGAGTATAAATTTATTATTTATGGTGTTTGCTATCAAAACCAGCTCATTCCATATTTTTTTGAAATCCCTTTTTTGCATGTTTTGAAAATTTAGAGGGTCCTTCATAACCTGGCGAAGGGATATATCTCAAATCCAGCTCATTCCAACCCAAAAATTAGATTAAGGGTGAAAACTATGATCTCAACTGTGGAATTTCAGATCATTTGAAAAAGTTAAGTGAATGTCATTTATTCAAACTCGTAAAGACACAAATTAATTGGTTTGCTGGAAAAAAAAAACAATTTTACACAACTTTATTGAACAAAAAACTGAAAAAAAGCATGATAAATCGTGTTTTTGCATCCAAAACAGCTCATTCCAACCTAATTAGTGTAATTACGCCCAAGGTAATGCAACTGGAATGAAAATAAAAAAACTAATCAAATTCTAGGTGGTTGTACCTACAATTAAAAATTTAAAAAACAAATTTAGCTTTAGAACTGTGGACGTGAGAAGTTTTTTTTGTCACTCCTGTAAAATATCCAAAAAGGGAATGAGCTGGTTTTGATAGCAAACGCCTCATTTTTAAGTTTTCCAAACACATTTCTAATTTTAAATAATCAGCATTTACCAATCATCCCGGTATCCCAGGAGTCTTTTTCATACTCCGGTGTTCCTGGTAACTTTTCCTATCCTGGTGTTCCTAGTAATTTTTCTTATCCCGGTGTTCCCGGATGTACTAAAATTCCTTCAGTACTCAAGCGCAATACAGTAGAACCCCGATTATCCGCGAGCGGATGATCCGCGAGTGCCAGGAAAAAAGATTTTTAATGATGAGAGCAAATTTTAGATGAGATTAGAGACATTTTAGATGTAGAGCAAAGGTTTCTGCTGTACTGCACCTATTTTAAAAGTTTTACATATCATTTTTAAGTACAATAAAACATAGTTTTTAAAACATATTAATATGAAATATTTTTTTCGTGTTTTCACATCATTTTTAGTCTTTTTTCGGGTTATCCGCGATTTTCGTTATCCGCGGTACCCTTGCCACCCAATAGCGCGGATAGTCGGGGCTGTATAACTTTTGAATGATTTCCACATTTACAACATGGAAAAAATATTCTAAAAATTATTTAAAATTTCTCAGATTCCTTAATTAATCATTTCTTTAAGAATAAACGTTTTCGGTGAAATTATTCAATAATTAAAGCTTATTCCGTTTTGAAATTTAAGAAAAAAAAATCTATATTTTCTAGTTGAAAGGGAGTTTTAATGGTTTTCGGTTTGTTTACCAACATTCTTAAAAGTTAAAATATTATCACTTTTTTATTTTACATCCTCGTTTCCATGGACACTATTTTAACAACAATGATATTCCATAAAGCTTTTAAAATATAAAAATTAGATAAACTGTCAAATAAGAATATGTTTATCTATACATAACTTTTAAATTTCATTGAAATAGATTTTAAAATATTAATAGAATTTTTAAATAGATTTGTACCTAGTGTTTCTATTAAAAAATTGTTGTTTAGCATTAAACTTTCTTTGTAACAATGGAGTAAGCAGATCTCTTCTTGAGGGGAAATGAAGCTATTTCAGCAAAATGACCATAAAAAGGGTCAAAAGAGGGTCAAGGGGTCATTAAAAGTTTTCGAAACATAGCCTATGTTTTTTTCTGAGTTTTTTTACGTAGGTATACCAAGTTTGGTGCAGATCGGAAGTAAACTGTGGAATTGTATAAAAGACAAACACATATATATAGCCACACTTAACTTTATTATATTAGATGCTTAGGCTTATAGAGGCAACTTTTCGTAAAAACACGACCTGAATAGCCTTGATGGTTTTTGAGATATTGAAAGTGTATCAATGATCCCTTTCCCCTCAAATTGCCCCGTTTTCCCCTATATAAAAATATTTTAATTGGTAATGACATTGACATTTTTTTCACCAGCAGTAACAGTAGTTTACATGCTATTCATATTCGGTTTACTTTTAAGCAGACTGTCACGGCATACATTCGGGTAAAGCAAAAAACTGTGATTATTCAAGTACTATACTTTACTTACTCTATTGATTTTCAAAAATATTTTTATTTCTCTAAAATTATATATTTGAGTCTGCTATTAGTCTTGCCTCTTCATTTTCATTCTGTTTTATGAGATTTTCTTATGTAGTTTTTGTGTGTGAGAACAATTTTTCAGTGGAATTCATAAGAACTATCAAAAACATTTAGAAAAGGATAATTAATTTTATCCTTTTTTCTCCCACGCTAACTTATCCTAGTATACTTTTAATATAATACATATATTATTGGTTTTATCATGATTTTTTAAATCATATTAAGATTTTTAAAAATACTTTTAAAAACATAAATCGTGGATCTTTTGATATGATTCTATTACACCTTTTTTGAAGATACAATTAAACAAGTAAAATAATGAGTAAATCTTTAGTTGGCGAGAAAAATGAAGTAAATTTATCAAAAATGTATAAAAGAAATTTATTTGTAACCTAATTTTATTTAAAAAATAATTTATCAGTATTAAATTTGAAGTTTTAAAATTGGTACTTTACAAAAACATTTTTATTACACTCAAGCCAGTCAATATTATTGAAGTAGATTTAAACTGAGTTATTTAAAAACTTCTCCGAAAAAATAAATAAAAAACAAAAGTCTTTGAATTTTGGCAGAAAATGAACGAAAATAATGTTCCCGGCGGGTCAGTACTTTCGCAGATGAATCATTGGAATGAAGCAGGTTTGCCTGACCCCGGAAACGCTTTTCACGCTTATCTATACTGGAACCGTGTGTTAGGGCGGATTGGGTTGCTAACGAGCAGCTTCCGAGAAAACGAGCTGAGGGACAAAGAGTCGCCGGCCCCCTGTCGAAGTCTCAACTTTCTCTCATTGTGATACGACAACTGGTGTGCGCCTTGGCGGGGGCTTTAGCTTTTTCTATATTGATGTTCACTGTGGTTGGCGCTAAAGGCAGAAATTCGGCAATCCCAAAGGGGGAAAGAAGAGGTTAACAGAAAGAGGATGGAGCGGAAAACGTAACATGGGGTTTTGAGGCTTGATCGGTCAAAGGGTTAATTGGGTGTAATGGGTTTTGGATATATCTGAATACTCTTTGTGATGTTTTATTATTTTTTTCATTGCGTCATATAATTTTTCATCATTTCCATGAAACAACATCATGATGCTTATCCTTTACTAGTCACTTTCAAAAACGACTTCATATTTTTTACTGTTGATTTAGTATAGAAAAAAAGAAGCTAGTGATTACATACAAGAAAACTGATGTATCGATCCGTAAAGTAAATTCAAAGTGAAAATTTACCTTTTTGAGAATTTTTAGTTTCGAGACCAAATTTCGTTCTCGTATTATTACGTTTATTTTTATTCATTTAATCAAACAAATATTCATCATGGAAATATTCAAATTCAATACATCCCCAGAAAAGAAGCAAAATTTATTAAAAAAGTGAAGGGAATTCGGACACTTTGTCTGCAGTTTTCTTTAGAAGCTCTGCAATTTTTTAAAGGACAGCTGAAATGCCGTTAGAATGTATTCAAAACTGATGAAAAAAAACTGCAGACTTACTTGCTTAAGTCCTATTGCTACAAAATAACTAGACTTCTTTGAGGAAACTGCACTTATGACGCTTTTTTGAAGGAATTTTGGACATGTTTTTTTTGCTGGGTCGACTTTCAAATATTAATATCAAAGTAAATCCTTAACAATTTCAAGTAGTTAGTGAGGGAGAATCTAAAAATTCACTACTTAACCCTATGGCAGAGCACTGGCTTTTCCTCATTTTTTAACTTTAATATTGAAGCTTTTAATATGCAAAACTGTATACTCATCAGGAATTTGTGTACATTTCGTACATTTTTTAGTACATTTCGCAGGAATTCGTACATAGCATATATGGTTATTTTTAAATTTTATTTTTATTTTTTAATATTTGTTTAATAAATAATTAACTAATTTTATTATTAAAATATAAAAAAATCTGTAAAAAGCTTATTAAAAACTTCTCTGTACCAAAACCCTCTATATGGATCTAAACTCAAATGTAAGGCGAAATCGGATAATTTTCATTGTTATGAATAGATTATAGAGCATAAACAGTTACTTTTTTAAGTCCTCGATGTATTCATTCATGACTGATACAAATGTTCTAGAGATGAACAAAATCTTTCAATTCCCATCAAAGTTCAATTCCCGAAAGTAAGTTTTTATTCTCCATAGATTTAACATTGCAAATAGTCTCTGATATCCCCCTATAATTGACGTCACACGCCTGAGTTGTGAGGTGAGGCCATATAATAGAAGGTCTTGCCTAGGCTGGGGTACACTCTAAAGATTTCCATACAGTGTCATCATGAAATCAGAAAGAAATCGAAGACCACATTTCCAAACTCATTAATAATTTCAATAAGCGATGATAATAATAGACGCTCCATCGAGTTAGAATTTACACCACGGTCTCTCACGAGTCATGGGCTGCCTAATCGAGAGAAATTGGGTATCCTCCACCCCTCTATTTGCCGTGCCACAACAAAGGGCTGTTTGGCGATCGCAAACAAACGTCGTAGGGCTTATATCAATATGAATTCAGTAGGGCTAATGTCTCAGCAGGATCTCTGTTGATGCGGGGGACTCGTTAAAACTCCAGTTCAAAACTCCTCGAGCCCCCGTTGTTTCCAAGAAACAGCAGTCGCCTATTTTGCCACAAACATTAAAATTCCCTCTCGCTTTCTACTCATTATGCAGAGGCAATGATCATGGTTTCTGAGAATGTGCAAATGCAAAGCGATCGCCGAAGGGCACGCTTTTTAATGATGCTGAATGCTGATTATCGTAAGGAATCGTTCCCCGTAAGAGGTATGGAGAAATACAATTATGAGGGTTTTTAATTTTTACACATGTAGTTTCAGTCTTTTAGGGTTCTGGTTTATTGGAATTTCCATAACGAAATGAATGATGGGGGAGAAGGGAAGAAACATTATGTAATATAATTGTAGTAAATTTGTTTGTAGTGTAATCTTAGGTTAGAAGGCATTAAAAACATAAGAGGAATAATTGGGAAGCAACTTTAATTTTTGTAATCCTTATGTAACATGTCTTTATGTACACATGATTTCTAATCTTTTATACTTGCACAATAAATTTATTTCGATTCGTATGCACAAACATCACTTTGTATGGAATGCAACGATCAACGAGTTAGTTTCTAATTTAAATTCATTCTAAATTTAAGAGAAGAAAAGTGTTAAAAAATAGTTGTTTATTGAGACAATTATAAGAAGTACGGAAAAACAAATCAAATATATAACCGTTAAATGTAAAACGCCTTAATGTTTTTATTGAAATTTATATTTTATATAAGTTACTTTAGATAGTATTTCTTAAAATACAGAATTAGTATTTAATATATTTTCAGTCCCTCCAAAAATTTTCAATGGAAGGTCAAAACAGCAAGACTAAAGTCATTGCCCATGTATTCCGATATTTTCATACTTAAACTTGATAAAAATACTCTACGAAAACAGCAGATTTTAAAATGTCTCAAAATTATGTGACTACCACAACTTTATTTTACACAAAACTTTGTATGAAGGCAACAAATAATTTGTTATCCCTAAACTGAAGTTTTCACGATTTTTTGGTAATAAAAATTTGTACACATTCATAGATTTCATGCTAGAAATCAGCAAACAAGTCTTGCCCAGAATAACTTCCAAAATCAATCAACTAAATCCCTTTAACAAAGAACTCGACACCCACAATGAAAGGAGACCCAAACAAATGATCAAATCTCGGGGAAAACAATTCCACAACATTGCCAACTCCAGAAAAAAGCGCCTCGGTCATTCCAATCCAATCTCGAATTTGCGCAAAGAAATCAACAAACCCCCAAAGGAAAACACCCGAGCTGTAAACCATTTTAATCAAATGGGAAACTCCGGCCTCGGAAATCTCCCAGGGAAAAAAACATTCCGAGAAGAAATTCAATCCGTGGCCTCTATGTAACGAATCTTTGAATAAGAAAGGTCTCTGATTGCAACGGCCGTCCTGACCAGAGGCGTTTCTTTTATTGCCTCTGCCTAACGACGCCCGCTTGACCATCACTGCCCGGAGTGCCCCTCGAGTAAAGGGACGTCCGTAGATGTATAATACAAGAAGAGATATTCTATGGACACCTCTTGTGGTCAAATTCAGTGGTGGCAAAAATTAATCCTTGTTATCCAAGACAGATGGATTTTCGATCAGAAAAATGGGATCGTACAGCATTTGAAGCGAAACATTCTGTGAAGAAAAATGTTCCTGTTTGGATGCAGTGTGGGGCTTAACACGTTTTTGGTCAGTTGAAAAATGGTTACACTGAACTTGACCAACGATATTGCACTAAGGGCCGGATTCAACTCCGTTTCGTTACGTTCTAAAGAACCGTATTTCACCGTCCTTTACCGTACAACGGTAACGTCAGGTCAGGAGCAGGCGTCGGCCGTTTCATCCGCTGCCGTTTTCCTCTGATTGGTTGAAATGCCCGATGACGTAGCTCCATTTATTTATTCCAACCAATCAGTGGCAAGCTGGGCAAATGACTAAAGAAAACGATAGTTGAGTTGTTTGGAAGTAGGATTCGACCAGCTTCAACCGTCAACCAAATCGTCGTAAAACGGAGTTGCATATGGCCCTTAATGAATTAAGCAACCAACCACATCAACCAATACTTTACCAATCTATTTTATAACCATAATACAATCAACTAAAAAGTGTCGGGCTCCACACTATGCCAATACCAATTAAATGGTTTTTAATGCGATGACTTTAAAACACCGCGATTTTGAAAGGAATTACTTTTAGCTGTTGCTTCATTTGGTCGGCTTCCAGGAAAAAGGAACTAAGTCTTTTGAAAGCTATAGAACTATACGAACGATGGAAACAAATCTCGCCAAGCTGAAAATGATCAATGTGTTGGTGAAATTTAGTATCTCAAAAGAGGGCCGCCGTATATCGCCAAATTTCAGGTAACCATGTACACAGCAGTTGATTCAAAAGTAATTTAGTTCCTTTATACTGTTAGCCGGCTAAGTATTATGAAGGGGTAATCTTGTGGAACCAAATTTACATTTTGTAATATCAACCCTCTTAATTAAATTTGAACTACTCCTCTACTTTAACTTCCGTATTGACGGGAGAAAATCGATTTTTTAGGGATGATCAAGATGGAAAATAAAATGGTGAAGATAGGCAGTTGGGTTTTACCGTTTTAGTGCCCGTTTGCTCAGTTGGTTTTAGGAATTTCGCTCCAGGTATGCGAGGCAGATGAGAAAATCTCAAAACGCCAACAAAGCTACTTTGTCCCAAACAATCCACACAGTATTTCATTTAGTAAGGGAGATCTTTATGTTTCTCTCTTTCCCTTTTACCTCTATGGGAATGCCCTTCCAAAAAAAGTAAACGGGGCTTCATTTAGTTAGGGAAGGAGACCGCGGGGAACGGAATTGATTCCGTGAGGAAGTCACCGCGACCTGGTTTTAAACGACGTGACGAAAGGTGTCACGGACGTCGTAAACCGAGTTTTTTGGTCGTTTACGGCGCTAAGTTCGACTTTAGTGTCGCCGAGAACATACTTTCGATCACTCTTAACGGGGCGTTGGAGACGGGTTAAGAGTCGGGGGACCGACGTGAGAGATCCGGTAAAGGTTCTTACGGGTTCGGTGCAGTTGGTATTTGCATTCGGGGATACTGTGGGGGATAGAAGGGATTTACAGAAAGTTTCTATCAGACGGAGTGGTTCGTGAATTTTTTAGCTTGTGCCACGACGCCCTGGGACTCTACAAGGACTTTTTAGGGGCTACGAACTATAGATCAATGATATATTGAAGTCCGAAATTATTATATAAAAATATATTCATTATAAAAGCCTTCAAAAGAACTTGTCCTGGAACCTGTTTCAAAGTTTGATTTGCCAAAATTTTCAAAAACACCCAGGTACCCCCTTCTTTTATTCGACACTTTATTTATATAGTTTAGTGATATCCATATTTTGGTATGCTAAAAATATATATAACATATTTACTGGATTTTGGATTTAATTTTTAAAAATATTTTATTACTTCTTTCACTCTCAAAAACAGCATATTTCTTTTGCATTTTATACTAATGTTCTAAAATTCAATTTGGAAATTTAAAATTTCAAGTGAAAAAATTAGGTTTTACTAAACCATAAAATTATCCCTTTTAGGTCTTCTCTTAGAGAAAAATATTATATTATCTTGAAGGGCTCCATGACCTTAAATATTTTTGGAACCATTAATTTGAGATCTAACATTTCTATTTAGTTTTATACTAATAACTTTTCTTGTAAAATATTCCTTTTCATAAATCCCTTTCATAAGGAGACATATTTTAAGCTTAATAAGTTTTCTTTTTACCCTAAAAGGAATTTATTAGTAACAAATTAATTTTTGCAGGACTATCAGTTTTAATAAAACACATGCCCATGTTTAATGATTGGCTTCGTAATTACAGCAGGAGAGTTTCCATTTTCTTAAGTACCTACCGTTTATGAAACGTCGAAAATAGCCCAATCTGAACTTAATGCAGAAAGGATGTTCATGGCAAACAACCAGCAGCAATAAGTACTACTGGTAATGGTTACGCTCGGAATATTTTTTCCCTTCTAATAACTTTTACCGTACATTCAAAATCGTTATTAGTTGTCATAATCCGATTTCTAATGATTCCCTAAAATATCTGGAAAATAAGATGATGATTTTATCAATCTCACTGCAGCAGCTAAGAGCAAATTTCATCTAATCGTTCTACTTATAAAGATGATAATTACACCTATTTCCCTAAATTCTTTCTCTCTCTAACAAGCATTCCAAAGATTTTTTTATGCTACATCATATGCTTTTCTTTCATCTTCATTACGATATTCTGCATATTAGTTTCTCAACATAATGCATAACATTTTCCAATGTTTAACCATGGAGATGAAAAACGGTGTAAGTACATACGCTTGTTGTTGTTGTCGTTGTTGTCGTGTGCCACTTGGAATACCCAAGCTCCACAAGTATTCAAGGAAAAGGGGGTGCGGCTCCTGAGAAAGTGAGGCCCATAAATGGCAGGAGGTATATACGCTTGTCAGGTATATAATGCAGAGTGATTTCTATTTGAGGATTATATTTTAAATACAAATCTCTGTTCATCAGGGTTATAAAATGAACAAATTATTCCTGTTCCATTCTTTTCTCTATATATTTTCAAAGTTTTACTCTAGCACTCCATAAACCACATATTACTTCATTCTTTTCTATTATATCAGTCTCAGAGGCATTATGATAACAACCTTTAATAAGTAGCAGGTTTTTAGTTCCAATTGCTGCCTTCAACATTAAAGTAAATATTTTTTTCAAGTACTGATGTAGTACTTATATATGTATGTGTCCGAACAACTATACCAATCCAATAAAGAATTAAAACTAGAATAAACTTAAGTTAATTTAATTTCAGTTTATATATACAGGGTGCCCCAAGATAACTGTCCACACCCTTTAACTTAAAGGTTTGTAAATGGTTTGTGTAGAACGTAAAACATGCCTTTAACTGCACCAAGAAAGCCTGATGTAAGTACAATTCATTGCTCTAAGAATCTTAAGCACACTCACAAAAAAGTACCCAATCAATAGAACGGTGTTTTTTAACTTGTGAACGGATTTTTTGATTTTTTTTTTCTGAAGAGTGTAGATTTCTTAAGGGTAGTATAATATGCTAGAAACACTTCAAATAAACTAAACATTAATTAAACTACATTAACTAAAAATATATTGCACTTTCAAATAAATATTTTATTTTTAGAGAAATATCTTCAGTAGGATCTGAAGTAGTAGATCTACACTAGGAATAGTAGACCAGAGATAGCCTGTCTACTATTTTGGATGCGGCTGAGAACTGAGGTATCTTGTATCTGTCGAAGAAAGACAAGCTAAATCAATTTTTCTCCGAATGCATTTAGAATGTTATACGTGAAATCCCGATACAACGAAAAATCCCGTTATTACGAAAGTCCAGAAAGCCCCCAACCGTTTTTATTTGCATTTGCAATAGTACGGTTACAACGAAATTTCCGATACAACGAAGACATTTTACGGCCCCGTGAAGTTCGTTATAACGGGATTTTACTTATAAATTAAATTGAATGTTTTACATGCGTTAATCATTCCTTACTATCTCTCTCTCATTTAAGTTTACAATCCCGAAATTCTCCTCCAAAATTTGCTTTCACCAATCCCACCGAAATATTAATTTCTTAACTTTGTTTTCCAAAAAAACTCTAACTTCGCCCTTTTAATAATAATAATAATAATAATAATAATAATAATAATAATAATAATAATAATAATAATAATAATAATAATAATAATAATAATAATAATAATAATAATAATAATAATAATAATAATAATAATAATAATAATAATAATAATAATAATAATAATAATAATAATAATAATAATAATAATAATAATAATAATAATAATAATAATAATAATAATAATAATAATAATAATAATAATAATAATAATAATAATAATAATAATAATAATAATAATAATAATAATAATAATAATAATAATAATAATAATAATAATAATAATAATAATAATAATAATAATAATAATAATAATAATAATAATAATAATAATAATAATAATAATAATAATAATAATAATAATAATAATAATAATAATAATAATAATAATAATAATAATAATAATAATAATAATAATAATAATAATAATAATAATAATAATAATAATAATAATAATAATAATAATAATAATAATAATAATAATAATAATAATAATAATAATAATAATAATAATAATAATAATAATAATAATAATAATAATAATAATAATAATAATAATAATAATAATAATAATAATAATAATAATAATAATAATAATAATAATCTTTATTTACATTTCAGGTTTAATACACAGTTTAAGAGACAAATTTATTTGTCACCAAGAAGAAAATCAAGAAGAATTTTTGATACTTCCAAGGGAATTCCTACGGAAAAAACGAAAAAGTTCGATTTTTAACTTCAGCACTCATTCAAAGAGTCTATAAATATGAACATAAAGAACTTACCTTTTTCCCCGCATTGATCGATTTTTAAATTCGAAATGCCACCTGATCCAAAACCGCCAACGGTAAAGAGACGGGTTCCATTGCCAGAACCGTGTAATGCAATTTCGACTCCGCAAAACCCAAAACGAATTATGAGCTGAAAGAAATAGCCGCCCCCGGTCGATGGGAAACCCCTTTTGAAAAAACACTTCTCATGTCTCAGACTTGGCGAGCATAATTTATCCAGCTTGAGTCACAGTGGATTGAGTCTCCTTCTTGAGAAAGCCTAGGCCTGATTCTCTCCGGCTTAAGGATCTCTGACGCGAGGTGTGAATTGTGGAATGTTACTTTCGCGTATATCTTTTCCCATGAATATTTAAATATTTCACGCCTTCAAAAAGCGCGATTCCGGCATAAAAAGTAGCTTATTTTCTGGATGTGAGGTCCATTTTTGTGACAAATTGAAAGTAAAGAGTCGGTATTTTGGAATTCCCCCGGATAGTTAAGTTTTTAAAAGAAAGTTGAAAGTATAAATGCAAGGCTTTTAACTTAAGTGTTTTTCATAGAGCAAGTTTGTCAGTAGTCTACTGATCAAAGAACTCGTTTTGTAGCGAAATGAAAATCCTATGGAAAAATTCCCCATTTTTGTGACCAATTGAAAGTAAATAGTCGGTATTTTGGAATTCCCCCTGATAGTTAAGTTTTTAAAAGAAAATTGAAAGTATAAATGCAAAGCTTTTAACTTAAGTGTTTTTCATAGAGCAAGTTTGTCAGTAGTCTACTGATCAAAGAACTCGTTTTGTAGCGAAATGAAAATCCTATGGAAAAATTCCCCATTTTTGTGACAAATTGAAAGTAAACAGTCGGTATTTTAGAATTCCCCCTGATAGTTAAGTTTTTAAAAGAAAATGGAAAGTATAAATGCAAAGCTTTTAACTTAAGTGTTTTTCATAGAGCAAGTTTGTCAGTAGTCTACTGATCAAAGAACTCGTTTTGTAGCGAAATGAAAATCCTATGGAAAAATTCCCCAGTTAAATCAGTTCCATATTATATAAGAATATTATTTTTGAAAGACATTTTGAAGGGTTTTAAATTTTTGAATAAAGGTTTAATGCGACTATTTGTAATTTTTGTAATTATTTGGATGTATCAAAATAAAAAAAACTTATCTTAGTGTTAAGTACTCGTATTATTTGAAAAGGTAATAAGTGTTAATCAATAGTCTAATTAAACTAGGAATTATTCTATAATAACTTAAATAATATTATGGAAACCAAGGTTGAAACCAACGCACTAAGTAATTAAAAGTTCTAATGAAAAAACATTAGTTTTACAAAAATGAAATAGTTTTTTAATGAAAATATTTTTTACCTTCATTATATATTTTAAAATCAACTTTAAATTTATTCTTTCTTTTCCTTATAAATAATAGTTTTTATCCGATTTTTAAACTGAATTATATCATAAAATTAAAACATTATGGTAAACGCTATTCATAAGGACATATATCCACAAGAAAATATAAAACTTAAGATTTTTTTAAATTGTAACCACGTTTTTATTAAACGTTAGCTTTTCAAATTAAGGCTACAAAACTCGTGTTTTGTTTGACTTTCCGGTTAAAAACTCTTAATTCAGTATTTTAATAAAAATTGCGTAGTAACTTCAATGAAAGTAAAAGAACACAAACTAGAAAAAATCTCTTTGGGGAGTACTCAAAATTAAATATATATGGATCATAGAAAGCAGTATAAAGTGGGTATGAGAACATAAATTCATTAAACTTGCAGAAAAACATTCGTAATTATTACAAATGTAAATAGAGTTAAAAGAGAGTAAATTACATTAAATATTTGATTTTCTAGAATAAAAAAGAACCTTGATATAAATACATTTATAATTAATTAAAAAGCAGTCTTTTTAAATTAATTTAAGAAAAATTTAAATTATATCTTACTCTTATTTTAATTCATACTAAATAAGTAATGAGATAGATAGTTATTAAAAATTTCGTCGTTCCTCTTTTTGTACAAGATATTTTTTATTTTTAAAAATTCAAGTACCTTTAATTATATACTAATTTCAATATACTGTAAACATTTCATTTTAATAAAATATTTCTAAATATCATACAAACATTATAGCATGAAAACGTATTACAAGATTTTAATTACAAAAATGTGATTTTCTTTGTCCTTAAAAGAAATATGAATTTTTGGTAAATGCACTGAAATTTCGTAATGAAAATAATAATCGAATATATATCTTTAATTTTTTGTATTTATAAATGCAGTGTGCATTTATATTTCGAAATGCTTTTAGTTTAATTGCATAAAATAAAAGGCGGGTTTTAATGTTTAATTGCATATTATGTGAAGTTTGGACTAAATCCATTCATTGAATAATACAGTAATAAAACTAAAAACTTAATTGTGTCTTACTTCAAGTATTATCTATCAGTAAATTTAATTATAGGCAAGTATTTGATAAATAGTTCAATACAAATTTATGCATTTCTTTAAGGTATTAGAATATAAGATTTATTTAAATACCTAGGTAATAATCGAACATTCAGTTTCCTAATATTTTTTCCCTTGATTAAATTTCCTAGATTCAATTCATACACTGTTTTACAAATCAATCTTCAATAATGGGAATGCATACATTTTGTTAAATTAAAATTTATTAAAATGAAATTTCAGGATTTAATCATTCTAAAGAATGTTATGAGGATTTGAAATACAGTAACACATTTTTACTAGGTTTCTTGGAAGTCGCTCGTGAAAATACCATTATTTGCTATGCAAATTACCATATTTTCATTACATTTCTTTTAAGTTGTCCTGAAAAGCATTTTGCAAAAAAAGAAGTAATTAATTTAAATATATTGTAAAAGTTTTCTAGATTACAGAAAAAAATATAAAATTCTAAGAATCCCTCCTTTAAATTCTTATAAATGTTGTGCTGTTGAAGAAAGAAAATTAAAATTTAATTCGATGAGTTCGAATTGCATCTTTCTTCAATTTAAGAAAAGGCAAAAGGGTAATTAAAATTTAAACTCTTCTTTGAAAAATCGCCGTCAATAAATAGAAAGTAAATTAAATTTTAGACATTTTGCAGGCAATGATTAACTTTTCTTTAATTGAATCAAATGGCTAAAATTAAAAGACGTATTACCTTCTTTAAAACTAATGACGCTTTAACTTTGAAATTCAGCAGTAAATGAAAATTTCATGCCCGCTTTTTTTTCTCATTCTGTATGGATTTTTCTATCTTTCAGACGAATTGCGCTTTAAACTGAGGCATAAAAACAATCATTTAATTGACTGACCTCTATGATGAAGTATTTTTTCTAATTTAATGAAGGATTCTAAGTCAATCAAGCTCTCTTCGTTAAAAAAGTGAAAAAACACTAAGTATAAAGAAACAGAAAAGGAAAGGAAATGATGCAATTTACTATAGTTAAAGTCGTCTGATAATTGTTACTTATTTTTTACATTAAGAAAGTTTTTAATTATGAAAAGTTATTATCGAAAAATTTCAAAAAATCTATAAATAACAGACGCTTCATATTATATAAAAATGTGGGAAAAAATGTCTTTCGGAATAAAGCCTGTTTCCAAAATTAACAAAACAAGAATGAAAAATAACGGTCTAAATCAATTTAAAAGTTCTCAGACTCAATAAATCATCCACGTTGTGTGTACTCTATTAAGAGAAAAATTTCATGAAGTTACTAATTAATCTTTTATTTAAATTATTTGAGTGCATTTATAAAAACATATTTTACAGGTTGTTAAAAGATTAGATATTGATGGAAATGTATGGTTCCACTACACTTCTTTTATAAAAACAAATTCAGTCAGAAGTATCATAGCCTGCTCAATTCTAAAGCCTTGGATGGAGCTACGTTACTTTGATATCCAGGGCTTTACTTCAATCTTGTAATAACTTAATATCTTTTCCTCTAATTTAAATACTGTAAATAATATCCTATTTTATTAATTCCTTCTGATTTATGTGTGGAGTCGCCACAGTTACCTCAGGATAGAAAATAATTAGAATGTTTAATACACTTTTAGAACTAAGTTCATGACATTATAGTCACAATTTCAGAAAATTTTCATGTAAATAATGTAATTATATATTTTTCATTCATTCAACATTAATATCATGTTTAGTGAAATTAGAAAAGATATCAATATCTCAATTCTAAAAAAAGCTACCATTTCCCCCCCGAATTTTTGAACCAGACCTTTCCTTTCAAGCAATAATGATTAGAGGTGTTAGGGTATTACGGAATATAGTCGGGTAATATGGAACACCTGAGTTTTTGCTCCCCCTCGTGTTGCCATCACGTGGCAATGCCACGAAAGTCTTAAGAAATCCCCCATGATGCAGTGCGCAAAGAGTTAAGCTTCTTGTTATTGTCTGATCAGTCGCAGCAAAGCTAAGTGTGTTTTAGGATTTTCGAAAGTTTTTGACGGTAAATGTTCAAATCTTTTAAACTACCAGTAACTATGAGACTTTGATTTTGTTGTTAAGCATAATGTACACTAAAAGATCAGTAGTTTCTTATACTGCAGTCGATTTTTAGTTATCCATGTTTTATCGGTCAGTAAAAGGGTCCATAGTACAAGATGTCCTGTTGGGTATTATGGAATATTCCATAAGCAAAGGGTCAGAAAAAGACGATTATGTTTGTGTTTATTGTAAATAGACTCATGAACAAAACTATTTGAACGTTAATTGTTAAATATATTTTATAGTTAAGATTAACTATGTTCTCTAAGGTCTAATAAGTTTTCTATAGCTGTAAATCCAACTATTCCATATTACCCGACTGTTCCATATTACCCTTCATTTGTAACTTTTTCTTAAAGTACATTTTTTTAATTAAAAAAATAAATGCTGATTATTTGACCATATGCCCTTCATTGTCATTATTTATAGTATGTGCTTAAAATAATTCGGCGGATTTTTATTAAAAACTAATCAAGTTATTCTTAAATATGTAAAAGGTGTTCCATAATACCCTCCTCTCCTCTACGTTCATAAATTTTTTTCAAAATAAAAGAAAGTGTCAATAAAAATAGAGGAAAAAACTTTGAATTAATTATGAAATAAACTACTTCATGCTTACATATGAAATAAACTGTTACCACATGTTTTTCAATTATAAAATTTCCCGTATTGTTTTCCTTCTTTGAAGATGTTTCATCAAGGGAGTTTTACAGATCTAAATAAAATGCCGCAAAATTATTGTGAGAAGTATTCTTTAATTGACGAAATCAAGATATGCAGTCCACAATTAGCTTAATTTCTTTATCTTAGTGATTTAATGACTTTAAGACATTGTGCATCAAGCATTCTCACTAATAAGTAAAATTAATATATTTTCTATATAACTTTTCTCACATACTACTTATTATTTGCAACACCTGCAGGAGGTGATTTTGACAATTTTACCTCATTTTTCTTGGAATAAATACACTTGAATATTTTTATTTTTAATAAATCTGTTAAAGACTGAATCATCGAAAAAAAATTCGTTGTACAGAGATATTCTTTGGTCATGTTTTTATGCACAACGCAAGAAATCTTTTTTTGTCCAGAGTTTGGGCTAACATGTTAGTAAACAATGTTTATCTGTATGCTACCAGCACAAAAAATAAATACTCTTAAAGCACCAACATTTACAACTCAAACACCATCCCAGTTTTTTTTAGAGAAAAGACAATCCCACCTAAACGCCCCGTTTTTACTAGTAAATCAAATCCAACAGTCCTAAATCAGCCGTTAGGCCAACGCCTTCAATCTCTTCCTCCATCGAAAATTATTGAATGGTACCAAATATCGGTTCGGCCATAAAAAGCAGGAGTGAAGGAAACTGAAATTTGAGTTCTTTTGTCCAGGTCTTGGCGAAAGGCCAGTTACAAAATAGCGAAAACTTGTGAAATTACGATTTTCTCTTCTTTTTTTCTCATCTTCTTCTTTTTCTTCTTTTTTTGTGTTCCTCTCTATTCTCTTCGCCGGAAGCATGCCTCCAGTGTGACACGTGCAAGAAATAAATGGACTGCCGAAGAACAAAGCCATATAATCGTCCGAGATAAAGATATCCCGAATGTCAGTTTGATTTCGGCGGGACATTTTTGAACACGGCTTTGCGGGAAATGGACGGGGATATTGCCTCGTGTCGAGTTCTGTTTGAAAAAAATAAAAACGGATCTAGTGTTCTGGGGAAACTCGCGACGAAGCAATGAGATTCGTGACTGCCTTTGGATGAAATTGAAGTTGGGCTGAGTTGGAGACGAATCCCTGAAAAGGCCCAGCAGCATACATAAATGTAGCATAACAAAATGATTTTGAAAGTAGGGTGCGATGGTTGAGATGGAGTGAATATATCAGTGCTATCAGTTGTTGAATTTGTAGTGATAACAGTATCATTAATTTTTTAACAAATATTTCCCCTACTATAAATTGTTAAACTGCAATTATGTTAGTGAATTAACAGCGAAATTAAAATGTGTGTTCCCTTTTATTACCATTTACTTTTATACAGGGCTCGATTTCAGCCGGAACGGTCCGGAACGCCGTTCCGGAACCTCTTTTGCGGAAAAAAATTATATTCTATTTCAAGGGTCTCTTATAACTACGGCCCGCGAGACCCATTCATCAGTCCAGCGGATACCGTTCTATGAACGAATAAAGAGTCCTAAAATGAATTAAAACCCTGTTTTTATCGTCAAATTTCCAAAATTTTTCGGGGGGAGGACCCCCAGACCCCCTTTGTGTACTTAGAACTCAACTATCAGATTGTTTTCAGATTAAGTTCATAACAGTAAGAATTCTACCAAAAAAACATAAAAAAGGCATATTTCAAATTAAAAAAAATATTTTTAATGCATTTTTATCTTTTTTGCAAATAGCAATATTTGTGATTTAATTGTAAGGTTTTTAGATCATTTTTATTTTAAAACATGATTGTGAACCCCCATTTGAACTATCCACAATCCGCTCCTGGTTTTGATTTTTTTATTTGAACCAGATTTGCCAGATCGCTGGGAAAATTTGCAAAGAAAATTTGCAACATCTTAAATTCTACCATTTAAGGACTTTAACTACGTATATTCTTAAAATTGGCAAAATATACAATACTAATGGTTCATTGATGATAAGCCGTCTCACCTCCTACAAGAGGTACCCTGTTGGAAAAAAAGTAATAACCCACTGTAAAAAATGTGTATAAAGTTCATTGTCTTATTCAACTAATAATTAAGTTAGAACTATCTTCCTAATCTAGTACAACACATTTGAATTTATTTTATAAATTTAAATTTGAAAATAAATGCTTAAGTTTTGGCATTGAAAAGTATTCGCTTTTTCAGTTTTGATACCAATAATTTTACCGTTCCGGTACCTCTTTTTTTGGAAATCGAGCCCTGCTTTTATATAACAAAGATGACTAATATCTAAATGAAATGCCATTCAGTCCCAAATTATTTTTAAAATAAAGAATTATTTAAAATCAGAAATTGTTTGCATTATTTTTTACATTAGCATTAATTACACCCCTTTTAAAATCCGAGATAATTTGGTCTGATGAAGTCATTAAAGTCGTGAATAATAACTAATTTTATTTTATTATTTTAATAAATTATTCAAAAATTGTAATTAAGATTGAAGAAAATGTATCAAAAAGATTTATAATAAATAAGTTACATTAAACGATTATTTTACATTTAGTGACCAGCTGATGTTCAAGCATGTTAAATACCTTTGGCAACGATCAGATAATGTGTTTTTCTTTGACATAACTTTTTCCAAGATTATATTATTCTTAGAATCACAACTTAACGTCCTCTAAGGTGCTTTTTTCTGCACTTCACCAAAATACTAAGGAGCTATAGAAATCTCCTTAGGAAGTATATACGCAATCCATAATTTATTTATATAATCCATAAATTCATAATGCATTATAAACTTGTAGAATAAGTAATAGATTAGTATTGCAGAATAGAAAAGTAATAAAAATTTTAGGGACTTCAATGGGTTCAAATAAAAGGTTATAAATAAATAATTTAAAAATTCAATTTAAACTCATACAACAAAAGCATTTAATTCAAATAAATTTTCTGTTTTAAATTCCAAACTATTAGGAAATATCATAAACTCTTGTTTAGCTTCAAACATTTAATTTAATTCACACAAAATATGCGCAGAGGATCTTTTTCAGGCAAGATAACTCAATATTTAAGAGATTCAGCCTTCTCAGGACTAAACTCGCATGTTTCTTAATTTAGAACCCTGGCACCATTTTCCTCTTCCGTAGTTCCGTCTTTGATGCTGGGCTTTCACTTCAATGGGTTTTAAGAAGAGACAAAAAGTGACAGCTCTAACAGTCTCCCAGAAAAGATTTCCTTTTGCGAAAAACGATCGTTCCCGTTAGTGTCATATTTTAAGTTTTTTGTAGAGAAATTTGACAATGGAATGTAAGAAATACACTTAAATGTGTCAAGTGAAATGCTGTTTGTGTCTGAGTTTTTCTTTATTGACGCTATCTAACACCCCCGCTCTTTAACAATACATTTGAGTTGTTTTTTCTACTACGCGTCCAATTCATTCTTTGACTTGAATTTTTAATCAATCACTTTTATAAAAAGTTTCGTTCCCATTTTTGTAAAGTCAAATTACAAATATTTTTCTAAAATTGTAATTGGAAAAATTAAATAACCAACATTTAATATAATTATGCAATTTCGATCGTTAAAAATTATTTATTCAGAAATTTATTGCTCTAAATATCAATCTTAAAATCAATACTTTTGGGGAGAAAAACTTTTTAAGAAGTAATTTAAACGGTTTTACAATTAATCGTAAAATTTTAGGTGAAAACTAATTAAATTATTATTTCTAACCAAGTCTAAATGAATCATTATAAGAGTCGCTCTCATGAAATGGGAAAATTATAAATGTAACCATTAAAACATAAAGGTTGATAGATAGCTAAATCTATAAATCTAAATAGCTAAAAGTACTATTCTGGAATTCTGGGAACACAATTAGCATCCTATTGCTTTTCTTTTTCAGAGAAAGGACCATCAAAGATTTCCTCTCATTATACATTTATTTAGACTTAATGTGTTAGAAGTTTTGCCTCAATCAATATTCTAACGACCAAATAAAATAGGAAAGAGAGGTTTTACAGTCGAATTGCAAGCACAATATTATTGTTTGAATATACCGCTAATTACCTTGAGTAAAGTTCAAGTTGACTTGACATTTTAAAGTACCTATTCAGAATTAAATTTTTTAAAATGGCTTAGTCACGGTCATGCTTGTTGGTAATCCATTTAGCTCTTTTTATAATCTTGACTACTAACCGGTTAGTATATTTTTATGCGGTACTAACAACTTGGATTCATTATTATCTTAAATCAACTCTATTGCATGTTTTCTTTGCTCTGGTAATTCCTTATTGCGTTCACGATGTTATTAAATTAATCCAAATTCAATATCAATTTACATTTAGAAATGTTTTATTTATTTCAAGGCATTTCGGAATCAATATATTTATTGTAGAAATATGATTCGTACATCAACGTAGAGTAGGATAATGGGAAAAAATGAATAATAAAAAAGGGAAAGTAAAAAATTTTTATTTAGAGTGAATTACTGATATATTTATACTTTTATTTTTAAGTTTAATTTTTTTTTGTCAAAATAATAATTCCTTTTAAATTTTTAGTAAAATTGCTTCAATAAATCCTGAATATTGAACAAGAAGAGAAATATTGCATTTCATGTTCGTATACCTGTTTTGATTATAGGAGTTTTGATACTAATTTGTATTATTTCAAGTGCTTATATTAATTTATACAGTTGTATGAATTTTTTATTTAATTTAAAACGGATAAACTATTCCTCTAAAGCTCACAAAAAAATCATCTGTTAGTGTTATTCAGAAGTAAATGAATCAAAATGTTATTTTTAAATGTTATTTATCAAATATAAAAAGTACATTTCATCCCACATCCTTCTGGTAGTTTATTCGAGGAATTCAGCATTGTAATAAGCTCAAGTACACGTTTCGGCAATTTTTAAAAGTATTTCCTCCGGATGAATATTCAAACGCTGAAAGAGCAATTCCATTTTGCATCCTTATCTTAAATATATTATTCTAGAATATTTACTTCTTGAGAAGAGATCTTGTTAGCTCCATCAGTTGGAAAAGCAACTACTGAGATAACAGTATTCCCTCGGGTCCCATGGTCCCCTTTGAGTCTAATTTTATTTTTGAAGATGGAAATGAACTTATCATTCCATACAATACTTCCAGCATTTCATATCAGAGGACGTTCTTTGCATTTTATGCATATGACTAAATTTCATATCTCGTTCTTGCGTTTTCCCACATTAAATCATGGCGTCTAGACAAACTATAACTTTAAGAAAACTAAACTGTAAGAGATAAATTTAGATAACTAAATGGGAATATTCTATCAAAAATTAATGAGCTTTCGTTTAAAATTGAATAAATATATATTCAATAGATTGGAAAAGTGACAATTTAAAAATTAATTAATAGAATAACAAATTTAATGCTGCTATTGAAATAGAATACCAAAAAAAAATTTCATTGAAATTCTTAAGCTAAGAATTGTATATGAAAGTATTATATTATATTATATTTCCTTGGTTGTACTCTTAACTTTAAAATTAAAACATTCTTTTGATAGTATGAAACAATATTAGATCGATTAGAAATACTGTGTCTTGATCGTTTTGATAGATAAAATTTTATTTTTATGTCTGCCTGGAATTTTTTTTTTTTAATTCCCCTTTACATCACAAATTAAAGCTTTTTACTAAAGATAAAAATAATATCACAAGCTCTTTTAAATTATATTAATTAGTATTAAAATATACTTTTTATATTCTTCTGTATTCATAAGAAAACAATAACAATAAACAATAACCATCATTAATTGTTACGACCACATTTATATTTTTCCGCCAAAAAGTTACGGTAACTCAGAAAAGTAAAAAGTACGATAACCAATTATATTACGCCAATTGATTAACAAAGATTTCATAAGTTTATTGGGTAAGTACGGATAAAAATTAGTTTCATCCAAAACAATAAATAACCTTATGACCCTATATTATTTTAATCTATTGACATAAAACCTGTTTTAATTATTCTTAACAATCATTTACTTAATTTTTCTTTCTCTATTAACTATACAGCAATACATTTTTACAGACTCCCTAATTGAGAAAATTCGTGACCAAAGATGGCAGATCCCCTTTATCTTTGGAAAAATCCACCACCCCATTTCCTGCCTTAAAGACCATTCGGTAAAAACGTTTTCAAAACTTCCTCTTGACACGTGAAGGAGTAACTTCATCTTCCAAAACTACACGAGATTCTACTCTCTGAAAACAACTTTTAAACCTTCACAACTGATTTACTTTCCAACATCAAGTTTATACCAAGGTTTATTTTTTCATCTTACAAAAAATTAAGTTGTTTTACACAAATTTTTAAAGACACAATATAGAGATATTTTTACTTCTTTAAAAGGATACTAAAAATATTTTCTCTTATATTTTTTAGATTTCATTCGTGTTTTTAGTTCAGAAACTTTAGTTAATAAGTTTAAAGTTATACTACGACTTCCCAACATATGGTTCATATACCAAGTTTGTTACTTTGTAACTTAAAAATTAAGGGATTTTCCACAATTTTTAAGGAAACTAAAAAAATTTTTTATTTCGACTTTAAAATGTTACTAAAGAAAAGTTCCCTTATAATTTTTAAATAACATACGTATTTATAAAAATCTTTACTTCAAAAAATTAAGTTGTATTTAAGTTACATAGTGCAATTTATACTCTCAAATACAAACAAGCTCGCTGCATTTATGTTTGAAAGTGAAGCGTAAATATTAAAAATGTTAAAAGGTACTTAAATCAAATTTAAAAACTTACTAAAGAGATTTTAAGTAGGGTACCTATCCCCTCTGCAACACCTACAAGTCCTCTTCACAACCTCACAATGCAAAGAAAATACGTTTTAATTATGATCATCTACGATAGGGCGACGCTACGATCTAAAACGGTTAATTCTTCGCCGGGCATTATTTTTTTTTCATTGTTAAAAGATTAGTTGTTACTCTCCTTCGGCATCAAACTGTAATTACTGCGGCAGAGATAAGGCCGAACGGCAGAGCACAAATTGCGCGGCAGAGGATAAACGCCTAATCCGAGCTTAATAAGAACGATGGCGTGAAATTTGCAAATATGATTATCATTCACTTGCACGTGACTCACGTGTTAGGTATTGTAAAGGGATTAAAGAGCGCATAAAAAGGATGAAGTTTATCAACAGTGGAGGACTTTAAAACAAGTTTTTTGTATTCCTATTAAGAAGAAAATCTCCGTACATTAAGAACTTGTTTGTGTGGCTTTTTGTGAATTTTAAATCATCCTACTGGTTTGTTTTCTAGCGGTTTTGGATGTTTTCCAAATGATTTTGGTTACATTTTTTTACAAAGTAGCTATGCAAAATTAAACGTTAAAGTTGTTAAAGAAATTTTTATGTTGTACACACTTTTTATCCTTATCAATACTTTTATACTACTTCGTACAAAGTCTTGAGAGCAAAACTTTTATACCTATTATAAAAGCATGGTGTCGTGCTCTGAGCTGACTTGTTGTGAGCGGACATCTAAAAATCGTGCTTTCAGCGGACATTGATAAAAAATCGAGATCGAATCGGCAAGTTATGCTATTTGTACTGATATTGGCTATATTTTAATGTTCTTTTGTGTAACATTAAATATATTTGCGTGTTTTGTGTAACATTAAAGCGTACCGAGCCTCCTTTTTTCTGAATCGTCACTGTTACTGATTACACCTAAAATGAGTTTGGTTATAGTTAGGGCACAGTTTGTTTATCAGTTATGTTGTTATATGAGTGTTTGAGTGCTTATTTTATTGCGTTTTTCTGCAAAAGAGTATTGAAATAGCTAATATTAATACAAATAGCATACAAAATCACTAACTTACCAATTCTATCTCGATTTTTTATCGATGTCCGCTCACAACACACAACCTAAAAGTATCAACTATACATTTATAAATGCATACTATTTTCCTCTTACTGGTTGAGTACAAACAAGCCATAAATGAAAATTTCGGAACATCCGTTTTAGATATCTACTATTTTTCTCTCATCGTGATAGGTATCTAGATTTTATTTCTTTCGTTATGTTTTACACATTAGGTACTTAGGTCAGCGTTTTCCAACTATTTAATTACTGAAGGGAGTATTTCACCATTATCGCTGGTTAGCGGACAATAAGTTTTAACTCCAACTCTCAAGCGTCACCTCCAGCCGTGGACCGGTTGTATTTAACAGTGTAATTTCAACCTTGCCTTTCGGGAATTATATCTGTTCTTGGAATGCCAAGTCATTTCAGCAGATGAGTGGAGGACTAATCAATTGTCACAACCTTTTCGTTATAGTCGGCAATAACGGTTCCTGCCCTCCGTTCTCTTGCTTTACCTTCGTATGCCGTGCTGGTGAGTCCTAACAAGGACGAAACCGGTCCATGGCGGGAGGTGACGCTTGATAGTTGGAGTTTAAGCTTTATTTGCTCTTTTATGTTTAGAGAAAAATGTCTTTTCAAAAACTGCAATTGACACAAATGGTAATTTATTCTTATTTTTATCTAAACATCATTATAACAACATACATATATGCTTCTTTTATTGAAAAATGCTTTTTAAACTACTAGTGATTGTAACTTTGTACCAAGCTAAAGAAGAAAACTTATGTAAATAATTATCCAGACGCATCAAAGATTCTAAAACACGTTGTAGGGTATATTTTAGTATCATTTATTTGTAGACCTATAAGCATAGGAGTCCATAACTATTAAAATTCGTCTGAAAAATAAGGTATCTCAAGGTGAACCTTGTTCCCAAGATACCCCACTTTCCCCTATTATAGTTCAAAAGGGCCTATGGCTTTTCATCTAAAATAATTTTGTAGCATAAATCTATTAATATCAACTTAAAAATGTAATCTAGGTAATTATGATGCTCTTATTATTTGAATATAAAATTAAAAACTATGATCGCATCTTTTCAAAAACTTTTTGTATTGATTTAAAGTAGTAACTTTTCATTTTGGTATAAATAATGTGTTTTAAATATCCTTTAACAGTTATTATTTATTATCATTCTTTTCACACACTCCATGACTGTTAAAACAAGCATAATATTTAAAAGTGTATCAATTGATAAAAATTTCTTAAAGTATATTTTATCTTAAACATCAAACTTAGGTTTGAAATAATTACTGATATTATTCATTCAATTGTAAAAAGGTTTTACAGTATAAAAATTTATCAATTTTTTTATCAATTTAACCTTATTAGTCAAATTAATTAAACTTATTTTCATATACCAACACTTTTATTTTTAAGTTTAATGTAAGATTTTTCTCTATTCTCAATTTTTTCAGACAATTTTTTTAAAATGATTTTACGGGAAAATTTTTCTCTTCTTTTTTATACTTAACCTGATTACAAATGAAATGGCTAATTAATTTATAGAGAAACTATCTTCTTTCGGTCAACTCTCTTTTTAAACTAAATAAATTAAGTACCCACACAAAAAGTTAGGCACTTCACTTGTGTAAAAAAGGGAGCATTTGTTTCAACAAATAGTACTTGTAACATCACAAGCATCATAAGTCATAAGTACTTAACTAAAGATTTTTTTCAGAACGTTTCATGTCTCATTAGTTGTCTCTGTTTGTAATGGATATAAAAATGTGTGGCATATTTTTTGAGAGCTTTCTTGAAAACTGGCGTTTGGCAACACTCCTATTCTTTTTTATTTCACCAAATAATTATACCTTTCAAAATTATAAGGAAATTAATTCTCTTCATCGTGCTTTATTTTGTTTTGAATGATGCAAGATCTTTTTTTTTATTTGAACAAAGTTAAATTGTTTGAAACGATGGATAAATAAAATACTCAAATAATGGAAAACTGGGTCAGAAGAAAGCTGTAAATTATTTCTGTTTTCTTCTATTGATTTATTCTTGGATTTTGGGTACTTTTGACATTATTCTGTACCTGTTACTTGTAAAAAAACCCCTTCTGCTTAAGTATTTATTATAAAAAAATTCTCGAAGTATTCACAGCAATCAAAAATTAAATAATTTCTGTAATCGATAGTCAAAATAAGTTTTGGGGGATTGTATACAGCGGAGTGGGTTGTACCTATACAACGAAAAACACTGTTTTTTCCATCTTACTCTTCTATATACCTATGATATTTTGCAGTGATGTAACTTGATATATTTAAAATAATTTAACGATGCATCCTATTTTATAAATACAATGGATAATAATAGATTTATCGCGCTAAATATTTTAGACACTATTCATAGACTACAGTGACTATACTCTATTCATTTTAAACACACACACAGGCGCCTGATTACATTTCCTTCCCCCACCACTGAACCAGTAACCATGGCAACTATCAACCTCAAAGTGACGAAGAAGGCTGCGCGAAGACCATAACTATGGTTACGCTTTTACCGTGGGGGAAAGCACTATTTTTCAAGCGCTTATTCAAAATGAACAGAGTATAGAAGGGGACAACTTGTTATGCGCAATGATAACAAGGCATTTATTTTGACCGGGCTTAGATTGGGTAGATTTATTTTAAATAGGAGGCGCTGCGAACATTAGGGATATAACAATATTGGAATTTTAACTAATGTGAAATAGTGATAAGTTTAAACTTTATGTGACCTGTCTACTGTTTTGTAATAGTTTCTATTAAGAGTTATAGTTAATTACTGTACTTCAATTAAGATCTATAAAACTTTCTGATATTTTGTTATCAAATAATTTAATAACTTAAATACTAGCTTTAGTGGAACTTATATAAGTAAAAATAATCAAAATATTTTTATGTTTATGTTCATTATACTAAGTCGTGTATTATTAAATTACATTTAAGTATAGATTAAACATGATTGATGAGGAAGAACTAAAACTTATCACAGTAATTTATACTAAACTTCTTATTGGATTGCTCGACCACTGTAATTGTAAATTAAATGGGAAAGCTATCTCAGAGGTGATGGCTTAACCTAAATTTAATTTTAATTGATAAATATTTCCTTGTAGGGTGAAGAGTTCATGGAAGAACAACTTCCAATTCAGACCAAGCGACCAAGATTCATTTGTTCGTTTTTGTATGACAATTTTTTAAAATATTTTTCGATATCTTATAATTATATCTTCTGGGACCATTATATCATCATTTATTTTTCTTCCCTTCCAGACTAAATAAAAAATTAAACTCATGAGTGTATTCTTATTTCTAAGCCTTAAATAACTATGTTCTTGTATTACAAAATATCCGTAAATATTTTTAATTCTGAATCTAATCTTTTGAAGAAATGAAGAGAACACTCCAACAAAGCTTTTAAAGATATCTTGCAACACACTCATCATTACAAAAACTTCTCAACTTCGAACGATTCAATTAACATCACATAAAAGCGTTTGCGATGAATATCCAAAATTCCGATCCCTCCGGTTGCGAGGCTATAATGATTAATCCCTCCAAACATTCTGACAAAGCTTTCACTTTTTGGAAGCAAATTACAACAGGCCATGATGGAAAGGGTAATTTGTTTGACCTTCTTCGTGGAGACACGAGTAAAATATCGATATAAGAATATAACTTTCCCGCGCTTTCGTCGTCATCGATATTGCTCTTCGAGAGAACAGCGGAGATGGCTTAATTGAGCCAAGGTTTGATGGATGGCGCATTCTTTTCAAAACACTTTTTTTTCTCGCCGAGAGAGGCTCGAATTTTCAATCGAAGCACGCGGAAACGGAAAAATGGGGGATTTCTGACGATGACGGAGGACAACCGACTGTTTGGAGTGATAGATTGCGAACCGATGACGCCATATTTTCAACGATGACGATGATGTTTCTTTTAATCGGGAGAGATGGTGATGGTGGGGTCTATGGACCATTAACTTTAACGTATGAGCTGTGTCTCGAACTTTTGAGATAGCGTCTAGAATGATTTGTTGAGATCTCGGAGTCAGAAGGACTATCTTCGGTTGAAGTCGGTTGATAATTCGAAAATTTCATCATTAGTCAACCCATTTACAGTTGGAGCTCCAAACCCGTCGTTTGTATGTATAAATGGATTTTGGATTTGTGAAACAGTTCCGAAAGTATTATTTTAAATTTTGAGAAGAGAAGATATAAGAGGTAAAATTACTGTTTGAATGCTATGATACAGTATTAAACATCATTACTTTTAAAAATACGAACCATTTTGAGAAAATTAGTTAAAAGTATAAAAAAGTACTAGTTAATACATTTGTCAGCAAATCTTAATTAGGTCTTGGCAATCGGGCAAGAGTCTCGTCGCCTGTGCGCTCGCTCTAGCTTCTTGCAATAGCCAGGGTGATAATTTTGTCTCTGTCACCGTGAAAAAAGTCTGCGCGCTTAGCCTTACCTAAAAAGTTTGTGGGAAAAGACAAGCGTATTTTTGGAATCAGGAGATAATTTTTAATGAATTAAAATTGAATATTAAGAACTTTAAGAGATGCTGCAATTCTCCATATTTATCACATATTTATCAAATTTTCTTTAAATAAAGCATTTTTAAAATCGCCGTTGTTCTTCATTCTAAATTCTGCAAACCTAATTTCAAAACATATTAGCATTAGTGGAACAAGTGAAAGAATGAATCATCATAGACGTTTCAACGTTGCACTTTTTTAACAAATTAGAATAAATTGCAAAATACTTTTCAAAATTTTCTTACGTTCTTCCTTTTTGTGAGTACAAAACTATTTTTAAGAGATCTCATAAATTGCTTGTGTAGTTATGGTTAAGAAATACGTTAAAAGCAAGCGAAATTACATACAATAAACCATAATATGGAAGAATATAAACAAATCCCCTTTTACAAAGCACACGAACTTCGTATATTTAAATTTAAATGGAGCGCGATAAACAAGGCAGTTTTAGAAGTTGGAAAAGATATAGTTTAAACCCAAACACTTATTTCAGCCTATAAACGAAAACTCTATCCTGAAAACAGAACAACTTAAGGGATGTTCTACCGAAAATTGTAGGACAGAATAAATTGAGCATTACATTATGCATTCATCTAGAGCTTTTATATGCACTACTAAAGCAAAAGCACTTGGGAGAATACTGTTTCTTATAAAGAATAGTATACTATTATCCTCCCGGGCTTAACGCCCTCATTTTTCACCCAATAAAAATGAAAAACTCATTTAAATAAAAACGCAATGCGTTAGTTTTTGTTCGAAAACCCTTTAATCAACACACCCCACGCCATAAATCCGCAAATGGGAAAAACCAGCGTCTGTATATATCTCAGAGATTTCCATATTGCTTCCCTCTCTATAGAGTGCAGGTGTTACTATCGCAGCAACGATATATATGAGATGGCCCTGCAGCTGCGGACAGCATTAAAACTTTAAGCAACCAATTGCAGCCGCGAAAATGACGATAGACGAAAAATCTTTAGATAATATTGGAAACGTTCTTTGGATACCATTTTTAAAACGCAGTGGCGGGGATTATTGAAAAAAAATTTTGAAGTGAATCCGACGCATAAAACGGATTTTGTCAGAACTTTACAAAACTGAGTTAAGTTGCAATAGAAAGCCAACGAATCGATTTATCTGAGGGGAATGTTTGTAGTCTTCCCCTGTTCCTTTCACCGATTTTTTCCTCCGTTCATATAGTTTACTTCTTGGGATTGGGAAAAGTATTCACTTTCGGAAAGGAAGGGGGAGGGGGGGGTTGATCGAAAATAAACCCAAACATTATAATGTTCGAATCTATTAGCATGTCAAATAAACCGCCTCTGGCTTTCTTCACATGTTTTTTTCTTCCTGTTTATTTTTGCATCCGCTTGCGTCGGCGTTTTTATTTGACAACGGTAAACTTTGAGGACTTTATTGGAATTCATTTATGAGTCTTTAAGAATCTCAACTTATCTTCCTCATCTTTATTTTCTCCTCTACTTCCAAGCCATTTGAAAAAAGGGAATATCTTCCACAACCGTGAGTTTGCGAAAGGTTACAGTTTAATGACGTTTCGAAATTTTTCAATCATTTATTTGTTGAATCCTAAAAAATCGTTGGAGAGAACAATAAAAAAGGGAGGATCTATGATAAGAAAGCTTATATTCTCAGAATTTTGATACTTAAAAGTTAAAAATGTTATTTTATAAAATTTAGCATTATATTTTTAGTTTAAGAAAATATTGGGGCACACATTTCTCTTTTTTCTTTCAAGAAACTTTGTCTTGTATTAAAGTACTTTTAAAAAGGGGAAATACAACGAAAAAAATTATTTTTTTTCATCATTACCTATTTTAGCAAATTTTTCACTTATTTTGTGTGAACATGTAAACAAGGCCTGATGGAAGTTTCAATTTACAAAATAATTCGGATGGTTTAGTGATGTAGCTAAGGAACAAAAGGTTCCAAGATCAATTCCTAGCCCTTATCAAGTTTAGATAGTTGGTGTCAACAACAAATATTTCATTTATAATTTTATTTCATATCTGAAATTTAATAATTTACTTTGTGTGTTCCAAATGCATGATAGGTTGTGTCATGCTTGATTCATACGTTTACGTGTTATATTTAAGTATAGCTATTAAGTAAAAGGTATGAAATAAAATGTTAAATTTTAAGACTTTTTGTCGAGAATGAGGTATTTGCATGAGTGAGGGATTTGCTTGATTTTATACTTTTTTGATACATTATGGTCCAAAACTCCCAAATTTCTGATTTTTAAGGTTTAAAATGTGTTTTAAATAATTTAAAATTCAATTTTATTTTTGCCAAAACGCCAGAAAAGTCACGTTATCAGAAAACGGGCTTCTATTGGATGTGACGTCACAGCGCATGAAAACCATTGTGTTTTCTTTTTTCACGTGATCAGAAAACGGGCTTCTATTGGATGTGACCTCACAGCGCATGATTTGGGATTCGAAAGTGTTTTCGCGCCCAAACAAAAAACGAAATTTCAAAAATTTATATCTCAGAAACTAGGCTACGGAAATACTTGATGTAAACGTCATTCTTCATGGTTTTTTATCTACTATTTTAATAAAATTTAATCGCAAAACGTGAGAATACCTCATTACGATTAGCAACGCGATCTAGGTTTAGCAAGTTTTTAATGAAAGAAAATCAAGATAATCATTAAGTTATTAAACGATAACCATCTTCGCCCAATGTAGTAAAATATTGATACTCTAGTTACAATTGCAACTCTTCCAATTTACGGTAAGGCGTAAAAAGTTTTTAACAATATTCGTCATTTTTGAATAAAATTCTCATTCAAATAGATATGCAACAGCTTTGAATAACCTTAAGTATAAACAAACGAATTTCTCCAATTTCATACTCAAGAGTGAGAAGATGAGAAATCCACTTCACGTAAACAAATGGCACAGTTTCGAACAAATAGAACTTCCAATAGTTAAAGTAAAGAGTTTCAAATCGAAAATCAATTGGCTTTAAAACTCAGGGAAACGATTTCTGTTCTTTAAACGTCCGTACGTATGATTGAATCGTGGTAATTTATTCTCAAGTTTACTTCAATGAAAAAGGCGGCCGTTTGTCTTTTTGTTGAAAAGTTTTCAACTATAGTTTGGTAGCGATAGTAAAATAGAATCCAGAATATTTATGAATGAAATTTTGAAGTTAGTTTAATAGTTAAACTTGGAGTCCTATTTTGTGTATGGAGTAAGGGGGGGCGAATAGCTTTTAAAAAGGGACTGGTTTATGTAACGATAAAGCCAATTATTGTGACATTCTGTGTAAAGTTTATAGCTTTTGTCATCATTTGAAAGAACAAAAATAATATAATGCGCAAGTGTACGCCCAAATAAAAAGGTACTATGCCAGAAAATTACCCTAGCGAAGAAACTGTTGTTTAACATTCAAGATTGCTCAGTGTAGAACAGTGAACTTCTTTTGGTAATTAAAAACTTTTCTCCACTGAAACTGCCTCTGTCTCTTCTCAGATTAAATCTCTCTATGCATAACCATTCTTCGCAAAATCTCCCAGAAACGAAGCTTATCTTACAAAAGCCGTGTCATAAAACAAGAGCACCACAACAACCTTGACAACACACAACCATATCTCTTTCCTTCAAACTTTTTTCTTCCAAAAAAGTACTCCTCCCCCCCCAAATCTACATCCTCTCAAAAATCCCTTCTTTCCCCAAAGAAAACTTCCCAACGAAAAAAACTTCCACATTTTCTCGTTCATTACTCTCTCCAGGAATGGCAACACCAAGAGACGAAGTTTTAAGACCGGCAGAGCGTCGAAGCACGTTTGAGGAGCTGTCACCTAATTAAGCCCTTCGTTACGGGAACGGAAACAATAAACTCGAAGAACCCTAAGAGCCCCGCACTTTTCAAGGGACCTGAAATGGTGATAAAGCATTTTCCGGGTGCGGCGGCACATAAAACAGCTGGGGAAACGTGCACAAGTCCCGAATGCTGGGTTTTATCGCCAAACTTTGGGAAGGGCACTTAGGATGTCCTTTATGAGAAGGAGTGGAAGGTCATTTCGACCTGTCAACTTATGGATGGGGTCCTGTTGTTTTCGGGATGGATTTTGCGATTATTTGTTTGTTGTTGTGGGATGTAACGTTTTGTTAATTGGGTAGTTAGCCGGAGATAGTGCTTGGAGGAAGCGCGCTGGGGACGTTTATTGGTTTTAATGAGCCGTAAAACTTCCGACAGGGATGAGGAGCCTTTTCAGATATTATCTAAAGGGAGAATTTATGTTGATGATATCACGAAAGAAGAAAATCTTGGTGAAAAGTTTCGTAAGTGTTTATTAAATTAAAGATGGTTTTATAAATGTTTATTTCTGTACATTTAATGTTTTTTAGTTTAAGTAAAATCAATTTTGTAAAAAATAGTAAATATTTTTTGTAAAAAAAATTGTGGTAAGTAAATATATTATTACTGGGGGCTACCGCCGCCCTCTCGCAATCACTCACCAACCTCTGGGAACTTCTGCTGCAGTTCCCCTAGGATTGCTTCACAATCTTGCTCGCTTCGCTCGCTAGCGGTCACTAGGGGCCATTCCTCTCTATTAATAAGAAAGCAATATACGTACATGTGAGGGGCGAAACACTAATGGACTCGTCTTTTCTCCACATCACGACCCATTGTGTGATACCTTAAATATTTCGTTGGTGTCACTGATTGGTATCATCCAACTTATTGTAGCGTAAGAGAGATAACTATCACTTATTGCCAGGGCTGGTAAAGTTCACGTAAATGCGCTAGATTCGGAGAACGATAAGCGTTACCGAAATGATTTTTGGATTTTCGTTCTTTGGAGAACGTTATTGCTTGAACAAAAATGCGAGTTGCGGGAACGTTAACTTTATTCCGAGAACGAAATTCACTCAGGATTTTCGTGAACTTTATTCCGAGAACGAAATTCACTCAGGATTTTCGTGAACGTTATTCTGAGAACGAAAAAGACTAATTATTTTACGAGAACGAAAATATGGGAACAAAAATCGCGTTACCGGTAATCGAATTCAGAGGTAATATCGTTCTCTGAATTTCGTTCTAACTTATTGGAGAACGATTTTTTTTGCATGAAAACGTTCTCCATTATTTTTCTCCCTTTTTTTTTATCATTCTCACCTTTGCATGGTGGGGGTGAGTGAGAGTGGTCCTCAACTCACCGGAAATGGTCCGTAATTAACCGGAAGTGGTCCTAATTTAACCGGAAGTGGTCGGAATTTAACCGGAAATGGTCCAAATTTAACCGGAAGTGATCCGAATTAAACCGGAAATTGTCCGTATTTAACCGGAAGTGGTCCGTATTTAACCGGAAATGGTCCATATTTAACCGGAAGTGATCCGAATTTAACCGGAAATGGTCCGAATTAAACCGGAAGTGGTCCGTATTTAACCGGAAATGGTCCGAATTTAACCGGAAATGGTCCGTATTTAACCGGAAATGGTCCGAATTTAACCGGAAATGGTCCGTATTTAACCGGAAGTGGTCGGAATTTAACCGGAAGTGGTAAGAATTTAACCGGAAATGGTCCAAATTTAACCGGAAGTGGTCCGAATTAAACCGGAAATGGTCCATATTTAACCGGAAGTGATCCGAATTTAACCGGAAATGGTCCGTATTTAACTGGAAGTTAACCGGAAATGGTCCGTATTTAACCGGAAGTTAACCGGAAATGGCTTATTTCAACCGGAAGTGGTCGGAATTTAACCGGAAATTGTCTGTATTTAACCGGAAGTGCTCAGAATTTAACCATAAATTGTCCGTATTTAACCAGAAGTGGTCCGAATTAAACCGTAAATGGTCCATATTTAACCGGAAGTGGTCCATGTTAAACCGGAAATGGTCCGATCTTAACCGGAAATGCTCCTATTTAACCGGTAAGGCTCCTATTTAACCGGAAGTGCTCAAATTTCAACCGGAAATGGTCCACATTATACCGGAAATGGTCCACGTTATACCGGAAATGGTCCGTATTTAAACGGAAGTGGTCTGTATTTAACTGGAAATGGTCCATATTAAACCGGAAATGTTCTGTATTTATTTTTATTTTATTTATTCATCCACAACCATACAGACCTAAGTCCATTTACATGGCAGGAAGGAGCACTACACAATAAAAGCTAAAATACAATAAAAAGCACACAAGAAAGGCATACAGATAAAAAGTACACACAGAAAAGAAAAATACATAGAGAAAAAAATCTAAAATTAAAACATTGGACCAAGTCATTTTTTAAGTTAAAATAAGAATCAAAGAAAATATCACTATTGATAGGCAAATTGTTAACTAATTTAAAAAATACATACATTGATTGATTTAAAATATAATTTTTAGTAAAAAGTGGGATTTTAAAGACAATTTTATTTCTCGTGGAATATTGAGGTATATGGAAATTAAATTCATTAATTAAATCAGGGCTATCAATTTCATTATTTAATAGTTTGTAGAAGAATTTAAAAACAGAAATACATCTTCTTTGTTCGAGGGATTTACAGCAAGGCATTATATGAGCAGGATTACAACTCTTAAAATAGAAAAAACGAAAAAACATATTTTGAATCCTCTCTATAGAATTAATATGGAACTTACTTGAGGGATACCAAACAACACAGTTGTATTCCAGAACAGAACGAACTAAGGTACTGAAAAGATTGAACAAAACAAAAACATCGGAGAAATCATAAGTGGTTCGCTTCAAAAAAATTCCTAATTTTTTTATTGCTTTAAGTCTGATATCTTGAATATGCATATTAAAACTAAAATTTGATTCATAAATTACACCAAGATCGTTGACACAAGATTTTCTAGAAATAGCCAAATTATCAATACTGTAGTTTTTTAGAAACGGATTTAATCGACGTGTAAAAGTTACAACAAAACATTTTTCAATATTTAAATATAATTTGTTTTGATAGCACCAATTATTTAATTTTGTAAGCTCAGATTGCAAAGTTTCTAGATCATTATAAGAGGATATTTGTTTCATAATTTTTAAATCATCAGCGAACAGAAGACAAGATTCGAAGAGGGTAGTGATATTATTAATAAACAAAAGAAGGCCCAAGAATCGATCCCTGAGGAACACTAGAAGAGCTAAAAAACCCATGGGAGAAAACAGTGTTATATTTTACGAAAAGAGATCTTTGAGATAAATAAGAGCGTAACCAGACCAGTAAGTTGTAACCAAAACCAATTTTAAACAACTTCAGAAGTAAAATTTCAAAATCGACAGTGTCGAAAGCCTTGGCAAAATCAGTGTAGATCACGTCAAGTTGTTGATTAGCCTCTAAGGAATCAGATATTTTTTTATTTAAACATAGAAGATTAGTAGCAGTAGAACGTTTCTTCACAAAGCCATGTTGGAAAGGGGAAATAATTTGATAAGTTTATGAGGAAATTTTATTGTGAATGACCGATTCAAATATCTTTGCAAAGCAGGGAATGATGGCAATAGGCCTATAATTTTGAACACCTGATTTTTTACCTTTTTTAAAAACAGGAATGATTTTGGTTGACTTCCATGTATCCGGAAAAGTGTCTGTACGTAAAGTTGGGGCGCTGGTTTACATTGGAAGGATTTTTCAATTGAGATCAAATTTTTTACACGTTTTATCGAAGGTTTTAAGCTTTATATCCATGTTACCCGAAAGCGGAAACTCAAAAAACTGATTTTTTAGAACTTTTTAAAAATAAATTGGAAAAATGAATTTCTCATTTTTAGTTCCAAATTTTGGAACGCAAGTTTATACCGGAAGGAGTTGTTGTATCGATGGGAAATTTTTTACACGTTTTATTGAAGTCATTTGGCTAAACATATGCGCTTTTGCCAAGCGGAATTCAAAAATAAAGATTTTTGACAAAATTTAATTTTATTAAATTATTAATTTTGATTAAATACGGACCACTTCCGATTAAATAGGGATCATTTCCGGTTAAATACGGACTATTTCCGGTTGAAATTTGAGCTCTTCCGGTTGAATAGGACCATTTCCGGTTTAATAGGGGCCATTTCCGGTTAAAAACGGATAATTTCCAGTTAAATACGGACCATTTCCGGTTTAATGGGGACCATTTCCGGTTAAATTCGGACCATTTCCGGTTAAAATAGGACCACTTCCGGTTAAAAACGGACCATTTCCAGTTAAATAAGGACCATTTCCGGTTAAATAAGGACCCTTGCCTGTCAAATTGGAACCACTTCCGAATAAATATGGACCATTTCCTGTTGAAATTTGAGCACTTTCGGTAAAATAGGACTATTTCCGGTTTAATATGGGCCATTTCCGGTTAAAAACGGATAATTTCCAGTTAAATACGGACCATTTCCGGTTTAATGGGGACCATTTCCGGTTAAATTCGGACAATTTCCGGTTAAAATAGGACCACTTCCGGTTAAATAAGGACCATTTCTGGATTAATATGGACCATTCCCAGTTTAATATGGACCATTTCCGGTTTAATAAGAAATATTTCCGGTTAAATATGGATCATTTCCGGTTTAATGTGGTCCATTTCAAGTTAAATACGGACCATTTCTGGTTTAATAGAGACCATTTCCGGTTTAATGTGGGCCATTTCCGGTATAATATGGGCCATTTCCAGTTTAATGTAGGCCATTTCCGGTTTAATATGGGCCATTTCCGGTTAAATTTGGACCATTTCCGGTTAAATACCGATCATTTCCAGTTAAATAAGGACCATTTCCGGTTTAATATGGACCATTTCCGGTTTAATGTGGGCCATTTCCGGTTAAATTTGGACCATTTCCGGTTTAATATGGGCCATATCCGGTTAAATAAGGACCATTTCCGGTTTAATATGGACCATTTCCGGTTAAATAAGGAACATTTCCGGTTAAATTTGGACCATTTCCGGTTAAATACGGATCATTTCCAGTAAAATAAGGACCATTTCCGGTTTAATATGGACCATTTCCGGTTTAATATGGACCATTTCCGGTTTAATATGGACCATTTCCGGTTAAATAAGGACCATTTCCAGTTTAATATGGACCATTTCCGGTTAAATTTGGACCATTTCCGGTTTAATATGGGCCATATCCGGTTAAATAATGACCACTTCCGGTTTAATATGGGCCATTTCCGGTTCAATAAGGACCACTTCCGGTTAAAATCTAACAATTACCGGTATATATGGACCACTTCCGGTAAGGTGCGGACCAATCCAGATAAGTTTACGGACCACTCCACACTCTCACTCACCACCCCCATAAAGGTGAGAGAAAGAGAGAACAATAATGGAGAACGTTTTAATGCAAAAAAAATCGTTCTCCAATAAGTGAGAACGAAATTCAGAGAACGATATTACCTCTGATTTCGATTACCGGTACCGCGATTTTTGTTCCCACATTTTCGTTCTCGTAAAATAAGTAATCTATTTCGTTCTCGGAATAAAGTTCACGAAAATCCTGAGTGAATTTCGTTCTCGGAATAAAGTTCACGAAATTCCTGAGTGAATAACGTTCTCCGATTAAAGTTAACGTTCCCGCAACTCGTATTTTCGTTCCTGAATTTCGTTCTCCAAAGAACAATAATGCTGCTTAGATTTGCGTTAACGTTAACGCTAACAATGAATCGTGTCTTTTCGTTAACGTTCACAGCCCTGCTTATTGCATAAAGAGTAAATTTTTTATTCCGTAATTAAATAATAAAATAGGCAGGAATTTGTACGCACATTACGACTCTCTGTAGTTCATTGAGAAAGAAACATTAAAAAGATAAATTATGGACAAAGCATTGTCCATTCCCGACCAACCAAACAGACAGCCTTATTCAGCACCAACCCATCACTCTGTTCCTATCCCCTCATCCGAGACCAAACCATCTTCTTTCCATACAAACCGGCCATAAAACACACAAGCGTCAGGAGAAAAAAAAGGACAAGCCCTCTCCTCCAAACAACCGATTGCCAGTCTTGAATAACTACAAATCCGATGAACTCGAGAAAGCCCAGCAACAACGCACTAAACCCAAGCTCTCAACAAGCCCTTCTCTCGCTCTCCGCACATTTAAGGCACTTCAGCCGACAATGGACTCTGAACAAGGGGCCTTGAGTGCCACCCGCTTAATGGGACAGTCTTAAAAGGAGTTCCGTTCTGATGTATCGACCATCGAAAAGCGAAAGCTTTGCTCTGATTTCAAAAATAAATACCACTTTCCTCCGTCCTTTCTCCCTCTTCTTACCAAACAATATGAAGTCTTAAAAATCCCGAGCCGAATTCTGCGGAGACCAGGGAAAAAATGCGACAGCAGCCTTAAGACCTTTTGTTGGAGCTTGCTGAAAAGGGTGATACTGTCCTTCGGTGAATTATGTCAGGGGAAAGAGGATAGGGAGAAAAAACTGGTATGCGATTTAGAGATAAAGTAAAGTTTTAGGCGGCTTTGTGAGATATTTGTTTTTTTTTCTTTCTTCTTCTTTGGCTCCTCTTTTTAAAACACTTAAAAATTACTTTTCCTTTTATCCGATTTTATTTTCTTCTGGACTGCCTCTTTCTCAGTTTTTGCTTTTTTGTGAATTCCTTTCTTAGGTGGGTGTACTCATTAGGGAGTGGATTCGCTAATGTGTTTCTCCAAAGAAAACACGTGTTTTTCTAATTTGCGAGATTAAATATGAGTCAACAAGGCCGCTGGTAATTCTTCGGCAGTTGGACTTCGAGGGGAATAAAAAAAAGAGATCGCGAAACCGAAGAATAATAAAGAGAACAAACGCAGATATTAATTATAATCTGATGGCTAATGATGGTATTTCTTTCTGTGAAGGTTATTTTTTAATTGGAAATATCATATTTAATATTGAGTTTCATTAAATACCGTGACGGAATATTCTTTTTTTCTTGAGGGTTGAAAATAAAAAGCGAGATGGCTAATTGCAATATCTTCAGCAATCGTTAATCAAGTATTTTTAAAACTGTTCATATTAGGTTAGAAAGAGAAGCAGAATTGTTAAGCAATTTTTAATATATTATTTTCTAACCATTTTTTTCTTAATGTAGATCAGTTATACCTATTTTCGAACTATTTTCCTATTTTTCAGAAGAATGTCTATTCCAGAAAGGCAGTCTCAGAACGAAAAATGCCAGGAAAAGCTTTGAAAGTAAATACCTTTTGCTTCTGTATCATCTTGGAATACTTCAAAATATATGAGAAAATGGTTTCATTGGTGAATGAATATTGAGTTTGAAAATACAACTTTTATTACTGTGCCCCCCATATATACAATGATACATGCCCCATTACTTTTACTGAAGAAACCCCGTTTTATACCTATTTAGAATGAAAATCATTGATAACCAAACTTCTATATTGTTAGTTATTTCTTTTAGTACCCGAAAGAAGGAATGAGATCTATAGTTGAAACAATACACTATAACATACAAAATTCACTGCAAAATAGAATCTGTATTTTTTTAACTTTAGCTTAGGAGCCTAAACTTAAAATATTAACTTTTGATGCGCAAAATCAGTTTTTAACCTATATTATCTCAAATTGTGAACTTTTTTATTAAAACATTTAAATAGACTGAGATATTTGGTTGTATGGATGTTAACTATTTTCCAGGGTTGCCATACTACTAAAAGTTTAGTTAGAATCAGCGTATATAGTTCCGAGGTACACTACTTCCCCCTACATATTTTTCTTGTCGAATAAGAATTAATTAATATTACGATTTTTATGTTTCCCATCAATATGATAGATAATTTTACTTATTACTAGGTGATATTTTTAAATCAAATTTACAAATCGTAGATTTTCCAAAGTATGACATATGTGACAAGCGTATGACCTTTGTGACTCAATCATTATGATTTATGTTTTTTAAACTTACTTTATTATTTTTATTTATAAAATTCGTTTTTTTTCATGTTTGATTATAAAATAAACAAATCAGTGCTATAATATATTGTAAAAAAATACTGAATAATTAAATAAATTTTACACTCCTGGATTACATCTCTTTAGTTTTACATCTCTGTGTCATCAAACTGAATTAAAACTACATATGAAGAATGTACAGATATATATAATAAAGACGCTCCTTGAAAACGACATAAGTAACAACTAAAATCCTCTTGACAGTAACTTTTCAGATAAAACTTGAAAATCCAATCGGCACGAAGAAAATCTCGAGGTAACGACATAATAACGTATCCTCAGGGTAATTATGTGCCGAAATGTTACAAAGCAACGAATAAAAAAAGAAACTGAATGGATACTTGAGAACGACATCTTCCCAGACTTTGTTAGGGTAACTTGTAGGGTGATATTGATCTGGGTGGGAGGAATGTTGGACTAAAATTAATTCCGGTTAAAAAGGGTGAAACGAATCTCCAGGGTGGATATCGCCTAGCAACAGAAACTTCATTTCGCGCAGTGTTTAATTGAGTTTTAATTCGTTCTCGGCAAAAGTGTGAAAAGGAGGGAACTGGAATGAAAGGGGTTGTTTACAACTTTTTAGTGAAATTTCGGTGGAAGGGAAGTGTTTATTACCGTTTTGTAATTGAATCTCGATAATGAAAAAAAATTTCGACGCTGCAGTTATTGGGTTGTTATAGTTTTGTATCAACAGAAATTTTGTCTTTGTTTACTTCTAACAAAAGAATTCCTTTGAATTTCAAAGTAACAAAGCCCTAATTGTAAAATAATCCATGACAGTATGGAAAAAAGTTTTATAAGGACATAAATTCGACGGTATCAGGTTGTAAAGTAAATCTTATGGGACACATTAACACTATCTGCCTCTTTGAAAATAAGTCAAGTTTAAGTAATTCCCTGGCTTAAGTTTAAATTTTACTTTACCTCTATAATACAGAAAAGAAGTGTGCATTTACATGACAGAAAGAACATAAAACAAAGAAAACTGGTGAAAACATATAAAATGTAAACCCAATTTTAAAAGTGTATGAATAAGTTCATCTTCACGCTTGGAAAATTTGTTATTTAGCAATTTCCATGAATTTGATTACAAATGGGTTCTATAGGCAATATTTTTAAGTAGATAGTTTCTTGGAATAAAGTTTTATTACTAGTTGTAAGTAGAGAGCCTGTAAACGAGAGAGGCGACAACCCGGTATAGCTCGCTGATTGGTCAACAGCGTTTTCTGTTCACCGCAGATTTCCCTCCATTGAATTAGCATGGGAGCGAGATTAGCGGTATGATACAGTTTGGACAGAATTGGAGATTTGGACAGTTTTAACTGCGCGCAAGGATGCGCAGAGACGCTTTAAAGCGAGTTGTAGTCTCTTTCTCGTATACAGGCTCTCGTTGTAAGCTCAGGGGCATGGAAGTTAAATTCTTGAAGAATAGAATATTCACATTTATGTAAATTATGGAGATTTTCAAACAAGATTTGAAATAAAATATTCTGATCTTTTTTAAAAAACAAATAATTTTTGAATACAAGTATTATTCAAACAAGATCTTTGATACGCTTCTAGGTAAAATACTGATGATCATTATAAAAATACATTTTTCCTATATTAATGAACAAACACAAGCACAAAACTTAATAAACAGCCTCATTATAACAAAAAATTCAGTTAGATTTTCCACTAAAATAGCTTTTTATTCTTATGTTTATTTTGGTATTTGAGCTAAAATTTATGTTCAATTTCCATCTCTCATTAATATGTTTAAAGCTACTACCTAATTAAAGCTTTGGGAAACCATACATAATCATACATTCTCAATTAGGTTTGGCTTATTGCTGCGTCTCAAATATAAATAAAGGATTTAACTAGACAATGAATAATGAAGTATGTGAAGAAGCTGTTATAGTTAGGATAACTTATGATAAAAAACAAAGACTAGTTTTTATCACGGTATATTTTGTAATGGTTAAAAGTTTTGGTATTTTTATAGTGAACTCAACCAGCGTGTAATGGCTTTCTCTACAAATTTATCGCCTTTAAGATTTTAGAATTACGTTGGAAAATACTGAAGATTGAGGGTGATAGCTTATTCGCTTTTGTTTTTCCCCTACCTTGCTGATAAGTTTGTTTAAGAAAATTTCAAGTTTATTTTTTCTCAAAATTTTATAATACTCTCTTGATAATTTATAGTGAAGGAATCTTTTTGAATATATAATCCATTATCTATTTTTACATAGCCATTTTTTTTTAATTTTTACTCAACTAGGTAAAATCCAGAAGATAGAAAGGAGTCGTAAATTAGTTGTTGAAACAGTATAAGGTAAATGTGGGTATAGTGGACACTGTACCAATAGTGGCCACATAGCTGATTAATTTTAAATAAAACGAGTTAGAGGCATCGAACAGCGTCAAAATTCATAGGCATAGTAGATTGTGCAATCAGGTAAGCTGATAAATTACCACCGATACCACAGATCAGCATGGGAAGGGTATTTAAATATTTGAAAATAACAACATCGGCCGAGTGACTGGAATTAGATTTTGCTTATTGAATCGCGTAAGGAAACGGGTAAGTCGGAACTGATTTTTCCGTATTTATTACCGCTTGATTGACTTTTAAATTTATATCAAGATAAATAAGAGTGTACAAAATAATACTGAATAAAATTTATTTGAAAATACTGACTTTACGAGGATTTATGGAGGTGTCCACTTTACCAACACATAATCTTAGGTTTTCCAATAGTGGCCACCACAATGGCGTCTAATAGAAACATAAATAATACTTAACTTGAATCGGTTTTTCTTCATAAACTGTTGACTGTGCTTTAAAATGAGTGTTAAATAAATTTGGTTTCATTCTGGCTTCGGGAACCAATGTTTCTAAAACATTGAATTACATGCTAAATTCCTCTCAAACCAGCTACAGCGTAGACGGCCGAAAACTATCAATTTTTTTTAAATAAAGCTAATTTGATTGAATCTAAAATACATTTCGTTGGGAAGGAACATTTAATTAGAACTAGATGACTATACCAAGAAAAACCCCTCAATTTCATGCATAAACCCCTCATATAGGCAGAAAAAGACAGGTGTCCACTATTGATGCAAGAGGTGTCCACCATAGAAGCAACAGCTTCATCTATGTGGCCACTATAGATGCAATTTGGAGTACTTTTAAAAAATTAATTAAAAATACTTTGCCCAATCTAATTAAAGTTTTTAATAGTAAAATCGAAAGAAGAAGATCCAATTAACTTAAAAATAGGATGATAACCGTTTCGAAGCAAATTGATTGGTATTTATTAAGAATTTAAGCAAAAATTTTCCTTAAAGTGTCCACTATACCCACATTTACCTTAGGTATTTCAGAAACCCAGTATAACGCAAATACAGTTTTAAAAATTAGTTACCGCTCTCATGTAATTAGTTTTTAAAACACATGGTTTTGCGGGTACATGTCAATAATCGTGCTTTAAAATAAGTAAGAAACCTGGTAAATTTCGGCTTTATGTCTGATTCAAGGGGTTTTTTGTAATTAATTAGATAGATATTCTTCACATTCATTTAATTACAGGTTCAAGATTAACTTTTGAAGTTCACACACACACATACGCCGTAGATTTATTTATTTAAATAACTTAAAATAGGTGCCTAAGTACTTAATTTTTGTTTCAGCTTTAATTCTTAAACCTTCAAGGAATTATGATATAGTTATGGTTATTCTGTTCCTTTACATTAGTGTAATGCTATTTAGAAAAATGATGATCGGGGAAGGAATTTTCAATGATCATACAGTTTCAATGATCAATGTATGATCATTGAAAATTCCTTCCCCGATCATCATTTTTTTAAATACCATTAAGGGAACTCCATTCTTTGGCTAGAAGATTAATACTGCATGTTTTAAAACTCACTCTACGGTTTAGTAAGTGGTCCAATTTCTATCAAATTTATGATGTAAGTAGTACAGATACTGCTGTACCTCATGCAATAAATTTTTTCATTTCATTATGTTTTTTTTCGTTAAACGGGCCTTGGCAAAACGTCCTTTTGTAACGCTCTCGCACTACATTAGGACCTAGCTCTTTAACGTTGTAACTGCGACCCCCCTTTCTATACCAATTCTTGTTCGTCTTGATGAATACTATCACCCCTCAAAGTTTGGCGGACCATTTCAGAATCACCCTGTATAATTAAACCTTATTTTTTAGTTAAAAATAAAATTGGGATATTGTCAGTAATATAACCTAACTTAAAGTAATATACTGTGTTTTTTTTCTCTTATCCCGTGTTAAGAGTTTGTCACAGTTGTCTTTCTAAAGAGGTACTTAATAATACCTCCACCCCTCTACGGAGAAATTTATTATTTGATAACTCATGACATGACACAAACACTCCCTAATATCGAACGACATCATTACATCAGCCCCCGTCCAACCTTTCTCCAAAAAAGAAACGGAAACCCATCTCCACGCGAAAATCACCCGAAATTTAATACCCTAAAAAACAAGCCCCGGCGGTATAAAAAAACTGAAAACTTTATTTGCGATATTTTCTACCCGCGCATTATGTCCGAAAGGCGCAATTTTCCAACAAAGAAAAATGACGAAACAACTCACACAGCCGAGGCTAACCAAATATTTTCAATAACGGGGAGAGGCGCATAATGCAGTGTTGGGACGGTAGGCATTTCCATGCGCGTATCAGCTTCCTATGGACGGAACCCATTTATTCAAGCTCCTAGCCATTATGATGGAGGGAAGGGATTGCTATAATAAATTTGATATTCTCCGGTGGATTTTATTCCGCTCACACCTGCAGAAATGTGATCCTTCCCCGTTGGAGAGGTTTTTCGGGTTTTTCCCCCTTTTCCCTTACGCTGGGTTGCTTGGTTTGTTATTTGGTTGGATGTTTTTTCTTTGGATTGATGAATGATGTGGTTTCCTGGAAATTTTTTCCTGGTGGGTTGAATTAATTGGTTGAGTGGGTTATTGGGGATTTTCGGAGGAGATAGTTTGAAGGAAAATCTTGGAGATATTTTTTTTGCTAATGGTTTCCGAATATTGGATGAGTTTGTTGAAGTGAAAAAAATTGGTTTTGAAGATGTGTATAGGTTAGGTTTTTAGATCAATTCATAGTGTTGTGCACAAGTTTGTGTAGGAAAAAATTTTTTTGGCGTTTCTAATAATATATTAGAATTAAGGCAAAGCAACGTAGGTGAATGTATGCCGATTTTTAACAAACTTCATTCTAACAAAAATGTTTTATATTTCTTCCGTAACATTTGAATGGAGTTATTTCGTCAGCCTCCTTTTCTGAGGATTAGGTAACTGCCATATAAAGCGTCACATAATGCACATACCACTTTTTAAGTGCTTAAAGCATTTTGAAACATTTCTTTATAGTAGTTATCTAGAAAATTTACACTTAGGGATATTTTTAATCTATGGTACTATGTAAATAATTTAATTTTTAGTTAATTTTTAGCAATTGTGTTTCATGGGATTTCTTAAATTGTTTGAAATATCATATTTATTTTTTCATTATTAAAACAACCAAAGCGTCTTGTGCTTATAATAAAAAACTATCAAGTATGCAATTGATCCTCTGGGACAAAAACTATTTAATCAAATATTTGCTAGAAGACTATGATGAAGTTAAGTTGCTCTTTGCAAAAACACTTAAAAACATTTACACTGAATTGATATTTACAAAAATTCATCATTCTCACTTTAAGAAATTCCTATTCTATCACAAGAATATTAGAACTTTTTTTAAGTTAAAAACCTATAGAGTTCAATTAAACTTCTGTTAGACGCATGAAATTTA